>CM077577.1:38329294-39615113 GCA_039657325.1 Stephania cephalantha
ACCCCGGTATAATTCAAAAAGTGTGCTAAAAATCAAATTTTTTTTTGAAAAAAAAATTACAAATTATGGTCCCATATTATAGACTCACTTAATGTGACTCTAAAATAATTAAAATGGTATAATTGAACACCAAGGACTTAGGAGACCATAGTCGGGTGTTAGGTGCGCATGTTGAGGCGTGAACGGGACGTTTTGAGGACGATTTGCGATTGCTTGAGGCAAGTAAAACCAGCTAGGAAATGCACAGTAGTTCATTTAAGCTTAAATTTTATTAATATTATATTGTGTCCCTTTCTTGGAATTCTCTCCCACCTATAAGTGTACGAGGGTCAAGTGAGTCATGCGAGTGTCTCTGATTGGAGTGGTTACCGGCTTGCAACTGGGGCCATGACCTTGAGTCACTTGAGTATTTGGTTGGAATGAGATGTGTTTTATCCGAGGTACCATTCACGATGATCAAGGTACAGCAGGTGTAACGGCCTAAATTTAATTCACCGTTATTAACGATGTGGTTGCAAATGTAGCTGATAGCTTGGACACTTGTGGGCCCCTGCTAGGCTAGTGCGCGCCTAGAACTAAGTAAATAGTTATTTTGTGTGCTGAGTTGTTTAATTTGCGATGTTTATATTGAAATAGAGTAAATGACATCGCAATGTGTGTGATTATATTACATTTAACGTGCGAGATCGTGTGTTAAGTATTCGCCTCGATATGCGTATCGACGCGAGCACCGGGTGGTCTAAAAGACTTAATAATAGGCCGGGGGAAATAATACACACATGAAATAAATTAAATAGGTTAAACAATTAATTCGGAATGCCTATTTGGTGTTTAGGGACATGGTAGTATGCGTATGTTGCGTTTCGGGACGCAAAATCGGGTGTCGGAACACCCGAAATACCACTTTTTGGTTTAAAGACAAGGGAAAGTGTGCCATTTGTGTCATTTTCAAAGTCATTAAAGGTTGGAAATGGAGCAAATGGAGTTCATTGGATTTCCTTGAGATGCACAAGTGAGGAGAGATGTCAATTCAACTATAGAAAATCAATTGACTTTCAAACCCACCACCTTATCTCTCTCCTTATCACAAATCCGAAAATTGAAGAAGAAAAAATAAGGGCTTTGAAGTTCCAACTTGGTGATTTGAGGAGCAATAAGGATTGTTAATGGGTTGTTGAGTAGTTATTTTGGTAGGTTTTAAGTGTTATGAAATTTAGTGGTTGGTGTTGTGGTTGTTGTTGTAGGTGGAGGGGCGTAAAACCTAAATTTTTTAGCAAAAATGTTGTCCAGAATGCGATTAGCGTGCTAATGATGTCATCTAGCGCAGCATGCTAGGCAAACATATAACGCGCTAATGTTCTTACTGACGAAGAACGTATAGCTGCTTGGGAATCTAGTGTACTAATTCCCAGATCTAGCTCGCTAGATATTGTAGGTTTTGACATTATTTTTGCTAAGCGACATAAAACACATACAATTGACTAAAAACCAATTACAAATGGAAATAGGTCATTTCGAGCGGTAATTTGGCTATCTGGGATTCAGCAGAGTCGGACCGGGGGTTATTTACGGAACACGAAGTGCGGTTTGGGTGTGTAGTGTCTCAACTGGAATTTCTTGAGCAGTACTTTATTTTTGCTTTTGAATTCATATTATGTCTTTCAATACTGTATTTTAGGTGTGATTTAATGGTCAGACGTTCAGGCTCTCCCTCTGTGCCATTTCTGTGTGTATGTCCACTAGGCCATAACATGTGTGTCAGGGATCTCGGTGAATAGGTCGACCCGAGAGTTGCATCGGGGCACATGTAGGTGCGTCGTAGGTTCCACGCCGACCACCCAGTGGATCTAGATATTGGCCTTGCTTGAGTGCTACTCGTCGACAATAGTCTGTGGGGAGTCCGAAGTATGGCGCTAGTCTGACCCTAGGCTCTAGGAACACACTTTGAGCTTTCACTATTACTTACGCATGTGATGAGCACAGTTGCATGTATTTATTTCGGCATGTTTATTTAATAGTTTTGTTTAAATTCCAGTATTTACTTTCCGTATTGCTCACTTAATTTCCTTGGGAATATTCACTCTAGACTCGTCATCTGCCTTTTTGTGATGGCTTAAATGCAGATCTTGGTACAAGTCGTGGCAAAGGAAAGTTACCGAATACCTGTGATTCAGAGATATTGAGCTAGGCTTGTACGTTTGTATTATATATACTTGTTTCTTATTTTAGAGATTTGGGATTGTGAGACACTTCAAGACTTTATACTTTTAATATTTTGATATATTGATGTGCATTTTTGGTTTATGATGATATATGGGTTTTCCACACTAGGTATCTGAGTTAAATGCATGACTATAATGTTTAATATTTTGATTGTCATGATAAAAGACTTTTGTTGTGGTTTATTATGGTTTAAAATGATCTTAACAGATGACTTGAGTTCAGTAACAATTTAAATAGTAAATTGTTGTTTATTGAGCTTAATAATGATTAAATGATTATGAGATAGCATGCGGGACACAGGTGGCGCTTATAGACCAGGTTGTGGGCCCGCATTGGCCTTCGTGGCGGTCCATTTGGAAAATGGGTCGTTACATTTTGCTATCAGAGCAAAGGTTGGTGAACCTCAAGGAATTGAAAATTTACTCTGATACGATTACATTTGTGGTATATTTGAGGATAAACCTGATGAATACAGTTTAGATGAGGAAACCCAAAAGAATTGCCTAGAGTCCTAGTTGGGAAGTGAGGTGAAATGGGTAGAAATCAGGGTTATACATGTTATATTTTTGGTCGTATATTACATACGATACACATATAATTGTATTGAGGCTGATTAAACGCACGTTCTTCGATGCAGATACCGATGGACGGACACCTTCTAGATACTACTCAGCCCTGGGTCGGTGATACCAGTGATCTGACTAGGTCGACTTTGACGTTGGAGTCCTTGGCGCGGACGATGGATGATAGATTCATATTATCGATAGACATGATGAGAGCTCGGGATGCTCGGGAGACTACTACCGTTATGGTTGCACCGATGACTACTACTCAAACAGTTGTAGCTCCTACTACGGCTGAGACTCAGGTGCAAGCAAGTATCTGAGACCTTGGTCAAAAGGGTTGCGCCAGTAGCAATACCAATGGATACTGCAGTGGTTCTTACACTGCGATTACTGAGCAGCCAGCAGTGGCGTCTACTTCAGGGAGTCTGATGACAACTGAGGCTAAAAAGATGAAGGACTTCATTAAGTTCTCGCCAGGATACTTTTATGGAGTCGGGGATCTAGTGATAGCCGAAAGGTGGGTGTTATCTCATGAGCGGCTACATGACTTGCTTCGGGTTGAGGAGATTGATCGGTCGAGATTATAGAGTTTCTACTTGAGAGCTGATGCGGCCATTTAGTGGAGTACCTACATCACGACTCATCCTGTTGTGAATACTTGGGTAGAGTTCCGAGTGTTGTTTATGGACGAGTACATATCCATGGAGGTCAGGGTCCGATTGAGGGATGAGTTTTTGTCTTTGGTTCAAGGTGATATGTATGTCACGCTGTACATGGAGATGTACCGATATCTATTGTCGTACTCCATGGACATAGCATGTACAGATCGACATCAGATATATTATTTTGTCCGAGGTCTGGTTGAGAGGATTTCGAGCACGGTTGTATCTAGTGGAGCTCATACATTGGCAGAGATTTACGACAGGTCCCTCGCACACGAGACATACCTGATTTAGAGGGCTAGCCGATTAGCAATCTAGGTTGCACTGCAGAGTCAGCAAGGTCAGCCAGCTTCGAGCGCTCAGTCTGATCAGAGACCGAAGAGACAAATGAGAGATCGGGATCGACAGAGACAGGGCTAAAGACCTCGTCAAGTGGTTGGCAGTCTAATCAGGGTCACAGAGGTGACATAGATCGACGTGATGATCGCTAGGAGGCATATTCCACGGCTTCTGCACCGGTTGAACAGCTTAGACAGTAGTATGGCAGGATAGAGGTCAAAGAGGCTAGAGTCGAGGCCAGGGTTGGACAAAGAGTCAAAGGAGTTCTGGCATATCAAAGACTCGTACATGTTACCGATGTGGTCAGGTTGGACATATTGTGGCAGATTGTACCAAACCAGCACCACTACCACCACAGACGGAGAAGGCCAGAGATAGGGCCCAGATTGTAGCTTTGGGGGACAGCCAGATCGGGAGGCGACCAGACACCTTGTTGATGGTACGTTATCTGTTTGTGGTATTTCCATGCATGTTATGATGGATTCAGGTAGCACACTGTCTTTTATTTTTGGACACATGGTAGGAGAGTTAGGGTTACCAGCACAGACCTTAGATACACATCTTGTTCTCAGTCGCAGTTGGGGATAAGATTTACCTTAACCGGATTTGCTGAAATTGTATTGTGGAGATTGAGGGAAATTAGCTACCAGCTGATTTGAGAGTGTTAGAGTACTCATGAGTTTGACGCGATGTTCGATATGGATTGGTTATCATCTTATCTCACACAGATCGATTTTTTCAGCAAGACTGTGACATTTGACATTGAGGGGATTCTAAAGTTTACATTTGTCGGAGTTGCAACTACATTACGTATTACTCGAGGCAGACTAGATACGTCGCAGAAAATGGAGGCGTACGCGGCTATGGTTGAGCTAGAGCTTAGGACGGTGGTTAAGGTTGTGGATATCCCTATTGTCTGCGAGTTTCTAGACGTGTTCCCTAATGATTTGTCAAGATTGCCACCACCCATAGCTGTAGAGTTTATCATTGAGCTGATTCCGAGGGCTCGACCAATCTATAGCGGGCCATGTAGGATGTCAGCATCGGAGCTCGAGGAGTTAAAGACCTAGTTAGAAGACTTATTGCATAACGGTTTCATTCACCCAAGCATGTGACCTTAGGGAGCTCCGGTTCTTTTTGTGAAGAAGAAGAACGGTTCGATCCGGATGTGTGTGGACTACTGAAAGCTGAATCAGGTGACGATTCAGAATCGTTACCAACTCCCGATGATATATGACTTATTCGATCAATTGGTTGTGGCCAAGTTCTTCTCGAAGATCGATTTACGATCGGTATACCATCAGTTGCGGAATTGAGATGAGGATGTGGAGAATACCACTTTTAGTACTTGATACGGATTATTTGAGTTTATAGTCATGTCGTTTGGGCTGACTAACGCATCGACGATTTTCATGGATTTGATGCACAGGGTGGAGAGGTCATTTCTTGATCGATACACCATTGTGTTTATCGATGACATTCTGATTTACAGTAAGACTCGTGTGGAGCACGAGAGGCATCTCAAAGATGTGTTAGCGACACTGAGAGAGCACAAACTTTATGCCAAGTTCAGCAAGAGTGCATTCTGGATGAGTGAGGTGAGATTTTTGGGCATCTCATCAGTGATTAGGGCATATCAGTTGATGGTGACAAGATTCAGGCGATTATTAACTAAAAGACACATGAGTTTGTATCTGACATCCGGAGTTTCCTGGGTTTGGCAGGATATTACAGGCGCTTTGTGCAGGATTTTTCAATGATTGCAGCGCCGTTGACGAGACTGACCGAGAAGGATGTTAGATTTGAATGGTCACAAGAGTGTGAGGATGTTTTTTGGGAGCTGAAGAGGAAGTTGACTTCGGCACTAGCTTTGGCATTACCTGCTACAAGTAAAGGTTTTTAAGTTTATACCGATACATCAGGCACTGGGTTGGGTTGTGTGTTGATGCAGGATGGACACCCAGTAGCGTATTTATCTCGACGGTTGAGAGCTCGTGAGGTAGACTATCCAGTGCACGACTTAGAACTTGCGGCGGTCGTGTTTGCACTGAAGGCATGGAGGCATTACTTGTATGGTGAGAGGTTCGTGTTTTTCACAGACCACCAGAGACTGAGGTACATGTTCACTCACAGGGAGTTGAACATGCGACAACGACGATGGCTCGAGTTACTGAATGACTATGACTTCGCAATTGAGTATCATCCGGGTAAGGCGAATGTCGTAGCGGAAGCACTCAGCAGGAGCGGCATCGAGAGTCAGATGGTACTGCAGCGTATGACACATGAGCACGGGTTGCTTGAGGCAGCGTCGGTGTTGTGTATGATAGAGGTTATTGCTGAGCTACAGATTTGTTGTCAGATCACGGTGTCTGATGAGCGGGTTGCTGAGTTACAAAAAGCTGACGCCCGGTGTTTGCGGATAAGTGGTCTGGCTCAGGATCGGGGGTGTACTAAGTGTTCTGAGTGTTCAGACGAGTGCTTGAGACCTAGGGTCGTTTGTGGATACCAGGGGTATCGGAGCTCAGGGACAGCATTCTTGAAGACGCACACCAGTCGCGATATACAGTTCATCCTGGTCGGTAAAAGATGTATCACGATCTACGAAGATTATTTTGGTGGCCTGGGATGAAGGCTGGAGTGGGTAGATATATCTGCAGCTTGTCATATTTCCCAGCAAGTGAAGGCTGAGCACAGGAGACCAACTGGGTCGCTACCGCCGCTGCCCATTCCTAAATGGAAGTGGGAACATGTGACCATGGACTTTGTCAGTGGTCTACACCAGATGACGAGGAGACACGACGCAGTTTTGGTAGTTATTGACAGGTTAACGATGTCGGCACAATTCATACCGATCGCCATGAGATATTTAGTTACACAGCTGAGTATTATCTTCGAGCGAGAGATAGTCAGATTGCATGGTGTACCGGTCTCCATTATTTTTAGCAAAGATTTAAGATTTACTTCGAGACTTTGGGAGAGTATGCAGGAGTAGTTTGGCACTCGCTTACAGTTCAACACTACGTATCATCCTCAGACTGATGGGCAGTCTGAGCGATTGATTCAGATTCTCAAAGATATGTTCAGGGCGTGTATATTACAGTTTGATTATTCGTGGGAGGATTACTTACCTTTGTATGAGTTTGCCTACAACAACAGCTATCAAGTGAGTATACGGATGCCACCGTTTGAGGCACTTTATAGTAGGCCCTACAGTTCACTAGCATGTTGGGCGGCACCGGAGGATACAACGGCTATAGGACCTGAAGTTGTTGTTGACCATACTGAGAAGGTGAGACAGATCAGACATAGGCTTCAGGCGGCACAGGATAGGCAGAAGAAATATGCGGACAAGTATCTTGAGAGTCTGAGCTACGAGGTTGGGGACTTGGTGTATTTAAAGGTTTCACCCTGGAAAGGTCATTAGAGGTTTGACATTAAAGGAAAACTGACACCAAGGTTCATTGATTGTTCAGAGTTGAGAAACGCGTCGGCATAGTGGCATACCGTCTGGAGTTGCCACCACAGTTAGCACGGGGTACATCCAATGTTTCATATTTCCATATTGAGACTGGATAGGTCGGGAGCAACCTGACGTGTCATATGAGGAACAACCTATGGAAATCATGGATAGGAAGACACAGATTTTGAGAAATAAGGAGATCTAGAAGGTTTTGGTCAGATGGCGGCATCACAGGACCGAGGGACTCACTGGGAGCTTGAGTCTACTATGCGACGACGGTATCCCCACTTATTTGCCGATAAGTATTTAAGTTTAATTTAAATTTCGGGGCGAAATTCCACTTAATTGGGAAGAACTGTAACGGCCTAAATTTAATTCACCATTATTAACGATGTGGTTGCAGACGTGGCTGACAGCTCGAACGCTCGTGGGACCCGCGGCTAGGCTAGTGCGCACCTGGAGCTAAGTAAATAGTTATTTTGTATGCTGAATTGTTTAATTTGCAATGTTTATATTGAAATAGAGTAAATGACATCGCAATATGTGTGATTATATTACATTTGACGTGCGAGACCGTGTGTTAAGTATTCGCCTCGATATGCATGTTGACGTGGGCACCGGGTAGTCTAAAAGACTTAATAATAAGTCGGGGAAATATTACACACATGAAATGAATAAAATGGGTAAATAATTAATTTGGAATGTCTATTTGGTGGTTAGGGACATGGTAGTATGCGTATGTTGCATTTCGGGACGCAAAATCGGGCGTCAGAACACCCGAAATACCACTTTTTGGTTTAAAGACAAGGGCAAGTATGTCATTTGTGTCATTTTCGGAGTCATTAAAGGTTGGAAATGAAGAAAATAGAGTTCATTGGATTGCCTTGATAAGCACAAGCGATGAGAGATGTTAATTCAACTATAAAAAGTCAATTGACTTTCAAACCCACCACATTTTCTCTCTCCTTATCACAAATCCGAAAATTGAAGAAGAAGAAACAAAGGCTTTGAAGTTCCAACTTGGTGATTTGAGGATCTTTGAGTGGTAGAATTATCAAAGCAAAGTGAGATTCACAAACACCTCAACTTTCTTTATCTTAGTATCTCAATTTTTGAGGTGTTGGTATGAATCCAATAAGGATTGTTAAGTGGTTGTTGAGTAGTTGTTTTGGTAGGTTTTAAGTGCTATGAAGTTTAGTGGTTAGTGTTGTGGTTGTTGTTGGTGGTGGTGGAGGGGTTTAAAACCCTAGAATTTTCAGCAACACTGCTGTCTAGAATGCGATTAGCGCTCTAATGACGTCATCTAGCGCGCTAGGCAAACAAATAGTGCGCTAATGTTCTTCCTGACGAAGAACGTATAGCTGCTTGGGAATCTAGTGCGCTAATTCTCAGATCTAGCGCGCTAGATATTGTAGGTTATGATATTATTTTTGCTAAGCGACATAAAACACATCCAATTGACTAAAAATCAATTATAAATGGAAATAGGTCATTTCGGGAGGTAATTTGGCTATCTGGGATTCAGCGAAGTCGGACTAGGGGTTATTTACGGGACATGGTGTGCGGTTTGAGGTGTGTAGTATCCAAACTGAAATTTCTTGAGCAGTACTTTATTTTTGCTTTTGAATTCATATTATGTCTTTTAATACTCTATTCTTGGTGTGATTTAATGGACGGACGTTGAAGCTCTCCCTCCGTGCCATTTCTGTGTGTATGTCTGCGTGGCCACAGCACGTGTGCCGGGGATCTCAGTGAATATGTCGACCCGAGAGTCGGGTCGGGCACGTGTGGGTGCGTCAAAGGTTCCACGCCGACCACCTAGCGGATCCAGATAAAGACCTTGTTTGAGTGCTACTCGCCGGCAGTAGTCTGTGGGGAGTCCGAAGTATGACATTAGTCTAACCTTAGGCTCTGGGAACGCACTTTGAGCTTTCACTATTACTTATGCATGCGATGAGCATAGTTGCTTGTATTTATTTCCGCATGTTTATTTAATAGTTTTGTTTGAACTCCAGTATTTACTTTCCGTATTGCTCAATTAATTTCTTTGGGAATACTCACTCTAGACTCGTCATCTGCTTTTTGTGATGGCTTGAGTGCAGATCCTGGTATAAGTCATGGCAAGTGTAAGTTACCTGAATACTTGTGATTCAAAGATATTGAGCCAGGCTTATACGTTTGTATTGTATATACTTTTTATTTTAGGGATTTAGGATTGTAAGACACTTCAGGACTCTATACTTTTGATATTTTGATACATTGAGGTGCATTTTTGGTCTATGATGATATATGGCTTTTTCACACTAGGTATCAGAGTTAAATGCATGACTATAATGTTTAATATTTTGATTGTCATGATAAAAGACTTCCGCTGTGGTTTATTATGGTTTAAAATGATCTTCACAGATGACTTGAGTTCAGTAACAATTTAAACAGTAAATTGTTGTTTATTGAGGTTAATAATGATTAAATGATGGATGAGATAGCATGTGGGACATAGCTGGCGCTGGTAGGCCAGGTTGTGGGCCCGCATTGGTCCCCGTGGTGGTCCATTTGGGAAATGGGTCGTTATAGCGGCGACGCCGCGTCCTAGGACCCGAGTCTGCTTTGCGTTGTCGCGACTCTATGACCCCGACCATGTGGCACGCGCACTCGGTGGCCTTGGACTACTTGGGCACCTCTCTATTGTTTCCTTTGACACTCATTTCTCGTTGTACTTTCATTTTACAGTCTTATTATTACGCATTCTATATAGCTTTCTTTCTATCCGCATGAGTTTTAGACTGCTTTATTTATATTGAATTATTGTTTAGATCCTACTAGCTTTTACTTACTGCACTCGACATTCTTGTGTTTGACCGAGTGCAGATCCGCAGCCGAGCAAGGGCAAGACGCCGACACTTGGCGATTTACTCTGAGGATATCGGAGCGGCCCTCCTCTATATACTTTTGTAGGTTTTTGACTTTTTGTATTATTTATATATGTTGTTATCACACTTGGGATACTTGTTTGGGTTGAGAGATGCACATGACTTGTATATCATTTTTGCTTAGTTATAACACTTCACGCAAGATATACATGTTTACAGGGTTCCACATTCTCTTTTACTTTATTCCGAGTTATTTAACGTATTAATTGATTTCGCTAACTTATAAAACTTGAAAAAATACAAATAACTCTACTTAAAAATATGAATTTACATATATGGATGGATCGAAAGGCTGACTAGACCTGCGTTGACCTTGCGAGACTGGCTCGGGGGTCCACGTGGGCTTAGGCCAGGCGGGGCCCAGTTTGTGGAAAACTGGGGCCGTCACACTTCTAATCACCAATGATATTCTTTATTGGACATATATGACAATTACTATAAGTCTTGAGAACTAACAAATTGTCAGCGTCATCACCTTCAATATCAGAATTCCTCTTTGTTGAGCCGGAGCTTTATGCCGAACCTGCTCCTTTACCTTTCCTGCAGTCTCTCCTGAGATGCCCTGGTTGACTGCATCTCCAATAGACCACTTTTCTGTACTTTTTGGAACCCTTCGTAGCAGCTACCAAACCAGAGTATTTAGATGAACAATTATATTTACGTGTCATCAATTTTTCCTCAGATATTAACTTGGCAAGGACCTATGTCAAACTAATGGTTTCCTTCATGTACATAAGTGTTGGCTTCATGTGCTTGAACGAAGGCAGAAGTGACCGGATGAGTTTGAGCGCCCGATCCTCATCACTGACTTGCTCTCCCAACTCCTCAAATTCTGAGACAATCTCGTTAAAAGCACTAAGATGATTAGTAATACTTGTATATTCATCTATCTTCGGGTGATGGTACCGCTCCTTGAGGTAGAAATAATTTGACATGCTTTTCGTCATATACATAATCTCTAGATTTTCCCAAAGTCCTTTCACCGAAGTAATATTCCTCGTGTTCGAAAGAACATTCTTTGCCAAATTGAGTCTTATGACGCTCGCCTCCCTCAAATCCAACTCTTCTCAATTCTCATCACGTTACTTCCCACGAACTTCAACACTTGACGTAGCCCAAATTGAATCAATATATCTTTGACTTGAATTTTGTTACAAGCCAAAATTTATCTTCCCGTCGAACTTCTCCACATCCAACTTCATCGCACTTGTGTACTTCGACATCTCTAAAAACTTCACCTTAATTCTATAACCCTCCATATCTGAATCTTAGCTCTGATACTAATTTATTGTGATGAATCACCGCGGAATACCCAAGATCATAGTTACACGAGTTCATCCAAAGATAAATAACTTTAGAGAAAATATGAACATAATAATTTATGTGAAAAACCTTAAAATTATGGAAAAACCCACGAGTAAGAAACAAGGCAATCCTCTATCGATAGTTTAGTACACAAAATAAAAACCTCTTCTATCTAAAACCCATATAGATACCCCAACAAGATTTGATCTCATAGTGTCACGTACCCGCCCGCAGGTCTGTACATTACGCACAACTCTCGGCTCTCACAAACACCTCAACACTTATTCTTTCTTAATATATATAACAGTGTATGAGAATGACAATCATCATGACCAAATACAATTTGTAGTGGTAATCGATGCATGGTTTGGACTCCAATATTAAATCATGCAGAAACCATGTCATACACTAACACAACTTGCTAATCACCAAGTTAATACCATATGCACGCTTTGTCACGCAACTGCTTGGAGTCAATCATGTTGTAATATGAATCCAATAACAACCGACATAAAACTTGTACTCCAACTCTAACTTAGTTTGAGCCACCAAAATTTAACAAGTTTAGAAAGATTCCATGTCAATTCAAAAATGGTACTGCTACACATACATCACCCATTGCACATTAGAACACACACTGCGTTTTAACAGTCGTGCGATGTATCTCGGGATTCGCAAGCATCGCATCACGAGGTGCCTCACACGACTGTTAAAACACGATGTGCGTTCTGATGTATACATTAAACATTTTCCATTCAAAATTTACTTCCATTTTAAAAGGTACATGGATCTTGAGATGTGTATATGGACACATCTTGAGATGCATGACGTTATTAATAAAGGGAGTTGTGACTTTTATTGCGACTTAGAAGTGTCATTCTAGCATTAATTCCTCAACATAAAGCAAAGAAACCTTAAGATCAAATAACAAGAGCCAAAGCTCCTTATGGGCCGACAACAGCTTGAAGTAGTTATATATTGTATATATAAAGTGGTTTATACCCAAAAAAAAAAAAAAAAAACATAGAAGAATAAAAAAAGGCTTTCTAGTCTAACTTTGTGCGTCAACTAGAAAAAAATAGCAGTGCTAGAATGACAATATCATGTCACACCGCAAGTCATATTGGCTCACGAAAGTCATCCATGCACACCTCAGGATGCGGACATACACATATCTTGATGAATAACACGCGGGTCGAGATCACATAGAAGGCTCTTGCAAGCCGTTGTGTCTTGTGGTGTGACATGGTTGTTGTCGTTCTAGTATTTAAAAAAAAAAAAAAAAAAAAAAAAAAAAAAAAAAAAACACTACCCAAGTAGCTAGAAGTGGTTATAGGGCAAGCTTGGGCGAGCCCAAGCTGGGCTTTGGCGAGCTTTTTTCTCAAGGCCTTATTTATCCAGGCCCACTTAAGGCTGACATTAAATGACAGGCCTAAGCCCGCTCAGGCCTTGTATGGAACCGAGCTTTGGCAGGCCTAAACGAGCTTGCTTACATTTTTTAAAAACTAAATTTATATATATAATTAATATTAATTGAAAATTGAAAATTAAAAATAAGGAGAAGGTGTAGTGGTTAGGACTTTTACTAATATACACTTAGAGGTCGTATGCTCAAACCTCACAAATAACATTTATTTTTACAATAATATATATAAATTGCAATAACCTTAATTACGTGTCAGGCCTTATCTAATTAGGACATCTGACCAGGTTTAGATTACTTTAATCCCCTGATAATCTAACAACCTTAATCTCAATCGCAATAAATAAACAATATAAATATCTCGTAAAAACCAAATATAATATTTCATCAACCACAAAGGATTCTAAAGTGAATCTTAAACCACAAAGTTTCGTAAAGATTAATTATATAATCCTCAAAGTTCATTAAGATTAACTACATTATCCTCAAAATTTCGTAAAAACTTTTCGACAGCACCTCCTCTATTTCTAAGCATATACCGAAAATCTCGGCCTTCAAAAATCTTCAAAAAATCATACTCAACTTTGGTGGAAAAGCCGAAGGACTCACAATCCACCCATAACAATATATATTGCATTAACTAAATATATAATCATTCTAATTTGATTTAAAAGATCAAAAACCTTAAACTAACATTACTTTAGCTCCAAAATAATCTAAATCCTTCACAAAAGCGTTCCAACCATTCCAAAATAGATCGTAACTATATATGAACCCAAAAACTCATTTATACAATATAGTATAGCAAAAACAATACATACATAGAGAGAAATGAACTAATCAAGCCATAGTTAATCTGACAGCTTTCCTTTTCCTTTGTCGTTGCTCGCACCTGTCATTACCCAATTATAAAAATTCGATAATGTAAGATAAGTAAATCCTACAATATCCAGTACACCAATAATAATCGAATGCATTATATTCCAAGAATTTAAACAAATAATAATATCGCAAGAAATCATAAATATACAATTTTGCAATTCATCCATTTTCTCTTGACCAGTCACAATCAGAAAATGTCTTTCCAAAGGTGGTGGGGTAAACAGTAATAAAGATTCATGAGTTTGAGAGGAAGTACCTTGAGAAGCCATGCCCTCGACTCTCCTCGGAGTATGATCCTGGCCAGCATCACAAAAACAACTCATCTTAAACAAGTGTCTACAACGATTAGTGATTCTAATCATAGAGCACCATGGTGTTCATCCTACCACATATGCAATTCATCCCTTTTCTCCTTCCTCTCGTGTCCGTGAATGCATGATCAACAAACATGCAACGATAAACCGTGCATGCAATTATATTCGAGAAATACTCATACAATGTAAAGGTTACCATGAGATAACCTTACAAACGTGATACCAAAGTTCCCTTGCGCTCCGAGTTGGTCAACTAGTCCACACGGGGTTCAAATTGCGGTCCTACAATTAAATTGTAAGTCCGGTAAGTTTCCATAATAGTTCTATAATTCTTTCCAATTAGTTGCACTTAAATTAACTCGATCGCGTCCCGATACCCCTAAAATACTTTCAAAATAAATTATCTGATACCCGAATTTCATTTTTGACTCAAAATTATTGTTCGGCGCCAAGAATTACGATGTCTAGGCTTAAATATAATTTTTTCAATTTATTATATTTTTATCGGTCCTACCTCGACCAGAAAACCCTAAAATCACTCTGAATCTTATTCTCGAAGTCCAAATCCCAATTTTGACTCCGAATTGTGATTCGGAATCAAAAATTGACATTGACTAGGCTTTAGAATAATTTTCACAATTTTGAATATTTTCGGGTATCGTAACACGCATTACGAGAAAAATGCCCTAATATAAATCCTCGAAAAAAAAATCCTCATTTTCCATAAGAATCCTCGATTTTTATTAATTTATCCAAAAATTTAATTTTTCTGAATTTTTTTTAATTTCCAGGGACTTATTTTAATTTTTTTTTTCCAATTTTCAAAACCTTTTTTTTTTAAATATGGCGGAAAGGGTTTGATCATTGAACTGGCCCGGTTCGGCTAAACCGAGCCGAACCTGGTTCGGCGCTCATCCCTAGCCCCTCATCTGGAATTCTCTGTTTCGTTCCTCGCTAAAAAAAAAAAAATTATTTGATGGATGGTTTGGGCAAGGAATCTATGGGTTCCGGCCTCCCCCCATCGTCTCTTCCCTCCCCTCTTCTTCCTCCCTCATCTTCTTCCTCACTCCCTCTTCATTTCTCTGTTTCGATTTTACTGTTTTTTTTTTTCTTTTGATCATTTCCTATTCTCTGTCCTTACAACCAACAAGAACAAAAATAACGAATCCCCTTTCGAATTCGATCACATATACACACCCCAACAGTCCCTAAAACCGAATAACCACACTCCAAAAAATCAAATCCCCGTTACCTTACCTTCCATGGCTACTACAGTCGAACCAACACCTACGGTTCCTCCTCAATCAATTCGAAACTGTGAAGACAAAGAGAGGAAGAGAGAGACAGAGAGAATAGAGAGTAAGCCAGTGAAGACGTTAAGGAAGGAAGACGATGAAGACGATCGAGCATTGCAGGCGGTACCACTGTTTGATCATTTTGATTAAAAGGTAGTTTGCCAAATGACCAACTTGCCCCTACCTTTTATCCTTTCTTATATAATGTCAATGGTCTTTTGGGTCTTTTTGAATTTTTTTTTTTTTTTTTTCATATTTATCTCCTCGATTTTCGTCCAAATTAAACCCCGAAAAATATCACAATTCTGCCAAAAAATTAAGAATTTACCAATGCGTTCCGAATCTCTTGAAAAACTTATCTTGCACGCAAATCGATGTGTGGGGCCCACATCGACTCGTTAAATCAGTTTAAACTTGAAAACTCGAACTTTTTAAACTTAATTACAAATATTTTTCTTAGAATTTGAAACGATAGATTAAGTCAACCTTTTAATTTTCTCGAAACTCATTTCGACACATATCTCAAGACAAAACCTTGCGAAATATCGAATATATTCGGTCGACTTGAATTTCGCAAAATAACATAGTATATAGTACACAACACTAGGCACACATTACAAAAAAATTATAATTAATTAAAAATCTCAATCTCACTAGTGTGTTAACTCCTGACACGTGGCCAAAACCATAATTAGTCTCCTTTAATCCTTGATTATCCATACTTACCCACCTTTTTTTGGTGGAGATGTTACCTACTTTTGAAAATCTGCTTTTGTTCTCCTTTGATGAATTGCATGGAATATCATACTCTGAGTATAAGCACAAGCAAAAGTAGTCCAAAATATTGTAGTCATGAACCTCCACCACGTCGCTTGCTGTAATCATGACTGAATTGAAGCCGTAAATAATTTGAACTTGATGAAACGAAGAAATTTAAGATTGAGGCTAGAGTTTAGATATTATATCTCCTTAAGACAATAATACCCCCACAATTCGTGCTCGCGGTTGGTAGCGCTGGCGTCCCATGATACAACAATCATGTTCTTACAGCGATAATGTGTGCACATTAGCCTCGTAAATTCGTACTGTAACGACCCCAAATTCCAAGGCAAACAGGGTATCGCCACGTCGCCAGATACGTCACCAGGTCATGCCACGTCACTTGCACACCTATCCATGACGGCCAGCGAACTTACCATCTTATAATCCGACTTAGTCAATTTTTATGTTTTAAAGATTATTTTTGTCAAAATATACTAAGTTATGAAGTTTTACAACTTAATTTGATTGTTTTGATTTATTTAAGTTATTTTAATAGCGAAAGTCTTAACAATGTGCAAATAAGTAATGTAAATGAGTTTTGCATTGATTAACAACCTATGGAGTGGAAACCTGCTAAAAGGAAACTATGTATATCAATAAAGGCGACAAAAAGGTATAGTAAGTGTCAATATACATGTATCAGGTAATAAGTCTCCCAAAATGATCCCAAAAAATTGTATATATATAAATACAAACACCTACGAGTGAAGCTAGTGGAGGCACTCTAGATCAGAGGTAGTCGCCAAGCACCGCCTTCCCTCGGCTCGTCGTTGGATCTGCAACTTGCTACCAAAAACAATGAAAAGTTTCAATGAGTAAATCTCTGAGAAATTCAGTTAGTATTCACAGGAAATCTAAGAAAAACGGTTATAATTCTTGCAGATAAAGTAAATAAACGAAAATGTAAAGCATGAATATAAGTGGTCGAGATAATAAAAAATATGGAATGTGAGTATGGTGTATAGCTGTCGAGCCTTTGGACACAAATACTAAACCGAGAAGGCCTTGGAGGTAAGGTAATCCACGCGTCCTCTTCACAGTCGAAATGAGGAACTCTGTTGGTCGGAAAGTAGACTTTTGTCCAACGCCTCAAAGGAGATGAACTTTGTGACGGAGGTGAGCCTCACGTCAACCCACTTTTGAGATCATCAACTCGCGGAGAGAAACCTCACATGTAGTCTAAGGTATGACCAACACCGTAGCAACAATCGGATCGTCATCTACGAGAGAGCCAGAAAAGGGTCATACCGTCCCTTCAACCATACACAGACACACGCAAAAATAGAGTAAGTAAGCAATCCGAACTGACGAAAAGTAATAGTGGAATAAGTAAATTTCAAGAGAACTAAGTAAATTCTGAGCTGACTTTCTCGTGGGTTTACTTCCCTCAACGCTCGTGAAATCATTTCGAAAAGACCCGCTCTCTCGCCTCGAACTGCGCGCTCGACACCTGACTAATCTCCTAATTCCCTAGTGTCCAATTTTGTCATTTTAAAATTTTTAGTTTCACATTTAATGATTTTACAATGAAAAACCAAAATTTATAATTTTATTCCAAATTTTGGTTACGACATGCTTTTCGAGTTACATCGGGGTGCTAAATGCCCGAAAAAGTCTTGAAACCTATTTTCTATCTTTTTTCAATTTTTCATATTTTCTCTGGTTTTTTTTGGATGTTTTTCATAATTTTCAACCTATTTTTCCTATTTTTCTATAATTTATTTTATTTTTAAACTGTATTTAATTTTGTTTTTAAATATTTAATTTATTATGTAGGGAGTTGGGCCTGAATCGGGCCCGGTTCGGCTAGGCCCAGTTCAGCCCAACCAACAGCTTGGGTCTGGGCCCGTTCGGCCCGACCTGCATGGGCAGCACGGCTCGTTTAGGCACAGGCGACCACCCCCTCCCGAATTCGTCTCTCTCTAGAGACGAATTCATCTCTGGAGTGGGACAAATCATTTTTATTTTTATTTAAAAAAAAAAAACAAAAAAAAAAAACAACAAGTACTACTACATCACCAATAATACAACTACGACAATAACCATTAAAGCTCCCAATTTCTCCAAAAAGTTCACAACACACAACCACCACTTACCTCGGAGTAGAAGATCGCCAGCGTAAGAGGTGGTGATGCCGAATCCGAGAAGGTTGTGGGTGGAGAGCTTGGTGAGTGTGAGACCAATTTGATGATGAAGTGGAGTTAGAGAAAAAAAGAAAGAAAATTGAGAGGGAGAGAAGAGAGGGTTCGGGTAGAGAGAGAATGAGGGGTTTTTTTGTTTTGATTTGTAGATGAGAGAAGAGAGAGAAAGTGAGGTCTGCGTGATGTGAAGAGTGATGTGATAAAGTGATGTGACATCTAAACCCCCGACTACCCCATACGCCCGTGTTATGCGCACCCCGCAGCGTCATACGCTCTCGTCACAACGCACACACAACGCAACCAATTGAAATTCTAACACTAGTGCGACGCGAATGTTAAATAATAATAAATTAAATTAACACGTGTCATACGAAAATAACAAGATTACCTCGTAAGACGTGCCCTAGACTTTTTCACGACGTCCGTGAGGATTTGAGCTTAGGATCCTAATTTGTAATCAGCTAGTTAATCGGGATTAATTAAAGCAAACCGCTACACGTACCCATTAGTTAACGAAAATATGCGACTAATTAGTAAATGGTTGTGATGTCAATGTTCATAGTTCGAATTTAAGAATCACATCTATATCTATATATATAATAAGCCTACATCTTGAATGTGTCACGTGGCGGTTTCAAGCCTTCTCGTAGCGCTACATGGCACACCCAAGGTTTAAATTTTGTTAAGTTATATATGGTATGTGACACGTGGTGTTTTGTATCATTCTCTACGTGCCACGTGTCATAGTCAAGATGCAATCTTATTATACCACACATACCATATACATGATATGTGCCACGTAGCGTTTTTCGAGCCTTCTCGTATCGCCACTTGGTATGCTCAAGTTGAAGGTTTTGTCAAGATATATATATGCTCTGTGACATGTGGCGTTGTGGAGCATTATCAATGAGCCACTTGTCATACCAAAAAAAATACATTTCGATGACCTATATATGGTATGTGCCACATGTCTTATTATTTATTTAGAGTTAAGTACTAATTAAATTGGTAACGTTTTCAAACCTAACATAAACTATATCTTATATATAAAACGTACCATAAATATATAGTATAGATAAAACGTGCCATGAATGTAGAACATACCATGAATATATTGTAATACCATAAAGGGGCAGGTATAGACGTGGCGTTTTCCATTCTTCTCGACGTGCCACGTCATCAACTCAATTCAAACCTACCATGTAGGGGTAATGTACCATGAATATATAGTATATATATATATATATATATATATATATATATAAAGCACCGTAAATATATAAAATGTGCCCAATAATTATCTATATATATAACATACCATAAATATATAGTAATAATAAATCATTTCAAACCTATCATAAATATATAGTATATAAAAAATGTGCCCAATAATTATCTATATATAATAAAATGTACCATAATTATATAGTAATAAAAAATCATTTCAAACATACTATATAGGGGTGCCCAATAATCTATATCTATAACTACATATAAAATGTAACTTACAAAACCATAAATAAAATCATAAATTACAAGCCGTTTAAAAAACAAATCATTTCAAAATGTTTCAAAACATGAATGAATTAATTAAACAACTAACTATACAAACCGTTCAAAAACCAACGAATTGATTGAATTAATGTTTACACTAATTAATTCTCTCTATATATACCCCCAAGCAATGATAGATGTTCGCTCAAGCACATCATTCCTTGAAACATATCTACACTTTTGTTTTGATAGATTTTATGCTGTAATTTACAATTTGGTTGTGGTTTTTAAGATTTGTAGGGTTTTTTTTGTGAAGTTGATCTTCATCCCGATCTACAATCTTATCGTTGGATATGTTCAGGTATGATTTTAGTATAGATTGGAAGTTAAGGTTTCAATTTGTTTTAACAAAATTAGGGGTTTTATTAATTTGTTTTTTTCTATTGTTAGATTGAGATGAATTAGGTTTTGCGGATTTTGACGTGTTATGTTTTTTTCAAGCTGTAGCAAATGAGGTGATCTTTAGTGGTTGTTGTGATCAAGATCTCATCAATCTTTAATGGATGCTCGTGAGATTATTAGAGAATGAATATTCTTTTGTCTGATTATTTAAAAAAAATAAAATAATGAAATGTAATTTTTTTTTGTAAGATGTAATTTTTTAGGGACGCTAAGGGCACCCCACCATTTCATGAAGGCACCCAACTTATTTGTAAAAATTCCAGCAAAAATGGAAAAGACCATTTTGCCCCTGTATATATATAATGGTTCAAACCCCACAAACCATTTTGACAAGGAGTTAGGGCACCCCACCAGCAAGCTTGAACCACAAAGCCACAACCACATTCCGTTTGGCGAAGAGCTGATCGATTCTTGCGGATTGACATCGTCCGACAGCGAGGTAACAATGTTTGACAACCATATTCGGGTTTTTAGAACTGTTTAGTTGTGTATAACAGTGAAAATGATGATTTGTTTGTCAACGTAGGGTTTGGTAATTTCTTCAAATCCGTACTTGTTTCCACTATATAATGTAGGATTGTACTGCTACTGTGCAAGAGGAGGTCGAACTCACGGAAATTTTGCAAATTTATTGTGTTTTTTATGCGGTTATCCGAAGTTTATGTGGATGTGCGCGATTGTATCGGCCTCGCAGGACCGAGATTTATGGTGATATCTCGGTCGTATAGGACCGATAGGTGTACATAGGTCACGAAATGGTAAAACCGAGAGTACTCAGTAACTCTCGGTCGTTCGTGAGCGAGACTTCGAAGAAAGTTTCGGATATGTACGACCGAGAACCTTTTTTTTTTGGTCTTTTCGTATTTGTGCTGTACATTTTGGTTGAATTTAAACAGATCGCTTCTAAATGTTCGTCATCTACCAGATCTGTTTCTGATGATAACATTCAGAATCTTTCTGATGCAGATTTGTGACTAGCTGTGAAGCTCCTACGGTTACCATGAATCTTGGCATTCATCATCCTTTGGTAGAGTTCATTTATCAAGAATTATTCAACAACGGAGTTGAGATTGTCTGGAAACCTCCTCCAAGACGGCATTCGCTCAACATTTTCACATATCATATCAGCTATGTGTGGACACAAGATGATATTTGTCTTCTACTTGCCTTATGGTATTTATTGGGATGTCCCATTATACGCGTGTATACTCATTTTCCGACTATGATGCGGTTCCCTGATTATGTGTATGCTGCTCTCGGGGAATTTCTCTATTTTTCCCCCGCATCATCACATTGCATTATCCGTTACCAAGGACCTAGCGACTAATCAGGCCCATGCCATCCTCGCATCAAGCTCATGCTTCATAGACGTGTCTAGCCATCCGGCCCATGCCGCAGCGCTTTTGCTTTTGGTCTCTTATTATGTAAAGTAGTAGTTACTAGTTGCTTTCACTGTTTACTTTTGTCTGGTTGTAATTATTATATATTTTGCTTTTTGAAGTGGCTTTGCTTTTACTAAAACAGATTCCTCATGACGCTTATGATGTAGGACTACATTTCCATCGCTTATGATTGTGTTCTTTGCAGTTTTAATCATCGAGTCTTTTTATTATCTCTCTAATGTTCCTTGGTATTTCATAAGATCACCTAGCGACCCTGATACTAAGTATCCTCATCTTTCCTTTAATATCTTCCCTAGTCACCGGTGCCTTCGGACGAGCCATACCTGAAAAAAATTACAACATATAAGCTCATGGAACATAACCCAACAAAAAATTTACAAAAAGTAATGTTCAATTTCATCCATTTCTGATGTCTCGGTCAAGCAGGTTCGTGAACCAGCCCATGTTTTCGGTCACCCATGACCGACAATTGCTCCAATATATCGGCGGTGTCCAACCGAGTCCGATGGAAAGGTTTCGGTTGTGCACCACCGATATGGGTTGACCATTTCAATTCGCCTTGCTCTCGTCAAGTCTCGTCCGAGAGAACTAGAGTACTATCGGTCATGCGTAACCGAGACACTGTGAGACTTTCCGGCCTTTGTGGCTGAAACTGCGACTTCCCAAAAATGTAGCTTCCTCTCGGCCATGCTTGGCGAGACAAGCTTAGGTCTACGATCTCGGCTGTGTGGCGAGAACCGCGAATTCCCATTTTTTTAACTATTGAACAAACCACCACTTTAAATCACAACTACTCTACCAAATGTAACTTAATTACACTAAATAAGGTGTGTCCGACGAACTTCAACCGAACCCTAACTTGTAGACGAAATCGGCTCACACCACGACCCTACGAACGCAAAAAGCGTAAACCGAAGGAGAAACACAAGGTGAGACACGATTTCGGAGATTCCTCTCACTTTGGTCGGTTCAAACCAAATGGTTTCTTGGAGTCAAGATCGGTGAAGGTGGTGGAGGGGGTGGTGGGGTGCAGCGGATTTTTTTCGTGTTTGTGCAGGAGGGGTATTTTTGGGATTTCGTGTGTAATTTTTGGGTGCCCTTGGTAATTTGTTTTGTGCCCTCAATAATAGGGTGCCTTCATGAAATGGTGGGGTGCCCTTAGCGGCCCTTTTTGTTTTTGGTTAGTAAGATGTAATCTCAGTCACTAAGGATGTAATTTTTTTGTTAATAAGTGTAATCTAGAAATTATATGTATATTTTATAAAAAAGAATTTAATGTTATATTTATTAATGAGTTTCTTGTATTTTAATACAGTTTTTAGTTTTTTGTAAAAATATATTGTTAATTAAATCAACGAAACAATTGAATGTTCACAATTAACATAGTGGACAATTTAATGTATTCCATTTATATAAAGTACACTAAAATTAGTCGAAATCATCACAAAAATATAGAGTTTTTAGTTTTTTGCAAAAATATATAGTTAATTAAATCAATGAAACACTTAAACGTTCACAATTAACAGTTAACACTTACATGTATATTGAGATTTTATAGTTCGGTGTTATTTGGAATTTTAAATTACACTCCAATGTTAAAAAAAAAAAAGCATTTACTTGACCAAAAAAAGGGTAACTGTCATCCACTTGCTAATGATAAGTCGTGGCATCAATAGAGACTTCAAATGTTAATGACGTTTCAAAATTTAAATTAAATGGAAATCTCAATATTAATTTTTAACATCCACACCAAGAATGTACAAGGTGTCAATGACATACATTCCATGTTAATGACGTTTCCAAGTTTAAATTAAATGGAAAACTCAATATTAATTTTTAACATCCATATAATAAGGGATGTACAAGGTGTCAAGGATGTACCTTCCATCGAAAAATAATGTAAGTTCATACTATATCTAAATTTTAAATTAATTCTACATAATATAATAATAAGTAAGCTATGTGTGAAAAAATAAAATAAATTAAAAACTTTATTAGATTTACTATTTAAAAGTTCTAAAGTTCCCATTGTCTCCAACCCCTAATTATTTAATTAAATGTGGATAAAATCAAATTAAAGTGATGTTCTGGAATGGATCAACAAGGTCGTGACATGTGGGATTTTAGGTGGGAGTTTCCATTTTTTTATATATTTTTTCCTATTTTGTAGGTAAATATATATAATAGTTTTTTTGTGAAGAAAACATAGTACATAGTATGATAGTAGTAAATAGTATAGTGTATGCATATACGAGTTTTTTTTTTGTTTTTTTAAGAAACATGTATATAGTGTCATGTCTATGTATATATTATAATTTATGTGTTTATCAATGGTCGATATTTAATGATCAGGTTTATATGGTGATCGATTCATCATATTTTATACTCCATCAGCTCGAGCCTGTAGTAATTGGTTTAGAGTAAAGATTTATTTTTGGAACGATTTTATTTTCTAATTTTTTCAAATACTTTTTTTAACCATTACATTATTTTTTAAAAGAAAAGGCGTGTCAAAACACAAAATAGTAGTTTGTGACACAATTGTATTTTTAAGCAAAAATCACAATTGTGTTACAAAACAAAAATTAATAGTCATACAAAAATAATTTTCTTTCCTTTTTTTAGCATAAGAGACATTCTTATATCCTACCTTTTGACAAGTGATGTCTCATTCGTCTCACCAGAGATAATTTGGCTGTAGGCATTAATTAATTGTTATTTTTATTTGTTTATAGGTCATTGGAACAATTTGACGGTTTTCATTAGAAAATTAGATTTTTTTTCCAAACAATGAAATTGTAGGAATATAAAGGAAATGATCTTTTGAGTTGTATATTTGTTCACTCTCTTTTCTTATAAATTAGTTGATACTATCTTTTTCTTAGTCTATTGGAGACTACATATTAAATCTATATTTCATCAAATTTATAAGCTTGGACATGCTATTGAACATTGATAAAGAAGTAATACCAATTTTTCTAATATTCATTATATGTTATTTTTTTTACTTATTTATTTGATTGGATACCACACAATATTTTTTCTACAAAGAAATTGACTTTGAGTATATCAAATACCACACAATATTTTTTTTTATACTTGATCTTGTCCGCGCGCAAAGCGCGCAAAGCTCGGGTCTCCGACTAGTGTATTTAAATGTGAAATGTTGTAATTTAAAACATCGCAACCAACGTATCCAACAATACTAATACCTCTCGTACTAATCTCACGCATCATACAAGCCATCTGATCTAGCTACTATGTTTTCATGATTCATGCACTTCTCTCAAATCATATGTGCATTCATGCTTAAGCATTAGCTACATGACATAAACATATGACTCACCAGTTCCATTTATATCTACAGACATGCATATAGCATCTATGTTGATCACATGGACACTACTCTATGTACATATCATGTAACAATTAATATACATGTAAAATATATTGACACATATATTTAATTTAAAATGTCTTCTTAACATGAATTATCATCACCAATACTAGTTTATAGTGAAATCCGAGAATTTCATAAACTTGATTAGACGATTAATTAAGTATTTTTCAAATTTTAATTGGAGTTTACGTATCCAAGGTGGGGCCCACGCATTACGGACCGAGAGATCATAAGGTGAAATATTATTTTTTTGATGATGAATGCCTAGTGTATGTGTTATATGGTATTTTGTCGCGAAGTCTGGATGTGTTGAGGTATATCCTCAATTTCTCATAATCGGGGTTATAAGTGTGTGTCTGAAGGGCACGAATGAAAATAAATTATTAGTTGCTCGAAAACTAGTAAACAAGCGTCAAATATTATGCGGGGATTTTTTCTCGATTTACGTGCAAGTTGGGATCGGTGGCATTGTAAAATGAAAATGAAATTGGTGCAAGACCTTGTCTCGAGATTTGTATCATTTGGTGGTGGTTGAGGTTAAGATCGAGCCCAAATTGGTGTAAGTTTGGCTAAGTATGACAAGAGAATTGGTTCGAAAGATTTTGGTATGTCATAGACAAAGTTAAGGTTTTCGGGGTTTTAGTTATACCAAAACCAGTGTTATGGAAATTTTATAGAGTTGGACAGTTTTGTTTAGAGTTTGGTTCAATTTGGTGAAAAATCGAATCGAAAATGAGCGCCAAGAGTTAAAACACATCAAAATAGGGTATTTGGTAATGAATAAAAAAAAAATTAAGCTGCGGACAAGCAGTTAAGGATTTATATATAAATGTATAAATAAAAAAAACCAAAATCGATTGTTTCATTTCAAACGATTGAAACGTTTGAAACCTAACCCTCTCAATTCGGGTTTTCACTTCACGAGCATCCGATGTCCGATTTTTGCCCGGTTTCTTTCCACAAAATCATAGAGCGTCATGAGACGATCAGTTCGAGCTAAGTTCACACGGTGGAAACGAGGTATTCGACCCACAATTCTGTAAATTCTCAATGCCAGACATTTTTCCACAATTCAATTTGAGTTCTCGCGATTTTTCGATTTTTTTCGCAGGTTTCGATAGGAATTGGTAGGAATTGTTGTTAATTGGTATATTTGGTTGATTTGGATAAATTTGGAATAAATCCCACCGACGTGGGTTAGGGTTTTGATGAATTAAAATTATGTAATTCAGTTGATAACTATTTTGGATATGTTTTTTTTATAGTTGATATTGATTTACATTAGGTTTCTAGATGAATTGCTTATTGGTTTTAAACCCAATTTGACTCTACTCACTATGAAAATATTTCGGTGTTGGTATTGAGTGGTTTGTGGTGTTTGATGTCGAGTTTTGACGATTTAATTGCAAAAATATTGATTTGGAGAAGTTTTCAGGTCAAAATAAATAAAGTTTGCCTAGTTGACCAACCATATTGGAAAATTCATAACTTATCCATCGGTGATCCGATTTGAGAGCTCTTGGAGTCTATGGAAAGCAAGACATGAGTACTACAAGTTCATTTTAGGTTATCATGACAAATATTGAGGTTTTCAAGGTTAACAAGCTACCCCAAGTTGGCTTATTGAAAGCAAGTTGAGACAGCTATATAAAATTAATATTTTTAGAAATTGTTCTCAAGCGTACTTTGGTCGCAGTTTTCATTGGGTTTCGTAATTTGGTTTCACTTGAAGCTTAACCCATATATAATTGGGTATGTAGGGAAGCTATTGGAACCATTTTCAAGGTGGCCCGACGCTTCGAGAACCCCAAGAAGTTAGCTCAAGTTTGGTTGGTTGTAAGTAAACCCTACAGTGGTCTCTACTATTTAATGTGTTATCTTTGTACCTGCATTTGTGATTAGTCTACATTACATTTCGCATATTTTTAGCCATGCATTCATGGCATACGGGTCACATTATCATGTTCAATCTCGATCAGGTATCCCGCCTAGGTGAAAAAGACTAGGTGCGAGTAAAGCTAGTCGAGACTAGGTATCCCGTCTAGGTGAAAAAGACTACATAGAGTAAATCTATAAGCGAGCAATGTTGATTCTGGAAATCATGCATTGGACTTCCATTACTGTTTTAGGTTCATTCTTAGGTCGACCAACATATTTGTGAACCTTATATAGTAATGAAAGGGTTTCACGTTGTTATATAAATTTCTTGTTATTGAGAAATGCAATTACATGTCATCATGTATTCGGACTAACATTTGCAGGATTACAGAGTAGTGATCGAATTTACTTACCTGACATCTTCAAGTTGTTTTTGATGATGTCAGATTTTCAGTGAAGACAAGGAAGAATGGATTAGACTCGAAGACTTGGTGAATGTTTTAAATTCTTAAAGCTTAATTTTCTTGTTGTAATCATTTTATATATATTGTTTTTGGGCTTTGGAGTGAGTGTAGGACGTGATATATCCTTGAATAGGTTATAAGAGTCTCCTAAATTAGTTGGAAGCAAATTGAGAGGTTTTTTATTCAATTTCGATTTATTGTTTTTATTATAAAGCTGTAAATAAGGAATTAGAGACTTTAAGTTAGTTTAAATGTTTTCAATTGATATATTGGGAACTGCGGGGAGTTGTGAGTCCTTTTAGGCTTTTTCCCATTTTGCTGTCTATTAAGTGAATTTTTTGGCAAGCCACTTTTAAGGGAGGTGCTGCCGAGATTTTTACAAAATAAGGATATTTGCTCCAATTAAACAATTCTCGAATTGAGTTTTGATTGAGGATATAAACTTAGTTTGAGAGCTTTACTAAGGATCGAATTAAAAATTATTTCGAGGTTGAAGTTAATTGAATGAACTAGATGTCTAATTAGGAGAATTAGGCTAAGTCAGGACTTAGTGAGATAGGTCCTGATAGAGTTGGTATCAGAGTTATGGTTAAGCTCAATCAAAACAATGTAAGAAATGATAATGATGAGTTTAGGATTGAGTTGATCGGGAAGTTTGGGTTAAGGCTCTTGGATTATATTAAGTTATATGAACTGAAGTGATGGTCTTGACGACTAAGGTTCAATAATAAGGTCGTGATTAGTTGGGAAGTGATTGTGAGTTGGAAATACTTTGTTATTGTTATATGTTTGTTGTATATTATTGTATTATCGCTAGATATGTGATAGGAAGTTTATTCTCATTGTCTGTTTGATACTTAACTCACAAAATTTGACGAGTGAGATTAAAAACAAACAATTAAAAATAGAATAGCCTTGTGAAAAGAAATTGAGCGCGAATAGATGTGAAATAGACTTGTGAAGTCTGAATTCACAAAGGTGTTGTAAGTAGTTCGATATCAATATAACTGAGGAAATAGTCAGTTATAAAATCAATGGAAAATTGGTTGAGAGAAAAGTCCAAATGGTTCAGGAACGTAAGTGTTGAACATAGATTCATTTGAAAATGAAAATATCGAACTACTACAATTGTGAAACGCTCGGGAAAAATGGCAGAATAAACTTAAATTAAATCTCAAACGATTGAGAATTGTTTGAAAAACGTAAAATAAAGTTGAGATTTGTAGGAAGCACAAGATATATAATATTTGAGTTGTAGAATGAGGTTAGTATTGGTTAAATTAGTAAATTGGGAAAACTTATTTTACAAATTATTGGTTGAATTCATAATTAATTGAGAGTTGTTTCCAAAATAGTCTCAATGAGAATAAAAGGAGACACGTGGTTTCGAAAATAGAAATTGATTGAACAAATTGAATCTTGACTTGGAAATCACAATGAGATTGTGATAAGTTTAGTCAAGTTGTCTAAGTCGGGTGTCATGAAAATAAAATACTTTAAAGTAAAATATTGTCTCCTTTCTGAAATAAAACATCAAGTAAAATGTGGAGTAGAACCATGGTTTAAACTAATCAAACCACTTATAAAAAGAAGTACTGGAACTTTTGAATGTTTATTACTTGAGTTACTTATTCATAAGCGACGTTAAGTATAATGGTTTTATGAGTCGAATAAAGAAATGATAAAACAAATGAAAATACCGAGTTAGAATTAATCTTTTTTAACACTAGATTAGGTGTTGTTATAAAACAAAGATCAGTGAAATTTCTAACTTGAAAATGAAAGGTATAGTAATAAGATCAATGTGTTAGAAGTTAAGGTGTTAGGAAAATGGTCTAATAATAGCTTGGATTAGCTATTAAACATTATTGAAATTCAAAGTGCACAATCATCACTTTTAACGACAATTAGTTATGACGTATATCACTACAACTTAAAATAAAACGAATGAAGAGATAGATGTACTGATTGAATATCAGTAAGTGATTTGTATAGGACGTCAGTATGAGCTCATATATTGCAAGAATTTCCATTTATAGGAATTAAATGATTGAAATAGCATCCTTTAAGAGATTTATTAGTCATTAAGTTAATCAAGACATTGGAAATTCTAATTCTTCTATCTCTTCAGTTGAACAACAACAACGAAAAGGTAAATTCATCAAAAGTGAATTGATGAACAATAAGGTATAAAGTTATCTTATATAGTCTCTTGAAAAGTACAAATTTCCTTTTGAAAAAAAAAAAGAAAAGTTGGGAAATCTAAGACTAATGGAAACAAATTAATATAATAACAAACAATTTAACTGTTCGAGTCGCAAAATATCTCTATTTCGAATAAAGGTTAGCCAAGGAAAACTTATATTGATTGAATGATCATAAGAAGTTGTATTATCCTTAGCTAAGTTTTCGAAAAGAGAAGATATATAAATTACATTTTTAAGTCAAGATTAAGGAGTTGTATGTGGTTTAAGTGTTGATTGTTAAGTTTGTAAGGGGACTAAGGACGAAATAAATGTGAGAATAGCTAAAATTGACAAAAATGGAATCAAGTTTAGAATCTGTATCATAATTATGATTCATTCATAGCGTAGAAGTCTAGTGATCGCGACACTAGTATTTAAATAACCAAATGAATTGTGAGGTTCGGTATAAAAGAGTCTATGAGGTTTCGTCGGAGTCAATTGGAAGCTTAAGTATAGGTTAATAAATGGTCAATAAATTCTCACATGAGTATGGAAAATGAAATTTTTAGGCGAATGAGTCCCAACAAGTCTTAAGATATCAAAATATAAGTTTAAAGGAACTTAACATATCTTCATCAGATCTTACGAGGAATTAAACTCCAAAAGTTAAAAATGTTGAACCAAAGTAATATACAACTGATATCTATATTGTATATTGGTTTAAATGTTGTGTTAAATCACGTCAGTGATAAAAGTTTGAAGCATTAGGTATTTTAAATTGGAGTTGATGTAAGATACCTATATGATGGTGAAGATACAAAGATAAATGAAAATGAAAATGAAAAGAGACGTATAATTTATAGCTCAGTTAGTCAGTAGTATTTTTTTTTGGTTTGAAAGTTCTTCCAATGTAAAATTGAGTAGAGCCAAAACATATGTTGAGTAGTAATGAAAAGAGACAACATATTTATAACTTGTATGAGATACAAGTTAAAGTTTATACTGTGAAAATATAATCAAGAAATATGTTGATCTTTATTTAGAAATGTATATCTACTCAAGTTAAGGATAATTGTCTCTATTCCGGTAATGAGGAAAGTATGGTGAATGGTAAATGATTGAGATGATGAAAATCTTAATAGTTGGAGAAATATAAAAAAAAACAATGAGAGTACGTTGATAAATAGTGAATAATTGAGAAGTTATTAAGCATATATGAAAGTGATTAGTAGTTAAGAGAATGAAATGAGGTTCTTGGTGAACTCATGGATAGAAAATGAGGTTTTAGCCAGACAAATGGAAAGTTAAGTGAATTAAATGACGAGTTGAAATTGGTAATTGCTTTCTATTCCACAACCTAAATAATATTTTGAGTAGACATTTAGAGAAGGAGTGAGAATTTCATAATGTGTCTGATTTCATTTTATGATCAGATTATGATTTTAGATCTCTTCTTATGGGATGACAAATGTAATTGAGATTTATAATCATGAGATGACTTATGTAAATCCAGGTATCTGTTGAAAACGTTGGAATGGTGATTGATCAGATAAACATCCAACTCTACTTTTTATCTAATGTCGTGCTCAAATATTATTTACATCATTATATAAATTTTTAGACTGATGATATTCTAAGAATTGATCGGTCGACAATTCTAATTAAAAATCATCAATGATGAGAAAGTAAACTAGGATGTGTTCCAGAGTTTAGTGGATAAGGAAAGAATTAGCAACGGTTTGTGGAATTGATATTGGTAAGAATAGAAGTTGTTTTATGAAAAGCAAGATAGAATAGATTTTGCGAAATCTTGCAATATATTGATGCTTGAATAGGACTCAATGCATGAAATGAGTATTGAAGAAAAGTAAGGTTATTGGATATTCCACAAAATTGATTGTTTAACTCATCAGTAATTCACTAAATGTCAAGATTAACAGTGTAATGGAAATAACTTTTCATTAAATCAAGGATTTTGAAATGAAAAGTTGAAGTGTGTATGATCTCTATCACCGAGTTGTTGAATATAACGAAAGTGATTGGGTCCACTTAACGGTTTCACATTGTAAATGATTTTTACAAGTTTGGATTAAAAGAATTGTAGACAAATATATAATAACCAAGTAAACATTAAGTAACTAATTCAACAATTGCAGATAACTTAAAACAAACCTTCTTCTTTTTCTTCATTCCCAAGTGAGTCTTCCGAAGACTCGGAAGCTTCACCCTGACTTCCACCGCAAGTAATCATCAAATCCCTTTCTTGATGTTCGACAATGTGTGAACCCTCATCTTCTAGAACACCCTTCCGAGCACCTGTACTCATCGCTGGTGCATTAACCTTCGTTTCAATTTTTTGTTTCTCCTTCTGGTAAGATGCAATGTGGGGTCGCCGACCACCATGACCACGGGCACCTCTTAACGGCTCACTACTGGTCTCATCCCTAGTCACGACTGTCTTTGAACGAGCCATTTTTGAAGGGAAAATGAAAAATAATAAATTTCCAACAAATAGGAATGAAAAAATGTGTGAAAAGTATCTCTCGGTTGAACAAGTCCGAGAACTAATATTATGTCTCGGTACCATGTCAACGAGACATACGTCAAACTCTCAATTGCCAGCAAACGAAACAACATGTAAAGGTCTTGGTTAAATAACACCGAGACACGTATAATTAAGATTCCACATTAAGTTTCGGTAAGTTATGACTGAGAATATGTTGAATTGTCTCGGTTACACAGAACCGAGACAATTATGTTTAGTCTCGGTGGGTATACACCGAGACTTATTGTATGCTTTGTTAAACAACTTATGGGACATTCTCGCCCGTTAGTGGCCGACCGAGAATGTCCCATACTTTACTGCCCTGTGTGGCCGGAAAGCACGGGTTCCAGATTCGAAACCCGTGAATGAAGAACAAACAATTCAAAGACATAAAATCAACTAAAATAAACCCATTTGCAGCAAAATCGACTAAGAACGTATCTTGCGTCATTCGAATTGACTCCCGCAAGCTCGAACCGAAACAACCGAACCTTAAGTTTGACGATTCCTCCAAAAAATGAAGCCGAATCTAAACACCAATACCACGTCGCTCGACAGAGATTGAGAACAGAGATGTTTCGACGACAAACAAGAACAGAGATTGAGGACAGAGATTGAGAACCGAGATTCATGATTCAAAGGAAGGGGAAGAAGAGGATCGAACTTGAGGTTTGAATGAGTTGTGTGGGGTGCACATTTTGGGTAAGGGTGTTTCAGGAATTTTACCTCATTTTTCTGGGTGCCTTGAGTAAACCATTTGGTGCCCTTAATAACGGTGTGCCTTTGTCAATTGGTAGGGTGCCCATAGCGGCCCTTAAGACATTAGGTGCAGAACAATAAAAGAAAGTTGACAAGTAGTGAAACAAACAAGTCGATTTTTTTGAGTGATTTGCACTTTCAAATGGGAGAGTAACTCCGACTCCGAGAAGCTGGATCAGAAATCTCTCTCTCTCTGTGTGGTCTTTTTCACAAAGTAATGTGAGTATACTTTTTTATTCATCAAATAGGGAAAGTTTCTTTAAAATTACAAAAGTAATGTATAACTCATTTTCAAAAGGAGCTATTGATGATGACGTGGACACACCATGGTGTGTTGTTCATGAGTCCGTGGGGTAGTATGATGAGGTGGAACTTTGTATGAATAACTCATTTTGAGGAGTAATTCATACAAAAGACTAAGTGTATGAATTACTCCTTCTTAAAAGGAGTTATTTGTTCAACCCATCCAACCTCATGTCACCGCGCATGTATCGATGTGGACAACCCATGCAAACCACATACACGTATCTCAATGAAGACACCGCATTCAAACGTCATGCACATATCTCGAGGTGGGCAACCCATGCAAACGACACACGCATCTCGACGTGGACAAACCATGCAAACGTCGCGCACATATCTCGAAGTAGACAACTCATGCAAACGCCACGCAATTTATGCAAACGTCACGCACGCATCTCGAGGTGAGCAACTCATGCAACCTTGTGCAATCCATGCAAACCATGCAAACGTCACACACATATCTCGAGGTGGATAACCCTTGTAAACAACACCCACGTATCTCAAGGTGTACAACTCATGAAAACGTCACACATGTATCTCGAGGTGGACAACCCACACAAACGTCGTGCGCGCTTCGAGATACGCACCACGCATGTTATGCACCAAAACTTATTTTGCGCATATTCATTTCTACGCGGGTCCCGCACGCCATTGCATAAAGGTGTCACTTGGGGTGACATTCTAATTATATTTTTCTTAGGGCTGACAAAAATACGGGACCGGACATAAACGGGACCGGACACCCCTTTCTATAATTATTAAATTTAGTGTCCGGACCCGATCCCGTATGTTTGTAAAACATACGGCTCCCATTTTGTCCGATTTTTATTTTTAAATATGATTAAATATTTTATTTATCAATTATTTAAAAAAACCCTTAACTACAAGTCTACAAGTCACCAATTACCAAATAATAAATACATAACATCACAATTTTTTAATTTCCAATATAAACATTACAAAAGTTTAAAAAAAGAGATCGAGACGCAGAGCCGGCGAGCCGCGGCGGATCGAGTGACCACGGGTCCACGAAACCGGGAGAGATGAGAGTCGGGAGAGTGAGAGGCAGAGCCGGCGAGCGTCGCCGACTCCCGACTAGCCGTGAGCTGCGCTGCGCTGCGCGAGTGGAGCTCGAGACACGATCGCCGACGCCGACGAGGCCGAGAGCGAATGCGAGAGCCGAAGACCGGGAGAGGGTGACGACACAGGAAAAGGCGAGAGCTGGAGAGGGCGACGCGCCGACGACACTGACGGGTGAGGCCGTGAGGGTTTGAACTTGAGAGGCAGAGGCGAACGCGAGAGCTGGAGGGAGAGGGTGACGACACACCGCACAGCAGAGCGCGAGCGAGGCGCGAGAGCTGGAGAGGCGACGACACGACGGTGAGAGCGGTGAGGCCGCACAGCAGCGAGCGAGCGCGAAAGCTAGAGGGAGAGGGTGACGCACGGCGCGAGAGTGGAGAGGCGACGACACCGACGAGCGGTGAGCGCGAGGGCCGCACGGCGGTGGCGCGAGCGAAAACGACGAGAGCTGGAGGAGGGTGACGACACGGGTCGGGAGTGAGGTGAGGGTTTGGAGTTTGGACCGTTTGGTTTGGTGAATTTGGTAGGTTATGAAGTGCGAAAACAGTGAAATTACCTATATGCCCTTCAAATTAATCACTAAACGGCAATTTTTTTTTTTGAAATTTTTGTCCGGACCGGTCCCGTATTTTTAAACGGACTTAAAAAATTGTCCAGACCCGTATGTTTTTCACAAAAATATTGCCCGAACCCGTTTAAAACGGGTCCGGACAAAACCGGACAAACGGGTCCGGGCACATTTTGCCAGCCCTAATTTTTCTATATTATGTATAAATATATAAATAATATATTATATTTATATATAATGTATATTTTATATTAAATATAAAAAAATAATATATATTATAAATATATATATATAAATATAATATATATTGTATATTATATATTATATAAATATATAAATATTTAAATGTCCACGTGGGCATCCACGTGGACAGCTCCATAAGATTTACATGAATGACACATTCTTCGAATTCGCTATTCATATTTGTTTGACAGTCCACGCCCATTTGTGTTATTGATAGTGGGTATAATCTTTTCACATTAACAAGTAACAACGCATTTTCAAAAGGAGAAATATCTTGCGTAAGGAATAAAAAGAAAAGTTAACATATTTTACTAATTTAAATAAAAATAAACTGTACGCCTGTAATTTTTCCTCTCTCTCTCTAGAACTTTCTCTCTCTTCAGTTATGTTTCTTCCTATACCTATATAAACGCTCTCTCGCTTTCGTTCGCTCTCTTTCGCTCTTGTTGGCTCCAACGCTAGGTCAGAATCTTCATCAACCAAATCGCTGCGATTCTCGGATTTCAGTTTCTGTTGCGCGAATCGATCGTCAGGTGAGCGAATCGGACCAATTCGATTTCAAACCTAGTTTTGATGATCTTCTTCGCTGATTCCGCCATGAAATTGGTGGTCTTTGCTGATCTGAACGTTATTTCCAGGTTGAGTTTCGTGTTTTGGTCATTCTTGTCGCGTAATTTGGGGCAAATACGGGTTGTGTATCTTGTTTGGTGTTTCTGTAGGTTTGTATTTCATGCCAGTTGTGGTTTAGGATCTTGTGTATTGTTTGGAATTTCATTTTTTCGCTATGAAGAAGACATTGGCAATCGCTCAGTTGAAAACTGACCATGGAAGAGGAAATTAAGAGGTAATTTGAAGGCGAGGAAGGTAGTGAGTAGACACTCGAGTATAGGAACGCGCTTTGAAGTTTGAAGGTTTTGGTAAGGAACGTCGAATTTGTTAGAACAATGCCATATACACGGCCTCTGTGGCACTTGAATTGATCATGGGACCATCTTTGGGATTGAATCTGTTAACCGTGGAATACATCCGTCCGTGCAGTTTCATTTGGATTGCTCGTAGAATATGTTTGGGTTCGAATCCATAAGACTCAAAATGATGATGTGTATATATATTTTGTTGTAGTGGTCTCTCTCATAGTAATAACAACAACAACAACATAGCCTCAGTCTCAAATTAATTGGGGTCAGCTGCATGGATCAAACTCTTCCATTGTGCTCGATGAAGTGCAATTGATGGTGAGCTTTTCAAACCATTCAAATCCCTCTTAATTAATGCGTCCCATGTTAACTTTGGTCTACCCCTACCTCATCTCATAGTAATTAAAAGCAGTATAAACAATCTACCAAAAAAAAGTAGTATAAACATGCCGATTAGTGCATACGACGGATAATAAGAAGAGCTAGCTGAGAACTGGTAGAATTTAGATGGAAAACAAGAAGAGAAAGTTAGCCATTGGATATGTGCTTTTCTATTGGTCACGTGGGTGGGAATTTGGGATCGTTTTGTTCAATTTGATTTACAAACAAACCAAACTAAAAATTATCTAGGGACAGCTGAGGTGTTGCTTATTACAACTTGATCTTCTTATTCTTTGAGGTTTCTTTGAAATTTGGGTGCAATTGACGAATGTAATTAATAACCGGGGAACATCAATTAAGCCTCCTCAGAGTCGTTGGGAAAAAATGGTTCCAATCGAGGCGTAAGTTTATTTTTCATATCACGATTTTGTTTTTGTTTATTGATGGAATTATTCTTAACTTGTTCAAATTTAATTTATGCATCTGGTAGTTATTGGATGGAATGAAACTTGTGACTTTCTGATATTTTTTATACTTCTTATTTGCAGGTGCATAGTAATGTGTGAGTGACTTGCCTATGTTCCCTAGGATAACATACACGTGTTGGAAGCACTTCTACTGGTGGATTATTGGCAATGTGGACGAATGTCTTCAAAATTGTATTCTTCTTGACTTTTCACTTTCTTTAATAGATATATGTTCTAAGGGACTGTGGGAGCTTTCAAAGACTCTGTAAAACAAATATTAGGTTGGATATTCTTTCGTAGATCTTCAACATCTGAAACCTTCTACATATTAGGTTCTGACAGTGATAAATGATGATAGACTGTTTAATGCCAGTTTTACTGAAGATTCCTTGATATGCATCAATTTGTAAATCAAGATGAGGAGTCATCTATGCATTGATGTTCTTAATTGGTTTATATGTACTGTGAGTTGAACTAATTACACAATTTCATCATATACAAAGTGACGAACATGCAAATTCTAGGTCTTTTGAATAGAGTTGCAACCCCAAAGCATTTTGAAGTTCTCCTGGCTAGCTTTCACTCAAAAGCTCAGACAACTATGCATTTATTGAGGGGTCTCTCGAACTAATAAGTCTTTCTTACTTGTCCGGATCCTCTAATGCATTTATTATATTATGATTAAGATAAGAAAATAGATGAGATTACTAAAACATAATAGTTACCTAATAACTGTACAATGTCAATGCGTTTGAAGAGGCTTTCTTTTCAATAAGAGTTGAACTAAGCAGCCAAACCAAAGGGCTAAGGATGTAATTATTTGTTGCTTGAAGTATTTTTGTTGGATTGCTTCCCCACCAAATAATTAGAAAATCATTGTGAGCATTTGTACTTCAAAGTATAAGCAAACATAAGTGACAAACTAAATAAATTCCGACTAGAAAATAATTTATAGGTCTTGTCCCCTCTTAGAATTGAAGGCTCACCAAGTGTGGAGAAATCTTTTGATGAAGAAATAACTTCATTTATTTTATTCAACATCTGACCTGTATGGTGTAGTCGTGCAATTTCAATTTAAGTCCTTTACTCCTTTGTAATGACAAGTGACAACAAATTTTGTTCTAACTTCTTCTTATTCTTCTTCTTCTTCTTCTTCTTCTTATTATTATTATTATTATTATTATTATTATTATTACAATTAGTATTATTATCATCATCATCATCATCTTAACTTCTTTTCTTGTTGCATATTTGTTGCATTTGCATGATACAAGACTAAAAGTTTTAAGCGCACCTTAGGCCAAGTATTTGTTTTCCTTTAAGATGCAGAATGTGCTCTAAATTTCATATGTTGCTTTATTGGCATTTTGTGCAGGGAGGACTCAGTCAGATTTCTTGGTTTCAGTTTCTCCCTTCAGAATCCGACATTGGTTCTCATCTTGAAAAGAAGTAGATTATGCACTTTTCCTTTTTTTTTTTTTTTTTTTTTTTTTTTTCTCTACATGGTGGGTGGGATGGACTATGATCTTTGCTTCGTGGTCGTGGATGTAATTTAACATTCCATATGAACTTTTAATTTGCTACTAATAGGACTGTTTTCAAGGCGCCGTCTTAGGCCTTTAGTGGTTTCCACCGCCTAGCCCTTAATAAGGCAGGTGGGCTAGGCGGTGGGTCTGAAAATAATTATTAAAAATATTTTTTATTAAAAATATTTTTTATTTATTTTTTAAATATTTTTATTTCAAAATGTGTGGAAAAGTGTGGAGTTGAAAATATGGTGGTGAGAATGTATAGATGAGAAAGTATGCCTCTTACTGTTAAGGGGTCTTTAAATACATTAAATTATTTCTTAGGGAGGTCTAACTAAATATTTTTTTGCCCGCCTAGGCCCCGCCTCAACTAGGCGGGGCTAAACCGCCTAACACCGCCTCGCCGCATTGAAAACATTGACTGATAGTTCATTTTACTTTTCCAGTGTGAAAGGACAAGAAAAAGATGCTGCTACGTTCTTAGTATTGTCATCACACCTGCAATTACAGAAGGAAGGATTCCTTAGCACATGGAGCAATTCCTTTGTTGGGCCTTGGGATCCATCTCAGGGTATGCACAACCCAGGTAAATTTCTTTAAGTAGTTGATTGGAACTTAATGTTTTGTTTATATTGCATTGTTGTCCAAGAATCTCTTTTTTTGAGCCTTTCTATTTTTAATGCAAAGATGAGAAGATCAAGCTCTGGCTTTTTCTCCCTGGCCGACGTTCATCTGTAGTTGAAACTGCTCAAGCAGTGGTATCTAGATTGAGAGGTAATTCTTTCCACAATATTGCTTGTAGCAATGGCTACAAATGATTTTGGAAGTTGATATTTTGTAGTTGTCATTGACTCATTGCCAATAGTTTTTTCCATGATTTGTTTTTGTTTTTTGTTTATGTGATAATTTGGAAATAAGATTATACCTTTGACTTGCCCTAGTAAAAAAAATATTGGTTTATTAAAGTTGTTGGATTGGGATTGAGGCTTTGTTCTTGTATTTAAGTTGTTGGATCTGGACTTTGGGTGGCTCCTGGTGATTCTGAAGAAGTTGCAGCTGCTCTTTCTCAAGCTCTACGAAATCGTATAGAGAGGTAGACACTCTTCCTGCAATTTCTTTGTTTTGTTTTTCTTCTTTGAGAAGTTGTTTTGTTTGATAATTTAGTTTTAATTGTAACATGATGGAAGGTCCTTTTTGGTGACAGAGCTTTGAGGGAGATTTCCTATATAAGATTTGGAGATGTATTCACAAGATGCCATCCATGTCCCAGAAGTGAAAAAGTTTTCAGGTTTGTTACTGAAATACTGGAATTGGAGTGTTCTACTATTTTATTGTGTGAGTAATTGGATCGTCATTGAAATATAACTTCGTTTTCATGGTTTAGTCTGTAGTATGTCATGGTCTTCATTTTTGGGTGTTTGTTTTTTTGAACTTCTCCTTTTCTTGTGGGACGACTCTTGACTCCAAACCTAACACTAGCAAAGGCTCCTACTCCTAAAAAAGAAGAAAAAGAAAATATTCTAGATATCAACTACTTAAATTAGTGTTTACCTAATTGGTTTGAGTTTATTTCTTCTTAGAATTTTCTGGTTGTGTTTAATGATATGAATAGGTCAATTTATGACTATCTAGTCTGCATAGTTTTCATTCACTGTATTGATCTTATGCGAGTTTTATCTCACTTTGTTTTCTATTTATATTATTCTAACAACATGCTTAGTATAACATATTTTTTATTTGCAAACATCGGTTTCTTGATCTCTTTATCTGAAAGAAAAGATAATATTGTGCATCAACCAACTCCGTTCTCCTAATGCACTCAAATAAAAAAAAGGAAAAAAGGGAGGGAAGCAATGAAACTTGATAGAATCCTTTTTGTGCGCCAACAACTTGACTTGGCTTGTGGCTAGGGAGGTGACTTAGGTGAACAGTGCTAACAGTCAACTCGTGGCCCATTCAATCAAGGTTCGAAACTTCGACTTTTCCTTGTAATTCGCCCTCTTAAAACTCGAAAATAATTCGAGAAAGTTTAATTCAACGAGGGGAAGCTGTGCAAAAAATGAATTGGTGTATGGAAGGCCATGAAATTTCATTTTAACTGCTAAAAACTAAAATATTTTTTTAAAGCTGTTATAGTACACGTAGTTATATAATTGTAATGCATAAGAGTCACAATACAATTGTTTAAAATAGTTATTTTTCAGTAAAACATTCAATTTGCTATTTTTTTTTTTTTTGTAATGGAAAATGATTTGGTGACCGGTTTTGGGACACTCGGAATGAACAACCGGTTGTTGGCGTCCTTTGATTTTTGCGTCGATGTTCGTGCGCACAAAAATTGATGTGTTGAATGGACACCAACAACTGGGTGTCCATTTCGGGCGTCCCAAAAAGGTCATCCTAGCATTGTCCTTTTGTAATAGCCAAAGTCCAAGTCATGAAGTGTAGGAGTGACTAGTTTTATGCGTGGGCTTTTAGTTTGGAAGTGGGAGAGTTTTCAAAAATGTCAAGACAAGTTGGAGTTCCAACTCCAAACTTATATTTCATCTTGTGTTCCTATTGCACCGTACTATGTACTGTGCATTTTTTTTTTCTCTTTATGTATTAATTGGAAGGAACATTGTACACTCAAATAACCGGGTTCATAGGGTGCTACTCCCTCATTTCTTGCAGGGCAGCATATTTGTGCTGCTACCTTTTTGTGATTGGTATTGACAAATTAGATTGTGCTGTACATCTTTGATTGTGAGATTTACGACATAGAACTGCATCGCGTAACTTCGGTTTGTTGTTCCTCTTATTTTAAACTGTTAAGATATTCGAGGTTAGTTATACCATCCTATGTGATATAATTTAATGGAATCATGCAATATGTTTAGTGATTGCAGTCAGTTATTCAGCCATCACTTATATTAGTTTCTAAGTCTTTCCAAATATATATTCTTTTGATTCATTGTAATTTTGTAATTTGATTTTTGCCTATGAGTGGAAGTTTCTCTTACTAACGAAACATCATTCTATTTATTTTTAGAAAAAGTAACATCATTTAATTTTGTTTTGTAGGAAATTACAGCCAACTATTGAATTCATATTTGCTGCCAATGAGGAAGCAATCTTTGTACATGCTATCATAGCTGCAAAGTACGGTTGTTTTGACACCTTATTTTTCATTTATTGCTCTATATCTATTTATGTTTGCGCAGTTCTCTTTACTATCTGCGAATTTGACATGCATTTTCTTTTTCCATAGACATGTTCGGTCTCTTACAAGTGAAGACGTGGAAAAGGTGCTCAGGCGTCGATCTTCCAATAAGTTTGGTGAAAGACTTCCAGGTTGCAACACCTATCTCTTTCTATGTTTGTGTGTGGGATATTGCTAGGGTGATTGACTTTTGGCACCGAGTTGGGGGTGGGTGGACTGCTCGATACGCCTCGAAACATACGCGCACACATGTCGAGGTGTATCGGGCGGCCCCTTACAACCCGGTATACCTGTTTACTAGGCGGGCTTGGGCATGTTTCGGCTGGGCCTAAGTGAGGCTAAATCTTAAAGGCCCCGTCCAAGCCCGCCCAAGCCCGCCCAAGCCCGACTTTTAATTTTGCAGGCTCAAGCTTGCCCAAACCCACTATGGGTCGGGCTTGGGTGAGCCTAAGCAAGCTCGCTAATCAAGCATCATGGTCGAAAAGGAGCACGGACACGGCCTAAAAGTAAAAACTTTAGCATACCAAATTATTAGTTAACACAAAGTATTATATTAATATATAATTCTTTATTATGTTGTTAATATATAAAGTTTTAACAATAAACACAAAGATGAATGTGGTTGAGTGGTTGGAGATTGGATAAGTTGTTGTAAGATCGTATGTTGGAGTCTTACTAATGCATTTTTTAAAGAAGATCCATGTAGGAAAAAGTTCTACTCCTTAGCATTGCGGGGCCGGGCCAGGCTTGGGTTGACAAGAGCAACCCAAACCCGCCCAATGAAAACTCAGGCTTTGGTGGGCTTGGGCCGGGCCGGGCCAGGCCGAGCCTGCACAAGACTTTGTAAGCCCAAGCCCTATCCACCTTAAGTGGGCTTGGGCGGGCCGAGAGGGTACCCAAGCCCATGAACAGGTCTGAAACTCGGTGCCAAAAATCGGTCACTAAAGCATTTTTCATATATATATATATGTATATATGTATTTATGTTTGTAGTACATACATAATGGTACATTTGTCAATTATTTGGGTGATTGCTAAACGTGACTAGTGTGTATAGGCATAGTACATCATCTGTGCTTTGTCTCTATATACAGTTTATTAAGGATCGCCAAGAGGAAGGTCTAGAACCGCTCCAAACTATAATGTATCAGTTGTAACATTTGCCTGTTTTTGGTGTTGCCCATGAACTGTCTTATGTCCTGTTGCTGATATATTAGTTTCTTTCTTGATTGATCTGGTTGAAGGGATTAAGGTGGATTTAAGTTGTTTAGGGTGCTTGGGGCACAAGGACTGATCTAGTTACTAATGTAGGTATAATGTTAGAATTATAATATGGTATATTACAAGGGTATATTAAGAATATATAGTATTGAGGTACTAGGGTTTTTGGTGTTTTAGTGTAAAAGGTTGTAAATATTTACACTAGTTGTTTTTTTATCAAATGAATCAATGAATCGAGTCTTGAAACCCTAAATTGGGTGTTTTACATGCTATCTTATTCGTTGTTCATCTCTTCCATTCAAATCTGCATCAGTGGTGTCAAAGCTCGGTGTAGCATCCATTAATGGCAAAGAGTGGAAGTGATCGAACTCGCTCCATTGGCATTGACCAGGGAGCTAGGCCCTTAGGGCATCTATTCATTCTTTGTAGCAAAAGTTTGATGAGTTTGAGCGAGAATTCCGTCAATCTTTGCTTCCTCGTCTCAAAGCCTTTCATGCTTAAAGCTTCAATGACTATCAACGTGAATGTTGGGGCATGCGCCCTATGTCAATCTACAAACATTGTTTATCTTATAATTTTAGTTAATAAAATGGAGGTTTTCATTTGCTGTTTTATTATAAGTGATTGCATGTTTACCTTATAGTAAGATCCATAGGTATTTGATGAAATATCATAAATATCCTAGTCAGTCATTATACTGGGAACTATAATGAATTAAGACTAGTGTGAATCTTGATTGATGGTCATGTGATGATCATGCATATAGGGATACGAATCGAGATCATGACTACTTGTTAGGGAACAAGGTACTGGACCGATCCGCTATGAGAACACCACATGGATTGAGTCATATGTGTTATTTAATCCTTCGACTTGAGATTACCATAGACTTCAATATTAGAAGCATGGTAATTTGACAATCAAATGTTGTCTTTAACCGGACAATTATAAAGATTGTGATTGGTTACCATGTGAATAATATGTGAAGGTGTGTAATCAAGATATAATGTCACTCTCATATAGAGAGTGATATCAGTGGATCCCTCGATATGATAGACTGATAATGGCCAAATCCATGTGAATTGATATGATCAATAACACTTGGATGTTTTCAGTTTACCTAAAGATCGAGACGAGTACGATTGAACATTAAGGGTGACTTTCCATGCCTTATGTTTAATCAAAGGATATCGCACGACAAAATGATATGATATATGTTATTCATTTGGTTGTATCGATTTTGATATTCATGCTACTTGGGTAGTCATAAAGCCTTGCTAGAGACCGCTTATGACTTGTGTACCAAAATGGTTTTGGTTCATTGCCAACGTTGCATAAACTTATTGGGTCGCACACAAAGAATGACTTTGCGCAATTTTAATTGGTCCAGAGTAATGAATTTTATATGATAAAATTCATGACATAAAAGCCCTGATGATTTGTTATATGATAACTTATTAATAGGGGGCGTATGTGTAATTTGCTTAAACTGCCTAAATACAATTGTTGTATTACGAATAAGATTTTAAGTAAGAGCTTATTTACACATATAAATAGAGGGTCAAACCATAAAACGAAATAAGATTTTCGTTTTTTTGCTATTTTCGTTTTCTATCTCTCTTGGGGCTAGCACTCCAAATTGTGGTCACTGTTCGAGTGTGAATTTCTGATAGAGGACGGTCGCTTGAACATCTTGGTGATCGAACAATCAGAGAAGGAAATCATGGATTAAGGTATGGTTTACTTTTGTAGATTTAGTTTAATGAAACCTATTTTCGATCTTGTTAGGGGTTCTTCAAAAATTGTTTTTGAATTTTCCGCTGCGTATGAACCCTAAAAACCCAACAGTCATGAGTTGGATAAATCGAGTGACTAGCCGGCAGTTCTTGGAGATTGGTTTTTCCCAACTCGTCGACCATCGACTGCTAAATCGTTCAACACTGCAACAATTGCAAATCGAAGACATGGTACTATGGTTTCGTCTCCTATCCCTACCATCTCACCTTCCCCTTCATCTCCATCATCACCACCTTCTTTTCCTTCACCCCCTCTGTGCCTTAGATCTGCTCAACCGACCTACCATAGAATATCTTATGATAAACCAAGAAGAAACTCCCGGAGTATGTCATGTCGCAGCAACATAGTCAAAATCAAAGACTAAGCAATGTTGGTGCGCGCGAGAAAACTGTGCTTTAAGATCTCTTAAACAACCACTATTCGCTAAGCCATCACCATCCACGTTCGCCAAGAAACATGTTTTTCTAAATGTCTCTTGCACATTCATGTGTATATTAATGGGTGTCTTGGGCAACTGCCAACAAATTGCACCAAGCACAGCTGTAAAGATGACCTGCTACACACCAAGCTTCATGGAAGGAATCAATTGATGCAAACTTACAGCAACGAGCCTCCATTCTAAATGTTGCAAACTGAAAAACATATGTGCCAGGTCATTGAGTTGAAGAGCATAGAGTAGTGGAACAAAATCCATCAATAATTTGCTTCCCAAGATAGCGCAATCTGTGGCAAGCAAACAAAATAGCATAGCCCCTAAGAATACAACTTTGTAAATAGGGTCAATAATGGTAACTTCCCCACACTTAGATAAAGTGTCAAACAAAGCACATGCTATAGCCAAGGATCCATGAAACAACTTCACTAACTTCACCCAAGGAACAAGCATATAATGCTCAATAAGCATAAAGTTTCTAGTACCAAGTGATCTCTTAGAAATTTCTTCACACACATAAGGAGCAACATGTAGAACCAAAACCAACATGATCTCAAATTGAATCCAATGAAAATTATGGCATCACCATGATCAATAGGTAGATAACTAAAAAAAATACTTGAGCAGAACCATACCCATCGGCTGTCTACCATAGTAAAGAGTGTCCTGACGAACTTTGTGGCTTGCAAGGAGCACACTCAACTTATCAAAATTTCTTTTAGACATTGCATCAAATAAACTTTGAGCTACTCCCTTTATAGTACCCACAACACATCGATCAACAAGTGATGAAATGCGTTGACCAACTATCATTCTGGCAATTAAATCATTAGCGCTATCAACAATTTCGTTGAAGTCGAAAGAAAACATCAAATACTCACTTGGGGTAAATTAATGATTGAAATTGGGAGGTTTTGAGGTCACAAAAAAAAATTCTTGAATCTTTGTAATTGTTGCCGATGGACTCAACGTCTCAAGTATTTCTTCAAATATCTTCAGGGCCTTGATGTCGAAGTTAATCGGAATTGATCGAAAGTTCGTGCATACACTTGTCGTCATCAACAACCAAAAACTAGTGAGAATGGATTGGGGAACATTAAGACATTGATGTGGTGATGGAAAAACAACATATGGGTTTTGATAAAAAAAAAATAGAGGGCTTGACAACATTGAAGACATATTCTTCCATGTTGTCATCAGACTGTCCGCCACTTGGGATTAGTTGTGGTTGTGGCGGTGTTGTAGAGATGAGGGGTAGTGGAGACAATGAAGGTGGGCGGTGACTGTTTGTGGGGTTTGGTTGGTTGGAGGAGTTTGGATTGGCGAAGTTGGATTGGGAGTCACTTGAGTAGACTTGAGTGGAGAAGGGGATGTTTGTGCATCACAAGCTTGGATTGGTGGGTTCGATTTGGCGAGTGGAGGGCAAACAACGAGTGGAGGGGGTGGAGGTGAAGGTGCTGCGGAATATGGTTGGACTGGTTGAATAGATCTAGGGCTTAGAGGATGTGACGGTGAAGAAGGTGGAAATGATGGAGATGAAGGGGAAGGTGTGATGGTGGGGATAGGGGATGAGACCGAATGTTGCTACCGTCGCTTTGCAATTGCATCGGTAGTCGATGTCAACAACTCACGATGTTGCGCCCATCTTGTTTCCTGCCGGTAATCGTTGGAGCTTCGAGCATTGAAGACTTTGAGAAGAGGAAGGAATTTTCGCTCAAAGTCATCAAGCTTTCGGTTCAAACAATGAACAACTGCCCATAGGGTATGCATTCCTTGGTCATTGCCAATAGAGCGGGTTCGATCACTTCCACTCTCTGCCATTAATGGACGCTACACTGAGCTCAGATACCATTGATGCAGAGAGTATTGGAAGGAGAGAACAACGAAGAAAATAACACATAAAACACCCAATCTAGGGTTTCAAAACTCAATTCATTGATTCATTTGATAAAAGCTAACTAGTGTAGAGTCTTTACAACCTTTTATACTAAAACACCAAAAATCCTAGTACCTCAATACTATATGTTTTCCTAATATATCATATTATAATTCTAACATTAGACCTACATTAGTTACTACATCAGGGATAGCCCACAGTTGTTCACAGTGCTCAAATTTCATTGAAATTCTATAATAATTAATTAAAAACACTTTTCTTGCTTTCAGCTAAAGAGTCAATAAAAGAAAGAATTAAGTTGACGTTTGTTTGTTGTGTTTAATATTTCACATCCAGCTTCTTCTTGAACAAAAAAGTATGGTTGTTATAGTAACTTCTTTCGTATTTGAAATTCAAATTGAAATGCGAAAAGTCCAAGAATTGGGAGCAATGCAATGTGTTAAACGGCTGTTTTCTCAGAAAGAAGCTATTGCTGTTATTGCAGGAGTTGTGCAATTTTGTTAAGCGTGGGTTCTGCCATAGTATAATACTAGAAAAATTCTATTACTGTGGCTACTGTCATTTGTCCAGAAGAGAAATTGATACAATGATTACATTTTTTATTGTCCAATGTTTACATCGTGTTTTATGTACTTTTTCTTTATAGGAAGAGATGCATGCAGTTAATAGCTATTCCAGGAAAAAGTAACCTTACAATGGCAGTTATGCTAACCTGAACAAATTATATGCGTGACCTTTATTAATTGATCTGGTTGTTGTCGCTTTAACCAAGGCATATTATTGTTGCATCATTGGCTCAAAAAGCATTTATTTTGTTTTGCCTGTTTCTTTTCTTTTCCGTTTTATCATTGATTTTGATGTCTGCCTCCTTGTATAGATAGAAAACAAAATTTTGTCTTGAAAGAACCTTTATTACTAATTAGTAATCACATGATAACTTGTGGGATGTTGCTGTTTGTGTACCTAGCCATGTTGAATATTAGTTATGTGTGGTGCATCGTTCTGTTATTAGATTGATATCAACTTTAACAGTTATTAGCTTTTCTACTGGTAGCAGTTATTGTTGCTCCACATGGAATGCGAGGTAGAGTAACTGGATGTTGTCCCAGTGATCTCGTCAAGCAAGTGTATTTCAGGTAAAAATCATTGATTTTTTGGGTTCCATTTGCATAAAATAACAATTGAGCTGGAATTTTAGATTTTAGTCCTTAACTTTATCTTTTGAAGGTAGTAGGTAGTCTATCTATTCGAACTCCAAAAGAAGAGACGTGTTAAACTAGAATTATTCGTTGATAATTATTATTTTTTTCTTTTTCCATTAATGACCAGTTCCAACAAGGATAAGGCTTCAAATGGGTTCTCCATTCCCTTTAGTGTTGCTCAAGGTTCAGGTTGTCAAGTTAGGGGGCAAAATTGTTGTGTTGAAGTTACCCTTGGCTGTTCTGGCATATGGGCCAATAAAGCAACACAGTCAAGCTCTAATTTCAGTAGGGACTTACCCAAGAATTATCTTGCTGAATCACCCACGAAGATGCTTGATGGAGGTGATCAGAAGTCTGGGCCTGCCGAAAGTTTTCAAGTTTTTGAAAGAACATTCATTTGTCCAGCTGAGGCAGTGCTGGTACCCGTTGTGCATACTGCATTTGCTAGATTTTCACAAAAAAGGCATGTATTCTTTTTTAGTATCAAAAAAGGCATGTATTCTTTTTTAGTATCGATTGCTCATGTCATTTATATTAGCCTCTAATAGCTGCATTTGCTACTGCAGCCTTTGGTTACAAAATTGGGCAGGGACATCGCTGTTTGGTTCTTGGTTCTTTACAAATTGGTTAGTTCTACTATTTAAGTCAATCTAGACTAATGTTTCACTTTACTATAGATGCAAATGTGGTTTACATGCTTTTTTTTGTTTAGTTGAAATTGTATTCTTTCAATTAGCTTATCATTAACTTAGCTGCTGCATATGCCCTTCATTGGGTTTCTGAATCGCGACTTCTTGTCTTGATACTGCTTTGAGCATAAATCCGAAGCAATGTCTCTTAACCGCATGCTGCATACACTCATATTTACAATACAGCTCTCGTCCAACCTTCTTGTTCTTGACTGTCTGCAAGCCGTGCCTTGATTTTGATTATTGGATGTCTAAAAATTTTGATTGGATAGCTTGAATTTTAAAGCATGTATCTTCTACTAATTAATAGGTCATGACAGACTCACAACTATGAGAACAACAATAACAACAAATCTTCAATCTCAAAATTAGTTGGGCTTGGCTGCATGTATCAAACTCTTCCACTCAACTCAATTTAATGCACTTGATGGCAGAGTTAGTTGCTTATTTATAATTTAATTAATAGCTAAGCCTGTTTAATTAATAATCAGATCATGTGTCTTCTAAACATTTATAGGGGCATCGCCTTTTGTATATTCGGGTATCATAATTTGGTGGAGAAAAAATTGTGAGATACGATTTTCAGCAAGTTTTCTGGAAAAGATCTTTCCTATGGGGGAATCCTGCTCGACACATTCCATTGCATCTCTGCCTAGATGTAATATAATTTAAGACTCTTTCAAGATTTTAGGTGATGAGGTGTCTAAAGACTTGGAAAGAAGAGTAGGCCCAGTTGAGAATTTCTTTCGGAAGGGCTTGGAAGGAAGATGTTTCAACTTTCATTCACTTAGTCTAATAGTTGATGGTGCAAGGTGCCATCTCTAAAGCGAGTAGGGACAAAGTTTGAAACTTCGATATCGCCTTAAACTTCGCTCGCTTAAAATTCGGAAGTAATTCGAGGAAGTTAACTTAGACGATTGAAGTTTTACAAAAATTCGCCGGTGTATGGAAGTTTATGGAATTTCACTTTAAATGCTAGAAAACTCAAATTTCTCCTTAAAGACGTTAGAAATATACTTAATCATACAACAATAATGCATAATAATCACAATACAATTGTTTAAAATAGTTATTTTGTAATAGACACCTAATTTGCAACACGTGATATTTATATTTGTTTTTATGTTGCTTTATATGATAAATTTTGACCTTATTTGCTACTTGACGTGAAAGGAAGTTAATTTTCAAATTTTATTTTATTTAGGAGTAACTTCGATAACTTGACCAAAAACCTCGTTGATTTTTTTGAATTCTTGCATTTTTTCTCTTTTTTCATGGTTTCGATGGAAAACATCGAAATTGATCGAAGTTTGGCAAAACATGTCGAAGTTTCAGGCGAAACTTTGCAAGTTTTACATCGCCATATAGTTTCGCTTCCCCGTTTCATTATTGACAAACTTCCACCGAAGTTTGGCGACATTTGTCAATTTTTTTCAAACCTTGAGTAGGGAGTGTATAATCTCCTAATGTGGAATAGATTTTACTCACCGAGTGTTATTGGAGTTTTTCTCAAGAAATGGGAGTCTTGGTCTTGTGGGAACCCAAGTCGGTTTTTTTTTTTTTTTTTTTTTATTTTTTTTAAGGCAAAGCGGGAACCTGAGCCTTGAATCTTCATTTTCTTATCTTAATATTTTGAGTAGTCACATTCTTTAACTGCCTTTTATCATCTTCTCTTTATGTTTGTTTCTCTACTTGGAATCTCCACTTCTCGTGGAGTTTTGTGCCTTTGGAGAAAAAGGAGAGAGCCTTTTGTTTGCCTATTTGGATTCTTTTAGGTTTATATTGTTTAATTGGGTTAAATTTATACGATTAATTGATTCTTCCAGCATTTTTTACATAATTAGATGGACGACATTTCTTTTCTCGTTGTTCGTTTAGTTTGATCGATTTAAAAGACTCATTGTTTGTTGAGGATTTGGGTAGCTAGTGGCACACGGGAAGATCAACACTTCTATTTTGTTTTGGAGGAGGCTTTAATATTTGGTGTTTTTTTTTTTTTTTGGTGTTGTCTCCTCACTATTGCATTCTTCTGCGTTAGCGGTGTCAAGTCAGTCTTTGGAGCACACCGTTCTTCATTGCTTGTTTACTAAAGATGTTTAGTCACATTTGTATGCCTTTTCTCATGATTTCATGGGGCATTTGCTAGACGCATGTTTTTTTAATATATAATTATAGATTATGTTGGAGATGTTTGGATAGTCCCACATCGACTAGTTAGAAAGAACAAAAAACTTATATATGTGGAGTGGACACTCCATCTTGCCTTGGCATTTTGTTTGGCTTAATAGCCCATTGTCCAAGTGCCTTTATCCAACAAAAATAAGTTGATGGATAGCGGTCAAGTCCTAGTTGGACTTGAGGGGGAAGTGTTGGTGATGTTGCGATAGTCCCACATCAACTAGTTAGAAAGAAAAATAAGGCTTATATGTGTGGAGTGGGCACTCAATCTTACCTTGGCATTTTTGAGTGAACCCCACTTTCACACTTAAGCCTAATCATAAACTAGTCACCACATCCTTCTCACCTTGGATTGGGCCCAATATCACAAAAATTGAATGGATTATATTTATATATGTATACATATATATATTTTGGGACTGAGGCTATGTTGTTGTTGTTGTTGTTGTTGATACATACATATATATATATATATATATATATATATATGGATTGTGGCTTTGTTTGTTGTATAGATTATGGAAATTTTTGAGAATTGATGATTGATGATTGATGATGCTTATGGTTTTGGATCCCTAAACTATTGGCTTCCTCTTGGATTTCTTGGAGTCACTTACACCCTACCTCCACCCATGTCACCAATGCTGCTCTACATGAAGCCATCAATAGAGAGAGAGAGAGAGAGAGAGAGAGAACATGGGTAGAGAAGAAAAAAGGAAATGATGGTGGAAGAAAAAGCTGAAAGGGGGAGAACAAACGCAAGGCGTCACCGGGGTCTCCTAAATCGACTTGCATTTCTCAAGGTCTCCTAAATACTCTTCTCCTCCTTAGGATACTCCATCTCTTCTCTTTCACTCCGCCAGAAGACCTGGATCTAAGTATAAGAAAATAAAAGAGAAAAAAAAAGGAGAGAGAGAAAAAAGCCAGGAAATGGAGAGGGAACTCAGGGAAGTAAGAGAGGGAAACCCAAAGTCTAGATCTAGGAAGAAGAAGAAAGAAAGAGGGAGAATGATACAATAAAAGAAGAGAAGAACAGGAAAGAAGGTAGGAGGGTCACCTGCATAGCTCTCAGCCGCCAGAACACCAACGACCGTTGTCGGTGTTCTAGCAGCTACGAGCTACACAAGTGGCCCCTCCTAAAGTTTGTGCAACCACAACATGTTATGTCAATTTACCTCTCCTTTGTCATCTTTAGTTAATAGTTCATTTTATCTTGCTCCATATTAGTGCTACCTTTAGCTTCTGTCTATCGTTGCCAAACTCTCTCAATCTCTTCAGGCCATCAAACATCAAGAGACAGAAGGCCCTGAACAATTCATCATTTTATGTAAAGTTTGTGCTACCCCTACCTTCTTAAGAACAACTCATTCTAAATTCTTAACAGGCAAGAGAGTATTGGAGGGGAAGAAGAGGAGAGGATCATCAATGCGAATCGTGGTGGATTGGAGAGGAGATGAGAGGTTTTCGATTTTCAGGGAAGCCAATCCTTGCCATTTTTCTTCAACTGGGTCTTCTTGAAGTTGAATGTGGGTTGTGATTTTGAGTGTTGGCTAGGGTTTCTGGAGGGGAGAGTAATTGACGTTTGCGATTACGATTTTCTCGGAACGATCTTGTAGACTCCATACTTTTTTATCAGTTGTAGATTCCATACTTTGAGTCTTTGGTGGCAAAACAAAGCCAATTTGTTGCAAAGTCGGTGGAAGAGAGTGGAGAAGGGCGAAGAAAACGAGTGTTTTGGGTGAGTGGTTGTCTATCAAATGGGGGCATTTAAGACATTTCATAAATTATATGGGCGGGTCGATAGTTCAACCGAACATGCATTGAATTTCAGCGATTTAGTTGGAAAAGGGCCTCATCAAGACCCTTGTATGGAAACCGTCTCTTACCTCTTGCTCCCCACTTCAACCAAACAGGCCCTAATATGCTTATTTATTTGTGATGAGATTTGAAATATCTGTAATTGTTGATTGTAATTTGATGGCCACTTACTAAATAGCTATGCTCTTTGCAGACCAGATTGTCTGATACATTTTAAAATATTTCTATATTATCCTTTCCTATTCCCTCTATGTCACAGTTAAAACCAAGAAAATTGTGTTGCTTTCTTGATGTTTTCTCATGTTTTCAACGAAACCTTCTCCTAGAAATATTTTAACAATATTCCCGCTCGTCTTTGTAGCTTGGGTTTTGGAAGTGCGGGCAACACTCAGGCTGCAGATGGTACATGGAGTAATGGTAATGGGATACAATCACAGCATGCCTATAACAGCAGCAGCAACAGTAACAGTAGTAGCATTGCTAGCGTTAGTAGTACATCAAGTGAGAGTGACTGCAGGATGGCATCTGAAGCTGGTGATCTTGAGGCAGACGCTGATTCATTTACTTGCAGGCAATCTGGTTTGTCCTCTAATGATCAATTTGGGAACGATGGTCAGGTACTGATGCTGCAAACTTGCTTCCTTGCTGAATGGATTATATCTATTTCTCAACTGTTTACATGTTCTTACTTGGAATTTTGTTTATTTAATTATGTGTCTGCTATTTATATTGGCTTTAGCATTTTTCTTGTTTTTGTTTTTGTTTTTGTTTTTGTGTGTGTGTTTTTTTTGTTTTCACTTGTATAAATTGTTTTGGTGCTTGCACTGCCAGGTTTCTTTTGAATATGAACTATTCAACACCACTGTTTTTTTAGTATTTTTTCACTCCATACTTTCATGAAAATTTATATGCGACATTGCTCGTCGAGGATTACATGCATCACGTTTTCAATGTATGTAGCTATTGCATGTGTAACAGTAATAAAATTTCATTTTGCATTTTCTGGGAAACTATTTCCTAAAGTCTTTTTGACTTCTTTTTCTCTTCCACTATATGTTTTTTGTCGAACAGTCTTATTTACTTAAAAAAGGTGCAGACGTTTCACCAAACAACAACAACAACAACAACATAGCCTCAATCCCAAATTAACCGGGGTCGGCTACATGGATCAAACTTTTCCATTGTGCTCGATTAAGTGCAATTGATGGTGAGCTTTCCAAACCATTCAAATCCCTCCTAATTAATGCATCCCATGTTAACTTTGACGTTTCACCAAAAAAAAAAAAAAAGGTGCAGAAGCAAAAAAAAAGAAAAGAAAGAACATATCACAATTCACAGACGAACCGGTCTCGAAATTAAAAGAAGCATTTATTGCTTTCTGAACGAGGTAGGCTGGCAGGATCAAGGATGAAATCAAGGACACTTTCTTGGCTTGGCTCCCTAAAACCTCTAGGGCGAAATCACCAAGTGCGTCTCTGCAACTATGTGATCCTATTTATAGGACACTTCATGTAATTGGATAAAATTGTTGATAAATCATAACACTCCCAAAAAGATAGAGTCGTAGTTGAATAAAAACTCTCAAAAGATACAGTTGTAGATACTAGATAATTACCAACTCCTATAAAAAAATAGAGTTGTAGAATGCCTACAACTCTAAAACCAACTTGTGTTGTGTGATTAATTCTAAACTTCTAACTCGAATTTAAGTTTAAACATTTGTCTTTCAAAGTTAATATAGTTACAAAATTTTAGTCAAAGTGTAAAACTTAAACTTTTTGTGAAGTTATAGTTCATTAGGATTAGAAGGGGGAGCGTTAGTCATGAATCTTTATAAAATAAGATTTCATTGAACCTAGACAACATCAAGATTGAGTAAATTTGTTCTTTGTGTGCAACCCAAGGTTTGTACATTTAGTGAACCATAACTCATTTTGGTACACAAGTCATAAGCAGCCTCTAGCTTGACATTATAATTGTACAAGTTATATGAAAATTGATAAATAGATATAACATAAATAATAATATCTATAGTCTTTTTGTCACATGATATCTAGATCAAACATAAGGCATGTAAACGCGCCGGCTCGCCCTTTTATTGTTCAAATTTATTTCTCGATCTATAAGTAGACTAAAGTAATCAAGTGACATTGATCAACTACACTTGAACATAGCCATGTATCGGTCTTACTTGTTGAGGACCTCTTGACTTTTTCTATTTTGTACCCGTTTGGGCATTTGGATGCGCTTAGATGCCGACTTAGTTTCTTAAGTATAAGTGATTTGGGTGTTTTGGCCCTCATTTGCCTCGGTTGTGCTAGATGCTCTTCGTGAATGATCTTTGCCTCGGCCAATGGTTTTTCAGGTATTCAATACTCACTCAATAGATATCTCTGAAAATGAGAGGGACAAAAGCCGTCTTTATCAATAAATTTCCATTGCATTTTTTTCTACTATATTCAATCACAATCTTTATAATCACCGATAATTGATAACGCTAGATTGTATCAAATCATTGTGTTCCTAATGAAAGAGTCTTTATTGATCTCAGGTTAGATGATTAAATTATGCTCCTATCATGAGAACCACTTGTGACAATAATCCATGCGGTGTTCTCATAAAAGTACCTATAATCTTTATTTGTAGTCTATTCAAAAAATCATATCTCACGATCATCAATCAAGACTCGCACCAGTTCTTAATTTATGGTTGTTCCCACAATATTAACTAACTAGGGACATTTAGAATAGCTCTATAATTTTTGTGAATCTTATTATAATGTAAACTTGCGAACAAGTATAATAAGTAAAATGAAAATTCTCTTACTAATAAAAATAATAATAATTATAAAAATGTATACTAAATGAGCCCGCAGCACATTACTTAACAAGTCCTACATTATAGGTCGAATGTTTATGTTTTCATATCCCAGATTTATTTGGTTGGTATTGATCAATGTCCTGTTATGTCGAAAAGATGTATTTGCAGTACGGGGGAAGCTAAAGTTTATTCTATTCTAAGATATTGTTTTGTATATTTGTTTTTTATTAGTTTTTTTTGGTGACCTATGGTTTGCCTACATCAGGCATCTTATTGGTGTTGCTACATCTGTCTTTGATCGCTTGATTTTCTATTGATGGGAGTCTACTTTTGCCAAGAGTATTATTGTTGGTGGGTAAAATTACATCAATTAAGAATTGCATAAATGTTTTCTTTGTTTGTCTTCTACCATTTTGTGCTTCAAGTTGTACATTTCCATTAATGTCTTGGCGTTGGATAAGCATCTACATTAATGCTCACAGTTGATGAAAGCCTAACAAATTAAAGTATTGGTCTAGTTGAGAGTTGAAATTTGCTGCGCTATCACTGTGTCTTCAACTACTGCATTTTTCCTTGCCATTGAATTTGATTGACAGCATGGAAGGCTGCTTCCAATCATAGGCAGTAGTAAGGCACTTCCATTAATGTCTTAGAATCGGATAAGCATCAACATTAATGCTCACAGTTGAAGGCAGCCTAACAAATTGAAGGATTAGTCCAGTTGAGAGTTGGAATTTTGCTGTGATATCGCTATGTCTTCAACTACTGCATTTTCTTTGTCATTGAATATGACTGACAGAATGTAAGGCTGCTGCCAATCATAGGAAGTATTGGTCTAGTGAGAGTTGAATTTAGAAGGCACTTCTAGCGCAGTAACTTCAACTAGCCCATTGGGCAAATTCACGACTGAACTATTGTTTCTTGCTTTAACGAGCACTTCAACAAAGCTTCAGTCCCAAGTACTAATTCGGGACTGAGGCTTTGTTATTGTTTGTTTGTGCGGATGGGTGTTTCGAAGGCTACAATTGGGATCGAACCAGAAAAGAAATGCTAAAAAATAAGAACATATAGTAATTTTAGTATATTCTATATAAATGATGTATATTATGGTACTTTTAATTTGCCTTCTACAATTTCCTTCTTTTATTAGTCACCTTGTCTTTCTTTGGTTTGTTATATTTAGTAGGGCATAATATATGTGGGTGTGTACAATGTATTTATTCAGGTTTCGAAGCGCTCTCGTGTTGGAACTACAGAATCTTGTGGTGGTGCAGGAACGGTAATAAATACCAATCCTGAGGCATACAAGACTGAATGTAATTCTATAGAAGTTGACAACACAGCCACTGCAGGGGTTGCAATTGATCGGTTTGGGTCTTATTGGGATTGGGATGACGAGGATAGAGAAGAAGGCTTGGACATACAAATACTTCTTTCAGAATTTGGGGATTTTGGTGACTTCTTTGAAAGTGATGTTCTACAATTTGGGGAGGTATACAAATGTTATCCTTCAGAATTCCCAATTTTTTAATGTTCTTCGTTAAGGTTGTTTCTGCAATTATAATAAAACAAATCTGTAGCAAACTGTATTTGCTTTAAGTCTCTGTTCAAAGACATCAAACAGTGCCGATTATTTATCATGGCCTTCTTAAATACATTAATAATACTTGATATTAAGCTAAAAGAATGATTTAGTAAGAATATAAGAGATCAGAATCCCAGGATTATATGGTGGAACCTTAAATCAATAAACGATTTGAATTTAGAGAAAAACTACTAAAATAAAATGTTTGGAACCTTGAAGTAGTTGTTGATATGATGTGGCTAGAAATGAGTAGTCGCATAAGAAGAGCTGCATTGAGCATGTCAAGTATATTCAAAGGCATGGGGCCACCAATGAAAGAAACATGGTGGTGGAATGAAGATATATAGAAAGCAAATTAGATTTGAGACTAAACGAGAGATTCACAGAAAAATATCTAAATGTCAAGATGAAGATGTGTGCAATCAATATAAAGAAGCTAGAAAGACGAGACAATAAAAAGGTAGCTGGCTAAGTTTAAGTGATTTTCATGGAAGATTTAGAGACAAAGTAATAGAGATGAAAAATATATCTAAAATCGAGCAGTTAGCGAAATCAAGAGATAAAAAGAAACAAGATCTAAGTCACATAAGATGCATTGAGGATGAAGATAAAAAAGTTTAAACACAAAAAGATGACATTGAAGAAAGATGAAGAATCTACTTTAATGATTTATTTTATGAGAACCAAGTAGATATCATAATGGATGAAACTACACGTTAGCAGATAAACTTAAATCTCTCACTCAATATCAGGAATCATTGAAGTTGAAGACTTAAGAGACCTTGAAAAAGATGAAAATGGAAAATCATATCGTTTGGGCAAAACTCCTATAAGATTTTTGAAGTGTTTTGGTGAAATCCAATTAACTTGGTTGACAACATTATTTACAAAATCTTAAAAACAAAAAGATGGCAATGGATTGGAAGAAACACACTCGTATGATATCTCTAGAAGACTAGGACAAAGAAGTTATTCAAACTTTCTCAAACTATAAAGAAATCGAACTTTTGAGGTGTACTATGACATTTTTTTTTTAATCAGAATTCAATGAAACATTAAGGGAGGATTGTCAAATATAGGTTGAGAAGGAAACCGCAATATCAAAAAGTCAAATTGGCTTCATGCTAAGATGGACCACTATGGAGGCAAATTTCCTCATAAGAAGGTTAGTGGAAAAATATAGAGATAAGGACGACCACTTTTTGATATTTATACGGAAGAAGCATATGATAAGGTTCTTCGGCTTTAGTTGTGGATGAACTAACTAGAAAACATGATATATTATGATGTATGCTATTTGCAAATAATACTGTTTTTTTAGATGAAACAAGAGATTGAGTGAATAGGAAATTGGAACTTTGGAGAAAAACATTAGAGTCTAATGTTTTAAGTTGAGTGGGACTAAGACCGTACGTTTGAGTTGTGAGTTTACAAACAGTTAATATCTAACTAATGGAATTGCAATTAGGAGAAATAGAAGTTTTAAAGGATTCGAGATCCATCGTACAAAAGATGAGCATATTGAGGATAATGTTACACATAGAATTCGATATGAATGAAAGAAGTGACGGTGTGCAACAAATGACTGTAATATCTGTAGTAAACTAAAAGGAGAATTTTATAAGATCGCAGTTACGCCGGATATGCTTTGTGGAAATGAATATTGTCTGTAAATAAACAATACATAGATATGATGAGTGTAGCATAGATGCAGATGCTTAGGTTGATGTGTGACAACTTGTTAACATGGAATTAGAAATACATAGATTCAAAGAAAAATAGGTGTAGCACCATTAGATGCAAAACAACTAGGCGAAGGGTGGTTGTGTTGATTTGGACACATTCAAAGATGGTCTGCAAATGCCCCAATAAAAAAAAAATGAAACTCGAAAGAATAGAAATGAAAGGAATTCGACGGTATTGGTGCAGAAATATGATAACTTGGGATGCATTAATTAGAATGGGTTTAAAGGATTGTGAAAATAGGTCACCAATTGCATCAAATCAAGCTGATTGGAAGCTTTGATCCATGTAATCATCCCCAAATAATTTGGAATTGAGGCTCTGATGTATTTATCATGGTCTGATTGTCAACAGTTCTGAAGCGAATTTTGGACACTTGCATGAGAATAAATTCTCAATATTTTTGCTAGTATACTGCTGAAACATTTTTATATTGTTTCATTTGAGATCAGGATGCTTGCAATTTTTATCTTTTTTATTCGTTTATTATTTTATTTTTCGGTGGATATTATTGGGTTGGGGGTGGGGTTAGATACTGATCTTGCTTTGTTGTTGCTTGGCTAATGAGCATTCCAAGCATTGTACTATTGAACAGGATTGTTGCGTTCATGAAATTGTTCATTTTTCTTTAAAATATAGCTATCCATCATTCCATATGCCTTCTTACTTTTACTTTATATTATATATTTTGGTGAAGCCCCCAGGAACTGCAGAATCTCAGGCTCTTGTTCCAGCTTCAGAATGTGTTGATGTCAGCAGCAGTCCTTGTACTGGAATGATGGACGTAACAGACCATATGCTTTTGCCTGTTTTGGAGTTGCCCTCTCTTGATAACTTCAATGCTCCTCCTCCTCCTCCTCCTGTTATGGAGGAATCACATAAAAAACAAGAACTTGTAAAGGACACTGCTTCTGGTCCTGGGAGCCAATGTTGCGCTCTCTCCACTGGTGAGCTTGATCATTTATCAAAGACAGAAGCCATGTTGACATTTGCTCTCGAATATAGAGCAGTTGAAACCCCTGCATCTGAGCTGTCCTCCTCCATTTTCAAGAGCCCATATGTGCCTGTTTCTAGGCGGGTGGATGGTCCACATTCAGTTACCGGTGCTTACGTGTACAGTGCAACACCGCCTTACTATGGCTTAAATGTGTCAGTTGAGAAGGTTTCTGTAGTAACTTCTCCTGGCAGTCATGATTCAAGTTCTAATCTGCCATCGAAAATGTACTACATCCACGTCAAATGTAAGAAAAGGCAACGTGATGGGAAACTTCTAGCTTCTGCAAATAACATGACGCCATGTGATGAGTTGACAACATCTTCTTCCATCTCTGGTTTTAATTCAACTTCTGCACCTAAATCTGCCCAGAAGAGAAAAACTGAAAGTAATATTGGAGCTGGGAACTTTCTGCTATCTACAAAGACTGTTGTTGCTACTGAGATTGCAAATATGGTGTTTCAGGTTTCTATGTGTAGAGCTCGACATATGTTGTTATCTTCTTCTAACTCGGTGCTGATTGGACCGAGTAGGTTAACTACAAGTATGGTTCTTGATCCACTCCCAGGTGATCAAGCCACTATGCACGACAAGACTTCTGGCAGATTCGAGGTAAAGAAAAAGGAAAGTATACCGGTTAGAATTGCTGGTGATGTGGACGGGGGGATGCTTGATGGGCCACTTAGTGCACCAATTGGTGTTTGGCGCTCTGTTGGTGTTTCTAAAGGAGCAAAACCTATGAGTTCATTGAGCTTTGACAATAACCTATCTTTTCATCACAGTTCATTTCTTGAGGAAAATAAGATTTCATATGGGCAAAGGCAACCTCTTGAAGAGTTTCTTGATGGCATGGCCTTCCTTGTTCAACAAGCCACTTCATTTGTTGATGTGGCACTTGACATTGACAGTGGTGATGGTCCCTATGGTTGGTTAGCGCTACAAGAACAGTGCAGTCGTGGATTTTCTTGTGGGCCTTCTGCAACTCATGCAGGTTGTGGCGGTCTTTTGTCTGCTTGTCATTCTCTGGACATTGCTGGTGTGCAGTTGCAGGATCCACTTTCTGCCAGTGTAATTTGCTACATAATTTACTTGCTCGACTTCTTTTCTTGATTTTTATATGCTCTGTACAATTGTCGATTTTCTGTTGTTAAGTGATGCTGATTGCTGTAGTTTATGGTACTGTAGTTGTGATGGTATCATAGTCTTTTCTTTTTGTTTTCTGTTGGTTGATGCTGCTATCTTGGGTTGTCATGCTGTTGTTTATGAATGTCAGCTCTGTTGTTTATTCATGCTGATAGCTAAGGTGATGATGCTATTTTGGTGTGATGGAAATTGCAAACCATACTTTCAGTTTGGCGTACTTCTGCCAAGTTTCTAATTAACAGAGCTACAAAACAATTTAAAGTTGAGGAAATACTTTGTTTTTCCCTTGGGGATTGGCATAATCAGGGTTGAGATGACAATTTTATACAGTAACGATTAGTTTAATGTTGATTTTCACGTCGTACCCAAAGGGTGCGGTCACCCATGGGTATCAAAAAAAAAAATAATGTTGATTTTCACTGGTTCTTCCTTGCTCGTGTAGTTGTTTAATGTATGCATTTATAACCATGGTTTAAAAAATCGACAAACTTCGCCGAAGTTCGGGCGAAGTTTGTCGATGTTGAGGTGAGCAAAGCGAAGTTCAAGGGCAGTTGAAAAATTGCAAAACTTCGACTCAACTTCGGCTAATTTCGACCGAACTTCGTAAACATCGATGGAAGTTCATAAAACATTAAGTAAAATTGTTATATTTCGTGGAAGTTGAACAAACTTCGACTGAAACTTCGCCTATGCTGAAAATATACTTAAAATTCGGAATATCCTCCGCTGACGTGAGTTTTACGCATTATTGTTGTATGATTAAGTATATTCCTAGCATCTCCACGAAGAAACTTGAGTTTTCTAACTTTAAAGTGAAATTCCGTAAACTTCCGTACACCGGCGAATTTTTGTCAAACTTCCATCGTCGAAGTTAACTTTCTCGAATTAATTCCGAATTTTAAGTGAGCAAAGTCATATGCGAAGTCGAAGTTTTGAACCTTGTTTATAACCTTGGAAAATAAATTGGAAAATATAATTCTTGATTTTGGTGACCTTCTAATGCTATCGCAGAGAAGTGCATTATGCTCCAAACAACATGTGAATGCAAATGTCTTGAGCAGATATATGCCGCCACTAACTTACTTCATATATACTGCTTGAATGTAGTAATCTGGCCATAAGTTCGTATGGAACTTAAGTTTAATTCGAGTCTTCTCAAATATTTAATTGCTTTGGCTGCCTGCCTAGTTGTTTGCATGTTAGTTTTCACGTTCTGTAAGAACCTTTGTACTTTGTACATATGTTATCCTTCTTTTAGATCTTGCATATTTCCTTTCCAATTTTCCGTAGGATGAGAGAAATGCAGTAATGAGTTACTAGGTTAGCTGTCTGTTATCCAGATAAGCTTATGGCATCGATTTCTTGCGACAGGTTCATTCGTCATCTATGATTACTTTGCTTCATTCAGACATCAAAGTAGCTCTGAAATCTGCATTTGGAAATTTGGATGGCCCTTTATCTGTTACAGATTATTGCAAAGGCCGCAACTCTTCAGGTGATGTTGCAGGTGCAACTGATCCGTATTCTATTGAATCTTCCATGGATGAAACGAAAGACCCTCCATTTGCTGTAAGTATGGCTGTTGGAGAACCAAATAGTCCTACGCAAACCTCTGGAAGTTCCACTGGTATCAAAGGTACGGTCTTACTATTCTCATGACGTGAGAAGAATTTCAAGAAACACTGTACTTATATTTGGTTGCCGCAGATGGACTTCGAGTGGATGAGGCAAGTCAGAAAAGATTGAACCAAGATCTGAGCAGCTCAGAGACCGAGCACAACTGCTCCCGTCTCAGGCCAACGCTTTTTGTTCTTCCCTTGCCAGCTTTACTTGTTGGGTATGTGTACTTTTATTCTTTCTTCATGTTCAATGTGTTCTAAGAGATTCAATGACAGTGGAAGTTTTGTTCCTGAGATAGTTTACACTTTGCAGTTGTTTTGGAACTGGCATATTGGTGTATCATGTTCGTTGCATGAGTTAGGGATTAGATCAACCCTTATGGTGGCCTAATAGGTGTTTTATGTCAGCATTCAACGATTTTCTACTTATTTGCAAAGTTGTGTAGTTCGTTCTTGACAACAATGAATTTGGAAATTGCTACTTGGAGTTGGGACTCTGAGCAAGGGGTGAAAAAGTGGGAATATGGTTGTGATGAACACGGTAATCAAATCCTTTACATGCTGTTCAAACATGGTGATAGGATAATTTGGGTTGATTAATAATAGTGGGATGGTGTCAACACATGATTGATTTTGATATTGATTCTAAATAGAATTGATATTTAAAAGATGTGTTGATCTCAAACCTGTATCACATGCTAGTGTTAAACGCACACATTAACTGGGTGCATTTCTAGTTTTGTGCATATTGTACACGCACATACATTCGTGGTGAGTCTATTCTTTGGTGTTACTACATGAGGTATGTAATTGAAGAAATTGGTCCTCTGATGTGCATGCCATTGATAATGGAATCTTGTTTCTTGCTCATACTTTTTTCCTTGATTTTTGGGTTTTCGATATAGTTTTGTGTGTTCTACACTCTTTCTTTTTGGTTAATCTGTGTGATCAAGATCTTGGGGTAATTCATTATGTTTGTCACAACTTTATTCCTATCTCTTTGTTTACCTTTTTTGTGCTTCACTCCAATATTCTAGACATTGTTTACATGATTGTGTTTTTCAAGGTCACCCTCCAAAGGTTGACCATGAAAAAGGAAGGAAAGGAGAGAGGAGAGAGGGGATCTGCCTTCTCTTTCACTGGTCCTCTTTGCTCGATTGCCATTATGACTTCCTTTGATCCAAATGGAAAGGTTCCGCAGCTGACCCATGAATGCACTTTCTCCATCTTGGACCAAGCCTTTTTGCTCTTGCACAAAGAAAGGGAACTCCTTGCTGATGTGATCATAAGCTGTAGCACCACTCCACACTTCTTCCAAAGTAGCACTCAACAGCTTCGTTAAGTGCCAATGTCATGTTTAGATTTTCTCTTCCCCAATAAAAGCCCTTTGGTTGGTGCAATAGTGGCATCAGCTACCTGCTAGAACATTTTTCCAAAATCTTCTAGATTGAACTCACTAGACCTATCATCCTAAAGCTTCCCATAAGGTTTGCTTGCTCACTCTTTGAAATTAAATCAGTTTGGGCTTGATATTAGTGCAGGCATTCACAATGCCATGCCTGTAGAATTATCTGATAAAACCCACAAGGTCTTCCTTGTTCTTAAGATGGGTGATTTCTTTTGATAGAACTTCATGAAGTGCGCCAACAATCGGTTTCTGGTCCCCTTTGCAGGAGAAATAACATGACGACTTTTTACTTTTGTGAAAGACTAAGCAGCTTTACTTCCAATTGAGCTCTATCAATCCCTTCATGCTTGCTGCTTTATCAGAAGCAGAGAACAACAATTTTACTAAGTCTTCCACGTTCTTCTCTATCTATCACCCTGTACTCTATCACAAAAACAACTTTCTACCCGCGACCTTAAAATTGAGTTATGGTGCACTTAGATCTCATCATTGTGTGAAACATATCAGTGTTAGCATCACCGATGACACAGAAAAATGAATATTCATACAAAATCTTGTGCATGCATGACATGTGTTGGTTTCTCATTTTCAAATTTTGATGTCTGCTTTTTGAGCATGTCAGTGAGCATCACGATATTTTTGTTTAGTTTGCCTTTTAACTTGAATCTGGGAGTTCTTGAGAACAGATTTTTCAGAATGTACACAGGGATAATTTGTTAACAAATTCACATATAGTGATATTTTATTGACTATAAAAATTATGGAGGAAAGTGGATCTCCTTCCCTCGCTGTGATAGTCCCTCCTCTCAACACCTTGTGAAAAAAGAACAAAACTTCTGACTCTCTCCTTATAGTTTCATTAGTTTTTTTTTTTTCTCTATGTGAAACCTGTGATGATAAATACATACAAATAATGATTTTCTTATAGGTATCAGGATGATTGGCTTAAGACATCAGCAAGCTCATTACAACTATGGGAAAAAGCTCCATTTGAACCATATGCTCAACCGAAGCCTGTAAGCTTTTCTAATACAGCTAAAATACTTGAATAATTAACTATCTATTCTACTAGAAGAATTTGTGCTTGATAATAGTATATCGATACCTTTGCTTTTTAACCTTTGCAAATTACAATTACAAGTCTACTGGTCAATTTGTTTATCTAGTACTTATGGTTGATCACGTGTTGCAGATGAATTACTGTGTTATATGTCCCAACATTGATTTCCTTACTTCCGCAGCTGGCGATTTCTTTCAACTGTTGGGAACTGGTGAGCTTGATTAATATGATTTTTGTTCTTTTAGTTATTCAATCATCTGTTGGTTTAAATATGATTCACAGTGATGAACTTCTTATGTTTTTTTTGTTTTTTGTTTTTTTGTTTTTTTGTAATGATGTGCATCTTTAAGTGTCATTATGACTGATAAAAAGAAGTATTTTTTTATAAGGGTTGGTTAGAACTAGGGTTTGATTTCATTGTTCTAGTAGACCCAAACTAAGAATTGAGATCAGGACAAGGCACATCTATTTAACATGGACAAGAAACTTGACATTGCTGAGAAATTTAGCTTTTCTTTGGGAAAATATTTGGAATATATGATATGATTCCATATGTATTTCAAGATACGCATAAACGGGTAGGAATTACAATTTATGTGCGTCAAAAATGGTAATTTTATGATGCAATAATTTAGATGTAATACCTTTAATGGATTGAGTTTTATTTTTAAGTAGTTCAAAATATTATTCTTCTCACCAGTTCTAACAGAAAACTGAAAACAATTAGTTTTTTGTTGCAACATTGGGTTTAAAGATCATTACTAATAGGAAAAGTTGAAGCGGCCCAATTGGGACACCTAGTTGTTGGAGGTCCTTTAGGTACACTTTGAGACATGTACGCATATCGATATGCACATATCAATGTGTATCTAAAGGGCCTCTAACAACTAGGTGTCAAAAATGGGTGTCCCAACTGAGTCACTTTATCTTTTTCTTTACTAATAGTTATATCAGTAACATTGATTATTACAATAAATAAATTATTTGCATTTAGAATAGTCCCTAATCGTTTATTCAAGTGAGTATTTAGAGGGTTATAAGTTGGGATGTGGGACACTATCTTGCCTTGGCATTTCGGTGAAGCCTCCACTCCTAACGAATGTGGGACTATATTGCATTTTGTAAGATGAAATATTTCAAGTCTAAGAACAATAGTTTAACAAAAATCAAGTTTAAGTGCAAAACTTTTGTTCAAATCAATCTTAGGGTTTGATAAAATAAATTTAAGTGCAAAACCCAAGAAGAAGGTGTTCAAACACACAACAAACTGATTTTTAAATCAAATACACAAAACTATGTAGATTAAGCACAAGCAAGATTTTAGATCTAGGACTTTCTTACAAACAAGAGAATGACAAAAGAGATCAGCTTTGAAGAGATTCTTGTACTCCTTTTAAAGCCTCAAAAGTGCTGGATTAGAGAACTAAAGAACAGCCACAAAGATCTCCTTTTGCTTCTTCACAAAAATCAAAGTTCTTCTCTTTGTAGATTTTGAGTTTTTGAGTGTGTTTCTTCCTTCTCTTGACAAAACCATGTTCTTGGTGGTTTTATAGTGTTAGGTATTCCATCTTGACAGTTTATGACCGTTCTAGGGAGCCAAGGGTCCAAAATAGATCAAGAATTCAAATTAAAGTGTGTTTTCCAGCTGTAAAAAAAAAAGGCTGTCAGATATGCAATTAGCGCGCTAATGCTGAGACCTAGCGCGCTAACTTCTTACTTAGCGCGCTAATGAAATCATTAGCGCGCTAACTCGTAGGACCTCAAAACAATTATTTTGTCCCTTTGTGTTAGCGACCCTTAAACTCGTCCGGGACCTAACCAACCCTTATATAACATGTTATACACGTTTATTATGAGTCATTAAGCCTAATTGGGTGGTCCTGATATTTTTACAAATCCCGAAAACGGAAATTCACGATTTCATAATGTAATAGGGGCTTTTCCGCAAATTTACGGTTTTCTTTTTCGAAGACCTTTCAAAAACGAGTTTTTCTTTTTCGAAAACATTTACAATGATCTCGTAATATGCAAATGACCATCCACACAAAGTTTCACATTGTTTAAACTCATAGTCCTAGTTATGTGTTTAAATTCCACTTTGAAACTTGAAGTAAACTTATAACTTTTGAGCCCAAGTCCAAGTGTAGGAGAAGGGAGTGAAAGAGAGAGGCTCGAGTTGGTAGGGAGCATACACCAAAGTGTCAAGGCAAGATAGTGTCTCACATTCCAACTTATAACTCACTCAATACTTACATAAATACCCGACGTGGGACTATTCCCCCCCCCCCCCCTCAAGTCTCACTTGGCTATAAGTCTAATAGGCGATAGCCAAGTGAGACTTGAATTGGTTGGATCCTCAAGTCCTCAAGTCGAATGGGGAGCTCGCCAACTGGGACGGGCATATTAGCCCACTCAAATCCAACGGGGCATTGGCCAACTTGAGACATGACATCAATGGATCATGAATACCAAGAGAATAACCTACTTGGTAGATAAACTTGGATTTAGATCTCGAGCATCCATTCTTATACCAGATTAGATTTTGTAATATGGAATGTCGGAGGGAGAGTGTGTTAGAATTTGTAGGATGGAATACCGAAGTCCAAGTTTATATAGGAGGGAGAGTATTTATGACTGAGTCACTGAGGGCTTAAGGTTTAGAGTGGAGGCTTGACCAAAATACCAAGGAAAGATGTGTCTCCAGTCTAGACTTATAACCATTTCGTTATTAACTTGAGTACCCAATGTGGGACTATTCTTAACACTCCCCCTCAAGTCCAACGAGCGGTAGCCAAGTTGAGAGTTTAATTAATTGGATCCTCAAGTCAAACAGACAACTAGCCAACTAGGATGGCCATATTAGCCAACTCATACAATGGGGCATTGGCCAACTTGAGAATTGATAACAATGGGTCATGAAGGGCAAGAAGTTAATCTACTTCGTAGATGCTTTGGACTTAGATAATCATTTGGCTCTGATACCATATTAGATTTTTATATATGAAATGCCAAGTGCACACATCTTACGAATTGTAATTTGGTATCTAATATGGTGGTTCGGCTTGGAGAAGGCATTGCAGATGGATTTCGTCCAAGGTGGAGATTGTTGGGGATGTGTGGACCGAAAGTTAGCCCCACATCGGATAAGTGTGACTTCATAATGAATTATTTAAGTGTGCTCTCTCTCTCTCTCTCTCTCTCTCTCTCTCTCTCTCTTACCAACAGTGGTCCTGCTCTCTCGCCCGTGATACATATATGCAGCCTCATTTTCTTACACTTGCCGATATTTCTTTACTAACTAATGGGTGCATGTTTACTCTGTATCTGTTTGAATGAAATATCATGATCCACAAAATCAGTCTGTTGTTATTAGATTCTTTGCAATTTCACGTCTGCAACAGTCATCCTGAAAATTTCATGATTATTGGGTGCATTTTTTTTTTTTTTTTTTTTTTTTTGAGTAATTGGAGGCTAGCTCCAGAAAGTTGTATATTTCTCAAAGTATAGTACATTGGGGGGATTGTGTACCCTCCTTATTGCCCATAAACAAGAATGCTATTTACAAAAGAATCTTTTGCATGATTTTTGCTACACCTCAACTCGTGCCCAAGGCCAGAGCCTACTAGAGAGTCTAACTCTCAAACTCTAACTCTCCCCACAAGCACTTCTAACTTGGCTTGGAGTAAAAACTCAACTAGGAGAAGTTAGACCGAAATCCTAGGGTCCAAACCCCGCATCTTGGCCCTCTCCGCTTCTCCAGAAAATTGCGGAGACAGGGCAAAGGTCAGCCGTCTCATGGCCTGAAGCCAAACTGTCATTGACGACCAGTCCGTCCCTCGATCGTCCATCTGAAGCGGCAAAACAGTCCCTTATCTCCCGAGTTCTCAATCCTTGCATATGTAGCCCCTAAATAAAAAACAGAGAAAAGACCTCCATCACTATTGATACGTAGTATAAGAACCAGTCCATACCTTATTATTTCCTTGCATAGGTTGATACTCGTGTGGCCCCTGCAGGAACATGCTTGCCCCAATATTTGCCTGCACTCAAGAGAACTAGACAATAGAAAGCATAGATCAGAAACGCCAATCATCAGGAACACTTCACACAAAACAAAGACCAGCCACAGAACTAAACCCAAAATACAAAGCATGCTTGCTACAAAAACTAAACATAACATACAAGACCATAGCCACCCCATCACACCAAAAATGAAAAAACCAGAAAACCAAAAACAAACGCGTTCAGACATCACACAATCAACATCATCGTCCCAAGCCATTAGTACAACAACAAACTCCATTGGCCCGCAAGTTGGGACCACTGGCAACCTGGGAACTCCTTACGTCCAAAGAGTACCGACGCAACCCCTCTCTATGCTTGCTCCCAAACCTTCATCCAACTGCCATCTCGCTCATGGAATATCCTATTGTTCCTTTCCGTCCGTATAGCCCAAGCCACATAAAGAACTCCCACCTGCCACAGTATCCGTCGCATTGCACCTCGTATCTGAGGTGAAACATGTTCCAAACACTCCTTAAAAGTGCCCGGCGAAAACCACGTCACCCCCAACTCAAGAGACAGAGCCCTCCATACTTGAGTAGAAAAAGTACATCCAATCAACAAATGATCTATGGACTCACACGCGTGATGGCACAATATACACCAGGAAGGAAGCACAATTTTGGTTGGGCATCTTCTCTGAAGAACCTCTATCGTGTTAATCTTACCCAACCAAGCTAACCAAGCAAAGAATCTCACTTTCGTTGCCGCGGGGAATTTCCAAATTGCCTTATGCGCTTGCCCGGCTGGGGATGCATCTTCCCTACACATGCTCTGGAAGGCCGACTTGACACTATATGCCCCAGTGCCTTCCCATTTCCAAGTTCTTGCGTCCTCACCTGTGGTTGGAAATCTTCCTTCAATCTTGTGAGCCAAACTTGCATAAGTCGAAACTTCTGCGTCCCCCATTCTAGCGCCTACGAAGATTGAGATTCCACCCCGTCGCCTCCATCCCCGGTCCTTCTCGTATCACAACCTCCGTTGTCGTCTCATCGGGGTTACGCGAGAGATTGTACAACAAGGGAAAAGATTGCGCTAGGGCCTCTCCCACACCATGGGTCCTTCCAGAACTTTATTCTATTCCCGTTCCCCACTTTAAATATCAATCCCTTTCGAAACTCCTCCCCACAATCCAAAATAAATCGCCATGGAGCTTTGTATGACGTTCAAAATTGACGGGAAGAATCCGACCCGTTCGCATCTATCCCGTATATTCTTCCAACAACCTCCGCCCATCTCGAATCTTGTTCCTCCTGGAAACGCCATAGCCACTTACCTGCCAAGGCCCTATTTCGCTTGACCAAATTGCCAATTCCTAGCCCCCCTAAGGACTTCGGCATGGTGACTCGCTTCCAGGAGACTAGCGCCCATGACTTTTCCGTCCTCATACTCCACAAAAACTCCTTCATCATAGATTAAATCTTCGCCGCCACCCTCACAGGAAGCCGGTACAGGGACATGAAGTACGTGGGGAGGGCATCGAGGACGGCGCGTGACACGACCCCCTTTTGACAAGAAACCTTGTTTCCATCCATCCAGTCTCCTGGCAATCTTTTTAAAAACCGGTTCCCAAAAAGATGTAGACAGCGGGGACCCCCCGAGTGGCATTCCTAGGTACTTTAAAGGCCATGCCCCCACTTGACATTGAGCCGCAGCCGCGCTACCTTGATCACTTCTTGATCCGTCACGTTGATCCCCAACAAGCAACACTTATTAAGATTTAACTTGAGCCCTGACACTTTGCAGAAGGTTTGCACCAACCACATCATGTTTTGTTCCACTTCGGGGGAGTTTCTTATGAACAGAAGTGAGTCGTCGGCATACTGAAGATGAGTGACATGAGTGTTTTCCCGTCCCGGATCTCCCTGACGCATCAACCGCTTTGTCCTTGAAAATTGCCGCCCAAATCCCCACACGGAGCCTCGTTTATCAAGACTGAGTAGTTGGCCGTACTAAGGCACCCACGCATCCACTTCTGCCATTTGACTCCAAACCCTTTCATTCTCAGCACGTAATCCAGAAAAGTCCAGTCCATCGATCGTATGCTTTTGCAAAGTCTAGCTTCATAACAAAACCCTGAGAGCCGCTCTTCCTACCGTGCTCAATCACCTCGCTCTCTGAGTACCGAATCCAACATTTGTCTCCCCACCACGAAAGCGTTCTGTTCCTTTGCTATGGTAGTCGGAAGCACCTCTCTGAGGCGAGTTGCTAGAACTTTTGCCAAGAGTTTGTACATTGACGTGGCAAGACTAATGGGTCTGAAGTCATCAATCCTACCTGTCGTTGCCCTTTTCAAAATCATACAGATAAATGTCTCGTTCATTTTGGCGCTAACTACCCCGTTCTGATGGAAGTCCGCGAAGAAGTTCATAACGCCCAATTTCAGCCTACCCCAACACCTGCGGATGAAAGCGAACGTGTATTCATCTGGCTTTGGGGCCTTATCGCTATCGCAACTAGCAATCGCATTCCAAATCTCTCCCTCCGTGAACTCCTTTTCCAACTCTGTTGCCAAATCGCTATGAATTGGTGCCCATGGAAGGCCGTCAATCTCCCAAACCCTTCCTGAGCCGCATGAATATAATGCCTTATAAAAATCCACCAACGCCCTTTTAATTGTGTCAATGTCTTCGGTGAAGTCTCCATTCTCCAACTGTAGCCTACTAATCGCGTTCTTACTTTTCCGCGCGCCTAGTAGGTGATGGGAAGAATTTGGTGTTGCAATCCCCTTCCTTAGCCATTTGACACGCAATTTCTGGCTAGCAATGCGATGCTCCACTAGCATGGCCTTCTCTAAATCACTTTTGACTCCTTTCCTTTGACCGACCATATGCTCGTCCCATTCTGGGGTCCCTTCTTTTTCATCTAGTTCCCTAATTGTTCTCTTGAGCTCTTCAACTCTTCGTAACGCTTGCCCGAACACCCTCTTGTCCCATGCCGTCATTTTACCTCGCATACTCCCTAGCTTCTCCATTAGCTTGTAACCCGGTCCTCCTCAATCTTCCGCTCGTCGCCACCACTCTTTACACTTTTCTATGAAACCCGAGTGCGATAGCCAAGCATTCTCAAACCTGAACGGGGATGGACCCCATGTGATCTGACCAATCTCCAGGATAATTGGGTAGTGATTCGATGTGACTCTATTGCCCAACAGTTGTCTCTCGTCCTTGAAATGCGACCCCCACGCGCGAGTAAATAGAAATCGATCCAGTCGAGCGCATATAGGGGGAGTCCGAAAGTTGGACCAAGTGAAACGCCCATTGCGAATTGGTAAGTCAACTAGTTCCATTTCCCTGATGATCCTATCGAACCTTCTCATACTCACGGTACTACGTCCGATGTTGCTCTTTTCAGACGGGAATCTTGTGACGTTAAAGTCGTCCGTGATACACCATAATTCCCACACAGCCCATACAACGCTCCTAACTCATCCCAGAACTCATCTCGACTTCTTGGTGTGCTGGGTCCGTACACCCCCGAGAGCCACCACTTAATTCCCGTTGTCTCCTCAATGTGTATGGAGACTGAAAACGATCCAATTACATTGCTAATCACCTTCACTCTTCGACTGTCCCACACTATGGCCGCCCCCCCCCCCCCCCCCCCCTCGCGTGCCTTCGACGTCCAAGTTGCCCACTCCTTGAAGCGCCCTCCCCAAATTCCCCCAATATCAGCTCTCCCGAATGTAGTTTGCTTTGTCTCCTGCAAGACCAGTAAATTCGGATTCGCTGACCTCACCACTTCTTTTATTAATAATCTTTATTCGAGTTCCCCAAACCTTTGATGTTCCAACTTTGTATCTTCATTTGGTACCATTGAAAACCCTCGTCTCGATTGCCATTATAGTTGACTTTGAAATCTAGTCTTTGTAGCTCCTTCTGCAACGCCTTGGGTATCACTCTCGTGTTTGATTCACCCGCATGTAGCTCTTGTCGTCGACCCTCTCTCAGTTGCAATCCATTCTAAGCTAAAAATTCCCTAAGAAGCGTGTCATCACTAGAAAATGTGTCACCCTCCGTTGGTAAGGATTGTGTTGGCGGCTCATCCCTCAAGTGTATGATCTCTAAAGTCGAGCTCGATGTGGGTTCGACCGTCGTCTCCACTTCTGGCGAACCCAGCAGTGGCATCCCCAGCTCATCCCTTGAGGCCATTAATTGTCTTATAGATTCGGTTTCTCTTTGAACTACCACTTCGAATGGCGTATTTTGTGCGATCATGCCTTCCCCTAACTGAGACTCTTCCACCCTCTCGTCTAGCCATTCTTCCTCATCACCCCTTCCTCCAATACCTGCCGTATGGTCCTCGTCGGAACCCTCTCTACTGTCGTCAATGCCTAGATCTAACTAGTCCTCTCCCGCGTGGTTCGCCTCCTCATTCGATCTCGTTCCAACTTCATCGTCAACACCCTCCTCTGCCCCTTGGTCACTGTGCAAAGAGATACACGACCGTGTTTGCACAAGGTCTGAAGCCAGATTCCTTATCGTTCCCATCCTCAACCTCGACGGGCTATGAACGAATCCGCAGGTCAGCCGTCCATTTGTCAGATTCGTCGGTCTTTCTACTATGCATGTAACTGCTCTGTCCAGGGCTTGGGTAATCGTGTCATGCACGAGAATGTCACCTTGTATCCCCACTGCTGACCTCCCCAACGTGTGTTCAAGGGTGTTCTCTGCAATTCTCTCCCTTGTTGATGTGTCTCCACCTTTTTCCCTGTGTCCCCACTCCGCTTCATTCTGCTGCCCCACATATTGGAGAGCGTCCTCCTTGGCCCCCTTGGAAGCTTGAGACATTGGCCCACCCGTTTCCCTGGGCCCTTGGCAAAATTCCTGGACCGAGTTGTTTTGTTTATCTAAACCAGGCCCGCATATCTTACTTGGGCCCATCGTCTCTTGAACCTCCTCTTCTCCTTGGGCCTTCCCTTTTTGGTCCCCCTTCGGCTCTACCTCTTTCACACACATTGGGCAGAATTCGTAGGCCTCCTCCTCAATTAAAACAATCGGGGTGATGTTTCGTATCCCAAGTGGTTTTTCAACGTCTCTATCTCTTGAAGCTCCCTCCATCCCTTGATCCGTGCTCTCCTCGATGCAGCGAGGACAACGTGGCGCTTCCCTTCGTTCCCTTCGTATGGTCTGTCCTCTACCGCCAAACCGCCAAAATTTGAATCCCAGTATCTTTAGCATTTAATGTGATATCTAGGTTGATGTGCGTATTGACATTTGTTGCTCCTTTAGGGGTTGTCTCCGCCCCCATTTCATTGTTTTTTGCAACGATTTCACCAAATCGGCCCTCTCTGCCATGTGCTCGACCACCTATTGCGTCCTCTCCCACCTCCCTGCTCGTACGATCCTGTACCTGGTTGTTAGAGTGCTCCACGTCCCGCTGCCACGTAGCTGTTGCCCTTCCCCCGTCTGTACGACCCTTTGTCTGGCCGAAAATCGCTCTGGTATCTCCCTCCGCCTCGTCGACACGTCCGACCCAGAGCTGTGCTCGCCGTGAATTGCATGTCACCGAGATCTCGGACGGAAAGAAGCCTCTCCATTTCCCTCGGACTCTAATTCTCGCTCTTTGAAGATTAGTTTTCTGGAGTGTAGCCGGCGCAGTCTCATTACTGGGTGCATGTTTTGCTTCATTGTATCTTCTTTGTATATATCAATTAGATTGTTTGGCGTACAATGACTGAGAAATCGTAGTCCATATATATTTTATTATGCAGAAATGCTTTGTGTGATTTTTTCATGTTGTTTTCTTTATTGCTCGAACAGTGTATGAAGCTTGCAAATTGGGAACTCATACACCACAGAATATGGGTGGGCAGGTGGAAATGTCTTCTGGGAAATTGGCATCTTCTGGTTTTGTTTTGGTGGAGTGTCCCCAATCAATGAAAATAGAAAGTGGTAATGCGTCTATTATTGGTTCGATTAGTGATTATCTTTTAGCTCTATCAAATGGGTGGGAGCTCAAGAACTACCTAAAGTCCCTTTCAAATGTTATCAAGGCTCTTAGACTCGGACCTAGTTCTATGACAAACCAAAAAGAAGGCAACTGTGGTCCTGGGATGGTAAGTGATGTTTTTGTCTAATATTTAAATCTCATAATCTTAGATTGTGATGAAAATTAATTTCTTAAGTGTGTCATGTTGCAGTTGTTTTTTAAGTAAATTTCTGCTATCTTTTTTTTTTTCAGAACAAACTTCAATTAAAACAGGCGTTCTTTGGGAAGCAGAACACATGATTCTTTAGTGTGTATATTAGTCTTACTTTTTGTTGAAATACACCAAAGTTAGTTATTTTTGAATTCTGGTCTTGAGGCTACCTTTTCTAACTGCACAAAAAGCATTACTAAATGCAGTTGGCACTATCCATCATAACAATTGATGTCATCACAGTAATTTCTTTAGGAAGAAAACTAATAAAGGCTCTTGAAGTGTGTTATCGTGCATCCCATCATACAGATGCTGGGTGTGAACAAGACAAGTTTGTTTTTATTTCAGTAAGATTTTCTTTCTTAAAGTAACCTCTTCCTCCTCCCGTACCTTTCAACACATCTGTCACTTTATGTTTCTGTTCAATCATGTCAAGTTTTAAGAGTATAAATCATCTAAGTTATAATATGCTTAAAAATCAGTTCTTAATTACCTATATGTTCACTCAGGGAGCTGAATCGTATTTGATTTTGAAAAGCATATGGCACGTGCAAAAACTTGTATAGCTGTTGGTATTATGATGGTTTTATGTTGACTGCATTTGAGGATGACAGTCCTGCAAGAGAATCTTTATATCTGTTGTCAGCATAAGTTGTGTGTGATTTGTGGGTTTACATTAAATTGAAAATTTCATCAATGTATACGAATGATACTCCAGTTAAATTCAATTTTCCGTAAATCATCAAATACAAGTTTCTATTGGTCTGTAGATTGATGCAGAAGCTAATCTTGAATGCCTTGACGTCGCTCTTTTAAATGATAGATATTTCCAGTTGCTTCTTGATTCTTGACTGTGATTTCCTTTTTTTGGCGTGTGTTAGGTAGTCTATGTGGTGTGTCCCTTCCCTGATCCCATTGCAGTCCTGCACACAGTGATTGAATCCTCTACTGCGCTTGGTTCAATGGTTCTTTCATCAGAAAAGGAAAGGAGATCTATACTTCATGCACAAGTTGGAAAAGCCCTTAGCGGCTCCACTGCTGTGGATGAAGCATCAATATCAAATATTTTAACGCTGTCAGGGTTTAATATTTCCAAACTAGTTCTTCAGATTGTCCCTGTAGAAGCTATTCTTAGGGTTACTGGCCCAACACTTACTGAGCTTGTTCTTCTTAAGGAGATTGCATTTACAGTTTACAATAAGGCTAGGCGTGTTTCACGAATATCCTATAATGATGCCACTCAATCATCCACTATATCAGGTAGACCTCAATCAACATTGATGCATCTCAGTTCTAATATTCCAGGAATGTGGAAAGACTGTGTTACTCCTCGAATTACAGGTTCCCTTTCTCGAGAGGGTGAACTTGATGCTGGTATGAGGCCTCCTTGGGATAATTCTTGGCTTACGTCGAGAAGTGGGGGATTAAGCAGTGATTTTGGCCGTCCTGGAGATAATTTGTTTCAGGAGGACATTCACTACCTCTTTGAGCCCCTCTTTATACTGGCAGAACCTGGGTCTGTGGAGCTTGGTGTCTCCCCCCTAATGCTTGGTAATGCAACATCTGAATCGTTAAAACAATCTGTTGATGAGAGCAGTAGTGGGGGCTTTATGCAGAGTTCAACATCAGGGAGTTCGGATATTGGAGTAAACTCAATGATTGATGGAGAAATGGATGGTTTCGGATCTGGTCTTGCAAAGGCCCCAAGCCTTCATTGTTGCTATGGCTGGACCGAAGATTGGCGTTGGTTAGTTTGCATCTGGACAGATTCTAGAGGAGAATTACTTGATAGCCATATATTTCCTTTTGGAGGAATTAGCAGTCGTCAAGACACTAAAGGCCTTCAATGTCTCTTTGTGCAAGTTCTTCAGCAAGGTTGCCAGATTATATCATCTTCTTCTGCTGATATTGGTGCAATTAAACCTAGGGATATTGTGATCACTCGCATTGGATGCTTCTTCGAGCTTGAACGCCAAGGTATTCGAATTTTTACAGACCACCCTTCTATAATTTGTTCCTACAACCTCTTTTCTTTCTCATCTTAAGAGGTTAGCCATGCTGACCTGTTTATTGTTTGGTGTTGTGAACAGAGTGGCAGAAAGCTATTTCCTTTATTGGTGGAAGTGATGTAAAAAAATGGAACCTGCAATTGCGGCGTGCTGCGCCAGATGGGATTTCTGCAAGTAGTAATGGTAATTCACTGCATCAGCAAGAAATGAGCTTGATTCAAGAGAGAAATCTCCCGTCATCACCTAGTTCTTCTTTGTATAGTCCCCAGCCAAAAGGTTCTGGCTTTATAAAAGGAGGTTTAGGGCAGACCAATTCAAGAAAGCAACTTATGGGTGGGCAACAAATAGTGGACAGCTCAAGGGGCATGTTCCAGTGGGTGCAAAGCATTAGTTTGATTGGAGTTTCAGTTGACCACTCCCTGCATCTTAACCTACCAGCAGATTCAGCTTTTCCAGGTCAGTCATTCACTTAAATACAATGCTCCTAAATAAAAAGGACAGTAAATTTCTTTATTTTTTATTCTTTTTTACGCTTTTAGAAATCTATATAAGCACATTATGATCTGCTGCTAACAAAACATGTTTACTAAAACCATTTAAAGGGGCTTTGTTTAAATCCTTCGTACATTGATTAAGTCTTGGTGGGGGTTTCTAGTACTCAAACGGCTTTTGCTGAGTGTGTTGATTCATGATGAAACCAAAAAAAGGAAAAAGAAAAGGAAAAGAAAGAAAAAAGATATGTATCTTTTGTAAATTGAGTTGGAACGTGCTAAGAACTAGAGAAGGAAAATAGAAGACTAAGAACTTTTACTACTACAAACTACTATTACAAAGGAGAAGAGAAGAAATGAGATAGTTGGAATGACAAGTTTTCATTCAACTTGTGTTTTTACAATGAGGTTGACACCCTTTATATATGTCATTTGGTGATGATGATAAATGTACTTTAGACAATGTGTACAAGTAACACATACACCCCATGCCATACAACACATTACAAGTAATTTGATAATACATGGAAGAGTTGGTGTACATTGGAAATGGTTACAAGTAACATGACAATACATAGACAAGTGGAGGTACTATTAAGTGAGAAATACAAGTTACATGACTACACAATATGTTGATGTACATGCATGGTCATCCATACTCCACAACACTGCCCCTTGGATGACACTTGCTTAGAGATTGTGCCTCGTTAAAACTTCAACTAAGAAAAACCCTGTGAGAAAAAATATAGTAAAAGAAAAAGAGTACACTATTTTCATAAATATTAAGATGGGTATAATATTGTTAAGATTGCCTCATTAAAAACGTTGCTAGGAAAACCCAATAGGATAAAACCATAGCTAAAGGAAAAAAAGTGCAATACACTAATCAATAACTCCCCCTCATGTGAACATGGGTGAAACTTGTTTAGTTTCTTTACTTGCAATGTCCTTAAGTTTACGCAAGTCAATACCATATGTAAGCCTTTTAAATGTCGTAGTTGGTAAGACTTTTGTGAATAAATCAGCAAGATTATCACTCGATCGGATTTGCTTGACATCAATTTCACCATTCTTCTGAAGCTCATGCGCATAAAAGAATTTTGGTGAAATATGTTTCGTTTTGTCTCCTTTTATGAATCCTTCACTTAATTGTGCGATACATGCTGCATTATCTTCATATAATATGGTTGAAGAATCTTTTATTGAAGGCAATCCACATGATTCTTGAATATGTTCAATCATGTTTCTCAACCATACACATTCACGACTTACTTCATGAATTGCAAGTACTTCAGAATGATTGGAAGAAGTAACAACCATAGTTTGTTTTACTGACTTCCTTGATACAGCAGTATTACCACAGGTGAATACATATCCCGTTTGAGAACGGGCCTTGTGGGGATCAGATAAAAATCCAGCATCAGCATAACCTCGGAGATTCAATTTTATCCCTCTCGAGTAAAATAAACCCGTGTTACTTGTTCCTCGAAGATATTAGAAAACATGTTTAACACCATTCCAATGTCTTCGAGTTGGTGAAGAGCTGTATCTTGCAAGTAGGTTGACAACAAAAGCAATGTCAGGTCTTGTACAATTTGCAAGATACATAAGTGCACCAATTGCACTTAAATATGGTATCTCCGGACCAAGTAGCTCTTCATCACTTTCATGAGGTCGAAATAGATCCTTATCTACTTCAAGTGATCTGACAACCATTGGAGAGCTCAATGGATGTGCCTTGTCCATATAAAATCTTTTTAATATTTTTTTCAATATAATTTGATTGATGGACAAGTACTCCACTTGAAAAATATTCAATTTGCAAACCAAGACAAAGTCTTGTTTTTTCAAGTTCTTTCATCTTGAATTCCTTTTTCAAGTATTCGGATATTCTAACGATGTCGTCGTGGTTTCCCACTATATTTAAATCAACATATACAACAATAATCACAAATCCTGTTGATGATCTTTTAATGAAGACACATGGGCAAAACAGATTATTTACATATCATTCTTTAAGTAAATAATCACTAAGACGTTTGTACCATATTCGTCCGGATTGTTTTAATATGTACAAAGACCTTTGTAATTTTATAGAATTCATGTTATGGGGTTTTGATTTTATTTCTTCGGATATTGCAAATCCTTTAGGGATTCTCATATATATCTCACTGTCTAGGGATCCATACAGATATGCTGTAACGACATCCATTAAATGCATATCAAGCCCTTCAGAAACTGCAAGACTTATCAAGAACCGAAATGCGATTGCATCTATAACAGGAGAATATGTTTCCTCATAATCGATGCCAAGTCTTTGTGAGAAACTTTGAGCTACAAGTCTTGCTTTGTACCTTGTAACTTCATTTTTTTCGTTTCTCTTTCGTACAAATACTCATTTATATCCAACAGGCTTTACGCCATCTGGCGTTTGAACAATCGGTCCAAAAACCTCTCGTTTCCTTAACGAGTTTAGCTCTGCTTGGATATCCTCTTGCCATTTTTGCTAATCAGGTCTTTTTCGACATTCGTCCACTTATCGTGGTTTTAGATCATCATCATTTTCACATATTTCAAAGGACACATTGAAAGCAAATATATTATCAGGAACAATTTTATTTCGATCCCAAATCTTACCGGAGTTTAAATAATTTATTGAGATCTCATTATTTTCATCTTTTCTCATTTTCTAGAGGCAGTTGTTTCTCGTCAGAATCAACTTGTTCTAACAAATCCTTATCAAATGATTCTTGTGCTTTCTCAGGAGTATTTCGATTTGTATTTATTTTTACTCCCTTTTCCTCTTTCGAGGAATCGTATCTTTTGAACAAACTGGTTTTCTACGCTTTAAGCGTTTCGTTGGTTCTTGTGCATTTTGTTGCACAGAGACATCAATTCTTGCATGAGCATTTGCAGTTGGAATATGTGATTTTGTCACTTGTTTTGCATCAGGTAATTGATTTGCGATTTGTTGCAAATGAATGATCTTTTGAACTTCAAGTTCACACTAATTTGTGCGTGAATCTTAATGTGATAAAGTTGATGCATTCCAAGCAATTTCGCGTCATTCCTTTTGAATTGACTTCTTATCTCCCTTTAATGGTGGAAAAATTGCTTCATCTAAGTGACAATCAGCAAACCGTGCAGTAAATAAATCCCCTGTTAAGTGCTCAATGTATCTTATAATGGACGATGAGTTAAATCCAACATAAATCCCAAGTTTTCGTTGTGGACCCATCTTAGTTCTATTGGGAGGTGGTATAATAACATAAACTGCACAACCAAAAAATTTCAAGTGTGAAATATTTGGTTGTTGACCTAAAATGAGTTGCATGGGGAATGTTCATACTATGCAGTAGGCCTATAACGAATGATAGATGCTGCATGAAGGACTGCGTGTCCCCAAACTGAAGTTGATAACTTAGTTCTCATGATTAAAGGCCTAGCAATTAATTGAATGCGTTTGATCAAAGATTCTGCCAAACCATTCTGGGTATGCACGTGTGGAACAAAATGTTCAATGGTAATTCCTATAGACATGCAATAATTTTTAAATGCTTGAGATTGAAATTCTCCGACATTATCAAGACGGATGGTCTTGATTGGGTTGTTAGGGAATTGTGCTCTTAACTTAATGATTTGTGCTAAAAGTCTAGCAAATGCAACATTGCGGGTCGAAAGCAAACAAACATGTGATCACCTAGTTGATGCATCTATTAAAACCATGAGATATCTAAATGGTCCACAACGAGGATGAATAAGTCCACATATGTCTCCCTGAATGCGTTTTAAGAAAACTGGGGATTCCACAACAATTTTACTTGGGGATGGTTTAACTATCAATTTACCTTGAGAACAACTAGCACAATTATAATCACCAGCTGAAAATATTTTGTGACTCCTTAAAGGATGTCCATGCGAAGTATTAATTATTATTTGCATCATTGATGATATTGGATAACCAAGCCGGTCATGCCATAAAATGAATGTCTTTGGATCATTAATTTTCTTATTCAAGACGACATTCGTTTCGACATGCCTTATATGAGTAAAATATAATCCAGAGGATAAAACTGAGAATTTTTCTAACATTTCTTTTTTCCCATTTGAAACCAATGTGACATAGAGAAATTCTCTATTATTTTTGTTCATGGTTTCAATGTGATATCTATTTTGTCGAATATCTTTAAAGCTGAGTAAATTTCTTCTGAATTTTTCAGAGTATAAGACATTGTCAACATGAATTGTTGTTCCCCCAGGCAACATAATATTTGCTCTTCTAGAGCCATTAATCAAATTGGAGATGCCATAAATTGTTTGAACATTAGCCTCAGCTAAGTTCATATTGGAAAAATATTCTCTTTTTAAGGATTGTGTGCGTTGTAGCACAATCACCAAGACATATATCGCTCTTATTTGATTTATGATTTGAACACATGATTTGTTGATCCATCTAGACAAATAATGTTTGACAAATTAGAAAAAGAGTAATATTTCATTCATAATAAGAAACTAATACAAATAACTAAGAAGCATAACAAAAACTAGTACATAGAATTATTGAAAATCATTACATATGATTATTAAAAATATCGAGATTAGTGTTTGGATCATCATGAAAATTTGGGACATCCATATAATTGATGTCCGACGAGCCATCTCCGACAGTGAAGTTCATCTCAACTATTTTGCCTTTCTCCTTTAAGGAGGCTTGATAAAGATCAATAAAATGCTTAGACGTGCGACATACATGAGCCCAATGGGCTTTTAGACCACACCTATGACATGGTTGATCACGATTACGAGCATGCCCATTTTCAGCAGTATTTTTCCCCGTATTCTTTCTTATTTCATTTATTTTGGAACTTATTGCCACGAAATTTAGAATAGGGCTTACCACGATCTTTGCTGATTGATCCTTTTCCATTTCCACGTTCGTGGTTTTTCTTTCCATGAACGTTTTTATGGTCATTATAGGATGTTGCATTTGCTTCATTAATTGAAGCGGAACTAGTTGGACGGGAGTTGTGGTTCTTTAATAGAAGCTCATTATTTTGTTCAGCCACCATTAGACAAGAAATTAATTCTGAGTACTTTTTAAATTGACGTGTTAGATATTGATGTTGCAACAACATATTCGAGGCATAAAAAGTACTGAATGTTTTTTCCATCATTGCCTCATCAGATATATTTTCTCCACACAGCCTCAAACGAGCGGTAATATTAAACATGGTGGAGTTATACTCACTGACTGTTTTGAAATCTTGTAGCCTAAGATTCAACCAGTCGTTTTGTGCTTTTGGAAATATCACCGTCTTTTGGTGATCATATCGCTCTTTCAAGCTTAACCACAAGATGAGAGGATCTTTTATAGTGAGATACTCACTTTTCAGACCTTCATGGAGATGATGCCGAAGGAATATCAGTGCTTTCGCACGGTCTTGCATTGATGTTTCATTTCCTTCTATAATAGTTTCTCCTAAGTCTTTAGCTTGGAGATGTATCTCGACATCCAGTTGCAATGGCAAATAATTATTGCCAGTGATATCAAGAGCAACAAATTCAAGTTTTTGAAGGTTTGCCAGTCTGAAAATATGTCAAGAAATTGAGTAAATAGTTTTTCTCTTTTATATAAAATAAATAATATATGATTAAATATATGTTCACAACTTGATTATTAATATGCATAATTTACTACTTGTATGAGTTGGTGGGACAACCTCAAGGTTGGGTGGCGAGACGAAGTCTACTTAAAACCATGCCTCATCGAACGGGATAACCCGTATCCCTTTCAATGTTTAGCTTTACCGGGGACAAGGCTTACCCACTATCAACCCAAACTCAACACTATTTGCAATATAAAAAATCAAGAATAGAGCATAATTAATCGTTTGTAGTATAGCGAGAAAACTAGTTATGTCACATATTGACTTTTGATTTCTGATGTAGAAGATCGTACAAGACGCAACTACAGAGCATACTTTCGCAATCGGTGACGTTATAATGCATAATATATGAATAAAGTATGCATATGTAAGTGATGCATGTAATAAAATAAAACAACCATGATAACATGGAATAAATTGAACTTATTTAAATTAACAAAAATTATACCTTCGTAGCTTTGTTTCCTTAGCAAGCCTTATTGAACTTCAAGATCTCCCCTTTGTGCAAGAGCAAGCTCGTGCTGATGACGTGTTGTAAATTGAGTTGGAACTTGCTAAGAACTAGAGAAGGAAAATAGAAGACTAAGAACTTCTACTACTACAAACTACTGCTACAAAGGAGAAGAAATGAGATAGTTGGAATGAGAAGTTTTCATTCAACTTGGTGTGTTTTACAATGAGGTTGACACCCTTTATATAGGCCATTTGGTGATGATGATAAATGTACTTTAGATAATGTGTACAAGTAACACATACATCCCATGTCATACAACACATTACAAGTAATTTGACAATACATGGAAGAGTTGGCGTACATTGGAAATGGTTACAAGTAACATGACAATACATAGACAAGTGGAGGTACTATTAAGTGAGAAATACAAGTTACATGACTACACAATATGTTGGCGTACATGCATGGTCATCCATACTCCACAACAATATCCAATTTTATCCCTATTACTTGTTATCCCACAATGTTTGGCGTCCGTTATGTTCAGAATAAACCTTATATTAACTATTCTTTTCTAACCGATTCGACATGGTAGGACCGGTTGCGTATGTTGGCTAGTTTATCTTCCTCTTTTGCTGGTATCATTGTCTTTTGACCATTTTCTTGACAGAGAATGCTACCGGGCCCCAGATGGAACACGCAGGTGCAACACACACTTGTTCATCCGCCCTCCTCATGCCTCGAGATGCGTGCGCTCCCAGCGAATGAAGGGCGGATAAGCAGGTGCATGTAGAACCTGCATGTCCCATCTGGGGCATAGCAGCATTTTCCTTTCTCGACAACCAAAGGTTGTTCCTACAAGTCAAATCTGATATAGCACCAAACCGTTCCGTGCCAGTTATCCTGCATTTCCAGTTATCCTGCATTTCCTTGTCTGTTGACTTCTTGACTCATAGTTGCACAGTGATATGTTTTTATTACAAATTTTTATTAAACACACTGACAATATTATAACATGGTTTGCTGTCATATAAATTTGGATCCCATGCCATGAAATAAACTGGTTACGCCAATGTACAAGTTTTTCATTTGTTTTTTCATATGTTGGCTCTTCAATAAAATAGTTAGTGATGAAATGAGGACGATGTGTTTGTTCTTCCGCTGTAGCAGGTTAAGATACTGTGTTGTGATTCGGTGTATGGATTTCTTTATGTACATCTTCAAAATATGTACTCTTAGTGTATTCAACTTAAAATCCATTTCCTGATATTATACGTTCTTCTACAGGCTGTCCTATCAAAATGATAAATCTGTACTTTTAGCAATGTTACTTGGGGCATTCTTAATGCATTACACCAACATTGTGCAACTTTTGCACCATTTTGGTGTAAAAAGTACCAAAATCATTATTTCCATCTCCAACCTTTCACACCAAATCTCACACCAAAAGTGGGCTCCACCACAAATTCCCCACACATTCTTCTAAAATCATTCCAAATCTTTTATTTTTAAATGTTTTTAAATTGTTAAAGTTGTTGAGAGGTGGGCTCCACTAGATATAGATTAAAAAAAAAAGATAACGGATCTCATCATGGCGCAATGAATAGTGTGGCGCGACACTATTCATCCACATCAAGATGCAGCAAGATTTGATGCTGGATTGGAGACCAATCCAACACCAAATCTTTTAATCCCAAGCCATAATGGCGTGGGTTGGAGATGCTCTTAGTTCAAGTACATTCAAATTCCTAGAAGATCTATTGTGTTTTACATCGGATACTGCCAGCGGAACACTTGTCCTTTTGCCATTGGATAGGGATCAGCTGCATGTAAAGTTAACACTAGAGTAAGAAATGCAGAGGTTCAAAGCAAAGGCGCTACGCCAACACAACAACAAGAAATCCCAAAGTAATAGCGGTAATAATGGGGAAAAATTAAGAGATGGCAGTTGTGGTGGTTTGGAAACATCCAAAGGCAACCTGCAAATGCCTCAAATTAGAAAACTCAATGCGTTGAAAATTTATGGTATTCAATGTTATAGGCATAGATCTAAAGATAACTTGGGATGCTTTATAACTATAAAAGATAAACAAATCTCATCGTCATCAACATTAAATCGAGCTAAATGGAGATATTGGATCCACTTATTTGGGACAGAGGTTTAGTTGTTATAAAAACATTGCGCTATGTGCTTACTCTTTCTATTTCTCTCTTGTTCTCTTTCATGGTCTGCTGCTATCTGTTAGTTTCTTAGTGCGTCATTCGGATGAGAATTTGTGCAAATTGTGATATTTCATGATTAATATTTAATATTGATGGACGTGCTCAAGATATTGCATGTTATCTTATCTGGAAATCAAAACATATATATTAGTGCTAATAACAATCCTTTTGCAGGGGGAGGGACTCTTGGTAGCAGCAGCACAGGATCATCAAACTACGTCGAAGGTTTCAGCTCTGTCAAATCTCTCGGTTCAATGCCGGCCTCTTACATTCTCATCCCTTCACCTAGTATGCGTTTCCTGCCTCCTACACCCTTGCAACTGCCCACATGCTTAACCTCTGAATCTCCACCACTCGCCCATCTTTTACATAGCAAAGGCTCTGCAATTCCTCTGTCGACTGGTTTTGTCGTGTCAAAAGCAGTCCCATCTGTAATGAAAGATCATAGGAGCAGTGTGAAAGAACGTCCTTCCATCATCTCAGTTAGTCTCGTAGATTACTACGGAGGCAGCAATATAATCCAAGAAAAGATTGCCAGGGGTAAACAAAGCCGTAATTTGAGTCTCGACGTCAGAGACCATGAGATAGAGACTCATTTGATTCTTGAAACTCTGGCTGCAGAGCTGCATGCTCTTTCATGGATGACTGTGAGCCCGGCGTTCTTAGATAGACGCACATTGCTACCCTTCCATTGTGATATGATTCTAAGACTCAGACGACTTCTCCATTTTGCTGACATGGAGCTCTCCAAGCAACGGCATAATGCTCAATCGTAACATCTTTCGCATTGGCAGCTTCTTGCAGATAACCTCTATTCCTCCTGTCAAAGTGAGAGCTTCTTAATCTTGGCGATGCAGCTTCACAGTTTCCTCAGACAGCAGTCTTGAAGGACTTTGCAATGCCAGCTCCGAAGTTGTGTTTGAATGGCAAGCAATTCGACATTGACCGTAACTGCAGTACACTTTTACCATCTCCAGCCGCGCGATGCTTCAATTTTCGGTATTTGTCCAATGTCAATATCATCATTTGGGCTGCCTCCGAACTCCATCTCGAATTGCTGATTGATAAAAGATCTTCCAGTGCGGAGAAGTATCTGAATGGGCGAAAAATCCAACTAGACAAAAATTAAACTGTTGGAAAGAGTCGCAGCTTCCACAAGGCGTTTCTACGATGGTATGCTGTCCATCATCCCTGAACGTGATCATCCGACGCGCTTCATGCCGGCGGAGAACTCTGCATATATCAGTAGGTTGTACAAATTGAAGTTGATGCGTCGTTGAATGTCCCGTGTATGTGATATACTGATGTTGCTTTTCATTGTAGCAAATGAATTTGTAGCAATTCGCATCAACTTGAGACTAGCAAATAGTTGATAGAATGATTCAACTTGAGACAAGCGTATAGTTGATAAAATGATAGTTGACGATTTTGTTATTGACTTGTTAATTAGTCTTAAGGCCCTCTTTGATTGGATAGAAAATGTTGAAAATCACAAATTCCGTGGAAAAATAACATTTTAATGCGTTTGATTGCTATAACTTTTTCGCGGAGCATTTTTTTACAATTGCCAATTTTTTATATAAAGATTTATATTTTCTCACTTATTATGGAGGGCAAATTGAGTTTTTTATTGAAAAAATGTGAGTTTCTCCATCAAGACACATTAAGTTTATGTTTTAAATATAAAAATTAATATATTTAATATATATGGTAAGTTTTCATATTTATTTCAAAACTTGTTTGTGAGTTTTGAAAGAAAATCTTTATATGTGCAATCAAACGCATATAAGAAAAAAAAATTTAAAACATTTATTGAGGAAAAAAATATTTAAGAAGTTTTTTTTTATAAACATTTTTTGTAATCAAACAGGGCCTTAATTTTTCATGTAGCAAAAGAAAGGAGGTGTTATGGTGACCCACTTTAGAGTTTAGACGTGCTAATTTGACATGCACTTGTTGGTATTTGTTGGATACGCATCAATTTTGTAAGCACAAACATCGATGTACAAATCAAGCACGCCATTATTGTGTATCAAGTTGATGTGTCAAAAGTGGGTCACATAGTAACATAAATTGAAAAAATTACAAATGTACTGTAAAAAAATAAAAGAAATGAGTAAAATAAGATAGGTTTTTTTATTTATTTATTCCAAAACTAAGGTAAGTCGCATTTTCCAAATGCGTTTTTAGATGTATCAAAAATTGTTACGAATGGCGGATTTTGAAAATGCGTCATTCGTGTCCTACGTGTCACTGAGAAAAAAATACATGAATGACGCATTTTCAAAATGCGCCATTCGTGTTTTGTGGAAACAGTCCACGTGGATCGGGCCCTAACATAAATGGTGCCATTTGTGTATTGGGAAGAATCCACGTGGCGTCCACGTGGATCGAGCCCTAACACGAATGACGCATTCAGAGAATATATGTGTCATTTGTGTATTGGGAAGAACCCACGTGGGCTCCACGTGGCGTCCACGTAGGCTCCACGCTGGCCATTCATGTTTATGAACACTCCATGTGGGCTCCACGTGGCCATTCATGTTTCTGAACACACCACGTGGGCTCCACGTGGACTGTTTCACAGTACACGAATGGCGCATTCGGAGATACGTGCGTAACGTTTGCATGGATTGTCCACCTCGAGATACGTGCATGTTGTTTGCATGGCTTGTCCCCTCCCAGATACGCGCGTGTCATTTGCATGGGTTGCCCACCTCGAAATATGTGCATGACCTTTTGCACGGTTTGCATTGATTGGACGAGATTGTATAAGTTGTCCACCTCGAGATACGTACGCAACGTTTGCATGAATTGCACGAGGTTGCATGAGTTGCACACCTTACGATACGTATGTCACGTTTGCATGAATTGCACGAGGTTGCTGGGTCGGCCACCTCGACATACGTGTGTGTCGTTTGCATGACTTCTCCACCGCGAGATACATGCGTGACGTTTGCATGAGTTGTCCACGTCCATATACGTGCGTGTCCTTTACATCAGTTGTCTACCTCGAGATACATGAGTGATGCGGGTTGTCCATCTCGAGATACACACGTGATGCGGCTTGTCCATCTCGATACGTACATGACGTTTGCATGAGTTCACCACTTTGAGTTGAACAAATTACTCATTTTGATGAGTAAAAAAGAGGTTGTGTATTTTGTATAGATGGCTCATTTGCAAAAGGTGTAATTCATTTTGTATAGATGACTCCTTTTCAAAAGGAGTCATTCACTCAACCTCATCAACACACCGCCACATGGAGCCACATGGAGCCACATCATCATCAATGACTCCTTTTCAAAAGGAGACATACCTTAATTTTGTAAATTAAAAGTAGCCAACCTTATTTTTGGAATAAAAAACTATACCCACCTTAATTTTTGAAAAACCCCAACATTAATTGGATTTCATTGTTTGGTTTTTCAAAATACAAATTTTGAAGTTATGCATGAAAAATACCTCTGTCCATCTTACTCTTCGTTAGCTAGACGTTTTTCCCCATTCCAATGAGTAGAAAACCAGACATTTTCCTTAAGTAGTTAGAGGTGGAAATGACTACAATAACTTTTCAAGAAATTTTAAGTTAATTTATCCGACTATACAAGATAGGGGGAGTTTTTGCTTGATTGACACATTTGACGGAAATATATATCCCATTAACACACCCAAAGAAATATTTACAAATCTAACACATTTCCTGCCATGTCACTGCCACGTCACTGCCATGTCCAATTTTTTTTTCGTGGAACTGAAAACGTGATTTGAGATCACGTTTTGAATAGGTGCGGAAAACGTGACTTGCTTCACAACAGCAAGTCCACAGCAAGTCGTGGCTTGTTTTTTGGAAGTTCAATTTTTTTTTCTTGTGCTTTTGAAGTCCCGATGTTTTCTTTTGATGCAAGTTGTGTGTCGTTGTTTTGATTATTTTGTTAATACAAACTAGTATAAAATATGAAGTTACAAGTAATTTACAAAATTCATAAAAGTAATGTCAGTGATGCCAAAAATTTCATTTGATATAAATGAAGAACTTGGAAATTGAAGTGGAAGAACTACAAAGCATTATATAAACCAAAAAACATGTCATGTGAAAGTAAAAAAAGTCCTAGTCCCAAATAATGACTTCCAGTCCCACAACGTGTTCTCTTTACGACTCGGACATTACGATTTAAAGCTAATGACACATTCGAATGATCCACATCAGCAGAATTTTGAGCATCTTCTCTTTGAATATCATCGATATCACGCATTCCACCATCATGAGTACTTGTACTCCTAGATAAATTCATCATTATCGGAGTTGCATTAAAATGACGCGAAGATGTAGGTGCCCCGTCAAATGGAAATGCTTCCGTAGCCTCGAATGCCATGTTGGGAGGAACTGATGGAATATGTGGAGTCTCAAACTCGTTGAGAGGTACTGATGGAGTATATAGAGTCTCGAACTGATGGAGTATACACTGAAGTGTCATGCCTTGAACGTGTATCATCATGAGAAGATTGATGAGAAGCTTCAAATGAAATGGGCATATTATGCATGCGATAATCTGCATGTACTGCAGTCAAAGTCGATACAGGTACATTTCTAATACGTGCAATAGACACATCATCACCCAATGTCAACTGATGAATTGATGTCATTCCATGTGCCTACATATAAAATATTTATGAAGTTGTATGCGAAAGTAAAATCAAAAAAACTATTTGAAAGACTTCATGACTGAAAAAAATAAAATTGTACTTACCAATGCCTCAACAATAGCTCCACGACGAGACATGAATCGTCGTGTAATGTGACGATACCATTGCATATACGGGTCGTAAAATTCCAATGGCTCCTCCAATATTTCATCAGTTGCAATATTGAAAGCACGTTTGTTCCACATGCAGACATAAGCACTATGTTCTGCACTCCTATCCTTATCCGTTTTCCCTCTCAAGTCAATCTTATGTAGCTCCATGTTTGTGCTATGTAAAGGTGGTATCCTTTGTTTCAAACCGAATTGTCGCATGACTCTATTAGGATTATACATTTCAACAACACAGAAGAAAAGCAAAGGTGCCATCGTTCGCCAAATAGCACGACCACTGCTACAATACGCAGGCAAGTCCCTTATCACTGTCTCAGGATACGGTTCCCAAATTACCTGAAGTCATAAAAAACAACTTGAAATGAATAAAATTCGCATTTCACCATTGTAGAATAGAGTATTTGGAAAAAATGATAAAATATATTTCTTACTTCATCGGGTGCTTACATGTCAATCATTTCTCTGTATTTTGTCAGTACGTGCATTGATGTTCCTGTGGTCTCCAAGGCATGTCTCCACCTATAGAAATGTACAAAACAACACAATAGTCATCATGAATGTACATGTACATAAAAAATATTAAAATTGAAATTATTATGTTAAAAAATACTAATTACCTATGACCAAATGGAGGAGGTGGAAATAATTCTTCGTTTGGTATGATGTCGTCTTGAAGAACATTTCTCATTATTGGTGCAAGAAAATGCAACCTATCCCATGCCCATAATTGGAATAATATGACCGGCCCTGCAATCTCTGCTCCATCAACGTCGGATGCAAGACACAGTTGTCTATATAGGTGAGCCAGAGTTGCACTACCCCAACTGTATTGTCCTGCCGCCTCAAAATCCTCCAAAAATTGCAAATACGTGACGTGAACAAGATTGTTAGACTTGTCTGCAAATAAAGTTCCTCCAAGAAGTTGTAAAATGTACGCTCTTGCATAGCGTTGCACTTCCACATCATCAACATTATTTGGAAGGTTTGGAAACCATCTTGAAAGTTGGCGAATTTGGATCCGACTTCCAGTCCTATTGTTTCAGGGAATGAGAAGCCCAGTTGTGTCAAACACAAGGCATCGTAATCTTGCTCTACACGACCAGTGATTGGTAATCCATCGTCAGGTAACCCTAAGATGATTTGTACATCTTGTAGGGTAATAGTCATCTCGCCAACTGGAAAATGAAACGTGTGAGTTTTTGGCATCCACCTCTCTACAAGGGCAGTAATGAGATGCCAATCAATTGATATGAAACCTATTCGCGCCGTCCCATAAAACCAAGCTTCCTGAAGATGCCCAACTATTCGTTCATCCAGTGGGACCAATCGATGTAGTGCAGCTGAATTACGCCTGATAGTCAATATACCAGGCTCCTAGGGAAAACGAGATTTAAGTTACATTAGTTAAAATGTAACTACGAAGCTATAAAATTATGCAAACAGGCGAAAAGAAGTACTACCGGTCTATTCCAAACGCGAGTAGATCTATGTAGAGCTTGCATAGTCAACACCGAATCATCTATAGGGCCAGGATCCATATCGCGCTTGAACCCCAAATCATTAACAATGTTGTCATTAATTCCATAAACCAATTAAGAAACAATACAAGTAGCGATACATTCCAATCAAGAAACAATAAAGTTAAAACAAAAGTGTGTGAATAATATGAAAACATGGTTTAATTGAAACTAAGTTCATGTACCACAAAGTCATAAGAAAGTTATCAAATACAAGGAAAATATAAGTGGATGCGAAACATAAGACTTGAAAGAGCATTTCACTATGAAGCATTAGGCGGTTGTTCTTGCTGACGACGAGAGCAAGTGCGTATATTGTGTCCATCCTGCTTACACTTACTACATCGCAGCGTTGTTGGGGTTTCTCTCAATTCCTTCTCTCGCTGCATATGACGTGGTTGTTTCTGATTGCCTCTCCAATCCATCTCAGTGCGCAAACGTCTTGTTTGAGGACGACCTTTTTTGACTCGCTTTCGAGATTGATCAGCCAGCATCGTGTGTGGAACTCTAGCGTTAGGCCAATAATCTTCGTGAGGAATGGGTTGGAAATTCGCAGCATAACATTGACTGTACACAGACAATTTGTAGTATGACTCAATGTACTGACAGTGATTTATGGCAATACTGGCACAAACTGCTTGAACATGGGAACATAGAATGCCAAAACACTGCCACTTCATACAAGTGCATCTACGAGCCTCCAATTTCACCACTTGCTTGTTAGACCCTTTTCTCAAATGATAGCCACGTGGTGCAGTGATAACTTCAAATGTATCATTCTCACGATTCACTAATGTAACATTGTGCCCTCCAGCCGCCTTTCCCCAATGTGACAACTTATTCAGTGCGTACCTTGTGTACATTTCGCCCCTTCCTAGGGCTGCACCTATTTCGTCGCGTATTTTGTTAAAGTACGCCATGACACGATAAAATGTCAGTTGCACTAAAGCGGTGACAAAATCACGCGCATTTAAGGACCCCGTTAAAGCATTCTACATTTGTGACAAAAAAAATCCATATATGTATTAGCTTCTAAACGTAATAAATCAAACACATTAAATAAATAATAGTAACAAAATATAGACACAATGAATACCTGCTAGATTTGTATTCATCCATCCGTATCGATATCCTTTGTCGTATGCGTTAGTCCATTGTGCTCGATCAAGGTCATTAAACCACGCAATCGATATCCTTTGTCGTATGCGTTAGTCCATTGTGCTCGATCAAGGTCATTAAACCACACAATACATTCCGCATTCATTTGTTGAACTTCTTTCATGGATGCCTTAAATTTCCGCGGTTGATGTTGTGCACCGGCTAAGTACGCCATATCATTTAATTCTTTGCTCCCGAATCTCATGTTGAAATTACTGCATATGTGACGGAGGCAAAATCTGTGTTGAGCTCTTTCATGAGTCCATCTATTTTGAGGATTATTCATTGCCAACAATATACCAGGGTGTCGATCAGAAATGACACATATACCATCCCTATCAGTCACATGATGTCGCAAACAAGCCATAAACCATCCCAGCTGTCTTGACTTTCCTCATCAACAATGGCAAATGCTAAAGGAAATACATGACTATTACTATCAACAACAATGGCTATTAGGAGTTTTTATTTGTATTTTCCATACAAGAATGTGTCATCAATTTGTATAATTGGTCTGCAATGTCTAAAGCCTGCAATAGAAGGTGCAAATGCCCAAATAACCCATTTGAATACAACTTCATTGTTGGCATTAGGCTTGCCATGCCTTCATTCCACACGTGTCCCTGGATTGCTTTCTTGAAAAGCGGCCATCCACCGCGGCAACATTTTATACGATTCTTCCCAATCTCCAAAGACTTTAGCAATTGCTTTCTTCTTCCCCAACCAAACTTTTTTATAATGAACATCATAACTGAATTTGTCCTTGATAATCTGATGAAGCACTGGAACTGAGATGGACGGATCTCTTCTCACCACATTTTCTACTTCACAAGATATAACGGTGGAGTCCAAATGAGCATGATCCTTGGACGCTTTAGCATAGATACATGTATGTGGTCCCGCATATTTACTTGATCTCAAACATTCCATGGGATTTTCTTCTCGAACACCGCAACCTCCAAGTACATCCATCTAAATATTTCTTACAACGGACAATCCATACATTAGGTGTAGAATGAGTTACCACAAATCGCTTTGTGTCCTTTGATGCTATACAATTTCACGGCATGCTGGATATCTACTTTACACATGAACCGCATGCATTTCTCAAATTCTGATGTCTCATTCCATAAAGACCTAGAAGGGATCATTGCATTCTCATGGATGGGTTGCATTGCCTCACTACTCAATTCCATAAATACAGATGAAGGTACGGCAAATTCACCTACACCCACGTGCGCACCATCAATTCCAGCAGCCTCTTCATCGAGAAAATCATCGTTTCCATATTCGTTCGAAATTGGAGGACAAGATAATGAGCCATCATCGGCTATGACTCGATTTAATGTATATCGAATCATGCCATCGTCAACATGATGAGCATCAACCCCTTCATCATCTACATCATCATCGCTACTCTCTTCACTAGTATCTCCGTCACTACCACAATAGTCATCATCTTCCTCATCATTCATATCATCACAGGAACGAGCATCCTCGTCCATTTTGGGATTTGCGGTCATCAAAGGCGATGCACAATGACTGATAAGTTGGTATTTATAGGTATTTAATAGTATATTTTAGTATATTTAATTATTAAAAGTATTTAAAATATATATTTAATTATATTTTTGGTCATTTTTAGGTGAAACGGAGTGCGTGGTTGAATTCGTGGAGGAAAAATACTCAAAATGAAGTATTTACTTGAAGTGATCGGATGCTGTATAGTTTGCCTCGAAATACGCGTTGCGCGTGGATCGAATTGCGGACAGGATGTTCCAGCCAATTAGATGATGCCACGTCAGCCGTCTCCAGTTGCCGCAACCAATCCTGCTTTGCCACGCGATACCACATCAGCAGCGAAGCCATGTCACACCGCAAGCAATCTTCTTCACGTTTCAGCCTTCGTCGATATGCCTCGAGATCCGTGTTTGCACAAACTCCCAGTTTTTCGGTCGACTCCTGCGCGATTCTCCGAGCCACGTGGGTGCGACGTGGCGATCATCCATTCGTCCAGCGTAGCTCTTTGACGTGGTCCAGCCAATCAGGATGTGACACGTGGCGCCGAGTCAGCAAGAATCAACGGAGCGCGCGAACGTGGCGGCGACAAGTCAGAAACGGTGGCAGACGTGGACGTATCAGAAGTCGACACGTGGAGCGGACCCAGATTTGCAGCCAATCGGCTATTTACACATGGCAGAGTCGGTTTTTCAAGCTAAAAACACCCCTAGGATGCTCCTCGACTCACGAGTCACCTCCAAAACCCTAAAATCAGTCATGAGTACGATTTGGGCTATTTATATATCTATCATATATATAAAAGCACGAATCACAAATTTTTGAGTGGTAATGAAATTTACCTTTTTGCCCATACTTTATTTGAGTGCTAATAAAATTTACCTCTTTGCCCATACTTCTCTTGCCTTCCCTTAAAATTAATAAATTAATTCAACCTAATCCAAATTGCACAAATTTTTGAGTGGTAATGAAATTTACCTTTTTACCCATACTTTATTTGAGTGTTAATAAAATTTACCTTTTTGCCCATGCTTCTCATGTTTTCCATTAAAATTAATAAATTAATTCAACCTAATCCAAATTGGATGATGATAGAGGAGTCCGACTTAAATTAAAGATCAACAACTCAACGACTTGAGAGAACGCTACCTCTTCAATGTCTTGAACACTACCTCTTCAAATAGATCAACAACTCACTAATCAACCACTCTCCTTCCTCTTCAAATAATTCATTCCATGCTTTCCTTCATCGATTCATTCGCTGCTTTCCTTTGCTCTTCGATTCAAATGTGAGGTAATCCACCTTTCTTCTCCAATTTTTTTTTTTGTTGTTGTGTTGATTAGATTTGGTATTGAAAATTCTTAGATACCCATGATCGAGACTTTTTATAGAACTCTGTAATTCTTTGTTCTATGCATTCTATGTGTTTGGTGAATTATCTAAACCATAAAGTCAACGTTTGGTTGTTTTGAATTTCAGTGTTTATGCATTTTATGTGTTTGATGAATTGTCTAAACCATAAAGTCAATGTTTCGTGAAATGCCTATGAGAATATTGAATGTACTATTCCATTGCCAACAAATTGAACCTCTGATTCTATATATGCAATTGATGAGTAGTTAATTAGCACTATTTTATAAGGTGTTTAATTAAAGTCAAATCAATATCAATGGATACCCAAGTCCATAAACATTGTTACAATAAATCTATCTTATCTTTCAATCATTTTTTTATAAGAAAGAGGTATATGTATATATCAAAATTATCAAAAAGTGTACAGAGATGAATTTTGCTTCATAAGCATTTTTCATTAATTCTTAGAAATTAATTCCCGCGAGCGAAATGCGAAGCAATGTCAATCGTATATATATATTGAAACTAACTAGTATATATATATATATATACCTAGGTATTAGGAACAATTAATTAGTATAATTTTAGATTAGTTTTTAGTAGAGATTTTTGAAGACAATGTCCAGCTAATCAATTTCTTGCCTAAGTCGAAGGGGAAGCAAGTCAGAATTATGGATTCATAGCATATTATGTGAGATCTTTTTATTTTATTATTTAATTAATTTAATTTCTGTTATTTCATTGTTGTTGATTTAATGATTATGATTTAGATCTATGGTATGTATGTGACCAATGCATGCTTTTAGGTGGACAATCTATTGTTATTTGGAATATTAGTATCCGTGTAATTGTGCTTTTAGACCAATAAAGTAACAAACATTCACCCGTTTGCCGTAAAACCCTTTCGGTGTTTGAATGTGCAACAATTGAATCTAGGTTAAATCGGGAGCGGACGCGATCCGGTTATTTAGGATTAGTGTTCCCATATATCCATATTTACTGCGGTTAGTGTGTTAAACCTGATTGGCGGATGTCTAGGGTTATACATTAATTAGGGAAGTAGTTAGTGGCGGACGTCCTGACTATCGAGATTAGGGGAACTAGGAATTTCTGGCGGTTGTCGATTTTCTATAGCTAATCTAGGAGAATTTAAATTAATAACTTTTTAGGAAAGATTGAAGACCATTGAATGCTATTGAATCTTGATTCTGATTTGTGGAACTGGAGATTTGGGTGAACTTTTCATTATTGATATTAATTTGTATGAACTTTTTATTATTGTTTGTTTAATTAATTATTTTCTTGATTTTCTTGAAAACCCCCATATTTAGTTAACTTAGAGTAAACTCAAGTCCTGCGGATTCGACCCCGTATTTACCACTACTACACCCTTGCGGTTGGTAACTCGATTACGGGTTATATTTGGCACGCACGACACGCGTCAATGACTATGTTCAAAAATTGGTTGAGTACTAGGTCCAGCTCCATAATCTACCACTATATTACAATTGGAACTAGTATACGATTGTCTCGAAACTAAATCTAAAAATAGCTCCATGCAATTTGGTGGTGGAAATTCTGCCACAATCTTCCAAGCATCTTTCAGAGTCGATTCATCATCTATTCGCAAAGGGACATAGTTGAACGTTCCAGCTCCAATGTGCACAGGATATCGATATGTCATGTTTAATATCATTTTTTCAGTGTCTATCTCCAAGGAATTACAGATAAAACTCACAAGTTCCTCGTACCCTAAACCCATCTTCGATCTGAGATGTCGAATAGGCGGTTTCGTGTACAAAATCCCTGATGGTCCATCAACCATGACACCATTCATATAGCACACCAAAGTTACTATTCGATCAACCATGATTGAATCTATATATGTAAAATATAATTGTTAATCAATAGAAGTAATAATTAATACACTCACTTAGCACAAATATAAAAAGTTGGTTTTGATTAGTCCAAGCAATTGTACTAAAGGAACATTCAACAATAGCAACAATTAATATTAACTAAAATTATATTTCACATTAATTAAGATATGCTACGAATGAGCATCCATAAGAGATTAACAAATTTATTTAAATATATAATATATAATTAATTATGTGCGTGAAACAATCTTTTGCTCTTTCACAATATGAAGAAAGTCATTTTTAACTGTACCAAATATGTGACTCGCATTCAGTGACTTCAGTTTCAATGTACAGAGACACAAGTTAATTAGCATATATAGACACAAGTTAATTTGCATCAAATGACCTTACATTAGCCATTACTGAAACAATATATTATCATTATGGCATGCAACTACTGGTAATGTTGGCATTGAATTAAATTGGCCTATAACACTGTTATGCATTAATTATTATACTGACATATGAGATACAATATTGTTCTCAATGCAATAGATTTCAATAAATCAACAAGAAGATCTGATTTTTCGTTGATATTTTCGGTGTTATTGGATTGCAAAGTTTGACATTCGTAAAAGTCATGAAGATCTTATGCAAATTTCTCTGTTATAAATTAACTTAGTTTAGTCGTTAATCTAAATAAAAAACGTCAATGATGTATATAAGTCATGATATATATATATATCATATCATGCAAAAATTGCTTATTATCATTGGATTTTAATTCACTATATTAATTTATGAGACCCCCAAGGAAAATGCCTTTTTAGAACTAATTCATCAATGAACACAATTGAAAAAAGATTTTTACCAATACAAACAAGACCGGTTGTGAAGGCGAGTAGTGACAGCGAGGAGGCAATGACCGACCAATGAGGCGAGCGAAATACGCCGGCGGGAGCGAGGACTAACCGGCGGGAAGGCTACCAAGAAGCGCGCGATAGGCGATCGCGCCAATGGGAGAAGACCACCAACGCAGGCAGGAAGCGAGCAGCAGCGGCGACAGGAGGCGATTCGCGGCGGTGGCAGGCGGGCGCGGCGGTGGCGGCAGTGCACTCAACCCCAAGGAGTCGCCTCAACGTTCCAACGACCGTCGGAATACGGACCACGGAAGGCGGACGACCGATCTTACTTGCGCCAGACGGGAGATGGATGCGGAGGCGGTCGCCGGAGAGAAGAAAACGAAACGGGAATTGAATGGGATGGACGGGGGTTGGGGTTTGAAGTTGGGGTAAAAAAATCGTGACCAAAACCAGGAGTGATGATGTGGCGATGACGTGGCAACAAATGTGTTAGTTTGGTAAAAAAAAATTTGTGGGTGTGTTGGGTTGATCAAAATTTTGCCCATGTGTGCTAATCAAGCAAAAAGTCCCAAGATAGGGTATCAAGTCCGTATGGGTTTGGGCTGCCCCTCATATAAACAAGCATATTCACTTTATCCGAATCCGATCCGACTTTCAATTCGGACAATTGTATCTTGTTCAAACTCGACTTACTTTAAAATCGAGTTGTCTAATCCTCCTAGTTTGTCGAATTTTCTAAAAATTATTTTATGTTTAAAAGCTTTTTTAAACAATAAAATCGTTATAAATACAATCGCAAGCAATCTAGGTAAGTTCAAGTTGTATTTATTAGTTTGATAATAAAAAAGTTGTACATATTATTTTAAATTACAAGACATTATAAATTTCTTTTGTGAAAAGATAAAACAAATAATGTTACATATAGCAATCTAGGTAATTTCGAAATTATAGTAGTACATTTCTATGTTATATGTAGTTTCTTAGTTTTTGTGAAAAGATAAAACAAATAATTGTTAGGCCATTTCTTTTTGTTTGACTTACATGGGAGTCCAAGTCACTCGTCCCCCCAAACCTTGCATTTTTGGCAAGTGATGCCTCTAATATTTCAGCAGATATGCTTTGGCATAATTGTTAGGCCATTAGTACTTATTGGGTTGAGAAACAAAATAATCACATATCTTTTTGTAGAAAATAAAAAAAGAACACACTAGTGTCTGGCACTGAAGCGCTAGCCTCAGCGCCCAACACTTGAAGCCTCTGGTTTATGGCGCCTCAGCGCCGGGGTCAACGCCTCAGCGCCCATAACGAATAAGTGCGAGTTTCGATTGTTATTTAGTATGTTTTTTTGGTACCTATTTGTACCAAAACTCACCCCTTTGTGGATAAACATCAAATCTCTTGATTTTTTATAAATTAAAGAAATATAGTACGTACTAAACACATTGAGAAACATTGAAACACAAAAGAGTTTTGAATTAAAGTGTATTCTTGAGTCAAAACATCATTCTCTCAAAAGTTTTTCAATGAATGTTCTTGATTGGAGTTGTGTTACACACACATCATCCAACAACCATTAAAGATTTGATTGTATCCTGAAGGCAAGTTTCGATTAATCCTATTGTGTATACGCGATTTCAACCAGTACGGAGAAATTTTGTCTAAAAGAAAACGATTAAGCGCATCAAGTCTTTATTTGGTTCCTCCATTCTCATCTTCTATTTTCTGTTCGAAGAGTTTTGTTCCAACAATTTTCACAATATACAATGAAATACATATGTACTTTTACTCAAGAAATAGCTGATTTATCGTATGTTTCTTTCAAAATCCCTTTCTCCACGATATTATTTGACTTGGATTTAATGTCAACTTAACTAATGAAGTATTGTTCTTATATTAGAGTATTAATTTACGTTTAATGTCTATCTAGATTTTATTAAACTATGAAAAAATCATATATGACATTGCCACACAAATAAAAGTTATTTTGAAAATGTGTAGAAGGGAAAATATTTTGCTTTGAAGAACCGGGTAAGTAGTGTCTCCTCACTTTGGGAAATCCTCCAGCATTGCTTAGCGAGGAGGCTCAGGTTAAAGAGTTTTAGGTCCTTGAAGCCCAATCCACCTTAATCCTTTGGTCTGGCAAGTTTTCCCCATTTCATCCAATGAATACCTCGTTCCTTAGACGATGTTGCCCACCAAAATTCTCCCGTTACTTGCATTAATTCCTACCAAGTAGACTTAGGTAGCGCATAGAAAGCCATCTAGAAGTTGAAGTACTTCCTTACCCGCAGCGGATAAAAGTTTCAACCTTCACTTCAGGACCTTACTTTGAAGTTCTTCAATCAGGGCTTGGAATTTTCCCCTTTTGACCTCTCCTTGATTTAGAATAGCCTCCAAGTATCGCTCTAGGCCTACAGCAATGGATATGTCTAGTGTCCTCGAGATATGGGTTTGTAGGAATTGGGGAACGCTTCTGTTAAAGGTAATAGGCAATTTCGTTTGTTAATTACCTATCCCGAGATACTAGAGTAAGTGTCAAGCACCCTTTGTACATTCGAAATTGCTAAGTGCTCTACCTTTGTGATGATGGGAGAATTATCGATGAACAAGAGGTGGGAGATCTTCGGGGAGTGACAATTGAGTTGAAATCCCCTGATGGTTCCTTGTCGTTCACCTTCAGACAATTTGAAAAGATAGGGCCTTTGTACATAATATAAATAGATATGCCCCTGGATGGTTGAATTGTGCGAGATTCCTCGCCATTTACCAAGACTTTATATGTAACTGTAGTAGCGCATGTTTCCAGGGATCGACGCCTCTTGTCCGACACGGAGTGAACAACCTTCTGGGCGATGATGATATTGTCCACTATTTGCCGACTTCCTCCTTTGTAAAAGGTCTAATTAGCATAGCATTGTCTTCTTTCGAGATTTTTGGCATTGTTCCTATTCAGTGCACAAAAGTTGATTTCTCGAAGTTGTAAGGGAAGTATGTGTTCTTGGAATTTTCTCGTCACTTTGTCATCTGTGGCGGCCCTGCGCCCCGAGGCCGCCTGGGGCCGCCACAGATGGTATCAAAGCGAGGTTGATTTCGCCTAGCGAAGGAAGTGTAGTTTGTTCTTTTAACTTGATGCTAACGCCACAAGCATCCTTCTCGTTCTAGCCACTGGTTATCTAGTCGAAATATTTGTGTCGATCGTCTCCTTTGGCGCTCCGTGTCCAGTAGTAGCACGAGATGGACATATCTGGATATCCTAAGATGTGTGATAGATGTGTTTGGCTACTTCTCCATCCATACTGGGGAGGCGAGAGATCGATTTAGCTGGGTACCTTGCCTCTGTGGTTCGACAATGTGAAACGTGGTTAAATGAATCTTAGATTTGAGGTGAAAGTGATCCACGAACTCCAGGAGCTCAGGGTGGTCCGAGCTAGTCCAGGGGGTGCCCCCTGATTTCTCCCAGCTAGTCAGCAAAGAGTTGAAATCCCCGATAAAGAGTGCTTCTTCAAGGTAGCTTGTGAATCTCTGAATGAAATGGATAAACTGGGTTAACCTTATATTTTTGACACTATCCATGTAAACACAAAAAGCTTCCGTTCATAATTATAATTAATGGTTTGGTAAATGATTTTCATTTCCATATAAAAATTAGCATATTTAATTACCTGCGCACTATTCGGGTCGTTCCAAAAAATGGCTAGTCCACTTGCTAGCCCTATCAAGTCAACTGTCAGCATACAAGAGAAATTCTATTTCCTTGTAACAATACGGAGAAAGGAGTTAGGGTGCATTGTTTTACTAAGAAAAAGGATGTCTGGGAAAAGGACTTTCACAAAGTCCTTCAAGCTAGAGGGGACTTCCCATACCTCACAATTCTGTTGGAGCATGTGCTCTTGTTCGATTTATAAAAATTGTTTATCTTATTATTTTAGTTAATAAAATTGAGTTTTTCAGTTGTTGTTTTATTATAAGTAATTGCATATTTATCTTATAGTAAGATCCATGGGTATTTATTGAAATATCAATGTCCCTAGTCGGTCATTATACTAAGAACTATAATGAATTAAGACTAGTGTGAATCTTGATTGATGTTCATGTGATGATCATCCGTAGAGGGATATGAATCGAGATCATGAATACTTGTTAGAGAACAAGATACTGGACCGACCCGCTATGAGAACACCACATGGATTAAGTTATAAATGTTACTCATGATAAGAATATCATTTAGTCATTCGACTTGAGATTACCATAGACTTCAATATTAGGAGCATGGTAATTTGACATAATCAAACGTTGTCTTTAACCAGACGATTATAAAGATTGTGATTGGTTACCATGTGAATAATATGTGAAGGTGTGTAATCAAGATAAAATTTGTCACTCTCGTATAAAGAGAGATATCAATGGATCCCTCGATATGATAGACTGAAAATGGTCGAGTCCATGTAAATTGATATGATCAATGTCACTTGGATGTTTCCAGTTTACCTAAAGATCGAGACTAGTGCGATTGATCATTGAGGGTGACTTTCCATGCCTTATGTTTAATCAAAGACGACAAAAGGATATGATATTTGTTATTCATTATGTTGTATTGATTTTTTGATATTCATGCTACTTGGATAGTCATAATGCCTTGCTAGAGACTGCTTATGACTCGTGTACTAAAGTTATTTGGGTTCGCTGCCAACGTCGCATGAACCTATCAGGTCGCACACAAAGAATGACTTTGCACAATTTCAATTGGTCCAGAGTCATAACATAAAAACCCTTACAATTCGTTATATGATAACTTATTAATAGGGGCGTATGTGTAATTTGCTTAAACTTCCTAAGTACAATAGTTGTATTGCGAATACAATTTTAAGTGAGGACTTATCTACACATATAAATAGAGGTTGAAACCTTAAAACGAAATAATTTTTTTGTTATTGCAAATTTTGAGTTATCTAAATTTTAGGAGAGAAAGAAAAATGTTTTCAATCTCTCTTGGGGATAACACTCCAAATTGTGGTCACCGTTCGTGTATGAATTTCTGATAGAGGATGCACACTTTAACATCTTGAAAATCGAACAATCAGAGATGGAAATCACGGATTAAGGTATGTTTTACTTTTATAGATCTAGTTTAACGGAACTTATTTTCGATCATGTTGGGGTTTTTCAAAATTTGTTTTGAATTTTCCACTACGTATGAACCCCAAAACCCAACCATAGGCTCGGTTCTATTAAACATTTGCATGTTTTCTCTTATGTATATATGATATATGTGTGAAAACATGATCTCGATTAATGTATATATATGATGTGCATATAGGTTTTGTGATAATTTTTATCAAAAATTAGTTTTAAAGCATGTTGTTAATACATGTATTTGATACATACGCATGATTTGGTTCAATGATAAAATTCATGTTTAGAATATTTTGATTAACATATGTTTTAATATTGAACGATTTCGTATGTTCACATTATAGAAGTCATGTTTAGGTTAATGTGATTTTTGTGTTGGATATATAGTTTATTTTGTTTAATAATTATGTATGTCTCCATGATAGAAATCATGATTACGTTAATATGATTAATTTAATATGTTTTTGGTGTTGAATGCATGATTAATATTTCGTTTCTTGATTCAATTGCTTGTTTCGTATGAATATGAATCGAAATTGATTTTGATTATAGATCTCATTGTGGTTGTCTGTTAGTATATTCCTATTATATAGGAGATAAAATTGTAATCGAATAAGAATTACAAATCCTATAAGATAGGTGAGATACATAAAAATTCTAATTGGATAAGGATTCAAAGTATCTTAAGTTCTAATTGGATAAAGACTCAAAATATCTTAAATTATAATTGGATTAGGATAAGACATCAAGTTAGAGGTGGACCCGAGTTAATTAAAAGCGTTTTAATTAATATTTTTGAAATTAAAGTTTTGGTCAATTAGATTGACTAAAATAATGAAAAACTTTAGGCGATTTTCAATTTTCGAAACTGAAATTCGTTGTCTAAAAAAAACAGGGCTGCCCCATTAGATTCAATACCGTCATTAACTGATCAATGGAACCATCGCCCACTAACCGACCAGCGGGACCACCTATAACTGTTCGTAGCGTAAGGAAATTCGTATGATAGTCAATATTAGTAAAAATTCATAACTTATTTAGTGATTATACATGCATTGTAATATATGATATTTATCTTGTTTAATTTATGGTCACTAAAACAAATTAAAAAAATCTCTTTTCCAAATTTTAAGTCAAGTGCCATCCATTCTCAAACACTTGTCAAGGCTTCGATCACATCAATATGGGTCCGCCTCTGTAGAGTGTATTGTGTTATCTTGGTGAGGCAAGTTGAGTTACGGTTACTCTACTGTTTGAATTGGTTAGACTCGATAAAGCTATCAAAATGGTTTTGGGTTTTGGGCACTAGATGAGATAAAACATTGTAAGACATAAGATGTCATAATCTCATAAAAACAACTAAAAGTTACATATGATGTAGCTGATAATTAGTACCTACCTAAAGAACCTAATTCAAAATGTCATGCCTTAGTTGTCTTCGAATTAGGTGAAACATGGGTTTTAGTCCCTTAAATTTAATATAGTGTTTTAAGGAGGGTTGTTAATTTAGTGGGAGTCTATTCTTGTCTATTCCTCTATACTAAAATGAACTTTTGCATAATCTTTATTGTAGATCTATGGCCTCTTCAAATCACACTAATCATTTGTCACTGCGATCCATCTTTGATATTGATAAGTTGTTTTAGACAAACTTTCTTGACTGGTTCAGAAACTTAAGAATTGTTCTTAAACATGAACGTAAGTCGTATGTCCTGGACAATCCTATTCCTTAGGAACCACCAACCAATGCTTTAAGAGTCAGGAAGGCTGCACATACTGAGCATGTCAACAACTCAACTGATGTTGCATGCATTATGTTGGCAACCATGGTTCCTGAACTTCAAAAGGACATGGAGCGCATGGAAGCTTAGGACATGGCTATGATGCTGAAGAAAATGTTTCAATAGCAGGCTAGGCAAGAAAGGCTCGAGACGATCAAGAACCTTCATTCTTGCAAAATGGCTGAGGGTGCGTCAGTTAGTCCCCATGTTATGAAAATGAATGGATATATTGACCATCTTGACAAAATTTGATTTCCCATAAGCCAACAGTTGGCTATGGATTTGATCATGAATTCATTGCCTGATAGTTATTCACAATTTGTGATGAACTATAACATGAATAACATGGAGAAGTCTATCTCAGAGTTGCATTTGATCCTTAAAACTGCTAAGCAGAATGTCAAGAAACCTATTGCTAATGTGTTGATGGTTAAGAAAGGAAAGGCTTTGAAGAAAAATGGCAAAAGCAACGTAAAGTTGTTAAAGCTGTTGTGATTGTCACAAAGCCCGTGGAACATGTCAAGCCTAAGGCTGTTATTACTTCACAGTCCCAGAAGGAAAAGAAAAAATAAGGAAATTGTCATCTCTTCTATGCACCTGAGCATTGGTTCATAAATTGCAAGTTCTATCTTGAAGATCTAAAGAAAAAGAAGAGTAGTGCGACTACTGCTTCAGGTATTTACGTTATTGAAGTTTAACTTGTCTACTAGAAATTCATGAGTATTGGATACCAGATGTAGATCTCACATTTTTATTAATGTACAGGGCCTCACCCAAAGTAGAAAGCTAAAGAAAGAAGAAGTCATCTTACGAGTTGGAAATGGTGCAAAAATTGATGCGTTGGCTGTAGAATGCTATGAGTTAATTTTACCTAGTGGACTTGTGTTAGTTTTAAATAATTTTTATTATGTCACTGCCTTGAGCAGAAACATCATTTCAGTTTCATGTTTAGATTTAGATGGTTGTAATTTCATTATTGCGAGTAATAAATGATCAATTTCTTGTAAAGATGTTTCCCACGCGATGTTGATTTGTGCGATGGTTTTTATATTCTAAACATGAAAAGGTATACAAATACTTCTATTCTTAACGTAAACACAAAAAGATTCAAGTCAAATAATTTGAATTAAACCTACCTTTGACATTGTCGTATTGACCACGTAAATGAGAAACATATTTCTAAACTCCATAAAGATGGACTTTTATAATCATTTGATTTTGATTCATATGAAATATATTGATCTTGTTTACTAGGCAAGATGACAAAGTCCCTTTACTAGACACAGTGAAAGGGTAAGTGATTTATAAGGTCTAATACATACTAATGTATACGGTCCTATAAACACAAACTGGAGGTGGTTATCGATACTTCATTACTTTCACTAATAATTTCATCATATATAGTTACATGTATCTCTTGAAACATAAAAGTAAATCTTTCGAGATGTTTTGAACATTTCAGAATAAAATGCAAAATCAACTTGATAAAACTATTAAAGTGCTTCGATCACATCGAGGTGGTGAATATTTGAGCCAAGAGTTTGATGATCATCTTAGAAACTGTAGGATTGTCTCACAGTTAACTCCTCCAGCAACTCCACAATGGAATGATGTTTTTGAGAGGAGAAGTCGGACTTCATTAGATATGGTTCAATCTATGATAAGTAATGCAGATCTTCATATTTTCTTTTGGGGTTATGCCTTAGAAACTGTTGTGTTTACACAGAATTATGTTTTTTCTAAAGTGGTTGATAAAACACCATATCAGATGTGGTATGGGAAAAGACCAAGTTTGTCTTTCCTTAAGATTTGGGGCTGTGAGGTTTTTGTACGACGATAAATCTCAAAAAAATTATCAGCCAAATCTACCAAGTGTGTATTTGTAGGTTATTATAAAGAAACTAGAAGATACTACTTTTATAATTCCACTGAGAACAAAGTGTTTGTTGCTAGGAATAAAGTCTTTATGGAAAATGAATTTATTTCAAAAGACAACAATGAGAATAAAGTAAGTCTTGAAGAAGTTCGAGAACCATAAATAAACACTCAACCGCCAGTGTGAGATCAACAAAGTCTTGAACTAGCTAAACCTCCACAAGTGTCACAAGGCCCGCGTAGGTCTGATAGGGTAAGACATCAGCCGAGAGATTTAGATTTCTTATTACTGATAGTAGTAAGGTGTTGCTTATGGATTAAAATGAACCTACTACTTATCAAGAGGTTGTGTCTAGCCCTGATGCAGATAAATGGCTTAATGCCATGAATTCTTATATGCAATCTATGTATGATAACCAAGTTTGTAACTGTCTGATTTACCTGAAGGTGGTAAGACCATTGGATGTAAATGAGCTTTCAAGAAGAAAACTGACATGGATGACAATGTGCATACTTACAAAGCATGGCTAATAGCAAAAAGTTTCTGAACATGTGCTCAAGGTGTTGATTTTGAAGAGACTTTTTCTCTTGTAGCCATGGATGTAAATGAGCTTTCAAGAAGAAAACTGACATGGATGACAATGTGCATACTTACAAAGCATGGCTAATAGCAAAAAGTTTCAGACAGGCTCAAGGTGTTGATTTTGAAAAGACTTTTTCTCTTGTAGCCATGCTTAAATCTATTAAAATTCTAATTGCCATAGTCGTATATTATGACTATGAGATATGACAAATGAATGTCAAAACAACTTTCCAAAATGGGATGTTACTTGAGGACGTGTATATAATACAGCCTGAAAGGTTCGTTCATCCTGGGGATTCTAGGAAGGTGTGCAAGCTCCAAAGATCCATTTATAGATTAAATCAAGCTTCTTGGAGTTGGAATCTTCATTTTGATGAAGCAATTAAAGAATTTGGTTTCATTAAAAATGAAGATGAGCCTTGTGTATATAAGAAGGTCAGTGAGAGCATGGTTGTTTTCCTGGTACTGTATGTTGATGATATATTACTCATTGGAAATGACATCCCAACCTTGCAGAGTATCAAGTCTTATTTACGAAAGTGTTTCTCGGTGAAGGACTTATGGCCTACATCCTTGTGATTAAGATATATAGGGATAGATCTTAAAGGCTGATCAGTTTAAGTCAGAGTGCTCATATTGTACTAAATAAGTTTAGTATGCAAAACTCTAAAAGAGGGTCGTTGCTAATGTGACGACCCAAAACCAAAAAAACCTGCCCTAAGGGTAATTTAGTAACTTCACAAACCCTACATTAAATTAGTCCCATTATATAAATCAAATTGTAAGCCCTAGCCCCTTTTTGTTTGAAAACTTAAACCACGCGGGGAGGAAGGGAGATTAAGGTGTGTTGGTAATACAAAGTGGTGGTATTCGAAGATACAATTATCTTCCTTATTGTTCTTTTTCTTTCTTCTTGATTAATTGAAAACTTGGGTTGGTTAAAAAAATGTAAGAGAGATGAAACCTAATAGGGTGCGGCACCAATTGGCGTCGCTGACGAAGGCGGCGTCAAGGCTGCCGCCGCCGACGAGGGCACCGGTAGGGGCGTCCCCGACGCTGCTCCGGGCAGGCTGCCCGAAAGAGGAGGCGGCGCCGCCCTGTGACGCAGGGCGCCCAGGGGCATCCAGGGGACAGTTGGCCCCTAGACATTTGAGTAAGGTTCATCTGGCCCTTGCGCTTTTATATACCAGGGATGAAATGTCCCTGGTCACCTTATTTAACAAAAAAACATATAATATATATAATATGTATATATATGATATTTATGTATATGTGTATATATAAGATAAAAATAAATCATACTTACAAACGGGGCGCTATTGCGTCCCCGAGGGAGACTAGTCGGGTCCTACTCCTCGCACCAGACAACACCGAACACGCGGGATCCACACTAGTGGACCCCAAATACCAACAAATGAAAGATTATTTAATTTTAATTTGAAGCATTTATTTATGTGATATATTATGGATTGGATAGTGTCGCGTGAAGGTTCAAATCGAGCCCTGGGCGTACCAAGAATTGTTATAGGCGTCACAGCGAGTCGAGGTAAGTGGGGAGCTTCGCTCATGCATTAAATATGGCTTGAATATTAGATAAATAGAAATATCACATTTATATCAAAAGACTTGGGATTGGGTTGCATTTAGTCAATGGTATGAATATACTTATCTATGGAATGTATGTGATATGAACACTTGTGTTATTCGATCAAATGCGGTGATGTGGCAGTATGCTCATCAAAAGAGAATGGTTCGCCCCATGAGTAGCGATGGTGTGGCAGTGTGCCCACCAAAAGAGAGTGGTCTGCGACATGAATTGCAGTGGTGCGATTACGATCCTACAAAAAAGAGTGGTCTGCACTACGAAATATCAAGTTCACAAGTGGTCACAATCGGCGATGGCTTGGAAACACTTACTGTTGGTTTGATGGAACTAGGTGGAGGTCACAACGACCATTATGACCACCAATGGTTCACATCACCTTGAGGGTGAATGTTTCGATCACCGGATTCATATCATTAGCTAGAATGCATTGAATGGAACACTGATTTATATTTATTACTAGTTCTTATAGTAACTCTCTTGTTAGACCCCATTGCATGAGTAAATGGAATTTATTTACGAATTACGCATCCTCATTCATGATGTAGTTTCAAAAGACTGCTCACTTTTTTTGCTTATTGAATTATGAATCGTACATCTATGTTTTAATTGACTTGGAACTTGTTTGCTTTACGAACAAGAACCATGTTTCCATTACTTTTCATTAAATGCTTTACAATTCAGTTTACTACTTCATGTGTACAGTACAAAAAAAGGAGAATTACCAACGAAACTTAGCAACGGAATCAATTCCGTTGCAATTTAGCAATGGAATAGAGACAGATTAGCAACGGATAAAAAATATAATATTTTGTAACGGATTAGCGACGCAATAGCAACATAATTGTAGCAACGAAAACAATTCCGTCACTATTCTGTTTCTAAACTTGGCTCTAAAATTTTCCCCCTAACCATTCCGTTGCTATTCCGTTGGTAAAGTTGGCACTCAAATTTCCCTTCAAATTATTCCATCGTTGTTCTGTTGGTAATGTTGGCGCTCACATTTCCCGCATAATATTCCGTTGCTATTATGTCGCTAATGAGTAGCGAAGGATTAACTTCAGAATGGGGTACACACGTGGCAACATAAGTACCAACGGAATAGCAACAGAATAATTTATTCCGTTGGTAATTTAAATTAGCAATGAATTAGCAACGAAATTCGTTATTCCATTGCTATTCCGTTGGTAAATCAGATACTCGGCGCTGATGAGTGATTGTCACACGAATATAGATGAGAGGCCATGTTTCCTGACACAGGAGATTTGGGAAGGATATCTTAACCACTGGAGTACGCCGGAGTATATGGCCAAATCGGAGCAAGCGTCCAAGAACAGGAGTAGTGAGAAAAACAGACTGAACCGGTGTATCAAAACATACCAGTGGTACGAAGTCATTTGCTAGTCATAAGGAGACGTTGGTAAGTATCAATTACTATTTAATTACCACCGTAGAAATATCTCTTCTTATTATAGTAAAAAAATTTCTAATATTTATTTTAACTTAATTTTTTAAGACGAAAAGGCGGGAGAACCCGTGAGTGATAAACTGTTGTTCAATTACACCCACACAAAAGGTCATGACAATGTCACTTTCATCGATGAGAGGTCTCGTAAGTTGAATGTAAGTAATATTTTTTTATGATAATTGTTATATATAGATTGATGTGGTTGTACAAGTTTATAATTGAATTCTCGATTTTATTTTTGCAAGAAGACTATGAAAGGATGTTAGAGGAGATGACGCAGTCATCTCCAGACGTGCCCGTGGATGAAAATGAGATTTTCTACGAGATTTCTCCAAGGGATCGAAAATGATGCATTTATGGCGTAGGATCATATGCGAGACCAGCTCACAACAGAGGAGGTACTAGCTCGTCACAGACGGGGGAGATATTGAGGTTGACCACGGAGGTTACATATCTTCATGAGAGGCAGGGAAGGACCGATGAGACAATAAGGCACCTCTTAGCGTTTTTGAGGCAACAAAACCCTGGAATAGATTTTGGTGATCTCGGGGCTAGCACTTCTCAGGCCTCACCTTATCGAACCCCACTTGTTGATGCCCCGCCTTCTATGACCCCGCCATCTATGGCCCCGCAACGAGGCACGGCAGATCACGATGATTATGGAGGGGAAAAACATTTTCCGGACTTCTTTGCACAGGACGATGACGACTTAGATCGTTCTTAATCATTATGTAGCTTGGTAGTCATTTGTTTAGGAGCATTATTATGAATTTTGTAAACTATTGTCATTTATTATGAAATCTCTACTTTTGCCAATTTATTTAAATTTTGTATTATTTTTCTAAAAATTTTAAAATGAAAATTAATTACTTAATATTATTTTTTACAAGGTAGCAACAGATTACCAACGAAATTTGATATTCCGTTGCTAATCCGTTGCTATTTAGCAACGAGCAACAAAAACTATTAAACTAATAACTTATTTTTTAAAAAAATTAAATAATGCCTCGTTGCTTATCCGTTGCTAACTAGCAACGGATTAGCAATGAAACATCAAATTATGTTGGTATTTAGCAACAGATTACCTTCAAAATTTGATGTTTCGTTGCTAATCCGTTGCTAAATACCAACGGATTAGCAACGGAATATTTATAAACAATATCAAATTAATTATTTTTCCGTTGCTAATCCGTTGCTAAATACCAACGAATTAGCAACGGAATATTTATAAACAATATCAAATTAATTATTTTTTCGTTGCTAATCCGTTGTTAAATAGCAACGGATTAGCAACGAAACATTAAATTCCATTGCTAATCCATTGCTGTTTAGCAACAGATTACCTTCGAAATTTGAAGTTCAGTTGCCAATCCGTTGCTAAATAGCAACGGATTAGCAATAGAAATAGTCTGTCGCAATCAAACAAAGAGGGTTTTAGCAACGGATAGAATTCCGTAGCTAATCCGTTGCTAAATAGATTAGCAACAGAAAAACATGTGTTATCAACGAAAAATTCCATTGCTAATTTGGCTATTTTTTGTAGTGGTAGAATTGTTTTACTTTATAGTTAATACTTGCATGTTTAGTGTTTGAGCGAGTCTTCTCTCTTATTAAGCTCCGTTGGTTCTTTTAGTTCACCCCACTTACATCTCAAGTATCCATATCGACTCTAGATCGAGAAAAGGGAGAGGTGATAGCTAGAAGCCTTCTCTCTCTTAACGTGAGCCTTGTATTGTATTATCTATATATTTGTTTTTGAAACTATTAAACATGGGTTATATTTTAAATAGGTCTTTAGAGTTTGGACAATATCTCCCTTGTAGTTAAGTTATCTAGGAGCCTTTGGATGACCATACATGGTTGTACAAAATGAAAACTTATTTACAGTTCTTTGGTAGACATATGGATTTGTTCTATATTTCATTCGACATTTTATTTCAATATTTTCTTTATGATTATTCGGCAAGTTGCTTAGGTGAGCCATACCACTTGCTTGGGCACGATTTGGTTGTTGGGCTTGGGAGCGGTCCGGGTCGGGCGACCCGACCTTAGGTCGGGGGAGGGTCGTCACAGTTGGTATCAAAGCATAGATATTAGAACTTAGGGAAACATTAGGTTAGTGAAACCTAAGTTTATAGAGCCTTTAAGATTTAAAGGTCAAGTTTAAGTTAGACGAATCATTGGTATGAGACATTGGTTTAAAGTCGACTTAACATATATGAATGATAAATCTTAGGATGGGATGAAACAAAAAGAATTTGACAAAGATTTAATGTGATGATTATTTGCTACCTTGTATATATAAATATATCGTTAGATATATAGATAATTGTCTTTCCTTAAAACAAGGAACTTGAGTTCCACAAGTCGAGAATGACAATGAATGACACAAGGAAATCGAAGCGAACTTTTCAGAAGATTCCACACGCGCTTCAAGGATGTCTATAATGAATGCGACAAGAACGGATCTAAGAGAATGAATAAGCTTTAATTGGAAATTGCATGGCGAGATGCACCTGTACTTAATGGTAGAGTAGCAAATAAAGACTTAAACAAGAATCATGAGGCTTGAAAAGGCAGTAAGACACCACGCTATATACACAAAATAAAATAGTGACATGGTCGCATTTCAGAGAATCAACTCTGGCACCTGAAACTCTACTAAAACGGTTAAAATTTATGATTTCTTGTTTAAAACATATGTTAATGATCCTAGTAAGGATGCAAATGAATCTTTGTTTCAAAAAATGAAAATTAAGTTAGTTCGGTCTAGAGGCTGAGTTTGAAAACTTAATTCAAGATAGAGAGGACACGTGTATTCTTAAAACATCTAGCTCTTACTTAAAGATGTGAACCATTGGTATATAAATTCGACGAGAAGGTTAGTACTATGGGTCGAATTCTATCGTTTCATGTAATCTATTTTTCTCGAAAAATGATTCTATCGACTATATTGGACCCTGATTTTTGTATTGTATTGAGTTGATGTTTATCAATTTTCAAGTAAGAATTCTACTTGTTCTACAAGATTTAAAGCATAATTAAGTGTAAAAAAAAAAACAACTTATTTTCCTTGGTGTTCCAAAAAAAAAGTGAATAGACTTATGTTTATTTCAAAGATTTGTCATAGTGATTTCATTTGGTCTTTAAAAAAAGAGCTTTACTCATATTCAACTAACATGGTTGAGATTCCTTGAATGATTGAACTTATGACAATTTGGACCAGTTCGATTTGCATGAAACCTAAGTCTTACTAAATTTAAAGATTTTTGACTAAATAAAAAAATGTAAAGTAGTTGTTTAGACCTATGTCACCATTTCATGGTTGAAATACAAACTTTCGGGTGGTCATAATTTATTTTTAAATTACATCGACCGAATCGATTCGAAAAGAATTTTACAAATTGCTTGAAATACGAGGAGTATTTCAGATGTTTCCTTTTTAAAAAAGCTTAACTCGGCATGAAAAGTAGATTTTGATGAAAACTCATGACTTTGGAAAAAGTTTTGATTCAGAATTAACTTTTCTATGATTGCAATCATGTCTTTCAAGTTTTGATCGACCTTATGTAAAAGAAAGTTAAATCAAAAACAATATTCAATGGGTTGAATATCGAAATTGAGGAATCCTAAAATGAGGGTTATTGTGAAATATAAGTACATGACATACTGATCAATAAATAAGAAGTTAAAGAGTACCTTAAAACAACTCAATGAGAAAGTTTAGTGAATACGAAATGTCAAACTAGTACACTCGAAGATGGGCGAGTTACTAAAATTGGGGATCCTAAGTCAAGGGCTATTTTCAGTGAAAATTTCCACGTGTGAAGATCATATTGCCAAGTAAAATTTGTAGATGTTGTAAGGACTTCGGATTCGAGATTAAGATGATACAAATTAAAGGCAACCAACACAAAGATAAATTATTCTAATTTACCTAGAAGTGAGTTGACTCATAAAATTAGGGATACCAAAAATTAATAAATCATTTTCGAAATGAATGTGAGGTACGCAGTGACGGTACCATAATTGAAAAAGTAAGGAATACCTCAAAATTAAATACTTTATGACTCAGGATTTGTATAGTTTGAAGGGTGTACATCAATGTTAATGATGTCTTAATAAACCCGATGATAGGTGAATCATTAAAATTTAGGATACCCAGCTAAAAGAATATTGTTGGTATGATTGTCCAGTAATGGACATCTGAACTAACGACTATTGAGGCAAAATGGAACCTAACATGATTGTAATGGTAGTTGAATAAAAATAATGTTGAGGAATAAATAATGTAACTAATGTCACATAACTTAAGTCAATGATAGTCGATTATTAAAATTGGGGATCCTAAGAAAGGATCGACCTGTGGATAAACAAATAAGTTAATAGGTGGTATGAAAAAAATATGAATCTAAGAGAGAAAACATTAACTTCGATAGCTTTTCGTAGTCATAAGATTTCCAAGGGAATACCCTTTTCATGAAGTTAGAATTTCAAATCGAAATGTTGACGTCATGAGAAATCATAATAATTGCTTGTGAAAATTAACCCAAAATTTCTCGATAAAAGTGAACGTTATTGTAATTGCTTAGACTACCAAACTAGGCGATTTTTTGGGAAGGATAAAGGATCGAACAAATGATAGATTGGCAATTTAAAATTGAGAATCCTAAGATAGGATCGACTCCCAATAAATTTCATATTGTGTAACACGAACAATACGATAACTAGGAAGGATGAGAAGACATATTAAGCTAGTTATAAAACATATACCTCTAGGTGGAGATGAGATCTTCTAAATTTGACATTCTTAAGAATTGTTAAACAGAATGTGTCGTTTACACTTGGAAGCTTGAGAGCTTAATGTGGTTTTAAAAGTGGAAACCACCAACTTAACGTTCAAGGAAAATTCTCGAAGCATGTATAAACGTGAGTTTGGGTACCATTGAACCAAAGCTTTAAATGACATGACATGCGCTTGCCTAAGTACTAAGTACACAGTCATGCACTTTACTTACTGAGTACTCAAAAACTAAAATAAAATAAAATAAAAGTGCAACAGTAGTAACACACACAAGCAATAAATTAAAATGTTGAGGGTGAATTATGAACTTAAAATAATTGGATCGTAGTGAGTTACGAGTCCTTAATGTCAAACCCGAGGTATGAGTTATATATTCTCAAGAAACAACATGGAAGTTAAACCACCATTGATTTTTCAGTGAGAGAATTTCTAAATAAACTATAAGAGCTAAGAGTTAACTTCAGAGGACGATAAGAGACGATTGTGTAATAAATGTGGGTCACCAAAAGAATTTAAAATGGTCACCTAGGATCGAGAGTTGATTAGTACGAGGACGTGATACGACAAGTCTCCATAAATTCGAGTGATTACAAGAGGAGACTTTGGTATGAAACAAAATTACGATGTAATAAAATGCATACAAATGAGTATCGAAAGCCGCTTACGGATAGCGACGATGATAATCATTCCACAGCTTACCAAGGATGGAAGCTTGTTGTGTAAGTAAATGGTTAAATGTGACGGAGAATTTACGAGGTGGACCGTTAGCCAAGAGTTAACTTGAATTACGAACCCACAAAAATTGACGTCGATAAACGTGTAATGACAATGATGTTATGGTATAATTCCAGAAATGAATAATATGTATGCTCATTTATAGCCTCAAAAGATAAGTTGCAACGACATGATGAGTCGTTCATTGATATGTGTAACCGAGATGATGACATAGATGGTGTGCTAGTGTTCATATCATAGCATATAGCTATCGTTGTTCCTACTACCAGTTGGTGGTATGGATTTGTTGCCAGATAGACATAGATGTTTTTTGACACGAATAGGCACCAGATCACATCTCAGTATGGTTATCTCTACTTACTGGTTGGACGACTTGAGTGCCCATTGTGACTTTGGTGGAGATTACAAAAGAATACCCAGAAATGCGTGAGAATACAAAGACTTGGCAGGTAGCTACGGTATAATGACTCTATTGGGGCCAATACAACACATACCTTATGATTTTCGGCCAGTGGGACGAAAATAATACGATTGAAAAATTAGAGTCCAAAGTAAGATTTTATTTCACGAGGGGTACAAACAAATTTCACTCGTGCGGATTTGCATTAATCAAAAAAATGGGTCATAAAAGAAATCGTTACGAATAGACTCGTTGGGTTAAGGATGTACGTTACTTTTACCTTCGAAGACGAAAGTACTTTCAAATCGAGGATGTTGTAACGACCCAAAACCCAAAAGACCTGCCCTAAGGGCAATTTAGTAACTTCACCAACCCTACACTAAATTAGTCCCACTATATAAATCATATTGTAAGTCCTAACCCCTTTTTGTTTGAAAACTTAAACCACGTGGGGAGGAAGGGAGATTGAGGTGTCTTGGTAATACAAAGTGGTGGTATTCGAAGGTACAATTATCTTCCTTATTGTTCTTTTTCTTCCTTCATGATTAATTGAAAACTTGGGTTGGTTAAAAAAGTGTAAGAGAGACGAACCCTAATAAGGTGCGGCGCCAATTGGCGTCGCCAATGAAGGCGGCGTCAAGGCTGCCGCCGCCATAACGACACTGGCAGGGGTGTCCCCGACGCTGCTCCGGGCAGGCTGCTGGAGGAGGAGGCGGCACCGCCCTGTGACGCAGGGCGCCCAGGGGTATGTCCCTGTCCAACGCATCCAGGGGCCGTTTGGCCCCTGGACATTTGAGTAGGGGCCAATATGGCCCCTACACCTATATACCAGGGACGAAATGTCCCTGGTCACCTTATTTAAAAAAACATATAAAGTATAAATATATATATGATATTTTATGTATATGTGTATATAAGATAAGAATAAATCATGCTTACAAACGGGGTGCTACTGCGTCCCCGAGGGAGACTAACTGGGTCCCACTCCTTGCACCGGACGACACCGAACACGCGGGACCCACACTAGTGGACTCTAAAGACCATTGAATGAATGATTACTTAATTTTAAATTGAAGCATTTATTTATGTGATGTATTATGGATTGTATAGTGTCGCGCGAAAGTTCACATCGAGCCCCGGGCGTACCGAAAATTGTTATAGGCGACACGGCAAGTCGAGGTAAGTGGGGAGCTTTGCTTATGCATTAAATATGGCTTGAATATTAGATAAATAGAAATATCACATTTATATCGAAAGACTTGGGATTTGGTTGCATTTAGTCAATGGTATGAATATACTCATCTATGGAATGTATGTGATATGAACACTTATGTTATTCGATCAAATGCGGTGATGTGGTAGTGTGCCCACCAAAAGAGAGTGGTCTGCGCTACGAATTGCAGTGGTGAGGTTACGATCCCACCAAAAAAAGAGTGGTCTGCACCACGAAATATCAAGTTAACAATTGGTCACAATCGGTGATGGCCTGGAAACACTTGCTGTTGGTTTGATGGAACTAGGTAGAGGTCACAACGGCCATTATGACCACCAATGGTTCACATCACCTCGAGGGTGAGTGTTTTGGTCACCGGCTCATACTATTAGCTAGAATGCATTGAATGGAACAATGATTTATATTTATTACTAGTTCTTATGGTAATTCTCTTGTTAGACCCAATTGCATGAATAAATGGAATTTATTTACGAATTGCGTATCCTCGTTCATGATGTAGTTTCAAAAGATTGCTTACTTTCTTGCTTATTGAATCATGAATCATACATTTATGTTTTAATTGACATGGAACTTGTTTGTACCCCCTTTATGAACAAGAACCACGTTTCCATTACTTTTCATTAAATGCTTTACAATTCGGTTTACTACTTCATGTGTAGAGTTGTTTTACTATATAGGTAATATTTGCATGTTTAGTATTTGAGCGAGTCTTCTCTCTTATTGAGCTCTGTTGTTTCTCTTAGCTCACCCCACTTACATCTTAGGTATCCACATCGATGCTAGATCGAGAAAAGGGAGAGGCGATAGCTCGAAGCCTTCTCTCTTAACGTGAGCCTTGTATTGTATTATTTATATATTCATTTTTGAAACTATTAAACTTAGGTTTTATTTTAAATAGGTCTTTTGGCTAGTTTGGACACTATCTCCCTTGTAGTTAAGTTATATGGGAGCCTTTGGATGACCCTACATGGTTGTACAAAATGAAAACTTATTTATAGTTCTTTGGTAGACATATGGGTTTGTTCTATATTTCATTCCGCATTTTATTTCCATATTGTCTTTATGATTATCCCGCAAGTTGTTTAAGCGAGCCAGACCGCTTGCTTAGGCACGATTCGATTGTTGGGCTTGGGGGACGGTCCGAGCCAGGCAACTCGACCTTAGGTCGGGGGAGGGTTGTCACAGCTAATGTCTCATGATATGTCTCAGCAAGGCTCAATGTCTGAAGACTAATGATGAGTAAGAGCCCATGAATATGATTCCATATGAATCAGCTATTGGATCTATCATGTATGCTATGTTATGCACTCGACCTGATGTATCATATGCTTTGAGCGCAACAAGTAGATATCAATCTGATCCCGGTGAAAGTCACCGTATAGCAATAAAGAACATTCTTAAGTACTTGAGAAGGACTAAAGAAGTATTTTGGTCTATGGAAGTTTGGAAGACGAGCTTGTTGTAAATGGTTACACAGATGCAAGTTTTCAAATTGAGATAGATGACTTTAGATCGCAGTCTGGATATGTGTTTACTTTGAATGAAGGTGCAGTGAGTCGAAAAAGTTCGAAGCAAGATATTGTGGCAAATTCTACAACAAAAGCTGAGTATATTGTAGCATTTGATGCAGCTAAGGAGGCAGTTTGGATAAAAAAGTTCATCTCCGAACTTGGTGTGGTTCCGAGTATAGCTAACACTATTTGCTTATATTGTGAAAACAAAGGGGCGATAGCACAAGCCAAGGAACCAAGATCAAACCACCAATCCAAACATATATTTAGACATTTTCATCTCATTTGAGAAATCATTAAGAGGGGAAACGTGAAGATTTGTCGAGTTCTTATAAAAGAAAATGTTGCATATCCTTTGACGAATGCTCTTCCCCAAATGAAACATGATGGTCATGTTAGGTCATTAGGTATTAGATACATGAATGATTATCCCTAGTGCAAGTGGGAGATGTTGAGGCATGTGCCCTAGGTCAATCTACAAACATTATTTATCTTCTGATTTTAGCTAATAAGATTGTGGTTTTCATTTGTTGCTTTATTATAAGTAATTTTATGTTTACCTTATAGTAATATCCATGAATATTTGTTGAAATATCTTAAATTTCCCTAGTCGATCATTATACTGGAAACTATAATGAATTAAGGCTAGTATGAATTTTGATTGATGGTCATGTGATGATCATGCGTATAGGGATACGAATCAAAATCATGAGTACTTGTTATGGAAATAAGGTACTAGATTGACCCGATATGAGAACAACACATGGATTGAGTCATATGTGTTACTCATGATAGGTATATCATTAATCCTTCGACTTGAAATTATCACAGACTTCAATATCATGAGCATGGTTGCTTGACACAATCAAACGTTATCTTTAACTGGATGATTATAAATATTGTATTAGTTTTCATGCGAATTATATGTGAAGGTGTGTAATCAAGATAGAATTTGTCACTCTCGTATAGAGAGATATATCAGTGGATCCCTCGATATGATAAACTAATAATGGCCAAGTCCATTTGAATTGATATGATCAATGTCACTTGAATGTTTTCAATTACCTAAAGATCGATACTAGTACGATTGAATATTAAGGGTGACTTCCATGCCTTATGTTTAATCAAAGGATATCGCACGACAAAAGGATATGATATATGTTATTCATTAGATTGTATTGATTTTGATATTCATGCTACTTGGGTAGTCATAATGCCTTGCTAGAGACCACTTATGACTTGTGCACCAAAATGTTTTTGGTTCACCGCCAATGTCGCATGAACCTATTGGGTCGCACACAAAGAGTGGCTTTGCGCAATTTTAATTGGTCCAGAGTAATGAATTTTATACGATAAAATTTATGACATAAAAGCTCTTACGATTTGTTATATGATAACTTAGTAATAGAGACGTATGTGTAATTTGCTTAAACTGCCTAAATGCGATAGTTGTATTACGAATATGACTTTAAGTGAGGGTTTATCTACATATATAAATAGAGGTTAAACCCTAAAATGAAATAAGATTTTCGTTTTTTTGCAAATTTGAGTTCTCTTGATTTTGGGAGAGAAAGTAAAACGTTTTCAATCTCTCTTGGGGCTAGCACTCCAAATTGTGGTCACCGTTCGTGTGTGGATTTCCAATAGAGGACGGGAGCTTGAACGTCTTGGAGATCGGACAATCAGAGAAGGAAATCAAGGATTAAGATATAGTTTATTGTTGTAGATCTAGTTTAACGGAACTTATTTTCAGTTTTGTTAGGGTTTTTCAAAAAGTTATTTTGAATTTTTCGCCGCATATGAACCTCAAAACCCAACAAATTCCACGCTGCTATCTTCGTGGTCGGGTCAGAGACTCGTCCTTGTAAGTCTCTGCTAGATTCCCGTAAGAGAGAGTGACATATTTGGCTTTTGTGGTCAGGCTCTGTAACACTGGTTGAGCCCCTTGAATAAGTTTTCTTTGGAATGGGAGTTTTGTGATGACCCCAGATTCTGAGGCAAAATGAACACCGCCACATCGCCTAACATGTCACCAAGTCATGCCACGTCATCAGCACACCTGTCCACGACGGCCTGCGAATTAACCATCAAATGATTTGACTTAGTCAATTTCAATGTTTAAATAATTATTTTGTCAAGATATAGTTTTAAAAATTAATTTCTTGTTTTGATTCATTTAAGTTATTTAAATAGCTGAAGTCTTAATAATATGCAAATAAGTAATGTAAATAAATTTTGCATTGATTAACAAGCCTTTAGGGTGGAACCCCGCAAAAGGATACCATGTATATTAATGAAAGCGACAAAAGGTATAATAAGTGCCATTATACATGTATCAGGTAATAAGTCTCCCAAAATGATCCAAAAATTATTATATACATAAATGCAAACACCTGCAAGTGAAGCTATTGTGGCTCTTTAGATCCGATACGTCGTATAATCTACAACTTGCTACCAAAAAATAATGACAAGTACAAATGAGTAAATCCCAGAGAAATTCAGTTAGTATGCACAAGAAATCCAAGAAAAACGACTACAATTTATGCATACAAAGTAAATGAATGGAAAAGTAAAGCATGAATATAAGTAGCTGAGATAATCAAGAATATGGAACGCGAATGTGGTGCACAGCTGTCGAGCCCTGACGCAAATACTAAACTGAGAAGGCCCAGGAAGCGAGGAAATCCATGCCTCCTCTTTACGGTCAAAATGAGGAACTCTGTTAGTCGGAAGGTAGACTTTTGCCCAACGCCTCAAATGAGAGGAACTCTGTGACGGAAGTGAGCCTCATGTCAACCTACTCTCGAAATCATCGACTCGCAGAGAGAAATATCATGCATAGTCAAAGGTATGACAACACTGTAGCAACAATCGGATCGTCATCTACGAGAGAACCGGAAAGGGATCATACCGTCCTTTCGGCCATATACAGACACACGCGGGAATATAGTAAGTATGCAAGCCAAACTGGCAAAAAATAATAGTGGAATAAGTAAGTTTCAAGAGAAATAAGTGAATTATAAGCTGACTTTCTCGTGGGTTTAGTTACCTCGACGCTCGTGAAATCGCTCTTAAAAGACCTATTTGTGCTTCGAACTGCGCACCCGCACCCGACTAGTCTCATAAGTCCCTGGTGTCCAATTTTATCATTTTAAATTGTTTTAGTGTCACACTAAATAAGTTTATAATGTGAAACCAAATATTAAAGTTTTATTCCAAATTTCTAGTTATGGCACGTTTTTCGAGTTAAATTGGGGTGTCAAACGCTCGAAAAAGTCTCGAAACTAATTTTTTATCTTTGCTTTTCCAATTTTTTGCATTTTACTTGATTTTTTTGCATTTTTTTATAATTTCCTACCTATTTTTCCTATTTTGTGTAATTTATTTTATTGAAGATTATATTTAATAATTATTTTTTAAAAATAAATTATTAACTAATATGGTGGGCCCTTGAATCGGGTTAGGCCTGACCCAAGCGGGCCGGGCCCGGGTTAGGCTCGGGTCTACTCAACCGAGTCGGGCTTGGGCCAACTTTGTCCGACCTCTCCCCTCCTAAATTCGTCTTAGGAGAAGAGAAGGACTTGGGTTAAAATTTTCATTTATTTATTTATTTTAACAACATCTTCAACAACAACAACTACATCAATATTAACACCAACAACACAACTACAACAACACCATTAAACCCTCAATTTCTCCATAAAAACTAACAACATCAACAACCACTCACCTAGGTCTATGAAGATCTTTGCGAGAGCCACCAAGAGGAGGAAGCACCGTGAGAGAGATATAGACCGAGTTGGGAGAGCTCTTAAGAGTGGGAGGATAGTTTAATGAGGGAAAGTGTAACGACCCGAAAATTTGACTTGTGCCACGTGTCAGGTCAGGGTCGTTTGTGGGATCTACTCGTCGAAATGCGTATGTCTGAATCTCGGGTGGAGACTCCGAGGTAATGTGTAATATCCAATTTGAGATTTTAATGTTAATTGTTGAGAAAAGTATATGCAGGGAATGCGGTGAACCGAAACACGAATGAGGACGCGCCTCGAGTCGCGTGCCGACGTGGGACCGAAATGTGGCTACAATGGATTTATGTAGGTTTAAGGTGGACATTGGATACACCTCGTGATACGTGTAGCGCGAGTATTGAGATTTTGAAGGAGGTGGGTTGGTGCCTCGAGATGCGCGTTGCTCGATTTTCGAGAACACATATTGATTTGTAATCATAAAGAAATAAAAAGAAATGTATGTATATATGTATATATATATAAATGGGATAAAAAAAAGAAAAGAAAAAGAGATTTGGATAAGAATCGTGAGGTGAGTGAGTGAGAGGGATAGAGAGAGAGACAGAGAGAGACGGAGGTAGGGGCGAGCCACGACGGAGCTCCAGCCGCGAGCGGCGGCTCCCGGCAACGCGAGGCGCGAGCTGCCGGTGCATCGCCGGGTTAGGGAGGAGATCGGTGAGTCGGCGGTGTCGCGGCTCGGAGGAACGCGGCAGCAGCAGCGGCGGACCGGCGTGACACCAGCAGCAGCAGCAGCTCGGTGAGGCGCGGCCCCAAAGCAGCAGCAGCTCGCGAACCAGCCACGGACGGTGGTGGACGGCCAGCAAACCAGAGCGGCGCGTCACTGCAGCGGTGCGATGCGAGCGAGCGAGCAATGGAGTGAGCAGCGGCGCCAAAGCAAGCCGTGGCGCCGCCGAGCAGCTGTGCCGGCGAGGCAGCGAGTAGCGGCAGTGGCGGCTGGCCGGTAGCGACAGTGCGACAACGGGTCGATCGACAGCGACAAACCAGCAGCGCGGCGACGTGACGCAACGGGGAGGAGCTTACCGGCGCGGCGGCGGTCGGCGCCGGCGTCGCTGCTGCGCGGTAGCGATGATGTGGATGCGACGCGATGAACGGCGCGGTGGCGCGTTGTCGACCGGTCGGATGCGCGATTTCGATGAAATCTCGACGACGCGATGGAGGGACTTATGAGTCGGGGGTCGGGTGCGCAAATCGAGATGCGAGCAAGACGCTTTGAGGTTCGCGATTTCTCGAGGTAAGTAAACCAGCTAGGGACTTATACAATATTTCATTTCTCTCCATTGGCTGTTGTTGTTTACTGATTTTTGTGATAGCTCTATTGTTGTTCACTGCTTTGTGATGATAGCTATCTTTGGAATTGTTGTCGATTGAGTGAGTTCATTGGCAAGTGAGTCACGATTACTGTTTATATGCGATATGAGAGGGTTAGGGCTGGAAGGCACGGGCCTCGTCCTAAATCCTTGTCTTTCATGGTCGTCCGTCGATATTATCCTGGTCCATGGATGGTTCATAGTCGTACGGGCTAGGGCTGGGAGGCAGGGGTCTCGTCCTAGATCCTGGATGTCTCATAGTCGCAAGGGTTAGGGCTGGGAGGCTGGGGTCTCGTCCTAAACCCGAGTCTGCTAGGCTTTTGCCGCGACTCAACGACTTTTTGGTCGGGACTCCTTGTTATTTGGCCTCACTCATTGATGGATTGTTTACAGTCTTGTATATTCATGTGTTCTTTATTCCTTTCGTACTATTTGCATGAATTCGACTGCTTTGGATATTGTGAAATGTTGTGTATATGTCCCACTTGGATTTACTTACCCGGGCTCGTCATTCTTATGTTTGATCGAGTGCGAGCCGCATGACAGTAGCGAGAGGGAAGGCTTCATAGCTAGGTGAATTTTTGTATATTTTGTATTTACTCTCATCTGATGATATTTACTGGGTTCCACAATTAGGTTGTCTAACTCCCTGATCTTTTTGTTGAGTTATTTAATGTATTAGTTGCTTCCGCTAAATTTTTAAATCTTGAAAAATACTAATAACTCAACTTAAAATTTTGAAATTTCTTGTAATAATGGATTGGAAGGCTGACTAGGCCTGCGTTGACCTTGCGAGACTGGCTCGGGGGTCCACGTGGGCTTAAGCCCGGCGGGGCCCAATTTTATGGGAAATTGGGGCCGTCGCAGAAAGGCCAAATGAGATGAGGAGGGAAAGTGGGAGAAAAAGCAAAAAGAAAATGGGAAAGGGAGAATCGGTTAGAGAAAGAAAGTGAGAGATATTTTTTTATTTGTAGATAAAAGAGAGTGAAAAAAGTGAGGATGGTGATGTGATGGTGATGTGTAATGTGATGGGTGATGTGACCTCTAAACCTCGACTACCCATACACCCGCGTTACGTGCACCCCACAGCGTCCTACGCTCTAGTAACTATACGCGCACAACATGACGAATGAAAATCCTAACATTAGTGCGATGCGAATATTTAAAAATAATACAGTAATGTAACACGCATCACACAAAATAACCATAATTTATCTCGTCAGACGTGCCATACATTTTTTCGCGGCGTCCACATGGGTCCGAACTTAAGATCTTAATTTGTAATTAACCAATTAATTGAGATTAATTAAAGCAGACTGTTACAATCTTCCCAACTAAAAGTAATTTCTTCTTGAAATTCTAACTTACATTAAACCTTTACCTTAGAACAAGTAGGGGTATTGTTCTTGCATGGTAGACGCTCTCTTCCAGGTGAGACACATGTTCTTATGGTACTGCCACGGAACATGTACTGGCGGTATTTCCTTTCTTTTTAAAGTCTGTACCTTGTAATCAATTATCTCAATAGGGTGTTCCTCGTAAGTCGCTTCTGGTATGACCTCGATCCTAGTCAAATCAATCGTCGGTCTTAGTACTGATTTGGCCAACCTTATCATAGAAATATGGAAAATGTCATGATCCCTGCCAACTGGCTCAACAATCTCAACTGGTAGTGACATCCCCAACTCGTCAGACTATCTAAAATGCCCCTATAAATCTCGGTGCAAGTTTTCCTTTGATTTTAAATCTCTGGTGACCCTTCAAGAGAGAAGCCTTCTAGTAGACCAGTGGTCTACCTCATAGCTTAGCCTATCGCGATACTTATTCATATATTTATTTCCCACTTTCTCAACAGTCTAGAACGTCAGTGTATGTGTCTAATCCTATTTGTGTGACCCTGCGCATCTCGAGGCATTATCCTGACTTAACTTGACGACATTATATGATATCGTATAAGACCTTAATCAGGTCTTTACTATAAAGCCTTTAAATAAAGTTTGACCAATTAGCGACTGGTAAATCTCATTTTAAGCCCTCCCACAAACCATATTCTTTTCACAGGTCACTTGACTACAATAAAGCGCTTTGGACATATACATTAACCCTTATATCCAGATCTGGAGGTAATATTATTTTATCGAGATAAAGGTGCTTGCCAAACTGACACGGGAATAAAACTTCTGTAGTGATACCTTCGCTCTTCTGTCATATCTGTTGGCAATCCTGCAACCTGCCATCTCGGATTATGTCCTACCAAAAAACTTTTCAAGTTACTCGGTCGTAATGAAAATATTATCAGACATTTCTTTGTCGTTTTGCTTTATTATCACCTTTAAGGTATCTAAAACTCTTATACGGTGCTAAACAAGCACGATTAACTATCGAACTACACTCAAGACTCCATATTTTTAACCTCGTATGAAGGCGAGTTCTAGATTCTCAAACATGGTTGAAAACGCGTGTCCTCACGCCAAACTTGTTGTGTTAACTTCTCTAGTCGTACTTCCAAAAAATTTGCCTGACTTCGTAGCCCTATATGAACATGTTGTTCCTAAAGTGTTTCATCGCATACATAATCTTAAATGAGATTAGTAATTGACACCAAATCAAACCTATTTGGATGCTTAAACTCTTGTGATATGAACCCCGAGTCAACTAACAGCGTCGCTATCAAGTGTCTGTCGCCGACTCCAACTTGTGCATCAGATGGAAACAAAAATATGTTATTTTGTGGGCACATGCGTATGCCTAGACAGTAACAATATCCTGACAATTCTGAGACTACGTTCGTCATGAGTAACATGCTCTCATTTATAAGTTTCATATTGTCTCACCATACCTCCATGCAACGTATACCTAACTAGAGTGTACCTCAAGTATACCAGGACCTAAAGAAAGTAACTACTCATACGATAAGGTCGAACCTTGCTTCTGAAGAGTCTAACATGTATAGATTCTCAATCTGTAGGCAACACGCCTCTTGCGTTTCCTATCAGGATGCCAAACCTAATACTTACATCAAAAGTCATTCTACTAACTCCAATTTCATCTTGTAACGTCTTCTCCTGGACTTCCTGAGTTAAAACTCTACTCTTCATCCTTAACGCGCGCGTATCTCGAGTCTTCAACTTATCGACGGAATGATTAAGTCTTTATTTTTAACTACGATAAAATCTTTGTCTTTGAGTTGAGTTTTGTGTTGTTCTTTTGGAGTGGGCATCCTTTTATCCGGTTAGTTTTAACGAAGTCTAACTCTTTCTGAGTTAGCTCGATGGGTTTTGCTCAGATCTTCCAAACTTCACCTATGGACTAGTCAAAAGTCATGACTGACTAAAAACTTAAAGGATCACTTTTGTCGTGGTGAGTCTAAGCTAACTGTTCAAGACCCCAAATCAGAATACATCCCTTATAAATTTTCATGTTTCGCTACACAACTTAAACCTTCTGACTCTTGGGACTAGTGACTCGCACACGCTTAGTTCGGTCCTAATCTCTGAGTTCTTAATGCTTTCCACGTCCCTTTGAGACATTGTCCCAAACGTTTTGCAAGTTCTTATTTGGTTCATATTGATCTCAAGTGCAAAACTTCTTGCAACTGAGTCAATTATAGATTCGTGAGAAATTCGAAACAACCAGTTCCTTAGGTTGGCTTGAGGTCGTTTTCGAGCTCAGATATATTTGCAGACTCTATCTTGACTCACACTCCTGATTTGTTCTCTGTCCAAAAAGGGACAGTGAGGCCCCCTACCGACCTCACGAATCGCAAATAAATCGTAAAACAACAGTGGAGTTACTCGGGCTGCTATTCTATTAAGACTATTCCAGTGCTCTAGCAAAAACTAAAGGAGTCTGTACTTGCTCTCATATTGTTTCGAGTCATCTCAAAACTATCCGCTGTCATAAAGTCCACTAAAAACCCGTTTGTTTCACGTCCTTTACATGTTTCTGATCGCCAACCTGACGATCTTTGGAGTCTATAGTGTAGTTTAAACTAAAAAAAAATTAGCTATCTTGTATGAATTTCTATAAGCTAGACCTTGCTCACAAATGTTAGTGGTCGTACTACACACCTTGTACGTGTTAGCCCAAGCAAAGGTTATTCCTGTCTTGCATATGTCCTTCCCTAAATTGCGTTCAAACCAGTAGAATTTCTCGACTTACAACCCGCGGTATGCATAAAATAATCGTCATGCATCCTAGTCTCAATGAGATCTTTAGGTGTGATAGTCTTTAATTCCATGGATACTTTGAACTTTTTTAGACTACCCTTTTTTACTTGTTGCAGTAACCAAACTGGTGGCGCATTAAGCTGGGAAGTCCTTGCTTACATAAACATTCTTAATAATTATCGTATGCCAACCCAGAATAAGCATCATATACCAAGTTGGTTATGGTAACACCTTACCATCGATTGTCGTACCTCGAATATAGCGTATGCTGACTCTAAATATGGTCGAATCTTAACTAACCTGTCATGCAGCTAGGTATGAAACGATATAATGTCACCATTTTCTAAATATGTAGGAAGCAAACTAGTAGTTAAATCTTGTCCTTAGCATACTATTCATACGCCTCCCGAGTTGGGGTCTTTAGCCTACAGCGGCATCGCTAGTATCAATGAAGTTGCAACTGACACCACTAAGGTTCTACGGACATTTATTCTTGTAATGTCTCAATTGCTCGCATCCGAAGCAAATAATTAGTTGTTTCTCCCCTAGTGACGTCGTTTGACTACTCAGTGGTGGTGCTGATGTCAAGTTGTTAGCCTATACTACACTATGTTTTTTACGTCCTTTATGGTTGCACTGAAAACTACTGAGTATTTTTTTTGACACTATCTGACTACCCCGCTCACCCAGAACCGTCTATGGTGGAGAAGTGGGTACTGCTATATGAGTCCTCTACTTTTTCGCACTTGTGTGACGACCTCTCCCTTAATCTAGGGCACTGGCCAGCCTAATCCTATCATTAAGCCATAATCCTATCAACGTAGAACTTAACAACGTATTAGTCAACCTTTCTGATAAACCTTACACCATTTTCATAACTAAATAGTATTTTAGAGTAAATTAAAATTTTATACAGTTTAAAGATTATTTAGCGGAAGTCTTGACAATTTAGCGGAAGCCATTCATATAAAACTTAAGTATGTGGAAAATCAGGTAACAAAGATCACATGCATATATATAACAAAACGGCGATAACTATATATCAACATGTGTCTGGTCAGGTAACTATCTCACAACCCATAGTATACATCCCTAAAAATGTATAAAAGACATATATATAAGTCATACAACAAAACCAAAAACCTACAACAAAGGTAGCAACTCTCCACTGGCTCAGAAGTAGTCGCTGATCTTCTCCTTGCCATATCTGCAACTCCATGGATCTGCACCCACCGTCATAGAAAGGGCAGTGAGTAAAATAATGTAGAAAGTACGACTGAGAGACATTTATCTACATTTCCAAACACTACAAGAAAACATCTCACAATACATACATTCATTACACAACAATAATCATTGATACACCAACACATTACCAAACAATGTAGCATCAATAAACTATTCAAATGAACCACACATATATTAAATTGTGTACCTAACATATTAGCCCAGTTATTACCTTATTGATCACATAGACTTTGGGTAGTCACTTTAGCAGTACGCAAAGGTGCTCTTCTTATTGGTTGTGAAACATCGTATATCGACTTCATGTAATAGGTCCGCAGACATAGTACTTCGGTATTATCCTAATTGGACGCCGCTTAATCATTTCATACATTTGCCAAAATATTACCCTTCAGCTAATAGTTTATATATCATATACTTGTTAGTTGTGAAACATGGCTTATCAACCTCATGTAATAGGTCGGCACACATTGTACTTCGTATTTCCCTACTCATACTCCGTGTGTCGCGTATACCTCAAACCATATTAGCTAACCTAAACACACATATTCAAGTTTAACTACAATACACAATTAAGTAAACACACAAATCATGACACTACGAATTCAGCAAGCAAAACAGTTTAGTCAAGCAATAATGAAAGATGAAATGGAGAGTAATATCTCAATCATTTTACTTACCTCTACACAAATTTCCTAGCTAATCCAGCCTATCGATACCTTAAAACACGTACACGAACCTCTAAGACTCTTCCCTAGGCTCTTGGTACTATTAGACATGTTTTACAATGTGTTTAGACCCTCAGTTAGGGTGTTAAACATATTTAAGGTGTTTAAGTTCTAGTTAGGAAATTGCAGATTTTATGTTATTAGAGCACCTAGCATGCTAGATAGCTTGACTAGCATGCCAATGACCCACTTAGCGTGCGATTCAAACTTATTAGCGCTCTATACGCAGGTGGCATGCTAGCAAGCACGCTTAGCGCACTAATTGCAGGAAAATTCAGAATTTCGCATTTCGAATTCTGAGTTTTCTCCTTCATATGGCCCTCTCCAAAGCCTTAGATCCTTGTTACCCTCCACTAGGGACCCAACACATCCTTCATATCAATAACAACAACAACACTTCAACAATTATTATCAAATCATAAATTTTACCAACTTTTACTAAATGGACATATATATACTAGCTTACCTAGTTGATGATCATTTCCATTTCACCATGATTTCTCCATAGTTGTTGATCTTCCTTCTCCAAACCCTCTCTCCAACTTTCTTCCTTCTTAAGTTAGGAAATGAAATCAATTGCATGCTTATCACATTCAATCTTATATATGTAGATAAGGTTGATTCCTAACCATTGATCTTAATGTGTACGCTCGAGACTAATCTAATGGCCTACATCTTGACACAATTCCATTAGCTCTCCACTAACTCCTTCTAATTAACACCAATTGAAACTCAATTGGTCTCTTGATGTGTCAACACATATCTCGAAGAATATCAATGACTAATGTTTTAACTTGCTAACTTAGATTACATTTACTATAAATCAACTATAGCCATATCTAATTTAACTAAATAAGCTATTTTAACTTAAGTTAGCTTATCACATCATTCTCTACTTCGGTCCCACGCTAGCACGCATATCAAGGCACGTCTTCTCTCACGTCTATACACAAGTAGGAGTGACTTACTATGTCTACACATATATAGTGCACTAAACATTCATTATACCACAAACAATACATTACTCGGTCTTCATGCCGAGTTTTGGATCTGTGTACCCGCTCTCGAGCTACGTCACAGGTCAGTCACCCTTAATTATGGACCAAATCCACTATTAAAAATTTGGGTCATTACAATTTTCCTCAATCACCATAAGCATCTCTAGTCACATCAACTGGTCGCATAAGCCTTGAGTGTGTGCATATCTCTGCTAGTTATTAATCATATGCAATAACCATCTTACAAAGAGTCAGATCAAGAATAACTACGGGCGTAGTATCACTCGCCATGCCTCCAATGCTAACTGCAATCCGTTGATGTAACGACCCAAATTTTTAATAGTGGATTTGGTCTGTAATTAAGGGTCACCGACCCGTGGCGTGACTCGAGAACAGGTACATGAACCCAACACTAAGACCAAATAATGTATTATTTGTGGTACGATGAATGTTTAGTTTATTGTATATGTGTACACATAGTCAGTCCTACTTGTGTATAGAGTTCGAGACGTAAGCGTGGATGCGCCACGAGATGTGTTCCAGCGTGGATCGGGATAGAGTGTGATGCCGTAAGGTAATTTAGGTTGATGTGGCTTAAACAGTTAAATGTGATAAGGTTATAGTTGATTTACATTAAATGTACATAAGTTAGCAAGTTAAAATAATAACCACTTGATGTTTCTCGAGATATGTGTTGACACATCAAAAGACCAATTGAGTTACAGTTGGTGTTACCAAGGAGGAATTAGTGGAACTGAAGTTAAGTATGAGCCATTAGATCAGCCTCGAGATGCGTGTACATATTGAGATCAATGGCTAGGAATCAACCTTATCTACATGTGTAACGACCTGAAACTAATTCACCATTATTAATAACGTGGTTGCAGACGTGGCTGACAACTCAGACGCTCGTGGGACCCGCAGCTAGGCTTGTGCGCGCCTGAAGCTAGGTAAATAGTTTTTTTGTGTGCTGAATTGTTTAATTTGCGATGTTTATATAGAAATATAGTAAATGACATCGCAATGTGTACACTTATATTACATTTGACGTGTGAGATTGTGTGTTAGGTATTCACCTCGATATGGATGTCAACGCGGGTACCGGGTAGTCTAAAAGACTAAATACTAGACCGGGGGAAATAATACACACATAAAATGAATAAAACAGGTTAAATAGTAATATGTAATGGATATTTGGTGGTTAGGGACATGGTAGTACGCGTATGTCGCGGTTCGAGACGAGAAATCGGGCATCGGAACACCCGAAACACCACTTTTTGGGGGGTGAGTGTGCCATCATTGTCACAATTGGAGTCATTAGAGGGTGAATAATGGAGCAAATAAGACTCATAGGATTTCCTTGAGATGCACAAGTGAGGAGAGATGTAAATTCAACTATATAAAGTCAATTGAATTTTAAAACCACCACCTTTTCTCTATCCTTATCTTCACATCCGAAATAGAGAAGAAGAAAAAACTAAGGTTTTGGAGCGTCGAACTTGGTGATTTGAGGAGCTTGGGGTGGTGGAATCATCAAAGCAAGGTGAGAATCACAAATACCTCAACTTTCTCTATCTTTGGATCTTGACTTTTGAGGTGTTGGTGTGAATCCAATAGGGATTGTTTAGTGGTTGTTGAGTTGTTGTTTTGGTAGGTTTTAAGTGCTATGAAGTTCAGTGGTTGGTGTTGTGGTTGTTGATGTTGGTGGGGTTGTTGGAAACCCAGAATTTTCAGCAAGTATGTCATCCAGAATGCGATTAGCACGCTAATGTCATCATATAGCGCTCTAGATGATAGTTAGTGCGCTAGGCAGAAAGATAGCGCGCTAATGTTCTTCCTGACGGAGAACATATAATTGTATGGGAATCTAGCGCGCTAATTCCCAAACCCAGAGTGCTAGATCTTGCAGTTTTGACATTATTTTTGCTAAGTGACGTAAAACACATCCAATTGACTAAAAATCGATAATAAATGGAAATAGGTCATTTCGAGCAGTAATTTGGATATCGAGGATTAGGAGGAGCTGGATCGGGGGTTGTTTATGGGATACGGAGTACGATTTGAGGTGTTGTAGTATCACAACTAAAATTTCTTGAGCAATACTTTATTTTGTTTTTGAATTCATATTTTGTCTTTCATTACTCTATTCTTGGTGTGACTTAATGGACGGATGTTCAGGCTCTCCCGCCGTGCCATTTTTGTGGGTATGTTCACTAGGTCGTAGCACGTGTTGTCAGGGATCTAAGTGAATAGGTCGATCCGAGAGATGCGTCAGGGCACGTGTGGGTGCGTCGTTGGTTCCATGCCGACCACCTAGCGGATCCAGATACTGGCCTTGTTTGAGTGCTACTCGCCGACAGTAGTCTGTTGGGAGTCCGAAGTATGGCGCTAGTCTAACCCTAGGCTCTAAGAACACACTTTGAGCTTGCACTATTACTTATGCATGCGATGATCACAGTTGCTTGTATTTATTTTCGCATGTTTATTTAATAGATTTGTTTAAATTCTAGTATTTACTTTCCGTATTGCTCACTTAATTTCCTTAGGAATACTCACTCTAGACTTGTCATCTGCTTTTTGTGATGGCTTGAGTGCAGATCCTAATACAAGTAGAGGCAAAGGCAAACTTCCAGAATATTTGTGATTTAGAGACATTGAGCCAGGCTTATACGTTTGTATTATACATATTTTGTTTCATTGGGATTTGGGATTGTGAGACACATCAAGACTCTATACTTTTGATATTTTGATACATTGAGCTGCATTGTTGGTTTATGATGATATATGGGTTTTCCACATTAGGTATCAGAGTTAAATGCATGACTATAATCTTTTATATTTTGTTTGTCATGATAAAAGACTTTCGCTGTGGTGATTTCTTAAGGAATTAATATGATATTAGCAAATGACTAGAGTTCATTAGCAATTTAAACTGTAAATTGTAGTTTATTGAGGTTGATAATGATTAAATTGGTGATGAGATGGCATGTGGGACACAACTGGAGCTGGTAGGCCAGGTTGTGGGCCCACATTGGCCCCCGTGGCGGTCCATTCGGAAAATAGGCCGTTACATTTTGGTATGAGAGCAAAGGTTAGTGAACCTCGAGGAATTGAAAGTTAACTCTGATACGATTACATTTGTGGTATAATTTGAGGATAAACCTGATGAATAAAATTTAGATGTGGAAACCCAAAGGAATTGCCTAGAGTTCTAGTTGGGAAGTGAGGTGAGATGGGTAGAAATCAGGGATATACGTGTTATATTTTTGGTTGTATAATATATACGATACACGTATATGTATTGAGGCTGATTAGATGCACGTTCTTCGATGCAAATACTGATGGACGGACATCCTTCAGATACTACTCAGCCTAAGGTTGAAGATACTAGTGATTCAACTAGGCCGACTTTAACGTCGGAGCCATTAACGCAGACTATAGATGATAGGTTCGCGATGTTGATAGAGATGATGAGAGCTCGGGATACTCGGGAGACTAGGACAGCTCCGACTAGCGCTTTGGCTGCACCGATGATGACTACTCACGCAATCATAGCTCCTACTACAACCGATGCTCAGGTGCAGGCGGCAGTATCCGAGACATTGGCCGAGAGGGCTACGCCAGTAGCATTACCTGTGGAGGCTGCAGTGGTGCTTACACCTGCGACTACTAAGTAGCCGGTAGTGGCATCTACTTATGGGAGCCTAATGACACTTGAGGCGAAGAAAATGAAGGATTTCATTAAGAGCTGTTATCTCATGAGCGGCTACATGACTTGCTGCGGGTAGAGGAGATAGATCGACCGAGATTATCGAGTTTCTGCTTAAGAGCTGATGCTGCGATTTGGTGGACTACCTACACCGCGACTCATCCTGTTGTGACTACCTGAGCAGAGTCTCGAGCATTGTTTATGGATGAGTACATACCTATAGAGGTTAGAGTCCCATTGAGGGAGGAGTTTTTGTCATTGGTTCAGGGTGATATGTCTGTCACAATATAAATAGAGAGGTACCAATATCTATTGTCGTACTCCATGGACATAGCCGGTACAGATCGACTGCAGATATATTATTTTGTCTGAAGTCTGGATGAGAGGATTGCGAGCACGGTTGTATCCAGTGGAGCTCGTATTTTAGCAGAGATTTATGACAAGTCCCTCACACATGAGACATACCTGGTTCAAAGGGCCAGTCGATTGGCAATTCAGCCGTGTCTTTGCGGGGGTCGCGAGAGTCGCCCAACTTCGAGTTCTCGCTCTGATCAGAGACCGAAGAGACAAAGGAGAGAACAAGACCAGTAGACAGAGGGCCAGAGATCTCGCCGAGGGGATTGGCAGTCTGATCAGGGTCGTAGAGGTGACAGAGATCGTCGTGATGACCGAGATAGACGTGATGATCATCAGGCGGCATATTCTACGGCTTCTGCACCAGTTGATCAGCCTATACAGCAGTATATGCATGATAGAGGTCAGAGAGTCCAGAATCGATGCTAGGTTCAGGCGCAGAGTCAGAGGAGTTCTGGCAGATCAGAGACTCGCACATGTTACTTATGTGGTCAGGTTTGGCATATTATGGCTGATTGTACCAGACCAGCACCACTACCACCACAAACGAGCAGGCCAGAGATAGGGCCCAGGCGCGCACTTGGGGTCGCGCGAGACAGACGGGGAGGCGACCAGACAGCTGATTGAGGGTACGTTATATGTTTGTGGTATTTCCATGCATATTATGATGGATTCTGGTAGCACACTATCTTTTATTTTTGAACGCATGTTAGGAGAGTTAGGGTTACCTACACAGACCTTAGATACACATTTTGTTCTCTGTACGGCAACTGGGGATAAGATTTACCCTCACCAAATTTGCTGAAATTGTGTTGTGGAGGTTAAGGGATATCAGCTACCGGCTGATTTGAGAGTGTTAGAGTACTTGGAGTTCGACGCGATGTTCGTTATGGATTGGTTGTCATCTTATCACGCACAATTGACTGTTTCAGCAAGACTGTGACGTTTGACATCGAGGGAATTCCACGGTTTACATTTACTGAAGTTGCGTCTGCATTACCTATCACTCGAGGCAGATTAGCTACGTCGCAGGAGATGGAGGCGTACGCGGCTATGGCTGAGCCATAGCTTATGACAGTGATTAAGGTTGAGGATGTCCTTGTTGTCTGCAAGTTTCCAGACGTGTTCCCTGATGATTTGCCAGGATTGCCACCACCGAGAGCTGTTGAGTCCTAGTTAGAGGACTTATTGCAAAAGGGTTTCATTCACCTTAGCATGTCACCTTGGGGAGCTCCAGTTCTTTTTGTGAAGAAGAAGAACGGCTCGATGCGGATGTGTGTGGATTACCGAAAGCTGAATTAGGTGACTCAAAATCGTTACCCACTTCCGAGGATTGACGACTTATTCAATCAGTTGGCTGGGGCCAAGTTCTTCTCGAATATTAACTAACGATCAGGATACCATCAGTTGCGAATTCGAGAGGAGGATGTGGAGAAGACTGCGTTTAGTATGCGTTACGAGTTATTCGAGTTTATAGTCATGCTGTTTAGGCTGACCAACGCACCGACGTTCTACATGGATTTAATGCAAAGGGTGCTAAGGCCATATCTTGATCGATACGTCATTGTTTTTATTGATGACATACTAGTTTACAATAAGACTCGTGTGGAGCACGAGAGGCATCTCAAAGATGTTTTGATGACACTGACAGAGCATAGACTTTATGCCAAGTTCAGCAAGTGTGCATTCTGGCTGAGTGAGGTGAGATTCTTGGGCCATGTCATCAGTGATCAGGGCATATCTGTTGATGGTGACAAGATTCGGGCAATTATTGACTAGAAGACACCCGATTCCGTATCTGACATCCAGAGTTTCCTAGGTTTGGCAGGGTATTACAGGCGCTTCGTGCAGGATTTCTCGATGATTGCAACGTCGATGACGAGAATGACTAAAAAGGATGTTAGATTTGAATGGTCACAGGAGTGTGAGGATGCTTTCTGGTAGTTGAAGAGGAAATTGACTTCAGCGCCAGTTTTTGCTTTACCTGTAGCAAGTAGAGGGTTTTCAGTTTATAGTGATGCTTCAGGCACTGGGTTGGGTGGCGTGTTGATGCAGGATGGACACCAAGTGGCCTATTTATCTCAACGATTTAGACCTCACGAGGTAAAATATCTAGTGCCTTACTTGGAGCTTGCGGCGGTCGTGTTTGTACTGAAAGCCTAGAGGCATTACCTGTATGGTGAGAGGTTCGTGTTGTTCACTAATCAGCAGAGTTTGAGTATTTGTTCACTCAGAGGGAGTTGAACATGCGACAACAGCGATGGCTCGAGTTACTGAAGGACTATGACTTCGCAATTGAGTATCATTCGGGTAAGGCGAATGTCGTAGCTGATACGCTGAGCAGGAGCGGCATCGAGAGCCAGACAATACTACGACATATTACACATGAGCACGGTTTGCTTGAGGCAGCGGCGGTGTTGTGTTTGACATAGGCTATTGCTGAGCTACAGATTTGTTGTCAGATGCGAGTTTCTACGGTGTCTCAAGAGCGGGTTGCTGAGTTGCAGAGAGCTTATGATCGATATTTGTGGATCAGTGGCCTGGCTTAGGATCCGGGGTGCACTAAGTGGTCCGAGGGGTCAGATGGGTGCTGGAGACACATGGGTCGATTGTGGATACGAGGGGTATCGTAGCTCAGGGACAACATTCTCGAGGACGCACACCGATCGTGATATACAGTTCATCATGGTCGGACCAAGATGTATCACGATCTGCGGAGATTGTTTTAGTGGCCATGGATGAAGGCTGACGTGGGTAAATACGTCCGGAGTTGTCATATTTACCTGCACGTGAAGGCGGAGCACATGAGACCAACTGGGTTGCTACAGCCGCTGCCCATTCCTCAGTGGAAGTGGGAACATGTGACCATGGACTTCGTCAGTGGCCTACCCTAGACGACGAGGAGACACGACGTGATTTGGGTGGTTATCGATCGATTGACGAAGTCAACACATTTCATACCGATCGCCATGAGATATTATATTACCTAGCTGAGTAATATCTTTAAGAAAAAGATTGTTAGATTGCACGGTGTACCGGTCTCCATTGTTTCTAACAGAGATTCGAGATTTACATCGAGACTTTAGGAGAGTATGCAGGAGTAGTTTGGCACTCGGTTACAATTTTGCATTGCGTACCATCCCCAGACTAACGGGCAGTCAGAGCGATTGATTCAGATTCTCGAAGATATGCTCAGGGCGTGTATATTACAGTTTGGTGGATCGTGGGAAGATTACCTACCTTTGTGTGAGTTTTCCTACAACAACAGCTATCAGTCTAGTATTGGGATGCCACCGTTTGAGATACTTTATAGTAGGCCCTGCAGGTCACCAGCATGTTGGGCGGCACAGGAGGAGACAACGGCTATAGGACCTGAGGTTGTTGTTGACCATACTGAGAAAGTAAAACATATCAGGCAGAGACTTCAGGCAATGCATGATAGGCAGAAGAAATATGCAGATAAGTATCTTGAGGGTCTGAGCTACGAGGTTGGAAACTTTGTGTATTTGAAAGTTTCGCCCTGAAAAGGTCATCAGAGGTTTGGCATTAAGGGGAAGCTGACAACAAGGTTCATTAGACCGTTCATAGTTTAGGAACACGTCGGCAGAGTGGCATACCGTCTGGAGTTGCCACCACAGTTAGCAGGGGTACACCCAGTGTTTCATATTTCCATGTTGAGGCTGGCTAGGTCAGGGCCGATGCCTATGGTTGATATACGTCGGATAAAGGTGCGACCTGACGTGTCATATGAGGAAGAGCCTGTGGAAATCATGGATAAGAGGACTCAGATTTTGAGGAATAAGGAGATCCCGAAGGTTTTGGTTCGATGGCAACATCAAGTGACCGAGGGGCTCACATGGAGATTGAGTCTACTATGCAACGACGATATCCCCACTTATTTGTTGGTAAGTATTTCAGTTGAATTTAAATTTCAGGACAAAATTTCATCTAGTTGGGAAGAACTGTAACAGCCTGAAATTAATTCACTATTATTAATGACGTGGTTGCGACGTGGCTGACAGCTCAGATGCTAGTGGTACCCGCAGCTAGGCTTGTGCGCGCCTGGAGCTAGGTAAATAGTTATTTTGTGTGATGAATTGTTTAATTTTCGATGTTTATATTGAAATAGAGTAAATGATATCGCAATGTGTACACTTATATTACATTTGACATGCGAGATTGTATGTTAGGTATTCGCCTCAATATGCGTGTCAACGCGGGTACCGAGGAGTCTAAAAGACTAAATATTAGGCCGGGAAAATAATGCACACATAAAATGAATAAAATGGGTTAAATAGTAATATATAAAGGATATTTGGAGACATGGTAGTACGCGTATGTCGTGGTTCGGGATGAGAAACCGGGCGTCGAAACACTCGAAACACCCCTTTTTGGGTTAAGAACAAGGGTGAGTATGCCATCAGTGTCATAATTGGAGTCATTAGAGGGTGAATAATGGAGCAAATAAGACTCGTAGGATTGCCTTGAGATGCACAAGTGAGGAGAGATGCAAATTCAACTATATAAAGTCAATTGACTTTCAAAACCACCACATTTTCTCTCTCCTTATCTTCACATCCGTAATAGAGAAGAAGAAACCAGGGTTTTAGAGTGTTAAAATTGGTGATTTGAGGAGCTTAGGGTGGTGGAATCATCAAAGCAAGGTGAGAATCACAAACACCTCAACTTTCTCTATCTTTTGATCTTAATTTTTGAGGTGTTGGTGTGAATCCAATAGGGATTGTTTAGTGGTTGTTGAGTTGTTGTTTTGGTAGGTTTTAAGTGCTATGAAGTTCAATGGTTGGTGTTGTGGTTGTTGTTGATGTTGGAAACCCAGAATCTTCAGCAAGCCTGTTGTCCAGAACGCGATTAGTGCGCTAATGTTCTTCCTGACGGTGAACGTATAACTGCCTGGGAATCTAGCGCGCTGGATCTTGCAGTTTTGACATTATTTTTGCTAAATGACATAAAACACATCCAATTGACTAAAAATCGATTATAAATGGAAATATGTCATTTCAGGCAGTAATTTGGATATCAGAGATTAGGCGGAGCTAGACCGGGGGTTGTTTACGGGACACGGAGTGCGGTTTGAGGTGTGTAGTATCCCAACTGAAATTTCTTGAGCAGTACTTTATTTTGTTTTTGAATTCACATTATGTCTTTCATTACTCTATTCTTGGTGTGACTTAATGGACGGACGTTGAAGCTCTCCCTCTGTGCCATTTCTGTGTGTATGTCCACTAGGCCAAAACACGTGTTGCCAGGGATCTCGGAGAATAGGTCGACCCGCGAATCGCGTCGAGGCACGTTTGGGTGCGTCGTTGGTTCCAAGCCGACCACCTAGCAGATCCAGATTCTAGCCTTGCTTGAGCGCTACTCGCCGACAGTAGTCTGTTGGGAGTCCGAAGTATGGCGCTAATCTGACCCTTGGCTCTAGGAACACACTTTGAGCTTGCACTATTACTTATGCATGCGATGATCACAGTTGTCTGTATTTATTTCCACATGTTTATTTAATAGTTTTGTTTAAATTCCAGTATTTACTTTCCGTATTGCTCACTTAATTTCCTTAGGAATACTCACTCTGGCCTCATCATCTACTTTTTTGTGATGGCTTGAGTGCAGATCCTGGTACAAGTCGAGGCAAAGGTAAACTTCCAGAATATTTGTGATTCGGAGACATTGAGCCAGACTTGTGCGTTTGTATTATACATATTTTGTTTCATTTTGGGATTTAGGATTGTGAGACACATCAGGACTCTATATTTTTGATATTTTGATACATTGAGGTGCATTGTTGGTCTATGATGATATATTGGTTTTTCACTGTAGGTATCAAAGTTAAATGCATGACTATAATCTTTTATATTTTGTTTGTCATGATAAAAGACTTCCGCTGTGGTGATTTGTTACGGAATTAAAATGATATTAGCAGATGACTAGAGTTCATTAGCAATTTAAACAGTAAATTGTGGTTTATTGAGGTTAATAATGATTAAATGGGTGATGAGATGGCATGTGGGACACAACTGGAGCTGGTAGGCCAGGTTGTGGGCCCGCATTGGCCCCGTGGCAATCCAATCGGAAAATGGGTCGTTACAACGTGTATGTGTAAATGAATGGTGGTACATGCAATTCATTTCATTTTCACACTTAAGAAATAAGAAAGATTGGGAAAAGAAAATCAAAGAATTTATGTGAAATTCTAATGTATTTAGATAGGGTTGATCAAGCTAGGAGTGGTGTACAACTTGGTAAGTTGATATCCACCATTAACTTAGTTTAAATTCATGAATTTGATGATAATTGTTGAAGTGTGGCTGTTGTTATTGATATGGAGAATGTAGTGGGTCTATGGTGGAGGAGAACAGCGACCCAACCCTTTGGAGATGACCATATGAAGGAGAAAACTCATAATTCAAAATGCAGAATTTTGGGTTTTCCTGCAATTAGTGTGCTAAGCTTGCTTGCTAGTGCACTTCCTGTGTGTAGCGCGCTAATAAGTTTGAATAGCGCGTTAGACATCTTACCCAGTGCGTTAGGTGCTCTGACAGTACAAAATTTGTAATTTCCTAACTAGAACTTAAACATTTTAAACAAATTTAACACCTTAACTGAGGGTCTAAACACATTTTAAAACATGTCTAATGGTATCAGGAGCCTAGGGAAGAGTCTCAAAGGTTCGAGACGTGTTTCGAGGTATCAAGAGGTCGGATTAGCTAGGAAATTTGCGTAAAGGTAAGTAAACTGATTGAGATATTTCTTTCCATTTCACGTCTTGATGTTGCTGCTTGATTACATTGCTTTGTATTGTTATGTTTGCAGAAATCTTGATGTTATAATTGGTGTGCTTTATCTTGTTATGTAGTTGTTGTTGAACTAGAAAATGTGTTTTTAGGTTAGTTGATGTGGTTTGAGGTATACACGGCACACGAGGTATGAGACTCGGGGATGTCGATATAGCTGACTAGATAGTTTCACAGATCTACCATATGAAGTTGATCAAATGAACAAGCGGTGACCAATGAGAGTAATACGAAGTACTTTGTTTGTCAACCTATTACATGAGATCGATAAGCCATGTTTCACAACTAACAAGGATAATATATATATATATAGCTATCACCTGAAAGGTAATATCTAAACCAGTGTGAAATGATTAAGCGGCGACTAATAAAGGTAATACTGAAGTACTATGTGTGCGGACCTATTACATGAGGTCGATATGTCGTGTTTCACAACTAATAAGGAGAATGCATATGCATAATCAGCAACCGATAAGGGTAATACCGAAGTACTATGTGTGTGGACTTATTACATGAGGTCGATATGGCGTGCTAAACAAATGACTACCCAAGGTCTATGTGATCAATATGGTAACATCTGGACTAATGTGTTAGGTACGCAATTTAATATGCGTGGTTCAATTGAATAAGTCTATTGATGCTACATTGTTTGGTAACGTTTTTGTGTATCAATGATTATTTTTGTGTAATAAATATATGTATTGTGAGATGTTTCTCTTATTGTGTTTGAAAATGTGGATAAATGACTCTCGGTGTTACTTTTTACTTTCTTGTACTCATTATCATTTTTATGACGGTGGATGCAGATCCATTGAATAGCAGACTAGGCAAAGAGAAGATCGACGACTACCTCTGAGTCAGTGGAGAGATGTTACATTTGATGTAGGTTTTTTTTGGTTTTGTTGTATGACATATATATATATATATTATACCTTTTGGGAATGTATATTATGGGTTGAGAGATAGTATACCGATCAAACACATGTTGATATATAGTTATTGTTGTTTTGTTATTTATATATGGATGCGATCTTTGTTACCTGGTTTTCCACATAAATAGGTGTTATATGAATGACTTCCGCTAAATTGTCAAGACTTCCACTGAATAATTTTTAAATTGTATAAAGTTTTAATTAACTCTAAAATAATATTTAGTCATGAGAACGGTGTAAGGTTTATTAAAAACGATGACTAATATGTTGTTAAGTCAGGCGGGATTAGGCCAGGCGAGCCGTCACAGTTGCCGCCCATTAGTTTATGCAACGATATTCACGTATCGAATCAAATTCGTAATACGTGTATATATAATACAACGTAGACATAACATATATAATCCCCAAAATTACACTTCCCAACTAAAGGTTTTGAGTCAGGATCTTCGGGTTTCCACATCTAATGTTTGCTTATTAAGTTTTATTCAGTTTTATTAACCTAGGCTCTGATACCAACTGCGACGAACCCAAATTTTAAGGCAAACCGGGCACCGCCACGTCGCCGGACATGTCACCAAGTCATGTCATATCACCAGCACACCTGTCCATGACGCCCGCGAACTAACCATCAAATTATCCGACTTAGTCAATTTTGATGTTTAAATGATTATTTTGTCGAAATATAGTTTTACAACTTAATTTCTTTATTTTGATTTATTTAAGTTATCTTAATAGCGCAAGTCTTAATAATATGCAAATAAGTAACGTAAATAAGTTTTGCATTGATTAACAAGTCTATAGGGTGGAAACCCAGCAAAAGGATATCATGTATATTAATAAAAGCGACAAAAGTTATAATAAGTGCCAATATACATGTATTAGGAAATAATTCTCCCAAAATGTATTATATACAAAAATTCAATCACCTACAAGTAAAGCTATTGTGGCTCTTTAGATCCGGCTCGCCGTATAATCTGCAACTTGCCACAAAAAATAATGACAAGTTCCACTGAGTAAATCCCATAGAGATTCAGTTAGTATTCATAGGAAATCCTAGAAAAACGGCTACAATTCATGCAGATAAAGTAAATGAATGGAAATATAAAGCATGAATATAAGTCGCTGAGATAATCAAGAATATGGAACGCGAATGTGGTGTATAGTTGTCGAGCCCTGTGACGCAAATATTAAACAGAGAAGGCCCTGGAGGTAGGGGCGACAATTTGTGTCATGACACGATTAATAAGACACGACATGACACGTAATAAATATGTTATGGGTTTGGCATAGGTGGGTCTGGGTCATAAGCATATTAACACGTTTATACACAATTAATAAACGAGTCATTAACATGTCAACCTGCTTAACTCGTTTATGACTCGCTTAACACGATTAAAGAATAATATATAAATAATAAATATGGGTATAATAAATAGACTAGAACAAAATTCACCTATTTGAATACATGTTAATAACATGATTTATTTTTTTATTTGTAGACATCTTTTATCATATTTTATTTTATTTTTAGCGGGAATAGTTATTTTACTTTTAATATATTATTTGTGTTTTAGATTTTATTAATTATTATTTATTAAGAAAAAAATAAAACTTTTCACCAAAGTAAAATTTAGAAATTTTTTAGACAATTTTCTTATAATTTTGTATATGTTATTATTACGAGTCATTTTCCCTCTATTATTAAGAGTAATAAAGACTTAAATGAAAAAGTAAAGTAAAATTTAAGACTATATACAACCACATTATATTTTATTGACTATTTAATTATGTTTATTTATATTTATTCAAGCACATATATTTAAAAGAGTAGTAAACAAATTATAAAAGTTTAAATAAAATATTTAATAAATGAGTGACACGAATACACGCATGTCTAACACGACCCACTTGAACATGAAAACGATTAAACGATTAATAAACATGTCATGTAATGAGTTTACATTATATGGGTCATGACCTGTTTACGACACGACATGTTTACAACTCGCTGACACAAATTGCCACCCCTACCTGTAGGCGAGGAAATACACGCCTCCTCTTCACAGTCAAAATGAGGAACTTTGTTGGTCGGAAGGTAGACTTATGCCTAACACCTCAAATGAGAGGAACTCTGTGATGGAGGCGAGCCTCACGTCCACTCTCGAGATCATCAACTCGCGGAGAGAAATATCACGTGTAGTTTAAGGTATGACCAACACTGTAGCAACAATTGGATCGTTATTTACGAGAGAGCCGGAAAGGGGTCATCCGTCCCTTTGACCATATATAGGCACACGCAGGAATAGAGTAAGTATGCAAGCCAAACTGACAAAAAATAATAGTGGAATAAGTAAATTTCAAGAGAAATAAGTAAATTTTAAGCTGGCTTTCTCGTGGGTTTACTTACATCAACGCTCGTGAAATTGTTCCAAAAAGACCTACTTGCACCTCGAACTGCGCACCCAACACCCGATTAGTCTCTTAAGTCCATGGTGTTCAATTTTATCATTTTAAATTGTTTTAGTGTCACAATAAGTAAGTTTATAATGTGAAACCAAAAATTAAAGTTTTATTTCAAATTTCTAGTTGTGGCACGCTTTTCGAGTTACATGGAGGTGCCAAAGCTCGAAAAAGTCTCGAAACTTATTTTCTATCTTTTTTTTCATTTTTTATATTTTTTCTTTTTTTTGGATTTTTATAGTTTCCTAACTATTTTTCTATAATTTATTTTATTGAAAATTATATTTAATTATTATTATTTTAAAAAACAAATTATTATTTAATAGGGTGGGCCCTTGAACCAGGTTAGGCTTGACCTAATCGGATCAGGCCTAGTCTGGCCCAACCGAGTCGGGCTCGGGTCGGCCCAAACGAGTCGGGCTTGGGCCAACTCGATCCGGCCCATCCTTTCCCAAATTCTTCTCTAGAGAAGAGACGGATTTAGGTTAAATTTTTATTTATTTATTTATTTTAACAACATCTTCAACAACAACATCTACATCAACATCAACACCAATAACACAACTACAACAACATCATTAAACTTTCAATTTCTCCATAAAAATTAACAACATCAACAACCACTAATCTCGGTCTATGAAGATCTTCGCGAGAGCCGCCAAGAGGAGGAAGCACCGCGAGAGAGATAGAGACCGAGTTGAGAGATCTCTTGAAGTGGGAGGAGAGTTTAGTGAGGAAGAGGCCAAATGAGATGAAGAGGGAGAGTTGGAGAAGAAGCAAAAAGAAAATGGGAGAGGGAGAATCGATTAGAGAGAGAAAGTGAGAGAGATATTTTTTTTATTTGTAGATAAAAGAGAGTGAGAAAAGTGGATGGTGATGTGATGGTGATGTGATGTGATGGGAATGTGATGGGTGATGTGACATCTAAACTCCGACTACCCATACACCAACATTACGCATCCCGCAGCGTCCTACGTGTTGGGTTTTGGGGTTCATACGCAACGAAAATTCAAAACAATTTTTGAGAAACCCCAACAAGATCGTAAATAAGTCCCATTAAAATATATCTACAAAAGTAAACCATATCTTAATCCGTGATTTCTTTCTCTGATTGTTCGATTTCCAAGACATTCAACCGCGCGTCCTCTATCGAAAATCCACACACGAACGGTGACCACAATTTGGAGTGCTAGCCCCAAGAGAGATAGAAAACTTATTTCTTTCTCTCCTAAAATATAGAGAACTCAAAATTTGCAAAAACAAAAATTTTATTTCATTTTAAGGTTTGAACCTTTATTTATATATGTTGATAAGCTCTCACTTAAAATCTTATTCATAATACAACTATTGTATTTAGTTAGTCTAAGCAAACTTCACAAACGCCCCTATTAATAAGTTATCATATAACAAATCAAAAAGGCTTTTATGTCATGAATTTTATCATATAAAATTCATTACTTTGGACTAATTGAAATTGCACAAAGTCATTCTTTGTGTGCAACCCAATAGGTTCATGCGACGTTGGCAGTGAACCAAAACCATTTTGGTACACAATTCATACGCGGTCTCTAGCAAGGTATTATGACTACCCAAGTAGCATGAATATCAGAATCGATACAACCTAATGAATAATATATATCATATCTTTTTGTCATACGATATCCTTTGATTAAATATAAGACATGGAAAGTCACCATTAATGTTCAATCGTACTAGTCTCGATTTTTAGATAGACTGAAAACATCCAAATGACATTGATCATATCAATTCACTTGGACTTGACCATTTAACAGTCTAACATATCGAGAGATCCACTGATATATCTCTCTATATGAGATGGATAAATTCTATCTTGATTACACACATTCACATATTATTCACATGGTAACCAATTACAATATTTATAATCGTCCAGTTAAAAACAACATTTGATTGTGTCAAATTACCATGCTCCTAATATTGAAGTCTATGGTAATCTCAATTCGAATGACTAATGATATACCTATCATGAGTAACACGTATGACTTAATCCATGTGGTGTTCTCATAACGGGTTGGTCCAATACCTTGTTCCTATAACAAGTACTCATGATCTCGATTCGTATCCCTATACGCATAATCATCAATCAAGATTCACACTAGCATTAATTCATTATTGTTTCCAGTATAATGATCGACTAAGGACATTTAGGATATTTCAACAAATACTCATGGATCTTACTATAAGGTAAACATGCAATCACTTATAATAAAAATAGTAAATGAAAACCTCAATTTTATTAAATAAAATTATAAAATAAACAATGTTTGTAGATTGACCTAGGGCATATGCCCCAACACTACGCTTTAGTAACTATACGCGCACAATGCGACCAATAAAAATCCTAACACTAGTGCGACGCGAATATTTAAAAATAATACAGTAATTTAACACGCATCACACAAAAATAACCACAATTTATCTCATCAGGCGTGCGCTACACTTTTTCGAGGCCTTAAGGTCTTATTTTGTGATTTACCAATTAATTGAGATTATTTAAAGAGGGCCATTACAGTTTCTCCATCTTTGATCGAAATTTCTCTCCAATAGTAGCCTCGGATGGAGGCCCATCTAACCCAGAGCGGGCTAGCTACTCCATTGAGTGTTTTTGGTACCTTCCCTTTGGGGGGTTTTGATTCCTAAAAGGTGTCGGCTGTCTTAGAGGCGGAGCTAGAAGTTTGGGTATTATTGGCCTGGCCAGGATTTAATGCAGCTTGGGTTTCGATCAGTGCATACTAAGAGTAGTCTTGAGAGGCTTGTGCTGGGGATAGTTTTGGATTTGGACTTTCCATATTGTTGGAGACATGAGCATGAGCCTCACTAATTTCCATTGGTCTTTTAGAGGGGGTTCCTCCATTTTTTTCTATTGGGAGTCTGGTTCCTCTTGGACCAATACCTCGAACTCAAGGGTTTTGGGCTTCATAGTTTTGCATAAGGCTTGGAAGGCTTAGGCCATTGAGATAGGGTGGACTGCTCTTCATAGTTTCCCTTTCCTTATCATTAAGGTCATCCAGGGCATTTAGACGAGCCTTCCGCCTTGTCTCCGCCCACTAGATTTCAAATTTTTTTCCTTAGGGACAGTCCTCTCGAGGGTCTTCCATCATTATTAGCACTGAAAAGGATGTCTCTTCACCCCCTTCCAGCATTAATGGCACCAAATGTTCTACCCTCCCCCATCTAAGTAATTGTCTCATGTCATCTCTTCATTTAATGCTCCAGATATCGCGCCTTCCGTGACATTTTTTGCTGGGCTCGAGACTTCGACTTCTAAGTGCGAATGCGCTTGTGGATTTGAATGGCCTGAGGATGATCCTCAAGTCGTGGGTTGTCATTTTGATTGGGTGCCAGACGATCTAGCTTGTCAACATGGAGGTCATTGTTGTACTGCAAAACTTGTCATTCTTCCTACGGTTGATCGCACATGTTTTTTGCAATGCGTGAGTTTACCACATACATGGTATATTACCTTAATTCGCTCTAATTTGTCATCGACCCATTCAGGTAGGGTCATTGTTGATCACTCTTCCGTGCATAACAGGTGTGTCAACATCTACCTCCATTCAAATGCACAAATACCTTTGTTTGAGCATTATATCCGTTCGGAAGCCAGGCTCAGCTGCTAACACCGTCCCCAAGTTGAAACCGATTTTCTTGACTAGCTTTGGGTTTCGGTAGTCGAGGGGGGTCGTGGACCTGAACCCACATCTTACACTTGGAAAAATGCAAGGTCAGTAATCGTAAGTCCAGAGACCATTATTAAGTCAAAAAGATGTGTTCATCAAAGAGCCAAGGCCCTTGCTCCACTACATGCTTGAGTGCATTTGGGGTTGAAAAATCGATTTGGAAGACATTTTCGTCCACTTCAACGAAAGTGACCTTCTTTTGGAATGACCAGGCTTTTAGCAGGGACATAATGAGACCTTTTGTAGACTTTCTGGAAGGTTGCTACCTTCCCTACAAGGCTTCGTTGGCATGCCAAAAGATTGGCGCCTTTGCTTTCCGCAGTGACTTGAAAAACATCCATTTCACCATCTCGTAACTGAATGTGCGAAAGTCTTTTGGAGCAGTTAGCCAAGAGTTGGGATACTTCCTCACTGGTCATGTCGGCTTGTTGAAAGCTTGTGGGGTTTGAGAAGCAAATGCAAGTGAATGCAGTTAGGTAAGGGTTGGTTAGGTGCTTTAATAAGGCAAGAAGGTATATACATGAGTGTAAGAGAGTTTGGGCAGATCTTGGGTCTAATGAGGGCCAAGCCAACAAGACAATATGAGCGCAGTTCTTACAAAAGATCAACTCGAGTAGTTATTGGATATGTTAGGCTTATTAGCTAATACTAGCCCATGGCAGTTGTTCCTTTCAAAGTATCGCCCTCAACTCGTAGTGTGGGGTTTTACTCCAAAAGATCTCGATACTAATTGAGGGAGATCATCACTTATATACTTAATTATGAAGTTTCATTTAATCGATGTGAGACTATTATTTTGGTCCATATATCTCCAACATTATTCTATGAAGTCTCCGAAATAAAATAAGGATTTTACTTACCTGAAACTATTCGTAATTTCATATCTTACAAGCAACATAGGCAAGGAGCTAGAAACTCGCAGTCTATCTCTGAGTCAAATATCTTTAATTCTTGTCTCGATGTATATCGAGCACAAGATCCGTTTGTGCATGCCTTGGGATGCAAGCATATATAAATCTCAGTGCACTACACGGGTCAAGGCTGAGTAGATGGCTACTACACTCGATGTGACTTCCGATGTAATTTAAGTGTTATCATTCTAACGTTTCCTATTTTGACTATAACAAGTATATGCACTCACATTTGAGGGTTATATATGACACTACTTCCACGAACGTTTCTACACTACACTAAGATTAATTTCAAAATGTAATATAATCATGTAATTTTTTTATCGATTTAAATTCCTTTATTTGTGGATTTCAATATATTATTATTGTAAACTATTAATTATTATAGACAAAGACACTATTAGAGATGTCCTTAATTATAAGTTAAAATGGCAATTCAAAGTTTGGTAACTTTTTAAAGTGTTTTGTTAATTTTAAAAACAAAATTTTGCGTTATATAAGAGCATCATCTCCACTGTATATATGTAGCATAAGGTCTAATTTTTTTCATTTATTAATTAATAAAAGTTTATAAAGAACGCAAAATTGTGAAAAGTTAAAGCATATTAAATCAAATCCTTTTTAATAATTTGGTAATTGGTTTTAAGTCTAAGATATCGTTTATAGTTTGGATCATACAAAACCTTACGTTAAACTATATCAATTATTTTCCAATAAAAAAAAGACAATATCATTAGATTTAAGTTTTATATGTAATAATCTATCAAGTAATATAAAATTGAAGATTTAGTATTATTTAATGGATCATTACATGTTTCTTTTTTCAAAAAGAATATATTTGACAAATATTAAGTGCATGTTAAATAAGCTCTAAGAATGTTTACAAAAAAAACCCTCTAAGAACGTGGTCTTAAATAAAATTACAATTTTAATTAGAGTGACTTCAACAATTGTTAACTGGTCATAAATATTTTTTTGATCGAGAAAACTTTCAATATATATTGCAATTTGAGAAAAGTGAATAAATAGTTTTTTGTCATGGCTTGCTCAAGAAATTTCTTCTTTGGAAATAAACTACATATATACTTTATGTAAAATATTTGATTTATTACTTGTTTCTGCTTTCAACATATTTCTTTCAAAGATCCTCCTACAATTTATGCTCTTTTTACATTTTCAAAATATAAATTACTAATTTAGATAGAATTTTTTAAACTGTAAAGCCATAAATGCTTAGTAGGTCTCAACTCTAGCTTTTTTGCCATGTTTATTTGACGAGAAAGTATATTTTACATAAATGACAACTTTCATCGTGGAATTAATTGACAACTTGTTGTTTGGTTAAAAATTGTCTCACTTTATCGAAAAGTTGATGGCAGCTTTCTCTTCATATGGGAGCTTAAGGATTAAGGAAGTGCACTTTACTCCGAAAGTTGTACATTTTAAAAAAATATACACATACTTATTAAAATAATTATTAATTTTTTATTTAAATTTTTATTTAAACGTCAAATCATCATATTAATTTAGAGTTCAAAAGTGGTTTATGATACAAAATATTAAGTTGTGCATAGCTAAAAGTTTTATCATAGTTAACAAATTTTTACAGTCAAAAAAAATCTTGGCGATTTAGCAAATGCAACAACCATGCATTTAGCAATAAAAAGAGTCGTTAAAAGGATTAATAGTGACAATTAAATTTATTGTTAAATATTTTTAACTTTACTTATATATATATATATATATAAAGCTCGCGACGAGCAACTCCATCCGTGAGAGACAATTGGCTTTAGGTCTCTAAATAATGTCAACTGTTTGAACGAAGCTATTTTTTCAATCGTACTATGTTAGATGCATGATATAATCATTGATTTTTAAAAACAATTTACATGAAATTGTGTGAGAGATGAAAATTGTGTCTCAAGATGTGCACATTCACATGACTTAATCAATCCAAGGGTTCTAACAACTGTGTGAGTAAAGGTGTGAATGAAAAGTTGGTCACTCCTTTAGGGAGCACTTTACTTCATAGCAACGTTTATCCTATATAAAGCACTTCCATGTAAATAACAATTATCTTGCAGCTTTTATGCTTTTGTCCACTTAAATTAAAGACCTTAACTTCATTTGAGGCTTGACTCCATTCATAGCAACTAGCAAGTTTGTATCAGACTTCACATGTTTTCTCTCTTCAAAAAAATCAACTTTGACCTACTTTTACTAAATATATTGCTTATCAAAACAAATTAATTAATAAAGCAATTCATTGTTTTCTACTTCTAAAAACATAGAAATAGTAGATGTATTTAAATTTATTACTATTTTAGGCCTCTTAATTAGCTCTGTTTCAAATTGCTTTGAAGGCATGTTAAGATTAAAAAAAAATACTATTTTTATATGATATTAAAAAATACCCGGCTCCACGATGTGGATAATCAATTTCCTAGAACTTTATAGGAACAAAACTTTACTGATAAATGCTAAATGCTAACAAATAAGTTAGCTTCAAATGATCAGCCCGTTTGCTTCAAGTCTTAGCATAGCTAAGATTTGGCTTATATTTAAGGTTGGTGTTTGGTTCGGTGCTAGCTAGGTCTTATCTAAATACTCAAACTCCTTCTTACTAAAAGACACACATCTCCATATCTTTAGGTAAGCGGCGTAAGCCTAACTTAAAAGGGTAAAAAGTACAACTTATCCTCTCCCTATCAAAAGAAGATAAATATGATGTGGAAGAAGCATAACACTCCAACAAAAAAATCTAACCTAAGACAATTTTGCGTAGAGGGAAACAAAGGATTAGCTATGATACGACTTGTGTTAAGCAAGCAAATATAGAAGGATTCACTAATTCTTGACCCAAATAGGCCCTGAGTGGATTACTACAATTTGTCAAAAAAAAAGTAGAATACTACTTTATTTGACAAAAAAAATAGTATTAACAGTGTATGTAAAATATCATCTGCCCATTAAATCTTTGAAGTATGTATAGGGGTGGCAAAAATTCGGGTCCGGACGGGCCCTGGTCTTGACAACCCCTGCCATAAAAAAGTAAATTCATTGTCCAGATGTAATGACCTATTACCTTAAGATGGTGATTAATGTTAATATAAATCCTAATTAACTCAAGTTAGGCTCGTGGTTAAGTCCGACGTACCTCGATTAGCATGTGTTTGGGTTGTATGATGATTGGTGTTTGTTTGAAATGCTTCATGAATTTTATAGGTTGTGGGATTAATAAGAAATTAATACAAACCTATAAACGAAAAATAAGTAACTAAACAATAAATAGTCGGTACATTAAGTGCGACGAGTGGATTGTGAAATGAATGTGCACACCTGAGAACACTTGGCATGTTCGGTGAATTTATTGGCAAGAAAATACAAGAAATATATATATTTATATATATTTGATATATAAATATATATAATAAAACTATAAATTTGGTTTGAATTATATAGATCGTTTGATCAGCCTTGAGATAAGTGTAAGTGTTGATGGTGTTACAATTCATGTTACTTTAGGGAATGTCATTTTAACATATTAACCACTTGATCGGCCTCGAGATAGCGCGATGTTTATCTCGAGAAAAATCCATATATATAAATCCAAAATCATCAAACTTATCATCAGTTCAATTCGATCTTTTGAGAAATTGAGAGAGAGCAGCTAAAGGTTTGAGAGATTGAGGAGTGGATCAAGAGTGATTTTCCAGTGGAAATCAGGAGCTTAATTAGTTGGGGATCAAGAATTCATCATCTTAATGAGTTTAAGTTTTAAGTTTGAAGTTGAATTCATAATTAGATGATGATTTCTCTATTTATTGTTGTTGTTATCGATTGGAAATGGTTTGTTACCTCACTAGAGGTCCTCCCTGATGGTTTGGAAGAGTATTTGATGATGTGGTGATGATTTGGTAATGGAACAGTGGTTGTTGCCATGTTTACTGTCGAGACAGTGTAAGGTGGAGTGCGTTCCACCTAGCAAATGAGCGTGCTCTCTTCATCAATTGGGACGAACCCAGTTGGTGGAGCGCGCCCCACCAAGTGAGGAAGCGCGCTTCTACCCCGAAAACAGCAACTGTGCTGTGTTTTACTTAAAATTTTCTGAGGTCTAAGGGATCGACTTAGGGGTTATAAATATAGGGTAATAAAATTATATTGATCACAAATGATTTGTGATAGGTTGTGGATCATTAGGAAGAGTGAGTGACCCAAAAAAGTTAGGAATTTGATAACGAAAACCTAAACCGAGGTAAGTATGGATTCACTTATTTTTCAATGTTGCCTGACTATCTTAGTATATATAGTTCATGTAGTTTATGGACTGGAAGGGGGGACTATGTACACTGTGATGGGTTTTAATAAATGTAACACAGTGTTTAATGTGATTCATGAAAGTAACACCTGGTTTTGAGAATAGGTTTATAGGAGATGAGTTACTTTCCCGGCCTATATATAACTTCTGCTCAATTCGATAGGTTGCGTGGATTACATACTCACTAGAGGATTTCGGATAGAACCATTGGGCATTAATGGATTAGCTAGACAGCATATCGGCCAATGTGTTGGTCTAGCAATCACATTAATGGCGTCGATAGGTAATTGACCTTAGTTTTATAAATTAAATTGGAATCACACTGTAATAGTCAATGATGATTTGATTTGCATCCATCATTTATTGAATTATATGATTTCCATATTCTTGTTAGTTAACATTGGTGCATATTGTTATTGCATAATGTTCTTGATTATTATATGGAATGTTGATGGCTATGCGAATCTCCACTTACTGACCAAGTTGGAGCGCTCACCCCAAATTAACATTTCAGGAATACCGACGAGCACTACGACTACGGGATAGAGAAGATTTAGGAGTCTTGATCTTCTCTTTAATGTAATGAGTTTTCCCTTGTCTTTTATATTTGAATTGAATTACTGTTTCGTAATATCACAAGGGATGAGAAGTTTGTATAACATAGGTTTATTCCGGTTTGATTTGGTATTGTATATTATATTTATTATCGAAAAAGTTTTAAATTTCCGTTGAGTTTATTATTTGTTTTAAATTGATATTCGATATACAGTGGTGTTATCAAGTGTAGAAAGAGAGGTTGATTGCTTTAATTAAGTTTAGAGGGATTAACGAAGCTTAATTACGGTTTCAGATTGCGTATCACTCTAATTGGGATAAGGGATGCTACACCGGACTCAACCCGATTTTAAATTCGGACAAAACTAACTTGTCTAGACCTGTTTTGCTAAAAATCAGGATTGTCTGATTGTTTAGATTTATCGCAATCTTGAAAACTAACTTCTTATATTAAAAGTCTCTTCAAATATTAAAATACTCACACATTATTATCTCGTGTGATGTAATTTGAAAAAATATCGTCAAATTCATGTAATTAAACATTTAATGTCTATAAACAATTATTCAAGTATAAAAAATAAAATTTAATTCATTCAACTATCAGAATTCATAAGATATCATTAAGACATTAAATTTTATATGTATTAGAGTAGATTAATGTTTGTTAATCTATTTAATAAGTAGTAAATGTTTTTTTAAGAGAAATTTTATTAATCATTCATGACTCAATACAGGACCAGGACCAGATATAGAATCAAATACATTGATTCGCTAATCCTATTTGTTCAAACAAACTGCCATTAATTTGGCTATAAATGCGAAATTGATACAGTTTGACAATTAGGGACTGTTCACTATAATGTTAAAACTCATGATAATATATAAAACTGCTAAAACCACAAAGCGAATAACAAAACACCCAAACAAGGAGAAGAAAACTTAAAACTTCCCAACAAGGAGAAGACAAATCAAAGACTTCCAACTAAGGAAGCAAACTAACTATAAAATAAAACTAAAGACAAGATCAATCCAACGCCGCACAAATCCACGCAACACCGTTGATGAAGATGCACCGCAATAAAGATGAACCAATTTCCACAAATTTGATTAGATCTGTTGGTTATTGTATGAACAAAATGAAAAAAAAGGATTTGATTGGAACCACCACCGATCGAAGAAGAGGATCGGCGGTGGTTCGAGAACAAAAATCACAAAAGTGAATCAAGAAGAGTTTTAAGGTTTTGGAGAAAAAAAGAGGCGAGCTCCCGGTAAGTAGTAAATGTTTAATATACTCTTTTATCAAATATATTTTAACTCCATTTAAATTTGAACCGAGTCCGGGCTGGGTCTGAGTTTACAAAGCCTCGTCCAGATTCGACTTGATTTTAAATTCGGATAAGAGGTCTTTGTCCAAACCAGACCTGAATTTATTAAAATATTGTTCGAACCCGTTTCATTTTGAGTCGAACAAAATTGAGCCGACGTGTCCGAACACTAAATTACCAGCAAAGTATGTATAATAAAGTCACCACAATTCAAATTTAAATAGTAATACTTTATTTGACAAAAAAAAAATTAGTAGCACTTTCTATTAGCATTGACTAGTACGTGTAAAAGTTGAAAGAAGTTCCTTATTTCACTTTATTAAATACTCAAAATAGTAATTCAGTGTTTGGTAACTTTTTAAAGTGTTTTATACAATTTTAGAAGAAGCTTTACCACTACAAGTCTATAACATTAAATTACACACATGACTCCTCTATATTGTCATGCTTGTCTTATATCACCCAACATAATTAATATGGATGATTTGATGCGATTGAACATAAATATAGCAGTTTTGTTGAAATTCCGGAAATAACCTTTCTTGCAAAGATCCCAGCCCCAAATCGGTAAAATCATCTTTCACTTGATGTGAGTTGTTAGATACACCTCGAATGACAAGAAAATGCATGCATGTCGTCTTATGTATGAATACTTAATTTTCGTAAACAAGAACAAGATAACTTCTCTTAACCGACCATGGGACACATTTTAATTATTCACATAAAATTAGTTGTATTCATTTGGTTGCTTACCCGAGTTTTTTTTTTTTTTTTTTTTTCGCGACTTACCCAAACATGTTTATTCACATAGATTGCTCAAGTGATAATATACACAGTTACATATGGTCATTTGCTCGTTACACCCTTTTCTCAAATGATAGCCACGTGCTGTAGTGATGACTTCAAATGTGTCATTTGCACGATTCAACCCATAATGTGTCTCTTGGCACAACCTAAGCCCATGGCTTGGTACTAAATCAACTATAGTTTATTTGTTATGTATACAAACGAGACCGGTTGTGAAGGCGAGCAGTGACGGTGGGAGGGAATGACCGACCAAATGGAGGCGAGTAGTGCCTTGGAGTCAAGGATCGACCGGCGGGGAGGCTACCAACAACGCCAAAGATGGCGATTCGCGCCATGGGAGGAGACCACCAACGCAGCAGAAGCGAGCAATGCCGCCAGAGGAGATACGCCGCGCACGGCACAGCAGCGGCAAAGCAATGCGCGGAGGCGGCAAAGCGGCAGCGGCGGCAGTCAGCAATCAACCATTACATAGTCTATGTGTTACTAAATGAAAATTTTAAAACCTTAGTCAATTAAAAAGCAAAGTACATGAAGTAAGTGAAAATAATCAGGCGTATACATAACAAATAAACTATAGTTGATTTAGTACCAAGCCATGGGCTTAGGTTGTGCCAAGAGACACACATTATGGGTTGAATCGTGCAAATGACACATTTGAAGTCATCACTGCAGCACGTGGCTATCATTTGAGAAAAGGGTGTAACAAGCAAATGACCATATGTAACTATGTATATTATCACTTGAGCAATCTATGTGAATAAACATGTTTGGGTAAGTCGCGAAAAAAAAAAAAAAAAAAAAAACTCGGGTAAGCAACCAAATGAATACAACTGATTTTATGTTAATAATTAAAATGTGTACAAATGGTGAATTGCATTCTATGCACAACGTGACCTCAGGTCACGTTTTGCATAGAATGCAAATAGTGACCTCTATGTAAAACGTGACTTGAGATCACGTTTTGCATAGAATACACATCAACATCGCTGCCACACCAACACTCCGGGTGATGTGGCGGTGACGTGGCACTGACGTGGCAAAAAATGTGTTAGTTTGGTAAAAAAATTTGTGGGTGTATTGGGTTGATAAAAATTTTCTCCATGTGTACTAATCAAGCAAAAAACCCTATGTAGTCGTTGAGACATGTATACTATTGTTTATTTGTGTCTATATAAAATATTAGTTTGAATCTCTTAATTTTTCGAAACATATATATCTTTCCCTCGTTTAGTGGTTGAGACATATATACTAGTTGTTCATTTTTGTCTGTATAAAATATTAAAATCTCTTAATTTTTCGAAACACGTATCTTTTTATAAAGTTGAGTGTATCTCTCGTCTAGTTCATGGTAATTCTAGACACGAAGACAATGTCACAAAAAAATAAAATAAAAAAAAATCACATTTCTTATGGCGTGGTACTACAACTTTTCCAGTAATTTTTATTTGGAGAGAATAGTAGTGCAGATTCTCCTACGCTGTAGTGTCTATCAAAGTCACTCTAATACTTGATTCAACTATCAATCAAATATATGACTAGTTATAGTAAATATTCCCATAAACTTTTATTCATCTTCGAAGATCTCCATATATCAACAATGATACAAATGGTATAGCATATAATTGCAAAGTAACCGAATGATTTGGTATATGGGTGCAAAAGTTGTTTTTGATTATTAAAAATACATGTGAAAAAAGATAAATTATTGAAGAATATTATGAAAAGAGTTTAAATTAAATAAAGATAAAAGAAAGAATATTTTTTCTGAATAGTATCAATGCTCATAGATGGAAATATTGTTTTTGTACTTCTTATACATTAAAATGGTATCTTTTACACTAAGTTTTTCTATTTTGACTTAACTTTCACACTCCTTTAGTATAAGGGTTAGAAATGACCTTAAAATGCTATTGCAAAGTTTAGAAACTTTTTAAATCATTTGCATAGTTTAGTAACTTTTTAAGGGTTAATTAGAAAATAGAAATGCCCTTAAAGTAATAGCAACGAGTCAGATTCACCTCACATCACACACTAAACACAATTCGATGCATTTGAAACACCAAAGTGACTTCTATGTGGTTGATGTTGCTATAGAGTGTTCATCAAACCTTAGTCTTCTTCAGTATTCAAGCAAGTCTCTTTGGTTAACTTTTGCTGGTCTTTCGCATCTCCTCTGTTCTTAGAAGCTCCAAACAGGTAAAAACAAATTCATCAATCTCGATTTTCTCTGTTTTATTGGTCTCCTCTGCTTTGTGATTCTGTTGTTGTTAATATATGATTGGATTTCTTCCACGCCCTTCTTGTTTAAGTGATTGTTTGATCTTCTTCTTGTTCACAGACTGTTTGGTTGGTCTTCAATCACATCTCCATTAATGATTGTTTTATGGGTTTACTTTGACCAATTAACCAATTAGGAATGTCCATGGAACCGTCCTTAAATTTGTAATTGCTCCTTATGAACTTGTAATTGAGATAAAATTACCTCTTTAACATGACAAATATGAAATTGCGTATTTTGACTTGAAAAAAAAAAAATCAAAAATCTCATATCCGCCCATCAATGCCACTACATATAAACCCAGTTTAGTATATATATATATATGGATGCTTCTGCCATGGAACCCAATTACATAACATTTATTGTGCATTTAATGTGTTTTGCATTAAATGCACTACATCAATCACCATTAGATTGAAATTCTATAGTGATCTGATGGTGAGATATGTAGTACCCATGATATGAGTATATATTTGAGCTCCATTGTAGAAGCACCCTATATATATACAACTTCTTCAAATTTCAGGACAAAAAACTTGATAGGTCTCTTAATGGCTTTTAATTTCTTCTAATCAGACATATTAAAGGCCCCTTATACTTGTAATCAATTTATAATATATGATTTCGGTTATACCCATTAATTAGTGTTGAGATGTGTGGACCAAAAGTTAGTCTCACATCGATTAAATATGACTTCATAAAAAACGTATATAAGTGATTATCTCCCACTTAATAGTATTGAGGTCTTTTGAGTTAAAAATCATACCTAGAGTTGAAGATTATTAAATTGAGAACAGTATGGATGCAAGTAGAGATTCATAGGCTCGCCTACGCGTATAGCGCGTGGCCTATAGAATTTAACAATTAGTATATTTAATAAATTAATCATCCTTACCAATTCCTTCAAAAAAAAAAAAAAAAAAAAACTACTGGCCTAAGAAAAAACTGGTGACAGCCAAACATTTAGAAAAGCGAAGTGTTATGCATGTGCGGGCCCACAAGATCTACGTGCGATCGGCGACCGTCCGATCAAACTACAGAATCCAATCCATCGACGGCCACAGATGAAGGACTCACGTGCAAGCTGTTACAACTATAGGAACACAAATCGTTTTCACTCAACTGGGTCCCACACAAGTCAAAATTCGTGGGGCCCACCTCCTAAGCGACTAAGACCACGTCGTCCTCGTACTCTCGAGAGGACACGGAAGTCATTACGAATAATCTTAAGGGCATCGAGTGGAAGACTCAAGTTAATGCAGCCGGAATGACACCCCAGCACGCGTAGTTCGCAGCTTCGCGCGCTTTTACTTACCAAACTTCCAGTTCCAATTTTGCCCCTCTCCACTCTTCTCCCCCTCGAGACTACTCGTCTTCTTCTTCACCGTCGCTGCAACTCCCCCACTTTCTCTCTCTCTAATAATTTTCCTACTCGCGCGCTTTCTCTCTATAGAGTCTCTCTCTCTCTCTCCCGCTCTTTAATGCGCATTCAATTTCACTCCCCCCTCGGTAGGTCTCAATCTAATCCCATTCGCAACTTTATTGATTTCGTTTGATTTTGTTGATGATTTTGTTGAAAGTTATTTCGATTTGGTGTTGTTTGTGTCGAATTAGGGTTTGGGATTGGGATTTGGTGATGGATTACGTGGCGACGCACGCCGCGGTGGGGCGGAGGACGCGCGCCAGAGAAGAGGCGTTTTTTAGGACGGAATGGGAGAGGCGGAAGGGGCAGCCTGCGGCGTCGAGGAGGGCGGCGGCGGCGGCGGCAGAGACGGCGGAAGCGGAGAGGAGGAAGAGAGGGAGGGGGCCGCGTGGCGGCGGGGTTTCTTCTAGGGATTCTGGTAGTGGTTCCAAGAGAGGTGGTGGTGGTGGTGGTGATGGTGAGAGGGAAGTGAATGAGGAAGCGGAGGGGGAGGTTCCGCTGGTGAGGAAGCGGCGGCGGCGTGAGGTGAGGTTTTCGGATGAACCGGAGGAGAGTGGGAGAGAGGAAGAGAATGAGAATGAGAATGTTGACAATGTGAGAAGAGAAGGGATTGAAGAGAATGTGGAGAAGGGTAGAGCCGATTCCGAAGACAATGTGATTTCAATCAGCTCAAAGGAATCATCGGAAACTGAATCCGAAACCGAATTCGAAACGGAGTCATTTGATTCGTCGGGTAATGAAGACACAGACCTTGATGGAGACTACATTGCTTTGGATGGTTCTGGTTCGGATACAGTTGGAGGTGGTAGTGGTGATGATGATGAGCTTGATAGTGATTTTAGTTCTAGTGATAGTGAACGGGAGTATGCGTCGCGAATGCGGTATCAAGCTGGGAGGCGCGTTCCAAGGCTCGATGTGTTCACCGATGATATTACGGGGGAACAATTTGAGAGGAAGAAGATATCGGGGTTGGACGTTTGGGTTAATACGGATACAAACAATGTGATTGGAAGTGGTTCAGTGGCACAGAGGACTAGGTCTCATAGGGTTTCTACATTTTCCGCAAAGATGAGAAGGAAAATGGGAATGGGGACTGTTAGCAGTCCAATTCGGTGCGATGATGAGGATATCGGTTTGACCGATGAGGATGACAGTACTTCTTCTTCTGGGTATGATTCATATTCTGATGATGATGATGATGATTATGAGATGGAACCAGGGGCAGCGGAAGAAGGGGGAACGACCACAATGGGAGAGGATGGAATTAAAGTGCCAGCTAGAAAGGTAAGAACAAGCTCAATGAGAAAGGAGCATGGAAAGAGAAGAAGAAGAAAAAAGAGAATCATAGGGGATGCAGAAAATGAGAGAACAAGTAGAATTAGAAAGGAAAAATCTGATTCGTCGATAAAGACAAAATCATCAATTGCAAGAAAGAAGACAATTATAGCACATGGAAAGAAAAATAAGAAAAAAGGTCTACTAGAAGCGGGGGAGGAAGAAAGCACAGAGAAGAGAGTGAGAAAGGAGAGAAGAAAGAGGGAAAAAGACAAGTGCGGTAGAAGGATAAAATATCCTGCTCCTCTTTACAATCTTTTATCTCGAGAGGTGGATGGGGTAGTTCAACGAGAAACTGAAAATAGACATGATGTGCCACCTTTTCCTTTGGACTACATTTTCGAAATCGAAGAACCATTAGAGGAGAAAACGGACTATGAGAAGCAATTGGAACCTTTATGGGCGGAGTTTGATTTTGCTCTCAAATCTGTTGAGCTTGTGTCCTTCAATTCTTCTGCAGTAAGTTTCACAATTTCTTCAAAAATATGCAATGTAGTCTTCATTCGATTAACATTTCTTTAATAACGCACATTTCTTAAATTTGTTAATTTATTTCTGAACGTGAATGCTGCAAAATATTTAAGAAATTGCATTTGTCTTTTTTTTGGGTATTCAAATTTTTTTTTGCCATATCAATTATTTCTTTAAGTTTTACAAATTTGTGAAATGTGTGATGCTATTGTGTAGATTGACAATGAAAATGCTCATAAATCAAATGTCAAAGGGGATGTAGCTACCATATGTCAACAAGGAGAACATGATCTTATCCTCGATGAAGAAATTGGATACAAATGCACTCTTTGCTCTTTTGTGAAGCTGGAGATAAAACACGTGATTCCATCTATGGTAAGTAATGCTTGTTGAATTGGCTTTCTTTTTTAGTTTCTCTATTTATTTTCTATTATATTGTATTTGACATATAATATGTGGCTAACTTATATAACCCATATGAAAACTAATTAATTCAAAGATCATGCTTGCTTTGACAACTTTGCTAGATTATTAAGTCTCTTTCTTGTTAACAGAAGAGTCTTCTTTGAATTGCTGATGGTAGTTGAAAAGGAATTATATAGTTGCACATATGGGAATACCAGGAATACCCAACAAAGATCAACATATCATTACTTAATTTTATTTGTAGTAGGTTAATAGAAAAGGAAATGATTTCTCTTCTTGCAATTTAAAGTTGGAACTTTGATGAACTGAGATTAATATATCTTGGCTACAATTTGAGAGGTGAAATTGATTTAAGGCATAATTGGCGTCCAATCAAGTAGTGGGTACAAAGATTTGGTGACATACCTTTGATATATGCATTTGCTACACATTTTGTTCGAGATCTTTAGATTATCCATAGAGATGCGTGCTCACACATGACAATGTGTCTCCAAAGAATTTCTTCATATGTTTAATAGATGTATATGTACGTATCAGAAGTGTGTAACCTGATCAATATCCTTTTCGTTTATAGATCTCAACAACCACGGAACCATATGTAAGTCGATATGGTTGTTCCCTTTTTAGAATTCTTTATTAATTTCATATTTCCATTCTTTGGTTAGTTACATACCCAAAATTCTTAATTTTGTGAAATTAAACTCATTTTTCAATATATCGTATTTGTAGTTATGCAATCACTTGATTTTTTTAATTGAATCTTTGAAATAGCTAGTAATATTGTGTTAAGCTCTCGTAGTATAATGTTTGATTTTTGGATAGTTTTTATTTAATTTTTATAAAAAAAATACTTAAGAGTTGAGATCAATTGACTATGCATGCATATTAATCTTTATGAGAAGAATACATAGTTTATATCTGTGGATTAGTTAATGTGGGATTCAATATTGACAGGTTCTCTAATATGCCTTAAGGAGTATTAGATATCATAATTTTCTCTTGTAAAAATAAATAACAAACAAGTGTACAAATATTATTATATTTAAACGTAAGTTTTTCATTTGGGATTTCGCATAATCTAGAGAAGCAAAAAGAATTTTTCAGAGGAAATATTTCCTTAAGAGAAACATTCGCGGTAAATGTAAAACGGGAAGAAAAAGGTATGAAAAATTAAAGAAACACGAAAAGCAATGCAACTGAAAAATCTTTTTAATTAGCTGTTAGTAGTTGAAATGGATAACAAAATCGCTGAGATGGGAAGATGTGTTTTTTGGATTCATATTGCAGGCATTAGTTATTATGACTCACAATTAATTATATTTACTTTACTTTATACTCTAGAGACAAGGTGAAGTAACTGAATCTACTGTTTGCTTTGATCTCCAAGTTGCCCTATACGATTTTATTGATTCTTGCTTACTATAGCCTTTAAGTAATATTTCTCGATGTTATTTTAAGAGATTTGCTCTGTGCAGTTTGTATGCAAAGTAGTAGTTGAAGGAACTTCTGATCCATCTCCTAGCAATATTATTCTGATATTAATTGTTTTATTTTTTGACAAGTTCTGAATTACATGTATGCTTCATGAACTGATTTCTTTTCCTGAAACCTTGTTTGATGTCATAGGACGCTTACAGCTCTGAAAGAATTAGCAGGAGATATTGTTCTGATGCGGCAAATATATTTTGGGATGGGTCTCATTTTGAGGAAGGGGTTTCTGAAAGTCTTTCACCTGAATTAAAGGGCACCATATGGGAAAGATTTCCAAACATTAGAAAAAAAATGTATAAGCATCAGCAAGAAGGGTTTGAGTTCATGTGGAGAAATTTAGCTGGCAGCATCAATCTTGAAGAGCTGAACAATCCCAATGTTTCTGAAGGTGTAGGCGGTTGTGTGATCTCCCATGCTCCTGGGACTGGGAAGACCTTTTTGGCCATAGCTTTCATGCAGACATTCATGTCTGTGTTTGAGGATTGCAGGCCAGTCATCATGGCACCTTGCAGTATGCTACTGACCTGGGAAGAAGAATTCAAAAAATGGAATGTGAATATTCCATTTCACAACCTTAACGCTAAAGAATTCTCAGGCAAAGAAGATGGAAGCATACTTCAATTGGTGGGTGGAGGGAATAGTTGTTCAGTCGAATCAATACGGCTAGTGAAGTTATTGTCCTGGACGAAAGGAAAGAGCGTCCTAGGAGTCAGCTATTCTTTATTTGAGAAGCAAGCTGGCCAAAAAGTTGTGAAGGATAGAGAAGGTCGAGAAAAGGAGGTTCCACGTGATAAAATAGGAGAAAATATAAGGAAGACATTGCTTGAGAAACCCAGTCTCCTGGTACTTGATGAAGGTCATACACCAAGAAATGAGAAAAGCCGCATTTGGCAGGCTTTACGGAATATCAAAACAGAAAGGCGTATTATTCTTTCTGGAACCCCTTTTCAGAACAATTTTTATGAACTCTATAATACTTTGTGGTTGGTAAGGCCAAAATTTGCTAACAGGATCTCATCAACCAAAAAGGTACGCCATGCACCGTCGAATTTACTCAGTGAGAAAGAGGCGAAGGGTAAATGGGCTTCTCTAACAAATTCAATTGGAAAAGGTTCTGAATCTATGTTGCTGGAGATCAGATCAATAATTGAACCTTTTGTGCATGTTCACAAGGGCGCTATACTTCAAAACCTTCCTGGACTTCGGGACTGTGTGATTGGTTTGCATCTTACAGAATTGCAGAAGGAACTCCTTGAGGAAGCTAAGGGAATGAAAAAGCAGTTAGAATTGGAACATCTCGTATCTGTGGTCACCATCCACCCTTCGTTGTTTCTAACTTGCAAGCCTCACAGAATTCAGAAACACTTCTATGATAAGATCGCCTCAGAGACATTTAAATTGGATCCCAGTAATGGGGTAAAAACAAGGTTTCTTATGGAACTCATTAAGCTCAGTGACACACTGAATGAGAAAGTTCTGGTATTCAGTCAATATATTCATCCATTTTCTTTAATAAAAGACCAGCTTCATCAACATTTCAACTGGAGTGAAGGAGTAGAGGTGCAACAAATGGATGGAAAACTTAATATGGAGAATCGACAGTCACTGATTAAAAGTTTCAATGATCCTTCCAGTAAAGTGAGGGTATTGCTTGCATCAATAAAAGCTTGTCGAGAGGGAATTAGTCTGATTGGGGCTTCTCGAGTTGTTCTATTGGATGTTGTCTGGAATCCTTCAGTTGTGAGACAAGCTATAAGCCGAGCTTTTAGAATTGGCCAGAATAAAATCGTGTATACATACCACCTCATCACTTCTGGAACAGAGGAACGACAAAAGTACTGCCGACAAGTTCAGAAGAGTCGCTTATCAAAGTTGGTGTTCACTTGTAGCCAGGGGCATGTTAATGAGCAGAATAGTTCATCAGTGATCTCGGGTGACAAAATCTTGGAAACAATGATTGGAAATGAAAATCTCAAAGACATGTTTGATAAGATTGAGATTATAACCAAAACAGTTGACATTGATTGATACTCTTGACTCCAAGGCAATCAGCAAGGAACAGTGGTTCTGTTGATCTTCTATTTTCCCTATTTGCATATGAAGCTTCACCACACTTTTGTTCTATCAAAGCCATTAGCTCCAAAAAATTTCAGATGTCCTGCCTCAAAGTCAGACATGGATCAGGAGTTGATTTGTTTTTGCTGAACTGTAAGTTCTCAATGAACCGTTTTAGTTGCTTTTATCAATTATATAACTATACATGGATATGCTATGTTCTCGTAAACATAATATCAGAATCTTGAAATTTCTATGCTAGATGATGTTACCCTGATGTAACGAAGGAAATTTTGTGTTCAAGAAATAAGTAATCGATTATAACTATCCATTTCATCACCCAAGTGCTTAAGTTTAATCCTCAATTAAGTTGTAGAAGTTTGATTTAGTGAAACTAACATATCTTTTCAATCGCTCTCTGTCATATGGGTCATAGTTATAAAGCAAGCCAGTGACATTGTTTTTTCATTTGTCAAACTGGTTCTAAGAATGAGACCATATGTTTTCTTCTCTTTCTTTTTCATAATCTGCTGTATCCTAAATTATCTTAATAGTTATAAAGGTCTTCATGGAAGTGTTGTGCCTCATTTGTAACCTTGTTTATATTGATGTAGTGGAGATTATTCCTTCATGGTTTTCATAGCTCTAGTCTGTTTATCAAAAATTTGCATGCCAAATACAATATATAGTCTCAAATTCTTCTCATTCTTTCATTTTTGGCTATTCACACTTGTTATTATGGCACATTTTGACCCCTCTAGATGACTATAAAAATTACCAATGCACCAGTTTTCGTTGTTTGAGAGTCTGCAGTACATGACTAAATTGACAAAACATGAACGCTGTAGTATTAGTTGAGATTCTTTCTTGAGGCGAAATTTCTCTTAGCATGGCATAAAGAAGCCTACCTACATGCGTTGTGTGCGATTTTTCAATTGATGATAGCCACTAGAGGCTCTATCAGGAGAGTGGCTTGTCTGGTTAGAATTTGTAACGAAACGGAAAGAGCAAATGCTTAGGAATTAGGCTCATCTACATTTGAATCTTTCTGGTTGGAGGTAACTTTGTAGAGACTTCCATTTGTGTCCCATCCCCGTTGTATGGCTACTAGTACTACTTCCACCAAAGAAGACAGTAAAAGCCTCTGATTTTTTTTTTCTCAACTTAGCAGAGAACTTTTAGTGGATGGTGTATCATTGTTTTTCACATATAAACAGCAGTTTAGCTTCAGTCTAATAATTCCATGCGCTTTTACATTTAGATGGACTTCACAATGCAAAATGAAATATTGTGGAACATTAACGGAAATGATATAATAATTATTACTAAGGCTAATTTACCTGTTTTAATGAAGGTTTTTTTTTAAGAGTTGTTGTATACGTGGTTCCTATCTTTGTGACTATTTCTTTTTCTCTGCTTATCTCAGATGTGCAGACTGTGATGGCTCTTCAGAAATCTAAGTGAGAAGCTCTTGCTGGCTATTAGGACTCTGTGAGAAGACTTGTGCTTTGAAGCTTTTCAATACTCACATACAACACATGGTGACACTTACAAGTTTATACTTCACTTTTTTCATTTTTCAATATCTTCATATAGGTTTCTTGCTTTCCTATTTTTTTGGTTTTATCTTCAAAGTTACCTCATGTATTATTTTGTAAAGGCACATTTTGTAAACCTATACTTCTGAATTGTCTATATTGGTGCCATTTCTTTGATAGCGTTCTTTGAGCTTTTGTACTTTCAGAAAAGCAAAGTGGTCTTTTAACTTGATTGAAGTGAACTTTTTTTTTCTTTAGTTCCTTCTGGTAATATTAATTAATTTGTTTCAAAATATAGAAGTATATTGAATACCTAAATGGAGAACTCACCCCTTTCATGCAAAGGAACCGATCAAACAAGCTTTTGAACATCTTTAGAGTGAACTGGGTCAAACAAATTATGCAATGCATATTCAAATGTAAATAATTTATTAATATGAGGCATGAAATATCCTTTTGTCTACCAAAAATTAATATTTGTTAATATTGTAAGAATTGAGTTATCTTGAATTCCCGAATTGAATTAAATTGAGATTCGACAAGCATAAGCATGCTTAAAAGTATTACATTAAAAGGAAAGAACATTCACGTTATTTGTGCAATTATCGTAAACCCATATATCATAGGTATGGATATTGTAAATCTGTCGCTGCTTGATATTATGAATCTCACTTACTCTGCTGGGTTATATGCTTTAGAAAATAATTATACTGATACTGACATATTTTGCCAAAAGGACGGACCTTCTTTACTTCTTAACTTCTTAGGATGCTGAATGATCATAATATTGGACCAATACTAATCTGAAATTCAAATGGCCGACTGGTCATAATTGAGGTGAATTTGAACTTGTTTTTTTTTGTTTTTTTGTTTTTTTTTTCAATCAAATGAGCAAGGAAGAGGTGAATCCAATTTTGAATTCTTGCTTGAAATCAGAGGCATGATAGTTTGAACACTGAGCTCTTTATTGAGTGATTTTGTTCTAAAGTTCTAACACATAATTGGAAATTACAATTTACAATGGAAAATAATTCATTGGCTAAAGTTAAGTTACTTGTAAATTGAGATATTCGACACGAATGGGAGGTCTACGTTCATCGCATGTACAAAGACAACAATATATGCACTGATTGACTAGTAGAGGCCTTGGAGATTGAAGATTGTTTTTACACTCTTGACTTGCAACCACACAGCATTATTTTGATTTTGATAAGCTTTTTGTATTATCCAAGTATTACCTCAGACTAATTAGCTCAAATTATGGTAAAGATTAAAGAACAAGCTGTTTGAGTCTACTGACTAAAAACTGCATGAATCTCTGTGTAGTCAAATCATTTAAGTGGCTTGAAATCTTATAGACTATGTGCATTTCATATATTCCAATAGATGCTTGTTGCTTCCATAGCATGTCATGCATTATTGATAACAAATTTCACTCTTAACTAGCATATATCATAATCATATTAATGTACATGAACATGTTTCTTTAGTATATGTTTATCAAACATAGATTCTCTGAAGCTTCAATGGAATTTTTTATATTACTTTATATGGCCAAGATTTTATGTGGATTTTTTTTTGGTTTCCATTTCGAAAAAATAAATAGACTTTTCTAAATTAATTCTGAGTTTAAAGCGGCCATTGTTTGGTGTGCGGTGAAATCTTCTGTCCTTGCAGTATGTGCGTCAATCAGATCTTTGCCTAACCAATTTTATTGGGGATTTCTTAATGATCCCACTAGAGAAACTTCTTTTTTCTTTCTTTGTAAATGCTTTATAGTATTTTACTCTTGGAGAAACAAAGGATAAGTAATGAACTGCTTATACTACAAGCTTGGAGAGACTACAAGTCTATTACAAACAACCTTTATGTTTTAGAATTATGCATAAAAGCAATAAGTGTAGTGGACTTGTTGAAGGTATGGACGGTGAAAACTTTCGAGAATGAGAATTCTTATTTTTCATTGTTTCTTAGCCACTGTTTTAAGCTTTATCATGAAGAGTGGTATATCTTGCTAGAAGACAAAGCAATAAGAGCTCCATATCATCAGCTAAACATAAAAGCTTAGCATGCTATATTTGTTGTGGAAAAGATACGAGAGTTGGTTTATTTCCACTCTCCACTAGAGTTGCATGCGACAACTTCTGAGCCTTCTGGTTCACGATCTAATTCTTATACTTGGATTCCTAAGCCCTAGGCATGTATCTAGGATGGACAAACCAAGTATCTCTTTGATTATTTGAATATCTTATCTTCTACTGCTGCAATCAATCTTACTTGTATCAGGCTGGTTGCTGCTATAGAGTGCATTTTCATTTGATTGGCATTGTGATTTGTTCTCTTTAGGTTATAGGTAACTGCCTCATGGATCATCAGTTCATCTTGAAGATCATTTTGAATTTCACCAAGTTTACTCGTCATCCTCGTCCTCATCTTATTTTATCATTCCCTAAAGTTCATCCAGCACGTGGAGTATTAGAATTTGCAATTTAGTATTGTGAAGAAAATGACTTCCTTTCAGGAAGATTGCCTTTGCTCGAGGAGTACACCTTTGTGACTTATTTCCCAACATTCTTCTAGTAAGGAAAAGTTCCCTCATTATTGAGTAGTGCTGAAACATTTAGTGATAAATATAGTTGTATCATTTAAGATGGTCAAAACATATGCATTGAAGAGTCACATGTTACATTGTCTCTTGAAAGATCTTCACCAAGTAATATCTGCTGATACAAGTTATCTAATAATGTCTGCTTTGTGCTGTAGTTTTATCCAGAACCTAACCTAACAGTTATTTTTCCGCTAGAGATGCTTGTTAATCTGATGAATTCCGTAAATGCTTTGCTAGGTCCTTTTGAGAAGTTGAGATTTGAGAGATTTGGTGTCTCATAGTGATGAAAGAGGAATTTGTCGTTTCATGTAATGTTGTCAAGACGCGGGTGTCTTAGCATTAGCATTTTCGTTCGTTCTTGCTTGAGGCTTGATTCACTCGTTAGCTGTAACCGAAGAAAGGAAATCCAAATGCTTCGCTTTTTTTTTTTTGTCATGAACAATGGATTTTGGAGAATTTCTTGTTCTCATTATTTTATTTTTATTTTTTTTTACAAGTTCGTTTTTTTTTTCAAGAACAGTGGCAATTGATCTCAGCAATTACAAAAAATAAATAAATAATTGGCATAATTGGCCTACTTTATAGTTTATACTGCAGCGTGAAGTTTAAACAATGACACACTTTCAATTTTAGAAGTTATTTTATTTTTTAAAATTAGAACTATGTTTTTGAATTCTTATTAAGTTTTAAATCTTGGAAAAAAAATTGATTTATTATTCGTAAAGGTCGGAAAGGTGTTATCAGCTTTTCCTGAAATCTGAGCAATTTTACATTGAGGCATGTGATAGACCCCATGGGTATTTTGGCCTCAACCAATAGGTTAGTTACAAGAGTTAGGATATAAATAGAAGTGAAGAAGTTGCAATAGGCATTCAAGAACTCTAATGAGTTTCTCGAGAATGACATGCGATCTGAACGCGTTTTACAACTTACTCACATCTATTTATATCCTAACTCTTGTACATTGTAACTAACCTATTGGTTGTTGTCATAATACCCTTTGGGGTCTATCAGCATATGATTACTAGTATTCACCTGCGTGAATGTCACTGGTTGGAAGCCCGGAACAGTCATGACGTGGCTCATGGTCAAAGGTCGGCTTCTAAGAAACACCATTGCATTTTCTTTGCAATTTATGCTTTTGGCATCAACCTTTGTGGGGGCTTCCATTGAGCATGCTATTAAGCTATTATTTTACTAATGGTTGTCTTTTACTGTGAGCCATATGTTTTTCAGGTTTGGAGATTGAGAAGGTTTGAACCACATCTGGATTACTTCAACAATGCTTGTTAGTTCGGTAAGCAAAATAGTATTTGATTTTCTTACCATTCGTATATCTTTTTGCACCTTTCCTGCTGACATGCGTGCTAATTAATGAAATCTATTCCAAGCAAAGCGCTACTGGGACTAGACTGAGCCGGCAGCAAAACTTTCCGTTCATCTCAACAACTAAATAAATACTCATTTTTTTCCGATCAATACAGGGTTGCCTACCTGATTCTGCGCTCTATGCAGGGATATCTATGATGGTTAGAACATATTATGCACATGTATGTTATGATTCTTATGAAAAGTCCTATAGGATCATAATGTACATTCCTGCACTTGAACCTGGATTTTGATATAATATGAACGAAACAGGCAGTCAGATGCTTCCTTGTCAACTGTTACATTTGCAGATGAACTTATTCTTCAGGATTGATCAACAACTTGTTTTAGTCAAAGCCTGAACTGTCAAATATCACATGGTGAGTATCTGTTTAAAGTTGAACTAGAGCAGATTTGAAGACTGATTAGATTGCAATTTGAAGCACGTTGTGAAGGCCCATAGGCAAGTTGATTGTTATGCCATATGTATCATTCTTCTTTTCTTTTTCGTCTTTCTGCATTTGAGGATGGTGCTGGTTCTGGTGTTGGTGTTGAAATTATGTTGTTTGTTTCTGGTAACAAGATTTTGAAAGAAGATTTACACATCCAGAATTTCTTTAGTTGATTTAGAATTGAGAATGTCCATTCATGTAAATTGGATCCTAACAATTTAATGTGTAAATCAATTTCATCCTTATTTTGAGGATTTTGATTTCCTTTCTGTTCAATCAAGTAAGTATCACAATAGACGAAAACCCACGTCAACAAATAAACTTAAATTACACATGTAATATTGGGATCCTTGAAGTTAGAGGTATTGAAAAAGATGAAAATGGGAAAAGCATTTGGTCCTGAATCTCCTGATGAAATCCCAATAGATGCTTGGAAATGCTTAGGAGAAATATAATTGAATTGACTTGGTTAGTAAATTTTTTTTGACAAAATCTTTGGATGAAAGCATTTGGTCCTGTTGTTGTTCTTGTTATTGTGTCTCTCATAATTGGATTGTCTTTCATTATTCATCTGCTTATTTATCTAAGAATTAGTCAGCATTCCTGCTACAAGATGCATTTGCTTTGGATCTCTTTTAGCCTGGTTTTCGAAAAATGTAGTTGTAGATCATAACTTTAGTGGCTGAACTACTAGTGAAAGGTGCGGAACTTTTATTGCCATATTGACATGGATTGAAATGGTAGGTCATGTTTCACATAGTTTTCCTAATTTCTGCATTTCATAGGTTTTCACTAATCTTTTTACTTTTTGATCCCTTTACAATGTTTACTAGTAACATATTCATTGATTTTTAGCATGAAGGTTTGTGACATTGAACTTTTCTTATTTGCTGGTTTATCTAATGTTCTTGTTTCTTTAGTATTTGAACTTGAGACTTTTGAATGCCAAATAATTTTTTTCTAAACAAACTGCAATTGTCATTGGAACTTTTTATAACTTAAATAGCTGGCAATATGTTATCTCTTGTTCTGTTATTTAATTAGCAATCTGTTATCTTTTGTTATGTTATTTATTGCGACTTTTACTTGGATGATATTATTGGCATCAAGGTAGATTGAACTGCAGTCACAGTTTTTTTTTTTTTTTTTGTTTGGATAATGCTTGGGTACGTTGCTCTTGAATATCGTTTGTCAAGTTAATGTTCATGTTGATGGCTAAGAACGAAACTGCTTTCGACCTTTCAAGTACTACAACAACAACATATATAGCCTCAATCCCAAATTAGCCGGGGTCGGCTACTGTCATTTCAATGTTGTTATTAAGTTTCGTACCCCTTAGTTGCTTCTGCTTCAGGCTTGGTTTCTCTTTTTCGAAGCCTTGGCTTACAGTGGAAGATGTGTTTCATGTTGAAGTTATAGGATTATGGATTACTGTCGCGGTCATTTTGCCTTGGTTCAGTCGTCACTTGACCGAGATAATAAAACGACGTTATGCAGGTTATAAACTTTTATACTTGATGCAATTTTTTATGCTCTTATTGTTAAAACATTTCATATTTTTCGAATCATGAAATTACTTCTCCTATTAATTTAGTTAATCCTCAAGTTTTATTAGGTTTGAACTGAATTGAATTAGATAATATATCATTGGTCGAATCGGAGTATAAATGGAACCTTTGATCTGTCAGTGTTTGCATCACTACTCTTCTATATGCTTTCTCAGTTCAAGAGGATATACAATGGTGTATGCTATTTGCAGATGATATTGTCTTAGCGGATGAAACAAAAGATGGAGTGAATAGGAAACTAGAACTCTGGAGGAATACATTAGAATCTAAAGGCTTTAAGTTGAGTAGGACGAAAACTGAATACATGCACTGTGAGTTTAGAAACACTAGACATCGAAATGATGGAGTGGTAAAATTAGGGGAAGTAGAAGTTCCTAAGGTGAACCACTTTAGATACCTATGATCAATCATACAAAATGATGGTAATATTGAGAATGATGTTACACATATAATTCAAGCTGGATGGAAGAAATGGCGTAGTTCAACAGGGGTGATTTGTGATCGAAATGTTCCTACTAAGGTAAAAGGAAAATTTTATAGGACCGCAATTAGGCCAACTATGCTCTATGGTAGTGAATGTTGGGTGGTAAAACAACACTAATTACATAAAATGAACGTAGCAGAAATGATGATGCTTAGGTGGATGTGTGGCAAAACTCGTAAAGATAGAATAAGAAATATAGAAATTTAAAGACAAGTAGGAGTATCACCAATTGATACAAAGATTAGGGAAGGGCGGTTGTGGTGGTTTGGTCACTTGCAAGTATGGCCTACAAATGCCTCCACTAGAAAACTTGACTCAATAGAAACTGTAGAAATTCGACGAGGTAGGGGTAGACCAAAGTTAACATGGGATGCATTAATTAGGAGGGATTTGAATGGTTTGCAAAGCTCACCATCAATTGCACTTAATCGAATACAATGGAAAAATTTGATCCATGTAGCCGACCCCAATTAATTTGGGACTGAGGCTATGTTGTTGTTGTTGTTGTTGTTGTTGTTGTTGTTGTTGTACTTCAGCGCTTTTTTCGCCTTCGTTCTTTTCAGGTACAAACAGAGATGGGTGGATTCAAGACTCTAAATGGGCCGAAGCCTTGTTTCCATAGTCTCTGACCAAGATTTTGTTGTGCTATGAACTTCAAGTGGTGTGTATACAGAGTTGTAGAAGCCTGGTTTGAACCAATCAATTAATGCTGCTTTAATCGTAGGCTTCGTAGCAGAGAGTCTCATCATCTAAGGCAAGGCCTTAAAAGACTTTATTTTTTTCATTTGAACAACTAAAGACATGGTGTTTATGTTAATCTTATGTGCGAATTTATCCTGAATCATTTTTGGATAGTCGTATCAAAATTTATCATGTATTGTATTTTCTTTTTTCAGGAATCGGATGGTGCCACTGCTCAGTAACTCTTGTTCGAATCACATCGGCAATGCTTATTCTTCTACCAAAAAAAGTAAGTGTTTTCTTTGTTTTTCGATATCAACTCGCATGAAATGGCAGCATTACCTCTAGCTGAACTCTTCTCTCATGTTTATCTTCCACCTTCACCAAGTTCGGTGGGGCCTCTTGGCATGAATTTTTAACCGGCTGGATTTAGATGAAGAGTTTTAAGACCAGATTTTTAATCTCATTTTTTTTTTTTCATTAGAGCAACTATCAAACATGTTTGTAAGGAATCAAACACTCCAACAGTTTAGTATATAGGCCAATAAATATTATCTTCTATCCGTTAAGATTTGATGTTAAGATTTGAAATCATTTAGTTGTAACAAAAAAATATTGTGGTTGCAACTGTTACTTATATAAATAGGTGGTTTGTACTTTAGAAAAATACACAATAAAAATTATCTCTTTTAAAAATTATTATGGTACTTTCGTTCTCTTTTTTTGATGCTCGTTTCTTCTTTATCTCTTTGCTTCCCTTGTTGTGTTGTCTGATTTGTTCGGTTGTCGAGTGGCCGTTCTATCGTTCCGTTGGTTTGCTTGGGCGTTACATGTGCATCCTCTCCATGTATATGCATACCAATTTGTGCGTTCTTGTCCGTCTACCCAAGACCGCGTCATCCGTCATCGATCAGTCGTCCAGATTCGCGTAGAGCCCGTATGCCCAGCACTTGTCCAATTTGGTTCCATGCTATGCGATTTGTGTCGAGTTCTCATTTCCATTTTTTTTTTTTTTTTTTTTTATTTCGACCCATCGATGTCCAGTTGAAAGAGAAGAAATGAGTTATATTGTTGGATAATTTCTTTTTTTTTGGGGGCTTGTTAACCGCACACCTTTAATGCCCTTACGCAAACCAATTTTGACATGCACATTTAGATTTTGTTGACTTTGTGTAAAATGTATTAACTACTCCTATTATCACACATACACACACTACACATGAACACCACTTTCAACAATACACACCATCTTCAATAAAAAAACACCATCTTCAATAAAAAAACACCATCTTGATCAAACACTCAAGTTTGGTAGCATCAAAGACAAAGTTTTGAGCAAAAAGAACAAGTACATTGCGTTCACGTTATGTTAATCATTGTTTTGGTCATTCTTTTCAATGGTGTACATCACAACCATCTTGTTTTGGATTCACTAATGATCTCTTGAATAATGATCTCTTGAATATTTTGTTTAGGGCATCTTGAAATTCATGCTTTTTATGTTACATGGAGTCAGAATCGAGTGTTAGGAGCAAATGTCGACCAAACAATGTAAGTTCTAAAGTTAAAAACCTTATAAATCGCACTCTACTTACCTATTTTTCTGAATCGTGTTCGGCCCTGTGCGATCGAGCATGAGTAATATGTTTGGTTCAACAGTGTCGAACATGAGGCCTACGTTCGGTGTCCATAGCCGAACATCAGCTAGATGTTCGGTAACATTGCCCGAACACGATTATACTAATTGTTTGTACGCCCAATATGTTCGGTCGCCCAAATCGAACATATGAATTATGTTCAGCCACTCAAACCAAACTAGAGGATTATGTTTGGTTTGCATGACCGAACATCGTGGTTATGTGCAATTAGCTCCACCGAACAGTAATAGATTAATTGAAATTTTATGGAACAAATTTTTGTTTATTTTCAAGGTACAAATGCATGCATTCCCTTCAGAGTAGACTACAGTGGCGTATTCTGTAACGACCCACATTATTTAATATTAACTAACTTATTAATTACAGATTATGACCCGTAGCTCGGACCCACATGGACACCACCAACAAGAATAGAGCACGCCAACTAAGGTATAAATAGTTATTTTTGTGTGATGCGCGTTAATTTGTGTATTATTACTCAATAATTCCCGTCGCATAGTTAAGAATTTCAATTGGTCGTGTTGTGCGCTTATAGTGACGAGAGTATAAGACATCGCGGGGTGCGCGTAACACGGGTGCATAGGGTAGTCAGGGATTTATAGGTCACATCACTTGTCACATCATACCTATGCATCACATCATCCCATACCTCACTTTTTTCTCTCCTACATTTCTCTCTCATCTCTTAACAAGACCCATTCTCCCTTTCCCACCTTCACGTTTTCTCTTCTCTCTTTCCCTAACAAAAAAAAGTGAGTAGTTTGAGAAGTTGAGAGCGAGAGGAGGGGTCCAAGAATTGACAAAACACGGGAAATGTGACAAGGGCTCTTTAAGATTCAACCTAGGTAAGGTTTCTTATTTTCCTTTGCTCTTGAACTTCATGAAATTTGTGTAATAGTTAAGATTTTCTTGGAAATGGGTTTAATGGTGGTAGTGTTGGTGTTGGTGTTGTTGTTGGCTTGTTGCTAATGTTGTTGTTATTTTAGTTCTTATTGTTGTTGTATTGCACAAAAAAAAAAAAAAAAAAAAAAAATTAACGTCTCTGAAGGAGACGAATTGGGAGGGGATGGGTAGCCAGGTGGGCCGGGTCGATCCTAGTCCAGGCGATCGGGCCGGACTGGGCCCAACCGAATCGAGCCCGTTTCAGGCCGAACTCATTAATTAAATTGAAAATTAATTTAAAAATTTAATAAAAATGATTTTTAAATAAAATAAATTGCAGAAATATATATATATAAATTATGAAAAATTTCAAAAAAAATAAGGAAAAATATGAAAAATTAGAAAAAAAAGCTAAGAAAAAGAGTTTCGAAGCTTTTTCAGGCGTTTGACACCCCGATATAACTCAAGAATTGTGCCAAAACTAAACTTTTTGGGAATAAAATTTTAAATTTTCAGTCACACATTATAAACTCATTTAATGTGACTCTAAAATAATTAAAGTGCTATAATTGAACGCTAGGGACTTATAAGACTATAGTCGAGTGTCGGGTGCACATCTCGAGGCATGAGCGGGACGTTTTAAGGGCGTTTTACGATTTTGCGAGAGGTAAGTAAACCTACGAGAGAATTATTTAAAATTCATTTATAGCACTTGCTTTATTTTAATTTCACTTATTCCATCGTGCTATTTATTGTTATCCACTTATTGTTCATTCAATCCCACGTGTGTATGTGTTTGTCGACGGGGTCGGGTATGGCGTAGACTCACACCCCAGGGCTAGCTACCCCGCGCTGTTCGAGTAGTTGGCCTTGTTGGGGGTACAAGGTGACTATTTCTTGCGAGACCCATTAGGTTGAGAGATGTTTGACAGGGACCTAAGTATTTGTCATGAGTTCCTCTTGAGAGATGTTTGGATGAGGTTCTACCATTCATGGGTTCATCTCATTCGACCGTGAGATGTTTAGCGAGACGATCGTCATAGGTTCCTCTTGGTTTAGCTAAGTCGATTCCCGGATGTCGACTAGGGTTTTCTGTCACGCTACACTTGTGTCTAGTTTTGACTTCTCTGCGACTTATTTTTATGCGATTACCTTATTTTATGTTTCTTATTTAAATTGCATGAATTGTAGCTGTTTTATTGGATTTCATGAATATTAGCTAACATTCTTTAGGATTTACTCACTGGGATTTGTCATTATTTTTAGTGACAAATCGCAGATCCTACGAAGAGCCGGGGCAAGGGGGTTTTAGGCGACTACCTCTGAGCTAGGAGAGCCCCATCAACTTTTTGCGTAGGTGTTTGTATGTACTTATTTACTGCTTTTATGAGATCTTTGGGTGGACTTGTATACTTGATACATGTATATGACTATTTTTTGTACTTTTGTCGCTTCTTTTGATATACATGATATCTCATGCCCAGTTTCCACACTATAGGGCTGTTTATAATATGCAAACTTTTCATTTTTACAATAGTTGCATGCTTTAAAGACTTCCGCTAAGATACATAACTTATAATAATTTAATAAGTCGTGAACCACTTAACTTAGTTAACTTATTGCAAACATTCATAAATACTGAGTTAATTGGAATAAGATACGTATGGAGGTTTAGGTCACAGGCCGTCAAGGATAAGTGTGCGCTGACGTGGCATGCTTGGTGACATGTCTAGCGACGTGGCGATACCCGATTTGCCTCGGAGTTTTGGGTCGTTACAGTTGGTATCAGAGCATAGGTTTAAGCGAACCTTGGGGAAAAGTTTAAGAGAACGAATAAAACTTAAGAAAACAAACTTAGACGTGGAAACCCGAAGATCTTGACTTACAACCTTAGTTGGGAAGCAAGCGTGAGGCGGGTAGTACCAGGGTTTATATGTTATATATTTTGATTGTAATAGTATATACGCGTATATGAGGCTGATAGAACATATCTTCGCTATTGCAGATACGACATGGACGGACGACCGACTCTACCTGCAGAGGACAGACGAGTGGTACAACACCTGTTGCGATTGATCAGAGCGTACTTGATCGGATCGCGGCACACGATCGACATTTTGAGAAGATGATGGCCTTGCTAAGTGCTCAGACAACAACTATCGCGACGCTTACCGCCGCCATTACTCCGAGCATCACTAAGACGATAGTTACTTCGGTTGTACATAGTACGCAACTGACTGCAGTTATGGCAGAGACTACCACACCGACTACTGTTTTAGAGATCCGTACTGAGGTTACTACACCGAAATCTATGCCTGTAGCAACACTGACACAGACCCTACATGAGATCACATTCAAGACCTCATTGTCAGCTGAGGCTAAGCTGACAAAGTAGTTTGTGAGATTTTAGCCGAGATATTCTACTGGGGGCGGAGACCTCGAGGCAGCCGCGAGATGGGTTCTCGTACATGAGAAGTTACATAACCTTCTGATGATTCACAACAACATTCGAGCCAGGATATCTGGACATATGCTCCGAGAAGAGGCCGGAGTTTGATGGACTGTTCATACCGAGACCCACGGAGAGCCGACTACATGTGCCAGTTTCAGACATGTCTTCTATGATCAGTACATACCGAGGGAGGTGCAGTTGCATTTGAGACATGAGTTTTTGTGTTTTAGGCAAGGTACCCACACATTTATTCAATAAATGGAGAGGTGCCGCTACCTTTTACAGTTAACTGAGGACTTGGCTTCTACTGATCGTGATCAGGTCCACTATTTTGGAGTGGGACTTAAAGATGAAATAATGAGTGTAGTAGTATCAGGCGGAGCTCGTACACTGCAGGAGATCTATGATATGGTCTTAGCCCATGAGACATACCTTCTTTATCGCTTCGCGATACCCATACCACAGCCGGCATCAGGGTCCTTCGAACGCGGAACCAGGTCTGACAGGAAGGGGAAGTGGATCATTGATATCAGAGATAGATGAGGACTAAGGAATAGACATGGTGACTACCAGGCAGTCAGTGCCAATGCTATAGTACCCGCGTAGCCAGCGCAGACTTCAGGTGGTGGTTATACACATCAGCAGGGACATAGACTGACTTAGTTACAGAGAGGCAAGGACCAAGGACGGTATGGTCAGAGGTTAGGCATTGGTCAGGGTGAGGGGTCAAGACACAGGCATGTTACTTGTTTCTAATGCAGACAACTTGGACACATTAAGAAGGACTGTCCGAGAGCTTCAGCTGCACCAATTGTAGCACCGCCAGTTCAGGCTAGAGAGCGGGCACACACGGTAGCATAACTAGACCACGAGACCACTTGACAGCTCGTCGAGGGTATGATTTTGATTTGTGGTCATTTTATGCATACACTTATTGATTCTGGTTCCATTGTATCATTTATTTCTGGACGTATGGTTGATGAGTTAGGGTTATCACCGATTAGTGTTAGCACAATCCTGATTCTCAGCATGGCAGCTAGGGAGAAGGTATATCCTAACATGATTTGTGAGGGTTGCACGATAGAGATCTACGGTCACCAGCTCCCTATTGACCTACGCATTCTGGAGGTCTTAGAGTTTGATGCGCTTTTGGGCATGGATTGGCTAGCGTCGTATCACGCCTAGGTGGACTATTTTCATAAGACAGTGACTTTTCATATCCTTGACATACCAGAGTTCAGTTTCACCAGTAATGCGAGTGTATTACCGACCACTAGGATTATATTGGCTACGACCCTAGAGATGGATTGTTTGCAGGGAAAGTAGAGTCAGTCGAGACACTAGAGGTTAGATTTGAGGATGCCTTGATTGTCAGTGAGTTTCTCGATGTAGAGGAGGATATACCTAGATTTCCCCCACACAAAGAGATCGAGTTCGTTATTGAGTTAATGCCGAATACACAGCCGATAGCTAGCAGACCATACCGGATGGCATGAAATGAGCATGATGAGTTGAAAACTCAACTTGAAGACTTGGAAAAGAAATAATTTATACACCCGTGCACATCGTTATAGGGAACACCAGTCCTATTTGTTAAGAAGAAGGATGGTAGCTTGAGGATGTGTATTGACTATAGGAAGTCGAACCAGGTGACAGTAAGGAATCATTACCCTTTGCCCAAGATCGACGATTTGTTTGACTAGTTGGCTGGAGCTCTTTTTTTCTCTAAGATTGACTTGAGATCGGGTTATCATCAGCTTAGAATTCGAGATGGGGACATACTCAAGACTGCATTCAGCACCAGATATGGGTTGTTTAAGTTTACAGTGATGTAGTTCGGACTAACGAACGCGCTGGCTATGTTCATGGACTTGATGCACAGAGTATTGAAGCCGTACTTGGACATATTTGTCATAGTCTTCATTGATGACATATTGAAAGAAGCAAGTTTCGCGTTGTGCATGAGTTTCAATACCCTTCCTTACTTTTATTGCATAAGATAGTATCAAGGGAGGCTTTAACAAAGATTACTGAAATAAAACTTGTGCGAAAAGTGGGTTTGGATGCAAATTTGTGTGGTTGTGTGCTACGTAAAACACATGGTCTTCTGTGTGCTCATGAGATCACAGTTCTTCATCAATCTCATCACCTATCTCACTCAGTAATGTGCACTCACATTGGTTTAAGCTGAGCATGGTTCCAGACAAGGAATTAGTGTCACATGAAATCACATATATGAAGGTTGTAGAAAAATTGGTTAAGAAGTTACAAAATAGTGATAATGTTGCATGAGCATTCATGGTGCAAAAGGTTCATGAGATCATCACTCCATCTGAAACCACTATTTCTACACCAAAGGAAAAAGTGACGACAAGGGGTCGACCTAACAACAAAAAAATGAAAATCTCTAACACTTCTATTAAGCGTGATCCTTCACAAAACGAGTACACCTTTTCACAACATGCACATGAGACCATGATATGTTCTAACAAGAAGAATGTCCCATCATTACGGAGGCCCAAGACAAAATCACGGGGAGCTCACTTGAAGGATTAACTGCACCGTAGATGACATTGTCACATTAAAGAATTGAATGATGTGAAATCTGATGGCAATTGTGGATTTCATGTCATTGCATTAGCCATGGGTTTGGCCGACGATGGGTGGAAACAAGTAAGGGCAAGCACGATTAAGGAGATGTCATTACATTCCAAGCAATACACTACTTTACTTGGACATAAAAGATTCGAGGAAGTAATGAATGCGCTTTCGTATGATAATGCGTAAGTACCTCATTTAATATAATATTTTTATATTTAATTTAATGTACATGTCATATTGTACTAAATGCTTGTTGTTTGATGTTAGATCTTTCGTCCCGTCAAAACATTGGTTTACCCTATCTGATATAGGCATTTTGGTTTGCTACCACTTTTAATGTCATAATTATTTAAATGTCGGCCGTCCAATGCATTACTTACTTACCATTGAGAGGCGTAGCTCCACCTATGACTAAAAGATTAAGAATCGAAATGAGACTCGTGCACGGTGACCACTGGATTCTGGTATGAATGCGTATTTGATATGATTGTGTTTATCTAGTTTAAAATCCAACTAAATTTTTGACATTGGGTGCATCATTATAGGTTAAGTTCAAGAAAACGACACCAATTCTCCCGATTGATATCGAGTGGATCAATGCGCGAGACTTGTCGGCAATTAGTTGGGAGTCAGATTTTGAAAAGCTCAATGTATTTGCTAGAACCTCACTAGATAAAGGACCTCACAGTGAAAAATTTGTCCACCTTGTCGATGAATAGGACTTTTGTATAGGCCTCTAGATATCAACATTTTGCTACACAACACTATTTTGATGATCAATATAGAACTTACTTGTATATGGGTTGATACTTGTACATGTGAACTTACTTTTGACTACATTACATTCGACAACATTATTTTGAACTCTTACTCTTAATTGTGAATTTCGATACATGTAAAAAGCCCTAATGAGAATTCATTTTGTTCATGTATTTTACATTGTTCCTATGAATGTATGGATGGATTGTTTGTAAATGCGCAATGCTACATTGTTCCTTTTCTATTTCATGTATGTTAATTAGGACCTCAATTTAATTTCAAGTATGTTCGGGTACAAAGGCCGAACACAGTAATCATGTTCGGCTGAAAAAACCGAACAAGTTCTTTATTGATCAGAAACATATTTGCCCAGTACAATAAACCAAGTACAACAATACCAAATGATGAACAACTTCAAGTGTGCTAGTAAACCAAAACAACAACATCAAATGATGAACAACTTTAAGTGAGCTAGTGCATATACATGCACTCAGCAGCCTCATAAAATAAAATAAAATAGATAACCCATTTGACTTTGTCCAAAACTTATAAACCCTCTTCATCTACATATATATATCAAGTTTATCTAAGTTGAAGTAAGTGCAAAAAGTTATAGTCGAAAAAAACTCAAAACGCAAATGAGAAAACAAGTCGTGCTACAAAGGTCTAATTTTTTCGAATCTTTTTACTATACAAGATCAGGCCCGGATTTGAAAAACGGCCTCGACGCGCGACTTTTGACAAACCATGGCCACGCGCGACTTCTAAAGAACCCTTTCCATGCTTGTCTTATGATGAACCTTATCCACGCGCGGTATCTGATAAACCTTGTCCACGCACGACATCTAATGAACCCTTTCCATGCACGACTAATCATTGGCCACTGCTTGATGCCTCATTTCAACTAATCTTGAGTCCAGAAAGTATGACACATTTGCTGGACACATCTTAATAAACCCAGCTTAGTCATAATGTCATTTGGCTTCTCCAAGTACTTATTGCCAATTTACAACGCATTTCAAATTCTCTGCACCACAAACATGTAAAATATAAGGATTTTGTAGGTGTAAAAAGTAAAAAAAAAAACGAGAACAACCAAACAAAAAAGGTGGAAAATCGTACGTTTGAGTGGTATTCAAGAATTGGCTCACAAATACTATCACAACTAGTTTCAGGATTAATAAAATTGGATGTGAGATTGTTTGGAACCAAGCTAGGTACTGTAAAACCGCGTCGTGAGGGAGCCAAACCCTTTACCCATGGTTGGCGGGGGTCTGAACATGGTTTGCCCAATCTTCCCACAAAGACTCAATAAAATAGTGCCTCGCAGTATAGCTAGCTCCAGATACCCTTTCAGCCTTCATAGGTCGGAGCAAGCCTTTGGGATGGTTTATATGTAACATAATTGTCTCAGTATGCGTTGTGGGTGATATGGCTCTACAACATCCAGGTAATAGAGCAACCCGGTGTAAAATGCCAACTCACGCACGGGTTCTCCATGGTCTCGCATTTGGTCTAAGGGTCCCACAATACCTGAGATAAATTAATTACTATTACACCAAGAGAAATAATAATCAATTATATTATGATAAAATGGATACTAACCTCTTCAGGTATTAGTGCATCCAAAGTTGTCCTATAATCCATGATTTTGTCATCTTTTAGGTTTTTCTCATACTTTGGCTTCCATTTGTTAACCCTAGGTTCAGTTCGTGTATACTCCGCATTCTTGTATTGTTGTATGAATGGAAAGTGATCATATATCCATCTCTTCAAGCATAACAAAAAAGAAAAAAAACTAGCATTCTCCCAAGTACTTAGACAAAGACTTAAAATTATGACAAAAAATCATACCTCAAGAAGCGTTGTGTACCTTATTATCTGACCATTTGAGGCTCGAGAAGCAAGACCAAGCTGACGGTACAAGTGAGCTAGTGCCGCCACCCCCATGCATAAAAAGCAACTTGATTGAGGTCCATGAGTAAATGAAGAATATCAACACTTACTCGACCGTTTGACTTATTAGTAAATAAGGTGCTCCCAAGAAGGTAAAGAATGTACGCCCTTGCCGCCTGATTTGTTGTAGGACATGAAGAAGTGTCTTTTGTAGTACCGAATTTCTCTCGTAACCAATTCAATCTAACCAAGTTTCCTCTAACTATAGAGAGTTCTTTGGTTGCTTCGGCCTCTGTGACACCAAGAACCTTTTGAAGTAATTGAACTGGTTCAATAAACCTTTCGGATCCACCATCACTGCCTTGCCATTCACCAAGATCTGTAGGAGTATCTTGACGTCATCAAGAGTGATGGTCATCTTACTAAATGGAAGGTGGATTGTATTTGTCTTAGGTTGCCACCTCTATGTAAACGTTGAAATCAACATATAATCGACAAAGTCGTACGAACATGACATCAAAGGTAGCAAACACGACCTCTGCATGATTTTATGGAACTTAGCTGCGTTAGGATTAGAATTCAAATCCTACGACTATAACATCCTCCCATGGTTAATACACTTAAACGGGCCTCGAAGCTACAAGAAAAGAATGAGAAAGTTTTATCATAAATTATGTTGTGGGTGGTCCGTAATTTTTTAATCAAGTAGTACACGAGTAATTAAATAGTTAATAAAACGCTTACCTCGCCCTTCCAAATTGTGTGAGCAACATGGTGTTTAAAACTTAAAAGCATCGTACGGTCTAAAGGTCTACCAGGAAATGGTTTATTTGGATCATCTTTAACTTCATTAATCTTGCCTCCTACTTGATTGGTGTACATCTCTTGTTCTTCCCTTCCATCTACATACTCCACTCGATCCTCTCCTCCCTCGCTTGCGTAGGCTCGATCATCATAAGGTGTTGTCTCCACTATGTCCCGAAGATTTTTCTTCCTATTGGCCCCCATCTTGGCCCTAAGGGACGCAGTCGAACGTGTGCTAGATGATTGTGTCTCGGCTCAATCCCCAATCAATATCTCTGACCTTTTAGATGCCATTACTAGCTCAAATGGAACCCCTACATAAAAGAAAATAGTAAGAAAGAAACTTCTGAAATTAATGAAAACATAAACATAATAGCACAAGATTCATACTTTAATCTCAACATTTGTCATACAACATGGATCGACTTTAAGAGACTTGTATTGAAAGGAGGATAAGCAAAAGAATGACAACAAATTATTAAAAAAAACACCAAGGTTTTGGAAATGTTGTAAAGTTTTTTATTAGGCCAAGCTGCTACTTATTATGGAGATATATATTTATGCAAACAATTAAATTTTGTTCCACAAAATTCTCCTATCCAGTGTTTTATTGAAACATTTTCAATCTTTGACATTGAAATGCAGGTTTAGTTAAATGATCTGTAGGACGTAAATTACATGTAACAAAAGCTTAAATCCACGCCAACTATTAAGAATATAAATCGTAAATTAGTTTGTTGCTAAACTGTGTATATCAAACATTTTAAAAGCTTTATAGCTTTTATAAAGCCTTTATTTGTTAATTCATGTAGGAGTAGAAGCGTTGGATCTCGACTTAGAATAGTTTAATTTTTTTTAAATGGTCTTAGATGTTCAAATTTTATAGATTATTAATTCTAACTTTCAAGGAATTAAATGCCAAAGAGAATTAGCTTTTGAATCTAGGATCATATTCGGCCATTCTTCTTTGTTTAGTAATAGCACTCGTATAATTTATGTTGATGTTTCTTAACTAAATGAGGCAAAAACTCATAACTAATTATAGGTCATAAAGGGCGAACATATTAATCATGTTCAGGCACAATGACCTAACATATCGATCATCTCCGGGCCCAAAGACTGAACATAGCAATTATGTTCGGTCACAAAGGCTGAACATATCAATCATGTTCGGCCTTAAAGGGCCGAACATAACAAACTTGTTCGGTGAAAAAGGCCGAACATAATAATCATGTTCGGGTGAACATACCGAACTTGTTCATCGTGTTCTTCCGTTTAGGATCTAACATGGTGACGAAAACCCACCAATTTCAGCTCAATGAAATCAAAGAAAAAATGACTATAAACACCGATCATGTACTGAGACCACATTACAATGAATAATCAAACCAAAAACACAAGATTTCACACAAATCAGAGACCTGCACAATTTTTTTTTAACAAATCTTTGACATACTCGAGTTGGACGGATAGAATGATGAAAAAGACGACAAATAAGCCTTGCGAGTATCGATCAAATGGTTGTTAGTTGTGTGCAACAACAATAACAACAATGGTTTGCTGGGATTTCATTTGCTTTGCTGAAAGGGAATGTCGTTTGGTTAGGTTTTGGTTGATCAACATTTGTGTGCGTGCGTGTGCGTATATTTTTAGGTTTGCAACTAATGTGTGTGTGTGTGTGTTTTTGGGTTTGCTAATGTGTGTGTGAAGGGCAGTTTAGTCTTAAAAACATAAATTTGGTATGTGCAAAGTAACAATAACTTTGACTGGTGTGCATGTTAAAACTGGTGTGTGTAAGGGCATTAAGGGTGTGCGTTTAGCAAACCCTTTTTTCTCCTTTGGAGAAAGAAGGAAAACGTCTTGCTTTGAAGTCCATCATTAGTGTTTATGCAACCCGTGCGTGAACATGCCAGTCCTTATTCATCTTGCTTGTGTAGTACACAACAACCCTTATGATCACATCAGTCCCTGCATCCAATCTAGCCCAAGCAACTGTGTGATCTTTCGTGGTATCATCCGTCCGCCTTCCATGTTTGTGCGATTCGTCGCGGTGTCATCCACCTAGCTTTCGTATTTGTGTGAACCATAACTCGATCATCAATGCATCAGTTTCTATCACGTATCCATGTCTTCTCTACCATTCTTTCTTTGTGGAGAGAGATCTCAAACTCGTGTTCGTGTCCGTCATCTGCTCGTGTGCTTTGTGTTGCATCTGCTTTTGTGGTCATCTCAAGATCATCTACTCATCCATTCGATATGTGATCATCTGCGAATTTCTCTGCTCGAGTACATGTGTACTCCAAATTTGCTCCTAAGTCGATCATATGCTTGTATGTCATGGGTTATGACATATATATATATGTTTATGCTCCATGGGTTGTCGTTAATTAAGTTCCTCTGCAACGAACCCTAGAACTATTTTTTGCCATTTGTTCACTTGAATTTGTTCTTATGTTGGTGCTTGCACACTCCACTGATTTATTTAGCAAACTGACACGAACCGCAAGTGTACGAAAATGCGGTAGTAATAACAACTCTATCTAGTGATTGAGTTGAGAATATCAAACCCAAGGGACGGTTAAAAGCTAATTTGTAATCTAATTAAGAAATAGAGTTAGGAAACGTTGAATTTTGTTTTGTAAAGGAAATTAACAACTAAATTTTTTCATCTAATTGCAAGGAATTAAAATGTGTTTTAACAATGGAGAAATAATCCAAGGGAGTTGATTTCACCTAGGTTGCATTCTTTTCATCGAATTCTCATAGTGTAATCCCCAATTAAAGTGTGATAGGCGAATTTTCATAACTTTTCACTCCACCCCGAGGTCTCGGCGATGGAGATTCTAGCGTTGTACTCGGACTCCACTGGTCGGCGTGAGTAGCATAAGTGCAACGCCGTATTAGACTCCAAATTCTAAGGCCTCCTTGGTCGACGGCCGTCGGTCGATGTACCGCATGTTCAAGGGTTGTGTCCCTATTTCTGGGTTAAAAATCCAAGGTCATGAGTGAGTTCAATCCCTAAATTCTATACCTACTTGATCAAGGAAAGCATAGCATTAAGTTCAAGCAAACACAAATCCACACTACAAATTGAAGATAACACGTGAATTACATTGGAATTAAAGAGAATAGCAACTTGGGATCCATCGATCCCCGGGACAAGAGTATTACCCCATTAGAAGGCAAGAAACAACACTAAACATGATGAAAAAATCACTTTTGACATGCTAACTTGGCACACAGTCGTTGGAAGCCCTTGGATGTACATCACGTTTTGCGTGTGCGCACACTTCAATGTAAAAATCAATCGTCATAATCAAGTGCGTGCCAAACTAATGTGTAAAAAGTAGGTTAAAATAGCATTTTTTTTCATACAATAAATCTAATTGGACTCATGAGTCCGAACTCATAAGTGGGTTTTTAAATTTTTTATAAATATTTAGAGGTCATCAAAAGAATTTAATAAGTAATTATGTTTGCCTCATTAATTGCTTAGGGATGACTTTAAAATAATAAGAAAAAAAATTGAGTTCAAATAGAATACTCTTTTTCATAAAAGATAGTTGTCTTTTAAGAAAATGATAGAACTAGTTCTTTTTGACAGAAAAACTTGACAAAATTGATGGTAACCTTTGAATTGTGCATCGCGATTTGTTCTTACTTCTTACCAACACCTGCATGTGTGTCAAAAATCCGTATGAAAAGAACGTCACTTGAGCACTTTCGTTGTCTTTTTGTTACCTACCACAAGCACATTCCTAGAAGACTCTCAAGTCTCATTAGAGAGCTCAAGCTTGTTATAATCCGTATTTGGTGTAAATTAACTCATGAATTTCAAGGGAATGTATAAATGATTAATTAAGATTTCAAAGAAATTTTCAAGTGACATCTCATATTGAACTTCACTAAAAACAATATGCACTATGTAATTGTTTGGTGAATACCAATAATTGTAACAAAATGTAATCATAATATAAATAAAAATAACAACCAATTAATGCTCGAAAAAATAAAACTACTATAAAATAGACATAGGTGGCCAAAGTCTAAGCATCTATAGAGATAGTAGAATTCATGTTTCATGAAATACTAAGAGCATCTTCAATGGGGATGTGAATTGAATGTCAATGTGTACCACCTAGGACTAAATAGACATTGGAGTGAAAAAAACCTCTCCAATGAAATGTGCATTTTGAATGTTAAGATGACGTGGATAGACATTGTCTATTTTGAATGTCAATTCTTGACATTCAAATCGACATCCATGTTGAATAATATATGATTTTTTTTAAATATTTAATTATTTTATTTACACTTTTATTTTCACATTTTAATTAATAAAATTACAAAAAGAAATGCCACCTCATCAATTGAGCCACAAATTCACATATACCATTGGAGACTTATTTTGAAGTTGTATGTCAATTTGAGCCACATGGGATAGACATCCTCTTCACATTGAAAATTCACACTCACAATCCACATTTACCATTGGAGATGCTCTAAATAATAGACCTTACTAACTTAGCCTTAGGTCCATTATAGATTTAGAAACGAAAAATATTATTTTGACCCACTTTTGGCACATTATTTGAGCACGAGCTTGATTGTGACTCTTGATTGTTCCATTGATACGTGTGTCCATGAAACTCGGTGTCCATCAAAGGAACTCCAGTCAAGCGCGTGCCCAAATAGCATGCCAAAAAATGCGTCAAAGGAAGATGATAATCTAACATTGTAGGAAACATACATTTATTACGTAATGGTGTAGATTTGATTGAGATATGTGCCGCATGAATTCTAAAGGCATTTACACTATTGTGTAGCAAATGTTGTTGGACCATTATTTGCCTCATAATTTATTTACATAGTGGCCAAGATATGTAACTTATATTTTAATTAATTTTATGTCCATTAAGCTTCTCTTTTAGGTTACTAATTTGATGGAAATTGGTGTTAATATGGGAAGTCCAATGGTTCTCTCTCAAGCCTATAAAATGACACTTGTACCATCAAACAAGTGTATAAAAAATTAAGGTTTATGAGGATAATAGACTTTGGCGTAGAGACGATAAACAAGATAATGGCTTCCGCACGTAAAACTCTACTTGATCTATTTTATTATGCTTAAGAATGTTTACATGTGGTATTAGAGATTACTAGATCATTAAAGTTTTCCATGATCAAAAAACGAATTATCATTTTTTTTTGGTACATGATCTAATTTGATCTTGTTAAAGATAAACTTCATCAAGTATATGCATGCTTAATCAAACTATGATATGATATACAAGTACAAATGTATATATTAAAACACACTATTTTTTTTTCTTAAAAAAATTATCACACACTTTCATGAAATCTAATTATACAAATTAAGAGATCATGATCTAATCTATTAATTATTCTTGCTTACAATCATGAAAGTATATTATCTATATTGTTGTGTTGGATAACTTTGGATTCATTTTAATTTCAATTCCATGATATGTATGTTGGGTTTTATGGTTCATACGCAGCGTGAAATTACAAAACAATTTTGACAAAAACCCCAACAGATCCGAATCTAATTCCATTAAAAACGTTTAAACCATGAAAACTTAATCATACCTCGGTCGCAATATACCTTTCTCGAAGGTTGATCGATCTCTAAGGCGCTCGCTAATGACGAACGCCCTCTACCATCACCACACACACACACAAACGGCGACCGAGATTCAAAGTGCTAGCTTCGAGAGAATACCAAACCTTTTTGTTTCTATCCAAAACGATCCGTAGCGTAATTCGAAAACCCTAATTCGTTTCTAAACGAAAATAGAGTTTCGGCCCTTAATCTTTCCTCTATGTGTTTTAACTTAAAGCGTCTATTTATACAACCTCAGTATATAGACGGTTAAGTAAATTACACATATACCCCTACTTAAAGAAGTATAAGTGTAATACACCACAAGGACGTTTACATCACGAATTTTATCATATAAAACTCGTTTTTCTGAACCATCTTAAAATCTCGCAAAACCATTCTTAGTGTGCGACCCAATAAAGGCTCATACAACGTTGGCGAAAGTATCAAAACTCATTTTGGTATACAAGTCATAAGCGACCTCTAGCAAGACATTATGACTACCCAAGTTGTACGAATATCAATCGATACAACCTAATCAATAATGTATATAACATCCTTTTGTCACACGATATCCTTTTGATCAAACATAAGGCATGAAATTGTCATCCAACATGTTCAATCGTACTAGTCTCGATCTCTGGTAGATCGAAAACATCAAAGTGACATTGATCAATATCAATTCACTTGGACTAGGCCTTTTAACAGCCTAACACATCGAGGGATCCACTTTGAATATCTCTCTTTATATGAGAGGGACAAATTCTATCTCAATTACGCAACTTCATCACATTGCTCACACAGTAACCAATCACAATCTTTATAATTGTCCGGTTAAAGACAACGTTTAATTGTGTCAAATCACTGTGTTCCTAATGTTGAAGTCTCTGGTAATCTCAAGTCGGAGGATCAGTAAAATATACCTATCATGAGAAACAACTATGACTTAATCCATGTGATGTTCTCATAGCGGGTGGTCCAAGACTTTGTTCCTTAATAAGTACTCGTGATCTTGATTCGTATCCCTATACGTATAATCATCATATGATCATCAATCAAGACTCACACTAGTCTTAATTCATTATAGTTCCCAAGATAATGATCGACTAGGGACATTTATGATATTTCTAAATACCCATGGATCTTATTATAATGTAAACATGCAAATTAATTATAATAAACAACAAATGAAATCCTCTATTTTATTAACTAAAAGTATTCATAAAGACAGTTAATGGATTGACCTAGGGCACATGCCCCAACATCTCCCACTTGCACTAGGGCCAATCATACATGCATCTAATGCCCAATGATCTAACATGACCATCAAGTTTTGCTTGTGGAAGAGCTTTTGTCAATGGATCCGCAACGTTGTCTTCAATAGGTACTCTGCAAATCTTCACGTCTCCCTTCTCAATAATTTCTCTGATGAGATGAAAACGTCTGAGTATATGTTTGGATCTGTGGTGTGATCTTGGTTCTTTGGCATGTGCTATTGCCCCGTTATTGTCACAATACAAACAAACAAGGTTAGCAATACTTGGAACCACACCTAGTTCAGAAATGAACTTTTTGATCCAAACTGCCTCCTTTCTTTGCATCGAACGACGCAATATACTCGCTTTTCCTGTTGTAGAATTTGCCACATGCTCTTCGCTTCAAACTTTTTCAGCTTACTGCACCCCCATTCAAAGTAAACACATATCCAGATCGCGATCTAAAATCATCTATATCGCTTTGAAAACTTGCATCTGTACAACCATTTAAAACTAGATCATTTTCAAAACCTCCATAGACCAAGAACATTTCCTTAGTCCTTCTTAAGTATTTAAGAATGTTCTTTCTTGCTATCCAAGGACTCTCACCGAGATATGACTGATATCATCATTGTAGTGCTCTCAAACATATGATACACCGTGTCGAGTGCATAACATGGCATACATGATAGATCCAATAGGCCGATGCATATGGAATCTTATTCATACGGTCCTCGCTCATCATTTGTCTTAGGACATTGAATTTTGCTAAGACTTATGCCATGAGACATTGGCAACAATCCTCTTTTAGAGTCTTGCAAACCGAACTTATTCATCACCTTGTCTATGTAAGCACTCGACTTAGACTCGATTAGCCTCTTAGATCTATCCCTATAGATCCTTATCCCTATGATGTAGGTCGCATCTCCTAAGTCTTTCATTGAGAAACACTTCCCTAACCAAGACTTGACATTCTCGCAATGTTGGGATGTCATTTCCAATGAGTAATATATCATCAACATACAAGATCAGGAAAAACTACACTCCCATCGACCTTCTTGTATACACAGGCTCATCTTCGTTCTTAATAAAACCAAAATCCTTGATTGCTTCATCAAAACGAAGATTCCAACTCCGAGAAGCTTGCTTTAATCCATAAATGGATCTTTGAAGCTTGCATACCTTCATAGAATTCTCAAGATGTACAAAACCTTCAAAGTTGTGTCATATACACGTTCTCAAGCAACTTTCCATTAAGAAATGTTGTTTTTACTTGTTCTCACGGAAGTGTATAAAAAATTAAGGTTTATGAGGATAATAGACTTTGGCGTAGAGACGATAAACAAGATAATGGCTTCCGCACGTAAAACTCTACTTGATCTATTTTATTATGCTTAAGAATGTTTACATGTGGTATTAGAGATTACTAGATCATTAAAGTTTTCCATGATCAAAAAACGAATTATCATTTTTTTTTGGTACATGATCTAATTTGATCTTGTTAAAGATAAACTTCATCAAGTATATGCATGCTTAATCAAACTATGATATGATATACAAGTACAAATGTATATATTAAAACACACTATTTTTTTTCTTAAAAAAAATTATCACACACTTTCATGAAATCTAATTATACAAATTAAGAGATCATGATCTAATCTATTAATTATTCTTGCTTACAATCATGAAAGTATACTATCTATATTGTTGTGTTGGATAACTTTGGATTCATTTTAATTTCAATTCCATGATATGTCTTGAACCAAGTTAATAGAAATATTTTATTATTTAATGAAAATTTTAATTATATAAATAACATGTTACTTATATGTAAAAATAAACTCATTTCTTTTAGAATATTCATGCTTTTCTTACTCATTTAATTAATATTACAAATAATTTTGTTATATATTTATGATTGACTCTTGATTTTCTTTGTATTAAATAATAAGTTTGTAACAAATTTCTTATCAACAAAGTATCTCTCATGACATTATGATTCTTTCTTAATTAATTATTTTATTTTTTATTATTCATCTCATAAAACACAATTAGAACTATTTAAATGTAGCACTCTTGGGTTTTTCTTTTACATTAAAGTCAATAAAAAGTAAACATTAAAGATAGTTTTTTTTTTAAATATATATAAATTATAATAAAAAATAAAAAATAAAATAAAATGTATAAATGATAAAGAAAATATAATGGAAACATAATGTTTGACATAAATTTTGAATCTTATATATATATATATATATATGAAATTATTATTTTTTAATCAACACTATAATGATATACTATAAATTTGAGTTGATAGTGGGTAAGCCTTGTCCCCGATAAAGCTAAACATTAAAAGGGAGATGGGTTATCCCGTTCGATGAGGCATAGTTGCTAAGTAGACTTCGTCTCGCCACCCAACCTGGAGGTTGTCCCACCAACTCTTATGAGTAGTGCCTTTTTGTGTTATTAAATAATAATAATTTAAAGTAAAATAAAAATAAATATATATATATATATATATAAAAAAACATAATGATTTATATATTATAATAAAACTGATAATTGATAATTCTTATTTTATAATGAGTTAGTTGTCACCAAACTGACCTAACTATATTTATGGAACACACATTATTAAAAATATTATAGTAGGCCCAAAGGTGCACCACATTTTTTTAGTAATGTACGTTACTTATTAATTTATTATAATTTTACAATAAGTTAAAAAATAAAATAAAATAAAATAAAATAAAATAAAATGTAACGGATACCCAAAAGATACCATACATTTTCATTTTAAAAGCATTGTGTTTTACCTAAAGGAAAAACATAATATTGCTAAATTGTGAATTATTCTGTCCGCTATATTAATATACAAAATAACAATAAATTCCTTTCCACCGCAACATCTGTTCCCTTGTCGCTTCATTCACAAGCATCGTCTGTTCCTATTCTTAATGGGACTAATTTCTCAGAATGGCGCGAACAAGTCCAATTTCACTTAGGTGTATTAAATCTTGATTTTGCATTACTTTCTGAGAAACCGGCTACTATTACTGTAACTAGCAGTGCTGAGGAAAAAGCTTCCTATAAATCTTTGGAACGCTCGAACATACTTTGTGTAATGTTTATACAAATGACCGTTGCGACAAACATCAAGACTTCTTTTCCACTAACTGAAAATGTTAAAGAATTGATGACAATTGTGGAAGAGAGGTTTAGAAGAGCTGATAAGTCTCTTGTTGGGACAATTATGGATGAATTAACCACGAGAAAGTTTGTTGGTACATGTAGTATGCATGAACATGTACTTGAGATGACAAATCTTGCTGCTAAGCTCCAAGGACTTGGATTGAATGTTAATGAATATTTCATCGTCAAGTTCATATTGAACTCCTTGCCTTCTCAGTATGGGTCATTTCAAATTAACTATAACACTATTAAGGACAAGTGGAATGTTAATGAATTGGCCAGTATGCTTGTACAAAAGGAGGCAAGATTGAAACAACAAGAATTGCACTCAGCTAATCTCGTGACTCAAAGAGCTAATAAAAAGGCAAAGTCTTCAAATGTGGCGAACCAAAGTCTAATAATGAGTCTGCCAAATCTTATGAGAAGGAACAAAAATTTGAATGTCACTTCTGTAGGAAGGTCGGACATGTACAGAAAGATTGATATAAACGAAAAAATTGGTTCGAAAAGAAATGTATTAATTACATTAACGTTTGTTTCGAATCAAATCTTACTGAAGTTTCTTCTAATACTTGGTGGATTGACTCAGCTGCTACTATTCATATTTCCATCACGATGCAGGGATACCTTATAACTTGAACCATAAAGGAAACGAGAAGTTCATCTTAATGGGAAATCGAAACAAATCTCCAGTTAAAGCCATTGGAACCTACCGTCTACATTTACATTCTGAAGTTGTTTTAGACCTTCGTGATACTTTTTATATTCCAAATCTTTCTCGAAATTCAGTTTCCTTGCCTAGACTTGATCTTGAAGGTTACTCCTTCAACTTTCAAGATAAATCCTTTATTTTGTCCAAAAACTCAATTGTTATCGGTTCCGGATCACTTTTTGATGGCTTATATAAATTACATCTTAACGATCATTTTTCCCAAGTTCTTATATCGGTGCATCATAATATTGGAAATAAAAGAAAACGTAACGAGCTTTCTTCAGATTTGTGGCATAAATGTTTCTCGAAATTTCTAATCATGTTTAATTCCTTAAACATGATCACTGACCTGTACCGTGGGACCCACACCGTGATACATACGCATACTGAGGCATGTTTCCAAGGTATATTTTATATTTTTTGTGATGTTTTCCTAGTGTAATGTATTTGTGTAGATTATTTAAGTCATTTTACCCATTTGTATATGTCAAGACATGATCGATGACGCACCTCGAGATTGCGTGTCGGCATGGGACTGGGGTAGAGAGTGAATGTTGTAAATTTTAGTCTTAATATAACTTTAAATAGTGATTTTATATGGCTATAGTTAGTCTTATATTAAATGTACATAAGTTAAGCAACTTAAAACAATAGCCATGTGATGATTCTCGAGACACGTGTTGACAAATCTAAATGCCAAGTTAGTTTAATTTGGTGTCACTTAGCATGAATTAGTGGAGAGTTAGTGGGACATGTGCCAATGTGTAGATCATTAGATTGGTCTCGGGATACGTATGCACTTCAAGATCAATGGCTATTAGTTAACCTTATCTAATGCATATATAAGGTGAAGATCAACACATGCAATTCATTCAGTTCACTCACAAAACCTTGCTGGAGAGAAGGTGAGTTGCTGGAGGAAGAAGAAGACCATCAATCTAGGTGCGAAAAATTGATCAAACTAGTGTTCATCTAACTAGGTAACTTCTCTACACCATAGATTTAGTTCAAATCAATGAATTCATGAATTTGATTTTGTGGGTTGTTGTTTTATGTTGTGGTTGATGTCATGGAACTCTAAAAGTGTGTATGGAGGTTCCTTAAGCATTAACATAGCCTATGTGTAGAGAAAACTTGAAATTATGCTTTCAGAATTTTAGGTTTTCTTGCACATAGCGCGTTAGGTAGGAAAACTAGTGAGCTAAATTTTATTAGCACGCTAGATAATCTTGGTAGCGCGCTAATAAGGTCATTAGCGCGCTAACCAAGGTTATTAGCGCGCTAGGTGCTTAGGCAACACAAAAATCTGAACTTTCTAAAATTAACTTAAACATTATAAACAAGTCTAATACCCTAGTTAATGGTCTAAACATACTTTAAAACATATCAAACAACTCCAAAAACTTTAGGGGAAGTCTCGGGAGTTCGGGAATGCGTTTTGGGATGTCGGGAGGCCGATTAAGCTAGGATAAGCTTTGTGACTTGTAAGTAAAGCTGTGAGAATTCTCTATTTCATTTCATCCTGACTCTTATTGATTTATAGTCTATTTGTAGACATTGGTGGTTGTAATCTCACATCATGTTATTCTTGTTTCTATTCATTATTGAATATTGTTAACATGATGCCTCGTGAAATATTTCATTGATTCAAATTCCTAAGCTTGATAATATTCTTGACATATAGTTGATCAAAAGCATGCTATTAGGATCAATTGTAATGGATTAGACTTGTATTCTGTTTCCTTTGGGCTTTGTAGCTTAACTAGTCTTGAAATCCTAGAAACTTAGAACTATTGATCCTTGAAAATTAAAGTAGGGATTATCTAGTGTCCATTGCATAAGAAATACGCGGTTCACGGGGACTTAGATCTACCGGGGTGTCCGACACTCACCACTACACTTGCGCGGCACACGGGGTATGGGCCTCGGGGTTTTCGGTAAAAATGAGATAAATGATTTATACGTATAGAGCACAGCTCCACCATTTAAAGATTGATAGAATTGATGAAATATGTAGAGCACAACTCCAAATAGTAGTGGAAAAGGCTAAGTGATATTTCTCACCGTCGACCGGATGTAGATCATCTCGATTTACCCTGTGTCAGTCTATATATTTTTAGCTGAGGTATTTACTTGCATTACTTGATTCAACAACTTTTCTGCTACTTTATGCTTTTAAATTTCTTTCTTCTGTTTTGGAAATGTAGTATAAAATTCTCCGGTTATTACTTAAATATCATTATACTCACTGTTTAGTTTGTGATGGTGAGTGTAGGTCCGTCGAGCAACAATAGGCCGAGGAAGGAGAAGATCAGCGACTTTCCTTGAACATTTCAGTGACTCTCCTATCTCATTTTGTGTATGACTCGACTTTGTTGTATTATTGATGCTTATGTCTTTCCAGTACATTTTGGGTTGTATATTGGGTTGAGCGTATAATTCCTCGAATTGAGACTTGGTTATCACACTGTGTTATTATCCTTATGATATTTATATGCATGTGATGTGGTTTCCTAGTTTCCACACTTAGACTTTTTAATAATTGCTTCCGCATAAATATTAAGACTTCCGCTAAGTACTATTAACTTAAGTAAAATTTTTAATTAACTCTAAAATTCAATAATAATGTCGACACGTGTATTACTTATCTTGAATGCATTTAACGAGGAAAATATGACAAAAAGCTGACTAATACGTAGTTAAGTTCTAAATGACTGATATTAGAGCTTAATTATGGGATTAGACCGGGTGGTGTTCAGTTTAGGAGAAGGGGTCGTCATAGCTACATATCTAAAGAAAGATTATAAAAGTTGGTGAAGCATGAGATATTGCCTAAATTATATTTTTCTGATCTTGATTTATGTGTGGATTGTATTAAGGGCAAACAAACTAAACATAATAAGAAAGGTGCTACAAAAAGTAGCGAGCTCCTTGAAGTTATTCATACAGACATATGTGGACCATTTGACACTCCATTTCTATTTGGTGAAAAATATTTTATTACTTTCATTGATAATTATTCACGATAATGATATATCTATTTGTTGCATGAAAAGTCTCAGGCAGTGGATACTTAAAAATACACATTACTGAGGTTGAAAGACAATTAGATCGAAAGATTAAAATTATCCGTTCTGATAGAGGTGGTGAATACTACGGTAGATATGATGGAGTCAAACAATGTCTTGGTCCTTTTGATAAACTCCTTGAAGAACATGACATTTGTGTTCAATACACAATGCCTGGTACGCCTCAGTAGAATGGTGTAGCTGAATGGCGTAACCGAACTTTAATGGACATGGTTAGGAGTATGTTAAGTAATTTTACATTACCTAAATCATTGTGGATGGAAGCCTTAAAACTGATGCATACATATTAAATAGGGTTCCTAGCAAGACAATTCTTAAAGCTCATTTTGAGTTGTGGATTTGAAGGAAACCGAGCTTAAAACATCTCCATATTTGGGGTTGTTCAGCAAAGGCTAGAATTTATAATCCACAAGAAATAAAGTTGGATTTTAGAATGATCAGTGGTTACTTTATTGGTTACCCTGTTAAATCCAAAGGCTATATAATTTACAGTCCTAACCATATCACAAAAATTGTTGAAACTGGAAATGTCAGATTCATCAAAAATGGTGAAATCAGTGGGAGTGATAATTCACAAAATGTGAAAATAAAATAAATTACTCCTACAAATTCTTCTCATCAAGAAAACATCGAGATCACTATTAATATACCCATTAGTGAGTCACAGGGATTACCATTCCAATGACCTCAAAGAGTGAGGAAATCTGCTATACCTGATGATTACGTGATGTACTTACAAGAATCTGATTACAATATTGCTATAAATACTAAAGATCCAATTTTTTTATGACGAAGCCATCAAAACTAATGAGTCTCTAAAATGGATTGATGCCATGAAAGATGAGTTAAAATCAATGGATCAAAATAAAGTCTGGGACCTCGTTGAATTGCCTCGAATTTTAAACCTATTGGATGTAAATGGATTTTTAAAACTAAACGTGATTCTAAAGGCAATATCGAATGCTACAAAGCTAGACTTGTAGCCAAAGGTTTTACTCAGATAGAAGGCATTGATTATACAAAGATGTTTTCACCTGTATCTAAAAAATACTTTTTAGAATCATAATGGCATTGGTGGCTCATTTTGACTTGGAATTACATCAAATGGATGTAAAAACCGCTTTTTTAAATTGGAGTTTAGATGAAGAAGTCTATATGAATTAGCCTAAAGGGTTCATATAAGAAGGAAAAAAACACTTAGTTTGCAAACTTAAGAAATCAATATATTGATTTAAACAAGCTTCTCGCCAATGGTATATAAGTTAAATGATACCATAACATCCTTCAGATTTAAAGAAAATATCGTTGACCAATGCATGTATCTGAAGGTCAGTGGGAGCAAGTTCATATTTTTAATTTTATATGTTGATGACATTTTTCTTGGTAGTAGTGATCTTGGTTTACTCTATGATACCAAAGAATTTCTATCCTAGAACTTTGAAATGAAAGATATGAGCGAGGCACACTACATGATTGGAATCAAAATTCTTCGAGATAGATCACGTGGCTTGTTGGGATTGTCTCAAAAGTCATATATTAATAAAGGTATAAAGAAATTTAATATGGATAAATATTCAACAAATGTTGCTCCTATACAAAAAGGAGACAAATTCATCCTTATGCAATGTCCTAAAAATGATTAGGAATGTGAAAAAATGAAAAATATTCCATACGCTTCAGTTGTGGAAAATTTGATGTACGCCCGGACTTGTACTAGGCCGGATATCAGTTTTGCTGTTGGCATGTTAGGACGTTATTAAAGTAACCCTGACATGGATAATTGGCAAGCTGCAAAGAAGGTTTTACGGCATTTACAAGGGACACAAGATTACATGCTCACTTATAGAAAGTCTGATAATCTCGAAGTCGTTGGTTATTCAGACGCATATTTTGCTGGTTGTCTTGACCCCAAAGTCTACTTTTGAGTATGCTTTTCTTTTGACTAATGGAGCAATATCTTGGAAATGCGCTAAACAACAGTTACATCTACTTCTACTATGGAAGCTGAGTTTGTAGCTTGTTTTGAAGGTACAAATCAAGGATTATGGTTGAGGAACTTCATTTTAGGGCTTGGTATTATGAACTTAATTTCCAAGCCTTTGAAGATTTACTGTGATAATTCTGCAGTTGTGTTTTTCTCCAAAAATGATCGCTATTCAACTGGGGCTAAACACATGGAGATAAAATACTTTGTTGTTATAGAGGAAGTTTAGAAGAAAATAATGTCATTTGAATATATTAGCACAAATCTTATGGTTGATGATCCCCTAAGAGGATTACCACCAAAGGCGTTTAAAGAACATGTCGACAGAAAAGGCCTTGGTTGTAAATCTTAAATGTAATTTGGGATTTTATTATGATAATGTTTATGTCATGAGATCTCATTTTCATGTGCTAAGTGTATTTTACATGTCCACACTTAAGCTTATTAATGATTTGAAGTAAATTAAGTCTTTGACACAACATTATGTTTTATGAATCATACAAAATGAATTAGTAATGCTTGTGGTACATGGAAGGAAATATGTCCAAATTGATGTATAACCTCAATGACTCACATTGCTAATTTATTTTACTATGACCTAATGATGCCATAATAAATTATGTAATGTTTGGTTTTAATGTGGGTCAAGTGGGAGAACCATTAAACTATATGTGACCCACATTATCAAGATATAATATTATGAGACAAATGAAAGAATGTTGGACCATTATTTGCCTCATAATTTATTTACATAGTGATTAAGATACGTAACTTATATTTTAATTAATTTTATATCCATTAAGCTTCTTTTTTAGGTTACCAATTTGATGGAAATTGGTGTTAATGTGGGAAGTCTAATGGTTCTCCCTCAAGCCTATAAAATGACACTTATACCATCAAACAAGTGTACAAAAAATTAAGGTTTACGAGGGTGATAGACTTCGACGTAGAGAAGATAAACAAGATAATAGTTTCTGCAGGTAAAACTCTACTTGATCTATTTTCTTATGCTTAAGAATGTTTACAAATGCATGTACTAAAAAAATGTTAAAAAATCATTTTCCTAAAATTAAAACACTTGAATGCGTGAAGCAACCACCCCTAATTTGGAACTAAAGCTTTGTTTTTGTTGGAGATGTTGAGATAGTCTCATATCAACTATTTAGAAAGAAAATAAGGTTTATAAGTGAGGAATGGATACTCCATCTTGCCTTGGCATTTTGAAGTGAACCTCACTTTCACACTTGTAGCTCATACATAAAACTAGTCACTACACTCTCCTCATCTTGGATTGTGACCTATATTATAAACTTGAAAATGGTATCAGAGCCTATGGTTGGCTTAATAGTCCATTGTCCAAAGGCCTTGTAGACATTCGACAAAAAATGATTGATTGATGTATTGCGGTCAAGTCCTAGTTGGACTTGAGAGAGTGGGAGGAAGATGTTGGGATAGTCTCATATCGACTACTTAGAAAGAAAAATAAGGCTTATATGTGTGGAGTGGACACTTCATCTTGTCTTGGCATTTTGGAGCGAAACCTCACTTTCACACTTATAGGTCATACATAAAATTTAGTCAATGCAATCTCCTCACTTTGGATTGGGACGTATATTATAAAAATTGAACATGTTTGTGTCATTTTGACACAGTGTGTGTATCTAATTAAACATGGATCGATGGTTGGGTTCCATACATAGCATTTCTTTTTCTTTTTTTTTTCCATGTCTTTTAGAACTTCATGACTTACCGTGCTTGTTCATAAGTTTTGATTGGGATACCCTTAAAATGCCCAAACTCTATTACCGAAACACAATTTATTACCTAGTTAACACAAATATCTTGAACTTGAACCGACTATATAGCTTAGGTGACTGATAGTTGTTATATAGTTAATGAAATATCTTATCTTCAATGTTAAAAGAAAAATACACTTTCATCCATGGCCATGGAATAGTTATTTATATATATATATACACACACAAGCAACCACCTTTTTATTCCTGTAATGTGATTAGGTGTACTTTGCCCCTATTCCCAAAAATAGGGAATTCAAAGACAAGATATTTCTTGGAACGCCTACAAACAATTTACAAAATCTGATGTCATCCGTTTGTTAAATACTGGAACGAATGTTGCGTAATATCTCTTAAAAATATTATAACGGGATTCTTGGTTGGAAGATTTCGCTTAATTAAGGAATGATTGTTGGTTGTGAGCTTGTAATTACAACAACAACAACAACAATAACGCTTTAATCCTAAATTTTGGAACAATGAATCTCGGTCGGGTTGCCACAACGGTAAAGGCGAAGGCGGGGTTGTGCAAGTTAGGCGGACGACCTCGGTTTCGATTCTCTTGGTGGCAAGATCACTCGGGCCACTGGGGTACGCTCAAGCCGATTGCAGCAAGGCTTCGTGGGAATAATCAGACTCATATGGACATCTACGAATATAATATATATATATATATATATATATATGTATATTATAACAATGCTGTATATCTCTTATTTAATCATGGATTGCTCATGAGAGCTTGTAATAATGTATCCAATAGTGTTCTAAATGATACACTTTCTCTTAAAAATATTATAAAAGGATTCTTGATTGGAAGATTTCCAGCTCATTTGTTTAAGAGTGAAAAGTTGACAAATAAGTTGACATTGACAATGATGCCAATTTGTCTATCTTAAAAAACTAATACTATAAGCATTTAATTCATAATAATTAGATAAAAATTGATACAACTTACCATTTATATAGACACACACATTATCTTAATTTAAGTCACACAACAAATTATCTTAATTTTAATAGTTGACCGAATGGCAAATATTACAATTCATACGGACGTAGGAACCAATTTTCTCCAGCAAACATTCTCTAGTTTATTTCTTTTAGGGGACATGAGAAGGGTTGCTTTTCTCATTTAATTTCGTTGTAATAATAAGCGCTTTAGCCTCTTCCTTGATAAAAAAAGGTGGCGCTATATGTTGGAACAAGTTTTGTTCAGTTTGTTTGAAAAAAAAACATTAGTCCCACATTGAAAAACTAAAAATCACTTTCTCACTTTATATATGAGAGCTGTTGTAAGATAAATTAAGACTAGTTAGAAACTAGATAAAGAAAATAGAAGACTAAAAACTTCTATTCCTGTAAAAGAGAAGAGAAGAAATGAGAGAGTTAGAATGAGAAGTTCTTCATTCAACTTGATGTGTTTTTAAAATGATGGTGTATCATTAAAACTTATACTAGGAAAAACCCTGTGAAAAAAAAATCTAGTAAAAGAAAAAGAGTACACCGTTCTCATAAATCTTAAGATGAGTATGATATTGTTAGGATTGTCTCATTAAAAACCTTGCTAGAAAAATTATGTGGGATAAAACTATAGCTAAAGAAAAAAGAGTGCAATACTATAATCAATAACTCTCCCTCATGTGGACATGGGTGAAACTTGTTCCGTTTCTTTACTTGCAGTGTCTTTAAGTTTACGCAAGTCAATACCATATGTAAGCCTCTTAAATGTCGTAGTTGGAAAAACTTTTGTGAATAAATCTGCAAGATTATCACTCGACCACTTGACATCAATTTCACCATTCTTCTGAAGCTCATGTGCATAGAAGAATTTTAGTGAAATATATTTTGTTATGTCCCCTTTTATGTATCTTTCATTTAATTGTGCGATACGTGCTGCATTATCTTCGTATAATGTGGTTGGAGAATCTTTTATTGAAGACAATTCATATGATTCTTGAATATATTCAATCGTGTTTCTCAACTATACACATTTACGACTTGCCTCATGAATTGCAAGTACTTCAGAATGATTGGAAGAAGTAGCAACCATAGTTTGCTTTACTGATTTCCACGATACAACAATATTACCACTCGTGAATACATAACCCTTTTGAGAACGACTCTTGTGGGGATTAAACAAATATCCAACATCAGCATAACCTTAGAGATTACTCATGTCACTTGTTCCGCGAATATATCGAAAAACATGTTTAACACCATTCCAATGTCTTCGAGTTGGTGAAGAGTTGTATCTTGCAAGTAGGTTGACAGTAAAAGCAATGTCAGGCCTTGTACAATTTGCAAGATACATAAGCGCACCAATCACACTTAAAAATGGTACCTCCAGACCAAGTAGCTCTTCATCTCTTTCATGAGGTCGAAATGGATCATTATCCACTTCAAGTGATCTGACAACCATTGGAGAGCTCAATGGATGTGCCTTGTCCATATAAAATCTTTTTAATATTTTTCTCAATATAATTTGATTGATAGACAAGTACTCCACTTACAAAATGTTCAATTTGCAAACCAAGTCAAAGTTTATTTTTCCAAGTTCTTTCATTTCTTTTTCAAGTATTCGGATGTTCTAACAATGTCGCCGTGGTTTCCCACTATATTTAAATCATCAACATATTCAGATGTTCTAGTTGATTATCTTTTAATGAAGACACATGAGGAAAATGGATTATTTACATATCATTATTTAAGTAAATAATAACTAAAGCATTTGTACCACATTCGTCCGGATTGTTTCAATCCGTACAAAGATCTTTGTAATTTTATAGAATGTATGTTATGATGTTTTGATCTTATTTCTTCAGATATTTCAAACCCTTCAGAGATTCTTATATATATATTTCACTATCTAGGGATCCATACAGATATGTTCTAACGACATCCATTAGATGCATATAAAGCCTTTCCGAAACTGCAAGGCTTATCAATAATCGAAATATGATTGCATCTATAACAAGAGAGTATGTTTTCTCATAATCGATGTCAGGTCTTTATGAGAAGCCTTGAGCTACAAGCCTTGCTTTGTACCTTGTAATTTTTCTTCGTTTCTCTTTCGTACAAATAATCATTTATATCCAACAAGTTTTATGCCATTTGGCGTTTGAACAATCGATCCAAAAACCTTTCGCTTCTTCAACGAGTCTAGCTCTGCATGGATAACCTCTTGCCATTTTTGCTAATCAAATCTTTTTTGACATTCATCCACTGATCGTGGTTCTGGATCATCATCATTTTCACATATTTCAAATGATATGTTGAAAGCAAATATATCATCAGGAACAATACTATTTCGATCCCAAATCTTACCAGAGTTCAAATAATTTATTGAGATCTCATTATTTTCATATTTTCCCTCTTTTTTCTAGAGTTAGTTGTTCCTTGTCAGAACCAACTTATTCTGACAGATCCTTATCAAAGGATTCTTGTGCTTTCTCAAGAGTATTTTGATTTGCATTTATTTTTACTCCAATTTTCCTCTTTCAAGGAATGGTATCCTTTGAACCAACTAGTCTTCCTCACTTTAAGCGTTTTATTGGTTCTTGTGCATTTCATTGCATAAAGACATCAATTCTTGCAGGAACATTTTACAACTGGAATATATGATTTTGTCACTCATTTTACGTCGTTAAATGCATCAGGTAATTGATTTGAAATTTGTTGCAAATGAATGAACTTTTGAACTTCAAGTTCACACTGATTTGTGCGTGGATCATAATGTGATAGAGTTGATGCATTCCAAGCAATTTCGGGCCATTCCTTTTGAATTGGCTTCTTATCACCCCCTCATGGTGGGAAAATTGCTTTATCAAAGTGACAGGGGATTTATTTACTGCATGTTTTGTTGATTGTCACTTTGATGAAGCAATTTTCTTAACTTAATGATTTATACTAAAAGTCTAGCAAATGCAACATTACGAGTCGAAAGCAAACAAGCATGTGACCACCTAGTTGACACATCTATCAAAACCATGAAATATCTAAATGGTCCACAATGAGGATGAGTATGCCCACATATGTCTTCATGAATGCGTTTTAAGAAAATTGGGGATTCCACAATAATTTTACTTGGGGATGGTTAAACTAATACCTTGAGAACAACTAGCACAATTGTAATCACCAGTTGAAGGTATTTTGTGACTCCTTAAAGGATGTTCATGCGAATGATCAATTATTCTGTGCATCATTGATGATCCTGGATGACCAAGTCGGTCATGCCAAAAAATGAATGCCTTTTTTGGCGGCCCTGCAGCCCTGGGGTGACGTGTCTCTGTGTACTCCTTGCCAGCTGGCCCAACTACACGTGTCCGGCACCTGCCCGTCCTCTTCATGTCTCGTAAGTCGTGTCCACGTGTGTATTATCTGATAAATTAGTAAATTATCCTTATATTCTTTATCCATCTATTCTTTGTGGGAACCTAACTATTTCAACTGTTACTTAGTTGGCAATTTATTGAGATCTTAACCATACTAGTGGGTTGTATCTTACAAATTAACATATTCAGCGGAAAGTCTTAATTAATACCATTTAAGCAAGGTAATTTAGCATGATAAACATTGTTCAAAGGCAAATCCTACTGTGGAAAACCCTGGAAAGTACTCTATATATAAGCGACAGTACCACAAACAAGGTATATATACATGTATGGTGTCATCTCAAGTCTCCTAATACCCAAAATATACAAAATATCAAAAATAAACATGTACAAGTAGGTCCTCGACAGTGGGCAATCAAATATAGTAGCCTAAGATCCCCTTGCCCCTACTAGTACTAGGATCTGCACTCAATCATCATAAAAAGACAGATGACGAGTACAATAAGTAAAATCCCAAGGAACTCCTTTAAGCATTCATATAATAAAGTAAAGGAAATACAAGGAATGCTCTGTCAAGTAAACATGCGGAATATAAAATAGACAACTGTAAATGGCTCATCACATGAATAGACAACAGACTAGCTAATAAATGTGTGTGCTCGCTCTAGATGGACTAGACTGTACTTCGGGTCACCAAGTTCCCACCAGTGGTCGCGTCCAACTGGCCCGACACTTGGTCCCTCGCGGCGCTAGCCAAATCCGCTGAGTCACTGACACGTGCACCAAGGGCAAGCTCGGTCGCCATTCACTGAGGGTCGGGTTACACGTGCTACAGTCTAATGCATCATGAACACACAACCAGGAAATTCGGGGGAGTAACCTCAACCCATGTCCAAGTAACCAAATAGAATAATGAACAACAAGGAATGATAGAAATGTAAAGCAGAATAAATACTAAGAGTCTTATAGTTGGGTTTTACAAACCTTACACCGAATCTCCGACCTCCCCGGACTCCTGTACCCAACCCGGCAAGCTCCTCGACACTGAGCCTCGGTCCACTAAATCCCTGAAGTACATTTTTACAAGTTTAGGTTGTTTACAAAGTTTTAATATGTATTAACTGAAAATCCCCAAAACATCCCTTTATAATCCATATTCATCTGTCATTAGCGCGCTAATATGGTCTACCTAGCGCTCTAGATTGAGTTAGCGCGCTAAGAGGGTGTACCTAGCGCGCTAAGGGGGTGTACCTAGCGCGCTAGGGAATTTAACTAGCGCGTTACTATTCTTCATTACGAAAAGCAGTTGCACACCCAGGACGATTAGCGCGGTAATTGCCTTTTGGGACATAATTCTTAATTAGAGAATTTTGTCATAACCCTCTCAATTAGCTACTCTAACTAGTTTTACACCCTCTCCTTACCAAAATAACTTCAATAAATCAATTAGAATACTCCAGATCATTCAATTAACCCAATTTTCTCCAATTTCATGCATACACGACATTTTCCAATTTCATCAAAACCATCAATTCAAATTAAACCAGTGGTAAATCCCCTATGAATATGATCTAATAACATGTAACACATCAAGGTTTTCATAAAAAAATCAGAGGTTTAACCATCTAATCCGAATTCACTCAATTCAATCAAAAATAGGCTCATTAGAGAGTGGAGGAGATGAAAATGATGATTACCTTGGTTTGAGCTCTTGATTTGGTCTCTAATGTGTGAATTCCCAGCTTGAACTTCTCTCTCTCTCTCTCTCTCTCTCTCTCCCTGGTTTTCTCAGATTGCATGGGAAAGTTTGAGTGGATTGGTAAAAAACTCCACTAAGTCCTCTATTTATCTATTTGTTGGAATCAATTGTGCGTTCATATCCCGAGGCTTATCTTGTGGTTCACAAGCATGCTATCCTACACCTCTTGATAACTCCAATAGCCCACTCACCTCCTAGTACTAACCACCATGATGATCTAGATGTCCATCTCAAGGTCACTTTTATTTTATGCCAAACTATAGGCTTCATTTATTCAATTAATTCCACATTATCCTTAGTCTAATCCAACCATATGGTTAGTGTGTTATTTATCAAATTTAACCAACTTATGGTCACACTAACCTTCGGCTACCCGTACCCGGTGCCCCGCGTCTCAACACGCATTTCGAGGCACACCATTGCATATTGTTCAAATTTAGATTTTGGCTAGCCTATGGTTACATTACCCATTTCAATTTGATTCCATAATCATTTTTCGTGAATTTATCGAGTTTATCTAGTGTACTCATACTAAGCCTCTCGATACCCGCATTGAGATGCACTTATAGATAATAGCCCGCCACACAACCGCATGCTCTCGTTATTCAACATACACACATGCGATGTATTTAACAAATAATTTAATAAATTGCATTGCAAATAAGCCATCCAACACATAATTTAACTAGTGTACCTAGGTCGACATGTGTCCTAGCCTACCCGCGGCGTCCACGTGGATTTGAGCTGGCATCCATGTCTGCAATTACGATATAAATAGCGACGTTAATAAAATGGGCCGTTACAGTTCTTCCCAACTAAATAAAATTTATTCCCGAAATTTAACTGTAACTTAAACATCATACCAAGAAATAGCTGAGGTATCGCTCTCTCATCATCGACTCGAGTTCCCAGGTGAGTCCCTCGGTCCTATGATGCTGCCAATGAACCAGAACCTTAGAGAGCTCCCTGTTCCTGAGAATATGAACTTTGCGGTCAACAATTTCTATCGGCCTCTCCTCGTAAGTCACGTCAGGCTGAACCTCAATCTACCCCAACTCAATAGTCGGTCTCGGTCTGACCTAGCTAGTCTCAGCATCGAAATGTGAAATGTCGGATGAATAACTCTAATCGATATGCAACACTACCCACTCGCTGCGTAATCCTGTATGGCCCAATTAATCTCGGCGCCAATTTCCCCTTAATACCAAACCTCTGCTGACCCTTCCAAAGGGAAAACTTTTGATATACCATGTCGAATCTGTCTGATCTTCTATGTGTGATCAACAACTATCTCAGGCCCAACTATCACTATATTTTCTGACTCCGTCCATCATGCAGGTGATCTATAAGGCCTCCTATACAATGCCTCAAACGGTGGCATGCCAATGCTTGCCTAATAGCAGTTATTATATACAAACTCACACAAAGGCATATAATCCTCCTACAAACCCACAAACTGAAATATACAAGCCCTGAGCATATCCTCCATCTGTATCAGTGCTTTGACTATCCGTAAGTCTGAGGATGATAAGCCATACTAAATTGCAACCTGGTGCCAAACTGCTCCTGCATAGCCTCCCAAAGCTTCAATGTCAACTTGGGATCTCTATCTGATATAATGGAAATCGGCACCTATGCAATCTAATAATCTCCCACTCAAATAATATGCTCAGTTGGGGAAACGTGTATCTCATGAAAACTATAATAAAATGAACATATTTCGTCAGTCTATCAATCACCACCCAAACTGCATCGTGACGCCTCGATGTTTGCGGTAGTCTACTAATGAAATCCATGGTGATGTGCTCCCATTTCCACTGTAGAATAGGCAATGGCTGTAACAATCCACCGGGTCTCATGTGCTCAGCCTTCACTTGCTGGCAAATGTGACAACTCCTAACGTGCACGTCTAAATCAGCCTTCATCCCTGGCCACCGAATAGTAATCTCAAATCATGGTACATCTTGGTCCGACCAGGATGAACTGTGTAGCGAGAATGGTGTGCATCCTCCAGAATCCCGTCTCGTATCTCTTGATATATAGGTATCCACAATCTCACTCGGTGTCTCAAATACCGATCCGTGGTCTCTGCCCAATCAGTGCACTACGGATCCCGAGACAGATCACTGAACCGCTCGTAAAGCCCATTAGCCCTCTGACACTCGACAACCCTCTCAATCAATATGGTTGACAGTCTCATCTGACCACAAATGTGATGCTCAGCCGTAGTGGATACCTCTGTCATGCACATAACTGATGCCATTTGTAACAGACTATGCTCGTGTGTCATATGTCGCAGAACAATCTGACTGTCAATGCCGCTCATGCTCAATGCGTCCGCTACGACGTTCGCTTTTCCAGGGTGATACTCAATAGTGAAGTCATAGTCATTCGGTAGCACAAGCCATCTCTTCTAACACATATTCATTTCCCTCTGAGTGAAGATGTAACGTAAACTCTGGTGATTTGTATACAAGATGAACTTCTCTCCGTAGAGATGGTGCCTCCAAGCCTTCATTGCAAATATGACCACTGCAAGCTCCAGGTCGTGCACTAGATAATTCCCCTCATAGGGTCTCAATCGTCTGGAGAGATAGGCAACTGGTATACCATCTTGCATCAACACACATCCAAGACCAATGTCCGACGCATCTGTATAAACTGTCAAAGTCTTGCCCGGCTCCGGCAATGTCAATACTGGTGCGGGAGTCAACCTTCTCTTCAGCTCATAGAAGGCACATGTTCACATTCCTCTGACCAATCAAACCTAACATCTTTCTTGGTCAGTCTCGTCATCGGCGCTGCAATCGAAGAAAAATCTTGCACAAATCGCTGGTAATATCCTGCCAGTATGAGAAAACTCCGTATATCAGCAACAGACTCAGACATTTCCAATCAGTGATAGATCAAATCTTCTCTGAGTCCATAGAGATACCCTAGTCACTGATGACATGTCCTAAAAATCTCACCACACTCAGCCAGAAGTCACACTTACTGAACTTGGTGTATAATCTGTGCTCTCTCAGTGTCATAAAAACTGCCCTGAGATGTCCCTCGTGATCATCACGAGTCCTGTTGTAGATCAAGATGTTGTTAATGAACACTATGACGAATCTGTCTAGATATGGTCTCAAGACCCTGTGCATCATATCCATGAAAATCGTTGGGGCGTTAGTCAGCCCAAACTGCATGACTGTGAACTCAATAGGTCGTATCTCATGCTAAAAACAGTCTTTTGGATATCCTCTTGTCGAGTCCTCAACTGATGATAACCTGAGCGAAGGTCAGTCTTTGAGCATAATCTGGCACCCGCCAACTGATCGAACATATCATCTATCATAGGAAGTGGGTAACGATTCCTAACTGTCACCTGATTGAACTTCCTATAGTCTATGCACATCCTCATCGAACCATCCTTCTTCTTCGCAAACAATACTGGAGCTCCCCAAGGTGACATACTAGGGTGAATAAAACCCTTCTCCAACAATTCATCCAGCTGTCGTCTAACCTCCTCCTGCTCCGATGGTGACATCATACACGGTCTACTAGCGATCGGCTGCGTCCCTGATATTAATTCAATGATAAACTGAATAGTTCATTGCGGTGGCAATCCCGGTAGGTTATCCAGAAATACATTAACAAAATCTCTAACCACCGGTACATCCATAATCCTGACCTTCGTCCCAACCTCCGGCTCAACTATCGCTGCAAATGCCTCCATCTCCTGCGTTTTAGGTAGTCGGCCTCTAGTTATAGGTAATGCAATCGCAAATCCAAGTAGTGCAAACTTTGGTATCCCAGAATATGAAACTCTATCAACTTACCATAAAAATATATCCGTGCATTATAGGGTGACATCCAATCCATCTTGAGAAGTGCATCAAACTCTAGGTACTCTAATACTCGAAGATCGGCTGGTAACTAATGTCCCTCAACCTCTATCATCACATCTCTATATATCCAGTTAGGGTATATCTTATCCCAGCGGCCGTACTGAGGACAAGTTGTGTATCTAGTGTTTATGTATCTAACCCTAATACTCTAACAACACGTCCATCAATAAACTATAAAACACTACCAGAATCAAACATAACATGTATAGGTCGACCAGAAATATGCAACGTAGCCTCGACGAGCTGTCAGGTCGCCCCGCCATCCGGTTGTGCTATCGCATGAGCTATCTCTGGCCTGCTTTGGCTATCGACGTGGTGACGGTGGTGTCCTGCAGTTTGCCCTCAAGTGTCCATTATAACCACACTTGTGACATCTGCGGCCGTCCTGCCTACCCGTCTGTCCATCTCCATATCTCGGACCTTGACCCCGGTCTCTCTGACCCCTGTCATGTCCCTCTGATCCTGACCCTGACGGTATATATGTGGCTGTGACCTATGTTGATCCACCGGTGCTGATGTGATGGCCTGAACCTGTTGTCTCTCCTCATACTAGAAGTTACTACCCTGATGATCATCCCTGTGGCCCCTGTCCCATCTATCATCCCTCCGGCCTCTATCCCGACGATCAATTTGTCTCTTCGACCTCTGGTTCGACCGAGAACTCTGCCTTATCTGTACCTCCGTACTAGTCACACGCCTGCCATCTCTCTGTCTCAGATATGTCTCATGTACCAATGATCTGTCAAAGATATCCTATAGAGTGGGTGCTCTAGAGGATACCACTGCTGAAGCAATCCTGTCATCAACTCCTCTGGTGAAATAGTAGATCTGCAGATGCTTTGTCCCGACAACATCCATCGAGAACTGAAGTAGGTACCGGAATATCTCCATGTACTGCATCAAGGTCTGGTTACCCTGTTTCAGGGTCAAGAACTCCTCTCTCAGTCTCAGTCTAACCTCCATAGGTATGTACTGATCGTAGAGTAGCTCTCTAAACTCAGCCCATGTCGTCGATTCTGGATGCGTATCTTGATATATGGTCCACCAAACCGCTGCGTGGCCTCTTAGACATGCTATTGACAATCGTGTCTGGACACTCTCCTTATTCATCATCAGCTTATGAAACTGCTAATGAGATACAATCCACTTCCCCGCATCGTCGGGGTCACTACCTCTATAAAAAAACCTGGTTAAAACTTCATAAATTCCCTCAACATCTTTGCTGGTGGAGCTAAGACAAATCTCGATGTAGTAGCAGTAGTAGTGGGAGTAGTCGTCTGACCCGTAGTCATAGGTGGAGGCGTAGGAGTCGGTGTCTCCAAAGGAACAACAACGGCTGTGGCTCTCTCTGTTTGTGTACCCTCTACTACTTTCTCAACTAGTGTCTGGGGAGCAACCGGGACGATGGCTGTCTCCGTAGGTACCGTAACTGCTACTGGCTCTCTTGGTGTAGTAATTGCTATAACAAGTGTCGTCAATGCAGCGGTCTGATCTCGTAGCAATTGTAACACCTCGGCCATCTGCGTCTCATAAGCTGAGAGTCGATCCTCCATACTAGGTGCAATTGGGGAGTCTCTAGCTGTACCATTGGGCTGACCAATCTACTGAGGCATCATCGACTATCCGTCCATGATCTGCATCGAGAATCGTACTCCGGATCAGTCTCGGTGTATATACGTATATCATATATATAAAGAAAATATAACACGTATATAAACTCTAACTCTACCCGCCTCACATCACTTCCCAACTAAAGTTCTAAGGCAATAACATAGGGTTTCCACCACTAAGGCTTATTTATTAAGTCTTATGCTCTTTTTATTTTAAGTTTTCCAAGTTCCTCGAACCGGGGCTCTGATACCAACTGTGGCAGCCCTGCAGCCTCAAAGTGACATGTCTCCGTGTACTTCTTGCCAACTGGCCCAACTACACGTGTTCGGCACCTGCCCATCCTCTTCATGTCTCGTAAGTCGTGTCCACGTATGTATTATCCAATAAATTAGTAAATTATCCTTATATTCTCTATCCATCCATTTTCTATGGGAACCTAACTGTTTCAACTGTTACTTAGTTGGTAATTTATTGAGATCCTAACCATACTAGTGGGTTATATATTACAAATTAACATATTCAACGGAAGTCTTAATTAAAACTATTTAAACAAGGTAATTTACCATGATAAACATTATTCAAAGGCAAATCCTACTGTGGAAAACCCTGGAATGTACTCTATATATAAGCGACAGTACCACGAACAAGGTATATACATGTACGGTGTCATCTCAAGTCTTCCAATACCCAAAATATACAAAATATCAAAAATAAACACGTACAAGTAGGTCCTGGACAGCGGGCAATCTGATATAGTTGCCTACGATCCCCTTGCCCCTAGTGGTACTAGGATCTGCACTCAATCATCACAAAAAGACACATGATGAGTACAGTAAGTAAAATCCCAAAGAACTCCTTTGAGCATTCATATAATAAAATAAAGGAAATGCAAGGAATGTTGTCAAGTGAACATGCGAAATATAAAACAGACAACTGTAAATGGCTCATCGCATGAATAAACAACAAACAAGCTAACAAATGTGTGTTCTCACTCAAGATGGACTAGATTGTACGTCAGGTCACAAAGTTCCCACCAGTGGTCGCGTCCAACTTGCCCAACACTTGGTCCCTCACGGCGCTAGCCAAATTCGATGAGTCACCGACACGTGCACCAAGGGCAAGCTCAGGTCGCCATTCACTAAAGGGTGGGTCACACGTGGTACAGTCCAGTGCATCATGAACACAGAACCAAGAAATCCGGGAAGTAACCTCAACCCATGTCCAAGTAACCAAATAGAATAATGAAAAATAAGGAATGATAGAAATGAAATGTAAAGCAAAATAAATACTCAGAGTCTTTTAGTTGAGTTTTACAAACCTTACACCGCTCTCTGACTTCCCCGGACTCCTGTACCCAACCCGACAAGCTCCTCGACACCAAGCCTCGGTCTACTAAATCCCTGAAGTCCATTTTTACATGTTTAGGTTGTTTACAAAGTTTTAGATATGTATTAACTGAAAATCCCCAAAACAGCCCTTTATAATCCATACTCATATTTCATTAGTGCGCTAATATGGTATACCTTGCGCGCTAGATTGAGTTAGCGCACTAAGGGGGTGTACCTAGCGCGCTAGATGGAATTAGCGCGCTAGGAAATTTAACTAGCGCGCTCCTGTTCTTCATTTTGAAGAACAGTTGCAAACCCATGACGATTAGCACGCTAATCATTCAAATTAGCGCGCTAATTGCCTTTTGGGACATAATTCTCAATTCAAGAATTATGTCCTAGCCCTATCAATTAGCTACTCTAATTGGTTTTACACCCTCTCCTCATCAAGATAACTTCAATACATCAATTAGAACACTCCAAATAATTCAATTAACCCAATTTTCTCCGATTTCATGCATACACCACATTTTCCAATTTCATTAAAACTGTCACGACCCAAATAATTAATACACGTTTAATTCTTTAAGCATGACCAAATGACCCGTGACGTGGGACCCGCAGCGAGATACGTGTCACTACCGAGGCACGGTGGCCGAGGTAAATGTTATATTTGTGTGTTGTATGCCTAGTGTACTGTATATGTGTAAACTACTAAGTCATTTACGGGTGTGCAAATACCGAGACGAGAGGGGACATGCCTCGAGTCGCGTGCCGATGTGGGCCTGAGGCAGCAGCTCGTAGGGTAAGATTAAGTAATTTCAATTAAATGTGATTTAATGTTGGCTTAGTAAGTGGGTATAGGAATGTGGTCACATTAAATTAAATATGCAATGGCCTATAGTTTGTAACATAAAACAATATGCATTGGATTTACCTCGAGATACTCATTTTGCAAGACTCAAGAAAGGTTTGGTCAAACATATAAGGCGGTGAAAGAAGAGTATAATTATTGGGTTTGCCTCGAGATTCGTGTTGCACGAATCTCGAGGACATCCAATTTATCTAAATTTGGTTTCCTCAAAGAAGAAACCGAAAAAAAAATAAACGAAACACAGAGAAGCCGAGAAGGACGAAGAAGAAGGAGAGAGAGAGAGAGAGAGAGAGAGAGAGAGAGAGAGAGAGAGAGAGAGAGAGAGAGAGAGACGAGAGACAGAGACAGAGAGACCAAGCTCGAGGAAGTGGAAGGTGAGTTGATTTTTGTTGTTGTTGTATGGTTTGTTGCTGTTGAAGTCGGTTGTTGTTGTGGTTCGAGGTGGCGAATGGCAGTTCGTCCGAGCTCAAGGAGGCCAGGGGAGTAGTCTCCCCTCCATGGGAAACCCAACCTGGGGTTGGGGATGGACGCCCAACCCCAGCGAAGCAGAGAAAAAAAAAATTTGAACAAAGCAACAGCTCTGTCGTGAGGAAAAGAAGATGGGGGGTTAGCCGGGTCGGGATACCCCATGTAGTCGAGTCGAACCGACCCGGCCCTAGTGGGCGGGCCGGATCGACCTCCCCGAGGGAGGAGGTCGACCGACCCGGTCCACTTGACCGGCCGGGTCGACCGGGTCGGGTCGACCCGGTTCCGGCTGGACTGGGTCGGGTTAACCCAGACCCACCCCAATAAAATATATATATATATATATATATATATATATATATTTAATTAAATTAAACAACATTTAAATAAATTTCAGAAAATAGAGAAAAGTATGGAAAAAATTCAGGAAAATTCCAAAAAATAGGGAAAAATATATTTGTGACTCAAATCAATAGAAAATCGATATTTCCATAAAAAGTGAAGAATTTGGAAGTCGGTTGAGACGTTATACCGGGTTTTTACCTCGAAAAATGCAAAATCGGCAAATTGGTCTCGAATTCAATTTAGACCGATTTCGACCAATTTAGGAATTTTAAATAATTAAGCTTGAATTTAAATTGACAAATTGTCAAATGTTAGGACCCTAAAGGAGCTATTACGGGGTATTGGGTGCGTACATCGATGCGAAGAGAAGTCGGATAGCTTAAGACTTGTGTTGTATGTAAGTAAACTGAGTGAGACATTTATTTACATTTCATTCCATTTATTTATTCATTCTCAGTTATTCGGACTAAATTTACCTTTGAAATCCATATGCTATGACTTGTTTATTTCTCATCTTATGACGTTGTTCATAGCATACTCTGTTACTATATTGATTCTAATTCCTATACTTTGTTATGTTGTTTGTTGTGTTTGGAAGTCAGTGATATAGCATGCAATTAGGTTAGTTTGTTTTATTTTGACTCTAATCCTTTGTGCATTAGTATGCAGTTACATCTCTTGGATTCTATTACCGAGTCATTATTGAAAGTGAAAGTGGTTCTTGTGGTTAGGGTCATTTGATGATAGAAATTCAGCTTTCATACGGGGGTCACTAGACTTTTCGGGATGTTAGGGAATTTCTCCACTACCTTGCATGACACACGGGGTAACATGCCTCGAACGGGGTAACCGGACCTCGGGGTTTGTTGGCGCAAGAATAACTTGGGTGAACATGACGAGTTTTAAAACTCGGGTATGTTAGCAAGTATACATTCCGGTGACGACTAATTCACTTGGAATAGAAAAGGTGTAATCGTAAGTACGACCTTTTGAAATTATGATTTAGAGCTCAATTTGTAATGAAATGATATAGAGCGGTGCTCAAATTGTAGTGGAAAGGCTGATGTGATGAAGATCACGGCTGACCAACCCTAATCCATTACTACTTAGCCTTGAGTCAGTTCATATTTGGTTAACTCAAGTATCTCTTTGCATGATGTTTCTTTCAACATAATTGCTATTTAAATTATGGCATTTGATACTTATTGCCTGTTTGGGAATGTGGATCAATGTCTCTCAGTATTACTTAAATAACTTCATGTACTCACCGTCTAGTTTGTGACGGTGAGTGCAGATCAGCCGAGTAGCAGACCAGGCAAAGAGAAGATTGGTGACTACCTCTGAGCTAGTGAAGGACTGCTACGACATATTTTTGTATGTTTTGCATTCTTTTGTATTACATTTTCTATATACATGATATTTTTACATTTGGGTTGAGTGATAGGAACATCTGACCAGACACATGTTATATATATCACCACTTTTGTTTATATATGCATGTGACCACTATTTCCTGGTTTTTCCACAATAGGTTAGGCCTTAGGATCTAATGTCCACTAGTAACGAAATAAGACTTCCTCTGAAAAACTTGTTAGATAAAAAAAACAAAATTTTAACTTAATTCTGATTTATAGACAACCATAGGTTAGTCAGTAGAACTAGTTTGTTAACTGTAGGTGGTATCATAATTGTTAGGTATTTAGGTGTTTAAATAAGGCTGACTAGTTCCTTGTTAGGTCCTATAGGGGAGATTAGGGCTTAATTAAGGAATTAGGTCGGGCGGTGCCCTTATTTGGAGAAGGGGTCGTCACAATTGGTATCAGAGACCTGGTTTTGAGAATTCATGGTTTACCTAAGCCCGATACAATAACTACAATATGTAGTGAACGACCTACCTTGTTCAGCTAGAAACAACTAAAAGATTTAAGAAATGTAGAAGCTAGATAATTTTAGTTAGTGATGGAAAACCAGATGATCATCGCCTAGAAACTATTAGTTGGGAAGTGAGTGAACGTGAGTTGGGGATTTGATATATCTATATACATGTTAATTTTATTATTTGTCTATATGCGTTATCCACGTAGTAGCTGATTCGCGTTCGTTATCCATTTGCAGTCAGAGATGGCGAATTCACGCGATAGCGGTGATGCCGGTGCGAGCGGCAGCTAGCCTTCGATACCATCAGCGGAGGATGTCCAGAGGCTTTCAGATCTAGTAGCTGCTCAAGGTCAGCAGTTGGCGGAGTTCATTGCGTTGATGACTTCCCAATTTGCTCCACCAGAACAGCCAGCCCAGACATCAGGTCCTACTGCGACTACAATACCGACCGTAGTGTCGGTTGTACCTGCGACATTAATGATAGCAGCTCCAGCAGTAGAGACAGTGTCTACACCATCTTCTACACCCCCATCAGCTAGTTCGACAGCGGTAGTTCAGCTGGTGAAAGATTTCATCAGCCTGAAATCGGTATACTTCGACGGTCAGAGAGATTTTGAGAAGATCGAGACGTGGGTCCTATCGCAGGAAAAGTCACATAGAGTCTTGCATATTGATGATAGACTCAGAGCGAGATCTCGTCGTACACCTTACAGCGAGACGCCGATGTGTGGTGGCGTGCGATGATAGCTGCTGAGGGAGAGTTTGAGTCTTGGGATGCCTTCAAGACTAAGTTCTATCAGCGGTACTTCCCACCTGTGGTGATGAAGAGGTTGAGGAAGGAATTCATGAATCTGAGACAGGGAGACGACGAGACAGTGATGAGCTACCGAGACAGATACGACAATCTGAGGCGGGTTGCCGGAGATCTGGTGAAGGAGGACGCCGACGATGTATATCATTTTGGCGACGGACTGAGGCCTAATATTGGGTTTTATGTGGTCAGTTCAGGTGCCAGGACACCAGGAGAGATTTTTGAGCGTGCACTTGCTCACGAGACATATTATATGAGCCGAGTTACTGACGAGACACCCTTAGTACCCGCGATGACACCTGATCAAATGGCTGAGAGTGAGCGGAGGAGTCATAAGGGCAAATGACTGAGGAGATAGGATAGAGGTGTTCGGGGGCAATTGTGCCTTATGTAGCATCTCCTACACCTTTACAGACTATTGTGTGTAGACCTCCCGTACCACAACCAGTCAGACCTGCATTGCCAGCTCCTGCTACGTCTACTTTACCAGCTTTACCAGCTTTACCAGCACCACCGGCTCCACTTCAGCGGCACGGTGGTAGAGGCAGAGGTAGAGGTAGAGGAGGAGGACGAGATAGTTCCAGACCAGGGCAGAGACATGCATCGGCACAGGCCCATGATTGGACGCAGGGTCAGCCTAGAACAGTCACTTGTTTTCGATGTGGCTAGGTTGGACATGTGGTTCGAGACTGTCCACAGCCAGAGACAGTGATTCCATCACAGCGTCGAGAGGTCGTACATGTGGTTGAACAGCCTGACGCAAACGCTACACGAAAACTCATTGAGGGTATGGTTTCCATTTGTGGTCATCAGGCTTATGTTTTATTTGATTCGGGTTCTACAGTTTCTTTCATTTCTGGTTGCATGGTCGGCATGTTAAGGTTGAAACTGGTTAGTGTCGGAGTCCATTTGATTTTGAGTACTGCAGCAGGAGATAGAGTGTACCCTAATTCTCTGGTGGAGAAATGCTCGGTAGAGATCGACAGGGTCGAGTTACCTGCAGATTTCAGGGTGCTAGAACTCTTGGAATTCGATGCGTTGCTAGGGATGGATTGGCTAGCATCATATCATGATCATATCGACTGTTTTATGAAAATAGTGATATTTGAGATTTCAGGGCGGCCAGTGTTCATGTATAGCGATAGTACATCGAGAGCCGAAGGCACTCGAGTTAGGCTTGCGACTAGTGGGGAGATGGAGACTTTGGTATCGGTATATATCGTTGTAGAGAGTCATGGACCTAAACTTGAAGAGATTCCAGTTGTGTGTGAGTTTCCAGACGTGTTTCCGAAAGACTTACCTGGATTACCACTACCGAGGGAGATTGATTTCATTATTGAGTTGGTACCCGGTACGAAACCGATATCTATACCACCATACCGCATGGCTCCACTAGAATTGGAAGAATTGAAGAAACAGTTGCAAGAATTTAGCGAGAAGGGATTCATCACACCTTCGATATCACCATGGGGAGCACCAGTCCTGTTTGTGAAGAAAAATGATGGTACTTTGAGACTGTGATTTGATTACAGACAATTGAACAAGGTCATAGTCAAGAACAAGTATCCATTACCGCGTATTGACGATTTATTTGATCAGATGAGAGGACCGTTGTTTTTCTCCAAGATAGATCTACGATCAGGGTATCATCAGCTGAGGATCAGGGAGGATGATAGATACATAACATAGTTTAGTACGAGGTATGGACACTATCAGTTCACAGTCATGCCATTCGGTTTGATTAATGCTCCTGCCATGTTTATGGATTTGATGCACCAAGTGATGAGACCATTTCTTGACCGCTTTGTGATCATGTTTATTGATGATATATTGGTGTACTCGAAGACTCGAGAAGATCACGAGCAGCACCTCAGGGAGACGTTGCAGACTTTAAGGGAGCACGGACTATATGCCAAATTCGGTAAGTGTGAATTTTGGTTGTCTGAGGTCAAATTTTTGGGTCATGTTGTTGGAGCAGCAGGTATTGCTGTAGATCCATCAAAGATTTAGGCGATTTTGGATTGGCCAGCGCCGACGTCAGTGACTGAGATTAGGTGTTTTCTGGGGTTAGCAGGCTATTACCAAATGTTCGTGAAGGGTTTTTCAAAAATCGTTTCACCAATGACCAAGTTGACCCAGAAAGACGTTAATCTTCATTGGTTTGAGGAATGCGAGGAGGCATTTACGCAACTGAAGAAATTGTTGACTACCGCACCAGTGCTGATATTGCCAGAGGCTGGAAAGGGTTTCATGGTGTACACAGATGTTTCTCATATGGGTTTAGGTTGTGTGTTGATGCAAGAGAAAAACACAATAGCCTATGCATCAAGACAGTTAAAGATACATGAGAAGAATTACCCACCTCATGATTTAGAGTTGGCGGCGGTAGTGTTTGCTCTGATGATATGGAGAGATTATCTGTATGGAGAGAAGTTCACGCTCTATACTGACCATAAGAGTTTGAAATATCTCTTCACACAGAAAGAACTGAACATGAGACAACGCAGATGATTAGAATTTTTGAAAGACTATGACTTTTCTCTGGAATATCATCCAGGAAAAGCTAATGTCGTTGTAGATGCGTTGAGTAGGATTCCAACTGGAGATGCCGAGACGTTTAGTTGTCATATGACGCACGAGTATGGCTTACTCGAGGCGGCGGCGATGATGAGTCAGTCAGATATTCCTAACGACACACAGATCCTGATTTGTGCTCAAGTGAGGCTTCAGACAGTGCCGACTCTGAGAGTATCAGAGGATTAAAAACAGACATTATATATCCGAGATTTAGTGAGTTAGCCCATAGTCCTGAGTGTACTGATTGGACTGAGACGACAGATCAATGTCTCAGATTTTGAGGCAGATTGTGGATACCGGCAGTGGCAGAGCTGAAAGATGAGATTCCTCAGGATTCACATCGTTCCCGAATCATTGTTCATCCAGGAAGGACCAAAATGTACCGTGATATGAAGAGACATTTTTGGTGGCCTGGGATGAAAGCAGACATATCAGAGTTTATCAAGAACTGTGGGATCTGCTAGCAGGTGAAGGCAGAGCATCGTAAACCTGGAGGATTACTACAGCCGCTTCCCATTCCACGATGGAAGTGGGAACATAGCCATATACTTCGTTCGAGGACTGCCGAGGACTGTTCATCGACATGATTCCATCTGGGTGATTGTGGACAAATTGATGAAATATGCCCATTTCATACCAGTTGTAACTCATTACACATTTAACCAGCTGAGTGTATTGTTCGAGAGAGAGATTATCAGGCTGCATGGGGTACTTTTGACAATTACGTCAGACAAAGATATGCTAGGTATACGTCCAGGATGTGGCGGAGTATGCAGGAGCAGTATGGTATTCGCTTACAGTTTAGCACAGCCTTTCACCCTCAGACTGATGGGGACTGAGAGGTTGATTCAAACTCTCGAAGATATTCTCAAGGCGTGTGTACTTGAGTTTGGCGGATCATGGAAAGAGTATTTACCGTTGTGTGAATTTGCATACAACAACAGTTATCAGGCGAGCATTGAAACGGCGCCATTTGAGGCATTATATGGCAAACTGTGTCGCTCACCATTTTGTTGATCTGAGCCAGAAGGGATTTGTTAGGGCCTGAGATTGTTGTCGATCACACAAAAAAGGTAAGACAGATTCGCCAGAAGCTTCGGGGAGCCCAGGAGAGGCAAAACAAGTATGCAGACATGTATCGCAGTGATCTCACGTACGATGAGGGAGCTTTAGTGTATATAAAGGTTTCTCATCGTAAGGGTCATCATCGATTTGGTTTGAAAGGCAAATTAGTATCGAGATTCATCGGGCCTTTCAAGATCAAGAAACGAGTTGGAAAGGTTGCATATGAGATAGAATTACATCCACAGCTGTCGAGAATTCATCCAGTGTTTCATATATCGATGCTTCGACTAGCTAAGTCAAAGGCAGGCGAAAGACCGATAGTGGACTTGAGTCAGATTGATTTGAGTGAAGATATCTCATATGAAAAGCAACCAGTTCAGATCTTTGATCGAAGGGTACAACAGTTAAGAAGCAAGTTTATCCCGAAGGTATTAGTCAAGTGGCAGTTTCATGGAGATTCAGAACTCACTTGGGAACGGGAAGACTATATGCGAGATAGATTTTCGTACCTCTTAGAGTCAGGTATATTTTTAAATTCGTTTAGTTTAAGTTCAAGGACGAACTTTCCTATTAGTTGGGAAGTATTGTCACGACCCAAATAATTACTACATGTTTAATTCTTTAAGCAGGACCAAATGACCCGTGACGTGGGACCCGCAGCGAGATACGTGTCACTACCGAGGTACGGTGGCCTAAGTAAATGTTATATTTGTGTGTTGTATGCCTAGTGTACTGTATATGTGCAGACTACTAAGTCATTTACGGGTATGCAGATACCGAGACGAGCGGGGACGTGCCTCGAGTCGCGTGCCGACGTAGGCCCGAGCCAGCAGCTCGTGAGGTAAGATTAAGTAATTTCAATTAAATGTGATTTAATGTTGGCTTAGTAAGTTTCTATAGGAATGTGGTCACATTAAATTAAATATGCAATGGCCTATAGTTTGTAACATAAAACAATATGCATTGGATTTGCCTCGAGATACGCATTTTGCGAGACTCGAGAAAGTTTTGGTCAAACATATAAGGCGGTGGAACAAGAGGATAATTATTGGGTTTGCCTCGAGATTCGTGTTGCACGAATCTCGAGGACATCCAATTTATCTCAATTTGGTTTCATCAAAGAAGAAACCGAAAAAAAAAATGAAACACAAATAACCCGAGAAGGAGGAAAAAGAAGGAGAGAGAGATAGAGAGAGGAAGTGGAAGGTGAGTTGATTTTTGTTGTTGTTATGTGGTTTGTTGCTGTTGAAGTCGGTTGTTGTTGTGGTTCGAGGTGGCGAACTCGGACGAACTGCCATGGCAGTTCATCCGAGCTCAAGGAGGGTAGGGGAGTAGTCTCCCATGCATGGGAAACCCAACCCGGGGTTGGGGATGGATGCCCAACCCCAGCGAAGCAAAGAAAAAATAAAAAACTTGAACAGAGCAACAACTCTATCGCGAGAAAGAAGAAAATTGGGGGGGGGGTAGCGCCCAAGGGCTACCCCATCACGTGTGAAGTCGGGTCGGGCCACCCAGGCCCATGTGGGCCGGACCGGGTCGACCCCGACCCGAGGGGAGCGAGTCAGACCGACCCTAGTCCGGCTGGACCGGGTCGGGTTAACCCGGACCCACCCCTATAAAAAATAATAAAATATATATTTTTAATTATTTAATTAAATTAAACTGATTTTTAATAAATTTCAGAAAATAGAGAAAAGTATGGAACAAATTCAGGAAAAATCCAGAAAAATAGGGAAAAATATATTTGTGACTCAAATCAATAGAAATTCGATATTTCTATAAAAAGTGAAGAATTCGGAAGTCGGTTGAGACGTTATACCGGGGTTTTTACCTCGAAAATTATGAAATCGGCAAATTGGTATTGAATTCGATTTTGACCGATTTCGACCAATTTAGGAATTTTAAATAATTAAGCTTGAATCTAAATTGATAAATTGTCAAATGTTAGGACCCTAAAGGAGCCATTACGGGGTATTGGGTGCGTACATCGACGCGACGAGAAGCCGGATAGCTTAGGACTTGTGTTGTATGTAAGTAAACTAAGTGAGACATTTATTTACATTTCATTCTATTTATTTATTCATTATTAGTTTTTCGGACTGAATTTACCTTTGAAATCCATATGCTATGACTTGTTTATTTCTCATTTTATGACGTTGTTCATAGCATACTCTGTTACTATATTTATTCCAATTCCTATACTTTGTCATGTTGTTTGTCGTGTTTGGAAATCAGTGATATAGCATGCTATTAGGTTAGTTTGTTTTATTTTGACTCTAATCCTTTGTGCATTAGTATGCAGTTACATCTCTTGAATTCTAATACCGAGTCATTATTGAAAGTGAAAGTGGTTCTTGTGTTTAGGGTCATTTGATGATAGAAATTCGGCTTTCATACGGGGGCCACTAGACTTTCCGGGATGTTAGGGAATTTCTCCACTACCTTGCATGACACACGGAGTAACGTGCCTCGAACGTGGTAACCGGACCTCGGGGTTTGTTGGCGCAAGAATAACTTGGGTGAACATGACGAGTTTTAAAACTCGGGTACGTTAGCAAGTATACATTCCGGTGACGACTAATTCACTTGGAATAGAAAAAGCGTAATCGTAAGTACGACCTTTTGAAATTATGATTTAGAGCTCAATTTGTAATGAAATGATATAGAGTGGAGTTCAAATTGTAGTGGAAAGGCTGATGTGATGAAGATCACGCTCGACCAACCCTAATCCATTACTACTTAGCCTTGAGTCAGTTTCATATTTGGTTAACTCAAGTATCTCTTTGTATGATGTTTCTTTCAGCATAGTTGCTATTTAAATTATGCCATTTGATACTTGTTGCATGTTTGGGAATATGGATCAATGTCTCTCAGTATTACTTAAATAATTTCATGTAGTCACCGTCTAGTTTGTGACGGTGGGTGCAGATCAGCCGAGTAGCAGACGAGACTAAGAGAAGATTGGTGACTACCTCTGAGCCAGTGAAGGACTGCTACGACATGTTTTTGTACGTTTTGCATTCTTTTGTATTACATTTTCTATATACATGATATTTTTACTTTTGGGTTGAGTGATAGGAACATCTGACTAGACACATGTTATATATATCACCACTTTTGTTTATATATGCATGTGATCACTATTTCCTGGTTTTTTCACAATAGGTTAGGCCTTAGGATCTAATGTCCACTAGTAACGAAATAAGACTTCCGCTGAATAACTTGTTAGATAAAAAAAAACAAAATTTTAACTTAACTCTGATTTATAGACAACCATAGGTTAGTCAGTAGAACTAGCTTGTTAACTGTAGGTGATATCATAATTGTTAGGTGTTTAGGTGTTTAAATAAGGCTGACTAATTCCTTGTTAGGTCATATAGGGGAGATTAGGGCTTAATTAAGGAATTAGGCCAGGCGATGCCCTTATTTGGAGAAGGGGTCATCACAAAAACCATCAATTCGAATTAAACCAGTGGTAAATTCCCTATGAATATGATCTAATAACATGTAAAACATCAAGGTTTCACAAAAAAAACCAGAGGTTTTACCATCCAATCTGAATTCACTCAATTCAATCAAAAATGGGTTCATTTGAGAGTGGAGGAGATGAAGATGATGATTACCTTGGTTTGAGCTCTTGATTTGGTCTCTAATGTGTGAATTCCCAGCATGAATTTATCTCTCTCTCTCTCCCTGATTTTCTCAGATTGCATGGGAAAAATTTGAGTGGATTGATAAAAACTCCATTAAGTCCTCGATTTATATGTTTGTTGGAATCAATTGTGCGTTTGTATCCCGAGGCTTATCTTGTGGTTCATAAGCATGTCGTCCTGCACCTCCTGATGACTCCAATAGCCCACTCACCTCCTAGTACTAACCACCATGATGATCTAGATGTTCATCTTAAGGTCACTTTTATTTCATGCCAAACTATAAACTTCATTTATTCAATTAATTCCACATTATCCTTAGCCTAATCCAACCATATGGTTAGTGTTTTATTTATCAAATTTAACCAACTCATGGTCACACTAACCTTCGGCTACTCGTACCCGGTGCCCCGCGTCTTGATACGCATTTCGAGGTGCACCATAGCCTATTGTTTGAATTTAAAATTTGGCTAGCCTATGGTTACATTACCCATTTCAATTTGATTCCATAATCATTTTTCGTGAATTTATCGAGTTTCTCAAGTGTACCCGTACTAAGCCTCTCGATACCCACGTTGACACGCATTTCGAGGTAACAACCTGTCACACAACCTCGCACGCTCTTGTTATTCAACGTATACACATGCGATGAATTTAACAAATAATTTAATAAATTGCATTGCAAATAAGCCATCCAACACACAATTTAACTAGTGTACCTAGGTCGACGCATGTCCAATCTACCCGCGGCGTCCACGTGGATCTCAGCTGGCGTCCATGTCTGCAATTACGATATAAATAATGACGCTAATAAAACAGGTCGTTACACCTTTGGATCATTGATTTTTCTATTTATGACGACATCCGTTTCGACATGCCTTATATAAGTGAAATATAATCCAGATGATAAAGCATATAATTTCTTTAACATTTCTTTTTCCCATTTGAAAAACCAATGTAATATAGAGAAATTGTCAAATCCCAAAAATTTTCAACTGGTAATTACGGATAATAAGGGATTAACAAAGATTAATTATATATTTGGCTGCGAGTCGGGAGTTAAAGACATGTTAAATTGATATTTTTAATTAATCTTATTATTGTGTGGTGTGTGCCTAGTGTTCTGTAATATATATTATGTTATTTTGTGAAATTCATGTTAATCAAATAAATTCAAGATTTTACGGGGTTTTATCTTGAGATATGTGTCGAAATGGGTCCCGGTAGAGTTAAAATATCGACTCAAACTATTGTTTCAAATTTTACGAAAAATAATTGAAATTAAGTTTAAAATTCGAATTTGAAGTTTAAAGGGCTTAAAAAGCCGACGTGAAGATTTTGCCTAGTGTGAAATGAAACGAAGTTTCTACGAGATCTTGTTTCGAGTTTTGTGTCGATTGACGGTAGTCGAGGATGAGATTGGGTCCAAATTGGTGCACGTTTGGTTAAGTATGGCAAGTGGATTGGTCTCAAAGATTTTAGTATGTCATGGACAAAGTTAAGGTTTTTGGGGTTTTGGTGTGATCGAAATAAATGTTATAGATGTTTTATAGAGATGGACTGTTTTGTCGAGAGTTTGCCTCAATTTGGTGAAAAATTGGATCTAAAACGAGTACTGGATGTTAAAGCACGTCAAAATAGGGTTTTAAGGAATTAATAATAAAAAAGAAATTAAGCTGCTCAAGCAAGCAACAGAGGGTTATATATAAAAAAGAAAAAAAAAACAAATGAAACAAATCGATTCATTTAATTAGAACGTTTTTAACATTCTAAACCTAACCCTTCTCCGCTCACACGCGACGCTCCCGACGTCCGATTTTCGTCTGGTTTCTTTTCGCAACATTGTAGAGCATCGTGATATGGTCAATTTGAGCTAAATCTTCACGGTGAAAATGAGTTATTCGGTTCGCAATTTGGTAAATTCTCAATGTCAGACATATTTCCACAATTCAATTTGAATTCACGCGATTTTTTGATTACTTTCATGGGGTTTCGATAGAAATTGGTAGGAATTGTTCTTAATTGGTATATTGGATTGATTTACGTCAATTTGGCATAGATTCCATCGACATAAGTTAGGGTTTTGATGAGGTAAACTAATGGAAGATATTGATTTATATTGGGTTTCTGGATGAATTGATTATTGATTTTGATCCAATTTGACTCCACGGGTTGTAAAAATATTTTAAGGTTGGTATTGAGTGGTTTCGTGGCATTTGTTGTCGAGTTTTAAGGGTTTAACTGCGAAAATATTAATTTGGAGAAGTTTGTTAGTTCAAAATAAATAAAGTTTGCCTAATTAACAGGCTATATGGGAAAATTCATAACTTCTCCGTTGGTGATCCGATTTAGGTGTTTTTGATGTCTATGGAAAGTAGGACATGAGTACTACAAGTTCCTTTTAGGTCATAATGACAAATATTGAGGGTTTTCAAGGTTAAAAAGTTACCCCAAGTTGGCTAGTTGAAAGCTAGTTGAAACAGTATATAAATTAATATTTTTGGAAATCGTTCTCAAGCGCACTTTGATCACAGTTTTCATTGGGTTTTGTTATATGGTTTCACTTAAAGCTTGACTCATGATATAATTGGGTATACAGAGAAGCTATTGGAATCATTTTCAAGGTGATCTGACGCTCCTGGATCTGAAAATTAAACTCAAAGTTGGATGTTTGTAAGGTTAAGTAAATCCCATAGTAACCATTAAATTGTATAATTATTATTTCATATAAATTTTATTGATTCTTGATATTACATTTTTATTGTACATGCATATAAGATCTGGGAGGATAAGGTTACAAGTATCATCATAGTGTAGACTATACCGTGGTTATAGAACACTATATTATTCTTGAGGGGCTTGAGTCACTAATACTTTGCATCACGTGGTTATCATGAGATCACGTTGAACCAGATCATACTCTTAGAGTCTAGAGGAACGAGACTCATTTGGTTATTCTCCCCGCGCATGAGTCCTTATTACTGTTTACTTACCACTTTGGGAGGATGTCATCTGATTATGGTCGGAAAACAGAAACGGGATGGATTCACGGTTGTATTTAAACTCCTTAGATTATATTGTTCGTTTAAATCCCTTGGATTACTATGCATTTGATTACTACATGTGTACTGGATAGTGTGGGATTTACTTATCTGACATTATCAAATTCTTATAATTGGGTAACGACAGGTTCTAGCTGCGACAAGGGAAAGGGAAAGTTTTCTGACTATTTGTGACTTACTTAGGTTCTCTCTCTATGTATGTATTATTTTTAATATAAAATATGGTATAAATGGGTTTTTGGGTTCATCGTATGTGATTAGGATTTCCTTTAGAATTGTTATAATGGTTTTAGGACTGATTGGAATGCTGCGAAGCTAAGGTAATGATAGTTTAAAGATTTTGAAAGTTTGAGATATGTTGAAATAAATAAATAATTTTTGTAAATGCAATATACATTGTTATGGGGTGGATTGTGAATCCTTTGACATTTCCACCAAGCTGAGCAGGTTTTGTTGAAAATTTTTGAAGGCCGGGTTTTCTGGTGTAGGCTTAAAAATAGAGGAGATGCTGTCGAAAATTTTTCTTACTGAATTTTAAGGATAATGTAATCAATCCAATGAACTTTGAGATTAAAGATTTACTTTTAGAAACCTTTGTGGTTGATAAAGAATTATATTTGTTAATTAAGACGATAGATTTTCAATTATTTATTGATGGTGAGATTAAGACTGTTAGATTATCAGGGAATTAAGGTAATCTAGGCTGGTCAGATACCCTAATTAGGTGGGGTCTGACAATGTTAGTATTATAGCCTAGGATTCTAAAATACTCTTGTTGATTGAGGTTAAGCGAGTGGTTAGTTGGGAAGTAACGCGATGAAACGAGGTTAAAAAGTTTAAAAACTTTATGATATGTGTTATTTATGTTTTATATTACCGAGATATCGATGGATATGGGCTTGCTGAACTACTTTTCTTGCAATTTTTGTTGCGAAAATTATAAATGGACAACAATAGCTGGGTTAGGGATCTGGCGAGGGTAATAGGGATCTGCAATGTGTGGATTCGAATATGTTTTAAAACATGACGAGACAGATGGTAGAGTCGATAAATATCTTTCGAGCACAAGTGGCAGCTCAGGTATTTGTAATTCGTGTGGCCCAGGAAGTTCCTATTGTTACTTTAGCAGCTCATGAAGAACATGCTACCTTTATAGTTCGTTTAAAAGTTGAATTGGTTGTTACAGTTTTGGTGCAGACTAATCCGGAAGTACCCAGTGGAATGTCACGGAAAAGAAGTTCCTTTCAAGTTTGACCTAAAGTCTCGAAAGAAAGAGAAGAGTGCAGAACCATCGTTCTTGCCTATGATACCTGTTGTCTCATCATATATACGTTGTCAACACCCGTACTGTGAACCGACTGTCTAGACCGCCCGAACCGTCTCCTAAGGTGTCTAGTCACACAATCAACCCCAAGAGACGTTCCAGACCCGTTCGACCATTCTTTTTACCATTAAGTTAAATTTAAGTGTATGCGGAATTCGGTGAACATATAATAAAATATTGGAAAGTAACTGGGAACCTAATTGGGGAAAACACCTAGCATATCATCAATAATGTAAATCCAAGTCGAGTAACATGTCCAAAAGTATCCTATAATCCCTACATAATTAAAAGTAAGTTCGGTATATAAAACAAAATATATACACAAAAGATATCACTCATATAGTGAAGATCAGGGCAGTCTGAAGTCGTAGTCTCACTAGTGCGCTTTGCCCTTCCCTCGATCATTGGAGGATGGATCTAGGTTCCAAAAAGGTCCCCAGTAAATGAACAACAGGATTTTATAAAAGTTACTGCATAATGTAATTCGACAAGGAATAATATAAGTAAGTTGTAAGAATTAAACATGATTCAATCCTTTTCTAGTATGAACAGGCGGTTCCCTTGAACCCTCTATGCAAGGATCTAGCTTGAATCCAGTCGGCGCGCGCGGCGTTCAGCATCAGCGATCGAGAGAGGTCCCGTCACGCAAATTTGTAAACCAGAACGACACCAACATATTCTAACTCCGTCGTAGGAAAGGTCGGAGGGCGAAAACCTCTTCCAACTGCCATACTGGCTGGAGGGCAGAAGATCGGCGTATAGTCATCCCTCGAAGCTACCCGACTGGTTGGAAGGGGAGACTCTTGACCGTCGAAGCTACCCCATCTAATTCTCGGAGACGGCTCCTATAGGTCCTTATGTCTATATGCATGGCCACATATAATCATAATGCGATGCACATCTAACTTATGCGATCATAATATGATGCGTAATAAAGTTTATAAATTCCCAGTGTTCATAAACCTCGTGTGTTGCGTGCAGAAACCCGACCGTTTGTCTGATACCTAGTAGTATGTACCGAAGTGTCGTCGTTGAGCCCTAGTTTTTAAAGTTTGGTGTTAGACTCAATATTTTTTATTTCATTTACCCGATTATTTCCATGCACGTATCTCGAAGTTATTATCTCAATTATGTAATTCTTTGAATTTATCAATATCTTTTAAATTCCATATACGATACACTGCCTTGATAGCTCAATTTGATGATCAAAATCTTTTAATTTGGCAAGTACATTTACACAAGGATTTATGTCTACTTCTTATCTTTCCAAAAAGATATGGTATGCACGATTCTAATTAAAAACGAGGGAGATATCAGAGTTTTACGAACATCGCGTACATCTGAGTTTCATTTAGACCAGCAAGGTTACAAATTTGATTTTTCCTAGTGTATAGCTCCAAATACCATGAAAATTTATCACAAGTTTTTTAACATAACAATAACAACATATCCAAGGCTCGCTCCAATTGGAGTTAAATTAAGTGAGTTATGCTCATTGCAATGTTAGGTCTAATTCTTGATGTTTGAACATGGTTGTTTTATTCTTTTTTTTGTTGATTCATCTTGTTTCGATTTAGGGATCTCTTTGGGGACCCTTTGGGTCTTACTTGGGTTCCATTTACATCGGTTTACAATAAGAATTTCACAAGTTAACAACCAATAGCCAATTTCACCATTAAATGACCTTAAAAGCTTAAATTATTCAACTCTTTGAACATACATTTGATCCACCTAAATCTTCAGTCAAATCGGGCATAAAGTGAGATGAGTTTGAGTCTTAAACTATTTCATATTAGTCCATGAAACCCAATTTTGAAATTATAGTTAAGTTTCCAAATTCAAGTCAAATAATAAAATTTCAAGTCATGCTAAGTTTGAATTCTTGATTCTTAGTTTATGCTTGTTTAGAGGCATCAAATTTGAGTTCAAATCTAAGCACATGCATGATCTCATTGTTATTAAGCCACATCAGCCCACATTCATGCTTATTCATCAAAACCCATAAAATCGAAAGGGAAAAGAGAGAGATTACCTTAGGATTGTTGTGGATCTAATGTTTCTCCTCTTCAAGAGTTTAATTGCACTTCGATTGCTCCTTGAGTCCTCAATTTCCATCAACTCATGTTCTTCCTCTCAATTTTGTGGTGTTTTCATTTGCAACAACAACAATTAAATATTCCTTATATACCTTGTATCAACTTAAAACAATAGCATTTAGATATGCCTCGAGATACGAGTTTTGTGGCACATCTAGGGTCTAAAATGGATCATACACTTCACCATTAGCAACATAATTAGTTTAAGTTAAGTACTTAATTAAGCCTCCAAATCAATTTGCTTAGTTATTAATTTAGAGACATGAATTTACATAAATTGACAAGTGTTGCTTGTAAGTGACAAGTGTCCCATATTGCATGATTATGTCTCCAAACTAGATTTAGACCTTGGCCCTTCATCTAGATATATTTATGAATCTCGAGATCAATCCCATGTACAACATAAAGTCCATGCACCATGTTTTTTTTGTTTGATTGTTATGTGACACATATGTTACATTTTACATAGGCTATAGTTTTTAATTTAAAGCATAGGCTATAATTGAGTTTTATTATATTTCTACCATAAGCATATTAATCAATTTTAATACACCACTTAGGCCAAATTAAATCAAGTTATTAATAGATCATGATACTAGCCTAAATTATGTATTTCCCGTCTAATGCGTATCCCAAGAAGAAACCCACGCCTCGCCTTGCCTTTTGTCACGCGTGTATTTATAATTATTTAATTATTTATTAAATATTACACTCACACCAAAAATATTATTTTATTATTTTCGGTACATAATTGTCGAGCACGGCCACGTCACCCGATCAAGCCAGGTTCGGGCCTCCGATCTGGTCGGATCGGGCTGAGTCCAGTCTGTGTTGACGGGATGTTACAATCTTCCTAACTTAGGTGATTTTATCACCGAGATTTAAATTTTTACCTAAATCAAACAACTCAGAAAAGTGCTCTCACATGTACGTCTCGCGCTCCCACATGAACTCCTGGTCGTCGTAGAACTGCCACTTGACCTTCACAAGGGGAATTTATCAGTCTCAAATTCTGTACCTTTAGGTCAATAACCTCAATTGGTCGCTCGTCGTAAGTCGTGTTTGGTTTGACCATTAATCTGTCCCAGTTCCCTATATCTCGTGTCGTACCATCACATCTCCTCAATATAGAAACATGAAATATTGGGTGTACACCTGACATCTGCAGTGGTAGTGCTAACCGATCATAAACCTTCCCAAGTTTCTCAGTGATCTCAAATGGTCTCGTATAATGCGATGCGAGCTTCTCCTCGAATCCAAATCTCTGGTGTCCCTTCATAGGCGACACCTTCAGGTATGCAAAGTCTCTATTCTCGAACTCAACTGCTCGACGTTTTAGATTGGCGTATTTCTCTTGCCGATTCTGTGCTGCCCGTAGTCTCTAACGAATCAGCCTTACTTTCTCTGTGTAATCTTGTACAACCTCGGGCCCAACTACCACTATATCAGCCACATCTGCCCAAATGACGGTGTCCTGCACGGCCTGCCGTATAAAGCCTCAAACGACGCCATCTCGATGCTCGACTGATAACTATTATTATAAGAAAATTCATATAGGTGTAAATACTCCTCCTAGTAACCCCTGAACTCAAGTACACAAGCCCGTAGCATGTCTTCAAGAACCTAGATCAGCCTCTCTGACTGTTCGTCTGTCTGTGGGTGATAAGCCATATTGAGGTGAATCCGAGTGCCTAGTTGATCATGCATACCCTGTCATAACCCTGACGTATATCGAGGACCCTTATCTGACACAATGCTCACTGGTGCCCCATGTAATCTGACTATCTCCCGCTCATAAATTCAGCTCAGGTTAGTGAACGAGTCAAAAAGTCAAATCGGTAGGAACTGTGCTGCCTTCGTCAATCTGTCAACAATAACCCATACTATATCGTGGCTCTTCGGGGTATTCGGTAATCCTGTCACCATGTCCATCACAATGTGCTCCCACTTCCACTGAGGAATGGGTAATGGGTAATGACTGGAGTAGTCCTCTGGGTATTCAGCCTTAACCTGCTGACATATTTCCATCTCCTGATATACCTGGCTATATCTGCCTTCATGCTCAGCCACTAGCACGATCATCGTACGTCCTGGTACATCTTGGTGACACTTGGGTGAATGTTATAGCGCGATCTGTGCGACTATCAGAGAATGTCCTCTCTCAACTCTGATACTACTAGAATCCATACTCTTCCCCAAAATCTTAAACTCTGATCTGTTGCCACTGTCCAATCCCTAAAACTCGGACTGTCGGCCAAACTGCGGTACCGATCATAGCTCGAGTCTACCCTCTGTCCGTCAACAATCGTCTGGCGAAGCATCGAATGCAACCCCAACTGTGCACATATCCTCATGTTTACTAGAATCTTTGAAACACACATCACAAGCGCAACCTCTAACAACCCGAACTCGGCGAAACTGCGGCGCTAACTATCTCCAGCTCAAGGCATCTGTAACAACATTTGCTTTTCTACGGTGGTACTCGATCGTGAAGTCGTAGTCTTTCAACAACTCGAGCCACCTCCGTTGTCTCATATTCAACTCAGTCTGAGTGAATAAATAATTGAGACTCTGGTGATCTGTGAACAACGTAAACTTCTCTCCGTAAAGATAGTGTCCCCACAACTTCAGTGTAAAGAGTACCGCTGCCAACTCGAGGTCATGGACGGGGTACTTCTTCTCATGCACCTTCAGCTAGCGAGAGGCATAGGCCACCACCTTGCCCTCCTACATCAACACTGCTCCCAGTCCCGTCGCCAAAGCATCTGCGTAGACTGTCAACTCCATGCCATCCTCAGGTAATACCAACACTGGCGTCGTATCCAGTTTCTCCTTCAGCTCTCTAAAGGCATCCTCACACTGCTCAGTCCAATTGAACCTTACATCCTTCCTAGTCGAAGCAATCATGGGAGCGGCTATCTTAGGGAAATTCTGAATGAACCTCATGTAGTAGCCCGCCAACCCAAGGAAACTTCGGACCTTTCTCGGTGTGGTAGGCGCAGACCAATCAACGATTGCTCTGACCTTCTTTGGATCTACCAAAATCTCATCTGCTCTAACTACGTGCCCCAAGAATCTGACTTGGTCCATCTAAAACTCACACTTACTAAACTTTGCATATAGTCTATGTTCACGCAAAGTTTGTAAGGTGATCCTTAAGTGACGCTCATGGTCTTCAGCTGCCCTTGAGTAGATGAGTATGTCGTCAATGAACACTATCACAAAATGATCTAAGTAGTCTCTGAACACACGGTGCATCAAGTCCATAAACGTAGCCGGTGCGTTCTGACCACGAACGGCATAATTGTGAACTTGAAATACCCGTATCTTGTGCGGAACGCGGTCTTCTCAATGTCTTCATCCCTAACATGCAACTGATGGTAGCCCGATCTCAAGTCAATCTTCGAGAAGTGTTGAGCACCACTCAACTAGTCAAACAATTCATCAATCCGAGGTAGCGGGTACTTGTTCTGAATTGTGACCTTGTTCAGCTCCCTGTAGTCAATACAAAGCCATAACGATCTGTCTTTCTACTTGACGAATAAAACTAGTGCGTATCATGGTGAAATACTCGATTATATAAATTTGATGTCAGATAACTCCTTGAGTTGTTTTTTCAACTCAATCAACTCCGATCTTGCCATCCTATACGGAGCCTTCGAAATTGGCATTATACTCCCCTTCACTTCTATAATGAAGTCGATCTCGCGACGTGGAGGTAGCCTGGGGAGGTCGTCCGGAAACATGTCAGAAAATTCGTGTATGACCAGGATGTCCTCAATCCTCTTCTCGGATTTCGAAGCTCTGTAGAGTCTCGCATGATTCTTAATCTCTTTATACGTCGCGACTCATCCTCCAGTACTACTTTTGCCTGTCGACGCACCTCGAAACTCGAACTCTACAAGTCCTGGAATACATAAGGTCACCACCTTCCGGTGGCAATCCAAGTAGGGGTGGTATGCTGCCCACCACTCCATACCTAAGAGTGCGTCAAACTCGAGGAACTCGAGTACCCGAAGGTCAATAGGTAAATTGTAACACTCAATTTTCACCATACACCTTTCGCATACAAGGTTAGGGTAAACTATATTTCATGCAGTGGTACTAAGTATGAGATACCTAACTGCTCTCACTGGTGATAACCTTAACGTGTCTACCATGCCTCCTAATATGAATTAGATCGTGGACCCCTGAATCTATGAGTATGTGCATGCACCGTCCACAAATAGAAATAATACCTCTGATCAACTCTCTGGTGGCCTGGCCATCAGGTGTCGCCACAACAAGCACATGCTCAGTCTGACTCTCTGGCTGTACTGCGTATACGTGTATCGGGCACTCATTACCAAAGTTTCTGCCTGGCCACAACCTCAATAAGTAATGTCCGATTTACCCTGAGAACCTCGACCTCTGGACTGTGTTAGTGCCTGAGTCTGAGTCTGCGTCAGCCTCGGCCTTCTATCACGGCCCCTATCTGACTGCATGTACTCTTTATCAAACATCAAACCTCCGAATTGGTGGTCTACCCTACCTCGGTGTGGACCACTGCTGAACTGAAATTGTCCGTGCCGAAGTGCTCGATCTTGACCTGTCATCACGGGACCTCTTAGGATATTCTTGTCTCCTGTCTCCCTGACCACTGGATATCTTTCTCGAGTCTCTACTCAAGGATCTTCCTGATCGGTGTGTCGCCTTGATGTCCCCATCTTGGAACTCCTCTGTCAACTCAAAAGTAATAGCTCGGTCTACGAGATCTTTAAACATAGTCACGCCCAATGCACTCACGCTCTGGCTAATCTTACGCTGTAATGACCTTAAAATATAAATCGTGTCACGTGCCATTTTAGGGTCGTACATGGGACCCAATTGTCATGATACGCATGTCCAATTCTCAAGTGTCGACACCGAGGTATGTTATTTCTGGTTAATGCTTGTATTATTTAGTATACAATTAGTAGGCCTAAGTTAGTGTAGCAAATTAAATAGCCACATGATGTGCGTCGAGACATGCATTGAATAATCTAAAGACAAAAGAGTTAACTATTGGTGTCAATTAGGAGTGGTTAGTGAGACAAGTGTTTCAACATACACCATTAGACATGTCTCGGGATACGTATGTGGAAATGGTTCAACCATATCCATTCACCTATAAAGAAATCACAAGCCAAACTTATAACCTAAGTTATTCATCTCATCAATTGGGCAAAGAAGAGAAGGTTTTTCTGGAGTCATCAAGGAGGATGAGAGGTTGAGAAAACCAGTGAGATTAGTGAAGCTTTGGTGATCAAGCTTGGTGTGTGCACCAACTAGGTAATTTCATACACTAATCCATTTAATTCAATTTAATAAAGTCATGAATTTGATGTTGTTGATTGGAAGTCTGTTACGGACTTGACGGAGGAGAGCAAGGGATCCGGGGCGTTGGAGGAGGCCTAGACACCAAGAAACCAGAATCTTGCACTTGCAGAATTCTGGGTTTTGCAATGTCTAGCGCGCTATGTCCTCTGGGTAGCGCGCTAGACATTCTGGGCAGCTAGGTGTTCTTCGACAAGCAGAACACTAGCGCGTTAAAGTTATGTAGCAAGTTATGTGACTTCCCTAGCACGCTACCGAGGCTTAGGATAGAAACTTTTGAAAGTTTTGAAAACTTATTAAACCCAATTAAACCAGTTTTAATCTAACCCTAGCAACTCTAACCCACTCTAAAACATGTTAAACAACTCCAGGAAACTAAGGGGAGGTCTCGGGTGTTCGGGAACGCGTTTTGGGGTGCCGACAGGTCGGATATGCTAGGAATAAGCGTTGTGACTTATAAGTAAACCAGCTAGGAAATGCACAATATTTCATTTTAAGCTATTGATTATTGTTGTTCATTGATTTGTTATATCCTTGGAATTCCATTCTGATTGAGTTACCCGATGGCAAGTGAGTCAACGGTGATCCTTGGAATGAGTGGGTGGCTGAGGTAATATACCAGAGTCGTGACCTCGGGATGCACTACACTGGATACTATTCAACGACCTATTGGTCGGTACTACTTGCACCTCTCTGTTTGCATCCCTGGACACTCATGTATTGATTGCTTTTGATTTATTTAATGTCTTTTATTTATTCATGCATTTTTTCTTTCTATCTGCATGAATATAGACTGATTTATTTCTTTTGAAATGATGTTTAGTATCCTACTGGCATTACTTGCGTGGGCTCATCATTCTTATGTTTAACTGAGTGCAGATTCGCAGTCGAGTAGGAGAAAGGGGCCAATACTAAAAAAACCTACTGTATGGACTTTGGAACGGCCTTCCCTCTCGTACTTTTGTAGGTTTTGTATTACTTATGTATATTGTTTTTATCACATAGGGTATATGGGTTTTGTGAGATACTTTGGGACATGTATATGATATTATTTCTCTCTCCTATGTTTATTATACATGTTGACTGTGTTATGCGGGGTTTCCACACTCTAGGATGTTTCGACTAATTGGTTTAGAGTTGTTTAGATTTGTTTAAGTTGAAATCACTTCCGCATAACCTTTGATAACTTACAAATCTTAATAACTCACTATAATTGTTAAATTTCGCTACTTTGTAATGAAAAATGGTTAGGAATGCTAACTAGGCTTGCGCTAACATCGCGAGGATTGACTCGGGGTTCACGTAAGTCTAGGCCGGGCGGGGCCCAATCTGAGTTATGGAACTGAGGCCGTCACACACACCTCAGACACATAAAAAATCAGCGCAAGTAGTCATTTGGTGCCAATGGATCCCCTGCCATAGATGATAGTTGGGAGTACCGATTGGCGAACTCAAATACGGGCATGTCTCCCTGCTTCAGAGCGAGAAACTCCTCTCTCTTCCTACTCCTCATCGCCGGAGTAAAGAAGTTTTGAAAGAACAGTTATCAAAAGTCGCCCAATCCTCAATTAGGCCATCTCTGGAATATACAACCTACCACCACTCGCCAGTAGCTCCCTCTAAGTGCATGGTTGATAACTCGATGCGACAATCCTTGTCCGCACAGATCGAATGGTGAATCTTCTCCTGATTGCGGACCCACTGCTCCTCCTTTTCCCCATTTCTATCTTCGTAAAACTTCTGAGTCTTACATCTGTCGAAGCTCTTCCAAAAACGATCGAGCCTGACCACCCTACTCTCAGTCACGGTCGGTTGTACTGTTGGAGTCTCCGCTGGTGCGGGTAAAAGAGGGACTACTACTAAGGGCTCGATTGGACCCCTATGTGTCAATATCACTGCTGGCACCACTAGAACCTGTACTGGTGTCTACAGTGAAATCTCTGGTCATGCCGTCAAATGGTCTACAAGACATGCTACCACTACAATCAATCATCTCATATCGGTGGAGTCGGCTTCACTCTTACGCTCGAGAGTCTCAAAGCATTGCCCGAAAGTCTCCAAGGACGTCTGTCGACGTGCGATCACCTCACTCATCTCACGTAAGATATCATCAGTGACAGTAGAAAATGAAGAAGGCACCGTTTCTCATGGAGCTGATGAATATCGCCCACTCGAATCCATGATACAAAATGTATCGTAATTGCACGTAGAAAATGACCCGAGTGTCACGACATTATATTTTTCCATTATATATAATATACGTTCAAAATTGACATAGTACGTCATATAATCAATCGATTAAAACTCCCCAATTCTTCCCAACTTAGTCCTCGACTCATGTTTCCCACTTTTCTAAGTTCTCATGAATCAAATTATTCAAGTTTTCAAGTTTTCCTTTGAGTCCTAGGCTTTTTAGTAACCCGGGCTCTGATACCAAAATTATTAGCACCCGTACCGTGAACCGATGGTCTGACCAGCTCGAACCGTGTATTGAGGCATCTAGTCACGCCATCGACCCCAAAAGACGTTCTGGACCCGCTCGACCATTCTTTTTACCATAAAGTAAAATTTAAGTGTATGTGGAATTCGGTGAACATATAATAAAATACTTGAAAATAAACGAGAACCTAAGTGGGGAAAACACCTAGCATATCATCAATAATGTAAATCCAAGTCGAGGAACATGTCCAAAAGTATCACATAACCCATACATAAACAAAAGTAAGTTTGGTATACAAAACAAAATAGATACACAAAAGAGATCACTCATACAGTGAAGATCAGGTCAGTCTAAAGTCGTCGCATCTCACTGGTGCACTTTTCCCTTCCCTCGATCACTGGAGGATGGATCTAGGTTCCAAAAAGGCCCCAAGTAAGTGAACAACAGGGTTTTATAAAAGTTACAACATGATGTAATTCGACAATGAATAATATAAGTAAATTGCTGAAATTAAACATAATTCAATCCTTTTTTCTAGTATGAATAGGCGGTTCCCCTAAACCCTATATGCAAGGACCTAGCCTGAATCCCATCAGTCCGGCAGCGTTCAGCATCGACGATCGGGGGAGGTCCCGTCACGCAAATTTGTGAACCTGAATGGCACCAACGTACTCTAACTCCGTCGTAGGAAAGGTCGGAGGGCAGAAACCTCTAACTGCCATACTGGCTGGAGGGTAAAATATCGGCGTATAGTCATCCCTCAAAGCTGCCCAACTGGCCGGAGGGGGAGACTTTTCACCGTCGAAGCTGCCTCATGTAATTCTCGGAGACAGCTCTCGTATGTCCTTATGTCTATATGCATGACCACAGATAACCATGATGCGATGCACACCTAACTTATGCGATTATAATATGATGTGTAATAAAGTTTATAAATTATGCGATTATAATATGATGTGTAATAAAGTTTATAAATTCACAGTGTTCATAAACCTTGTGTGTTCTGTGTTGAAACCCGACCGCGCATCTGATACCTCGTAGTACGTGCCGAAAGTCCTATCGGAGTGTCGTCATCGAGCCCTAGTTTTTAAAGTTTAGTGTTAGACTCAATATTGTTGATCTCATTTACCCAGTTATTTCCATGCACGTATCCCGAAGTTATTATCTCAATTATGTAATTCTTTGAATTTATCAATATATTTTAAATTCCATATATGATGCACTGCCTTGATAGCTTAATTTGATGATCAAAATCTTTTAATTTGACAAGTACATTCACACAAAGATTTAGGTCTACTTCTTATATTTCTGAAAAGATATGGTATGAGCAATTTCGATTAAAAACGAGGGAGATATCAGAGTTTTACAAAACTGCACACATCTAAATTTCATTTCGACCAGCAAGATTACAAATTTGATTTGTCCTAGTGTATATCTCTAAATACCATGATATTTTATCATAAGGTTTTTAACATACTCAATAAAAACATATCCAAGGCTCGCTCCAATTAGAGTTAGATTGAGTGAGTTATGCTTATTTCAATGTCAGGTCTAATTCTTAATGTTTGAACATGGTTGTTTTATTCTTTTTTGGGTTGATTCATCTTGTTTCGATTTGGGGTCTCTTTGGGAACCCCTAGGGTGTTACTTAGGTTCCATTTACATTAGTTTACAACAAGAATTCCATAATTTAACAACTTATATCCAATTTCACCATTAAAGGACCTTAAAAGCTTAAATTATTCAACTTTTTGAACATACATTTGATCCACCTATATTTCCAGTCATATTAGGCATAAAGTGTGTTGAATTTGAGTCTTAAACTATTTCATATCATTCCATGAAACCCCAATTTCGAAATCATAGTTAAGTCTCCAAATTCAAGTCAAATAATCAAATTTCAAGTCATGCAAAGTTTGAATTCTTGATTCTTAGTTCATGCTTGTTTAGAGGCATCAAATCTGAGTTTGAGTCTAATCACATGCATAATCTCATTATTATCAAACCACATCAGCCCACATTCATGCTTATTCCATCAAAATCCATGAAATTGGAAGGGAAAAGATAGAGGTTACCTTAGGATTGTTGTGGATCTAATGTTTATCCTCTTCAAGACTCTAATTGCACTTCATTTACTCCTTGAATCCTCAATTTCCAGCAACTAATGTTTTCCTCTCAATTTTGTGGTGTTTTTATTTGCAACAACAACAACTAAGTGTTCCTTATATACCTTGTATCAACTTAAAATAATGGCCTTTAGATGTGCCTCGAGATGTTAGTTTTATGGCACATCTAAGGGTCCAAAATGGATCCTACACTTCACCATTAGCAACATAGTTAGTTTAAGTTAAGTACTTAATTAAGCTTCCAAATCAAGTTGCTTAGTTATTAATTTAGAGACATGAATTTACATAAATTGACAAGTGTTGCTTGTAAGTGACAAGTGTCCCATATTGCATGATTATGTCTCCAAACTAGATCTAGATCTTGTCCCTTCATCTAGATGTATTTATGAATCTCGATATCAATCCCATGTACAACAAAAAGTCCATGCACCATAATTTTTTTGTTTGATTGTTATGTGACACATATGTTACATTTTACATAGGCTATGGTTTTTAATTTAAAGGATGAGCTATAATTGAGTTTTATTATATTCCTACCAAAGGCATATTAATCAATCTTAATACACCACTAAGGCCAAATTAAATCAAGTTAGTAATAGATCATGATACTAGCCTAAGTCATGTATTTCCCGCCCAATGCGTATCCCGAGGTGAAACCCACGCCTCGCCTTACCTTGTGTCACGTGTGTATTTATAATTATTTAATTATTTATTAAATATTACAAACACACCAAAAATATTATTTTATTATTTACGGTACATAATCGTCGAGCACCGCCGCGTCACCCGATCAAGCCGAGTTCGGGCCTCTGATCCTGTCGGATCGGGCTGAGTCCGATCTGGTCGGTGACGGGATGTCACATACGTCATAAATTTTTCTGAGTACAACCAGTAGACCATCTAAGTTGACATCAATAGGCTCAAGATAGAATCAATCATAGGCTTTTCAGCCTTCAGCTCGTAGAGGTACACCTTAGTTGTAGAAAAGTGAAGGTAAGGGTTGAGAATCTCAAGGGACAAGCCTCGAAACAACGATCGACAACTTGTCAGGAATTTTTCGTAGGTATTAAACCTACAGTTACATGTTTTAGGTATAAGAGACAAGGTCACATTATCCGAGATTGTTCTCGAAATTAGAGTGCAATTACGTGTTTTGCGTATGGAAGGAAAAGACATTACAAGAATGCGTGTCCACAACTCTTAAGAGCATCGTCTTATGTGTCACAGTCTCAACAACATATCCAGGAAAGTGTACAGGTGGTGACTAAACGAGATTCAGATGTAAATCATAATTTTATCGAAGGTACGATTTTAGTTTATGTTCATGTGGTGATTGAGTTAGGGTTAACTCCGGTGTGAGTCCATATTCATCTTGTACTCCATACAGTAGTTGGGGATAGGGTGGATCCTCACTTTATTTGTGAGAAATGTGTTGTTGAGATTTTCAGACACAAGATGACCATTGATCACTATGTATTAGAGTTACTGGAGTTTGATGTGTTGTTGATAATGGATTGGCTAGTCACTAGGAAAGAAATGGAAACTCTTGCTGGAACTATAGTACAGAGGAAAGATCAGAAATTAAACTAGAGGAAACTTTTGTGGTTGTGAATTCTCGGACGTGTTTCTTGATGATTTACCTTGAATTCTATTTCCGAGATAGATTGATTTTGTAACTAATTCATTTTTTTAACTAAACCAATAATTATTCCGCCCTATAGGATGGCTCCAAAGGAATTGCAGGAGTTGCAGAAACAATCGAATGAGTTGTTAGATAAAATGTTTCTTAACCGAAGTAAGTCACCATAGGGCGCACCAGTCTCTTTTATGAAAAAGAAAGATGGTAATTTGAGGCTCTGCATTTATTATAGATATTGAAACGTAGTAATTGTTTAGAATAAATAATCATTATCAATGCTCTAGCGCTATTTATGGATTTGATATAAAGATTATTGAGGCTGAATCTAGGTCACTTTGTAATAGTGTTCATTAATGATAAATAAAAACTTGCGAGGATCATGAACAATATCTTATAGTAAGTCTCTAAAATTTGAGAAATTATAGGCTGCACGTCAAGTTTAGCAAATGCGAGTTTTGTTGTCTGAAGTGAAGTTTTTGGGCCATGTGGTTAGTACGAAAGGAATTTTGGTGGATCCAGTAAGATTAAAGTTATCATTGGTTAGCCGAACTTATCACAGTGACAGAGATACGTAGTTTTCTGAGTTTGGCTGGCTATTATTATAGATTTGTAAAAAAAAATTAAGATAGTTGTGCCAATTATTAAATTAACTCAGAAAAATGTTCTATTTGTTTGGTCTAAAGAATGTGATACTGCGTTTTGAAAAATTAAAGAAGTGTTTGACTTCAACACCAATTCTTGTGTTGCCTGAACCAGGAAAAGGGCTTACAGTTTATATTGATGCATCGAAGATTGGTTTAGGTTGTGTGTTAATGTAGAATTATTAGGTAATCACTTATGCTTCTCACCAGTTTAAGACTCACGAGAAGAATTATCATGTTCATGATTTGAAATTAGCGACGATTTTGTTTGTTTTGAAGTTGTGGAAACACTATTTATATGGGAAAAGTTTACGCTATTTTCAAATCATAAAAGTTTGAATTATTTGTTCTCTCAAACATAATTGAATATGAGACAATGATGATGGTTTGAACATTTGAAAGACTTTGATTTTAATTTTGAATACCATTCGGGTAAAGCTAACGTTATTGCTGATGCATTAAGCATGAGGAGTGTTGAAATGTTGCGTGCAACTAGTCGATTTACTTATAAGTATAAATTATTCGAAAAAGTCATCATTATAACTTTGTTAGAAATTCCTGAGGATAATGACGAATCAATTTGTGCTCGATTTAGAGTACAACTTGTCTCTATTCAGAAAGTGATAGAATGTCAGCAAAGTGATATGGACTATGGATTCTATCGGTGGCTGAGATTAGGGATGAGATATTAAGAGAATCTCATCACTCGAGATATAGCATTCATCCTGACACAACCAAATATGTCATGATATGAGGCGATTGTAATGGTGGCCAGGGATGAAAGCTGACGTAGGTGATTATGTGAGAAAATGTGAGATTTGTCAACAGGTTAAGGCCAATAGGCATAAAACTGAGATACGTTGCAGCCGCTTCCCATATCGTAATGAAAATGGGAACATATTGTGATGGAATTTGTTATTGATCTGCCTACTTCTTGGAGAAAACATGATGTGGTCTGGATTATTATTGATGGACTGACGAAGTCTGCTCATTTTCTTCCTATGTACATTTCATATACCTTTACACAGCTGAGCTTGTTGTGTGGGCGAGAGGTGGCTCGTTTGTTTAAAGTGTCGCTAATTGTAGTTTCTGATCGTGATGCTCAGTACACATCGAGGTTGTAGCAGAGCATGCAGGAACAACTCGACACTCAATTACATTTCAGTATTGTATTTCATCCACGAGTGGATGGTCAGACTGAAAGGTTGATCTATGTACTGGAGGAAATGCTCAATGCTTATGTACTGGTATTTGGAGGTTTATGGGAAGAATACATACCTTTGTGTGAGTTTTTTATAATAATTTTTGTTGATCATGTATTGAAATGACTTTGTTTTAGGCATGGTATGGGATACCTTGTCGATCTCCTGTCGGTTGGGTTGAACCAGAAGATTTGGTGGAGTTGGGGTCACAGATGGTTGGAGATCACACTGAGGTTGTGCAGCAGATTCGTCTAAGATTGAAAACGGATCAGGAAATAAACAAAAGTTATTATGAACTCTATCACAGGTTTTTGATATATATAGTGAAGGAGATTAGATGTATTTGAAAGTCTCCCCTCGCAAAAGTCATTACGATTTGGACTAAAAAGGAAAATTTTCTCTCAGATTTATAGGAGTTTTTGAGATTATGAAACAGATTGGGAAGGTTGCTTATAGACTTGTAGTACCGCCTCAATTAGCAGGAGTTTATAACATATTTTATATGTTGATGCTCAAGCAGAAGGAACCTGATTCACATCACATAGTAGAATGGAATCAGTTTGATTATTAGGGTTATGTGTCATATGAAGAGCAACATATATTGATTGTGGATATGAAGGTACAAAAGCTTTGAAATAAAGAGATTCCACTTGTTTTGGTTAAGTGGCAGTTTCATGACGACTCGGAGCTGACTTGGGAATAAGAGACGCATATGAGAGAGCATTTTCTAGATCTCTTTTAGTCTAGGTAAATTTGGTTTCAATTTTAATTTCAAGGATGAAATTCTTATTAGTTGGGAAGATTGTCAAATCCCAAAATTTTTAAACTGGTATTTACGGTTAATCAGGGATTAACAAAGACTAATTATAGTTTTGACCGTGAATCGGGAGTTAAAGTTTGGTGAAATTGAGATTTTTAATTAATTTTATTATAGTGTGTCGTGTGTCTAATGTTGTGTACTATATATTATGTTATTTTGTGAAATTCAAATTAATCGAATAAATTTGAGATTTTATGGGGTTTTATCTCGAGATACGTGTCGAAATGGGTCTCGTTAGAGTTAAAATATCGACTCGAGCTATTGTTTTAAATTTTATGAAAATAATTGAAATTAAGTTTAAAATTCGAATTCGAAGTTTAAATGGGCTTAAAAAGCTGACATGGGGATTTTGCCTCAGTATGCGTGTAAGTCGGTATTGGAGGTAGTGTGAAATGAAATAAAGTTTGTACGAGATCTTGTTTCGAGTTTTGTGTCAATTGACGATAGTCGAGGTTGAGATTGGGTCCAAATTGGTGCACGTTTGGTTAAGTATGGCAAGTGGATTGGTCCGAAAGATTTTAGTATATCATAGACAAAGTTAAGATTTTTAGAATTTTGGTGTGATCAAAACCAGTGTTATGGATGTTTATAGAGATGGACTATTTTATCGAGAGTTTGGCTCAATTTGGAGAAAGATTGAATCCAAAACGAGCACCGGATGTTAAAGCACGTCAAAATAGGGTTTTCAGGAATTAATAATTAAAAAGAAATTAAGCTGCTCAAGCAAGTAGTTGAGGGTTACATATAAAAAAACAAAACAAATGAGACAAATCGATTCATTTGATCAGAACGTTTTTAATGTTCTAAACCTAACCCTTCTCCGCTTGGTTCTTCCCGGGCATTTTTCCACAATTCAATTTGAATTCACTCGATTTTTTGATTTCTTTCGCGGGGTTTCAATAGAAATTGGTATGAACTATTATTGATTGGTATATTGTATTGGTTTGTGTCAATTTGGGATAGATTCCACCGACGTGGGTTAGATTTCTGAAGAGGTGAACTAATGCAATTCAGTTGATAACTATTTTGGAGATGTTTTAAATGTTGATATTGATTTATATTGGGTTTCTGGATGAACTGATTATTGATTTTGATCCAATTTGACTCCACGGGTTATGGAAATATTTTGATGTTGATATCGAGCGGTTTTGTGGCGTTTGTTGTCGAGTTTTGAGGGTTTAATTGCGAAAATATTGATTTGGAGAAGTTTGTTAGTTCAAAATAAATAAAGTTTGTATAGTTGACAGACCATATAGGAAATTCATAACTTCTCCATCGGTGATCCAATTTGAGTGTTTTTGGAGTCCATGGAAAGTAGGACGTGAGTACTACAAGTTCCTCTTAGGTCATAATGACAAATATTGAGGTTTTCAAGGTTAAAAAGTTACCCCAAATTGGCTAGTTGAAAACTAGTTGAAACAGTATATAAGTTAATATTTTTGGAAACCGTTCTCAAGCGCACTTTGATCACGATTTTCATTGGGTTTTGTAATATGATTTCACTTTAAGCTTAACTCATAATATAATTGGGAATGCAGGGAAGCTATTGGAACCATTTTCAAGGTGATCCGACTCTTCGGGATTTCCAAAAATTAAGCTCGAAGTCGGCTGTTTGTAAGGTTAAGTAAATCTTATAGTAACCTTTACATTGTATGATTATAATTTTGTATAAATTGCATTGATTCTGGATATCGCATTTTTTTTACATGCATACACGATTTGGGAGGATAAGGCATTACGAGTCTCCTTATAGTGTAGACTATACCGTGGTTATAGAACACTATATTATGTTTGAGGGGCTAGAGTCATTGATACTTTGCATCACGTGGTTATCATGAGATCACATTGAACTAGAGCATATTCTTAAAGTCTAAAGGAACGAAACTCATTTGGTTATTCTCCATACGCATGAGTCCTTATTACTGTTTACTTACAACTTTCAGAGGACGTCATCTGATTGTAATCGGGTAACAAAAATGAAATGGATTCATGGTTGTATTTAAATTATTTAGATTATATTGGTCGTTTAAATTCCTTGGATTATTATGCATTTTATTACTACAAGTGTACTGAATAGTGTGGGATTTACTTATCTGACATTATTAAATTTTTATAATTGGGTAATGACAGGTACTAGCGGCGACAAGGGAAAGGGAAAGCTTTCCGACTATTTGTAACTTGCTCAGTTTCTTTCTCTTTATTTATGTATTATTTTTTTAATATAAAATATGGTATAAATGGGTTTTTGGGTTCGTGTATGATTAGGATCTCTTTTGAAATTGTTATAATGGTTTTAGGACGGATTGGAATGCTGCAAAGCTAAGGTAATGATAGTTTAAAGATTTTGAAAGTCTGAGATAGGTTAGAATAAATAAATAATTTTTGTGAATGCAATATATTTTTATGGGGTGGATTGTGAGTCCTTCGCCATTTCTACCAAGCTGAGCAGGTTTTGTTGAAAATTTATGAAAGCCGAGTTTTCCGGTGTAGACTTGAAAATAGAAGACATATTGTCTAAAAAATTTAGTACGGAATTTTCAGAATAATGTAGTCAATCCAATTGAACTTTGAGATTTAAGATCTACTTTTAGAAACATTTGTGGTTGATTAAGAATTATATTTGTCAATTAAGACGATAGATTTTCAATTATTTATTGATGGTGAGGTTAAGGCTGCTAAATTATCAAAGAACTAAGGTAATATAGGCCAGTCAAATGCCTTAATTAGATGGGGTCTGACAAGAATTCTCTATTATTTTTATTCATGGTTTCAATATGATATCCATTTTTTCGAATATCTTTAAAGTTGAGTGAATTCCTTCTGGGTTTTTCGGAGTATAAAGCATTATCAACATGAATGATTGTACCCCTAGACAACATAATATTTGCTCTTCCATAGCCATTAATCAAATTAGAGATGTCAGATATTGTTTGGACATTAGTCTCAGTTAAGTTCAAGTTGAAGAAATATTCTCTCTTTTTAAGGATTGTGTGCGTTGTGGCATGATGTGAAGCATGATTTAGAGTGTGTTAAGTAAGATTTAGTTAATTATTTAGTAAAATAATTGATGATTTTAGACTTGTTTAGTGTATTTCTAGGTGTATTAGGTTCAAGGGATAGCGTGACTAGACGGCGAACGGATGAAGTAAAGATATGAAGAAAAAAATCCACAGAAGAAGGAAAAAAAGAACTGATAAACTTGGCGCCACAGCGCCAAGTCCATGAGGTTATTTTATTGAAGCCATAACGCCATGGCGCCAGACCAAGCTTCGTTACCCACATCATGGGCGTTGTGCGGGCACCATAGCACCGCCACAGTGCACAGCCAGTAAACTCGGTTTTTGCCTATTTTTAGGGTTTTAAACCTTTTTTTATTAGACCAAGATACCCCTATATATATATGGTTAAGAGAGATAAGGATCATCATCTTTCGCTTTGGAGAACTAAGAAGAATGTGTGAAGATTGAATAATAGTGTTCAAAATCTTGGATAATATATTAATTGTAGGTTTGATTTCATGTTTTCTTGCTTTCTTATCATGAATTGTCTTGAATTGAACCCACTCATGGGGTAATCTCTTTTGTTCTAGGGATCTTTGGATCCCAAATTGGATTCTTTTGATTTCAATATGATTATATTTGTTCTTTCAATTCAATATTTTGATTTGTATGTTTTTGTGTGCTATGCTATACTTACCTTGACAAGTAGGTGTAGATTCTAGGGTTTGAGAGTCACCATGACCATTGGGACTTTTGAACTCGGATTAAGGGAACACAACCTTAAAACATATGACGCATCGACCGATGGTCATTGACTAGGGAGGCAATTGAATTTGTTTTTTAATGTGGTATCTCACTTATGCTATTCACGCCGATTGGCGGAGTGCGAGTGAGATGTTAGAATCTCTATCACCGGGACCTCGGGATGAAGTGAATTATAGGAAATTCGCCTATCATTGTATGAATTGGGAGACTTTATAATTAAATTTGGTTTGAATGATACAATTTGGGTGAATTAGATTTCCTAATATATTTTCTTCATTGCTTAAGACATATTTTAATTACTAGCAATTAGTTAGTTTAAATTAATTAATAATTTGTTTTTACAAAACCCAACATTTAAGTGTCTAACTCTATTTTTTTAATTAGACTAAATATTAGCACATAATCGTCCTTGTGGAAACGATATTCCTGACACCAACATGAGTTGGTGCCACTATTACTTTGACGTTTGTCGTACACTTGCGGTTGCTATCAAGTTTTTGGTGTCGTTGCCGGGGACAGTAGCTAATTTCAGTTTGTTTAGGATTTTTATTTTTAGCAATATTTGTTTATTCTTTTTGTTTAATTTCAATAATAATCTACACTTGATCTTCTCTTCACTTTTGTTTCTGGTTTTGTGTCTATGCAAAACGAAGAAAGGATCGAAGTGGAAGATAACAACTCCAAGCTTGATTTAATTTTCCTAAATTATATTGAGGATATGCAGAACCAACAACAAGAGGCTAATAATATGGCTGCGAATCAAGGATAAGAGGATAGGCAATGGCCTCTTCGGGATTACTTCAAGCCAGATGTTCAAGTAACTTATAACGGTGTGATGAGGATTCCGGTGAACAATCGTCCATTTGAGCTTAAATGGGGATTGATTAATTTGGTGCAAAATAGTCTTTTCAATGGTTTGCCTAACGAAGATCCGGTGGCACATGTGGAAATGTTCTTGGAGAAGTGCGACACGGTTCACATAAGTCATGTCCCAAAAGAAAACATTAGGATGCGGATTTTTCCTTCCACACTAGCGGGGAAAGCAAAGGCATGGTTTCACAGGCTTAATCAGGGAAGTCTTACTTCTTGGGATGATATTAATGAAAAATTCCTTCAAAACTTTTTCCCTCCAGTGAAGGTGGCAGAACATAAGCAAAAAATTTACCCTTTCAGGCAAGATGAGACATAATCATTGGGCGAAGCTTGGGAAATATTGAAAGAGTTGTTGAGGAAGTGTCCGGGGCATGAATTAGAGAAATGGACTCAACCGCAAATTTTCTACTATGACATGACTCCGAACACGATGACTTTAGTTGATGCGGTGTCAGGAGGTACCTTGCTCTCTAAAAGCATGGACGATGCATGTGAGTTACTTGAGATGATGTCTATGAATTCCTTCGCGCAACCAAGAGCACAAACATCATTAAAGAAGGCACCGAGAATGTTTGAGGTTGATACACAAACAGCGATAATGGCTCCATTGTCCAATTTGTCCAACCAGATGGCTAAGCTTCAACAAGGACAGGCTAGTCAACAACCACTCAGTCCTCAGCCTGTGCATCAAATGTCTTTGGTGGCTAACCCATTGGATTAAACACCTCAAAGTCAGGAATATGAGGAAGTGAATTACCTGAACAATCAAAATTACGGGATCAATTTAGGCCAAGGGCTCCAGCTTCGCAGCGATATTATCAGGAAATCAATTCCAACTCAAATTTGTCGTATGGAAATCCAAATAACGCATTGTAAGCAACTCCCCGATTTTTGGGAACCAAATGCAACAAATGCAAATTCTACAAGAAGAACAAGCCTCTTTCAAGGTAATTGAACGATATTTGAAGGCTATGGATATTAATCATACCCAAAGGCTTGAGAAGAATGAGAAAGAGATTGAGGGAGTAAAGCACATCGTGGATGGAATGAAACAAACTTTGAAAAGAATTAAAGATGAGAGAACTCAATCAATGAAAAATATGGAGCGACAAATTGGGCAGTTAGCGATAGCTTTGAATTCTTGTCAGGAGGGCCAATTCTCAAGTAATGCGATTGTAAATCCGAAGGAGAACGTCGTGCAGTGCAGTTGAGAAGTGGTAAGACACTACCTGAGCCAGTTCAGAAGAAGTCATAGGAACAAAAATAGACTGAGGTGATTGAAATTGAGCAGGGTGATGAGCCTAATGAGTCTAAGCATGATGAATGTGAGGCAACTGAGAAATGTGAGCAGAGTGGTTTGCATGATGATGATATAGCTGAGAGATCCAAGGCAGGCAGAAAGGACAACAATGTTGAGAAGGGTAGTTCAGCAAGGCGGGAGATAGTGCCAGACAGGATTACATTCCCAGATAGCCTTCCCGTTATTACTCCACCACTACCTTATCCTCTGAGGTTCAAGAAACAGAAAAATTAAGAACAATTCAAAAAGTTTATTGATATGTTCAAGAAGTTGCAAGTGAATATTCCTTTTGCTGATGCTCTTGAGCAAATGCCACACTACACCAAGTTTTTGAGAGGCATCATTGCTCAAAAAAGGAAGATTGAGGAATTTGAGACAATGAACTTGACTGAGGAGTGCAGTGCCATCCTTCAAAGAAAGCTCCCATAAAAATTAAAGGGTCTCTGAAGCTTCACCATACCATGCACCATTGGAGTCTGTCTATTTGATAGGGTGTTGTGTGATCTTGGAGCTAGTATTAATTTGATGCCTCTAATTGTCTTCAAAAAGTTAGGTTTGGGAGAGGTTAAGCATGTGAACATGACATTGCATTGGCGGATCGCTCCTTGTCTTATCCTAAAGGTGTGATTGAGGATGTACTAGTGAAAGTGGATAAATTTATCTTCATGGTCGACTTTGTCGTACTAGACATGGATGAGGATGATGAAATTCCTTTAATTTTAGGGAGACCATTTTTGGCAACCGCTAGAGCTCTCATTGATGTGCGAGAAGGAGAATTGAGACTACGAGTGAATGATGAAGTAGTGTTGTTCAATATCTACAATACTATGAAGTTCCCTAATGCAAATAAACAATGCAAGAGCATATAAGTGGTAGATAGAGTTTCGGAGTATGTGACTGAGCTATCTCGAGAGCAAGCACCGGAGGATCCTTTGCAGAGATGTTTAGTGCAAAGCATCACCGCTACACCCACTAGTGACTGTACACTTCATGGGACAATGGAAGAGTTGGCAGCTTTGAAGTCAGTTAAATTCCACAAACCAGTTGAGCAGTTAGAACTTGAGCCTGAAAGTGCAGTCATTGAACCAAGTCTTGAATTGAAGCCTCTGCCTGAGCATTTGCGTTACTCATAGTTGGGGTACGAGTCTACATATCCAGTGATTATATCTTCTTTGTTGACCAAGTTGGAGGAAGAGAAGTTTCTTCGTGTTCTACGTGAGCATAAATCGGCTTTGGGGTGGACTATCAAGGACATCAAAGGAATTAGCCCATCAATTTGTATGCATAAAATTTTGATGGAGGAATATCATAAGCAATCTGTGGAGCCTCAGCGTCGCTTGAATCTAGTAATGAAAGAAGTGGTGAAGAAAGAAATTTTAAAGTGGTTAAATGCAGGAATCATATATGCCATTTCCGACAGTTCATGGGTTTCACCAGTACATGTTATCCCTAAAAAAAGGGTATGACTGTAGTTCAGAATGAGGAAGGAGAGACATTGCAGACAAGAACGGTGACAGGATGGCGTGTTTGCATCGACTACCGAAAGCTGAATAAGGCGACACGAAAGGATCATTTCCCATTGCCCTTTATTGATCAGATGCTTGACAGACTAACTGGATTTAATTATTATTGTTTCTTTGATGGGTACTCAGGATATAATCAGATTGTTATAGCATCGAAGGATCAGGAGAAGACTACTTTCACTTGTCCATATGGTATTTTCGCGTTTCATGGAATGTTGTTTGGTCTTTGCAATGCACCGACGACATTTCAACGGTGTATGATGGCAATTTTCTCAGATATGGTGGAGGATATAATGGAAGTTTTCATGGATGATTTCTCGATTTTTGGGGCATCTTTTGACTTGTGTTTGCAGAATCTTTCTTTAGTGCTGAAAAGATGTCAAGACACTAACTTGGTGTTGAATTGGGAAAAATGCCACTTTACGATCCGTGAAGGGATTAATCTTGGTCATCGGGTATCATCTAATGGGTTGGAGGTGGATTGCGCAAAGATAGTTGCAATCGAGAAACTTCCAGTGCCTCGAGCTGTCAAAGATATTCGTAGCTTCTTGGGGCATACCGGTTTCTACAATCATTTTATTCAAGATTTCTCGAAAATCACTAAACTTTTGTGTGGGTTGCTTGAAAAAAATGTTCCTTTTTGCGATGAATGATGAGTGTGTGAAAGCCTTTCACATTTTGAAAACGGCGCTGATTTCGGAGCCTATTATGGTTGTCCCCAATTGGGAGTCCAATTTTGAAATAATGTGCGATGCAAGTGATTTCGCTATGGGGGCTGTTTTGGGTCAAATGAGAGAGAAGCTCTTCCGTGCTATTTATTATGCTAGCAAGACATTGGATCCGGCTCAGCAGAACTACATTACCACTGAGAAAGAATTGTTGGCGGTAGTGTTCAAATGCTACAAATTTCGGCCGTACATTGTGGGTTCTAAAGTAACAGTGTTCACGGATCACTCGGTCATTCGTTACTTGTTTGCCAAGAAACATGCAAAGCAGCGGTTGATTCGATGGGTTCTTTTATTGCAAGAATTCGACCTCTGAATCAAGGATAAGAAAGGAAGTGAGAATGTGGTGGTTGATCACCCCTTGTGTCTACCGCATCAAGAAGCAGATACAAAGAAGTCGGTCCGCCACACTTTCCTGATGAGCGACTTTTTAGAGTGTACGTTCAACAAGATGTACCATGGTTCACGAATTTCGTGAATTACTTGGCTTGTCGAGTTTTGCCTCCCGATTTAAGTCCCTCCGCACAAAAGAAATTTTTGAGTGACGTGAAGCATTATCTATAGGATGAACCTTATTTGTTTCAGCAGTGCAATGACAGGTTGGTTCAACTATGTGTTCCCGAGGATGCGTTTATGGGAATTTTGGAGGGATGCCACTCTTCTCCATTCGGTGGTCATTTTGGCGTTCAACGTACGGCAGCAAAGGTGCTTCAATGTGGTTTCTATTGGCCGAGTCTTTTCAAAGACACGTACATCTATGTGAAGACTTGCAACGAATGTCAACGGACCATAAATATTTCAGGACGACAAGAATTACCTCAAACTACTTTTCAAGAGGTAGAATTGTTTGATGTATGGGGATTGATTTTATGGGTTATTTCCCAATGTCTCATAGGAAGCAATACATCCTTGTTGCCATTGATTATGTTTCGAAGTAGGTCGAGGCCGTGGCGACGACGAAGAATGATGCAAAAGTTGTTATTGATTTCTTGAAAAATAATATCTTTTGTCGATTAGGGATACCTTGGGCTTTGGTGAGTGATGAAGGGACGCATTTTTGCAATAGAGCATTGGAAACGGTGCTCTGCAAGTATGGCATACGACACAAAACATCATTGGCCTACCATCCTCAAACTAATGGCCAAACCGAAGTGAGTAATCAGGAGGTGAAACAAATTTTGGAAAAAAATATCAATTCTTATCGTAAGAATTGGGCATTACACCTTGATGAAACACTGTAGGCATATCGAACGGCGTTCAAAACAACAATTGGGATGTCTCCTTATAGATTGGTTTATGGGAAGGCATGTCATCTACCGGTTGAGATGGAACACAAGGCGTATTGGGCATTGAAGAAGTTAAATTTCGATATCAAAATCATCGGCGATGCTTGATTACCTGAATTGATAGAGTTATATGAATTTCGCTTAAACACATATGAGAACACCAAGTTGTATAAAGAGCGAACGAAAAGGTGACATTTATGTATTTTCTTATAAATCTCTTTTTTAGTCTTAATTGCTCTTTGGACATCCTTATTCCACTACCATGTTTCTTTTTTTGATGGTTTCAAGCCTTTAGATATACGTAATATGTTTGATGCTACTCTTTTTATGCAATAACTCATTTTTCTAGCCACATTGTATTAGCATGTTAATCAAGATTTCAAACATTTTCCTTTGGCCTATGTGGCAGTCCCGAATTTCAGGCCGCCTTGCTACCTACCACGTTGCATCCCACGTCACTAAGCCTTGTCGCGTCATGAACCGCTTAACCTTGACGCTTCGCGACCTACCTGGCTACTTACACTTTTCCATTTAATCCTAACTTAGCTAATTAATTTCCATATAATTATTAATGACTTCATTAGCCAGTTAATCAATTTATCAAGTATCATGTTTCATTTAGGAGTATTTAGTGCAGTTTATTGAGGGCACGAACATCTTAAGTCTGGGGTGTTTCATGTTTATTTTGCAAGTATGTACATGTCACTTCTAGATATTATTTTAATTTTCTTTCCTTATGTGTCGACGATCTATAATATACTCGTGATCAAACCAATGAGACAATATACTCTGATGAGTAAAGTGGCACATACCTAAGTTGTTTCATTTGGCTAGATTGGGGGTTTCTCCTGAGATGTCCTAAGTAGGGAAGGACTTATGCCAATACAAAGAGGGATAAACTTAAAGTAGTCACTGGTTTTAATGAGGATTCTAGGGGATTCTAGAACTTATTCTGTGAGCCACTATGCGATAAATTCTGAATTTAAAGGATGAGGAGAGAAAGCTTAGGCCATGTTTGAATGTTATACACAATATCCTATACTTCCCTCCTATACATTACATCGTTAGTACCCCGTTGATCTTTTTTAACCTCGAAATGTTTGGCACCTCCAAAGTTGTCCCGAGCTAAAAAAAGCCTTAGCCTACCTAAAAGTTAGATTGATGAGCAACCCTTATTTACGATAGAAGAGCTTGTAAAGTTTGAGAGAAAGATGAAATCCACCCGAAAAAGGGGGAGTGTCAAGAAAGGAGTGAATCAATCCACCAAATAAAGTGAAAAATAAAATACGACTTATTAATGATGAAAAGAAAAGTTACAGTGAGTGAACTCCTAAGAATGCAAGTGATTGATTTTTGAGAGTTTATTTTTGTTCACAAGCTCTATGTATATATGGAAAGTGGTTTGCGTATTCTATCTAACTTGTTTCTGAGCTTAAAAATTCACTTTTCGATACACCGAGCCACGAATTCCCCATTACAACCTATCAAAGACTGTGCAAGGATTCTTGTCCTTTTAAGTTTGATGATAGTGGAGAGTGAGCGAAAAATAAGCTTATGAAATCTCATGGAAGCTTGATGCTTTAAATGAAGAATTATTGAGGTTTCGGATTCTTTTGGTGAACTCTTTCTTGAGTGAAGTGGCGCTAGTAGTTTCGTAATTGCACTTGGGTTGTTAAAAGCTGTGGATCTCGTGAATGTTAGGTGGAAGGTCAAGTTCATGGGTAATTGAAAATCTTTGGGTTGTAAATATATGGTTTGAATATGAGATTGGAAGACGCCACTAAGGTAGTTGAGAAGTGAGAATTATAAAATGTGAAAATAAGTTTGCGTGTTTGCATACTTAATGTTTTCCACCAGTGGATGATGCCTTTGATGTTTATTTTGTTGGTTTGAAGTAAATTACATCTCTTGTTGTGTAATTCTTTCCTAGTAGGACTAGGAAAGTCTTAAGTTTGGGGTGTGATGCGAAGCATGATTTTGAGTGTGTTAAGTAGGATTTAGTTAATTATTTAGTAAAGTAATTGATGATTTGAGACTTATTTAGTGTATTTTTTGGTGTATTAGGTTCATGGATAGCGTGGATTACGACTAGATGGCGAAGTGTAAGTAAAGATATGAAGAAAAAAATCCACATAAGAAGAAGGAAAAAAATAATCAGTTGACTTGGCGCCACAAGCGCCTTATGGCGCCACCACAACGCCAAGTCTAGGAGGTTATTTTATTAAAGCCATAGCTATGGCATAGCTACACTCAAGCTTCATTACCCATTATCATGGGCGTTGTAGTTGCGCCATAGCGTCGCCACAACTAGTAAACCCGATTTTTGCCTATTTTTAGGGTTTTAAACCTATTTTTATTGACCAAAATATCCATATATATGGTTAAGAGAGATAAGGATCATCATCTTTTGCTTGGAGAACCAAGAAGAACGTGTGAAGATCAAAGAATAATGATCAAAATCTTGTATTCTCTATTAATTATAGTTTCGATTTCCATGTTTTCTTGCTTTCTTATCATGAATTGTGTTGAATTAAACCCACTTATGGGTAATCTCTTTTTTTCTAGGGATCTTTGGATCCCAAATTGATTCTTTTGATTTCAATGCTGATTATATTTGTTCTTTTCAATTCAATATTTTGATTTGTGTGTTCTTGCAGATACTATGCTATACTTACCTTGATCAAGTGTGTAGTAGATTCAAGAGGTCTGAGAGTCACCACGGACCATTGGGACTTTTGAATCAGGATTAAGGGAAACACAACCTAGGGCAACATATGACGCGATATTAACTCGATAGTCATCGATGGGGAGGCAATTGAATTTGGTTTTTAATGCGGTATCACACTTACGCTTATCCACGCTAGATCATGGCACTAATGAGATGTTAGAATTCCATCATCAGACTTCCTCGATGGATAGAGTGAGTTATAGGAAATATGTCTATTACCTGTACATCGAATTGGGAGACTTTATAATCAAATCGGATTCGAATGATACAATTCCTCGGTGAATTAAATTCCTAGGATATTTTCTTCTTATCATGCCAAGACCTATTTTAATTACTTGCAATTAGTTAGTTTAAATTAATTAATAACTTATTTTTTACAAAACCCAACATTTAAGTGTCTAACTCTATTTCTTAATTAGACTAAATATTAGCACATAACCAGTCTCCCCTTATGGAAACGATATTCCCGACACCAATACGAGTTGGTGCCACTATTACTTTGACGCTTTGTCGCACACTTGAGCGATGCTATCATGGCATAATCAACAAGACAAATATCGCTTTTTATTTGGTTCATGATTTAAACACATGACTTGATGATCCATCTAGATAAATAATGTTTGATAAATTAAAAAAAAAAAAAAGACATTTCATTTATAATAAAACTAGTAATAGGAATTAAAAGCATAACAAAAAAAACTAGTGCCTAGAATTATAGAAATTGAAACGCATTACATATGATCATTAAAAATATTAAAACTAGTATTTCGATCATCATGAAAATTGGGACATCCATATAATTAATGTTCGACTTAGCGCCAAATATCTCCATCGACAAGAAATTCATCTCAACTATTTTACATTTCTTCTTCAAGAAACCTTGATAAATATCAATAAAATGTTTAAAGCGTGCGACATATATGTAACTGCCCATTTTATTAATGTCGTTAATTATCTTGAATTTGCTACGTACGTGGACGCCACTTCAACAGATCTACGCAGGACGCTCGCGTAGGGCAAGACACACCTGGACCTAGGTACGATAGTTTATCGTGTGTTGCATGCTTATTCGTGGTGCAATTTATTTGGGATCATCGCATCGGCGTATGTGTATGTTGCATAACAATACGTGCGAGATTGTGTGAACTATATTCGCTTCGATATGCTCGCATGTATCGGTAGTTGACGGACCGAATATTAGGCTCGGAAACTAAAACACACAAATTACATAAAAATTGGCCAAGTAACTAATATGGAATGGGTATTGTGGCTTGATGGCAGACACGTATGTCGCGTGTTCAGACGTTGAACTCAGCGTCGAAACGCCCAAAAATGGCATTTTTATGCTTAAAACATAGGCGAGTGTCCCAAACGTGTCACAACTCTGAGTCAAGTGTGTGTTAGGTTAGAGGAAATGGAGGTGAATGATGTATGTGTAGATGCACATGCGAGAGAGATATGCCTATAAGTCAACAAGACTTACTTATCATTTCTCTACTACCTTTTCTCTCTCACCACTCTCACCACACACCTAAACTTGATAGAGCCGAGAAGCGAGAAGAAGAAATGGAGAGGGGGAGGAGAAGAAGGTCATCAGAGAAGGAGAGAAGAGAGGTGGAAACACCAAGATCAGAGCGAGTCATCGTTGCTTTGGCATGCGAGTTTGGTGATCCCAACATGGTGGTCGAGAGGGTTCACTGCATGGAGGCCGAACCGAGTCGAGGGCGGAGATGGCGTAGGGCGTCTCCCCGCCATCGATTCCCACTGGGTTGTCAGGTGAGAGCCAACCCCAACCCAACAAAGAAGAAGAAAAAAGTAATGTTTGGTGATCGAACCTGTGTGAAACTCCGGTTCTGATCGCATGAGTCTTAGTGCACACGCGCGCGCTAGTGCATCCACCCACTCCTGAACTCGGCAGAAGTGGCCGAGTTTCAGCCGCCGAAGGCGAGCTCGGACAACTTCTGTCCAGCTCGACTCCAACCCAAACCAATATAAAAAAAAAAATGTGGAAAATATTCTCAAAAAAAAATTTGGAAAATTTCAAAAAAAATATATTTCCATAAAATAAATAGAAATTGATGAATTTTTATGAAAAATAAAATATTTGTGAATTTCTGACGTGACTTTTGGGGTTTTACCTCCGAAAAGTGGAAATGGGCACTGGCTAAAATTTTAAAATTGGTCGTACATTGTCATGCTAAATCGAATTATTGGTAAATGGACATAGGGGACACGGTGATCAATTGGCGACCAAGGACTCAGGGACTGGACTCAAGGATTGGATTACAGTGGTATCGAGTGCGCTGTGAGGTTTGTAAAACCCAATTGAAAAACTCTAAGTATTTATTTCGCTTGTATTTCCATTCATTTCCAAGATTCCTCGTGGTCTTTTATTACATCTATATTTTGTCATCAAGCTTGCTTGACGGTGGCTGAGTTACTCCCACCGGATTTTCGTTATGTGTATATGCGCCAGACCATCATAACATGTGTATCAAGAGTTCTCGGTGGATAACGACCCGAGCCTAATGAACTCGCTACATGCTGTCGGGCATGCCGTCGTAGGTCTACGCCGCACACCCAGAGAGGACTAGTGTGATAATAGTTGGATGCTGCCGATTCTAGTGGGATCTTGGAAGGGTATTCCAAGTATGGTTTAGTCCTACTGACTGAACAGCACATACATTTGCACTTTATTGTTATCTATGCATGCGACGCTGTCTAATTACTAGCTTGTTCCGTTTACATTCGCATGTTTATTTAACAAACATTTATTGAATTCCACTTGTTTATTTGAATGCTCGTATGAGTTCTTTGGGATTTTACTTACTCGGACTCGTCATCCATTTTCTTCGTACGATGATTTGAGTGCAGATCCGAGTACAAGTGATAGTGGGATCTTAAAGGCGACTACCTCTCGATCATTGCTGTCAAGACTCACATGTACGTGTGTTTGTTTTTGATATTTTGATTTCTTTTCGGAACTGGGAGTATCATGACATTGTACATGTAGAGACCTTATATGGTATAGTCGTCTATCTCTATACCGAGTACATTTCAGGTGTTTTCCACAATATGATTTGTTTATTTGATTATTAATATTTCTTGAATTAATGGTATAACGTACAACTTCCGCTTCGAAATGTCACTTATACGTGCATACACACAGCTCAATGATATGAATTTCCCGAGATACAGAAAAATGACTACGGGCGTATACGCGTACATGTGTAGTAGGGTCACTGCAAAGTGAGTACACGAGACATCGTCACTCAGGGCGCGAGGGCCGCCAGCTGGTATTAGAGCAAAGAAGAAGTCCTAAGACAATAAAACTAAATCAATGAACTTAGATGTGGAAACCCAAGTAATGGGCCTTAAAACTTTAGTCGTGAATTGATGCTTTGAGGCGGGTAGAGTTAGAACGATATGCGTGTTATATGTTCATCTTATTATATGATATACTTATAGACCTCGAGATTGATCCTGAGCACATTGTCGATGCATTATGGACGGGACTACGTCCCGTAAGACGCCTTTTCGAGACTCTAAACAGACTAGCGATGCGGCTTAGGGAGGTCCCGTTATGGCGAGCAGTTGAGATTGCCCCGTGGAGACACATACGGCCAGAGGTATTATGACTATTACGATAGTAGGATCATGGATCTTGGCACTCACTTCAACTAGAGAGCGCCGTGGAGGTTGTGACCAGACCGGCGGAGATTAACAGTTCAGTCAGTGGCACCCTGACACCTGTATTGGGGGCACTGCAGAGGCACCCACAGAGGCGGCTCATCGCAGCTTGTCAGTTCTTTCGAGACGTCGACTCTTACGCTCCACCATGATGACGGATCGAGCTATCGCCACCCCACCGCCGACACGATTCATCGCATCCGCATTCGTCCCCAGACCATATGCGAAATTATCGAGGAGTTTTAAGCTCCACCTCCAGATTCTTTACATGGAGGTGGTGACCCCGAGGAATTGTGTCATAGGATATGGGTAGTTGTCCCATCGCCGCTTCCATGTTCATTACGAGGAAACGATGATCCGTACAAGCAACTTTCTGAGCCTCGTTTGAGAATGCATGAGTGGGCCTCCGGGATATACTCATCCGAACTGACTTACATGCAATGTAGCTTAGTGGAGCTATTCTATGATCGCACATACCGAGATGGAGGTTAAGCCGAGACCGAGGAGGAGTTCCCGACCTCGAGACAGGTAATGGGACCTGATAATGTTGTGATAGGGAGAGGTTCCGACATTTGCTTCGCTTCTTAGTATGTCGTCGGGATCAGTAGCGCTTACATATCTATTATTTTACCGTATGGGTCGATGACAGATTGCATCGTTAGCTGTCCTCGACTTCGGAGCCACGACTCTGCAGGAGATTCTTTGACAGGGGCATTGGCTCATAAGACATACATACCGCATAGGGTCATGACGTATCGTGCCGAGCTGGTAGAGGAGGTACAAAGTGCGTAGTTCTGGTCGAACTCGGGAGGCGTGAAGAGATCGACGGATAGTCCCAGGATGAGGCTGAGAGATGATGGACGGGAGAGAGGCCGCCGGATGATTTTTCAGAGAGTTATATGAATTTCGCTTAAACACATATGAGAACACCAAGTTGTATAAAGAGCGAACGAAAAGGTGACATTTATGTATTTTCTTATAAATCTCTTTTTTAATTGCTCTTTGGACACATCCTTATTCCACTACCATGTTTCTTTTTTTTTTTGATGGTTTCAAGCCTTTAGATATACGTAATATGTTTGATGCTACTCTTTTTATGCAATAACTCATTTTTCTAGCCACATTGTATTAGCATGTTAATCAAGATTTCAAACATTTTCCTTTGGCCTATGTGGCAGTCCCGAATTTCAGGCCGCCTTGCTACCTACCACGTTGCATCCCACGTCACTAAGCCTTGTCGCGTCATGAACCGCTTAACCTTGACGCTTCGCGACCTACCTGGCTACTTACACTTTTCCATTTAATCCTAACTTAGCTAATTAATTTCCATATAATTATTAATGACTTCATTAGCCAGTTAATCAATTTATCAAGTTATAATGAAATTTTACAGCGGAAGTCTTAATTTAAGTAAGTTATATAGTATTCAATAATCATAAGTAGTGGAAAACCCGACAAAAGATACCATGTATATATCAAGGCGAATTAAGTATAACAAAAGTTCCATATACATGTAATCAGTATTTTATGGTCCCCAAAACCCATCAAAAGTAAAATAAATACATATTGATATCACACACGAACTGGCTCCACAATCTCAGATGTAAACGCCCAGTACCTCTTTGCCCTTGCCCTTGCTCGTCGAAGAATCTGCACTCAGTCACCCAACAAATACAGTGACGAGTCCAGTGAGTAAAACCCCAAGAGAAGTCCACACAATATTCATGAAATAAAAGTGATAAACTACAAGACATGCGAATATAACACCTAATAACAGTACGTCATATTCCCATGAATGTAAGCAGCACACGACAATCAAAAGCAATAGCGTTAAATAAATAAACAGCATATACCAATTAAACCAATTTAGAAATATATCATTAATCAGTAAACATCCGTATAACCACGAGACAACCCTGACCTACACCAGCAAGTAATCGATAAATCGAATAGGAACCATGTATATACTTACTGGCTTACAGTGGCTAAACCCCAACTTCGAATGACATGGTCCCTTCCCAACGCTGTTACACATCAGGACCACCCTAATCCCTCCCAACAGTCGTAAATATATTCTACTGCCATCGACACGAGCATTATCACAAGTAACCCGTACATGCGATTTAACCATATCCAATAATTATGCAAACCGAAATATGAGTGAAAACTTCACGTGTGCCACTAGTAGTCACACATGAAAAGCAAAATCGATAAACCAAATCATGAATTATGTTGGGCATTTCAATGGATTTAAGCAACTCAATATGCGCTCTGACTTCCCCAGACTTTCCTATCTGACCCGACTAGCTCCCCGATGCCCGAGCTACGGTCCCATAAGTCCATGAAGTCTAATTTTATAAGTTTAGGTTGTTTACAAGTGTTTAGATGTGTATTAAGTGAAAAATCACCAAAATAGCCATTTTATATTCATTTCTGTCTTTTGTTAGCGCGCTATGGGCTTGGTGAAGCGCATTATGTAGTGGTAGCGTACTACATTGATGTAGTGCGCTACAATTCTTCAGGACAAAGAACAGTTGAAAACCCAGAATGATTAGTGTGCTAACCATTCCAAGTAGCGCACTACCTAGCCTCTGGGACAGAATTCTCAAGTCGAGAATTATGTTTTTCCCTTCAAATTTACCTACCTAACTTATCTAATACACTCTTCATACCCAATTTACACTAAAACAACAACTACACAACCTTATAACAACAATTTGATCAAAAATTCTAACAAATGAGTTCATTAGATAGAGGAGATGATGGAGATGATGATTACCTTAGTTTAAATCCTCTAATTTGCTCTAAAATGGTTGAATTTCAGCCTCCTAATCTCTTATTTTTCTCTCCAAATTCCATAATTGTAAATGGTTTGGTTGCATGTGTTTGACCAAATGATCAATATATATTAAGGTGATATTGATTTCTAGCCCTTGATCTCAATGTTTTTACATATCTCAAGGTTTATATAATGGTTCACCTCTAGCCACTTAGCTCACTCACTCCCACTCACTCAGTCCTTGTAACACTAATTGATACTCACATGACTCCTAGATGTGTCAATGTGTATCTCTAGGTAAATCATATGGTTTTCAATTAATGAACTAAATTATAGGCCTTGATTTGTTTAATTTAATTGCACTAACTTGGGTCCATTTTAATACATTTGGTTAGTGTTTTATTTATCAAAATCAATCAACTTGTGATCCCACTAGCCTTCGACTACCCAGTACCTGGTGCCCCGCGTCTCGATACGCATTTCGAGGCATGTCATAGCCTATTGTTTTAATTTGAATTTACTTGGCCTATGGTCACATTACCCATTTTAATTGATTAATTAGTCATCTTAACGTAAATTAGTTGAGTTTCCTAGTGTACCCACAGTTCGCCTATCCGACACCCGCATTGACACGCTTTTCGAGGCGAACACCCATCACACAAACTTGCTCGATAGCAACATACATACATACGGTGCAATATAAGAATAATAAGTTTTAAACACCACATATACACAACCACTATGTATAAATAACATATTTCATCAGTTCTCGTGTCCGAGTCAACCGCGTTGTCTACGTAACGCCCGAATTACGACCGTTAATCTCCGAGATTAACATTAATCCTAGTTTAATTAATTTGTGTTGGTACAATTATTCCAAACTAAGAGAATTTCGTTCTCAAAATTTGAATCTCGAGTAAACTTTGATGTAACTATCCTATCCCTGTGTGACCACGCCTCACACCTTGATAGTCCTTCTCTACAGTCCCTTGAACACATCCACTACTCCATCATAGGGATCATAGTGTTACCCCGAGACATAGGCGCGTGTTGCCGAGGTGGTTAAAAATAGTCACTCTCTTCCTAACATCCCCACAACCTATTCTCAGTTCGATTTTCGTGTTCAATTTTCCTTAACCCAGTTACCTAACACCAGTAATTGTAAACCATTCCTATCATGTATCCCAACATAATAGTCCCAACCAAAAATCACATACCATGACAATCCCATGCCATGCCATATCCTCCCTTACTCACCTGGCAATCCCATGTCATGCCACGACTTACTCTTACTCACCATGACAATCCCATGTCATGCTACGACCTATCCTTACACACCATGACAATTTCACGCCATGCTACGACTTATGACAATCACATGCCATAATACAATAATATATCATGCATATATGAACTTAAGCTGTAATGATTAAAAATTTAAAAATTCACATACCCTGAACCCGCTGCTGGGACATCTCCCAACTTAGCTCAGTCACCACGTGCACCGACTCTCGAGTCTGCATTGGTGTCACTACTGCTGGAGTCACTGATCTCTTGGGACAATCTCTCTTTATGTGCCCCTCTTATCCATACTGCCAACATGCAGTCGAATAACCACATCCTGACCTCCGGTCCTGACTCTGCGATCTCCAGTCCCTGCTTCCCTGGTCATGTACCTGTCTCAGCGGCGGCGCTAGTAATGCGGGTACAACATAAGCTTTATCTGCCCGATCATCATCCCTACGGTCTCCACCGTACTATCTATCCTCTCTGTCATCTTGATCTCTCTGTCTCTTATGTCCAGTCTGTACCTCATACCCAGTAATACGCCTACCCTCTCTCTGCATCAAAAAGGTCTCGTGTACCAAATCTCGATCAAATATCTCCTGCAAAGTACGAGCTCCAGATGACACCACTACCTCAACAATCCTATCATCAGCCCCTTGTGTGAAGTAGTATATATATAGTCGCTCAATCTCAGCCATATCCATAGCGAACTAAAGTAAATACCGGAATCGCTCAATATATTGTATCAACGTCTGACTACCCTGTCTCAAGGTTAGAAACTTATCCCTCAATCTCAACCTCACCTCTATGGGTATATACTAGTCATAGAATAAATCTCTAAACTTAGCCCATGTCGTCGGCTCTTGAAGAGTATATGTATATGTAGTCCACCAAACTGTTGCATGACCTCTCGAGCATGCTCTAGAAAGACGCACCTGAACGCTCTCATCATTCCTCATCAGCTTATGGAAACACTGATGAGACATTATCCACTTCCCTGCCGCCTCAGGGTCACTTCCTCCGTAGAAGAAACCTGGCTAGAACTTCAAAAACTCCCTCAACATCTTCGTCTCTGGGCCAAAACAAATCCTGACGTAGTAGCAGTCGTGGATGGAGGTGTAGGAGTCGGTGTCTCCAGTGGAACAACAACAATTGTAGCTCTCTCTTTGCATGTGCCTCCGTAGCTACTCTCTCCACTAGTATCAGGGGAATAACGGGGCGACGGCTATCCCTGTATGTGCTGTAACTACTTCTGAGTCTCGGGGTGTTGCAATCGCCGTTGCAAATGTCGTCAGTGCAGTGGTCTAATCCTGTAACAATCGTAATACCTCAGTCATCTGAGTCTCCTGAGCCGACAGTCGATCCTCTACACTCGCCATAACAAGGAAATCCTTAACCGCATCGGTAGTTTGTCTAGTCTCACTAGGCGTACTAGACTGTCCGTCCATGATCTGCATCGTGGCTCCGGATCGATTTCGATATATATAAATGTATATCATATATATAACAAAATATAACGTGTATATAAACCTATCACTACCCATCTCAAGTATGTTTCCCAACTAAGGTTCTAAGTTAGGATCATTGGGTTTCCACATATAAGGTTTATACAGCTTTATTCTCTTTCCTTTAAACTACTCCCGAAGCTTCCTCGAAACTTCGCTCTGATATCAAACTGTGGCGGTCCCAAATTTTAGGCCGCCTTGCTAACCGTCGCGTCGCATCCCACATCACTAAGCCTTGTCACGCCATGGCCCACTTATCCTTGACGTTCCGCGACCTACCTTGATACTTACATTTTTTCATTTAATCATAATTTAGTTAATTAATTTCCATATAATTATTAATGATTTCATTAGCCAGTTATTCAATTTATCAAGTTATAATGAAATCTTACAGCATAAGTCTTAATTTAAGTAAGTTATACAGTATTCAACAATCCTAAGTAGTGAAAAACCTAGCAAAAGATATCATGTATATATCAAGGCGAGTTAAGTATAACAAAAGTTCCATATACATGTAATCAGTGTTCTAAGGTCCCCAAAAACCAACAAAAGTAAAATAAATACATATTGATATCACACACAAGCTGGCTCCACAATCTCAGAGGTATTCTCCCAGTACCTCCTTGCCTTTGCTCTTGTTCGTCTAAGGATCTGCACTCAGTCACCCAACAAATACAGTGACGAGTCCAGTGAGTAAAATCTCATGAGAAGTCCACACAATATTCATGAAATAAAACTGATAAACTACGAGACATGCGAATATAACACCTGGCAACAGTACGTCATATTCCCATGAATGTAAGCAGCACACGACTAGCAAAAGCAATAGCGTGAAATAAATAAATAGCGTATAACAATTAAACCAGTTTAGAAATATAACATTAATCAGTAAACATTCGTATAATCACGAGAAAACCCTGACCTACACCAGCCAGTAATTGATAAATCGAATTGGAACCACGTATATACTTACAGGCTTACAGTGGCTAAACCCCAACTTCAATAAATGGCATGGTCCCTTCCCGACGCTGTTACACATCAGGACCACCCTAATCCCTCCCGACAGTCGTAGATATATTATACTACCATCGACACGAGCACTATCACAAGTAACTCGTGCATGCGATTTAGCCACAACCAATATATACACACACCGAAATAGGAGTGAAAACTTCATGTGTGCCCACCAGCAGTCACACATGAAAAGCGAAATCAATAAACCAAATCATGAATTCTGTGTGGCATTCCAATGGGTTTACGCACCTCAATACGCGCTCTGAATTCCCAAGACTTCCGTATCCGACCCGACTAGCTCCCTGATGCCCGAGCGACAATCCCCTAAGTCTCTAAAGTTCAATTTTATAAGTTTAGGTTGTTTACAAGTGTTTAAATGTGTATTAAGTGGAAAATCACCAAAACCACCTTTTTATATTCAGTTTCTATCTGTTGTTAGCGCGCTATGGGCTTGGTGTAGTGCGCTATGTAGTGGTAATGCGCTATGTAATTGATGTAGCGCGCTACTGTTCTTCAGGACGAAGAGCATTTGGAAACCCAGAACGATTAATGCTACCTGGAACTACCTAACCTCTGGGAAAGAATTCTCAAGTCGAGAATTATGTTTTTCCCTTCAAAGTTACCTACCTAACTTATCTAATATACTTTTCATACCCAATTTACACCAAAACAACAACTACACAACCTCATAACAACAATTTGATCAAATATTCTAACAAATGAGTTCATTAGATAAAGGAGATGATGGAGATGATGATTACCTTAGTTTAAATCCTCTCATTTGCTCTAAAATGGTTGAATTCCAGCCTCCTAATCTCCTTCTCTTCTCTCCAAATTCCATAATTGTAAATGTTTGGTTGCATGTGTTGGACCAAATGATCAATATATATTAAGGTGGGATTGATTTCTAGCCCTTGATCTCAATGTTTTTATGTATCTTAAAGTTTGTCTAATGGTTCACCTCTAGCCACTTAACCCACGCACTCCCACTCGCTCAGTCCTTGTTGCACTAATTGATACTCACATGACTCCTAGATGTGTCAATGTGTATCTTTAGGTAAATCATATGGTTTTCAATTAATGAACTAAACTATAGGCCTTGATTTATTTTAATTTAATTGCACTAACTTAAGCCCATTTTAATACATATGGTTAGTGTTTTATTTATCAAAATCAACCAACTTGTGGTCCCACTAACCTTTGACTACCCGGTACCCATTGCCCCATGTCTCGACACGCATTTTGAGACACGTCATAGCCTATTGTTTTAATTTGAATTTACTTGGCCTATGGTCACATTACCCATTTTAATTGATTAATTAGTCATTTTAACGTAAATTAGTCGAGTTTCCTAGTGTTCCCGTAGTTCGCCTATCCGACACCCGCGTTGACACGCCTTTCGAGGCAAACACCCGTCGCACAAAACTCGCCCGGTAGCAACATACACGCATGTGGTGCAATATAATGATAATAATTTTAAACACCACATATACACAATCACCATCCATAAATAACATATTTCCTCAGTTCTCGTGTCTGAGTCAACCGCGTTGTCCACGTAACGCCGAATTACAACCGTTAATCTCCGAGATTAACGATAATCCTAGTTTAATTAATTTGGGTCGTTACAACCTATTCGATTCACATTCATTTGTATCATATGTTCATGGGACTAACTTATACTGGGATTGTGCTTTAGGTTTAGGTGTTAGTCCATTTGTCCTGACTTGTTCGGTTGGCAGGATTAGGCCTAGAGGTATATAAATGTGATTGCAATGGGTGAAGTTTCTAAAGTGCCAAATAGGAGGAGAAATAGTTGAGATGAGATGGGTTGTTTTTTGGGGGAAGAATGGAATGGAATGGAATGAAACAACATAGAGCTTTCTTTTTTGGTTTTGGGTTGATTTCGGCTGTTCGGTGAAAGAGGAAATGAAGGAAGGTGTGCGTGCTGTTTTTGGTTTGGGATTTCATCGGTTCATTTCGTGAAGAGGGGATAAGGGCAAAATAGTCTTTCTTTGTGGAGACCTTTTAGGACTAAATAATATCATCAAAATCATGGTTCAGATTAGTCCCAAGTTTGTGGGCTAACTTAATCCTGTGGACTATTTAGTAGGCGAACCGAACACCAGACTTAAGTAGTCCAACCACTTAATCCGAGCTAATACCATGAACCGAACAGACCTTCAGTAGTTTTTCTCTCAACTCTATTTGTTTACTATTTTTAGGCTCCACCACTTTATTATAGATTCGTTGTCTCTTTTATTCTTATTAAGTCGTCGTTTTAGCTTAATATCAAGTACTACTAACTTGTGTTGGGTAGTAACTTTAGATTTCACATTAATGGTCCAACAATTATAACTTTAGATTTCACATGTATTACTTCATAGCCACGTCAATTTTCATTTTGATATAAAATTCGTCGTCCACATCTTATTTCTCACACACCTCAAACACTTTAATCACCCTTTCAAACTCTTTTTCTGTCATTTCCTTCACCCATTTAAAAACAACAAACTCTTAGGCATTCCAATTCTAGCAAAAAGTAACCATTTAGGACAACCAGAAGAATTTACTAATATAATATTTGATTAGACTAATTTTTTTTTGGTAATGGATTAACTTTTGTTTAATTTGTGCCAAATCATCTTTGGTAAGATGGACGAGACATCACTTATCAAAAGACAAGGTTTAAGGAGGTCGTGAGTTCAACTCCTGTTAAATTCAAAAAAAGGAAAAAAAATCTTTCGTTTTATTTATCCATACTTTTTCATTATCTAAATAAAAAAAGAGGGGAAGAGCATGTAGAAGCCCTATTTTTTATTTTTTTTGAAAAATAATTTCATTACTTAGCATGGAAGTCTTTGAAAATAAATTAAAGAAAATGGAGTCACGCATAAATTTAGCTTTTATAAATATATGATAAATTATAAATTGCACCGTAAAGTTTATCATTATATACGTTTAAGTCCCTATATTTCTAAAGATATGCACTTTACTCCTAAGATTTCTTTTGAATTGCGAAGATACGCTAACATTAAAAGAACATGGACATTATCAATACGATGATACTTATATTAATAATATTTTAAAGCTAAATCTTCAAATTAAAGTATATATATAGTTTCAAGTGACAAGAAGTGGATGATGGAAGGATTAAAGTGCATATTTTTTAATATATAAGAACTGGAATATATATTACCTTATCTATGTTTGCTATAATATGCACTTTAATTAGTTCATATATTTTTAATGCATTTTAGTCTTTTTAGTATATTTCTTGACTCAAGTCAATGTATATTTTACAAAGATTTTAGAATCAAACAACTACGAAAATAGATTACTATACATTTATATTGACAATGCTTATGTTTTGTTTCTAGGTCAACCTATCGTTTTACAATGATTGTGGTTTGGAAAGCTCACCATCAATTGCACTAAATCGAGTATAATTGAGTTTCATTCATGTAGCCGACTCCAATTAATTTGAAACTAAGGCGTTGTTGTTGTTGTTGTTGTTGTTGTTGTTGTTGTTGTTGTTAGGTGATTATCAATCCTGATTATTTTACAAGAGACTCACCTCGCTACACAAAATTACCCTTAAAAATTAGAAAATTTGATTTTATGGCTTCTAAGATATACAAATAAATACTTTGAAAAATTAGAAAATTCAAACCTATGCTCTCAAAAAGACACGCGTAAACAACTAATAAGTCCAAACCACTTTATCAAGCCAAAGTCTAATTTCATCTTTGCAATCATCAAAAAGGTATCAAATTAAAGGTACTAAATTCCATAATGTACCTCGAGATGTGTCGCACACACCCCTCACACCCCTTAAGGTTTATCCCGCGGTTCTCACTCAATTGGTGCTCAAATCGGGTTACTTTAGCCAGGTCTACAAAGTGGGTCACTATTGTTTTTTTTTTTTGTTTTGGTTTACCCACGTAGTATCTGACGCCAACCGTATCTACAATCCACGCTTGAGTTCTGTTGGGCCCCGTACTGGGGGCAACCTTCTCAATCTAATTTTTTTTCATTTGAAAACTCGATTCTCAAAGTCAAGACCTAGCTTAAAGGGACCGAGTCCTCCTTTACTAAGGCCAACAAATGGTTTGTAATCGCGTCACTACTCACTAACACAAATACACATACAAAATACTCCCACTCTAACACGTACACGCAACAAACACACGCACTCACACGAACACGCAGAGATCGAATCCTCACAAGCAAAGATCGAAACAAACACAGAACCCTTCGATTTCTCCTCAAAAACCTAACTTTTTTTTGACCGTCTTCATCTCTCTCTCTCTCTCTCTCTGTGGTTTTATTTTGATTTGATTTCACAGTGACACATTAAAAAACTCTCTCTCTCTCTCTCTCTCTCTCTCTCTCTGTGCGTGTGTGTGTCGATCGAATTGGGAGTCCTCCCTCTCATCGCACGACAGATGATTGTGCCCCAACTGCTCTCCCGAGCATCTTAAAACCCTAATTTCTGTTCGTCGCGTTTCAGGTACAATCGCTCCCCAAATCCACATTTCCTTTGCTTTCCGATCTGGATTTCGATTTCGCCGACTGACTTGGTCGCCCCCAATTCCTGATTTCTAGGGTTTCGATTGTTATACAAGAAGAAGAATTTGTGTTGGTAGGTCGGATTTATGTCCCTCAATCAATCAAAGCCTGAGAGGAGCGATTCTTCGCATTTGAGGAAATCTGGTCGATCCGGGACCTCGGCCAATCAGAGGACCTTCTCCGGAGGAGGAACCGCCGCCGTTGCTAAGGGCGGAGGCGGCGCCGCTCCTCCTCCTCCATCGTCATCCTTCAATTCGACTTCAACCGGTAGTAGGTGACCAAAGATGCTCAATTTCTTTTGTGTTTTGATGGAATTGTGAGAATTTGGAATTAGGGTTTGTTTTTGTGTTGATTTTTTTATTCTGGGTGGTCTCAGCTTTAAGAAGTCTGGGAATGGACAAGGTGGGCAGTCGAAAGTGAGCTCTGCGAGTACCAATTCTGAGTTCAGTGCCTCTTCGGCTGCGCGGTTGGTGCAGAATGGAGGGCGGCATTTGCAGCCCCCATTACCTGGTAAGGAAAAAAGTTTGGTTTTTTAAACTTCATTTTGAGTATGTTGGAATTGTGGGTAATGTGGAATTGAACATTCCCATTTTTGTTTTATGGGTAGTTTTTGTGATTTGGTTTTCTTGTTAGTTGATTTTAATTTTCTTGTTGAATTGTATTTTCAGGGGTATCTGATGGAGGGGCAGCTGGGGTTGTTGCGAAACCTATAAATTCGCAGGCACCGAGAAGTACGAGGGCTGTTCCGAAAGCGCCAACCTCACAATCGAGTAGTGGAGCTTCGGATTCAGTGACTCCAACAACGCCTGCAAAAAGTATGCAATTTTCATTCATCTCCTAGCCATTCGAATTCTTAGTTTTTATGCTTGCGAAATTGTCCGATGCTGTGGAGATAATTGTTGTCTACTAGTTTCCCATGTTCTGGTATTATCGCTGCTATCATTTTTGTTTTTATACTGGTTTATCTCATATCCAATTATATTTGGCGCAGGTGATGCGGCTAAAGGATTTTCCCTTCAATTTGGATCCATAAGTCCTGGTTTCGTTAATGGCATGCAGGTGTGTATTGAGTGTTGATACATGTTTTTTCGAGAAGGCCCCCTTGTAGAACACATGATTTTCTCTGCTTGGTTTGTCCACGGTTACGAGTCATGACTTTCATGTTTCTTATATGTTTCTAGATACCTGCTCGAACTAGCTCAGCCCCACCAAATCTGGATGAGCAGAAACGTGACCAGGTTGGTGACTGTTTCCTATGGTCATGGGGTTTTCCCTTATCTTTATTTTTATGATTTGGTGCAAATTTGTTTCTTTCAATACTGAGTGAGCCATAATCTTAGTAGTCTCGTATTTGATAGGCATTTCTTCCCCCTTTTTTTTAAATGGTGATGCGAAGTCGATGAGTTCCTCTTTGTGGACTGTTCATCTCGCTCGAGATTGAAAACAATCCCTCATTTAAACAATTAAATCAATTTCTAACCTAAGCAGATCTAAACTTGGATTAGTATCAAGTAGCCATTCTATGTTAAAACAAAGTGACATTGATGATCATTTCAACCATAATTTAAAGTTTATTGAAGTCGTTGTAAATTATGATAAAGTAAAATTTGAATTGCTATAATTGGACCATTATTTAATGAAGTGTGAACTAAAAACTACAAATGTACTTAAGAAAAACTTGATATTATCTGGTCAGTAGTCATTTTCAATTTAAACACAAGTCGAATGTGAGGCTCATCATTCTTGGTTTCGTCACCCAAAAAATCATTTTCTGCTCTGAGCAAGGTTTAAAAAATCGACATAATTCGTCGAACTTCGGACGAATTATGTCGATTTGGGATAGGGCAAAACAAAACTTAATTGTATAACACAAGTTCTCAAATCTCGCCTAAAATCTCGACAAAAATGCTGAAATTTTGATAACTTTGGCGAAATAACATAAAATAAGGTTGATATTTGTCAAGATTCGGGGAACTTTATTGATTTTCATGAAAATACCCAAAAAAACCCTCAAAAAGAAACTTTGCATCTACAATCATACAAAAAAAAATATGATAAAGCTTCGATTCTTTCGTGCCTGGTATTTCGAAAAGACTGAGATGAACGTCATGCACACTCCTTGGTGTCACGGAAGATCTGTGTTAACCTCTTTAAAACTTGACCTCTTCTTCAAACTTCTTTCATGCCCTAGATAGAGATTGGAAGATTCTTTGTGAAATGGAGTGACCTTTGCAGAGGGGATAGAGTGGAAAATTGAGCAAGCGAGAATGGAGTTGAGACCAACGAGCGAGGAAGACGATTTTTGACGGTGCACCTTCTCCGCATTCACAATTGCAGGGTCGAGTTTGAAGGAAAGAACGAAAGAAAGTGAAGGGTTTTGTTGTCTAACTTTTGGGTCTCAATTGGGCAACTCATTTAATGACCCAGATTTGTACGCAATCCATATTTTATGTTTAGATTATGCATCACTATGTAAAAACAGATCTCGATGCACATCTAAGTACTAAAGAAATTCAGTGTCTTCCATACACAAATCAGTTCTTCTCAACGTTTTTTATACATAATATAATAATAATATAAATACATAAATATGTGTATATATGCATGTGCTATATGTTTCCTTTTTCTCAATTATGTTTCTATTTTTTTCCAAAATATGTGTGTATAAATTATCTATAAATAAAATTTTACAAATCTTTTATCAAAATAACAATAACGAATAAATTTTTTAGCAATAAATAATAAGGTTACAATTTACAAATATATAATAAAGGTAAATTAAACTTAGATAATAATTTTATGAGGTCCAAATTAAACTTTGCAAATTTATTGATGTCACTAGTGTTGCAAATTGCATTATTACTTTAAACCAGTGGTTGCAAGGCGTTAAGGCGATGCCTAGGCGTTTTCTTGTCAAAGGCGAGGCGTCGCCTAGGCGATAAAAAAAAATTGATTTAGAAGCCCCTGAAAAATTAATTGTTTATTTTTAACTCCCTGTCTGTTTACTAGTACTACTGCTCAATATTTGTTTACTACATTAATAATAATAATTAATACTGAAGCTTCGTACTTGTAAGTTAAAAAAAATTCAATACTTCAACAAAATAAAGTTAAATTAAAAAAATAATTAAGACACTAGGATTTTAATATATATTAAAACAACTAAAAACGAATTTTTTTTTCTAAATATTTTTTTTTAAAAAAATAAGTTACTGTTCATCATCTTCTTTGTGAAGACGATGAACAGTTGCAGAGGGCCAGAAATGGCCTCTGCGTTTAAATCGCAAGGTCATTCCTGACCTCTGCGACCTCCATAGAGGCCGTGGAGGCCAATAATAGCCTCCGAGACCTCAAAAAGCACATAAACTATACCAAAAAGCGATAATCGACCAAACTCAACTTGTCGGAAACACTTCTGAACCTTGTCGGAAGTCTCGCTGGAGATCGAAAGTTGTTGTTGGAGGGGATTGTGGAGTGGATAAGGTGGTGAGGCAGCCGTTGTGGTGGGGTAGAGAATGGGGATTCTATTTGGGTTTAGTTCATTTATTAAATTTACAAAGACCTCCCTAAAGACTTAAAATGTGTTCAAAAACACCTACTGTCTGCCTTAGTGAATGCCTAGGCGAACGCCTAGACGACGCCTTACAACCCATGCTTTAAACAATTATAATGTTATTCTTATGCATTATAGTTGTATGATTGGGTGTAGTTTTAACACCTTTTTAGAGAAGTTTGAGTTTTTTAGCATTTAAAATAAAATTCCATAAACTTCCATACACCAATGAATTTTTGCACAACTTCCCCTCTTCGAATTAAACTTTTCCGAATTATTTCCAAATTTTGAGTTAGCAAATTAAAGGGCGAAGTCGAAGTTTCAAACCTTAGCTCCTAGTTGCAATAATCATCATTCTTATTGATAGCTATTTCCTAATGAGGCTTTACTGGTTTCCTTTCCAATCTATACATAATGAGGGCTATTAGTGTCAAAGAGTTAGAATTCTATTTAAAGCTGACGCGTGATGTTGTGAGAGGGCATTGTGCTGTGCAAAGTAAGAAATGACCGAAATCTGGTTCTCATTTTGTACCCATCCTGGTGTGGAACATGTGTGGTACATGCCTTATTTAGTTGCTGCATCTTACGTTGCCTCAGATTTCCTAACTATCATTTTTGTTTTATACTTCATTTTAGGAATCCTTATTGCATATATGAACTTGTTCTATTTACGAATGACCTGGACTTTTTTTTTTCGTGCATGTAGGCATCTCATGGTTTTAGAGCTCTGCCAACAGCTCCCATACCATCTGCTCCTAAAGTACAGCAATCAAGAAAGGACGTTGGCAACGCTAACCATTCTGGCACTGGGGACTCCCTTGCAAATACCCAGGGTAAACGGGACTTGCTTGCTCAAGTTCCGGCTGCAACTGGGGCTAACCCTCCTCAAAAGCCTCCTGTTCTTCCTATGCCTGGAAAATCTGTGGCGATGTCATTCCAGCCACAGGTTCCAATCCCGTTTGGTGGTCCTAATGCCCAAATTCCCTCAAAGGGTGTTGCAGCCACATCTCAGCAAATGCCAGTGCCAATGCCAGTGGGCAACGCAGGTCAAGTACCGCAACAAGTGGTTGTTACTGCTTTGCAGACTCATCCATTGCAGCCGCAGGGGATGATGACACAAGGACAGGGAATGAGTTTCCCAGCTCGAATTGGTCACCAGCTGCCTCCTCAATTGGGAAATCTAGGAATTGGACAACAGCAAGCTGGAAGTTTCAGTGGTTCTCGCAGCAAAGTTAGGATTACTGATCCTAAAACCCATGAAGAATTGAGTTTTGGTAAAAGGGCAGATTCCTATTCAGACAGTGGGTCGTCAGGGATTAGACCACATGCCTTACCCGCTCAATCTCAGGCAATTCCATCTTTTACTCCTGGCCATCAGATAAATTACTATCCAGCTTTACAGCATGGTTCTTATAATCCCGCTTCCATCTTCTTTCCAACTCAAATTCCTCACACTTTGACCAATACCCAGATGACTCCTGGTTCTCAACCATCAAGATATAATTTTCAAGTTGGTCAGGTTCCCCCAAATATACCATTTGTGAACCCCTCTGCTGTTAATCCCTCACCGGTTTCCAAGTTTGGTCCTCCTGTACACAGTGCTGCTGAAACATTGAGTGTAGATCATTCTCTTGATTCTCAAGTTGTAGTTTCTAGTGGTCCTTCAGGTCCAATTCCAGTAACTGTGAAGCCAGCCGTCAATTCACTTGGTGGGAAGGCTGGGTCCTCTTCAGTAGTAGTCCCGTCACCTGCAGTTATTAAGGGTGAGCCACCGAAGTTATTAAGGTCACTGAAGGAAGTGAACAATCTTCATGGACAAAGAGATATTGAAAGTGGTCCTGAAGGCTCTATTCAGCAGTCAAAATCCATTCTTGAGTCATCGAATTCTGTACCATTGTCCGTGACAGATAAGTGTTCTTCTACGCCATCTACCACTGTTTCATCGCAGAGACCAGTGGTGAATATACCATCTTCTGCAACTGCAGTCGTTCCTGAAGAGTCTACAGTGACTGTAACTAGCCCAGATGGCAGGAGAAAAGAAACAGTTAAGAGGTCAGAGTCGTTCAAGGATCAACTGAAGAAACCAAGCAGAAAAGATACACGATATTCACAGTCACAAGTTCAGGTATCATAGTCATTGTTTGCATTCTCATTATTCGTCTCTCTGGATATCTTTTTATAACTTTTTTCTTCTGCTCTTTACAGGATGAACACTCTGAGTCCTTGGGTATTTCAAAATCATCTTCAATTAAGGTGACTACAGACATTACAAAACCACCTGAAAATTTACAAGCTCCTCTTGTGAGTGGATCATCCACATCCTCCTTGATTGCCCCTTCTCATGGTTTTAAAAGTAGTTCAAGAAATGGAAATGCCGTTGAAGATGGAGCTCCTAATACTTTGACTGAAGCATCTGAAACTTTAGGGGAACAGGCTGAGGGATCGATACGAGACACTCTTACAGGGGCTGATGCTTCCGAAGTAGGAGCCGATGTTGTTCGTAATGGAGACAGCTTACTATCAAAGGCATCTGGTTTTGAGACGGAGAGACCAATGTCCGGTGACGTAGATATGACTAGTAGGGTGAGACAGGATGAGAGGGCTCTGTCAGAGATCCAGCTGAAACAAGAAAACACTGGTGCCGTGGAAGAAGGAAAAGCCCAACCATCTGCGGGAATTGAACATGTTAGTAAAACTCTTGAAATCTCTGGGGGGCCCACATCAGGACTCTCAGAAAAGGAAATGGACCTCGATACTAAGGAAACAATCGATGACAATGAGTTCGGCCCTGCAAAAGCTGGAATGGGGAAGTCAGATAGGTTGTGTAGTGATGGTGTTGACGCTGTATCTGATAATCTTGTCATTCATCATGGTTCTGTTGGCACTAGTACCATTCCTCCTAATTTTGTTTCACCCCTGCATTCTCATGAGGATGTAACGTCAACTATGGATGGCCCTGCTGCAGGTAGTGAGAGTTCTGTAAATCAAAATATGTCTGTAGTTGATTCTGGTGTGTCACATCATGAAGTACTTCCTGCCTTAGAACAAGTTTCTCCTGAAGTTAGTTCAAGGCTTGAAGGGAAAAGCACAGAAAGTACCAGTGGCACTGTAGGTCTTGTGTCAATTTCGAAGGATAAGTCTACTCTTGAGTCGACAAAGTTGAGGAGTAATCATGCTAATGGGAAGAAAAAGAAGAAAGATATTCTGAAGGCTGCAGATGCTGCTGGATCGACATCTGACCTTTATATGGCATACAAGGGTCCTGAGGTGAAGCTAGAGCCTTCCATTTCTTCTGAGAGTATAGACAGCTCCTCCAGCGTTAATGTGAAACCAGCTCCTTCTAACTCTGCTGAGAAGAATGTTTTAACAAGTGAAGAAGATGGTCAGATTAAGGCTGAGCCCGATGACTGGGAAGATGCTGCGGATATCTCTACTCCAAAACTGAAAACATATGGTAGCAAACAGGGACGTGGTGGTGTGCTGCCTCAGGATGAAGATGGAAGTAGAGCAGCTAGCAAAAAGAAATACTCCAGAGATTTTCTTCTGACATTCATGGAATCATGCACTGATCTCCCTGTGTATTTTGAGATCAAAGGTGACATAGCAGAAGTTCCGATGAGTGTTCAAGTAGGCAGTTCACATATTATTGACAGTGAACCATATCCAAATTCTGGAAGAAATATGCACCAGGGTGGGGGCCCTAGACCTGAGCGCCGTGGGAGTGGAATGATTGAGGATGATAAATGGAGCAAATCACCTGGTCCCTTTGGTTCAGGAAGAGACCTACGTATGGAGATTGGTCATGGAAGTAATGTTGTAGGGTTTCGCCCTGGTCAAGGTGGCAATCATGGTGTCTTGAGGAATCCACGTGGACAGACGGGAGGCATTCTTTCCGGGCCAATGCAATCTCTTACTTCTCAGGGAAGTATTCAACGTAATAACTCCGATGCTGATAGGTGGCAGCGTGCTACTGCATTCAGGGGTCTTATTCCTGCTCCTCTGCCTCATCAACAAATGCATAAGGCCGAGAAGAAGTATGAGGTTGGTAAAGCTTCTGACGAGGAAGAAAGCAAGCAAAGACAGTTGAAAGCCATCCTTAACAAGTTGACTCCACAAAATTTTGACAAACTTTTTGAGCAAGTGAAAGCAGTTAATATTGACAATGCCGACACTCTAGTTAGTGTCATTGCGCAAATATTTGACAAGGCTCTTATGGAGCCAACATTTTGTGAAATGTATGCAAATTTTTGTTCCCATCTTGCTGGCGAGTTACCTGTTTTTAGTGAAGACAATGAAAAGATTACCTTTAGGAGATTGCTTTTGACCAAGTGCCAGGAAGAATTTGAGAGAGGTGAAAGGGAGCAAGCAGAAGCTGATAGAGTTGAGGAGGAAGGTGAAATAAAATGTTCCGAAGAAGAAAGGGAGGAAAAGAAGACTAAGGCAAGGAGAAGGATGCTTGGTAATATCAGATTAATAGGTGAACTTTACAAGAAGAAGATGTTGACCGAGAGAATAATGCACGAATGCATCAGGAAGTTATTAGCTGTGGGACACAATCAGAATCCTGATGAAGAAGATGTTGAAGCTTTATGCAAGTTAATGAGCACAATTGGTGAGATGATAGACCATGCAAAAAACAAGGAGCATATGGATGCATATTTTAATGTTATGACAGATTTGTCAAATGATATGGGGTTTTCATCTAGGGTGAGATTCATGTTGAAGGATTCAATTGATCTTAGAAAGAATAAATGGCAACAAAGGAGAAAAGTTGAAGGACCAAAGAAGATTGAGGAAGTACACAGAGATGCAGCTCAAGAGCGACAAGTGCAAGCAAGTAGACTAGCTCGTGGTCCAAGCATTGGCTCTATGGCTAGACGGGGACAGATGGATTTTGGTCCTCGAGGATCTACTATGATGCCTTCTCCTAATGCTCAGATGGGTGGCAGCCGTGGGCTACCTGCTCAAATTCGTGGGTATGGTAATCAAGATGTTCGTTTGGAGGATAGACATCCTTATGAAAGCAGGATGGTGTCAGTTCCCCTATCTCAAAGGCCTATTGACGATTCTATCACACTTGGTCCACAGGGAGGTCTGGCGAGGGGAATGTCCATCAGAGGGCACCCTTTGATGTCTGGTGCTCCCTTAGTTGATATATCTCATAGTCTTTTAGATTCCAGGAGAATGGCGGCTGGTCCGAATGGTTACAGTTCTGCATCGGATTGGATATCATATAATTCAAGAGAGGAAATAATGCCAAGATATGCCTCAGATCGGTCTATGGTGATGCCTGCTTATGAACAATTAAACTCACAAGAACAGCATGCATACGTAGGAAATCGGGAGTTCCGAAATGCAGATCGTTCTTTTGATGGACCAAGGGCAACTTCACCTGCCACTCGTGTTCCAGGCTCTTCTAATTCGTCTACTTTACAGCAGGCTCCTTCCGAGAAAGTATATCCAGAGGAACGTTTACGGGACTTGTCTATTGCAGCAATTAAAGAATTCTACAGGTATCTTTCCCTTATTTTGTGCTCTTGGTTTTCGCCTGCCTTGAAGTTTTTTCATCTTACTATTGTGAATCTTAGTGCTTTTGTTGGATATTAATCGTCGGTAGTGGTAAGTTGGTAACACTGTGTGTGCCCCTTGTTTTTTATTGAGTTTTTAAGCATAGGCAGCTACATCGCTAGTTTGGCATAGGGAAATTATGATAGTAAAAAGAAAACACAAACAGATGGAGTTAGATTAATTACAGCTTGTTTGATTTGGATTGTGAGCTAGTTATAGATGAAATGGATGAGTATTTAGTGTTCCTGTTACAGATGCAGTCAGCTACTAAATGAGTATTTAGTGTTCCTCTTACAGATTTAGTCAACTATTAAATAAGTATTTAGAGTATTAGGTTACTGATGGTGTCAACTAATCCTTGTTTAGGGAATAAATTTATGATTGAGGTCGTATCACAAATCATGTTTATGGACAAAAAAGAATTATTACTTGCTGGCTTTCTCTCTTCTTGTTTTCAGTTAGAATAAAAGCATTGTATTTTATTGGGTTCCTGTGTTCATATTGTTTATACTTTATCGGAACTAACCTGACGTTTACTTGAATTTGATGCATTGGTGATTTCTAAAAGTGCATGATATTCAGACTTAAATTTGACAATTGAAATTTCAACAAATCTAGATATATTTGATGTACCATTATAATTTAACAGAAAAAATGTTAACAATGGTGACACTTTTTTTAGGGAGAATGATGGTGGCATTTAGAAATTAGAATAGCGTGTTAAACAACTTTATTGACTGGTTAAAAAGCTTTTTACAGCAACAATAACAACAACGAAGCCTTAATCCAAAATTAGTTGGAGTCAATTACATGAATTTAACTCTTTCACTCCGCTTGATTTAATCCAAATAATGATTTGCTTTGATAATCTTTTAAATCCTTCATTAATTAATGCATTCACCTTGTCTTGAGATTGGGTCTACATCTATAGTGTTGAATTCCCTAAAGTGTTGTTATGTCTCTTTTTTTGCTAAAGCATTTGTCGTAGTCTTTGGATGTGTTCAAACTATCGTATCCGCCCTCCTCCAAGTGATTGAAAGTTTTTTAATTCCAATTAACTAAGTGGAATTTATGGATTGATGGGTAATGATGAACTTCTTGATAAGAAGCTTACTTACATAGACAAGCTCGCAAATGAGCAGACTTGAACCCTCAACCTCATTTGTGGGTGCCTACATACCAAAACATCGGAGCTACCACTTGGTTGGTTTATCGTGGATTTGGTTAGATAAGCTAGTTGAGCACAAACAAGCAAATTACTATAGCTTAGTAGCTTCAAAGTTGATAATATAAATCTTTGACATTTGTGTGTTCAAACATGCGGAGAACTATCATGGAAGCAAGAAGTGGTAGCTTAGTTAGTTCTATTGAAATTGTTGATGATAGTTATTAGGCCTAATAAAGGAGCAAAAAAATTCAAACATTCTCCTAAAGTTGCAAAATAATCATAGAGACCTTTCAACATCCAGATAATATTTATTAATGGCTCAATTGTATGGGGGTTATTCCAATTCCTATGTAGATCGTGTTTTTATTCTTATTTTTTTTTTTTTTTTTAAGAGTCGAGACTCGAGTCTTCTCTCTTCTCACTCTTCTCTCGACTTGTACGCTTCGCTCAAACCTTCGCATAGCAAAAACCTTCCATTGTCGTCTTCTCCATAAAAAAATTTTGATCTCCAAACTATTTGAAAAACGTATGATTTCTTTTTTTTTCTCTTAATGTTTAGTTATAAAAAAATAGGTTTCCTCTACGCTGCGCAGAGGAAACATCCTCTCCTCTATTTTTTAAAACATAGAATTCTAAAATTAATTTATTATATTTTTTCATATCATATTATATGTTAAAAAAATGAATTTTCAGAAGTGATAAAATAAATTATTCAAGGCATTATTTAATAAGAAGAAAATGAATTTAAAATTCCAATCATAATTCCCATTCCTTCATGCAACCAAACGGGTGAATTTGAATTCCAACAACTATAATTTTATGGAATTTAATTCCCACGAGTTTAAATTCTCTTATAATAAATAAATTCTTAGGAATCGAATTCCAATGAATTTTATTTCCCACCTCAAATTCCTGCGTACCAAACATACCTTAATCTTAGAAAATACAAATCTTCATCAAAATCTTGAATACTGTTTTGAACAATTGAATTCGTTCCAAAATCCAAAGTGGACCAAACCCGAGAGTATGCACAAAAATGTCTTCCCAAACTAGATTGGACTTGAATTATAAGTCACTCCTAGGCAGAATGAACGAACATAAACGCATCAAATGTCACCAAGAATCAACAAGTTAATGGTTTAACATGCATAATAATTCTTGTAATGTAATGTGTGAGTGAAATGCCAAGTGGGATGTAATTCTAATAATACCACATTCACACTCGGATGTCAAGTGATGTACTTCATTTGGTATCCTTGGTGTGCACTTTTTCCTAATGCTTTCTTTTTGTCATGAGCTTAAAGCTTTTATTAATGGAATGCGAGGTTACAGCTGCTAATACCACCACATTGACGCTTGGTCTCTATGAGAACCATTATCCTGCAACAGAGGCAAATCAAGCCTCACCTTGGTACTAGGAATGGTGAGGGCATTGACACCAATGCCACAAAACATCTCTAACTAGAAGGAGAACAACCCCAAAAAGGGAACAACAAACCTAACAAGGAGAGCAACAAGCCTAACAAAACCCTAAACTATAAGCACTATATGAACACACAAACTAAACCCAATTGGAAGAGGTAATGCATAGAAGAGCAAACGCCCCAAAATCATCAACAAAGGGACCGTTAGTTGGAAGAAAATTGTTTGCTTGGAAAACTGTATTGTGCATTTTCTTGAATAGTTTTATCTTTACTCTTAAAAAAAAAAATGATTGTATTTGCCATCAACTAGGCATTATGATAACACGGGTGAAGGCAACGTTTAAGAAGAATAACTATATGTAGCGGAAGAAATTCCAAGAACAAGAGGGCCACCATCTTGGCATTTCACTAATATGCGGCTTGGGTTTAGGGTTTACAGGAATAATGCCTTATTATTGAAGTAACCAACCAGTTGATTTTCTATGTTACTTGCTTCTTTCATTCACTGTCAGCCTAGCTTGCTTGGTCTAAATACAATGTCTATTCACCTGTCTATATTATCGTACCCGTGGTCCCTTGCAAGGTCTACGTCTATCATACCCACTGCATCAATGGACTCAACTATTTAGAGAGTTCCATAAGGTTTATGCAAGATGGCCATTTTTATTTCATTTTTTTTAGCGGCGCTATGTGCACCCCAATTATTTATGAAGGCACCCCAAAAGTGTACCAATTTATATGCATTTTGGGGTGCCTTCATAAACAATTGAGGTGCACATAGCGGTGCTCTTTTTTTTTTCTGATACGATGTAAAATGACCATTATGAGTCTCTTAACATGCTGGGGTTGTGTTCTCAAAAAGGAAAAAAAAAAATGAAAAGAAAAAAATACTAGTGTTGTATTTATTCGCGTAGACTATTTGCTATCCTTATTGTGCCTTCATCGTTCAAAGACAAGTAGGAGTAGCACCAATTGATACAAAGATTAGGGAAGGGTGGTGGTGGTGGTGGTGGTGGTTTGGTCACCTGCAAAGACGGCCTACAAATGCCCCAACTAGAAAACTTGACTCAATAGAAACTGTAGAAATTCGACGAGGTAGGGGCAGACCAAAGTTAACATGGGATGCATTAATTAGGAGGGATTTGAATGGTTTGAAAAGCTCACCATCAATTGCACTTAATCAAGCACAATGGAAAAGTTTGATCCATGTAGCTGACCCCAGTTAATTTGGGACTGAGGCTATGTTGTTGTTGTTGTTGTTGTTGTTGTTGTTGTTGTTGTAGTTGTGCCTTCATCGAAGTATACTTCAAGTTGCATCTAATTTTCTTGCCTCCCAAGTTTTGTGTGTTGTGGTTGGGCCTTTGTTTGGTGTCAAGGACATCCAAAGAGCTTTCCTTGATGCCATTTGACAATGCGTAGTTCTGCCATTTGCATGTTTTGTTTTAAATATTTTTTCTTGTTGTCGGCCTTATTAAAAAAGTGTTCAAGTTCACCTCAAATTTTTTCGTTTTTCTTTCTCGAGAGTGATGAGTTCCAAATTTGTTTTCAATTGATACATTATTTTCTGCCCCCTTTTCCATCTTGATTTTTGTCCTGATATTTGTACATCTATTATTGGTTATTCAGTTTCTCAATTTTGTTTGTTGGTAGTGATATTTAGTAACACTTTCACTTGTATTGTGTTCTCTTATTCAATTTAGCAATATTTATAAAGCATTGGTGCGGTGATTAGTGCCTTGGTTTTGTTGTTAGTGATATGCATTATGATGTTCACTTTAGTTTTGTATTCTGCTCTTCAATTTCTTTGTTTTGACTCGGACAAGTACTGGTTCTGATTTCAGTGCGAAAGATGAGAAAGAAGTTACTCTGTGCATTAAAGACTTGAATTCTCCAAGTTTCTATCCTTCTATGGTATCTCTCTGGGTTACGGATTCATTTGAGAGGAAGGATATGGAAAGGGATCTCTTGGCTAAGCTTCTGGTCAACCTAACCAAGTCCCAAGACAGCTTGTTAAGTCAAGTCCAGCTGATTAAAGGGTATGAGAATTAGTCGCCCAACAACACTGTAGAGGTTACTAACTTGCTTGTATAGTCACTGTCCTTACTTGTCCACATTTTTCTCTCTCTTTGCTAGGTTTGAATTCGTTCTAGATACTTTGGAAGATGCCGTGAATGATGCCCCAAGAGCGACCGAATTTGTAGGTTGTATCCTCGGGAAAGTCGTCTTAGAAAATGTAGTTTCTTTGAGGGATGTTGGGCACCTAATTCATGAAGGTGGGGAGGAGCAGGGGCGTCTTCTTCAGATTGGTCTTGCATCAGATGTTCTGGGAAGCATCCTTGAAATCATTAAATTAGAGAAAGGTGAGTCATTCTTGAACGAGATGTGCAAGGACTCCAATTTGAGGTTGGAGGATTTTCGGCCACCAAACCCCTCCTACCGATCGAGGAAGTTAGAGGCATTTCTTTAGAGTACAAGGATGCTCATTGTATCTGGTAAGAAAAATGAAAATTAGTTGTTTTTCAATGAAGTTTGGTCCCTGGAAATATTTCTTTGCTGGGCCTCTATATATCAGGTTTTCTTTTTCCTCCATGCTTTAATTGTTACACCTGAAAAGGGTTCAACTACATTGCCAAGGTTCAATTGAGCATCATTTACTATTAAGGGGAAATGTCCAATGCATTTGCTGAAACTTCTTCGATGCTTTCTCCAGTTTTTTGTATCGTCAGTCTATGTCATTGCATGAAACTTAAGCGAAACTCCCTTGGTTTCTCCTTTATCATATGGGTCTTACCAGGAATGGCAGCTATTGCCGCATCGATGCAGCCGGTCGCAAATGAAAATTTGCAGTTCATCTCACTTGGAACCATCTAGAGAGTAGAGGCATATGACAACTGCTTGATTTCTGGTCCTTGGTGTCCCAAGGCCATTGAAACGGTGAATATATATGCTCACTTGTCAGGCCTTTTTTTTAAAAAAAAATGTGATAAATTTTCATGTTAACTTTGTGGTGTACAGGACTTTTTTATTCATTAAGGAGATATTTTTGTTTTTCTTTGTGAAGCGTTTCAGAGCATGATATATGTTTCTTTCATATTAATAATCAGCACTTTTAAGGAGGGAGTTTTTATTCATTGCTATTATTTTCGACTTACATGCTGTTAAAGGTATTCCTTGTTGATTGAATTACTACAGATTTTAGGAGGGACTTGTATACAATAAGGCAGCAATTGAAATATGCTGTATTTCATCAATTTCAGAAGCAAATCCTCAAATCAATCTATTGATTGTGGGTTTTGTAATGTGACAAAATTAGAACAACAAAAGCTCACACAATTATTAGAGTGTTTTTTTTTTTAAGTGGACAATTACTGCAGAGTTTTGAAAAATATAATACGTGATGCATGCAATTAGAATTGTCACAAAATTGGAAAAAAAAAGTGAGTGGGTGAAAGCAGCGATGGGGACTACTACACAATAGAGGCTGTGTATCGCCAAGTCCATAGCCAAATCCATACGAATTGAAAGTTTATAGCTTAGGTTAGTCAATACAGTTGACGCGAGACATCATGTTGGAACACAAAAAAATCCATAGGCAAGGAAAAAGTGTCAAGCTTCCATTTTTTTTAAAAAAATAATCTATAGGCTCTTTTAAGCATTGTTTGATTTGTTTTTGCCGACGTACAATGCGAGTAGAGTTAAGTTAACTCCTTAGAAGGGTTGGGGGAGATATCTCTCGTTCTTGGGTGTAAGTTGGGAGATAACTCAGAGGGAAGTTGAGCAACCAAACAAGATTAGTTTCAACTCCCTTCTAAGTTATCTCCTGTGAGTTAACTCCACCTATAACCAAACAAGGACTTAGTGTTCCTTTAAGCCATGTTTGATTACAAAGAAAATGTTCCATAGGAAAGAACATTTTCTTAAAAAAGTAAATGTTCATAAAAAAAAATTTCTACACGTGTTTGATTGCACATATAAAAGTTTTTCCCTTCGAAACTCGCCAACAAGTTTTTGAAATAAATATGAAAACTTACCATATATTAAATATAATTTTCATATTTAAAATATAAAGTTAATGTGTCTTAATATGAAAACTCATTTTCTCATAAGAAAACTCAAGTTGCCCATATAATAAGTGGAAAAATATGAGTCATACTATAAAAAACGTAACGGCTAAAAGGACTCCAATTTTCGCTAAACGGACCCCGTTACTCAAGCATACCTCGATTTTGCTTAACGTACCCCACCTTTATTTTCATAAATTCCAAGAATTTCCTTGCTTACCCCATGCTCTAGAAAAGAAGAAGTGTCGCCCGCGGGTTTCGATCACACGTGGAAGAGACCTATTTAGAGGTCTTGGTGTGTTACACCGAGACATTTTTAAAGGTCTCGGCCGACTCCCACCGAGTCCTTTGAAGATGTCTCAATCTTGTGTTAGTCTAAGTGGGAGCTGATCGAAACCTCTAAAGAGGTCTCGGGCTTGTGTGACCGAGACTTCCAAAGCGCTCTCGGACTTGTGTGACCGAGACTTCCAAAACGATTTCAACCCTATGTCCGAAACTTACGGGTGACAAGAACGAACAAAAAAAATTTTAAAATTGCAAAAAAATACATGAAACTGACCAAAAAATTAATGGGTTTTGCTCAGAATCACTAAATATTCTTGATTCCATCGATATTTTGTGCCAAAAATGCAAGATTCAAACTCAAAATTAAAAGCCCTAAACCTAACGACAAAACCACAAACATCGCTACCGACTCAAAAAAAAAACCAAGAAAACCCAAAAATTGACATAAAAATAGGTGAGGAATACACCCACAGCGTCGAATCGATGTGATTTTACTTGAATTTCGTCGGATTTAGATCGAAAGTGAGAAAACGATTCGAGAGGGGTGAGTGGAGTATGAGTAAACAAAAACCCATTTATATGGAAGGACAGTTAGATTATTTCACACGCATTAAATTTTTTAAGAAAACAGAGAACCATTTAGCAAAAAGGTTTTTTTAGCCGCTACAGATAAAAAATTAGCAATTGTTAAAAAATGTTCCGTGAAAAAATCTTGGCTATCAATCACAAAAAATGTCATTTTCTCACAAAATTTATCAATTTCCTTAAAATATTTTCCTTTTCCATTCAATCTAACAAAGACTTAAGTTGGGGATGATTCAAAACTAATTTTCATTGTTTTATACTCTAGTTTATTCAAAATTATTTGAAAAGTCTTTACCTATTGAAATCCAACTGTGTACAAAAAAACAAGGTGTAATAATGACAATCCAAGACAGATTTGTGCGTTCCATAGATCTTACCTATCCATAGAGGAAATTAAGCAAAGTATGACTGAAGAACTATCTTCAAATTTCATAACAATTGTAACCATACAATTTAAGGTCTAACATCTATCTACTTGGTCGAATCCCAAATGTTTCAAGGCCATAAAAAGGGAATTTTAGTAGCTTCTTTTGACAATTCAAAACTGGCAGAAAACTAACAAAACCGCAGACACTAACATAATAGATAGAACAGATCATGAAAATCAACCCTCGACTTGCTCCCTCAGCCTCCTGATTGTGCTTCTGACGGTCACGGCACTGGCGGTACTGCGCAACAATAACACAGGTTTAGAGCTTACCCTATAAATATAGGAAATATGTGAGTACAACAAACGAGACTTACTTCAAAGTATATGCACCGCCAGCTTTAACCTTGCCACAGTCCTTGCATCCCCATATTCCAACAGACTTCCGCTTCACCGAGAACTGCACAGCATTCATTTGGTTGGTCATACGATTTTCATTCTCGCATCATTTCATTAATTAAACAAAAATATAATACTAAAAAATTGAAGTTTGTATTTAATGCCGATGGCATCCAATCCAGTAGAAAACAATTATGTCAATTTAGATTAGAGAAAGACAAAGTTTACTACAGAAATGAATAAAATTCTAGATTTCCCCCTCAGAATACAATCCTCACTCGTAATCCACCACAGATGTCATTGGAGTGTCCAATTTCTAAAAACGTTTGATTCCTGCAGACTTCGAAACCATCATTATTGAGTCACCAGCAACTAAAATGAAAATGACTACAAATGTCCTGACTACTAAGTCCTCCCAAAGAATCATACTGAACTGGGTTTATTAGTTAAAAGAAAGTAAAACACAAATTCATTTGAAAGTTCGGGATGAGGCAATTTATGTTAATTATAGAAAGAAATAGAAGGATTCAAAAATCAGCTTTCATTTCAGAAGAAAACCAACAAATTATTTATGAACGGAACGGGCCTAAGCACAAATATTTTCAGCTTGATAACGTGCGGTTCTCATACAAAGCAAAGAATAACTTACTTTTCCACAGAACTCACAGAAGTACTTCGAGTGTTGGCTGACCTCCATCTTCTTGATCTGCTTTCGCAGACTTGCACCATACCTGGTACCTGGATAGAACCATCAACCTATTACCAATCAGATGATATTAAGATCTTCTAATAAACGACAACAATAACACCAACATAGCCTCGGACCCAAATTGTGGTCGGCTACATGGATCAAACTCTTCTATTGTGCTCGATTTTGTGCAACGACGTTTATTTGTGTTTGATCCATTTCATGAAGAGAGACAAAAGTTTTACGTTGGTTGTCAACCTATCGCAAACCTCTGGAAAATAGGCTCAGGGCCTCCCTCGCCACTTTTCAAGTATGAAACATGGGTTCTAATAAACCCGCAAAAAAAAAAAAGAATCTCATATCAAATACCACCCACCCAAACAATTCATCCATTTATCAACTATCAGAACTAAGATAACGAAAGAAACACAAACAGATCAACGGATCAAGAACAACCACTAATCTCTACATATCAACATTAATCATCTAGATTTTTACACAATATGCACCGTACTTGAAAAACTAAAGAAACTGAGTAATTCAGCGATTTGGGGACTCACCATATTTACCAACAATGCCAGCCTTCTTCGTACGCTTAGTCTACATTACCAATCAAAATGTATTATAAGAAATCAACATCAGAAAGAAACTACAACAACAATGCTTATTACTTCGAGTCTTCGATGCATTAAACAGAACAAAATCACATCATTTCGACACCAAACACACAAAAGGCCAAAAATTAATTAGCTGGGCTAAATGGATCTCATTAAACTATTCCATTCCACTCGATTTAAATTACACTACAAATCAGCACAATGAAAATGAAATTGATGAAAGCGAGAACTCATTTTTTTTTTTTTTTCTAAAATCAACAACAATGAAAACAACAAAAAGGGCTTAGGGTTTGCATATTACATCAAATTCAGCACATCGACATAAATCGTTCAACAACAACACAGCATCAAAGATTCAAAGATGATGAAGACCAAAATTACGACATCAACGATTCCATCAAAGGTACTGCAAAATCAAAGATAATAAACAGAGGCACTACTCTACACAGATCGTTTTAGTCAAGCAAGATTGGCGAATGAAAAGCTAAACAACGTAGAGAGATTGATGAAAGATTGAAGATTTTACTGAGAGCGAGTGGATTGAAGCATTGAGAGAACTCACCATGGATGGGGATCGACGAACACTCGGGAGCTAGGGTTTCCAAACGACCAGACCTCTCTCTCTCTCTCTCTCTCTCTTTGGGGCTTTAGATTGGAATTTATACGTACGCGATTAGGGTTTCGTTTTCAACACGATTGGCGACCACTACATCACACATATCCCGAGGAATCCTTAAATAAAAAAAAAAAAAAAAAAAAAAAAAACTTCTTTTTGCTCCACGTGCCCAGTCCAATTTTTTGTGGTTTTCACAAAGTAAGGTTGGTTTAATTTTTTATTCATCAAATAGGGAGGGTTACTTTGAGATTACAAAAGTAATGTATGTCTCCTTTTGAAAAAGAGACATTGATGATGAGGTGGATGTATGGAGTGGTGGTTTGATGAGGTGGAATGAACTTGTATGAATAGCTCATTTTGAAAAAAAGTTATTCATACAAAATACTAAAGTGTATGAATTACTCATTCTCAAAAAAAAGTTATTTGTTTAACTCAAATATTACACGCACATATCGAGGTGGAGAACCCATGCAAATGACACGTGCATATCGAGGTAGAGAACAAATAGAATAATTCATCCTTCTAGCGCCAAAAATCTTATGGAATCAACACATTAAACCTCGATATCATATACGCGAATCCCCACGACCTTACAATGGAACCAATCTTTGTCGTAGTCTGTAAAACAAATCCCAAAGTGGGTGCCTTCGAGGAAAATACTCTAACGCTCAAGTTAATAAAAACTCGGAGAGATATTTTTTCAGGAATTTCGTACGTACATCCCCTTGTGAGTCGATTTCCCTTTTATCTATATTACTTAAATTCAAGATAAACATGTATCTCCAGTATCAAATCTGATTAGATTGTTGTTATCTCGACCAGATTTTTTAAGATCATCCCTATCCATATTGGACTATGAGTTGTACTCCAAACAGGACAAGACATAATTGTATATTACATAATTCGTATCTCGAGGCATAAATTATTTGCTTCATTCAAGACTGACTCGGCATAAATAATATCCTATCTGGACTTGAATACCACATGACGCGTATCCCGACTAGTTTACTGCCTCCATATCAACAAGCATAGAATTGCAATTATTGTACACTTTGTCATCACCATCATGTACCTTTTCCTTGTTAACCTTAATTAGTATCATCAACAATGATATTCATTCATAACACAAACTTCAATGGTATTGTGAATAATACAATGCCAATTATTTGACATCAGAAGTCATAAAGCCTGATCCCAAAGAATCCTTTCCAAATTATACATAATCATCAAAAGAATAAATTGTGGCAGAGCTACCGGTTGATTAGGAATGTACAAGGCGCGCTAATTATGATCATAGATGGAATGGCTTTTGATAAACATCGAAAGTTTCGCAGGCAGTCAACTGTGGCTCCTGTAGCAGAAAGAAAAACAAGAGCTGTTAGTCTTAAATTCCTCAACATAAAAAAGGATAATTTTACAGACACAGCATAGGCACCACAAGGCCAAGACTTTAAATGATGATTGTGCACCAGAATTTGCAATTTAGCAATAACTTTTCACATTGGAGACACCATGTTTAAGTGTAAGATGTAACAAACACCTATGATTCTTTCTAATGTCCTAAAGAGGTCAAAAAAAACTGTCAAAGGGCTAAACCCACGACATTACTGATATAGTTGTTTGCAGCACCACAGAATAGGACTTCAGAATCACAGCAACAATGTCGATTCAAGAATGCATTTTTGCTTTTGGCGACCTTGGGCATCAAGAAAAAACATGGTTATCCCATATCCCATATGCCATTTGGTGACCTAAGGGTCCAATGCGAGGGAGGAGATTTGAGCCGACAAAGAATCACAATTTTAACTTCCTAATAACTGAGATTTTACGGTTTTTACCCGAACAACCTGGTGACTAGAGCTATTTCACAGAAAGGATGCAAATGGGAAACAATTAACTCAGGGAAATAAGCTTGCCTGTACTCAGACAGTGAGAAATCAGTGATATATTAATGAGTTTTCCAATGAAGGATCCCAACTCTATAATACTCTATTCAACAGTTTCTAACCAAGTTATTCCCCTTGGATAAAGAACACATTTATTTCCAATCAGCCATCCTGAATATGAATCATCACATTTGAAGATCCTAAAATTCCGCAAGATGCCTAGGATAAGACAGCACTAACTTATAGTTCTCGCTCTCCAACTCTCCCGGTCACTTTACATATGACATCCTAAACATTAGAGAAACTCCATGGAATTCACCGACAATTGCAATACCAAATTATGTAAGCATAAAAGACATGGGGTCGTCGATACGACAAGAATCCTTGTTTCCTCTAACTAAGAGTTTCTCTCTGGTGAATTATCCAATTGAAATCTCTTAATGGATTCCAATGAGAACACAGAAAATCAAGAACAAAATGGAGGGGAAGTAAACAAGAATACTTAATAAGAGCTCTCAATAAGAATAGCGAATCTCCTCCAAACAGCAAGCGGGAAATTTCTACTTTCAACTGACTAGCTAAGATGTTTTCACTAACAATTGGTTCGATGAATATGCTGATCAGAAAAATACTTCCACGCGAAGATCAAGGCATTTGTATATTTAAGTCCTTCCACGCTGAAGGGGCACAAACCGCACAACTAAGACAAACGATGCTTTGCAATTTCAAGCTATAGGTGGGCGCCTAGATTTTTGTGCAATAAGCCCCAAAAGTACTTGAGAAAACCAATGCTAACTAAAAAGCCTCAAGCCATCGACCAAAAAGGATAGAAACAGCCATTAACCATGTCCCTAGAGCTCATCAATGGCACTTACAAATGATAAGAGGAAAAGGCAAGAGTGTAATCCACACCCCTTTACTCAATAAGAATGGTAGACAGGCTTCATTTACTTGGTGGAATTGCTTGATGAAAAATCATGCGCAGGAACTGGATAATTATTCAGCATTATGCAGATGCTTCTTACTTAAAATGCAACCGACAACATAAGAAAATGGAAGATAAATTATTTAACCGACCAAAGCAGAAGGATGAGGTTTATTATGCCGATGTTGAGAGCATTCATGCTCCAATTGCATTTAGAAACAATGACAAGCACTGGCTCAAAAGCTATAAGATTTCAGTTTAAGTGACCCATGATTTTGTTCTGATGTTGTTCAACAACTAACCGACATGAAACTCTGACATCATGGGCAATGCTATCATATCAACTTGCTTACCAAGCCAACCAGACCGAGCTTAAATTTGTTAAATGTATAGAGTATGCATGTGCGTTTTTCAGATAGGAAATTAGACCTATGCAATTTTGTCTGCTATAATAGTGAAAAAAATGCTTCCAAACTGATCATTACTCTATTCATTGATAAGTTGTGAAGATTTTTTTTTTTTTCTACATAAGTTGTGACTCGTGAAGAGTTTACTCTCTCTAAGGAACTCACCAGAAATAGTTAATGTCAACGCACAGATGTTTGTGCAAGCAAAGGAGCTCTACAGTAGGAGGCAAGCAAGAAATTGGGTTTTACAATGGATGATTACGCAAAAGTTGGAAAGCCATCATGGAAGGAGGGTAGGAAATTATTCAGTGGGATTCAAAGCAGCAATGCATACAACAATAACAACAATCGAGCCTCAATCTCAAATTAATTGGGACAGCAACACATACCAAACGCTTTCACTTTACTTGATGTAAAGCAGATGATGATATGCTTGCATAACTCTTTAAATTCTTCATAACTAATGCATCACATATTATCTTAAGTCACCCCATACCATCAAAATCCATCTAGTTATATTGTGTCAAGTTTCCAAACTGGGGCATTTGCAAGCTGTCTTTGAATGGGTTCAAACCACTGCAACCGCCCTTCCCTAATTTTATAGCAATGTATATATTATTAAAAATTTTCATTATTTAACCTACCGATGCTCCAGTTGTATGAGTGTAAAACCTATATTACTAACACGAAATCTGTTTCCTATAAAAGAAATTATTATTTATTCAAGTAATATATATTTAAGAGTAATGTGTTATGCACCAAATATCAAGCATAAAAATAACAATGATCATATCAAATTAATAATTTAATTTTCAATCTAGAAGAGACGACAAACAAATTCAAGCCTGAGATTTTACTAAAGCCAAACCTAAAACAAAGACAAAATAAAGCCAAGGTCAAGCTTGCAATAGTCATAGTTTTAGTTCGTCTCTTTCTTACCTTTTTAAAGAGGATTTGAAACACCAAATACAAAAGGTCAATAAGAACAATTAGTCCATTCCCCCCAACAGATCCAGCAAATCTCCAAAAACAAAAGACGCTTCAACTTAGCATCTACAAATAGACACTACAGAATTTTGCAACTTTTCACATACATTAGCCCCTCCCTTGAGCCAAATTGACAGTAACCCTCTCTAACATTTCTATTGATCCATTCCCTAAGCAAACTTGACAATAGAGAACCCTTTGTAACATATTATACAATCCTCCAATGCAAGAATATTGGGGAGTCTTTAGATTCCTAGATTTCTTTTTTGATTGGACAGATTCCTAGATTTCTATTATAACTATAGAAAGTCAAAAGAAATTAACTACTAGAAACTAGAAGCATCACTACAGTTTTAACAAACAAAGTGGAAACAACAATTTTAAAACTGAGAAGGGGCATTACGAAACAATTACACCAATTCCTAGAGCACTAGTATAACTATATAAAGCCAAAAGAGGTATGTTGCTAGAAATTAAAAGCATTGTTAAGGTTTCCTTCTAAAAAGTGACCGAACAATTCCAAACCTGAGAAAGGGCAATGTAAAACAAATATTAGCCACTGTCTGAAAAGACAGAAGGCAAGAAAGATAGAAAAGGCCCTATTTTGACTCTCTGAATCCAGTCACAATGATCTTTTAAGGACCACTATCCAGCCAAATACCTTGAGTTTTGGAGAAACAAGAGCTTTCTAAATGGGCAGTAGGAGGGTAATGTAAATAAGCTGACAGTCAATACAATTAAAGGTCAAGAGTTTAGTTACTAAAGAGACCATCTAAACCAACGGATGAGTGGTGGGATTGGCTCCACACTCGAGCCCCTTAAGTAGTGGTCTCGAGTTTGAGCCCTACGTATAGAGTCCCCTATGCATGGAGAGCCAAAGCTCCTTATGGGCCGACTATGGCTTGAGCCCGGAATAGTTGGTTAGTCTGGATACAGGGTGGTTCACACCCCCCAAAAAAAAAAAAAAACCATCTAATTTCATAATTCAAGCGTGTCCATGAGGCATGTGAACTTTCAAGCACACAACATAGAGTCTTAAAAGGAACTTATTCTGCCAATCAACAAATATTTCAGAATCCAGTTTTCATGATTTCCTTTTACTGTTCGCCACTTTCTTAAGAACAATGTAGTTGATGAGCATCTCAATAAATTCAATAATGATTAGAACCATTACCTGTCTCAATCCGCCACCAAAAGCAACATTCCCAGTCATAAGCATGCCAAGAAGTGTTGTCACAGGGCTTCCACTACTAGCACTGCCAGTATTACGAATTGTATTTCGCATTGAAGTCAATATGCTCCCATATGTAGCTGCATGTCCAGTCTCAAATGCTTGGAGAAAACAGAAAGTCATCGCGCCTGTAGAAGTAATTTTTGATAGAGCCTGCTCATGTCAAAGCAATTAGCACCTAGAGTTTGTTTGTTAACTCAGGCAAGAACATACTGCAGGAAAGAGTTTTATATATTAAAAAAATCAACATGTAAAAGTGGCAAGCCAAAGTGTTACCGAAGTATCAGCAGAGGTCTGATTATCATCACAACCACTGAATGAAATGGCCTCTCCACCATTTGTTCCTTTCCAAACACCTGATCTAGGGCGATGATCCTCCCAGATATAGCGGCCGCTCCTATGTACCAAAAAAAGGTTTGTTAAACATTGAGCACAAAACATGAATATTTATCAGCAGCTTCCAACATAATCCCTTAAAAGTCACAAATCATGACATCCGCAAAAACATATAATATTTTCAGTTACGATATGACATAATGGAGACTGACCTGTCCATTCTGCAAAGAAATGGCAGATCTAGTACAGTACCACTATGGCAAGCATCTATTATTGCATGAAGCTTAGCCCCACGTGGAAGTGGTCTCACAATCGAGGCATTGATCTCATCATCAACAATCATTCCTTGAGTTTCAAAGTCCAAGGGACACAGCGTTTCATCATATCCATCAACCTCATCCCCATTGTAGTTTCTCTGCCGTGAACCATGACCAGAATAGTGAAATACAAGGGAGTCCCCCGGTTGACAACCTTGTAGAAGCCAAAACAATGCCATCCTCAAATTCTGTTTGGTAGGAAGCCTGTATGGATCGGTTTCTTCTTCTGAAATGATATTCCGAAAAAGGATTAAATTTAATGCCATAGCCACTCAAAGAATATGATAAAGAAGGCCCATACTTCCTTCCTTCCATTTTTCATTAAGGGTGTGTTTGATAGCAAAGAAAATGAAAAAAATTGTGGAAAATTATGTAATTTTTTAATGTAACCGTATTTATTAGGTGTTTGATAAACTTGGTAACCGCATAGAAAAAATTCACCCTCCTTTTTTTCCTCGTTTCTTTTCTCTTATTTCGGTGTGGAAATTCCATATTTTTTGTGCGTAACCAATCCGTGATTGACCGAAACTCCTTCTACAAGAACTCTTCTACCCTAGCTGTAACAATCTCCTCTCAAATCTCTTCCTTTATAAACTCCAACTATCCCCTCTCAATCCTCACTTTTGCCTCTGCGGATCTCCTCCTCTCGTCTCCCAATCTTCGCCTCCGCATTCGCTCCGACGCTTCAGGTATGAATCTCTATTTCTTGTTTGAGCTTCAATGATTCTTCCATTCGATCGTATTGTTTCGATTGCGTTTTCCATATTTTGTTTCCTTATTCATGTTGTTGGGAGCTTTTGCGAAGCTTCAACCATCTCCAATGTCTTCGAATTAGGGACTGCCCTAACTTTCTGGGTTTTGAGGAGGAAGAAGAAGAACAATTAACTCCAAACCCGTGCTCTATTGCCACAACAAGTGCACCAACAACACCTCTGTAGTACACAGAATGACAGCACGAAACCTATCATGCCCCGCCGTGTCCCAAATTTGAGCCTTCACTTCCTTCCCATCGATTTCCATGCTTTGCGTCTGAAACTCCACACCAATCGTTGCCTTAGAATGTAAATAAAACTCATTCCTCGCATACCTTGACAAGAAATACGACTTCCCCACCGCAGAGTCCCCAATAATCACAACCTTGAACAGGTACTCCTTCAATTCCTCATCCTCCATATCCAATCAACCAAAAAAACACCCAATTCAATTGAGCCTTCGATTGATCTTTCTACGCACTCAATTGACAAACCGAGAAATGGGTGTCTCGATCTTCGATTAATCTAAGTGGGTATTGAAGGATTTGTCAAAAGATTGAGCAGAACTCAATATATGTGCATGTCTTGGAATGGCCTTTTGCGGGTGTGCTAAACCCTGTTCAGATGAACACCATTAAAACCCAGTTGGGGATTCAGCTCCCTCCACAGTGATCTGAAGATGTTGTTAAACATCAAATAGGGATTTAAGGAGCAATGGTGGTTTTGAGGAATAGGACCGTGGTGGTTGGAATGATAATGGGGTAGCTTCATATCTTTGTAAGCATTAATGCCCCCTTTTTGTTTCAATTTTTGCACAATACCAGCCAAGTGGTTAATGCGGGGGTATTTTTGTTGAAGGGCAAAGGGGAAAAGCATCAACTGCCATGGCTTTTAGTGTGTTTTTGACTAAGACATTGTCTATGGCTATAACCTTTTTTTTGGGCGTTTTGTACATACTTTTACATACATATTTTTTGTAGCTTATACATTTACATATACAATACAAATATACATGAGTAGTATTGCCTCCATTACATATAAAAAAATAAAAAAAACAATTCTCATGTCAAATAAGAAGTTTAAGTTTTACAGTTTTTATCAACTTTTAATTATGTATTTGTTTTATAAAAGCCAGAAGAGTTTTCTGCTTATCTAATATATGGTAAACAAATTATACATAGGCCTTCTCATTTGCATTCCTTACTTTCTTGTTGTTTAATTGTCTTCTTTCTTCTCCAATTCAAACATATATGATACTATTGAAATAAGTATCCATATAATTCTATCCAAATAGTGTTAAGAGTTCTAAGGGTTGTTTCCTTCTGTGTTTATCTTCTTGGCGAAACTTACACTAGTTAGTTTTGGGAGGCCCGTGAGGCCTCTAGGAGCCAAAACATGATTTTTTTTTTTCCTTATAAGATATACTGAAATTTGTGAGTTCATATTTAGAGTTTGTTTTAAGGATTGATTTACTATCATTCACTCATTCATTAAGTTTACATGCATTTACTTAGATGCCTACTGAAGAAGATAGAAAAAAAACAGCAGCTATAATGATGATGATGTTATTGCTCTATTACGTACAACGTCGTAACTCGTTGAACATACAACCTCGAGTCAATAGAAATGAAGAAAGGAAACTAATATTAAAGCGTTTTTACAAAGAATCTGACAAAAACTGTAAGGAACAGTTACGATTGAAACGAGGTCCATTCAAAGAGCTTTGCAGAATTCTTCGTACGCATGGGCTAGTTGACGGCGCAGTGTAAAAGTAAAAGAACAAGTAGCTATGTTTTTGCTGATAGTTGGACATGATAATCGAAATAGACGAACAAATTTTGAATTTATTCGTTCCGGTGAGACAGTTAGCCGCTACTTCCACGTTGTTATAAGAGCTCTAATCAGTATGTACAAAGGTGTAGTCAAGCCTGCAAATATAAATAATTCTCCACAAGACAAAGAATCGAACCCAAGTGTTTGGTATCGCTATTTTGAGGTAATGGATTTATTTAAGATATTTTTAAAGTTTGTCCTGTAAATAGCATAATAATACATTATAATAATGTGGATATAAACTAAATAAATATTTAATATTAGGATGCGGTCGGAGCATTAGATGGAACTCATTTCTCATGCACGGTACCGATTGAAGAGCAGCGAAAGTACCGCAATAGAAAAGGTTTTACTTCCCAAAATGTCTTAGTGGCATGTACATTTGATATGAGATTTACATACGTACTTGCCGGTTGGGAGGGCTCGACTCACGATGGTCGTATATTAAGAGATGATGTTAGGCCAAATCGAGTGGATAGACTAACTATACCACCAGGTTAGATACATTTTGTGTAACATTTGTATAAGTACTATTGTTTTTTTTTTGTGACTATTTCAACTAATTACAACTACTATGATATCATTTTAATGTAGGAAAATATTATTTGGTTGATGCTGGGTTCCCTAATGTTCCTGGATTTTTATCACCTTATCGCGGTACAAAGTATCACTTAAAAGATCAAGTTGGTCGTACACCTAGAAATGGAAGAGAGTTGTTCAACTTTCGACATTCATCCTTGCGTAACGTGGTAGAGAGAACAATAGGGCTTCTAAAGAAACGATTTGCATTTTTGCGGCACGAACCATTTTATGACGTTAAAACTCAATCAAATGTCATTTTAGCATGTTGTGCGATACACAATTTTTTTAGAGAAGAAGATCCCGAAGATCTATGTGAAGATGATGAAGATATTTATGAAGATGAAGAAGATGATGATAGCCCACTAGAAGATAAAATTTTCATACATCAATCTCCAATTTGGATAGCTAAACGAGATGCATTGGCCGAGTTAATGTGGAATGAGTACAACTAGCCTAGACAAGCTTACTGACTAGTTTTAGATGAAATGTTCCCTAATATTGAGCATATGAATTGGTACCTAGTTTGTATGAATTTTTTATAACTTTAAATTTGATTTCTTTGAAATTTTTCTTAATTAGTGCATTGTCATATGTAGTCTTATGTTATATCATAATATATAGTTTGTCATTTTTTCGTTAAAAATATATACAACTTTAGTATCATGTAAAAACAGAGATGGAAGAATCAATTGGGAGCGTGAAAGTAGTGTCAAAGGGGCAAGTGAGATGGAATGACCGCATGGATAAGATCATGCTTGAAATTATTTTGGAAGAGTACGGATTTGGCAATGCTTCAGGTAATTCATGGAAACCTGAGGTGTATACTCGAGTTTGCCTAAAGTTGCTAAAGCAATTAAAACAACAAGTACACCCAGCTAATGTGAAGGCTAGAATCAAAACATTGAAAGCCAATTACTTCTCTGCAAGGGAGGTAATATCATAAAGTGGGTTCGGATGGGATCCAGATACACAGCTTGCCACGACAGATGTTTTGACATGGAAAGAATATCTTCAGGTACATTTTAGGTTTTGTTGGAATATACAATTGTAATAGTGATGTATATTAACTAACTATATCTCTTTGTGTGTTGGTGTGTATGTTTATATGTAACAGAAACATCCAGAAAAGGAATCATATCGCATGAAGTGTGTGCCGTACTACGATGAGCTATGTGTCATATTTGGAGATGATCAAGCTACTGGAGGGAATGCAATTACTGGTAACGAGGCAAACATAGAATTGCCTTCTTTGGAAGAAATGTGTGAGTAAATTTTGTTGAATAAGTAAATGATTATTTAATTTTACACATTTTTGTGTACATTCTTTTTCATTGACTTTGAATGATCAATTCTTTTGTAGAGTTTGATGTAAACAATTAGGTCCAATTTGAAAGAAATGCAATATAAGAAACTCAACTGTTCTGCTCTTGAATTCTGGTTACTATCATGCCCAATTTGTGAAATTCTAGTAGAAATAATCCATGTCTTATAAGTAATGTTATAATTTTTTGTAGGCAATGCAGAGAAGTCGCTCCCAACTAAAGAAGAAAAAGATGAGGTCAATCACTCGTCATCTAGTGCAACTCGTACGGGATCAAATGGCTAGAGAACTAAAAGGAAAAAGAGTAGTAACGTTGATGCTACCGAGCAAGGACTAACTGCAACTGCCAATAGACTAGCAGATGCATTTGCGCATACAGACTGTGCACGTCTTCAGAAAGAGCTTCATAATATTCCTGAACTAAGTCGAGAAGACGTAATGCGTGTCATGCTTTTATTGGGAGGTGAAGTTAAGGATGCGAATATATTTTTTCACTTGGATGAAGACTTGAAGAAAGATTGGGTGATTTTATATTTGCAGAGGAAATTTTAGATTACTTTTAGAAGTTAAACCATAAGTTTTTTTTTTAAGAATTTTTAGTACATTGTTTATTTTCTTTCATTTATGTTACTTATCAATTGATTATTGAATGATTTTTTTTTGAGTTCATTAATGGTTGTGAAGATAGTTGTTGCCGATTCAATTTCGGTGCGTAACCTTGATTAATTGTCCACTTGATTTAATTTTAGTCTGAATTCGTGGTACTACAGAAAAATGAAAAAAAATTCATTAGTTATCAAACAGCAGAAAATTGAAAAAAAAAAATTCTCACGTGCAATCAAACAGCAATGAGAAAATTCTTTTAAAAAAATTCTCTACAGAAAATTTGCTAAAGTAAATACTTTTTTCTCATTGAAAATTCTTTTTGCTATCAAACACACCCTAAAAGAAAAAAAAAAAAAACTGAATGACAGTCATGGTCCATAGCCCACGAGCCGATACAACAACAACAACAACAACAACAACATAGCCTTAGTCGCAACATAGCCCACGAGCCAATGCATCATAAAAATTTATTTTCATCCCAAAAAATAGAAAATGCTTCATCAATTAAATTCAAAATGAATTTCAATGTGGAAAACAATGCATCTTATAAGTAGAGCATGAGCTTATTTGTTGTACAATTTAAAGCCTTGATTCAGCAAAAAGGCTAGCCAAATTAAGAGATAAAAAGAAACAAGACCTAAGTCATGTAAGATGTATTAAGGACGAAAATCAAAATGTTTTAACGCGCGAGAAGGATATTAAGGAGAGATTGAGAAGTTACTTCGATAGTTTATTTAATGATGGCCAAGTTGATACTATAATAGATGAAAACCCACACCAAGAAAGAAATGTAAACTATACACGCAATATTAGAATTGTAGAAGTTAAAAAGGCATTGAAAAGAATGAAAATAGGGAAAGCATGTGGCCCAGATGAAATACCCATAGAGGTTTGGAAATGCTTAGGAGAAATTGGATTGACTTGGTTAACAAAACTTTTTAATAAAATTTTAAAATCAAAACGGATGTCAATGGATTGGAGAAGAAGCACGCATGTGCCAATCTTCAAAAACAAAGGAGACATTCAAAGTTGCTCAAACTACCGGGGAATTAAACTTATGAGTCACGCTATGAAACTTTGGGAGAGGATAATTGACAATAGGCTAAGGAGATAAACAACAATATCAGAGAACCAATTTGGTTTCATGCCTGGGAAGTCAACTATGGAGGCGATTTTGCTTGTAAGACGATTGTTAGAAAAATATAGAGAAAAGAAAAAAGATCTTCATATGGTATTCGTAGATTTAGAAAAAGCATATGATAGGGTCCCTAGAGATGTTCTTTGGTGGGTTCTAGAAAGAAAAAGAGTGCATGCTAGATACGTAGACACTATTAAGGATATGTATGATGGAGTAGTAACGAGTATAAAGACATTTGGATGAGCTACAAAAGAATTTCCCATTACGGTAAGACTACATCAAGGATCGACTTTAAGCCCATATCTATTTACTTTAGTTATGGATGAACTAACTAGACATATTCAAGAGGATATACCATGGTGTATGCTATTTGCAGATGATATTGTCTTAGTGGATGAAACTAAAGATGGAGTGAATAAGAAATTAGAACTCTGGAGGAATACATTAGAATCTAAAGGCTTTAAGTTGAGTAAGACGAAAACCGAATACATGCACTGTGAGTTTAGAAACACTAGACATCGAGACGACGGAGTGGTAAAATTAGAGGAAGTAGAAGTTCCTAAGGTAAACCACTTTAGATATCTAGGATCAATCATACAAAATGATGGTAACATTGAGAATGATGTCACACATAGAATTCAAGCTGGATGGAAGAAATGGCGGAGTGCAACAGGGGTGATTTGTGATCGAAATGTTCCTACTAAGTTAAAAGGAAAATTTTATATGACCGCAATTAGGCCAGCTATGCTCTATGGAAGTGAATGTTGGGCGGTAAAGCAACAACAATTATATAAAATAAACGTAGCAAATATGAGGATGCTTAGGTGGATGTGTGGTAAAACTCGTAATTCAAAGACAAGTAGGAGTAGCACCAATTGATACAAAGATTAGGGAAGGGCGGTTGCAGTGGTTTGGTCACCTGCAAAGACGGCCTACAAATGCCCTAACTAGAAAACTTGACTCAATAGAAACTGTAGAAATTCGACGAGGTAGGGGCAGACCAAAGTTAACATGGGATGCATTAATTATGAGGGATTTGAATGGTTTGAAAAGCTCACCATCAATTGCACTTAATCGAGCACAATGGAAAAGTTTGATCCATGTAGCCGACCCCAGTTAATTTGAGACTGAGGCTATGTTGTTGTTGTTGTTGTTGTTGTTGTATTCAGCAAAAAGGCAAACATAATTAAACATGTCGACAAATGAAATATTTAGTATACCATAAACATCATAGATTTAAAAAAAAAATAAATAAAATAACACCCTAAGGACGTATTTATGCAAGGGAATAAAAAGCCTTGCATACAAAATATAAATCTCAAGATCTAAAATCAATTTTGCATAGAAAATCAAAAAATGCTTGGTTTAGAAATTGGGTTTATCATTAAAACGGATCAATTATTTAGTAGCTGACCTGAACCACTTAACAAAATAAATTGCTGAACTGAAAATATATCGTTTAGAAATTGGGTTTATCATTAACTTAGGTTTATCAATTCAACAAAAAAGATAAAGAACAAGAGAATTGTGAAAGAAGAAGAAGATATATTGCTGAACTAAACCACAGAACAAGCAATCCCACAACATTCAAGAGGTTGGACTCTCCAAGAACTCAAATTAAGCGAAGACAAATGTACTGAATGCCCTCACATGAACTCTCTACTCCTATTTACAATGCTCCCCTCTAACTAACTCTATACATGACTCTACGTGGGATCATATCTTTACTCCCCCCATAAACATCCACCTTGTCCTCAAGGTGGAAAGAAAAGAAATAGTAACATGAGGAGCATGGACCCAATGATGTAAGGAAGCAAGGACGCAAAGAAAAAAGTCCTCGGCCCAATAATGCCATGGCATCGTACACTAGCAGCTCCTTGCGAAGGTTGACAAAGAACATGTGGAAACCAATGAACATCTTCAAAAACCGTTGCACACATAAACAACCGGAGAGCAAGAAACTCCGTAGAATAGGCAAGCTCCATGTTCCAGCCAACAAACATTTCTTCAAACACGTGAAAGGCAGAGCGAGACAATCTGCTAATTACAAACTTGAACAGGGGCATCATATGATAGTTGGTGGAAAGAATGAGACTCCGAGTGTGCAACCTGAATTCGAATGATATAGAATGGATAGAGCCCAATGTAGTGGTGACACCAAGCAAATCAATTAAAGCCCAAGAATAAACAGGAAGAGTAGTCACTTGGTACACCTTTGTATGAACCCCTGTTCGAGATGTTCAACAAACAGGCATGCCCAACTTTTGATTCTTCTCCAAATTGAATGACACAATAGAGATTCGACGAGTTGAGCAAGATGAGGAAATGACTCGATGAAAAAAAAAAGTCCACCAAATTGAGAATGAAGAACATCGATAGATGAGATGGGGGTGGTGACAATGGAGGTGGTGCCAGCATGAAGTGAGCTTTCCCAAGCGAAGGGAGATCTCGCAACCCTAACAATGATTTTCCTCGAGAGTCCACGTCTCTCATCGTCCGATCACCTCGAGTACCACGTCCAAGCGACGAAAGGCGTCTTCTCCAATTGAACTAGAAGAGAGAGGTTACGCCAAGAAGAAGAAAGAAAATCTACGCGGGAAGCGAAAAACTCCAGAATCATGGAGATTACTGGCCACGAAGTAGATCTTGGTGGTGGCCACGGTGGCGGAGCTAAGGCAGCAAAACGATCGTCACTCGACAACGGGAGGGAATCAACCTCAATCAAATACTCCCTAAGCACGACCAGATCTGTTGGATGTAGGTTTATATTGCCCTTAGTGTCACCGATTTGTTTTATCGAAGCACAGACCAAGAATGAAGGAGAACCCATGTAAGTCGACAACACCTTGATCAACTTTAGATCTGGTGGATCTGAGAGTTGAACGAGAGTCGTTTCGCTCTGCAACACTACCCCGTGGATCTCTGAATTCACCACAGATTCGAAGTCGAACAATTGTTGCTTCTCCAGATTTGGATCACCGACAATTGGAAACACCTTGGTCGTCACTAAACCTGAATCTTCAGACCAAGAATGAAAGAGAACCCATGTAAGTCGACAACACCTTGATCAACTTTAGATCTGGTGGATCTGAGAGTTGAACGAGAGTCGTTTCGCTCTGCAACCCCGTGGATCTCTGAATTCACCACAAATTCGAAGTCGAACAATTGTTGCTTCTCCAGATTTGGATCACCGACAATTGGAAGCACCTTGGTCGTCACTAAACCTGAATCTTCATCTATTCGAATCAACTCAAACATCACTGGATCTGCCAGATTTGGTGTTTTCGTCCCGCAAGACTTTTCGATTTGCTGCTCTCTTGTGCCGATTGATTCGATCCTGCGATGACGAAGGAGTTCGTCAAGCCACTGACTCAACCCTCTAAACGCATACCTCACCTCAGATCTAAGCTCCCCAACTGATATTGCGATGGCTGAAATATTTTTCAACTCCTCTTGAATTTGACATAATCGAGCTTCCATTCGACCTAATCGAGCTTCCATGTTTGAGAGTGTGCTCTGATACCAATGATAGACTCTTTGATTTTAGTTGGACTGAATCAACAAAAAAGATAAAAGAACAAGAGAATTGTAAAAGAAGAAGAAGATATATTGCTGAACTGAACCACAGAACAAGCAATCCCACAGCATTCAAGAGGTTGGACTCTCCAAGAACTCAAATGAGTTTCTAAGCCAAGACAAATGTACTGAATGCCCTCACATGAACTCTCTACCCCTATTTATAATGCTCCCCTCTAACTAACTCTATACGTGACTCTACGTGGGATCATATCATTGGCCTCTGAAGGGAACTTAGAAAAGATTTCCAATGAACTGACTGCAAAGAGAATTAAATTAAACATAAAGATTATGCTATCCAGCGATAAATATGACGAAGCAATTCATGTTTGATCGTTGGATAAATGGGACATTACAATGCGAGATCAGATGCCATGGGGATAAATCGCACTTTTAAACTAATTGAATTAATAAAGAAACAAATATTTGAGAAGTGTGATTCATCTCATTCTATAGTGCTCCCAACTTCATTTTGATGCACACAAATTGATCATAATAACATACCTCTCCTAGTGAATAAACAAGGCAAATGGTCCATTTAACAGAGAAGGGGAACACCACCTTTATGAAGTCAATGAGATGGAAACAATATATCATCAAACACTAAATGCTTTAAAACATTTCACAACACAAGATAGCAAATGGAACACCTAGAACAACCCTTACAACCTCATTCGCAAATACAGGGTATCAAGCCAACAAATGCAACTCATAATCAAAACAACATAATTTACATAAGATTTGAAAAAACAAAAAAAACACCTATATCACGATCCAGATAATAGTAGGAATACAACAAATGCTCCTAAGGCATCTCAATAAATAATATTACTCATATGAAAAAATATATAATTCTTTGGACTTCAAAAGACAATCATGTTCCCACGATCTTAAATACTGAATTCAATACCGAAGTCCCATTTAATGATTCAGGCAACTGCAAAATAACATTTCAATGCAGAGAAGAATCTTGGACCACTTTTTCCCAATTTTGGAAAAACAAAGGATTTGTGCAAAATTCTTAAATCACATTACCACCAAAAATAGAAAATAAGAAATCAATCACTACTCTACACACAAACCCCCAATAACAAGAAAAAAACACAACCAAGCACCCAAATTATACTGAGAGATCACTTGCAACCAAAACTGAACAAAATATCAATTGGGCATTATCTCAATAACATAACAAAAAGTCAACAAAATCATCACATTTTCAGTAAAAGAAGAATCAAAATCAAACAAACACAACAAATCAAGCCAAACCCACCCACCCAAAAAAAAAAAAAAAAAAAAACCATATGGGCATCTACACTACTTCACAACAACAACAACCACAAAAACAAAGCCTCAATCCCAACTTAGTTGAAGTCAGCTAAGTACACGGATCAAACTCTTCCATTCCGCTCAATTTAGTACAATTACTGGTACGCTTCATTTCCAAATCCTTTAAGTCCTTCCTAATCATTGCGTCCCAAGTTAGCTTCAATCAACTACCCCTAGACTGTCCTATTTCTTCAACTCCTAGTAAATTGAGTTTTTTCTTTCTTTTTAAATTGGTTTCCCACGTGGTGCCTAGCCTGTCCAGACCAACGAATCCACGTTCGAGCAATGTCTTGTCGGGCCCTAACCCAATTTTTTTTCATCTACCAGACTGAACTCGAGAGCACGCTTAAAAGGGAATAAAAAAAACCCAAAAAAAAAAGAGTAAAAGGCACCGACCAGTGAGCATCAAAATGGAGGATTCAGGGAACTTGAAGCGATTGATGAGGAAGTAGCGCATGCACTTGGCGTCGTTGATGCAACCCTTCAGCTCATGCCGAGAGTACCTGTACGATATCCCGCATATCACGGCCTTCTTCCGCCCGTGGACCGACGGCGGGGGGCCGGCCGGCGCGTGGTTGTAGGGAGACGGCGCCGGCGCCGGCGGAGGAGGAGTGGTGTGGTTGTTGTAGGTTGCGTTTGGGGGGAGATCTCGAGGATGATCGGCGATGCGGGTGATCGCCTGGCAGATGGCGCAGCGGATGGACTTTGCGCCCGGCGGGAGCTGCAGCGGTGTGCGGCAGCCGGAGCAGTTGACTAACATCATCGGCGGAGGATTCATCGTTACAATTCTAGAGAGAGAAACAAAGTTTTAGAGAGAGAGAGAGAGAGAGGGGGAGGGAAGGAAGAAGCATATGGTGATTTTATTTGCATACGAAAGATGCTAGAATGAGAGACTCGAAAGTCACGCGTTAGGGTGACATGACGTGCGAGCTACAAAAGCAACAAAACCTCTTTTGATATCCAAACTTTCAAACTTTTTATATTTTTGGTCAATAAACTTTCAAAAATATTAAAATTTTTCATTCAAATTGATATTTAATTCTTTTATTCGATGGAATATTAAAATTGTTGATGTGGCAAATCAGACCCACCACGTAGCTAATTGGACCAACCACGTGGCCAGTTCTTCTCTGAATCGACGGTTCAAGTGACCAAACCGATTTTTTTTGTAAAACCCAACTTTATAAAAAGAAAATTGGTATGACTATGCGAAACCCATCTCTCTTTTTGTGAAAATCACATGGCCTTTCTTTTTAATCTTCTTCCCCATTAATCTCCACAACAAATCCAACAAAACTCTTGAGAACCTAAACACCAAACCTAACAAAAACAAAAACCCAAAAACCTCTACATCAAATTATTGCATAACAAGATTGATCAAGAACTACATAACCCATGTCGAGATTTGTGTTCTAATGAAAACCATTGAAAGATTTTGAACAATCAATTAAACAACAAACCTAGAAAAAATGAACAGAAGACGAAGAGATTTGAAGTTTTGGTGCGTACTTTGAATGGATAACGAATCGAAATTAGTCAGTGACGCTTCGTTGATTTGGGGGGATTGGAGAATGGGATGTGCGCGTTCAGTGAAACTCCTCTCCTATCAAAGAGAGTTGCCACTGCGGTGAAGAGTTTTTACTCTTCCTAGATCCAGATGAATCTGAATCATCGGTTGACGAATCTAACTAATCTAACCATCGCTAACAACCGAAATGAGATTGATGAAACAATTTCAAATATAAATCATCGGTTTCCTTTTTTTAAAGTTAGGTTTAAAAAATGGTTTGGTTCATTTAAACCATCGGTTTAGAGAAGAACCGACCACGTGGCTAGTCCAATCAGCTATGTGGCGGGTCGGGTCTAATTTGCCACATCGGCAATTTTAACATTCCAACTAGCAAAAGGACTAAATGTACAATAGATGAAAAGTTGCGAGACCAAATGTGTAGTTTTGAAAGTTCAAAACCAAAAGCATAAAAGATTGAAAGTTTAGAGATCAAAAGATGAATTTTGCCCCCATGTTAAAATATGTACGCACACATAATTTTCGTTGCATATATAAAATGCTAAGTGTGTACATTCAAGGCGCTTGCGCCATCTATGGCATGGCGTGGCCAATTTTTTTTTTTTTTTTTTTTTTTTTTTTTTGTGGAGATACGCCTTTCGACAGCAGAAGGCGCTATCAATGTACATGTCCACGTCGGCATGTCCACGTGGACCGACGTGGACATGTACACGATAGCGCGCCTTCGCAGAAGGCGCTATCGTGTCCACGTGACACACGAAGGGTTTTCCCGGTCCCACGTGGATCCACGTGGATCCACGTGGACCGGAAAACCGTGAGTGACATAGGGCGCAGATAGCGCCTTTTGAGAAGGCGCTATCTCGCACCCCACCGTCGGTTTCGGCTTTCTCGTGAGGGTAGGGATAGGGGTAGGGGGTGGTAGGTCACGGGTTTACTTGTTGGGTGGGTCGGCTATTTAAGGAGGGGAGGGTGGGAGCGATCCGTGGAGAGAGACACCAAGGAGGGAGGAAGAAGGAGGCGATCGTGGTTCGGCTGATTGACAAGGCGGCATGCATACGCGCGCGGAGACGACGGAGGAGAGGAGGTGCGGCGGGCTCACCGAGCAAGGACCGGCGGCTTTTCAAAGCACAGCAGCAGCGGCAGCGTACGTGGAGGCATTTTCGTGGCAAAGGGTACGTGGAGGAAGAACAGCTGGCCAAAGCAGGCAAATGAGGAGGGATCTCCGGCGGCGCGAATGAGGAGGAGGAGACGCGGAGGCGCGGCAGAGAATCCGTGCAATGGAGTAGAAGGAGGAGGTAATGAACTTTGTTTAAGTTAGTTAAGTGTAGTTTACCTAGTTTGTTTTAGTTAGTTAAGTTTAGTTTAGTTAGTTTGTTGAAGTGAGTTTAGTTAAATAAGTTTAGTTAATTAAGTTGAGTTAATTTAGTTTGTTTAAGTTAGTTTACCAAGGATGAGGTATGTTTAGTTAATTATGTTTGTTTAAGTTAGTTTAGTTAGTTTAGGTTAGAAGTTTAGTTTAGGTATTGGTGGTTAGTTTAGTTATTTAATTTTGTTTAGTTAGTTAAGTTAGTTTAGGTTAGAAGTTAAGTTTATTATATGTATTTATGTTTGTTAAGGTTAGTTAGTTTAGTTTGGTTAATTTAGTTTAGTTAGTTTGTTTAGTTTGTTAAGTCAATTTAGTTGCGTTATTTTTGGTCTTAATGTTAGTTAGTTTAGTTAGTTTGATTAGTTAGTTTGTTTAATTTAGTTTAAGTATATGTATTAGTTTGGTTAGTTTAGTTTAGGTAGTTGAGGTATTTAGGTTAATTTTGGTAAGTTTGTTTAGTTAATGTAGTTTGTTTAGTTATCACAATGTTGCAAGATATGTTTGCCAAATTTGTTTAGGTTAGTATATTTTAGGTTGTTTACATTGTTAATATATAGGGACATAGGTGTTGTTAGTTGACTTAGGTTAGGTCAGGTTATGACTCGTTATTTGGGTTAAGGTTTATTTTTATATGCTATGTTTAGTTTTGTTATAGCCGATTTATTATACTCTTTGTGTTCTAAACTAACGAAAAGACAATGTTATTGCAGGAATATTTTGTTGAAGAGGAAAAGCGGTGGAAAAAAGTAAGTTCAATAATTTAGTATTTTCATAATAATTTTTTTAGGTTAGGTTATGGTTTGCATGATATATAGGGACATATGTATTTTGTTTATGAAGTACGGTTGATATATTTATTTATTGAACGTTATTACACAGAAAATGTAAGTGCGAAAGAATGAGTATGCTCGTAGTTGCGCTATTATTGCGATCTTCTACATCGAGAAAGTTCGATCGCGCTTTATCACCACATGATTTTCAACTAATTCCCTGAACATTTTTTTGCAATTGTCTGTTACATCTTTACATATAGTCGAGTTTGTATATTGTGTGAAGTAACTAAAGTTCGTACATATGTTGCTTGTGTGAACATTTATTAATTACTTATCGTTTGGTTGCGTATAACACTCATTTTATTTTTCTAACATTATATGTAGTTGTACTACAATGGATCCAGGACCTTCTGATCCATCACTATTGCAACTCCAATCTACACACAGATCAACGCGAGCATGGAGGGGCGAGGTAACATTTCTTACAGCTATACGTCAAATTTAAATCAATAATGTATCAAAAACATACATTAATACACTATCAATTACAAGGTGTACGAAACAATGCGTGTACGTCGAAGACGTGGGGTCGTTGATCGAACGATGCAGTATCATTCTAGGATGATCCCATATCTTCGTTCCAGTGGGTTCTATGGGATATCTCGTGTAGCATTTTTCAGCCTTGATTGGGCTTTGATTACTGCGTTTGTAGAGAATGGCGCCCTGAGACGCATACATTTCACATGCATTGTGGGGAGTGCACCATTACACTTCAAGACGTGCAGGTACAGCTAGGATTACCTATCGAAGGTATGCCTGTGACGGGAACGACGGACGCAGACTATGCTGATGTCTGTGAGAGGCTACTTGGACGAACTCCTGGTGGAGATGACGTCGTTGGATGTAAACTAAAGGTCGATTGGCTTGAGCGTAACGTACCATCAATAGATGATGATAGCGATGAGGAGTCGGTCCGACGTTACGTTCGATCGTACATACTACAACTCATCGGTGGTTGTCTTTTCGCCGACAAGTCTAATCGATTCGTCCATTTGATGTTCCTACCATTCTGGAGGATTTCCAACTAGCTTTGGACAATATAGTTGGGGAGTGCTTGTTTAGCTTATTTGTACAGGGAGTTGTGTCGCGGATCTCGCGCGGGGGCACATGAGGTTGCTGACGCGTCAATTCTTTTACAACTTTGGGCATGGGACAGATTTCCATTCATAGCACCGCGGCGCCTGCGTGTTTCTAGAGCTCAGCAGCGAACTGTGGATGGACAAAATATGCTTATGGACGTTCCACTCGGACACAGGTATGAAAGTCGATTTGTCATTAATTTGCATAAAAATCTTGTCCATTTACATTTATCTTAAATTATTGTCTTCTACACAGATGGCTCGATGCATTTTCGGTATCACAAAGTGCGACGCACGTCGTATCGGCTTACCGTGATGCACTCGACTCGCAGAGGCATGAGAATGATGTGGTCTGGCAACCTTATGCAGAACTCATGGGGTCTCTTCCCGATTACTGTACAAATGGTAACGGAAGTTGGCTCTCGACGTGTCCCTTATTTGTTTCCACATTGTGGAGTGGCATCGACCGAGAAGGGTGATGAGACAATTCGGCATGGTACAAGTGGTGCCACCAAATTGTGCTTACGACGCCCAACCGCACCGCCTCGAATTGCGTGGACATCATCATGAAAATTGGGAGACCTTCCATGCAAGCTATATACACATGCTGGGAGAATCGTGGGGACACCATTGCCACATCGGCAGTTAATGAAGGCCACGATCACCAAGACTACATGACGTGGTATCGCTCGGTCACTAGGAGATTCGTTGGACATGACGGGGCGTTACGTGACTACTCGGTAATATTCTAACTCTTTATTTTCCTCGAACATTAAATCTCTTATATTGCGTGCTCTGACCTCTTATATTTTGTATATCAGCGTAACTTGGTGCATCGACTGAGGCGAGTGTTTATCGAGGATGGGTACGAGCAAGGTCTTGCTGCGCTTGATGAAGGGATTCAAATTTTAGACGAAGACGAAAGGCGAAGGTCTACTCTTTCGCATGACGGAATTGACGTCGAGCAAGACATTAATGAGGATAATGAACAGGACGATGAAGAAGACGATCAGGCCGAACCAAACATAGAGGTGAGAAGAAGACGAGCACGACTGAGATTGTGCGGGAACGCACCAGCGTCCTCGTCCACCACGTCCATCTACTCGGGCCGAGATTGCCGCAGCAGAGTAGCGAGACGATCTCCTCCAAAGACGTTCATCTCGTTCGAGAGCGAGTAGAACGCAGATCGTTGGTGAGAGTAGCCGACGATCGTCGCCACCCCAAGAAGAACCTCAAATGTTTGTACCCAGTGCCGCCGAGCGTGAATCTTCCTCCTTACTATTTTGATCCATACGCACACTGGCCGTCGTCTTCATATGTGGACCCTGGAATGCCTCATCCTCAAATGTATCCATCATCGCCTCGACATGCCTAGTCCATATACTCCTACTCCATATAATTACAATATGGCGTATAGTGGAGACCCTTCATTCATGAACTTGTTGACCATGCCGCAGCCTCATGTTCCATTCCCCCAACCCCATGCAGAAGCCGATTTCGGGATGGTTCCACCTCCTATTTTTGGTAGCATCGATGAGAGGGTGAGTCGAGTCAAGAACCGAGGAAACGCAACAATCTACTCGACGTGATTCATCGCAAGACCAAATACCTCAACAAGCTCAACCGGATGTACAAACACATCGTCCAACAAGACAAAGAGTACGTCCGGTTTGCATCACCGAGCAACAACGTCAACGGAACCGCCGAAATAGACCTGCATGATGAGTTTACTTGATGTCATGGTGATTTGTAATTAACTTATATTTTGGGTTCACAAAGTACGTGTACTCAACCTTCTCATTGAATAAACTTATTTCTCACGTTTTCCATATTATTATAATGTCGTAGATTTGATTAATCTTCAATAGTTAGTTTAGTTTGTTAAGTTAGTTTAGGTTATATGTTTAATTTAACTTAAGTGGTTAGCTTAGTTAGTTAGGTGTCGGTGGTTAGGTTATATTAGTTTAGTTTGGTTAGGTTAATTAGGTTAGTTAGTTAAGTTAGTTTAGTTAGTTAAGTTAGTTTAGTTTAGGTGTTGAGGTTATGTTTGTTTAGTGTAGTTGAGTTAGGGTATGTTCCTTAGTGTAGTTGAGTTAGGTTATGTTTGCAATTAAGCTAGTTAAGTTAGTTATTTTAGTTTACTTAGTTTGTATTGTTAGGTGGTTTGGTTAGTTAATGTTAGTTAGTTTAGTTTGTTAGTTACTTTATTTTGGTTATGTTAGTTAGTTAGTTAGTTAGTTAGTTAGTTAGTTTAGTTGAAGTTAGTTAGTTACTTAGTTTAGTTTGGTTTGGTTAGGTTAGTTTAGGTAGTTCGTTTAGTTTGGTTAAGGTTAGTTAGTTAGTTTAGTTTGGTTTGGTTAGGTTAGTTTAGGTTAGTTAGTTTAGTTTAGTTTAGTTAGTTAGTTAGTTAGTTAGTTAGTTAGTTAGTTAGTTTAGTTAGTTAAGGTTAGTTAGTTTAGTTTGTTAGTTAGTTTAGTTTGGTTAGGTTAGTTAAGGTTAGTTATTTTAGTTTGGTTAAGGTTAGTTAGTTAGTTAGTTACTTAGTTAGTTAGTTAGTTTATTTAGTTTAGTTGGTTATGTTAGTTAATGTTAGTTAGTTTAGACAAAAGAGAGTTGAAGGTTGAAAACAATGTACATATATATATATATATATTCAAAATTGGTTTTTTTATACAAATATAAACTCCTCATATGCATATTCAAATTTGGTTGTAATTGTCGAGATCGCTCGACGACGACGACGACGCCACAATGGCGAGGGCCTGAGTCGCTGAGAACGACGCGGTTGGTGACCCGGATTGATGACGTGTCGGTGATGACAGATCGGCGATTTGCGTTTGTGAGGTTGGCGCGACGTGCCGCATACCATGTCACTCCCACTCAATAATAATGCGTTATTGTAAGTTTCCATTTTGGTGACTTTAGTTTCCATGGTTTAGTGTAGTTGTAGCACTCTCCTTTTTATATTTATTTATTATTTATTTGACTTGTTTGAATCAGATGGTTGTGATTTTCCTGTTTTACCCATCTGATGTACAAATTAAAATCTCTTGGTGGTTATATTTCATAGCATATGAAAAAGGTGTACAAATTCATTCCTATAAAAAGTTAACCATTTTGACCAAAAAAAAAAAATCTGTTGTACTATTATTTTTATATTGACTATATATAAATAATTTTTTTGGGTGTGACTATTAGCCCTCATCTACCCTATATAAACCCCTATTAAATTAATAATTTTTTAAAGTAAAACACTCCTACTTAAAATTACATATAAGCCCTTCGATTAAAATGGGTGCCACTGTTATTTACAACAACGACTTATTATATAAGTCGCTACCACCTATGGTTGCAGCAACAAGTATAGGCTACTGCCATACAGGGCAACAACCTGTACTAGGGACCATTTGTCATAAGTGGAGGCGGCATATGTTTATAGATAAAGTTGTTATGTAATCCTTGCTACTTCCCGTCTTTTCTTCAATCCTTACTTCACTGTGGAGTCTAAGTCGCTTAAGAAGACGAATCAAAACATGTCCCCCAATCCTTTTCATCAACTGACAACTTGATTGATGGAGGTCTAATCCTTCAACGTCAAGTCTTCGAGGCCTCACTGTTGTCTTACTTCTCTCGATATTCTTAATTTATTATTCTCTCATATCAATTTTGTTATTTATTGTAGTTTGAGCAATTGGAGATTCTGTGAGGTTAATTTACTTTTGTGTGTTTGGTGATTTTGAGAAAAATCCTTGTAAAAAAGTGGACTGGTTTTTTACAAAAAATTGAAGCAAAGATTGACGAAAGGGGATTTTATGGGTGCTTGTGGTTTTTCTTGATTTCATTGACAGAAATGAAGTAGGATCGAGTATTAGTGAGGGTGGGGTGAGGGCAGCTAGTATAGGTATGAAGTTATGTGAATAGATTCAGTAATATGGGGATAGGGATGCAATTTGGGTCATGACACGTTTAACACGACGACGACACGTAATAAATATGTTATGAGTCTGACATAAGTGGATATGAGTCATAAACATGTTAACATGTTTATACACGGTTAATAAACGAGTCATTAACATGTTAACATGTTAACTCGTTAATGACTTGCTTAACACGATTAAAGAATAATGTATAAATAATGAATATGGTATAATAAATAGATTGGTATAAAATTCACCCATTTGAATAATGTTAATAACATGATTTTATTTTTTTATTTGTAGACATCTTTTATCATATTTTATTTTATTTTTGAGATGAAATATTCATTTTACTTTTAATATATTATTTATGTTTTATATTTTATTAATAATTATTTATTAAGAAAAAAAATAAAAATTTTCACCAAAGTAAAAGTTAAATATTTTTTAGATGATTCTTATAATTTTGTATATGTTATTATTACGAGTCATTTTCGCTATATTATTAAGAGTAATAAAGACTTGAATGAAAAAATAAAGTAAAACTTACGACTATATACAACCACATTATATTTTATTGGTTATTTAATTATGTTTGTTTGAATTTATTCATATATATATATATATATATATATTAAAAAAGTAATAAACAAATTATAAAAGTTTAAATAAATTAAAAATTAAAATAAAATATTTAATAAATGGGTGGCACGAATACACGACACATGTTTAACACGATTAATAAATATGTCATTTAATGAGTTTATATTATATGGGTCATGACCTATTTACGACACGACACGTTTACAACTCGCCGACACGAATTGCCACCCCTATATGGGGATTACCTTGATGATATATTGGGAAGTTTACTATTAGTTGAGGGGACACTTAGTATATTTTTTAATTCATTAGGGTTACTTATGCAATAGAAATAATAAGGGCTGATATCAGGTAGAAAGGAGCTAATAATACCTTTAACTTTATTGTCAGCAGACGCATCTCTTCATGTGTTAGTATTCCTTCAGCCATTTTTTGCTTTTATTAACAAAGATGCCTATATATGTGCATCGAGTCAAAAAAAAAAAAAAACAGAAGCCTATGAGCACCACATTCACCTTAAACTATATTTATTTTTCTCTTTGAATTCTAAAGATATGAAAGTCACACACCTGGTCCTGGTTTATATGTGGCAATTCTAAATAGCTTAATTCCTAAGTTATGCATGGATCTTTTGATGTCAAACATGGAGATTGTTCAATGATATATACATAAAATATTATTATCATTACTTATCAAAAAAATAATAATATCATTATTATTATTATTATTATTATTATTATTATTATTGTTATTATTATTATTTTGACTTATAAATGATTCGAAGGCCTGACCTATAAATGAAGTGAAACTATTCTAGACTTCTAGCTATGCAGCTGTAGCATTTATAAAACGTTAGATTAGATTAAATGGTGTTGTGCATCTCGAGACATGTAGAAGGGGCATTACAGTCATTTTGAGAATGCGCGTGTTAGGTTGAAAGTTGAAATTGACTGCAAAAAGGGTGTCGGAAAGGCAATTGCAAAAGAAACTTCCAAAAGTGAAAATACTTCTTTGCTTGGAAGCTTCCAGTCTGACCAATGAAGAAAATTGATGCCATTGATGCCGCCTAGGCCCGAGACTCTTTAAGTTAGTGATGGAGGTGGAGTGGAGAATCATCATTCTCCACGAGGATCCACCTCGATGGAGCAAAGGTTTTCTGCAAATTAACTTTTACGGTGCTGAGGACGAGGGGATTTTATCCCCACTATTGGGGAAGGGACGGTATTACTCTTCCCCACCATAATGAATTTTCATGAGAATTCTTCACTTTACTTAATGGAGATTCCTCACGAGGATCCTGAATATTCCCCGTAAAAGTTGCATCAAAATAATTTAATCTTATATTTCTTTTTTTGTATGGTGAATGATTCACATAAAATTTGAAAGCCGACTTACAATTGCAAAGAAAAAGTTTTAAATAATTTTAATTTTGGATATATTATGTATTTGATTTTTTTTTTTTAGATATTACGTGAAAAAGTGATGAGGGTGGGGAAACCCTATGATGAGATTCCCATTGGGTGAGGAATGAAGGTCAAAATTTCTCCAGCCGAAAATTTTAAACGAGAATCCCCATCCAACCATAAGTGGGGGATGAGGATTGAGATTGCATTTCCAGCCCCAAACCAAAGTCTTTTTTTTTTTTTTTTTTTTTTTTTTTTTTTTTTTTAATTCTAAGTTGATACAAGTTGAAACTACCACAACAAACTTATTTACATACAAGTATATAACAAAAATATCATGTCCTAAAGTAATTAAACTCAATTTACTGTAGTTGTTAGTTTGATTTGATAATCTTATAATTCATTCGTAATTAATGCTTCTGAAATTATCTTTATCTACTATATACAATATATATATATATATATATATATATATATATTGTTAGATTACTTCAATTTATATTGTATCAAGTTTTCCTAATTATATCATTTCTCAGTCGTTTTCGTTCTTTTCTATTTTTATATCTACTAACGCTACTACTATTTCTAAGTCTTTTGCATTTTTTATCCAATCCTTACCTGTTTTATCAAACATTTATCTAAGCACTCTATGATCAAACTAAAAAACCATAAGCATATTTTTTGTCGCGCATATTTTATGTTCATGTTTTTTTTTTTTTTTTTTAAGGTCAATTTGTTGTTTGTGTTATTTCTTTACAAATTCAATATTCACCTCTTGTAAAAATATTGCGAGTCTAATTAATTTCATGCACTTATAGATTTTTAATTCACATATAACTAGCTATATTTCCCAACTAATTTGAGATTGAGGCTTTGTTGCTTTTTTTTATAAAGCCTCAAAGTTGTCGTTGTCGTCGTTGTCGTCGTCGTTGTTGTTTATGACATCTCAAATATTTAAAGTTGTTATTGTTCAAAGTTAACTTGGGACGCTCACCATCAATTGTACTAAATCGGGCACAATGAAAGAGTTTGATCTATGTAGCCGATCTTAATTAATTTAGGAATGAGGTTATTGTTGTTGTTGTCCTGCATATATTCAATCTTAATTCTACACAACAAAAAAACTTTAAAAACTTTAACGGATTTTTGAAACTTTTATACTTTATAACTTAAAAATTGAAATGATAGATTTTTTTGCCATAACACTGAAAATGTTAGGATATATATATATATATATATATATATATATTTGTATATTAAGCCACAATTAAATCATAATGATCTAAATTTGAAACCCTATTATTTGGGCAAATCACATAATTATTTCTAATAAATTAATTCAACTTTCAAAACAAAAGAGTGTGGCTATGTGCACCACGGCTCTTTCTTAGGGCACCTCGATTATCAGGGCACCCAAACAATGTCTCAGGGCACCTCGTGAGGTTTACCAAATTGCCCATAGGTTGAAAAACGAGCACCCCACTTCAAAAACCAAAACCCGAATTCGAAACTCTTTGCCCCCTAAGCCCTTGTTTCGTCTATATAGCCAATAATCCACGCGCTCCCTTCGATTTGGAGGTCGAAGCTGTTGTTTGGTGGGTTCCTTGCGTTCGTTGAGTCGATTTGCAGTTGAGATGAGGGTTCGTTGTGTGAAGGTCGTTAGAGAAGGTACTGAGAGGTGGTGGTGGTGTTTCAGAGATCAAAAGAAGGTTAGTGTGTATTTTCCATAAATTTGGATTCCATTTGGTTGTTTTGCATAGACATTCGGCTTGTTGTAGGAATGTAGGGTTTGTTTTCCAAACCTGTAAGTGTCGGTCACACATGTCAGTGACCTGTTGTATTGTCTTGGTCTTACACTGCCGAGACAGTAGCTAATGTATCGTTGAAACCGAAACGAAACTATGAACTGAGGGACCCCGAACCCAGTCGGTAGAGTGCAACCGAGATAGGCCCCGTGGTCTTGAAACTAGGGAACCGTAATAGTACATGTTGTTTCGGTATTACCCCACCGATTGTAGTAGATATTTCAGATTGTGGTTTGTCACAATTGTTAATGACTAAGGCATGCTGAAAAGTTTCGGAGGGGAATAACGGAGACAAGCCTTATGTTCTCGGTTGTGAGTCACCGAGACATGTGGTGAGTTTTCGAACCTGTTGGACCGAAATTGTGTTAAAGGTCATATTTTTGTATTTTTTTGACATGATTCTAATACACTATTTATGTCATCGGTTCACAGATATGGCCGGAGTAAGACAAGTGTTTTTAGGGAACGAGTTTACATGAAGTCTTCAAGAATGGGATAAGCACGGGTACTTCGGATACTCGCGGTAAGAGGAAACCACAAACAACTTCGTATAGGAAGGAGAAATAAAAGGCTATAGAGAAAAAGCTTGCACTTGCACGCTCTCCATAGGGGAGATATGATGTACAGAACAAGGCATTGCAGGTCCATGAACGAGACCTACGTATTGGCCATGATGAGAGTGGGGGACACATCTTGAATCATCTAAGTCTAGTGACAAGGGTCTAAGTGAACGAGAAAATAGGAGTACCACAATCCAACGCCTCGTTCCTCGGGAGTATTAGTGGTGCAATTGGTGGGAATGTAGAGGAGAACGGAAATGACCAGTCCGCTCCTTTACCCGGTGGTCCCATCAACCGATCATTGCTGAAGAGCTTTCAAAATCATATTGCGGTGGTGATTTGGAGCAATGAAGTATATATATATTTCCAAGATTAGTTTCCTATAAAAGAATGATGCATGCTACACATCATTCTAAGTTTTGACAATTTATTATGACGTTTTTTATTTATTTTTGCAGTATCACTCATTGCTTAAGTGCATTAACCACGGGGCCTAATTACTTAAGTGGGACTTGTAGCCTTGCCACCTCGACACCGAGGGCCTGCAGAGGATCATTCAGATGTCCAAGTTGATGCCATTCATAGATTGCTCTTATATGAAAGGCAACAAGGAACTCATTTTCTGCATTTGTTGAGATGTGGTAGCCGGAGATGAATACATTTTATCTGCCGTTCGGTGAAATGTCCATCACCTTGGAGGATGTGAGTGTGCTTTTGAATATTCCATTTACCACAGACAAGGTGGTGACGGTGGAAAATTTTGCAAGGTACATCGAGGATTCTCGCACGGAGGCGATCAACTTAGTTTCCACGCTCATTGGGATTACTGCTGAAGACGAAAAGTAAGAGGTGAACATCACAAGATGGCTCGCGGTTATGAAGTGTTGGTTGAAGAGTAGATGGTATCCTAAATCGAAGCCGACCTCTTACCTGAAGGTGGAATTCAATGCACGTGCATATTTGTTATACCTCTTATTGTGCACTCTTTCTGCCGATAAGAGTGGATCGTGAGTCTCCATTGCCTTGCTCAAGGTTTTAGAGAATTTGGATGAGGTTGGACGCTATGCATGGGGTGCAGCTGCGTTGGCGTACCTTTACCGACACCTTGGGTTGGCAACTAGGGTGGAGGTTTCACAGATCGCAAGGTATTTGACATTGCTCAAGGTACAAATTCAATTCGCCTTTGTTTACATTTTTTAAATGTTGTTATTGAATTGTATACTAGTAATGCTTACTTTTGATTCTTATTTTTGCTATGTAGGGATGGGTGTACGAGCACTTTAAACTCCACCTCACCCCACCGAACACGAAATACATCGACCACATCCAACCTCGTGTTTCTAAGTGGACACAAAACACAAGACTATTGCGAATGTTGATAAGTTGGCTTCTATTTGGATGACACTTGGATAGGTTGCGACCTAGTGAGGTGTGTTGATATCATTAGTTATTCACTTTCAAATTTCATGTTTTCATTATAACTTATTCATTTCATTGGTGTAGGTAACTTGAGATCCGTACGTGGAGGTCAGACCCGAGGGTATCGTTCAGCCGGTGGCCTTCTATTTTGGCACAATTAAGTACATGGAGATTGTGGAGCCATACCATCTAGAACGGTTCCTAAGACAGCTTGGCCATATCCAAGACATACCTAACCCTCCTTTCCGTCCTCTCGAAGCTCTCCGAGGCCCTTCTGCACAAAAGTATTCGGTTAAGTATGGCTTCCGATCGGAGATTTGGGAAAGGTGGCGTAACCCCTTACTCTCCCTTGAAAGCCATAGCGAGAAGGCGCAGTTCGAGTTCATGGTTACACCAGATTACCTACCCTGGTTTGTACGGGTTTTACATCCTGCCATCGAGAACCCAGCCCAAACCGAAGGCGCGACCGACGCCGTTGCGGACTATGAGCCTATGAAGGTAAATTTTAAGCTTATATTCGAGTTTCGGGTTTGAAAAAAAATTATTATTGTGTTTTGACATTTTATTGTGTTTATGTTGTTGTCAATAGTGTAACAGACGAGCATTGGAAACTGTGTTGGTATGGATAGACTTGCCAGAGGGGACGACCAAAATGGAGGCAACACGAAAAATGACGAATGAAGTGGTGGGATTTTTTACGGGGAGGGGTCTTGGCACTGCTACCACCACCACCACCACCACCACCACCACCACCACCACCACCACCACCACCACGACCGCCACAAACACCACCACGACGTCCCCAACTGCACCAACAAGAGACTCTCAACACGATAGGTGCCCTAACTGCATATGTTCCAAGTGCCTCACAGCCCCTAAAGACCAAACGCATGCACGGGAACACATACCAGTCCTAAAAGGGGTAAAAAAAAAGAGTTCAGTTGTATGAACTCAAAATGCATTGTTATAAACTCCATTTTTCATGTCTACTTCAATTGAGACTATTTTGGATGTTGTTTGTATTGTTTGGGGTTTTTATGAATAAAATATGTTGTACCCATTATGTTAGTGTATTTATATAATGTGTGCGAATGTTTATGTTGTGGATTTTATTTGATTTGAGTCTGTCGTGAGTGACATTATTGTGAATGACATTGCTTGGCCTAAAAAACTTTGAATTTTGAAAATAGGAAGTATCTCGGTCCCCCGTGTCGAGACCACACTGTTCGCCTCGGACCTGCAGGGCCGAGATGGACAGTCACTTGTCTCAGCTACCTATGTCCGCACATATATGCATTCAAAATATGGCGATCATGTCGCCATTTAATACCGCAAGTCGTTGTCTATTCTTGACCACAATATACCGAGACAATACATAACAAACTCGGTAGGCGTTGGCGGACTACATGTACCCTATTGTTGAATAAGACACCGTGACATATAGATTCCCAGAGTTTACCAACGCACCCAACACCCTCTCAGGGCACCCTAAAAACTATTAGGGCACCCCATCAACTATCGGGGCACCCAATACAAAAAGTAAGGTATCCAATTGGTCGGTAATGCAAGATCGTCTTGTACATGAACGTTTCGGTCATCTATAACTGAAACTATGGTCTCTGTCGCGGTCGAGCATGTCCGACATGAGTGAACATGTGTCGGACCTACTTGACTGAAATAGTGATTTTTCTTAAAAAAAAAAGCATAATCCAAGGTGCAAAATCGTAACACAAGTAATGCCATACGTAACACAATGTACTAGTGGATAGATACAAAGTGAACATGTATACAAAATAAAATGTTCCAAATTGAACAAGTATAACATGTAATACTATGTAGTGTTCTCTCAAATGCACAAGTATACAAGTCGTTCCAAGAAATTCTATCAAAGTTGTTACAAAAGCTAAGATTCACTTAAGTCTATTACATCAGTCGTGCTTTGCTGAGAATGCATGACTGAGTGCGATCTTGGACGCGGAATCCCGTACCCCCACCCCTTAGCATCACTCTCCATAAAAGGTGTTCCATAATGGGAAAATGGGAGGAAGTGGTGCATCATCTTTGAACTTCACCTATCAATTGCAAAATCACACAGAGAATTAGTTGTAAACATTAGGAACTTTTAAGGAAAAAATAATAAGAAATATCAAATAAGTGGAATTATATGAAACTTACTCTAACCCAATGAATATTATTGACATTTGTGACGCTTATGATAACCCTTTCCCTAAAGTCGACAACAGTGAGCTATGCGAAGGAAGGTAGGTCAAGCAATTGCCACTTGAAATATTCACTAACATGATATTAAAAAATGTTGCAATTAAAATACGCATATCGGGAAGAGTCATCCACTTTTCCCATCCAACCTCCTCAATGTCATTGCAATTGTGACGACCCCTTCTACTAAACAAAGCACCGCCCGGTCTAATCATATAATCAAGCCTTAATCCCAACAACGTAAGACTTAATTACGTATTAGTCACCTTTCGTCCCTATATTTTTCAATACACATGTCCAAATATTATTAGATTTCAGAGTTAGTTAAAACTTTTATCACTTTCATATTATCATGTAGTTTAAAGATTATGCGGAAACTCTTATTACTCAAAATTCCTAAGTGTGGAAAACCATGAATACACAACATTACATGCATGTATATATATCAGTCAATCTTAAAACATGAACTATACACTCAACCCACTATACAACCTAAAAATGCACAAGAAAGACATAAACAGTAATAATACAACAAAAGTCGAGTCATACAAAATGAGATAAGAGAGTCGCCGAAATGCTCAAAGAAAGTCGTCGATCTTCTCCTTCCCCGGTCTGCTGCTGTTCGACAGACCTACACCCACCGTCACAAACTAGACAGTGAGTATAGTGATATTTAAGTAATAACTGGAGCATACTATGCCGCATTTCCAAAATATAAGAAAGGTATTTAAAAGCATAAAGTAGCGTAAAAATTGTTGAATCAAGTAATGCAAGTAAATACCACAGTTAAAAATGTATAGACCGACACATGCTAAGTCGAGATGATCTATGTCCGGTCAGCGGTGAGAACCTATCACCTAACCTTTTCCACTACTATATGGAGTTGTGCTCAACATATCTCATACCAATAGCGGAGCTGCGCTCTACGCATATAAATCATCTATCTCAATTTCACCGACCACCTCAGTCCCATACCTCGTGTACCGCGCAAGTGTAGTGGTGAGTGTCGGAACCCCGGTAGACCCATGTCCCCATGAACCGCACATCTCTTGTGCAATGGACACTAGATAATCCCTACTTTAGTTTTCAAGAATCAATAGTTTCAATTCTCTAGGATTTCAAGATTAGTTAGGCTACAAAGCCCAAGGAAATAGAATATAAGTCTAAACCAATCCAACTTATCCCAATAGCATGCTTTTGACAAATTACCTATCAAGAATATCATCAATAGTAGAATTTGAATCAATGAAACACTTCACAAGGCATCATGTCACAATATTCAATCATGAATAGACACAAAACAACATGATGTGAGATAACAAGTAACAATGTCTACCAATAGACAATAAATTGATAAGAGTCAATGAAATGAAATATAGAATTCTCACATCTTTACTTACAATTCACAACGCTTATCCTAGTCTATCCGACCTCTCGACACTCCGAAACGCGTTCCCGAACTCCCGAGATCTCCCTTTAGTTCCCTGGAGTTGTTTGATAAGTTTTAGAGTAAGTTTGGACTCATTTAAAGTGTTTAAACCATTTTTGGAATTTGCTGATTTTTAGTACTGGCTGGGAAATTAGCGCGCTAACTTTGAATAGTAGCGCGCTAATTGCCACATTAGCACGCTACCTCGACTTCCTAGCGCGCTAATTCAAATATCTAGCGCGCTATGTGCAGCATAACCTAGAATTATGCAATTCGAATTTTGGCATAGGCCATGTTAACTGTAACGGCCCATTTTATTAATGTCGTTAATTATCTCAAATTTACAGACGTGGACGCCAGCTCATATCTACGTGGACGTCGCGGTAGGCTAGGACACACGGGGACCTAGGTACGATAGTTTATTGTGTGTTGGATGCTTATTTGCTGTGCAATTTATTGAAATACATCGCATGTGTGTATGTTGCATAACAATACGCGCGAGATTGTGTGAACTGTATTCGCCTCGATATGCGTTTCGACGCGGGTACCGGGTAGTTGACGGGACCAAATATTAGGTCGGGGAAACTAAAACACACAAATTAAATAAAAATTGGCCAAGTAACTAATATGGAATGGGTATTAGGTGGCTAGTGACTCGGCGGTACACGTATGTCGCCGTTCGGACGCCAAATCGAGCGTCGAAACGCCTGAAAATGGCATTTTTGTGCTTAAAACACAAGCGAGTGTCCCAAAAGTGTCACAATTCGGAGTCAAGGAGGTGTTAGGTTGGAATAAATGGAGGGTTATGGATGCATATAGATGCAGGTGTGAGTGGAGATGCTAAGTGACTAAATAAGTCAACAAAGCTTATATCTCCACCGCCTTTTCTCTCACTCACACAACCGAAACGCAAAGAAGAAAAAAAAATCGAGAGGCCGAGAAAAGAGAATAAGAAACAGAAAGGAGGAGGAGAATAAGTAGGAGAGAAGAGAGGGTGAAAACATCAGGATCAAGGTGAGTCGTTGTTGATTTTGTTGTGTATTCGTTGTTGTCATGGTGGCCGAGAGGTTCGGCCATGGAGGCCGAGAGGTTCGAGAGTGGAGATGGCAGGGGTGTCTCCCCTGCCATCGATTCCACTTGGGGTTGGGGTTGAGAGCCAACCCCAACCCAACAGAAAAAAAAAATTATACCGATCGAACAAGAGACTTCCCTGGTTCGAACAAATGGAGGGGTGCACACGCGCGCGCGCTCGTTTGCACCCACCCACCTGGGCCGGGCCTAGAACTGGCCAGGCTCGGCCCATGGGGCGAGCCTGGACCAATTCTGGTACAGGGTTGGGTCCGACCCATTTGGGTCGACCCGACCCAAACCAACAAAATAAAAAAAATTAAAGAAAGGAAAAATTGGGAAAATTTCGAAAAAAAATTATATTTCAATAAAATAAATAGAAATTGATGGATTGCTATGAAAAATAAAATATTTGGAAATTCCGAACGTGACTTTTGTGGGGTTTTTGCCTCGAAAAGCGCGAAATGGGCAATTTGGCCTAAAATCTTAGAAATTGGTCGTAAATTGTCATGCTAAACGGAATTATTAATAAATGGACATAGGTGGACACGGGTGATCAATTGGCGACCAAGGACTCAGTGGACTTGGACTCAGGGATTGATTACGGGGTATTTGAGTGCGTTGTGAGATCTGTAAAACCCAATTGAAAAACTCTGAGTATTTATTTCGCTTTGTATTTCCATTCAGCTCCAGTATTCCTTGTGGACTTTATTACATTTATATCTTGTCGTTGTTTGGACGGTTGGTTGAGTTACTCCCACCGGATTTTTCGTTGTGTGTCTATGCATTCTAGACTATAGCATGTGTATCAGGAGTTCTCGGTGGATAACAACCCGAGCTAATGAACTGCTACATGTGTCGGTGCGTCGTAGGTCTACGCCGACCACCGAGAGGGAACACGTGATAGCTAGTTGGGTGCGCCCACTAGTGGGATCCTGGAAGGGTAGTCTGAAGTATGGTTTAGTCTGACTGGAATTGGCACATACATTTGTACTTTATTGTTATCTATGCATGCGATGCTCTAATTACAGTTGTCCGTTTACATTCCGCGTGTCTATTTAACAGTATTTATTGAATTCCAATTGTTTATTGGAATGCTTAGAGGAGTTCCTTGAGATTTTACTTACTGGACTCGTCATCCATTTTCTTCTGTAATGATGACGCGGTATGGAGAAGACCATAAATATCTATGGGCTGTCAAACAGCTCAACATGGAACTCGACGCAGCTGATAAAGAGAGAAAGTTGGATCTCCAATAATTGGAGGAGATCCGGAATGATGCCTACGAGTCTGCTCAAATCTATAAGGATAAAACCAAGGCGTTCCTCGATCGTAACTTATCTCGTAAGACTTTCGTAGTCGGCCAAAAGGTTATGCTTTATAATTCCAAATTAACTCTCCATCCAGGGAAGTTGAGGTCACGATGGCTCGGACCTTTTGTTGTTACTGATGTGTTTGGACATGGTCCAATTGAGATCCGGAGCACATGATACAAGGAAAGTTTTCAAAGTGAATGGGCACCGACTAGAAGCCGTTCTATGAGAACTTCATACAACACGAGATCGAGAGCGAGACTCTAGCAGTTGTAGAGTACTTTGACTGAGAGAGAGTCATATTGAGTCGAGCCAACGACATTAAAAAAAAGCACTCTTGGGAGGCTATGACGGCCCCTTCTATTAAACAGGGCACCGCCCGGCATAATCCCGTAATCAAGCCTTACTCCCAACCACGTAAGACTTAATTACGTATTAGTCAACCTTTCGTCCCTATTTTCTTCAATACAAATGTTCATATATTATTAGATTTCAGAGTTAATTAAAATTTTTAATCATTTTACTCTTATTGTAATTTAAAGATTAGGCGGAAGCACTTATTACTCAAAATTCCTAAGTGTGGAAAACTAGGAATACAAAGCATCACATGCATGTATATATATGAGTCTCGAAAATAGGGAACTATACACTCAACTCAATGTACAACCTAAAATGTACATTAATAATACAACAAAAGTCGAGTCATATATGATGAGATAGGAGAATCACCGAGATGCTCAAAGAAAGTCGTCGATCTTCTCCTTCTCTGGTATTTTGCTGCTCGACGGACTTACACCAACCGTCACAAACTAGACGGTGAGTATAGTGATAGTTAAGTAATAACTGAGAATTTTATGCCACATTTCCAAAATAAAAGAATGATATTTAAAAGCATAAAGTAGCAAAAGAATTGCTGAATCAAGTAATGCAAGTAAATACCACAGTTAACAATGGATAGACTGACACAGGCTAAGTCGAGATGATCTACGTCTAGTCGGCGGTGAGAACCTATCACCTAACCTTTTCCATTACTATATGGAGCTGCGCTCAACATATCTCATACCAAAAGCGGAGCTGCGCTCTACGCATATACATCATCAATCTCAATCTTGCCGACCACCCCGAGTCTCATACCTCGTGTGTCGCGCAAGTGTAGTGGTGAGTGTCGGAACCCCGATAGACCCATGTCCCCGTGAACCGCGCATCTCTTGTGCAATGGACACTAGATAATCCATACTTTCATTTTCAAAGATAAATAGCTCCAATTCTCTAGATTTCAAAAGTAGGTAGGCTACAAAGCCCAAAGAAATAGAGTACAAATATAATCCAATCCAAGTTATCCCAATAGCATGCTTTTGATCAACTATCTATCAAGAATATCATCAAGAGTAGAAATTGAATCAATGAAACACTTCACAAGGCATCATGTCACAATATTCACTTATGAATAGACACAAGAATAACATGATGTGAGATTACAAGTAGCAATGTCTACCAATAGACCATAAAATGATAATAGGCAATGAAATGAAATATAGAATTCTCGTAGCTTTATTTACAATGCACAACGTTTGTCCTAGCCTATCTGACCTCTCGGCACTCCGAAATGCATTCCCAAACTCCCGAGATCTCCCTTAAGTTCCCTGGAGTTGTTTGATAAGTTTTAGAGTGAGTTTGGACCCATTTATAGTGTTTAATCCGTGTTTGAACTTTGCCGATTTTTTGTTCTCTCAGGGGTAATTAGCGCGCTACTTTAAACCTCTAGCGCGCTAATTAAGATTAGCGCGCTAGTTTTCGACATTAGCGTGTTAATTGAACATTAGCGCGCTACTTCACATATCTAGCGCGCTAGATTATCGACCTAGCACGCTATGTGCAGCAGAACCCAGAATCCTACACTTCGAGTTCTGGGTTTTTGCTACACATAGGCCTTGTTATTGCCTTAGGGACCCTCATACACACTACAAGAGGTCCCTAACACCTATCCCAACGTAAAACAACAACTAGAACATCAAATTCATGAAATTACAAAGTGAATGGAGTGGAGAAGTTACCAAACTTGATAATCTTTTTCTTCCTCACCAAAGCTTCAATGGATACACACTTCTCATCTTCTCCAAATCACTAGCAGCCTCTCTTCTTTCTCTCTTCCTCCTAGCAACGATTTTGCGATGATAAGATGATAATTGTTGACTAATGCTTCAATTGACTATATATTGATATATTTAAATCTTAGCCATTGATCATTGTGTGCACATGTATCTCGAGACTCAACTAATGGACCACCTTATCACACTTGTCCCTCAAGTCACATTTGAGTGACTCCACATGTTGACACCTTGTCTCTTGATGGGTGAATACGTGTCTCGATGCACATCTAGTGCTTATTGTTTTATTTCACTAACTATAGGCACATTAAAGTTAATTCAAAGGTGACCACATTAAACACTACAAAAAACAGCAGATCAGAAACGGAAATTTTCGTATCTGATTTGCATAAATTCCGTCTCTAATTCAATTCTGCAACGGAACAAATACGAAATATATTCCGTCTCTAAAATCGTCGACGCTGATTCAATCAGGAACGGAAATGTTCGATTAGAGACGGATTAGAGACGGAATTTAGAAACGGAACGAGAGACGGAACATAAATGGAAATTTTTCTAAATGGTACAATTGTAATTGCATTCCGTCTCAGATCCGTTGCTAATCAGAGACGAACCAGAGACGAAATTAATGCATTCCGTCTCTGATCCGTCTCTGATTAGCAACGGATCAGAGACGGAATTATTAGATTCCGTCTCTGTTCCGTCTCTGATTAGAAATGGATCAGAGACGAAATTATTGTATTCCATCTCTGTTCCGTCTCTGATTAGCAACGGATCAGAGACGGAATACAATTATTCCGTCTCTGATCCGTTGCTGATTTATGTAGCTTTGCCTCGAAAATTAGAAACGGAATAGCAACGGAATATTTGAATTCCGTTGCTAATCTGTCTCAATTCCGCTTTGTTAAGTTTTTCAACCTAAGCTTAAATCCAATTGGTTCTCCATAACATCTAAACCTCGAAAATACAATCATATGACCTACTTCATCCCGCACCCTCCAACACCTCCTTGGGGGTGCTAACATCCCCCAAAAAGCGTAATTTGACATACATACACAAATCAACAATATATATCAACAACAAATATTCAAATGAGAAAAAAACATAAAATTCGATATTAAAAAAGATTTATATATTCACGAAACGTAGTCAAGTATAATAAATGTTTAATATACCTAAGTATCCATAAAAAAACTACAATTCCCATTGTTTTACAACAACCATAAAAGCACTTTCTCTTCATCCTCATCTCCAACCCAAGGGACAGCCTCTAAGTACTCTAAGCATGAATGCATACATCTCTGGAAACCAATCAATTCAGCAACCTGAAAACCATTTAATCAAATGTAAGAGAGTGTCATGTACCTTTGACACTTTTTTAAACAACATACAGTAGATAAAAATTAATTTTATGGAAAATAGGACCAAACAACAACATCATCGGTATCAGCAAATCATAACACTAGTGACACGAAACTAGAAACATGGATAGCACTTGCAAAGACCAAATCGTACCAATCTAATCAAAACAAAATCCAATAGAAGAACCAAAGAACAACATCATCGGTATCATAACACTAAAGATAAACAAAACGATACAATCAAACCAAAAAAGACATTTACTAATGTAACGCAACTCCTCCCCAAATATCGGAGCAAATGTGCCAGACCGACACCAACACAATAATACATTTACTAAATTCTATATTCCAGCCATTTACAAACATCAAAATTTATTGTATCATGGAACTCTATAGCACAACAAACAGATGGTCACCGAAAATTAAACAAGAGTTGGTGAAAAGCAAGCCATACACTAAACTCTAGCGGTACACGAGTACATTACCAGTGCGCTATGTTTTTCGTGAATAAGTGATGCAAATGCTGAATATAATGATGATGTGTACATATTTCCTACTTGCTTTGGCAACAAAGTTGTTGGTTGCACCTTTTCAGTGTACAAACGTTTTGCGACTTGCTGGGACATCTGTTGATACACGATATCCAGTAAATAAAGGGCGCAACGCCGCACAAATAGCTATAAATAAGAAAAATGGGGCATAAATCCGAACCAACCTTTTCAAGGTCCCTGTTAGAATAGCTCTCATCACCAGACAAAGCTGAATATGGTGCTAGCTTTTCCTTTGCATCCTCATCAATAGAACTGATGAATAGAAGTAAATGACATCAATTGCATGTTATATGGACCTAAGAGAAAAATACTGCGTTAAGATGTTATCATAAATTTATTAACAATAAATAAAGCAATGTGAATATGCGATAGATAGAAGGAAGGAGAATGATAATAGAACTTGAAAAATCATACAAACAGATAATAATTTCATTCCTTAAAAAAATGTAAAGACTTGTATATCTGACTAACAAAAAGAAAATGGCCCACCAAGGTATTCAAAGTTCTACACAAATCACGGGCTTGTACCCCACCACTTACCAAACAAAAAGGGAAAAAGAGGTATTAGAATGAACCAACCATGTATAGAAGAGATTCAGAACTATTTAAGCTAACCGTTTGCGTAAATCAATTTTAAACATACATGATAATCTATTTCAAGTAGGAAAAATCATCTGAGACACATGTTTTTGTTCAGATTTGGAAGAAGCAATCATAAACCCCATGTGAGTAGATTTACAATGAACCTTCAGCAAGATCGACTGATTCATCTCAGACACAAGCTGATTTAATATCTTCAATCCAATGGCATAGTGATCTGAAGTTGCCTGATTAGAAGTAAACAAGAAAAAGGTAAAATATAGAGCATGTGGTACCTTGGATAAACCATGTACAAAAGGCTGAAGCTCTGGTCCCCTTGTTGCAAGATAATTTATCAAGTAGTTTCCTTCAAACATTGCAGATGAAAAATTTCAGACGAGTTATAAAGTGGACAACCACAAAAAAGTTAAAAACAGACAAATTAATCTTAAAATGAAGAAAATTGACTAAGGAAGACAGTCATAGATATCATTTAGCTAAGAATCCAAGAAGATAATGCATAAGCACATATTCAACTAAGGTCCTTACTTGCATAAATTCCAACAATTACTGAATTGAAACTTACTGAATTGAAATCAACTTTATTCATTAGAGAGGATGAATCAGAAGTCATGTGACTAGAGGCTCCTGAATCCATGTACCAATTGGAATCTGCAACTGAAGTTAGAGAATCAACCAAGCCCTGATAGTGATGAAAATGAGCTTGTGGAGCAATAGTCAAAAAGATCGCAGTAGATTCAACTAAAATGTAAAGTGCAACAGGTTATCCTGCAGCAACTATTTTTCTTGTCATTAACATCTTATCACGCTTTTAAGATAAGATAATTTTCTTCAAAAAATAAGATAAAGATAAAACCATGAGTACACACAACATGCAACAGCTGAACTTGTAAAGTGCATTGGCTGTCAGGCCTCATATATGCATATATGTACAAGTCTTCCTTAGGGGTTTTTCATGAGCTAAAAACACATACTACTTATTAGATGACTAATAGTAATCTAATAGTAATCTCATACTACCATTGCTCATGCATCAAACATTGAGATATTAGTTTAGAATCTTTAGATCGATAACTGACATCTGCAAACGCATACTACTTATTAGATGACTAATAGTAATCTCATACTACTCATTGCAGGTTGCCTTTTCATAGAATGACACATAATGTCACAAGGCAACCAACTAAATCATTTGACTCTTGATGGCGTTGTTGAATCATTAAAAGATGCACATTTAACTTATCATCCAATGATCCAAAAGACATGGATCGAGAGGACAGCCTAGGTAGTCAATGTTATATCTATGTCGAGAGGCAAAGAGATAAACCAAAAAAAAAAAAAAAAAAACCAAAAAGCACTCCACAAACATAAGCTACCTCCCCTGAGAAGAAATGCAAGGGGGAATAAACTCTCATCACGACATCATATCATAAGCACTTTTAAGAATTCATGGAAAAGGAATGATTTTACCCACTTGTATTAAATCCCTGTATTTGACCCTGCAAGCCACTGACAGCAGACATCACTGCCAAAAAGCAAGAGCAAATAGATTAATAAGAATCAAGATAGCTATGCAACAACGACATTGAACCTCCGAAGAATGCATTATACAAGAAAGAAGTAAAAGGTATAAAATTAAAATTCAAGGCTCTAACATCAGTAAGCAGTAAGCGAGTCAACACATCCATAGTAATTTCGGCTCATCGCTAATTGAGTTGTTATTGAATAAAATAAAAAATGAGCTGAACTACATAACCAACATGCAAACTAAGGATAAGCCGGAATTGGATGTTCTGGCTAGGCCTAATCTAGATTTTAATTTGCCGTCCAGGACTGATTTTGCATAACTATCATAAGTCAATGAGTTATATTTTGCATAACATCTTCAACAATGCCTCTGAACTGTTCTACAAATTCCATGTGAGTTTCCTTACAAGTATCATAAAATTCAAGTCATCGCATAATGCGGTGGAAAGTTGTGAAAGATGCAAACAGATATAGAACAAATGCCGTCGGAGACAAAATCTCAGGCAAAAAGTATCATTTGGTCCCTGAACTTTCACGTTTTTCTTGATTTGGTCATCAAACTTTCATCAATTCACTTTTGGACCCTGAACTTTCATTTCCCTCTACTTTTGGTCCTTTTGTTAAGTTGGAAAGTAACGGTTGCCGACGAAGTGGTTCACGAACAATTCACAACCGATTCATCAAACCAAATCGTTAACCGCTTGTGAACCAATTTTTCAATGATCGTTACTCACCAATATAACAAAAAAAGATAAAAAATAGAGGGAAATGAAAGTTCAGGGACCCAAAGTGAACCTATGAAAGTTTAACGACCAAATTAAGAGAAACGCGAAAGGGACCAAGTGATACTATTTGCCAAATCTCAACAATATACTGTTGTATACTTGTATTTATTCAATACGATTCTCTCAAAACATCGAATCCTCGACTTCTAGTAGTCAAAGAATCCTATGGTGAAAGGAAACCCCGAACTAACTACATCAATAAAACTAGAAAATAAATATAATAAATATGAACCTTAAAAATAACTCAAAACATGGAAAAATAAAATAATAAACAATCATGTTCATTGCTTCATTTCTCACCAACAACAAATGCGAAGCTATATTTCTTCCGTATAGTCGTCGTAAAAATAATAGAATAAAAATGCCAAACATGCAATTGTGGAACAAAAATTTGAAGCAAAACAAATTTGTACAACTTTGTCCAATTTAGAAAGTCATCGAGATCAATTGAATACAGATTGATGATGCAATTTCGGGTTGGCTACATAGATCCCGGTTACATGAAAGTTGAAACATATTAAAAAAAAAGGAAGTATAATCACCCCATATGCCACTTTGAAACTATTTTATATGGAAAACCTTCAATCACATGAGAACTAAGCAGTCGCAAAATGGCTAGACAATGGTCACCTAGAACTCCCAAAACAAGACTAGCCATTTTCACAATGCTTAAGCGCCTCGCTTATAACTACCCATATTCTATTCTTCTTTGCAAAGGAGAACCGATGTATGGAAATTTTCATGCATAATGAGCCATAAACCAATTAGGGCGATTCCATAGAAAGGAAAATTGACAAAGTTACAAGTCCTTTAACATTATGCTATGTTTACATGCTATGTTTACGTCAGACCATTACCACATTCAAATCAAAATACGAATGTGAATCAATCAAAATCAACATTATACAAACATTGGATCTTTCCAACCTAATCACAAGCAACCCTACAACACATATTTCCTCCATGAACCAATTTCACAACCAAAGTTTTGTACCAAATCTTTAAAACCCTAAAAAACCCAAAATGTAATTTGAACAAATCAACCTTGTAATCATCAAGAACAACAACTATAGGGGGTCTGAGAAGCAACAAAATTGGAGAAAAATTTAGGGTATTTGAAATAGATGAGTAAATATGAAGTGCTTACAGCAAAGATCACAACTGTGTAGCTACCAACCGTGATGAGAAAGGTCTTCTCGGTCTCCATTGCAAAGCGATTCTTGAGCTCCCAATTCATCTAGAAACTTAAGCATTGCTTTATTGAAAGCCTCACTCCAACAAGCTCAAAATGAAATGAATAGAAAGTTGAGAAGAAAATGAAAACGATTCTCAAATGAAATGATTCCAACGCCCATTCAATTGAGTTGTGTTAATGCTACAACAATCTACCAACTATTTGAAGCAATTACCACCGAAAAAACACAAGCCCGAACAATGTGTTTGTGTTCAAAAGAGTGCGATTCATCACCAGTTAAAGCATCCCACGCCTTCCTGGAAATTAATAGAATTCATAAAACATGTTAAAAGCCGAAAAAGGCGTAAACATTATTCACAAATTCATCAAATCCATAAAACTACAATAAGGAGTTTAACATAAACTATTTATGACCTAATATAAGTTAATAGCTTATATGTGTATATAAGCTAATAGCTTATATGTGTATATAAGCTAACAACAATTATAAGTTAATAGCTTATATGTGTCTAAGTTGGGAAGTTAGAGAAAAGGATATAGTGCATAAAGTGGAAAGCAAAGAATTACAACACAATTGCATTTTTACAAGTAAAAATACGAAACGAAATAGCCGACTTACGCGAAAAATCAGCAGAGCCCGAGGCAAAGACGTAATGCATTTGTATCCAAGCAACAACTCCAGATCGCACCCTTATGCCCTTCAAAGGTTCCAATCCAATCTCCAGTCTCTCCATTTCTCAAAGATGGGACTGAATCGATTCATAAAGAAATAATTTTTTTCTTCATAAAAGATGCAATGGAGGTGTTGAAATTACATGTAGAACATCAAAGCCAAATCTTAAAGCTACTGCAACAATATGATAGAATATTTACCAAAATAGCTCGTCTGCACAACTCGATTAGCAGACAAAAATCTTAGTTGTTCCTAATCAACAAGTTTCTTCTTTTTTGAAGCATAAGCAACAAGTGTTAGGTTAATAGCTTATCTCAACATTTAGAACAAATAAAAGCTGAAGCTGAGAGAAAGATAACAAAGAAAGAAATAGAGACCCACCAAGCTAATTAGGCGTGCATATTCATCTTTTGGATATAACATCCAGAAGAAAAACATGAATCAAATGAAAGTGTAGAGAAGTTTTGGTCCACAAACCTCTCTTCCTGGGCGGAATGGAATCTCTGGACCTCCAGCAACTTCAACAGCGACAACACCGACCAACTGCAATCAAACAGTCGTAAGATCAATCAAACAAAAGATTCAATACAACAAATCGCTCGATTTTCCTAGAAATACCCGATAGAAGTCGCGTATGACGAATAGGGAACTGTTCCTTGATGGGCTCCAAAAGCCTAACAAGCCGATTTCCAAATTTCTTTGTTGGCTCCATGAGCTTGCTCGATGCATGCCTCATCATACCGAACGGACCTCCGCCTTCGTCTTCACATCGAATGTCCCAAACAGAGTGCCATCTCGCACCATCAAATCAAACAAACATATATTAATCCTTGATTCACCGTAAAAACACTAGCAAACCAAAGAAACCAAAACCTATAAATCATCGTCTCAAAGACTTACGCCAATCGGAGCATCGAGGCACACATTGCTTCACGGAGATGAGAGCTCTAATCTTCCTCCTAGCCTTCTCTACACCTTTCTTGTAGTCCTCGCTCACATCGGACACAAATCAAGTAAAATAGGAAGCCAAACATGAAAATACGGTAAAGATCTTGCTCGCAAATCCCGAAAATTAAAAGGAACGGCGGCGAACAATGGCGCGACGGCTTAGGGTGCGGCGAGGGCACACGGGAGGGCTTCGAGGCTCCGATCTCCCGCAGACGGTGACGGCAGACTGACGGCCTCGTCGCAGCCTCAATCGCAGCGACGACGGATCTCGGTGAGAGAGAAAAGTTGACGGTGAGTGAGATTCCGGTGAGAGAGAGCGGTGAGAGATTTTATTTTTGAATCATCGAGATCGAATGATGGACAAATCTCGAGATTTGATGAACTTTAAAAAAAGAAAGTTTTGGTGGGAATATAAATTATTTAGAAGCTTTTAACCCCGTCTCTATTTCCGTCTCTATTTCCTTCTATGATCTCTCTCTACCGTCTTCGAATTAGGTCCCACGTTTAATTCGACAAATATCGCTTGTAGTGACTTTACGAGAAGTAACGTCCCCCTCGGTCCCACGTCGACACGCGACTCGATACCGTCCCCGCTATACACACCGTATAAATTGACTTAATAGTCTACACATATACAATACACTAGACATACATCACAACAAATATAAAATGTACCTCGACCCTTGCCTCGGTCAATGGACATATCACGGTGTGGGTCTTTTGGTACGGATCGTTGATCCCGTTTAAGGCATTAAACACGATTAGAGATTTTGGGCCGTTACAAAGGCACCCCAAGCTTCTATCCCTTTTCTTCCTTGATTTTTATTGTAGTATTTTTGTGGTATTCTTATTATTATCTCATTGTGACTTTTTACAAGTGTTGCGACCTCTGCATAGCACACCGGGTTTTGAGAGCCTGGTATTGCTTTTGCGGCTCATCACGTGTTCTGTACCTACGGTTAGTCACATTGAGATCTGGTAAGGTTGCTCTGTCTTCATTTTGTTCGTAGATTTAGGGTTAGTGTCAGTCCTCTGCATGATCTTGTATCATTTCCTTGCTTCTATATCTATCATGTTCTTTCACCATCTTGTGTGTTTCCATGTGCTCCTCCTAACTCGTTTTGAACCTTGAGGACAAGGTTCGGAATAAGTTTGTTGGTGCTTTAGGATTTGTGGATTGAGATAGATGGCTTTCTGTGCGAAAGACCGCATGTGAGATCGTTTAAATTTTTTCAATTATATGCGGTTATTGGATGGTATTGGTGGTGTTTGATATCTATTATTAATTCATTTCTTCCATTTCTTTTCCCTTCATATCTCATTTTCTCATTTCATTAGGAGTTGATACATTTTCATGCATGCTTTTAGTGTAGTTTTCATTTTTATATTGTTTAGAGTCGCCCGAGATTCTATTTCATGCCTTTGGTTGTGGATGAGTACACTACGGTTGCCCTGTGGACTTGAAACTCAGGAGAAACACTAACTCGAGCCCGTAGCCCAGCATTCTTATGATTTCATAATTAGAGACTTAGTATGTTGGTTGAGCCCTGTGCTCGATACCAAAGAGGGCAGACGATCAGAATAGTGCAAGTCAGATTTTTAGAGTACTAGAACGAGGATGTAACCCACTCGAGGCTGAATTCCTACGACCGAAACACTTTTGGGGAAACGATTTAGGCCATTTTTGGATTTAAACCCTTAGCCTTAGACCTACCCTTCATCTTACCATTAGTTAGCCCATTTGAGCCAAATTAAACCTGATTTCCTTGATTACATATCATTAAACCCTCAGCTATTAGCCTTATACCCTATACCTAGTTGGAAACTAGACTTAGATTTGATATCCTTAGGAAGAGACATGAGGAGAAAAAAAAACCATAGGAAAAAATGTTTACTAGCCCAAATTAAGGGGAAATTTATGATTAGAGAGTCCCACTTAAAACGACATCCACAGGAAATGGAGCAGGGAGCCGAGGTGGTTGGAAAAATGTGAGGACTGCACAATTTGAATGAAAAATGAATTTTAGTGCAATTTAGTCACATTCATGTCCTCAGGTAATCATTTGATAGTCTAAGTTCTAGTTTTCCAACGTTTTGCATACCCTTTATACCACTTCCTTGGTACCTTCCCTTAGCCTTGTTAGAACCTATTAAAGTCATATTGATTCCCATTGGTGCTAATTCTACAATAGTTGAGGGTGTGGTTGCATTTCTTGTGTATGGTACTTGAATGTATAGACCAAGAAAACCCGCTAGTAGTTGATGGCCTTTGTCTTGACCATATCTTTGTCATGAAAATGTGATATTAATTGTGTTTGGGTTGCAGTTTTGACATCATAACTCCGAAATTTTTTGAGTGGCTCGTTAGCTTGGCGACTATGTAAACCAAAGGAACTCCATGAACTTTTGAATCGGTTATAGATGAGTCAGTGCATAGTTATATTAGGAGTCTAGTTTGTTTGTGTGTGTATCATTTACACCTTTGTTCGGGACGCGCAAAGTCCTAAGTTTGAGGGTATTTGATAAATCGTTAATTATGTATATTATATATAGTTTATTTATACATTTTTATTGTTGAATCCCTAAAATATAGGCCTAATTATCTTTATTTGTCATGTTCAAGATTTTTGGAGTGCGTGGTTGAATTTGTGGCGAAAAATTGTGTGAAATGGACTACTTATATGCAGTGATAAGATACTACAGGATATGCCTCGAGACAAGCAAAGCACAACTGATTTGGTGATGAGAGCAACTGAGGGACGCAGCTAGGACACAGTCAGAACACTCACTCATCATTTACGGTTGATCCTGCCTCGAAATCCACATCTGCTACGTGGCGCCTTCCCATTAGTCCAGCGCCTACACTCCCTATCTAATGTTCCACGTGTCGGTCTTCTACACGTCCACGCGTCAGCAGTAGTAGCTTTCATCACCAGCGCCACGTGGCGTGCTCCCATTTGCTACACGTCTCAACAACCTGTCACCACCAGCTGCCAGCCTGCCTCCACGCGTCAAGCCCCCATTCGATCATTTGCTGGTCAAAGCTGTCATGGACAGCGGCTCCCACCTATCCGCGCCTGCCACGTGGCGTATCGTGCTCACCATCGACGCTGCACAGCAGTCTTCCCACCACTCACGGTCCGCCACGTCACGCTTGGCAGCCTGCTCGGTCACTCAGTGCGTGACACGTGGCAGAGACCTAAAAAAAGCCCAAAACAACCCCACGGTTGTCCTCGGCGCACGTGTCGCGAACCAAAGTCGAAGATAGGCATTGGGGACCCAATTTTGGCATTTTTAATGAGGGATTTTGGCAGGAGGATTCGACATTCTTATTTTCTCTTCTTCTCTGGTAACTTTGGTGTTCTTCTTCTCCTTTTCTTCTCCACAAATCATTGTTCTAGACATTGTTTTTGGATTTTAATGGAGTCTACCACTACAATAGCCGGCTAAGTTTGTCAATCTGAACCAGTGGTGGATCAAATCACCCTTTTTGGCATAAACGCATATGTGAGAACTATTTATTTATTTATTTATTTTGTTTTTCATAGTATTTTATTCCATTTGATATTGTTTAAACTACTGAGATTAAACACGTTTTTAAATCTTGATTTACATGACAGTGGGTTGTACGCACCCGTAATTGTGCAATAAGACCACATTAATGGCATCCGACCATACCAATTGATTAATCCCTTTTGGGACTGGTTGAATACCATAGGGATCTAGGCTAAACTGGATACACTAGTGATTCAGTTGTCTAGGTATAGTGCCTTCACAAAGCCCATTGAGGTCAGCGCATTAAACTCAATTCGCTTGAGTATAGGGTTATGTGTTTGACTAGGGAAGTGGTCATTGTCGTACCTTGACCATCGAAAAAGGAAAGTGCGAGGACCCGTGTATGTTACCGGGTCTATAGCTACACTAATTTACTGTGAATTGCATGCTTTGATTAGATTGAGGACCGTATGTAGAATTATGTCAAACTGGAGATTTGTGATACCAATGGTTTAGATTGTTTCCCCCTTTATTGATTTATTTACTTGCTATTTTTATTCTTGTTCTTAGTTAATTTAGAGATTATTCATGTGAACACCCCGAGTTATTTTTAGTTTCATAGCCTAGGTTGAAAACTTGGTCTTCGTGGTTCGACCCCGTGCTTGCCACTACTGCGGTTCTTGTGGTCATTGGTAATCTCATCGGGATTATATATTTTGACGCATTCGACACGCGTCACTCTTCCTTGATGTAAATAAGAAAAAGGCACTCGCATTTCTTGAAGCCACTGTGAGGCCTTGTCTTATCCTCCTCTTCCTTTCCTATGTTCAACTTTGGTGGTTTTTTCTCAAGTTTCGCCACTTTGGATATCCCTATTATTTAAGAAATACCCATATATGTACTAGACCTTTCACAAGCAAGCTTCACCCTACCCCTACGGCCAATCCCTCCAACATCTAACTTCTTCGTAACCAACACAAATTTTCTTTCCCGTCCCAAAGTTTTGAACCCACTCAACAGCCTCCTTCCTTGACCCGAATGGTTTTTCACGACTAAAAACACTTGTGTAGTCTTCAAATTGATATGTGGATGACTTTTCCTGCAACAAGTTATGTATATCATAAGATTTGATAATGAAAAAAAGCTGAAAAAACAGTTAAAACATATTGTCTCGATCCTTTAGGTCCGAGAAACATCAACAAGTCTCGATTACACAAGTCTGAGACTATGCATCAAGTTGGTACCTACCCACTGTAACTATCTACACATAGTAAGTACATGGTTTCGATTGTATTAGTCCGAAACTAATCCTAGAGTGTCGGCTACATACAATCGAGACCCTATATATTGTCTCGCTCATATGTGACCGAGCACTTCACGTCTCCATTACAGTTTCAAAAATGCAAAAAAATACATAAAAATAGAGAAAACAAACCTTATTTTCTTCTACGTCCGCCTTCCACTCCTTCTCTTCACCCATTACACGTTAACCGTGATGTAAACACACCGAATCTAACAAATACTACAATACAAAACCCACTTTATTTTCTCTTCCAAAAACGACTCAATGAATTCATAAAACCACCAAAAAAACCAAAAACAACATACTTACAATATCCAAAAGCCCCTTAAATTAAAAAACGACTACACCAGACTACGAGGGATCGATTGCACTTGACAAAATTTTGGTGCTTATATGAAGGTGGGGTGCGTGGGAAGGAGTAGTTTGGATTGTGAGTGAATTGTTGGGTTTGGGAAGGCATTTTTTTCATTTCCTTCCAAATCCAAATTTTACAAAATTTTTGCTGGGTGCCCTGATCATTATGCGGGGTGCACATAGCCTGACTCAAACAAACTCAATATGTAAAATATTTGGCAGTGCAAAAAAAAAAAAAAAAAAAAAAAAAAAAAAAAATACTTGGACCAATAAACTATGCATTAAACTAATAAAAGATGATTTTTGGAAAAGTTCAGCACATGTGAAACTTCAACAAAAGAAAACAAAACAAGCATAAAGTAAAATCTTAGGGCTTTGAACAGATATATCTTTAGAATTCTCTCATAAAAAGCTAGAAGCTCATCTCATCATCTCTCATAAAAGAGTCTCCTAGTCCCAAATACGACAACTCTGGGCTGAGGTTCCATTGCAACTTTATATATACAAGGAGAAAAAGAAAACCAAAATTAAAAGAACACCCATTCATACCACCTTGACGGCAGCTGTGGCAGTGGCAGCGGCAATATGTAAGAACAGAGGGACTTGCAATGATGGTAACACCGCAGTGGTGGTGCAATATCCTAAAGGATACGATGAAGTAAAACCCAACTTTCACTTGCAGTAGTGAAAGATGAAAACAAGAGCAATTGCTGGTGAATTTTGAGATGATTTCTTCCTCCTCAAACCTCTCCTCTTATAGAGCATTGGTCATGACCAGTTGGAGAAGTGGAATAGTCAAGCATTAATGCAATGGAGTAATGGAGCAGCCAAGCATTGATGCAATGGAGTAGTGGAGCAGTAATTCCTTAATGGAGAGCAGTTTTAACTGCACCCACTCAGCCACTCTACTAACTACCCATTTAATCTCGAAAATGGTAACAATTAATGGTAAAAAGTTTTACCCATGGTTAGTTTGCACACATATAGACACACACGCACGTGCCTCGTGCCAAGTGCTAAGTGCGCTATAAAAGCGCCTAAAATGCGCCATATGCGCCGCCGCAGTACATACAAGCGCGCGCTGTGGCTCACCTTGCATAGCACTTGTATTTTATTTTACACACACTATGGTGCAAGAGTACATATATACTCTTTAAACTTGAAGTTCCTAACCAATGTGGGATTAAACATTTATTTTGAAAATGTTCAAAAATCCCCCGCCATTTTCAAAATAATCGATTATTCAATCCACGAAATCTCAAACATTATATGCATAACCAATGGTATCTTGCGATTTGAACCACTAACTTGTGAAAAGTTCATTACAACATATCGAATTACATGGTAGATAAACTTTGAACCAATGATTCTATTCGATATGTAGCATAAACATATCACGCATATAACTTACACCAAAGAAAATAAATATCCTTACACATTCAACATTGGCCTTGTGTCCCGTATCTTCTTGTGAATGTCTTTGGAGTCAAGCCCTTGACCTCCTTGAAGCGGCCGCACTTCACATCCACATAGGTAGTCTCCATTCTAGTACCCCCGCAATTTAAGTACTTTTAGAAGACTATTAAGATATCATCTCAACCTCCTCTCATTACATGCAGGTACCGAGCACTAACAACCTTGGGATGGTTATAAAAATTTAGTGCTCACAGTCACTCTTATAATGAAATTGACTGCATTGAACTCAAGACTTAACGTAATGTTAGGCGTCGAGTTGAGTTTCCACTATTGGTGACCTGTAATTTATGGGCTTGAGACCCATCCCTCTTGATGTTTTATTCACCAAGTCTCTTGGCAATCCTTTAGTAAGGGGATCTGCCAAGTTTTGACTAGATTTCACATAGTCAATCGTGATAACTCCTCTTGTTATCAATTCTCTGACACAACTATGTCTCACCCAATATGTCCGGACTTACCGTTGTACATTTGGCTATAAGCCCTTGCCAATGTGGCCTGACTATCACAATGGATAGAGATTGGAGCTACCGGTTTAGGCCACAATGGTATCTCGTGTAATAATTCACGTAGCCATTCAGCTTCTTTTGAAGCCGAGGCCAATGCAATAAACTCTGATTCCATGGTAGAACCAGCCATTAAAGTTTGCTTCTTTGAAGCCCACGAGATTGCACCTCCAGCAAGTGTGAAAATCCACCCACTTGTGGATGCATGATTTTGATCTTTCACAATCCAACTTGCATCTGAAAATCCTTCTAAGACCGAAGGATATCCACTATAGCATAAACCATAGTTAATTGTTTTCTTCAGATATTTCAAAACTCTTCGAATTGCAAACCAATGCAACTCGCTTGGATTAATTGTAAATCTACTCAACTTGCCTACTGCCAAGGCAATATCCGGCCTAGTGCATGTCATTGCATACATTAAGCATCCAATTAATCTAGAATACTTCAGTTGTGAAACTGGATTGCATGTATTTTTCACTAGCTCAATACTTGAATCTAGTGGGGTAGAAATAGGGGCACAATTCAATTGATTGAATCTATTGAGAATTTTCTCAATATAATTAGATTGAGTTAGAGTAATACTCCCCTCATCTCTTACAATCAATTCCGAGTATGACATCACTTGCCCCATATCTTTCATTTCAAACTGGCTTGAAAAAACCTTTTGGTCAACCGAACTTGTTCCAAGTCGATTGCCAAAATCGACATGTCATCTACGTAAAGATTAGATAATGACACCATTGCCTTTTCCATCAAACTTGCTATATGCGCATTTATCAGATTCATTTATTTTGAATCCAAAAGCAAGTACAACCTGGTCAAATTTTTGGTGCCACTGTTTTGGTGCTTGCTTTAAACCATACAATGATTTCCGCAATCTGCACACTTTATTCTCATGATCGGCATTATAAACCCTTCAGTTGTTCCATGTATATTTCCTCATCCAATTCTCCATTTAGGAACGCATTGCTTTAACGTCCATTTGGTGGATGACCAAATTGTTTATAGCCGCAATTGAAATAAGCAACTGATAGTAGCAATTCTAGCTACTTTTGGTGAATATGTATCGAAATAGTCTATTCCATGCTTTTGGGTGAAACCCTTAGCAACCGATCTCACTTTGTGTTTTTCAATGGATCCATCAACTCTTCTTTTCCTTTTGAAGAGAAATTTGCATTTAATGGGTTTACACCTGGGAGGTAGATCAACTAGCTCCCAAGTGTTATTTCCCATTATTGAATCCATCTCATCATTTAATGCCTCTTTCCGTAGAAAATTTGCATCTCTTTCTTTCATTGCCTCCTCTATCTTGTTTGAGGATCGAACTTCCGTATTAAAACAATACGAAATTTGTCTAGTTATCTTGTTTCTCTACTTCCTTCAACTAGGAATGTATAGAAATCGAGAACCAAATGACTTAATTTTTCGAGCTCGTTTGCACCTTCGAAGTTCGAACTTCTACTAATTCTTTGTCATTTTCAATTTCTATGACTTCCTTCCCTTTTTGGTTTTCTTCAGAATACTTTTGGTAACGATTTAAATCTTGTCTCGTCAAAGATTGCATCCCTTGATTCAATTACGGTGTTTAATGAAATCGAATTATTAGGCTCAATTACCATGAAACTATATGCCTTATCGTGTTGTGCATATCCAATAAATATGCACTCCATTCCCTTTCACCCAATTTTCTCTTTTTGGGTTGTGTACTTTTACTATTGCTCTACAAATTTCCAAACTCTTAAATAATTAAGATTTGGTTTTCGCTTATTCCAAAGCTCATATGGGGTGACTTTATTCCTCTTTTGTGGAATTCTGTTCAAAATATGGCATGCGATCAAGAATGCCTCTCCCCAAAAACCACTACTCAAACCAGAGTTTGATAGCATAGCATTAACCATTTCGGTTAAAACACGATTTTTACGCTCACCACACCATTTTGTTGTGGTGTGTAAGTGACGTAGTCTCATGGACTATTCCAAAGGATTCAAAGTACTTTGGATCATAGTACTCTCCTCCCCTATCGGACCTTAAACATTTTATAAAGGTCTCACATTGCAATTCGCCGCCTTATAGGCCCGAAACTTAATCATTGCCTCATCTTTGGAATGCAACAAATAAACATAACAAAACTTGTTATAATCATCAATAAATGTTATAAAATATTTATTGCCTCCTATTGAGGGTGTACTATGTATGTCACATACATCAGAATGTATCAAGTCTAGCAACTTTGAATTTCTTTCAACATTAGGAAATGGATTTCTAGTTATTTTTGTTTTCATGCATGTATTGCAATTTCCTTCATATTTATAAAAATAAGGCAAGAATTCCGCAGATTGACCATATCATATAATTTTCTGAAATGAACATGTCCTAATCTATGATGCCATAAAAATGAAGGAGACTCCACAAGATACGCAGAAACAACATTCTTATTAGATAAAGCGATTACATTGAGCTTAAACATGCCCTCATAAGCATACCCCTTCCCTACAAATACCCCTCCCTTGGAGAGTACAAACTTGTCAGCCTCAAAGACAAGCCTAAATCCAAACTTATTCAACAGACCACCCGACACAAGATTCTTCCTCACTTCTGGTGCATAATACACGTTAGTGAGTGTTACAACTTTGCCAGAAGTAAACTTCAGATCAACACTACCTATGCCTTTAACGAGACGGTAGCATCATTTCCCATGTACAAGACAGTATTTTCATCTACTGCCTCCATGGTTTTGAAGAACCTCTTGTTCTTGCAGACATGTCGAGTAGCACCAGAATCTACCCACCAAGCCATATCATTTTCAACGACGTTGATTTCAGATATCATAGCAATGAGATCATCATTGTCGTTACCTGCACCTTTGGCAGTGCTAGAGGAAGCATGATTTTTTCCTTGCTTCCTCTTCCAATGATAACATTCGGACTTGAGGTGGCCACCTTTACCGCGAGAACCAACAAGTGACTTTCTGCTTTCTTTTGATTCGATTTTGGTTGTTCGGTTTTCCCAGAACCAAAGAGCTTTTTGAAGCCACCAGGCTTGTTAGGCTTGTTCGGGAAGGGCTTTTTGAACTTAATTTGCTTCAACACATGCACCTTTGAAATCTCCCGAGCATTCTCGCTCTTTTCCATTTTCCCGCATGCGAAAATCCTCTTCTACACGAAGATGGTTAGCAAGTTCATCAATAGATATGTCCTCTTTTTTATGCTTAAGAGTTCGTTTGAACTCCTTCCGGATGGGGCGGTTTATCAATAATAGAAGACACAACAATTGTTTCATCCATGACAAGATTGTGTTGAGAGAAATTATTTCTAATCCTCTCAACTTCACGAAATTGTTCCATGACGGACCTTTCATCAACCATTTTAAAATTAATAAACTTTGATATAAGGAATTTCTTACTTGTCGCATCCTCCTTATGGTACCTTGCCTCCAATTTCTCCCACAAAGCTCCTTGCGAGGGGACGTCATGGTAGAGGTCGAACAAAGGAGTCCTTCATGGCGTTCGAATATGACCTCTGCAGTGTGGTCATCTGTCTCTCCCATTTATGCCTCTTCCCGATTTGCTCGACGGTTTCATCATCGGACTCCATAGGTTTCGGTGTATCCAGAACATACACCAGATGAAGCGCCACCAGCAGGAAATGCACTCGCTTCTGCCACCTCGTAAAACCGCCTCCATCAAAGCGATCCAGCTTCATAATGTTAGCCGACAGTTCTTTGATTGAAGCCATTGCAACGACAGCAAAGATTTCCTTTAGAATGTAAGAACATAGGGACTTGCAATGACTTCAAAGCGTGTAACACTGCCACTTTCCTAAAGGAAATTTTGCTCTCTATACTGCAAGAGTCAGCAAATATCCTAAAGGATACGATGAAGTAAAACCCAACTTTCACTTGCAGTAGTGAAAGATGAAAACAAGAGCAATTGCTGGTGAATTTTGAGATGATTTCTTCCTCCTCAAACCTCTCCTCTTATAGAGCATTGGTCATGACCAGTTGGAGAAGTGGAATAGTCAAGCATTGATGCAATGGAGTAATGGAGCGACCAAGCATTGATGCAATGGAGTAGTGGAGCGATAATTCCTTAATGGAGAGCGCTTTTAACCGCACTCACTCACCACTCTACTAACTACCCATTTAATCTCGAAAATGGTAACAATTAATGGTAAAAAGTTTTACCCATGGTTAGTTTGCACACATATAGACACACACGCACGTGCCTCGTGCCAAGTGCTAAGCGCGCTATAAAAGTGCCTAAAATGCGCCATATGCGCCGCACCATGCATGTGCGCGCGTGGCTCACCTTGCATAGCACTTGTATTTTATTTTACACACACTATGGTGCAAGAGTACATATATACTCTTTAAACTTGAAGTTCCTAACCAATGTGGGATTAAACATTTATTTTGAAAATGTTCAACAATCCCCCGCCATTTTCAAAATAATCGATTATTCAATCCACGAAATCTCAAACATTATATGCATAACCAATGGTATCTTGCGATTTGAACCACTAACTTGTGAAAAGTTCATTACATCATATCGAATTACATGGTAGATAAACTTTGAACCAATGATTCTATTCGATATGTAGCATAAACGTATCACGCATATAACTTACACCAAAGAAAAAGCCATAAATATCCTGACACATTCAACATTGGCCTTGTGTCCCGTATCTTCTTGTGAATGTCTTTGGAGCCAAGCCCTTGAACTCCTTGAAGCGGCCGCACTTCACATCCACATAGGTAGTCTCCATTCTAGTACCCCCGCAATTTAAGTACTTTTAGAAGACTATTAAGAGATCATCTCAACCTCCTCTCTTTACATGCAGGTACCGAGCACTAACAACCTTGGGATGGTTATAAAAATTTAGTGCTCACAGTCACTCTTATAATGAAATTGACTGCATTGAACTCAAGACTTAACGTAATGTTAGGCGTCGAGTTGAGTTTCCACTATTGGTGACCTGTAATTTATGGGCTTGAGACCCATCCCTCTTGATGTTTTATTCACCAAGTCTCGGCAATCCTTTAGTAAGGGGATCTCGCCAAGTTTTGACTAGATTTCACATAGTCAATCGTGATAACTCCTCTTGCTATCAATTCTCCGACACAACTATGTCTCACCCAATATGTCCGGACTTACCGTTGTACATTTGGCTATAAGCCCTTGCCAATGTGGCTCGACTATCACAATGGATAGAGATTGGAGCTACTCGGTTTAGGCCACAATGGTATCTCGTGTAATAATTCACGTAGCCATTCAACTTCTTTTGAAGTTCGAGGCCAATGCAATAAACTCCGATTCCATGGTAGAACCAAACCATTAAAGTTTGCTTCTTTGAAGCCCACGAGATTGCACCTCCAAAGAAGTGTGAAAATCCACCCACTTGTGGATGCATGATTTTGATCTTTCACAATCCAACTTGCATCCGAAAATCCTTCTCGCATCCGAAGGATATCCACTATAGCATAAACCATAGTTAATTGTTTTCTTCGATATTTCAAAACTCTTCGAATTGCAAACCAATGCAACTCGCTTGGATTAATTGTAAATCTACTCAACTTGCCTACTGCCAAGGCAATATCCGGCCTAGTGCATGTCATTGCATACATTAAGCATCCAATTAATCTAGAATACTTCAGTTGTGAAACTGGATTGCATGTATTTTTCACTAGCTCAATACTTGAATCTAGTGGGGTAGAAATAGGGGCACAATTCAATTGATTGAATCTATTGAGAATTTTCTCAATATAATGAGATTGAGTTAGAGTAATACTCCCCTCATCTCTTACAATCTGAATTCCGAGTATGACATCAGCTTGCCCCATATCTTTCATTTCAAACTCGGCTTGAAAAAACCTTTTGGTCAACCAACTTGTTCCAAGTCGGTGCCAAAATCAGCATGTCATCTACGTAAAGACGTATAATGACACCATTGCCTTTTCCATCAAACTTGCTATATGCGCATTTATCGATTCATTTATTTTGAATTCAAAAGCAAGTACAACCTGGTCAAATTTTTGGTGCCATCTTGTTTTGGTGCTTGCTTTAAACCATACAATGATTTCCGCAATCTGCACACTTTATTATCATGACCGGCATTATAAACCCTTCAAAGTTGTTCCATGTATATTTCCTCATCCAATTCTCCATTTAGGAACGCCGTTTTTTTAACGTCCATTTGGTGGATGACCAAATTGTTTATAGTGCAATTGCAATAAGCAATCTGATATAGTAGCAATTCTAGCTACTGGTGAATAGGTATCGAAATAGTCTATTCCATGCTTTTGGGTGAAACCCTTAGCAACCAGTCTCACTTTGTGTTTTTCAATGGATCCATCAACTCTTCTTTTCCTTTTGAAGAGAAATTTGCATTTAATGGGTTTACACCCAGGAGGTAGATCAACTAGCTCCCAAGTGTTATTTCCCATTATTGAATCCATCTCATCATTTAATGCCTCTTTCCAGAAAGCTGCATCTCTTTCTTTCATTGCCTCCTCTACTGTTTGAGGATCAACTTCCGTATTAAAACAATACGAAATTTGTCTAGTTACTGTTTCTCTACATCCTTCAACTAGGAATGTATAGAAATCAGAACCAAATGACTTAATTTTTCGAGCTCGTTTGCTCCTTCAAGTTCGGAACTTCTACTAATTCTTTGTCATTTTCAATTTCTATGACTTCCTTCCCTTTTGGTTTTCTTCAGAATACTTTTGGTGACAGATTTAAATCTTGTCTCGTCAAAGATTGCATCCCTTGATTCAATTACGGTGTTTACCGAAATCGAATTATTAGGCTCAATTACCATGAACCTATATGCCTTACCGTGTTGTGCATATCCAATAAATATGCACTCCACTCCCTTTCACCCAATTTTCTCTTTTTGGGTTCAGTGTACTTTTACTATTGCTTTCTGACCCCAAACTCTTAAATAATTAAGATTTGGTTTTCGCTTATTCCAAAGCTCATATGGGGTGACTTTATTCATCTTTTGTGCAATTCTGTTCAAAATATGGCATGCGATCAAGAATACCTCTCCCCAAAAACCACTACTCAAACCAGAGTTTGATAGCATAGCATTAACCATTTCGGTTAAAACACGATTTTTACGCTCACCACACCATTTTGTTGTGGTGTGTAAGTGCGTAGTCTCATGGACTATTCCAAAGTGGATTCAAAGTACTTTGGATCATAGTACTCTCCTCCCCTATCGGACCTTAAACATTTTATAAAGGTCTCACATTGCAATTCAGTTTCTGCCTTATAGGCCCGAAACTTAACCATTGCATCATCTTTGGAATGCAACAAATAAACATAACAAAACTTGCTATAATCATCAATAAATGTTATAAAATATTTATTGCCTCCTATTGAGGGTGTACTATGTATGTCACATACATCAGAATGTATCAAGTCTAGCAACTTTGAATTTCTTTCAACATTAGGAAATGGATTTCTAGTTATTTTTGTTTTCATGCATGTATTGCAATTTCCTTCATATTTATCAAAATAAGGCAGTAATTCCAGATTGACCATATCATATAATTTTCTGAAATGAACATGTCCTAATCTATGATGCCATAAAAATGAAGGAGACTCCACAAGATACGCAGAAACAACATTCTTATTAGATAAAGCGATTACATTGAGCTTAAACATGCCCTCATAAGCATACCCCTTCCCTACAAATACCCCTCCCTTGGAGAGTACAAACTTGTCAGCCTCAAAGACAAGCCTAAATCCAAACTTATTCAACAGACCACCCGACACAAGATTCTTCCTCACTTCTGGTGCATAATACACGTTAGTGAGTGTTACAACTTTGCCAGAAGTAAACTTCAGATCAACACTACCTATGCCTTTAACAGGGACATTAACATCATTTCCCATGTACAAGACAGTATTTTCATCTACTGCCTCCATGGTTTTGAAGAACCTCTTGTTCTTGCAGACATGTCGAGTAGCCGAATCTACCCACCAAGCCATATCATTTTCAACGACGTTGATTTCGTATATCATAGCAATGAGATCATCATTGTCGTTACCGCACCTTTAGCGCCGCTGAGGAAGCATGATTTTTTCCTTGCTTCCTCTTCCAATGATAACATTCGGACTTGAGGTGGCCATCTTTCCCGCAGAACCAACAAGTGACTTTCTCTTCTTTTGATTCTCGATTTTGGTTGTTCGGTTTTCCCGAACCAAATAGAGCTTTTGAAGCCACCAGGCTTGTTAGGCTTGTTCGGGAAGGGCTTTTTGAACTTAGTTGCTTCCAACACATGCACCTTTGAAATCTCCCGAGCATTCTCGCTTCTTTTCCATTTTCCCGCATGCGACAATCCTCTTCTACACGAAGATGGTTAGCAAGTTCATCAAGAGATATGTCCTCTTTTTTATGCTTAAGAGTTCGTTTGAACTCCTTCCCGGATGGGGCGCTTTATCAATAATAGAAGACACAACAATTGTTTCATCCATGACAAGATTGTGTTGAGAGAAATTATTTCTAATCCTCTCAACTTCACGAAATTGTTCCATGACATGACACTTTCATCAACCATTTTAAAATTAATAAACTTTGATATAAGGAATTTCTTACTTGTCGCATCCTCCTTATGGTACCTTGCCTCCAATTTCTCCCACGCTCCTTACCGCAGGGGACGTCATGGTAGAGGTCGAACAATGAGTCCTTCATGGCGTTCGTAATATGACCTCTGCAGTGTGGTCATCTCGTCTCCCATTTCTCGCTCTTCCCGATCTCGCTCGACGCTTTCATCATCGGACTCCATAGGTTTCGGTGTATCCGAACATATACTGGATGAAGCGCCACCAAACAGAAATGCACTCGCTTCGCCACCTCGTAAAACCGCCTCCATCAAAGCGATCCAGCCTTCACAATGTTAGCCGACGCTTCTTTGATTGAAGCCATTGCAACGACATCAAACATATATACAATAAGTTCCCATTGTTAAGACCCACCACAGTCTATTCTATGCATATGACAGTGAAGCTAAAAATAAAGAGAATTAAAAGGAAGAACTGAACCCCTCCAGCAGTCTTCTTCTGTAACTGAGGCTTGGTACCGAGCAGGCACCTAGTGTGGCATATGGCACGCCCTTCGCATGAGAAACAAAAACCCAGCAAAAAAACAGTAATGCAAATTAAGATGCGCAAACTTGATGGAGATTCTGGTTGGATTTGGATGTGTATCAAAAAGTCACGCAATCAGAAGTGCGGCGTCATTGTTTAGTTTTGATGCATTCATTTCTAAACCGCTTTCACTGCGGCAACTCTTGCAGCATGAGCTGACTTGTTGGATGCTGCTACGGCCTTGTCCACCCTCTTGTCTAGTCTGGCCACGCCATAAGCTTTCTCTGCTGCTCGCCTTGCTTCCTGAGATATATAATAAAACAACCAATTAAAATACAAGGTGAAGTTTTTCCTCAACAACAACACCTCAATCCCAAATCAGTTGGGCCGGCTACATAGATCAAACTCTTGGATTGCGCTCGATTTAGTGCAATTAATAGAGTGTCCCAGTCCATTAAGTCTTTCCTAATCAATTAAAATACAAGGTGAAGTTTTTCCTCAAAAAGAAAAAATACTAGGTGAAGGAAAAAAAGCTCAAATCATCAAATAATCTAGTTTCTCAACCAGCAATTTCCAACCATAGATGGTAATTCATAGATGGAAAACCCAGTCTGACCGGATAAGACATAAGCATGTAGCTTCATTTATATTTTTAACATGGGCCTGTTTTGTCTATAATAATTAGAAAATGCTACAAGAACACCACTGGGAGCACAATAGAACATTATTGTGCGCTCACCCCATAGTATGTACTCCTCATCCCTTTCGAAAGAAAGAAAAAAATAATACATTGCCCCTCTTCCTAGCTATATGCACTTCATCAAACACAAATATAGTGATTGGGAAAGCATTTGCTACAAAATTGATGTAGTTCTTTTTGGATTTGCATTAATATGTGTACGTGTACGCACTTATCTCAACACCAAAAATGAAGCGTTCTAAATATTATGGTCCTTAATTAATCAACTTTCTTCTTAAAAAAATTAATCGACTTTCTCGACACCGTTTGAGGCACTCCATATACATTGATTAAGTCGATAGTCATCCGTTTTCTCTATTTTACATGTAATATTGCACCCTCAACTAATAGTCTATTTGTTTCTCGTGTAGTGCTTCATCTCCTTCCAATTTTCTCCCGATCACAACACATTTTCTACCAATTTTTTCTCGATCACAACTTTGTATTCGTATTTCTCGATCACAAATTAATGATTGTTGATGTCTATATAACAATGTGAGTTGTGTTGTATTATCTTTTTTTATCGTGTTAAATATTATTGGAAATCGAAGCTCATGTTAAGTAGTAAGTGAATCAAGTAATCAAATTTTCTTATGCTAAGTGATAGGTCAAGTTAGTAGTTAGGATTATTTGGTTGATACATATTAACGATTACTACACAATTTAATTATTAAGGGTCTATCCTAAACAAAATCTTTACATTTGAGCTTAAAATGATGAAAGGGATGCAACCCAATGGATAATTTTTCATTAAATATATCTAATCTATATGGTAAGTTCGACCCCCTTGGGCCCTGTCCCTAGAGTCTGGTTCCACACCTGGCTGTGCGTGCTGTTAGGGGGTGTTATTCTAGCATTTTCCTTAATAATTAATATAAAAACATAACTAATTCAGGCAGAAAACTTCAATTACCTGAACTGCATTAAGAACTTTTGAGTGGTAAACTGCCACTGGGGACACAAGATGGATGTTTTGTGTGCATGGAATATCGAGGACCCAGCTTTGCTAATGACCTGATTGTGTCTCTCCATTTCCAAAGGTGTACATCTGAAGCCCTTGTCTTCTTCCCTAGTGCCAGGCCCCATCATACCGATGCCCATTTGCGAATCGGTACACTCCAAATCCATGCATTTTATCGGCAAATATTCTCCAACATAGGTGTCTCCATTTCTGCATACAAATGCAAAATCATCAGTATAAAAGTTTCATTAGTGTTCACCCAGAATGAAATTGCATCTTCATATGAATCACACCAAGAAAAAACTTGTTCACACCAAAAATGATAGGGGCCTTGACTTGTTCCGATGAGATAAATCATAATTAAAGGTTGGGACACCCATATATAGTTATCATAGCCTCAATCCCAAATTAGTTTGGGTCGGCATGGATCAAACTCTTTCATTGAGCTTGAGTTAGTGCACCCATAGGGCCATAGTTAACAAAAGAATAATAAAAATAAACAATATGAATTTAGCACTCAATTGACAGGTAATGATAGTTAAAAAAAAAAATAGTAATCCAATGAATCTACCCTATGCGTGCCCCTTTGGATCCTATTTTTTTTCCAAGCCTAGGTCGCCCATTGTATCTTGTTGTCCTAAATTATCCAACTCAACCTCATGTTGAGAGATTTCCTTCCATTCAACAACCCATCAGCTTGCTCACTGATTTTTCTTAAAATTTTCATCTGTATTGCAGCCATCACTTGAACTACGTACCAATTACCATGAACTCCAAATATTCGGCTCCATTCCAACCATTTTCGATCCACTCCAACCAGAGAATGGTAACACAAGCATGGAATAAACACATCAAACTCTAAATCTAATTAGCATTGTAATAAGTTTCTAATACTCATGCCAATAAAATATCCTACATAGTTTTGAACTAGCTAGTCAATCATCAGATATTGTAAACCAACTCATCACATATCGAGCCTACAATCCACCAAGGCACTAACGAGTTCAACATACTCATTGAATTCACGGGCATGATTCAAAACAATAGAGTTAAATTTGCTACCAAGCAAGGCACTGATATACCGATGTTGGCCAATTCACCCATCATTCAAATTTCTTAAAGGACTTTAAGCCCATGTTTTATCTAGAATCAAAATGTAAGAGCTACAAGTCTAAACGCCCACCAAAATCACCTCCAAATTAAATGTGAATTGAATCCTTGATCCATTAAATAATACATGATCATACCAGTGTTAGCCACCAAACGATTAGAATTTTCTTCCAGGGATTAAGAGATATCAAACCCTCTTGTTATATTAAATGCCTACTCGTGTCATCACTAAGAGTCGAATGCCTCTAATTGTCTCCAAATCAAACATGAAATGAGTCCTCAACGCATCAGAAAAGGTTTGGTCACACCACACTAAAATCAAAGCATGCATGCACATCGAGTCACATGAATTCATAAGATGATTAGTGAGCTATTATTGATTCTCAAAGTTAAGAAAGAGTAACCATAATTTGTCCAAAAATAGAAAGTGATTGATAAGAAGCACATCATGGACCACAGGCAACTCATTCAAGAAATTTACCTTTTCGCCATCAATTCAACTTGAAATGTCAAAGAAAGGCAAAAGTTTTCTATGAATTTTTTTAGGTATACTTTTCGATGAATTAATGAGACGCCCCCATGCCAATAAATCACGTCACTTCAATTTAATATTTTTTGAGAAATAGGACCAATGGATATAATTGTGACAATTCTTCGAGCCTAAAATAATATGTTGCTGATCTATGGGAATTATTGAACTAAGGAAAAAGAGAAAGACATGATAAATCAATGGAACAAAAAATTTAAGGCATATGAAAAGCTTCTCAGAGACATGGTATCGCTGCACTAATGGCATCGTTACCATGTACAAAGAGACAAACTCATCCATACAATCCACAATCTTATGCAATTTGTATTTATTTTATGATTCTATCTATAAAATTATTTTAATGTTGACTCAAAGCATCAAGCATTCGACAAATAAATCTCGAGTCGCAACATTGTCAACATACCAAGACAAATTCAAAATATTACTTACAATCTTCAAGTTCAACAGACACATCAATAATTTAGCTGCTATGGAAGTTCTTTCTAAAGAACCTTCATAAAAACGCCAAAGACCTTCAACTTTAAAAGACCTTTTTTGGTTTTAAAATGACTATCAGACTTATTTTGCTTCTATAGAAGTTATATAAGGAACCTACTCACAACTAACGCTAATGAGCACTACAAGCAATAGTTCATAACCTTATCATCTTGGCCATCACAACCTCATGATGCAAAAAATTGCAAGGTTCGTCATTTTCTTTACAGTTTCAAATCTTGTACTCTACTCGTATATCAAACTATGAAGTTAAGCTTTAATTGCTTAGCAACATGTAATAGATGTAAGAAGAGAAATCATCAAAGAAAAACTCAGAATCTTTTTATGCTTGATACCTGTATGACAACTCATTATAACAAGGTGATCTTATTCTGATAAGGATATATCAATAGCGACATTAAATGAAAAGTGACTCCAACCACTATTGCACAACGAAGAGGCAACAACATATGTATTATTTAAGTGTTCATCTAGAAAATACATGGCTGTACGCTAACGTCCGCTAAGAAACCATGATTCTAGAAATATATGTAGATATGTAACATCTTGCCTCTAAAATCCCAAGAACAGCTAACAACATGAGTCATGACAAACTTACCATTTAAACTCAAGACCTCACAAACCTGAGCTCCACTACCATGACAAATGACCACTACATAGTACATACCAAAGCTACAGAAAAAACAAACAAGTCTAGGAATATATGTCATATCAAGTTATCCTAAACTATACCCATTGCTACCTAGATGGCATTTAATTTTCTTTGTGGTAGCTCACCATCAATTGCACTTAATCAAGCACAATGAAAAAGTTTGATCCATGTAGCCGACCCCAATTAATTTGGGACTGAGGCTATGTTGTTGTTGTTGTTGTTGTTGTTGTTGTTGTTGTAGCGCTCCTCCCGAATTAAGAGCAAAGTGTTTAGCACGCATTGAGAAAGAGAGTAACCAAAGAAGTGGATGAAAGTATTCAAACAGAAAGACAAACAGAAATTGAAATATTACCATTATTCATCTGATGCAAGTAAATCCAACAATACATATAATCAATTCAATGAACATACGTTCTAAGACGAGAATAATTAAGAATTGGACATGTATCATATATCATATACGATGGCTTACAAAGAAAATTTGCGTCATCTTAAGAATCTTTCCTACTTAAAAGGGAAATAACACTTTCGTATTATTATCCATGCACCAAAACCATGACTATCACAATGTAAATTTTGAAGTTCCATTAACTGAACTAACTGATACGCACAACAGTCCCAAAAGAGCATAATTTTCAATCAGAAGATCGTTTTTCGGGACTATGAATACTCTTGTTAGAAGTTAAGACCCCGCAATAGGCAATCTACAGCCCAGACCTCGTAGATGCAAGTTTAAGGCTTTCCGCAACAGAACATGCAAACTATGCTATCCACATTCTACAAGTACAAAGAATCAAAATCTAGTCACATAGAGTTCTAAAGTTGATGGGATCACAAAATGAAAATTTATACATCATCAAGAATCTCAAATACCAAATTGGGCAAATTCCAGAACTTCAAAACAATGAATATCAAACAACTTAAGCCAATTCAAAACAAAACAGAATAGCCAGGAAATCAATCAATACCCAAAAGATTAACTGAAATGGTAGTGTCCAAGGTCATGCTTGACGGCCCACTTAAGCTCCCCTAACATATCTACTCCCATCCTCACACGTACGGACTCCACAGCCATGACTATGCCCATTAGACCACTCTCCAGCATAGACATCATCAGTGTAAAACCTATACACATCAAAACCATGCCTCAATCCCTGCCTATACTGCCCGCGCTACCGACTTCCCCTCGCTCACATCTCCACCCCATGCCCATTGTATTTCTCATCCACCCACTCCCCCTCATACCTCCCTCTCATGTAATAGTAATAATACATGCACCCACTCCCAGAGCACTTCCCTTTATGAAATTTTCCCTCTTAGACGTCGCCGTTGCTGTAAACCTGAATCCTAGACCCCAATACAACTGTTTCTTGGTCCTGGGCTTAGACCCAATTGACCTAAGAAAAAGGGAAGGCCAAGCCGCCCAATTCAATCGTGAATTGGAAGAAACTGGGTGGAGTTTCGCGAATTGCAATTATTGAACATTTTGTCATCACCATGCCATTACCTTCTCTTTGTCAACCTTAATTAGTATCATCAACAATGATGTTCATTCAGAACACAAACTTCAATAGTTTTGTTAATACAATGCCACTTATTTTATATGATAAGTCATAAAGCTTAATCACAAAGGATCCTTTTCAAATTATACATAATCAGCAAAAGAGTTAAGTTGTGGCAGAGCTACCAGTTGAAGGAATGTAAAGGCGTGCTAATAATGATCACGGCTCGAATCGCTTTTGATTCACATCAATTTTTCCCAGGCAGTCAACTGTGGCTCCTGTAGCAGGAAAAAAAAAAGAGCTGTTCGTCTTAAATTTCTTGACATAAAAATGTACAATCTTAACACGCTTTGGCACGACAAGGTCAAGACTTGATAATGGTTTTGCTCCAGAACTTGCAATTTAGCATTAGCTTTTGCATTGAAGACACAGACACCATGTTGAAGTGTAAGATGTAACATCTATGATATAAATCATACTTATGTCTTAAAGAGGTCAAAAGAACTGTCGAAGGGTTCATCCCACGACACTATTGATATAATTGTTTGCAGCATCACAGAATAGGACTTCAGGTTCGCAGCAACAAAAGTGGTTCAAGAATGCATTTTTTGCTTTTAGTAGTTTTGGGCATCAAGATTAAGCCAACTATCCCATATGCTTTTGGTAATTTTGGGCGAAGGAGGAGATTTGAACCAACAAAGGACCACAATTTTTAACTTCATAAGAGATGTAAATGAAGTCTTTCCCGAACAACCTGACACCAAGAGCTATTCCACAGAAAGGATGCAAATGGGAAGAGACCAAACAATTAACCCTGGGAATTAAGCCTAACTGAACTCTGGCAGTGAGAAATCAGTGATATATTAATGAGTTGGCCAACGAAGGATCCGATTTTATATTCCTACTCAACAGTCCCTAACCAAATAAGTTACTCCCCTTGGACAAAGAACACATTTATTTCCAATCAAGCCATCCTGAAACATGAATCATCACATTTAAGATGCCTGAATAAGACATCACTAACTTCTAGTTTTCGCTCTCGAACTCGCCTAGTCACTTCCACATGGCTTCCTAAACATTAGAGAATCTCCATAAAATTCACCAACAATCGAAGTGCCAAATTATGTAAGCAGTTAAGCATAGAAGAAATGGTTTTGCAGTACAAAAAGACGCATTGTTTCCTCTAATTAGGAGTTTCTCTCAGGTGAATCATTCCATTGAAATCTCTAAAACGGTTTCCGTCGGGAAGCTAGTAAATCCAGAACAAGAAAAACGGAGGGGAAGCAAACAGGAATACTTAGTGAGAGCTCTAAGTAAAGAACAGTGAAGCTTCTCCAAACGGCTAGCTAGAAATTTCTACTTTCGAGTTTCAATTGACCAGCTATGATGTTTACATTCAACAATTGGTTCAATAAATACGCAGATTGAAAAAATACCTCCAAGCAAAGAACAGTGAAGCTTCTCCGAACGGCAAGCTAGTACTTTCAAGTTTCAACTGATTAGCTATGATACTTACACTTTTCAACAATTGGTTCAATAAATACGCAGATTGAAAAAATACCTCCAAGCAAAGACCAAAGCCACACTAAAGGGGGACAACTGAGACAAACCATGCTTCACAATTTCAAGCTCCAGGTGGGTACTCTAGATTTTTCAGCGATAAGCCCCAAAAGTACTAGAGAAAAACAAAAGCTAACTAAAAAAGCCTCATATGCCCTATACCAATAGAAACACATCATCAACCATGACCCTAGAGATCTTCAATGTCATTTACAGATGATAAGGGAAAGAAAGGTAAGAGAGAGCCTCATTGGTCATTGGTTAAGGTATCTCCCCAAAGCCACACCACATAACTCAATAAGAGTGGTAGATAGGCCACATTAGGTGGAATTTCTTGAGGAAAAATCATGCCTTGGTTCCACTAGGACCCAAGCTCTATAAGAGGTATTTCTACATTTTGCCTTCACTTTTGGGATAAGGTCCTGAATCAAATGAATTCACTTTTAGACCTTAACTTCCACAAAAGGTGACAGAATAAGAGAAATTTTGGTCTGTTTGATCATTGTGGGTGTCTATATGGAACATGCAAAAGGAATGACTAATTGGACAAAATTGACATGGACTGGAGTAATAAGGACTCGTATATAAATATAACTATAGGAATGATTGGCTCAAATTAGTTATTCAGAAATACATATAACTATAGTTTGCCAATGAATCTTCTACTAAATAATATGATTAATCTACCATTTCAAATAAAATTATATCATACTAAGTTGGAAAACGTAATGCTGAATAATTATCCAATTCCAGAACAGTAGTTGAGTTCACTTAAATATTGATGCTCAGTTTTGCAATTAGGCCATGTATGATTACAAAGAAAATGTTCTATAGGAAAAGAACATTTTTTTAAGAAAGTTTCCCCAACAAATGTTCAAAAGAAAATTTTCATATATGTGTTTGATTGCACATAGACTTGTTCATGGGCCGAGCTTGGGCCGAGCCTGGGCCTAAGAACCTTATAGCCCAAACCCAGCCCACTATATATATGCGGGCCTACACATAGGCCAAAGCCCCAAGCCATCAAGCCCATGAATAAATATTTTAATATTAAAAAAATCTAAAAAATTAACTTATTTATTCATTTAATAAATTTTTGTGGACTTTTTTGACACCATATGTGTTTATATATGTATATAGTATATTCATATATTTTGCAAATGGGAGGAGTAGTTCAAATGGTAAACAACTAAACATCACCTAACGTGTGCATTAGGTCCTAGGTTCAAACCTCTCATACAATACTTATTATTTTAGAACATATTAGTTATAAACTGATATTTGGGTTGGGCCCGAGCCGGGCTTGGGCTTTTTAAGGGGGCCAAAGCCCAGCCCATTTTAAAGCGAGCCTACTTGGGCTCGGGCTCGAGCCGGGCTTTTCTTGAAAATAGTTGTACAAGCCCGATTATTTGTTCACGGGCTTAGGCGGGTCGGGCGGGTACCCGAGCCCATAATCATGTCTAATTGCACATATAAGAATTTTTCCCTCAAAACTCACCAACAACAAATTTTTTAAATAAAATATGAAAACTTATCATATATATTAATTTTCATATTTAAAATATGAATTTAATGCGTCTTAATATGGAAACTCATATTTTCTCAATAGAAAACTCAATTTGCCTGCCATAATAGGTGGAAAAATAAATGGGTCTTAATATGGAAAATTGGCAACTCTGAGAAAATGTTCCGCAAGAAAATTTTGGCTATAAAACGCATGAAAATGTCATTTTCCCACAGAATTTGTCATTTTCTTTAGAACATTTTCCTTTTCCGTCCAATCAAACATGGCCTTAGATGTTTTGTTGGATTTCTTCTTTCGTCGTTAGAAAGATATGAACCAAAGATAGAATGGAGACGGAGTTCTCTGGCACCATGGAAAAAGTTGCTCGCGACCCTCACGCCGATGAGGACGACAAGGCAACTAAGAAGGTCAAGAACAAGACCACGGTCGACAGCGAAGAGAAACAAACAATGGAAACGTGTTCTGGTGAAATCAGCGCACCTTAGGATGCAGTGATGGGCAATGAGAATCAAACAGATAATCCATTTGACAGTTCCTCTCACAAGCAGGTCCTAACAACAGACAGTATGTCCTAAATGGACTACTCAATGGTCTCTTACGAGATCACGGTGGATGACTCTGAAGTCACCCTCGACTTTACATCAGATCCTCCATGTATAACCTTCTCTGACAAAGTTGTTCATCGATTGGAGGGTTCGATCGAAAAAGATGTTGTTGTTCGTCTTCTTGGACGAAACATTGGATACAAGGCCCTACATGACAGACTCCTGATCCTCTGGAAGTTTCCAGTGCCTTTCGCTTAATCGACATGGATAATGGCTACTGCATGTTAGATTCTCCAACTTAGATGACCACTACAAAGCTCTCCTTAAAGGCCCCTGGCCCATTATGGGCCACTACCTAATCGTACAACCATGGTATCCTGATTTTGATGAGTCATTAGAAGATTTGTAAAAGGTTGCGGTCTGGGTCCGTTTTCCAAGAATGCCTTTCTACTATTACAACAAAAATGTTCTTAGGCACATCTCAAGACTCCTGGGGAAATTCATCAAAATTGACTACAATACAGTAGCCTCCAAAAAAGCAAGATTTGCCCGAATGGCCATTGAAATTGACCTCTTCAAACCTCTATTATCCAGAGTCAAGGTCAACGAACGGATCCTATATGTTGAGTATGAAAATTTGCCAATGATTTGTTACAAATGTGGTTATTATGGTCATACGAGAGCTTCTGGTGATGAAATCCCACATGTTCATGCTAAATCCCTTGACGCCGTTCTTGACGCTGGAATTACCCAGAAACCTGTTGGAGTTAGAAATCGCAATGTCCAAGAGGGGCACTGCCTTTGGCCCTGGATTCACGGGGCCAAACTAGAAAGGAAACCCAAATTTGGCAACAATGGATCTGCAGATCCAAAAATCTCAGGAGAGTCGAGATTTCAGGTCCTACCCCAGGAAACTAATCCTGAAGATTCTGATCCTTCTCCACAAGGATATTTCCAGCCTACACCAACTCAACCTACCCATAACCATTTAACCAAATCCCAAACCAAGACCCAACCCAAGAAAACCTCATCAATATATAAATCCGGGCCCCCTCCTCAATCCAAAGACAAGCAGCCCACTACATCCAAAGCCCAATCTCAGCCAAAGCCAGGTCCACTTTAGCACAAGGGAAAGAAAACATTACCCTTAATGCTCTCCCTCAACCCAAAACCAAATCTACTCTTCCCAGCCCACCTCAGAACCTATCTTGAGCAGTTCCCAACTCACAAGATCCTGCCTCGCATTCTGTCTCCCATCTCCAACCATCCACCAAACCTCCCATTTCCACAAACACTCCTCCAAATCCCTACTCGCCATCGAACCCTCACCTCCGTTATGGGAACAATACCAAACCACCTGATAAGATTGGTGTTGTCGTGGGTTCACGGCTAAAGTTGAAAGGGAAACATGAGGCTAATGCCTCCACATGCTCTGCTGCCATGGATGTAGAAACCCAACGGAATAATGCCTTACTTGAGATGGAAGTCGAGGAGGTATCTGACGAAGACTCCATTGACTTCGATGAAGATGGAGACTAAACTGCCCCTCTCCAATACATTTCAACTAGTTTTAATGTCTCTCCCCATACTAGTATGGAATTGTCAAGGAGCTGCGGACTCGCATTTTCTGAACATGCCGAAAACGATGGTGAAAATTCACCACCTTATAATTGTAGTTTTACTTGAAACCCGTATAAGTGGAAATATCTATCTCGAAATTGGGCTTTCCCCGTTCTCATCGAGTTGAGGCCATTGGTTTTTCAGGTGGCATTTGTGTACTATGGTATGATGATATTGAACTCTCCATTGTGCGGTGTGACTAGCAGTAAATCTATATGAAGCTAGCACTCAAAACCAAGTGTTCCCTTTATTTCACTGCGGTCTATGGTAGCCCGACACCCAAAGAAAGATGTCCCCTTTGGCCGAAACTCTCCTCCATATCAGACTCATGTAATTCCCCTTGGATGGTGGCAGGAAACTTCAATGCTCTTCTTTCCAAAGACGATAAACTCTCATCAGGCCGTACCAACTTCTCCCCTTGTAAGAAATTCAATACATAGGTTGAAAGTTGTGATATGCAAGATTGTGGCTTCACTGGTCCCAGATTCACTTGGGCGAGGGGACTGTGTCATGAACGACTAGATAGAGCGTTGGTTAACACATCATGGAATCTCCAGCTTTCATTGCCCAGGATCACTCATATTCCTCGAGTCTGCTCTGATCATAGCCCACTGCACATCTCTCTCGAGCTGAGCAATGTGCCTTCCCATCCTCCTTACCATTTCAGATGCCTGGCTGCCTGGGAGAGTCACCCAGATTGGCCACTTTTTGTTTTAAACAATTGGAAAGATGAAGCCTCCCTCAATGAATGCATTGCTAATTTCTCTTTGAAGGCAAATATTTGGAACCGCAAAGTTTTCGACAACATTTTCATGAGAAAGAAGCGTGTCCTGGCTAGATTAACTGGTGTTCGCAAGGCCTTAGATATCAAAGCCATTAACAGCCTTAGGAAACTTGATCTCATGCTCAAATGTGATCTTGAACGTATCTCGACTTATGAGAATCTTCTTTGGCATCAGAGATGTTCTATGAACAGAATCCAGTATGGGGACAAAAACTTACTTCCATAAGGTGGCTAGGGGCAGAGCCAAAAGCAAAGTCATCAAGGCTCTCTGCCTCCCAAATGGCTCATGGTGTTCCGGTCAACAACTTTTAAGGGAGGAAGCTGCCCTCTTCTTCTCGAAGGTGCACTCTGCAGATCAGTCAGTACTTCAACCATACCCAATCCGCAATTCCTTTCCTTTGCTCTTTGCAGGCCCATCATCTATTCTCTAAGCTCCAATACATAAGGATGAAATCAGAGACGCTCTCTTTGATATGGCACCCCTGAAAGCCCCAGGCTTAGATGGGATCAATGCGCTATTCCTTCAGAAACATTGGAATGTAGCAAGATCAAACATTTGCCAAATGGTTCTAACTGCTTTAGATTCTGGAATAATTGATGACAGATTGAACAGATCAATTATCACCCTCATCCCTAAAATTGAAGTCCCTGAGTCTTTCAGCAATCTGAGGCCTATATCTCTTTGCAACATCTGTTACAAACTTATTACTAAAATTGTTGCAAGAAAACTCAAGCCTGTTATGCCCATTCTGATACATCCCTCTTAGGACAGAGTATCAGCAGTTGCTATCGTTGGTGATGATAGCCAAGAGGACAGAGCTTATGAATATCCGGCAGACACATGGAGAGTCAGTCATGGCATATATGGGCAGGTATCAGCATTTGCTACTATTTGCCGAAGGTGTGGCTGATAGAGACAAGGATCGAGTCCACTTTTTCTACAAGGGTCTAGTTCCAGCTATTGGAGGGATCGTGGTCACTACCTTGCCACCCACAGTACAGGATGCATATGAACGCAGTCTGGCCAGAGAGGCTTACTTTCGCACTCACCCCGAGGAGGGTTATGCTCCACCGAGTGAGACATTGTCTAAGCAGACTCCATCGTGGCAGGACAAGATGAGGAAGAGGAGCAAGCACCATGGACAGAGTGATAGCAGGGCACAGAGTGTGGGATCAGTGGCGCCGTCTACACGGCTAGCACGCACATCGGTGGCCCCACATTCCCTAGCTCCTAGTTACGCTATCCGACCACCTTTGGCAGTACAGTCAGTCTAGCAACAGTCACAACATGGTATCGAGGGCAGAGACAGAGGTACGTTGAGTGGGCAGCAGGGACATAGGCAAAGATCAATACCTCAAGGACTTGGGCCGCAAAGTTCTTGCTTTGAGTGCAAACAACCAGGGCACTTTAGAGACAAGTGTCCGCAGCTTGCCAGAGCACAATTGCAAGCCAGAGAAACAGCCATATCGTTGCTGAGCCAAATCCTGAGGCGACGCGCAACCGTACAGAGGGTATGACATTTATTTATTTTTGCAATATGCATATAACAATGATTCAAAATGTTATGAGTAATTGCGTATGGCGTCTGATTGTGATCGTCAATGCCCCACGAATACATTGAGTTGTCAAGGCAACTTGGTCAAGTTCACAGTTCATGATTGAGTAGTTTTAGCTAGTAGATGTGGTTGCGACCTGCTAAAGTTGATGGACATGCTCTCATGTTGTTTTGAAGTAACTGGACTAAATCCATAGCTCAATATGTAAGTCAAGCTGTGTCCAAAACCCATAGTTTAAATGATTTAAAAGTCAAGCTGTAGCCGAGACTTGCAGCTTGATGGATTAAGATATCGAACTAATTAAAGCGACTCTCCGTAAGTTTGCGGCTTATGTCAAATGTCGAATTGTCTAAAGCGACTTTGATAAGTCCTCAGTTCGATAGGACACGTTAGAAGCACTTCCCTTTTATTGTTTAAATTTCTGATAAGGAACTCACTCGAGTTTAAATTAATTTCGAGGACTAAATTCTTATTAGTTGGGAAGGCTGTAACGACCCGAATATTTTATTTTTGTTTGATTGCTTGTATTATCTATCTATCTAAGATACACGAGTTATTTATTTTATTTCTCCAATTTTGCGAGCGAGGCTCTTCGGGATGTGTGCGACACATGGGTGTATGTGATAAGTCTGTATCTTGACTAGACTTGGGATTTACTTATAGGTTTAAGTAAAACTAAATAAGTTATGTTAACTCGTGACTTAAAAGGCATGAAATATATCATGAGCCTAAACTAGATTAAATCTCTTAAACTAATAAAAATAACCTAAGTCAAGTATTCTCCCATTCAAGAAATCTAAGTGAGTCCATAAAAATGGATATTAATGCGTATACACAATAGATAAGAATGCCTAACTTGAAAAAACGTGACTTAGGCTATGTTCTAACTTAACACAAAAAAATTATCCATTTGGAACCCTATCAAAGTTAATGGAATCCATTCAAATTACTAGAAAGCCTAATTAAATTATAATAAATACTTAAGCCCAAGTTATGAAAAATGTCATCACAAAGCTTAAGTGTGGAATTATTTTATGAAAAATAAAATAAAAAAAAGGAAGAAGAAGAGAACATGCAAAAAAGGTATGAGCTATTAAAGGGGTTTCTTCTCTACAACATGCAAAAAAGGAGAACATTGAACATAGAACATAGAAGAGAAGAGAAGAAGAGTTTGTACATGAAGTGTTGTCCATGGAAGATTGAAGGCTCGATAGTGGTTATGAGACTAAATCTCTACAAAGAGAAACAAGCGAGAACCAGAGAGCAACTAGGGTATGCACTTTTACCTTCTTTTCATCATTCTAAATTTGACAAATTGGGGTTTCCTTGTGAATGCTTTGAGATTATGAGATTTTAGATTTGTTTTACTCTCAAAATAATGTTCAAATATGAAATTCAAGCTAGCTTGGTGATTTAATTGAGTTCTTTCTTGTTTATGACAAATTTTGGTCAAATTTGGGATTTTTTTTTGCACATAAACATATGAGGATGAATTATTGTCAAAAGGATCTTAAAAACTCTTGTTTTTGCACTTTTAAATCATGATTTATAGTGGACTTGAATGCTGGACAAGATCAAGTATAATTGGGTTCATGACAATGATCTCTTGAAGTTTTAGGGTTTTTGAATGTCTTTGGTCAATGTCAAATTAATATTTGTTGATGATGTACTTTGATGTTGATAAAGGTATTAGGCCTAGATTTCCATGTTTTGAAGTGTCCTAAAGTGTTTTACAAGGTTCCATGGAAAAACAAGAAAAATGGGGGATGAACTAAATTTTTCTCAAGTCTATGTACAATCCCGCATGGGTAGCACGTTAGGCGTAGTCTTTGTAAAATAAGCATAACTTTCTCGTTTTAAGTCCGTTTTTCCAAATAAGTTTTGAAATAGGCGAAATTTATTTACTTAATGAGCTGATTTTCTACTTAAGGTGTTCCGGGCATCAAATGATGTCGGAATTAACCCAAATTTCCAGAACGTGTTATTGGATGATAATAAAGGTGTCCATCGAGTGTCGTGATTTCCCGGCGTGTCTAACTCAGTTTTCAAGTCATGCTTCGAATAAAAGATCAACATTTACAAATAAGGACTTAAAGTTTTACTTAGAGTCTCAAATTTGATTTTTGATCGTATTAATGAGATTTTATCACTCTAAAGCCTTGGTTTAAGTTAATAGACTTCACGGAACCAACCCCAAGAGTTTTAGAAATTTTTATTGTGTTTTGAGCTATTTTTCAAGTTGAAGAAAAACTAACTTTCAAATATTTATTTAAAGGTCCCTAATGGGCTGTTTTGCAAACTAATGTTGTACACCAACTTGAAAAGAGTTCTAATGATCTAATTAGTTCAATAACACCTAAAGACAATAGATAAAGTGTGTTGAACAATGTTAAGCAAGTCTGGGCACTTTCAGCAGAGCTAAGTACCCAAGGAGGACTTGAATTAATAAAAAAGAACCATTAGACACCAAATTGACTTAGAATGATTTGTGGGTATATTCATGGGATTGTTAAGCATCAATATGTTAAATTACATTGCTCACACAATAAGAACCCTTAGTAGCTAATACCAAAAGCACAATAGAGTGTTTAAGTTATAAATGGTCAAGTCAACTACAAATTGAACTATATGAGACACAATGATTGTAAATGCAACTCAATGAGCTCTAACACACATAAAACAAAAACTCTAAATGATACGAGGGACCTAGAAAACAAGTGGTGGGTATCGGAAGAGTGTTGCGGGGCGTGTGGGAGCCGTTGTAGCGCGACTTTTATTGCATTTTGAGGTAAGTGAACCAGCAGGGGCCTCCATAGTAATTCATTTCACTTATTTGACTTATTTCTTTGTAAGAAAACCAATACGATGCTCAATTTGATTTCATTACCTTTTTCTTGTGATAAATTCTTGAATTAAACCCTATTTGAATTCCTATTCTCGTTATGTGAGTGTCTCGAGATCTAAGTGTGTCAGGAAGGTACCCGTGGGTGCGGCGTTCGACTTGCTATCGTTTACACCCCTGTGTTTACTGGATCTTTGAGTGTAGTCGAGGGTGCGGTGTTCGCGTCTGCCATCTACACTCTTGTGGACTACTCTCCATTTTGAACTCGCGGACTTAGTCCACAGTTCTAGGAAGTCAAGTTTGCGGCCACGGGCTCGCAGCTTGATGGATTTGGACCGCTTAGACACCCTTCCTCTTGCTTCTTTGGCACTCGTTCATCATTGTTATTTCTTTAGCCTATTTATCATGCATTTACTTTATTTCATATTTATTTACATTCCCGCATGATCTTTAAAATTCATGAAATATTGTTGAGACTGCTCTAGCTTTACTCACTAGAATTGTCTCCGTTTTTTGTGACAATTGCAGGTCCCTCGAGCAGTAAGGGAAAAAAGCCCGTACTTGGTGATTACCTCTGAAGTACTTTCAGAGTCGGCTTCCTCACTTTTACGTTGTAGGTTATTTTGTTGTTTTGTATATAATTATGAACTATATACTGATGTTTGTATACTTTTGGGTTATGGGATTGAGAGATACACTGGATATATGTATATGATTTTTTTTTGTCACATGATATACATGAGATCACTTTTGCAGGATTTTCACATTTAGGCTTTTCCCGACTTTAAAATTAATTACTTAGCTGCTTTAAATTACTTTAATGATAATTGCTTCTGCTGCACATAAATGATAACTCTAAATAAACGATAAAATAATACTTAATAAAAAAAGAGGCTCACTAGGCGTGCGTTGACCTTGTGGGGGTTGACCGGGGGTCCACGCAGGTCTAGGCCGGGCGGGGACCAGTTTGTGGGAACTAGGACCGTCGCATTATCCTATTTGCAGAAGCTAATGATACACAGGTGGGGGTGATTAAGACTATCCTAGACTCCTTTTGTCTCTTCTCTGGGCATTCTGTGAGTGAAGAAAAGTCACTACTCTTTGTATCAAACAATGTCGATGATGCCTCCGCTAACCATCTCAGAATTTCCAGTGGATTCCATCTCATGAAAGACCTTGGAAAATACCTTGGTGTCCCTAGTCTTCATCAAAGAGCCTCTGCCTCTAATTTTCAACTTCTCACAAAATAAAATGAAAAACAAGTTGTTCAGATGGAACCCCAAGGCATTCAGTCTAGCTGGAAGAACAACGCTCTGTAAGGCAGTCCTCTCTGCATTCCCTTCCTACACTATGCAATCGGCTTACATCCCAAGAAGTCTACGTGACAAAATACAACAAGTCAAACCAAAGCACTGTTGGAGGAATTTGTGAATTAAAACTTTGGGGAAAATGCAAGAAAAACATAATACAGTCGATCGAGGCTTGAGTTATACTCAATGTCCTGAAGAGTATTTCGCCCCGCTATGGTGCTTACGATCTAATGATGACAGTCTCCCAGGATACAACAATCATATTAATGATCGTAGCACTCCAAATCATTAGTCTACAAACCAATAGAATGATTCAACACTCATTTCTGACTCAAAACCATGAAAAAGAGAATGATATTTTTAATTTGACTCATTTTCTTCACCTTCTAACTCTTTTAACTATTATAAAAACTATCCATCTAGCGAATATATATATAGACTTTCATGTGTCTATTAGGAAAGACTTGCCTCTTAGTGAATAGACACACCGTTTAGTATGTTATGTCCCTCCGCAGCTAGGTTAGGTTTCCGCCAGACTTAACTCATTTTTTAGGCTTTTAAAATCATTCCCCTCGATATCAGTTTACTTGACATTAACAAACTTACAATTAGTGGCCACAAGTTTGTCTTCTCATTTCTCATTTTTATGAAAATTATTCCATAATCAAGTAACTATCCAACGATAATCTTCAACATATAAGTCTAGATTTACCATTTTATATGCATCATTTTATTCTCTGTCACTTGAGATTATTAGCCGGCTTACAACATATGCGTTACATAGACAATTACATCCAATACGGAATATCCTCCAAGCTCTTTGAAAGTCATAATGTTGCTTTTCTAGCTAATTTTATTAAAGCGCTCAATCATTTAGATTCCAACGTGAATCTAACAATACTCCCATTTCTTTGAGGATTTCCATGTGATACAAGCATTTCTTCTTTAAATTCATCATTTAAGTTGTGTCTCTCAACATCTATTGTTTTGCTTTATTAGCAACCTACTGGTGTAGAAGTTATTATAGACTAGTGAATTTCTCTCGAAGAAATCAAGGCTTGCTTTCTCTCAAATAAAGCCTTAAGTTATCAATTTAATTTGCTTCATTTTAAGCAATTTATCCATCCGCCTTTAATTAGATTTTAAAATTCATTTACACTTCAAAGGCTTCGACTTGATGGATTCAATCTCAGTATTGATAACTCCTCAAAATAATATGTTCTTCAATAAATGCCTTCTCCAAAATACTTTTATTGGGACTCATAATTTATTTTCTTTTATTCGAAAATAAAGACAATTTTTATGCACACCCCCACATCTTTCAAGTATTGATAGACATAATATACATCTTCAACTCGGAAGATATAACTATTAAAATTAGGGCTTGCAATTAAATTGCTTCCAACCCCCACAATTTTAATAATTCAATGTTAATTCACATAGCATTGATCCTTGTGTTGCACTCACACATGGTCTACCTATATATACATTCATTGTTTTTCATGTACTGATAACTGATGATTAACGTTTATATATAAATGCACTTCGTGATCTTTTAGCAGTTAATTCAAATGAAATTATTCATGCTATAAGTCATGCCGCTCAGAATTTTGATGAAGTCATAGCATTAACATCCAAATAATGAAAGTATATATATAACACAATTGCAACTTTCTAACCCCATGATAAGGCACAATTAATGGGCATCAATATGTATGAGATAGTAACCCAACATTGGCACCCGTTCATGGCACAAAGGCCCTGCGTATCACTGTTTGGCCCTCTCCGTGCAACAAGAAATTGGACCTTTTAACAGACCACACCAACCGCAACAACAATCTCTAATTTTAGAGATTCTAATGATGTATGCATCATAATCTCTATTTTTAAAGTTGTTGCAACCCAACATTGCACCTTTTGAGGACATTCACCCACAACATCAAATTGCAAAAGATTCAAGTTGCTACATGTCAATGCTCTTAAAAAGACATACTCCTCATGAAGAGGCTTCTTTGATTTTTATTCAACCAAACAAACTTGTCATGTAATATATCAATTAATAAATATCCCTTTTTTCTATAAAATAAATAAATAATTAAATTTAGACGAAAAATCTCCCAACTCAGCAGAACAAAGATTCATACAAAATTTTGAATTCACTTTCATCGATTACTTCTAGTGGGACGAAACTCCTCCGACTTAGGGTCGGGTTGCTCGACCTAGGCCGCCACCCAGGCCCAATACCAGAATCGGGCGAGAGCGAACAGTCTGGCACGCCTAAAACAACATGCGGAATAATGCAACAAGTTCATATGGGCCAAAATGCATGTCTAACTATGAAACCATACGTGGGTCCTCAATTCATAAATTGTCTTAAAGTCATTCATTTACTAAGAAGAAGTTCAAACTAGAGGAGAGTGAGGTTCAATCTACTCGAAAGAGATATTCAAAATAACCCAAGTTTAATAGTTTCAAAAACGAATATATAGATAATACAATACAAGGCTCACGATTAGAGAGAAGGCTTCAAGCTATCGTCTCTCCCTTTTCTCGATCTAGCGCGAATGTGGATACCTGAGATGTAAGTGGGGTGAGCTAAAAGAACCAACGAAGCTCAATAAGAGAGCAGACTCGCTCAAACACTAAACATGCAAGTATTACCTATAAAGTAAAACAATTCTACACATGAAGTAGTAAACCGAATTGTAAAGCATTTAATAAAAAGTAATGGAAACATGGTTCTTGTTCGTAAAGGGGGTACAAACAAGTTCCAACAACAAACAACAACAACATAGCCTCAGTCCCAAATTAACTGGGGTCGGCTACATGGATCAAACTTTTCCATTGTGCTCGATTAAGTGCAATTGATGGTGAGCTTTCCAAACCATTCAAATCCCTCCTAATTAATGTATCCCATGTTAACTTTAGTCTGCCCCTACCTCGTCGAATTTCTACAGTTTCTATTGAGTCAAGTTTTCTAGTTGGGGCATTTGTAGGCCGTCTTTGCGGTGACCAAACCACCGCAACCGCCTTCCCTAATCTTTGTATCAATTGGTGCTACTCCTACTTGTCTTTGAATTTCTATATTTCTTATTCTATCTTTACGAGTTTTACCACACATCCACCTAAGCATCCTCATTTCGCTACGTTCATTTTATGTAATTGTTGTTGCTTTACCGCCCAACATTCACTTCCATAGAGCATAGCTGGCCTAATTGCGGTCCTATAAAATTTTCCTTTTAACTTAGTAGGAACATTTCGATCACAAATCACCCCTGTTGCACTCCGCCATTTCTTCCATCCAAACTTTGAATTCTATGTGTGACATCATTCTCAATGTTACCATCATTTTGTATGATTGATCCTAGGTACCTAAAGTGGTTTACCTTAGGAACTTCTACTTCCCTAATTTTACCACTCCGTCATCTCGATGTCTAGTGTTTCTAAACTCACAGCATGTATTCGGTTTTCGTCCTACTCAACTTAAAGCCTTTAGATTCTAATGTATTCTCGATACGATTGGGCCGCCCTCCAATTCATCAAGTGTAAAGCCTTTAGATTCTAATGTATTCAAGGGGCCGGTGCGCAGCTGGTCACACCGAGGCCCATAACCCACAAGTCTCTGGACCCCCATCATGTAAGTGTTCTTTGGGCCCAGACCCTTGAGTCGGGAAGTGAGTCGGTTTTGGTTGTCATAATTGTGAGACGGAGAGATAAGAAGGGCATGGAAGGTGAGTAGGGCATTGAGTTTTTCTTCTTGTATCTCGGATTTCGGTGGGTGATGTCCCATTTGGGCTATCAATATACTACCGAGGCGACCCCCTCGTTCTCCTTGTCGGTAGCTTCTTATCACCGGTATCGAGCATCTCTCTCGCTCTCTCTCCTCGATGCCGTCGAAGATGGACTCGCGGTGGAACATCCGGAGGCCGAATGCGAAGTTGCCGGCGCAGTTGCTCAAGATCCCGATCCGGAGGTGGCGGTGACGGGTCCGACAACATGGATGGGGAATCTCCAAACCGATGTGAGATCGGAAGTTCTTTGAAGTGAAATCGGAGATCCGAGGCCCGACGCAGAGGATGGACTCTTTCTTTCTACAAGCCAAAGCGCCGCTCGACCCCTAATGGCGGAGATCCGGGAGGAACGTCTCGAGCGTCACGGATCGAGACGGATCCGGACGATTCGGGGCCGATCTCGCTACCGAGATGCCGATCTAGGGTTTCCACCGCGGAGGCCGCGGGATCCGAGAGTTGGCAACCCCGATCTACCACCCTATCGAGGAGGACCGGAAGTGCGAAAGATTAAAATGCCAACGTGCGACGGGGGAGGACCCGATTGTTTGGCTCAATCGGGCGGAGCATTATTTTGCCCTCCACGAGATGTCGGAGTCCTCCAAACTCGGGCGGCGAGAATCTGTTTGGTGGGTGCAAAGACACGATTGGCTCCAGTGGAGGAAAGGGAGAGGATATTTGAGTCGCCGATCTAAAGGCGGGTTGTCCCGAAGGTTCAAGGGGGGCTCACCCTCGGGCCGTGCCAAAAAATTCTTTGCGGTCCGACAGAGTCATCGGTGGCGGCGTACAGGAGGAGCGGTTTGAGCGCTGCTCTCGCTACATCTCGGGATCGGTGCTTTCGGAAAACCATAAGATGGCCGTTTTCATCAACGGGTTGCAGGAGCATATCAAGCTGGAATTGCTAGCCGATCCGCCGGAGACGATGAGGGTGGCGCTGGATCGCGCAGAATGGATAGAGGCGAAGCTGCGCGGGCTCGACAACCTTGGGCTCCTACCCAAGGTGGGCCCAACAGGGAGGCCCAGCCATCAAGGGGGTCTGGGTTTACCTGGGCCCGATTCGAGGCCCAAGAGTTGGGTCACCCACACTTTTGTGGGCTCAGCAAAGGAGGGGACATTGGGCCCAACTAAATCCTCTTCAAGTATCGGCCCGGCCCAGTCGCGAATTGTCCAGAATTCTTCCATGGCTTCATCAAGCCCAACCAGGTCAACCGCCACTAATCCAACTTCTTTCCCGCCCAAGTTCAGGCGTTTAACTGAAGCCGAAGCTCAAGCTCGTCGGAGTAAGGGGCTCTGCTATCGATGCGATGAGAAGTATTTCAACGGGCATCGATGCAAGGTAAGGGAACTACAGGTAATGCTAGTTGATGACGACCCTTCTGATATAATTGTGTCTCCAGAATCGGTGGACTCGGAGGAGGGTGTCGACTTAGCTGTCTTGGAGTTATCCGCTCAGGCAATTGAAGGATATCCGGGGCCGCGGACTATTAAGGTGAGAGGGCAAGTCCACGAGTGGATGTCGTTGTTCCGATCGATTGCGGGCTTCGCATAATTTTGTTTCCGATGACCTGGTCTCACTCCTCCAATACTGTTTCTCCCACCCACCAAGATGGAGTTCTAGTGGGAGACGGCTACCAAGTTCGCCGTTCAGGGGTATGTAAAGGCCTCAAACTACAATTCCAGGGGATCACGGTGAGTGACGATTTCTTTCCAATGTCTCTTCCAAATTCCGACGTTCTACTTTGGGCATGCGGTGGCGTATTCATTGGGGTTACTACTATCGATTGGCGAACCTCACACTTACTTTTAAGTCTAAGGTAAAGAGTTCTCGGTTCGAGGTGATCCAAATCTTCATCGTGCTTTGATTTCTTGTAGGTCTCTCCAGTTCTTACGAAAGCAATTCGATCGAGCTATGCCGCTTGTCCATCAGATCGGAGGCACTGACCGCGTCACTCGACCCTAGTATCCAAATTCCGTGCCGCGTGCTTTTCTCGCCTGCTTCAGCCCCGACGACTCTCCCTCCCCCTCGGGATTTCGATCATGCCATAGTACTCAAAGAGGGCACGATCCTGCTCGAGTTCGACCGTGCACCGATACCCCCATATTCAAAAGGAGGAAATTGAGAAAATGGTGTCCGATGCTCCGTCTTTGGCCTAATCCAGCCTCAGATTGTAGCCCTTTTTCCATCCAAAGGTCGTTAGTCAAGAAAAAGATGGCAGAGTTGGAGGTTCTGCGTGGATTACCGCGCCTCAACAAAGTGACAAGACGGACAGTTCCCCATCCCCAACATCGATGAACTCCCGGATGAATTACATGGGGCAACAGCTTTTTCCAAGTTAGACTTGAGGTCCTGCTACCACCAGATCCCTATTCACTCCATCTTTAGTTTCATCCACTAAGACAATATCATCTCGGGGTGGAATTCAATTTTGGTAGTTGTGGACCGATTCGAGCAAATAGCATACACCATGGTATATCCTCTTGAATATGTCTAGTTAGTTCATCTATAACTAAAGCAAATAGCATACACCATGGTACAAACAAGTTCCAAGTCAATTAAAACATAAATCTACGATTCATAATTCAATAAGCAAGAAAGTGAGCAGTCTTTTGAAACCACATCATGAAAGAGGATTCGCAATTCGTAAATAAATTCCATTTATTAATGCAACGGGGTCCAACAAGAGATTTACCATAATGAATAGTAATAAATATAAGTCATTGTTCCATTCAATGCATTCTAGCTAATGGTATGAATCCGGTGACCAAAACAGTCACTCTCGAGGTGATGTGAACCATTGGTGGTCACAATGGCCGTTGTGACCTCCATCTAGTTCCATCAAACCAACAGTAAGTGTTTCCAAGCCATCACCGATTGTGACCTCTTGTTAAACTTGATATTTCGTGGTGCAGACCACTCTCTTTTTGGTGGGATCATAACCACACCACGGCAATTCGTGGCGCGGACCACTCTCTTTTGATAGGCACACTGCCACACCACCGCTACTCGTGGCGCGGACCACTCTCTTTTGATGAGCATACTGCCACATCACCGCTTTTGATCGAATAACACAAGCGTTCACATCACATGCATTCCATAGATAAGCATATTCATACCATCGATTAAATGCAACCCAATTCCAAGTCTTTCGATATAAATATGATATTTCTATTTATCTAATATTCAAGTCATATTTAATGCATGAACGAAGCTCCCCACTTACCTCGATTCACCGAACTAAACCTTCTAGTTCGACCTCGCACGCTCGGAGCTCGATGTGAACCTCCTTGCGAATCTAGACAATTTAAATAACAATCGCATTATTCGACAATTCAAAATCTAAAATTAATTATCTATTCAATTACTTCGGAGTGGGGCCCACGTGTGTGGTCCTCGCAGTCCCCCATCGCCCGTGAAAGGGTCGAGGGTCGGAGCTCACTCCAACCCATTTGAAAATATATTATTTTTATATTTATTTATAATATATCTATATAAATTATTTTATTGTATTTTATTTTAATTTACTTTCTTATTTTTTTGGTGTTGACCGGTCAACTGCTGACCGGCGAGCCAAACGTTGACCAGATCAGGCAGCCCCTGGATGCGTTGGGTAGGGACGGCGCCGCCCTTGGGCGCCCGACTTCTTTGGGGAGCGGTGCCGAGGACGTCCCTACCGACGGTGGTGTCGCTGCCCACTTCCGGTGGCGTCGCGGTGGGGCCACCCCTATATGGGATTTTCTATTTTTTTTTTTTTTGTACAGACCCCAACATGTGTAAACCATTGAAACTTTTAAAAAGAAAGCATGATGAAGAAGATGAGGGTGAGGGTTACCTTCTAGGTGATTTCTTTGAGTTAGCCAATCCAACCGATATCAATTTCTCCTTTGTCTCAAACGTGTTGATTTTGAACAAATAGGGCTAGGGTTTTCACTTTGATGTTTATATTAGGGCTAAATTAGTTTAGGGTTTGAAAATTTACTAATTTGTCCCTATGGCAAGTTTATTGGGTTTTGGGTCGTCGCATCTAGTGGACTCACTTTTCTTATCTCCAGTCAAGTGGTACCAGGCGGTCACTAGATCGAACGTTGGACCAAATATTGCATCGCAAAATGCAAACTAGAGGTACCCGAATTTCAGGGGTTCTATAATTTCAGCACCTCCTTATCGATCCAAATTTTCAAGAGTCCATATATACTCCATAAACAAATCGACGCGTCTAAACTCAAAGAGTTGTATGCAATGCATATTCTTTGTTTACTGAATCGTTACATTCCATAGAGATTCTCCGCTGGCTAATAGTAGGTGTCTCCATTCATGAAAAAATGCAAACGAATGCCAGAATTAACAATTTAAAAAAAAAAAATATATATATATATATATTAGTAACCGCCCCTATAGTTGATCATACAACTAAATGATCAACGCAGATGGATTTCAAATTACTCTCACATGTATGTAATCACGACTATATTAACAACTTTTGGGAACGGGTGTCTTCATCTTCATTGGACATAAACCAACACCAACCACCCTTGTCAATCGATTGGATCGATCAATCCCAAAATACATCTAGATATTGCAATTAATCATTGATATAAACAAAGAACATTTACAATCATGTATTGTGTACCGAAAGAGATATGAATCCCAACATACTCCCTCCGTTTCTTTATAAGTGACTTTCTAGCAATTTTGAAATATTTCACAATATATGTCATTTGATAGTGTCAATACACATTAATTACTTAATTGACTTTTAAACCCTTCATAGAAAAAGAAAATCTATTAATTGCACATTAATAACTAGTGTATGTAGAAGTGATGGGGTTAGGAGAGATAAAGGGTGATTTAGTCATTTAGCGGTCACTTTCTCCTTATTCAAGATAATTAAATGAGTTACTTAAAAACTGTGAACAACCTTAAAACGACACTTATATAGAAACGGAGGGAGTACTATTTTTCAAAATATGTGCACGTGTGCACTCCAAAAATTAAAAAAAAAAAAAAATGATTAAATCGTCATTGCTTGATCAATGCATTATGTAAAAGCACATTAAAACAAAGTAAATATCATACCCGTATATCTCAGCTTGAGGCAAGAATCTTGCATCTATGGACCCAATCTACATCACGCCATCAAGACAGAAACATTTAGTCTTCAAATTGTTGGAGGAATTTGTGAATTAAACTTTGGTGAAAAATGCAAGAAAAACATAATAGAGTCGATTGAGGCTTGAGCTATACTCAATGTCGTGAAGACTATTTCGCCCCACTATGGTGCTTACGATCTAATGACGATAGTCTCCCAAGATACAACGATCAAACTAATGATTTGGAGTGCTACAATCATTAGTATGATTGTTATTGTTAATATATATATATATATATATATATATATATATATAGACTTTCATGTGTCTATTAGGAAAGTCATGTCTTAGTGAATAGACACACCGTTTAGAATATTATGTCCCTTCACAGGATTACACATATTTTCACATAATTTTCATTCAAATTATAAACAATTAAATAATATAATTAATTGTTCCAACAATAACATCATAGAAATGAAAAACTCACCAGTGAGCATCAGGATTGAAGATTTAGGGAAGTGGAACTTTTTCATGAGGAATTCACGCATGCCCTTGGCATCGTCGAGGCACCCATTCAGCTCGTTCCTTGTGTTCCGGTACGATATCCCGCATATCACCGCCCTCTTCGGCCAGCGCGCCGGCGCCGGCGGCGGGGTCCACGACGGCGGGTGCTTATACGACGGCGCCGGCGCCGTAGGAGTGGCGAGGGCTCCGCCGCCGATTTGGGATATTACTTTGCAGATGGCGCATCGGATTGACTTGGCGCCCGGCGGGAGCTGCAGCGGCGTGCGGCAGCCGGAGCAGTTGAACGGCATCACCGGCGGAGGATGCAATTTAGAGAGAGAAAGTCCTAGAGAGAGAAAGAGAGGGAGGGAAGAGTGTTTTGGTTGGAGGACGTTAGGAAGGGAGTTGATTGTAATTTATTTGCTTCTTAAAGCGCTCGTAATGATTTTTATTTTTGTAGGCATATTTATTTGACTTTTTTTTGTAATGAATGAAGAAGATATATGTAATATCTATTGTTCCAATTAGGTTTTATGAGTCTACTATGAATATTTAGATTTGTTCATTAGATGCTACTTGTGAGCTTGTAATTAGAATAAAATTGTCTCTTAATGGGGTGGGCTTGTTCCACTTTTGAAGGCACTTAATTATTTATTTATTTTTAAGTAGAATAGAAATTCTTTAAAAAAATGTATAATGGAAATTTCATTTAGTCATCAATGCTCAATACATTTAACAGGACGCTGATAAAAACATAAAATCAATTACCTTAATAAAGATATATTGATTCTTTAATTTTAATTGTTCAAAAGAACATTCAACTATTATTAAGTTAGCTTTGAAGACATGTGGATCTTCGCTAGGATCGATATTATCTCCAACTTAACCACCTTCAAATTTTAGTTATGAGATTTTAATTCAAATGGCATCGGTACTAGTTGACGAGATATCATCACTTATATACTTCATTGTGAAGTCTTATTTAATTAATGCGGAACTGTTATTTCAATCCACACATCTTCAACAAATTGTAGTATTGAAACGATGTGATAATAAAAATGATTGCCCTTTTAACAAACATTTCGAACACAACAACACACATATTTATACACAACAAGAACCATGATTAAAAAAAATAATTCCAACAATAGTAAACAATTACCCATTAAATTAAAAAAAAATGCTTAAAAAGTACCAACGAAGGAGTCATCATAAGCACAAATCCCCACACAATCGTCGAAAAAGATATACACGATGAAAAACTTAATTAATTATTTTATAGATATTTATTTGACTTTTTTGTAATTAATGAACATATATGCTTCTAAAAGTGCTTAATTATTTATTTTTATAGGTATAATTTATTTGACTTTTTTTGTAATGAATGAATATTTACTCTTTAAAGCGCTTAATTATTTTTTTAGAGGCATATTTTATTTGACCTTTTTGTGATGAATGGAGATAATTAAGATTTGATAAAAAAGAAGAAGATAAAGTTAATTACCAGAAATCGGTTGTCTAACTGGTATAGTTTGAGTCTTAAGGTTGGAAAAAAAAGAGTTGGGAAGGCAACAGCGGGTGGAAAAATAATAATTAAGATTTTATAACTAATTAGCTATACATTTTTTAATTAGTATCTTGGTGATCATACCGTCCAAAGTTAGTCCAAGTGGTTAAAATTTAGGTGCTTTAACTAGAGGTCTTGATTTTGAGACTTGGCAAAGGAGACTTCTTTTTTTAAAAAAAAAACACAGAATAAGGGAGCCTAAATTAGTTCAGTGTGTATTTTCGAATATTAAATGGCCCAAAACATAACTTTTAATGATTTTTGATTTTATTTTTTCAAGTGATCATATTTTATGGTTTCTTTTTTTTTTTTTTTTTTTTTTTTTTGAAGCCTAAGAATCTCTTGGTGATTTTTATTTTTATTGGCAATATTTTATGTTTTAAACCATACGAAGAATTATGTACATTTTCTCTTATATAGGAGTAAACAACAACAACATCAACAACAACAACATACCCTCAATCCCAAATTAATTGAAGTCGGCTTTCTCTTATATATGGATATCTCTTATAAATTTCATCTTTTTATTAGTCATTTTTTTGGCCTATATATAAGTAACTTTATTGGCAATAGATGCAACTATTCATGTGTCAATATTGCCTATATAAAAAGGTTGGTTTTGTACTTATATTTATATCTATATACTTTTTTTTTTCAAAAAATGTGTACTTTTTCTTTGTTTTAAACAACTATAATGTATTTTTTTTTAGTTATTACGCAAAACAATTTATTCACTATTACAAATAACTGAATAAGCCAACTATATAAAATTAAATCAATAAATTACTTCAATTTATTCAATTTTTATCACAAAATCATTATCTGAGATATTTGAACCAATAAACTATGCATAAAACTAACAAAAGATGATCTTTTCAAAAGTTCAACATATATGAAACTTCCTTTGACAAAAAAAAAAAAAGGAAGCAGCAGTAAGTAGGAATTTTTTAGGGCTCTGAACAGATACTTCTTTTAAATTCTCTCATAAGCTCATTCATCATCTCTCATAGGAGTCATAGTTTCAAGTACAACAACACTGGAGCTGAGGTTTCACCCCGGGCACCAGCACTTACCATTACAACTCTATACATGGAGAAAAAGAAAAACCAAAATTAAAAGACCACCCACTCTTGCCACCTTCGCGGCGGCTGTGGTGGCGGAGGCGATGGCAGCAGTGGTGGTCCAATACCCTTGCTAAGGCTCACACCAGAGTTATCCTATGCATATTACAGTAAAGCTCAAAAAGAAAGAGAATTAAAAGAAAGGGAAATGAACCTCAGCTGTCTTCTTTTGCAACCAAGACTTGGTACCGAGCAGGCACCTAGTGTCGCATGGCGCGCCCTTCTCGTGAGAAACAAAAACCTAGCAGAAAAACAGTAATGCAAAATAAGATGCACAAATGTGATGAAGATTTCTGGTTGGATGTGTATCAAAAAGTCACACGATGGAAAGTGTTGCGTCGTCGTTGTAGTTTTGATGCATTCGTTTCTGAACCGCTTTCACTGCAGCAACTCTTGCGGCATTAGCAGCCTTGTTGGCTGCTGCTACGGCCTTGTTCACCCTCTCGTCAACTCTGGCCACATCATAAGCTTTCTCTGCTGCTCGCCTCGCTTCCTGAAATAATAAACAACCAATTAAGATGCAAGGGAAGGAAAAGAAGCCCAAATCACCATTTCCGATTATCAAAATAGCTTCATTTATATTTTTAACATGGCCATCAATTGCACTTAATCGAGCACAATGGAAGAGTTTGATCCATGTAGCCAACCCCAATTTATTTGGGACGGTTTTGTCGATCATAATTAATGAAAGCACTACTCGATCCAGATAAAATTTCAATTACCTGAACTGCATTAAGGACTTTTGAATGGTTTACAGCAACTGGGGACACAGGATGGATGTTTTGTGTGCTAGGGATATCGAGGACCCCGGCTTGCCAATGACCTGATTGTGTCTCTCCATTTCTAAAGGTGTACATCCCAAGCCCTTGTCTTCTTCCCTCATGCCAGGCCCCCTCATACCGATGCCCATTTGCAAATCGGTACACACCAAATCCATGCATTTTATCGGCAAAATATTCTCCAGCATAGGTGTCTCCATTTCTGCGAAAAAATACAAAATCATCAGTATAAGAAGTTCGATCATGTTCAGGCAAAGAGAACTGACACCTTCACATGAATCGCATCGGGAAAAGAATTGTTTTACTAAAGTCCACTCGTAATCACAGTTTGAACTTCCATGTCAATTTAGTTACTTCTACACTCAAAAATATAGTTCCTTCAATTTCAAATTAACAATCCTAGTATGGATGACTGGTGCGCATATCATATGCAGCTAGTATAGGTACATAAGGTCTGTCACCGAATATAAGCTTTCAGCCTTTCATGAGTGTCAACACCCCACACGTCTCAACTGAAACTTCCAGGAAAGTCCTTGGATAGGGAATGGCATCATGTATTGTATTGCATAATGCATATGATCCACTTTAGAGAAACACGATGAACACAAGAAACAAGATTGTAGAAATTGAGAAAAATGCAAAGTATCTGTACTTCACCACACAATAGCGCCAGTTAGGACCTCGTATAAAGTTGATTATGCAGTCGCCCCAACATACCAAAGAGGATAAGCTAAAAATGGGAATTAAAAAACTCATCTCTGATCTGCATTGAAGTCTTAATTCTATGTTTTGAACAAGATTCCTATCCTGGAAACTTAACAGGCTTGATCTCGAATTCAAGGTAACTGCTCACTTATTACAGGATAACTTTGCAAAGTTGTCAAACCAGAGTGACCCAAACACTTGACCGGGAGTAGTGAAGATAGCTGTCTTACATGGGCAAAGTATGACATCACTTTGTAGGTACAAAAATTTCAAATGAAAAAAAAGGTTGGTTTTTTTTTTTTTAGGAAACAAGAATTCACTAAGGGTGTGTTTGATAGCAAAGAAAATGAAAAAAATCATAGAAAATTGTCTACTTTTTTTATGCAACCGTTTTTTCCATTGTTTGATAACTTTGTAACTGCACTGAGAAAAAAAACCACATCCCCCTATTTTCCTCATTTATTTTCTCATCTTTTAGCGTGGAAAATTGAAAATCTCTCCATCTCTCTCACGAACTGATCATTTCTTCCACCCAAACAAACTTGGCCTCTGCTACTCTTTCGCGGATACACACTCTTTCTTTCTCTCTTCGTCTTCGGCTTCGTCACCAACATCATCGTCGAGCCGCCCGACATCGACGATGATTTAGATGCGCACACGGATTGAACCATAAAAGAAAATTCTTTCTCGTGCAATCAAACAACTATGAGAAAATTTTCTTTATAAAATTCTCTCGAGAAGATTTGCTAAAAAAAAAGTTTTTTCTCATTGAAGATTTTTTTTGCTATCAAACACACCCTAATTAAAATTCCTTTTGGAGCCAAAAAAAAAAAAAAAAAAAATTGGAAAATCCCAAACAACTTCCCAATCCTTCAATCCATCTCCAAAAATTGTGTTGTACCTTCCAACCAAGCCTAATCGACCATAATATGGAAAATTTAGCAATAGTTGCCACTTTCTAAAAGCCAGTGGTTCCATTTCCAATTATTTACTCTTCCTGCATCAAATCTATCACAGAAGGTGTACTGCTGACGTCCCAAATCTTAACAAGAAATTGACATCCAAAAAAGAATAAACAGCTCTCTTCATCCCTCACGCAGAGATAACAAACAATGAGACCCTTCTATTCTACTGAAATGGGCTTCATGCTAGTAGCTTACAGGATTAAATCTTACTATCCAACTCCAAGGAGATTTCTGTCTACTAGGCAATGGGGTTGAATAGGGGGCACCCGACTTGCCCCCATGGGATTAGTTGGACCAAAGATCGGGACACCCATAGTTATGTAATCAAAGTATAATGAAAGAACAAGTTTAACACTCAATTGACATGTAATAATGATAATAATTTTTAAAAAAATTGTAATCCAACCTAACAAATGTGCGCCCCATTGGATCCTATTTATCTCCAAGCCTAGGTAGGCCCACTGGATCTTGATGCCGTAAATTATCCCGCTCAACCTTATGTTGAGAGGTTTCCTTCCTTGCACCAAGCCATCAGCTTACTCAGTACGAAAAAGACAATATTGTTTAATTAATCCTTCCTGGATTTATCACTGACTTTCCTTACAATTTTCATCTGCAGTGCAATCTTCACTTGCACTATATACCAATCACCACGAACTCCACAAATTCCTCTCCAACCCAGAAAATGATAACATAAGCATGAAATAAACACATCGAACTTTTTTTTTTTTTTTTTTAAGATATCATCCCAATTTTTTCTTAGAAGTTTTCATATTTCATATGCCCTGGCTGGCTAAAGCTTGAAAGCAGGTTCCTTGATTAAAAATCTAATTAGCATTGTAATAACTTTTTAATAATCATGCCAATAAAAAATCATAAAGGATTTTGAATTAGTCAGTCATCAGATCCTGCATACCAACTTAAAATCGAGCCTAACATCCACCAAGGCGCCAATTAGTTCAACAAACTCATTGAATTAATGGGAATGACTCAAATCAATAAAAATTAAATTTGTTGTGAAGGAAGGCACTGATCATACCAATGTTGGCCAAATTCATCCATCATTCAAATTTCTTGATGGGCTTTAATTTAAGTACATGTTTTTATATAGAAACAACATGTAAGAGCTACAAGTCTAAATGCCACCAATTGTTTCCAAATCAAATGTGAAACAAATCCTTGGGGGTTAATTTCTCTCATGGCCATCCAACTTTATTAATTATAACGTTTTGGTCACAAAAGTTATCTTTGTAGCACAAAAGTCACAAACCTTTTAAAATCTTGCAACCATGGTCACCAAAACCCAATTCTGGTCAATTTTTTGGCAAATGTGCAACGTGGCAATGACATGGCGCCACACGACAATTAAGGGGCAAAAAGACCCTCACTCCAAATCGGATAACTTTTTTTTTAATTTCACAATCCCAATCCTCACAATCCCGAAGCATGATTCACCGCAAGAAAATTTATGAACTCAAAAAAAAAAAAAAGACCAAATTTTTGCCTTGGTGTTGAAGTCATCTCTACATCATCCTAAACATTATTTTCCTTTTCCACGAAGGCAACAAATTAATTCAAAGCAACACATCACTTACAACATTTCAAAAAAAAATAAAAATAAAAAGAAAAATAAAAATTGCAATGCAATGTAAACAGGTATCAATAAACAAAAGGATCAATTAAGAGTTGCATCGATATCATATAATTTAAAAACATCAAAGTGAAAGCATCCACATCAAAGTAAAGGTTTAAAGAGCTACAAGAGAGCTAGCTATAACATGAGTTCATTATTACCTATAAAACAACAAATGAAAAAAAAAAAAAAAAAAAAAAAAAAAAAACTCAAAAAGCTAGATAGAATCAGGTCAAGGTTATAACATTATATTTAAAAAAAATGAAATTTTTTTTAACACAAACATAAGTATTGCGGTTTTTTTGGTTAAGGGTTTCCGAAATTATTTTTACAAAATTGAAAAAGTTATTCGATTTAGAGTGGTCTTTTTGATCCTTAATTGTCATGTGGCACCACGTCATTGCCACATTGGCACATTCGCCGAAAAATTGACCGAAAAAGGGTTTTGGTGACCACGGTTGCAAAAATTTTATTAGGTTTGCGACTTTTGTGTTACAAAGATAACTTTTGTGACTAAAATGTTATAATTCATAAAGTTGGGTGACCATGAGAGAAATTAACCCAATCCTTGATGTATTAATGAAGTACGATCATATACCAATGTTGGCCACTCAATAATTCAAATTTACTTCAAAATATTAAGGCATTTCAAACCCACTTTTTATATTGATTTGATCGTGTCATCGCTATGAATCTAATGCCGCTAATTGTCCCCAAATCAAACATGAAATAAATCCTCAATGTATCAGAGAAGGCTAGGTCATACCACACTAATTTCAAAGCACAATCCATTGTTTCGCATGAAATCATAAGATGATGGGGGTATGTTGTGATTGGTTCCAAAGTTAAGAATGAACAACGATTATGTGTTCAAAAGTGAGAATTGGCAACTAAGTCAAAAAATGTACCTTTTACCATCGATCCAACTTGAAATGTCAAAGAAAGACTCGACTTCTTAATGAATTAATGAGACATCTCCATACCATAAATTGCCTCACAATCCCTCATATTCATATTTTCCAAAACTAGGACCAATGGATGTAAAAATGACAATTCTATAAGCCTATAATAACGTGTTGCCGATTTTTGGAACAATTAAACTATAAAGAAAGAGAAAGATATCAATACAGCAAAAATTTTAAGCCATATTAAAAACTGCTCAGAATCTCAGATACATGGTATGGGCACTAATACCAATGTTACCAATTACCATGTACAAAGAGACAAATCCATCACAATCTCATGCAATTTGTATTTATATCCTTAGTCGATCTACAAAATTATTTCAATATCAACTCGAAGCGTCAAGCACTAAACAAACAAATTTTACGTCAGAATATTGTTAACATACCACCAAGACAAATTCAAAACGTACTATCTTCAAGTTCAACAGATGCACCACTAATTTTCCTGCCGTGGAAGTTCTTTTTAGAGGATAAACAAAAACATCAAAGAACTTCAACTTTAACAGACCTTTTTGGTTTTGAAATAATTAACAGACTTATTTTGCTTCTATAGAAGGTATTTTAAATATGCGGAGCCTACCCGCATCCATGACTTTGCTCACAACCTCATGATGGAATAGTAAGGTTCATTATTTTTCTTGAATTTTCAAATCGCATACTCTATTCAAAGATCAAATTATGAAGTTAAGTTTTAATTGCTCAGCAACATGAAATAAATATAAAAGCATTGAATCATCAAAGAAAAACTCATAATCTTTCCATGCTTCAATACATGCATCTAACTCATTCTAACAATGTGATATTTAATGATAAGGAAATAATGATAATAACATTAAATGAAAAGTGACTCCAAACACTGTGGGTCGACAAAGAGGCATCAACGTATGTACTATTACTATTAGTTTAGTAAAGGTTCCATCCAGAACGAAAGAATATCTTCTCTGGGTTTTAATTACAGACCAATATTTACATGAAAAGGTCCATCTTTGACAGAGAAAATCTGACCAATCAATAGCATTTCCAAATGACAACCTTAAAATTGCTTTCCAAGTACAGGCCTGCATTAATTAGTTTCTAAATTAAACCTACTCTCTCCTTTCAGAAAGAAAGACCTTTCTAGCAAATACAAGGCCGGTACACTAATTAGTAATTTCCACAAAGAAACCATGAACTCTAGGAATACATCTAACCCCTAAAATTTCAATAAGAACTTACAACATGATAACTTACCATTAAACCCAAGATCTCTACAAACTTGAGCTCCAATACTATTATAAAAAGCTATTCAGAAACAAAGAGGTCTAAAGATATATTGCATATCAAGTTATCCTAAACTATGCCATCTCGCCCTCGATGGCATCGAAAGATACAATTTTTTTCTTTGTGGTAGCGTTCCTTATAAAATAAATAGAGCAAAGTGTTTAGCACATATTGAGGAAAAAAATCCAGAATAAGCGTATGAAAGACCAGGAAGAGAATGGGAATTTTAAATATTTTCATTATTCATCTAAATCTAATGCGAGTAAATCCAACCAAACCTACAATCAATTAGATGAATAATAATTCTAAAACAACAAACCATCAATTAAGTAGATTGGGTTCCAATCTCAATAAAAAAGAAATATTAATTAAATTAAATGAAACAAAATCAAGAAAAAGTGCTATATCTCTATGCAACAACAACAACAACAACAACAACAACAACAACAACATAGCCTCAGTCCCAAATTAACTGGGGTCGGCTACATGGATCAAACTTTTCCATTGTGCTCAATTAAGTGCAATTGATGGTGAGCTTTTCAAACCATTCAAATCCCTCCTAATTAATGCATCCCATGTTAACTTTGGTCTGCCCCTACCTCGTCGAATTTCTACAGTTTCTATCGAGTCAAGTTTTCTAGTTGGGGCATTTGTAGGCCGTCTTTGCAGGTGACAAAACCACCGCAACCGCCATTCCCTAATCTTTGTATCAATTGGTGCTACTCCTACTTGTCTTTGAATTTCTATATTTCTTATTCTATCTTTACGAGTTTTACCACACATCCACCTAAGCATCCTCATTTCTGCTACGTTTATTTTATGTAATTGTTGTTGTTTTACCGCCCAACATTCACTTCCATAGAGCATAGCTGGCCTAATTGCGGTCCTATAAAATTTTCCTTCTAACTTAGTAGGAACATTTCGATCACAAATCACCCCTGTTGCACTCCGCCATTTCTTCCATCCAGCTTGAATTCTATGTGTGACATCATTCTCAATGTTACCATCATTTTGTATGATTGATCCTAGGTATCTAAAGTGGTTTACCTTAGGAACTTCTACTTCCCCTAATTTTACCACTCCGTCATCTCGATGTCTAGTGTTTCAAAACTCACAGTGCATGTATTCGATTTTCGTCCTACTCAACTTAAAGCCTTTAGATTCTAATGTATTCCTCCGAGTTCTAATTTCCTATTCACTCCATCTTTAGTTTCATCCACTAAGACAATATCATCTGCAAATAGCATACACCATGGTATATCCTCTTGAATATGTCTAGTTAGTTCATCCATAACTAAAGTAAATAGATATGGGCTTAAAGCCGATTCTTGATGTAGTCCTATCGTAATGGGAAACTCTTTTGTAGCTCCTCCAAATGTCTTTATACTCGTTACTACTCCATCATACATATCCTTAATAGTGTCTATGTATCTAGCATGCACTCTTTTTCTTTCTAGAACCCACCAAAGAACATCTCTAAGGACCTTATCATATGTTTTTTCTAAATCTACGAATACCATATGAAGATCTTTTTTCTTTTCTCTATATTTTTCTAACAATCGTCTTACAAGAATGTGTCCTATTCAAGAATGTGTCCTATTCAAAAGGGAATATAACACTTTCATGTCAAAATTTATTAATTAACACACCAACACCATGAGTACATCCACAATGTAAATTTTGAAGTTTCATTAATTGAACTGGGTGATATGCACACCAACCCGGTAAGAGCATAATTGTAGATCAGATGATCGTTTATGAGATCTCTAAATAATCTCGGTAAAAGTTTAAACCCCGCCCCGCAAAAGACCATCTATCATATACGACGACTCACAACGAAAATTGTGTCCTTTTAAGAATATCTCCTACTCAAAAGGGAATATAACACTCTCATATGAAATTTTTAATCATTCCACACACCAACACCATGGACACCACAGTGTAGATTTCGGAGCCCCATCAACTAAACTAAACGATACCCTCACAAGTCCCAAATGAACACAATTGTTGATCGAAACATCATTTATGATACTCTAGGTCAATCTTGGTAAAAGTTTAAACCCACAACCACAAGAGACAATGATTTACATCCCATACATCATAGATGCAAGTTTCAATTTTTCCGCAACAGAACACGCGAATTGAGCTACCCACATTCTACAAGTACGGAATCATATCGAAATCAAATAAAATAGAGCTCCAAAGTTAATAGGATCACAAAATGTATAATACACAACAAATTATGCCAATTGAATAACAAATCAAACCAACCAAGAAATCAATGAATACCCAATAAAAATCACCTGAAATGGTAGTGACCGAGGCCGTGCTTGACGGCCCATTTAAACTCGCCGACGTAGCGGCTCCCATCCTCGCAAGTATGCACTCCACATCCATGGCTTTGGCCATTAGACCACTCACCGGCATAGACATCACCAGTGTAAAACCTGTAGACACCAAAACCATGCCTCAAGCCCTGCCTATACTGGCCGCGATACCGGCTCCCCCTCGCCCAAGTCTCGACGCCACAGCCGTCGTACTTGTCATCCACCCAGTCCCCCTCGTACCTCCCACTCATGTAATAGTAATACACCCCACTCCCGGAGCACCTCCCCTTGTGAAACTCCCCCTCGTAGACGTCCCCATTGGTGTAGACCTGGACTCCGGAGCCAGAGTAGACCGCCTTGTCCTCCTCGGTCTTCGCCGGCTTGGAGCCGATCGACCAGAGGACTGGGGGGCGTGCGGCGGCGGCGGCGGCGGCGGTGGTGGTGGGGAGGGAGCGGGAGAGGAGGAGGCGGAGGGAGGGGAGGCGGGGGAGGGCGAGGTTGAGGGAGAGGAGGAGGGCGAGGGAGAAGGCGAGGGCGGAGAGGAAGTCGAGGAGGAACGAGCGGTTGGGATTAGATAGGAGGAAGTAGAATGATGGGAAGGAGAAGAGGAGGAGGAGGCGGAGGTGGAGGCGGAGGCGGCGGAGGTGGCGGACGAGGCGGTAAGCCCCAGCCGCCGCCGAGACTAATTGGGTGGTGGTGGTGGTGGGAGGAGGAGGAGGTGGGGAGGAGGAGAAGGGCAGATTGGGGATTCGGTGGTGGTGGTGGTGGAGGGAGGAGAGAGTGGGGGAGTGGGTCATGATGGGGCGCTTGTGGGGGGTGGAGAAGGGCTGGTGGTCATGGTGGTCATGGTGATCGGCGGCGGCGGGGAGGGTTTGGGGGAGTGGTGGTGGGTGGAACGGAGGAGGGTGGAATTGGAATTGGTGGTGAATTGGAATTGGGGGCTTGAAATCGGAAGAGAAACCGCTGCTTTCTTTTCCGATCTGGACTTCCGATTTCTTCTGATGCATTTACATGCTCTTTCTTCTTCTTCTTCTATTCACTTCTTCTTCAGATTTTGGCTTCTTTCTCTATTTCTTCTTCTTCTTCTTCTTCTTGTGTTTTGATGTTTTGATGTTTTGATGGGGAGGTTCGTGTTCTTTTCCTATAGTTTACAAGGAGAGAGAGAGAGACGCGAAGAGGAGGAGACTCTTTTTATTTTAGAATAAGAGGGCCTGGAGTCGGGAAAGGCCCTTGTTTTTCTTATGATTTACGGGAATGCCACTCGGATCGTCGGCTTTCTTATGATGATTCCTCATTACATTTGCCATTATTATTCGTTCCCCTTTCAGATTAGTGAAGGGTTACTGACTACACTAATTGTATAGGAGTAATTACTACTATTAATTAGTGGTACCAAATAGAAATTTGAGACATATTCTTAAAATGATTTTTTTTCGAATTTTGTATTTAATAATACTATTAAAAGATTGAGAAATTGTGTTGTCTTAAAATCAAATAATAATTGTACCACCACCTTGTGAAGGAAGCTTTGAAGATGGAGGAAGAGTTCAATGAACTATACACCCACCCCTTCATGAATTTTGATGCTCTAAGAGCATGATCTATATAGATGTTAAGTCATGTTTCTTTTCTTTTTGCAGATAACCCTTATGTTATGGCTATATATGCATACATTAGGGTGTGTGTGATGTATCTCAACGTATAAATCTATGAATGTCATTAATAATGTATCAAAATAAAATAAAATTTCTCGACGAGATACTTTTTTTTTGAGGAATTGATAAAACATTTTTTTGTTAGCTAGGCATTAGTTTGAAAGTATGGAAAGCCTTTACATGTTCTACAATAGAGAATTCAGCAATGTAGTAGGTTTGAAAACCTCAATATAGAATTTCTATGAATACACTGTTGTGACTGATTAAAAGATGGGAAAATTCAATACTTGAATTCTCCTGCAATTAAATGTAGTCTGGCGTTTGAGATGCTTTAACTTTGTTGACTTTCAATTTTTTATATACTTAGGAAGATTTTATAAATATTGATTGCATAAATGAAACTCTTTCCATTACATAACAATGGTTAAAAGGAATCTTAGAAATTTAGTACATTGTTGACCTGATCTTGTCATAATCCTAACATTGCATTTTCCATGTTAATCGACTTTCTTGTTCGAGGGTTGTAAGACTATCATCAGTGTATCACTTGATCTTGAACTAAAATAAAAGATTTTAGTTTTAGTATGTGTATTTGAAAATAGAAAAATTCTCTAAGGGGTATTTTGGACTAATTTTGATTTGAGAACTTTGAAATTAAGCATATAATTAAGAATGATATAAAAAAATTGTGGTAACCAATTAACTATTGCGCGTTTGGCTCATTGGATATATCTAGGATGTCTTAGAGTTGATCTAAGTTCAAGTTTCACCAATTATGTGTGAGTGTTGTAAGTTAAAGAGTAAAATATAATGTAGATTTGCCCTATCAAGAAAAAAAAATTGTGATAATATTTCAACAAAAAAAAAAGAAAATCAACCCTCAAAGGCTATTTCTTTTGAATAAGATTTTTTTTTCATACATTGGATTTAAGTGTCAATTAAAAGAAATATAGTTCTAAAATCTCTTTCCAATTTTCAAATCAACCTACCAACACAAAATTTAGTATCAAACAATTTGAATTTGAAAAACTTCAAATGACGAATAAAAGTACATATACACACGTAGGAAATTAAATGAACATTTAAGATCCACACGGTTTTAAAAACTCTTTTATGTTACAAATAATATCAGCAATATTCTTTCACAATCAAAACAATGTTTAGAATATTTGGAAGTCAATAGCTCAAACTTCGAATTCCAAAAGATTTCGTTTATTCAAATATAAATTATATTCAACATTACAATCCCTGATTAATTTGAATTTGAGGCTTTGCTATTATAGTAGTTTACAAAGCATTAAAATCTCAATTTAAAGACTACTCTATACTAGTAATAATAGTAAAAGACATTATTATTTGCTCTTATCATTATTAATTGTTGTCATTACCATATATCATTTGAGTCCAAACAAATTAGTAACATGATCAATGAACCTTCCTAAAAAGCACTTTTTCTCCATAGTACCACCACCACATCAACATATGTGTCACACAAAAGGGAACTTTACACACTCGACTTAGAAGGGTAATACCGAGAATTCATATAACAAAATCAAATAGGTCAATTCAGTAACAGCATAAAAAGACATAACAAAGAGTGGCACCGCCGTAATTTCTCCAAATAACAAGGGCATTGAATTAAGCCGCTGACTCCCTCGCTCGCGGGGAAGGAGAGACGACCAGTTCAAATGGTCATGTAGTCCCCAACTTAGCCTTCCCAGTCACTGACACGTGTCATATTTCCTTCCCTTAATGGAATATACAAAAGCACAAGATCTTGTTTCTTATTACGGCAATGCCACTCCATCCGTGCGAAGAGGTAATGGCATGTTCTGTAATTATGTGAGAATTTCGGGGTGTTTGGCTTTCATTAAAGATAAATTCGATGACGTCATCGTATCTGTGTAATCCTCGTTTTGTCCTGAATGGGATCCGGAAGTGTAAATTCGAGTTTCAGTATTAGATTAACCGGGATGAGGATAGTGGGTTCCTATTATCATTGGTTGACATGATGACCGAGGTTTCAGGTGTATTCTAGGAAGTATTCATATTTTATTGTGTTTTAGTATAATTATTGTTATTTTTTTACTCTTAAATAGTCTTCTCGAATTGTTTAGGTTTTGGTTGTTAAAAAAAAAAACTCCTTTATATATATACATACATATACATACATATATATATATATATATATATATAGTTTCGGGACGTCTTCTACGCACGATTGACTGACTGCCAAACGCATTTCATGAGAATTAATTTCTAAGAAGTTATTAATAAAATTCAAAATTGTAATTAAAATTTAAAAATTAGAAATACAAGTACCTTTTTTAGCTTATCAATATTCTCTACTGTGATTGAGATAAGATGTGAATGAAAAAACAAGCTAGTCATACTATGACATTACTTCCTCAAAAAAAAAAGGAAACAAGGAAAAAAAAACACAAATGGTTTCACTAATCAATTTGTAAACACTTGCTTGTGGAGGATTCCGTAGAATTGTACATAAAGTTCAATTTTTACCTCAAACTCTATAGATAGAAAATATAATTTTTAAATTATGAATGTAAATAATTGAATTAGTTGGGATTAAAGCTTTAGACACCTTTTTTTCACATGATTAATCAGAATTTTTTTCATTCAAATTTCTTCTGGGTTTTGGGTTTGTTCCCTCCCCCAACACCTTCTTCAAACCACCTTCTTTTTCAAACCCCACCTTCTTCTCCTCCCTCTCGGATTCTCTCTTCTTCACTGTTTATATATATAACCGAACCTTCTCCTCTCTTCATCACACAATCAACAACCAACCACAACAACCCCCTCCTAATTCCAATTTCGAACTCATAGACAAAACCAGTCCCACAGTCACTAAAATCAAAAATTGAAATATTATCTCACCTTCAACTGTTCTTCAACAACACCACCAACACTCATGGCTCTCCTTGAATTTGATCTCCAACCGAGATGACCAGTGGTATGCACCCCCTTAAAACGTATCAAATGGTAGCATGCAATTCAAGCTTTCAACAGATACAATATTCATATAAATCGATTTGCCCTAGAAAGAAGTGCACACTCCAATTTAGAAGTCTCCGTCAATTTATCAACCTCTCCGTCCCGTGTATTGGATTGATGAGAATGAGTTTGTGTATTGGATTGATGAGAATGAGTTCGTCCTGAACACGAGAGTGATGGATTGAAGACTGAGAGAAAGAGAAAATCGTGTATTGGATTGATGATAAGGAGTTCGGGATTGATTTGGAGATAAAAAAAAAAACGTGTGGTGGATTGATAAGGAGTTAGAGTTTGATTTGGAGACAAAAGAAAATGTTGATTTGGAGATGAAAAAAAAAAAGAAATATGGACAAATAGGTAAATTTGATTATCACTCAAAAATTTGTGATTCGTGCTTTTATATATATGATAGATATATATATAAAATCCAAAATTCAAAATTGTAATTAAAATTTAAAAATTAGAAATAAAAGTACCTTTTTTAGCTTATCAATATTCAATGATGTGATTGAGATAAGATGTAAATGAAAAAATAAGCTAGTCATGCTAAGACATTACTTCCTCAAAAAAAAAGTGTATTGGATTGATGAGAATGAGTTCATGATTGATTTTGAGATAAAGAAAAAAAAACGTGTGGTGGATTGATAAGGAGTTAGAGTTTGATTTGGAGACAAAAGAAAATGTTGATTTGAAGATGAAAAAAAAGAAGTATGGGCAAATAGGTAAATTTCATTACCACTCAAAAATTTGTGATTCGTGCTTTTATATATATGATAGATATATATCTATCATATATATAAAAGCACGAATCACAAATTTTTGAGTGGTAATGAAATTTACATGTTTGCCCATATTTTTTTTTTCATCTCCAAATAAACCTTTTCTTTTGTCTCCAAATCAAACTCTAACTCCTTATCGATCCACTATACGTTTTTTTTTCTTTATCTTCAAATCAATCATGAACTCCTTCTCATCAATCCAATACACGATTTTCTCTTTCTCTCAGTCTTCAATCGATCACTCACTCGTGTTTCGGACGAAGTCATTCTCATCAATCCAATACACGGAGACGGAGAAGTTGATAAATTGAGGAAGACTTCTAAATTGGAGTGTGCACTTGTTTCTGGGGCAAATCGGTTTATATGAACATTGTATCAGTTGAAAGCTTGTATTTCTAATTTTTACATTTTAATTACAATTTTAAATTTTATTAATAAATTTTTAGAAACTACGCTCGCGGGTCAATCGTGCGTAGCACGTCCTGAAACTAGTATATATATATATCATAAATATAAAAGCACGAATAACAAATTTTTGAGTGATAATGAAATTTACTTCTTTGCCCATATATATCTATCATATTTACTTCTTTCCCCATATATATCTATCATATATCTATCATATATATAAAAGCACGAATCACAAATTTTTGAGTGGTAATAAAATTTACCTATTTGCAAACCTCAATCTGCCTTTGAATAATGAGACTGCTTGCAATAGTTCATGTGCTAGGATGCCATTCGTCTTAGTATTTTCGTAGGAATCAACTTGTTTTTTAGATTGATATCCAAGAGTAGATAAAAAGTTGAATATCCTTCACACGACATTTCTCTGCTCGATATTTTTTTTCCTTACAAGGAGTTGTCGTTTGTCGTTTCTTTGCAGCATAAACGAATGAAAATTAGAATTTTCGATGTAGGAAAATGCATCATGGTTTATGTTTCATTTAATAATCTAAGCAGAGGGTCAACGCTACCTTTATGTTTTTCGTTTCACGGAACTCTTTGAAGTTGAGGATTAATGATTTGATGATTTCTTATTTACATTAATCACTCCAAATACTTCATTTTCTTTAATGCACATCTTAATTCTCTTCTTCCCAACAACGCATTGATGATCTATATACATATATATGTATTGTAGGTTATGTTGAATGGGGGGTATGATGGAGCAATATCCGATGTGTGGTCGTGCGGTGTAATCTTGTATGCGCTACTAACAGCCTCACTTCCTTTTGACGATCGGAATCTTGAGGTGCTCTATCAGAAGGTGAGGTATTCGCGTGAATAAATTGTTGGATCTAATGACTAGCAAGCTAATACATTTTAAATATTTGAAATCATAATTTCAATGCACATATATAATTAATGAAAGTATATGTATGTAATTCAGGCAGCCATGGGAAATACTAATATTCCCAGTTGGCTCTCCCCTGGTGCTCAGAACTTGATCTGGAGAATTCTCGACCCCAATCCCGCTACTCGCATTACAATTACCGAGATCAAAGAAGATGGCTGGTTCAACCAAGATTATATCCCTTCGACTAACCATGACGATGAAGAACTAGAAAATTATTTTCGAATTAAAAACAATGTGGTACATTCATATACATATATATGAACTTAATTGATTTCATTGCTCTTTGTAACATGTATATATGAAAGACTGGGTAGCTAATTAATGAAGTTGAACTTATTTTGAAGCAAGCAGATCAAGAAGAGATGAATCCAAGTTGTGCTCCAATCAATGCTTTTGAGAGGAAGATAAATTGAGCTAATTAATTCGCACAATGTTTTCGAGAGGAAGATAAATTTTATATCGAATCATAGTCCATGAATTATACTTGAGAAGATAGAGGATGCAGTCATGGAAATGGGACTCGCTGTAGAAAAAATATGTATTGGAAAGGTCAGTATGTGAATCATGTATAAAAAGTTTAATTTAATTTCTTTGAACTAATTAACAACTTAATAGATCATTAATTAGCAGCATATACGATTGATTTGTTACATGATTTAGCAGTTGATAATGACGAGGATGGTGCAACTAAACATGGGTCCAAAGAGATTGGTTCAGCTAACAGTTTCAGTACTGGTATGAATATGAAATTCATTGAATTTAAACATGTTTAAGGCCCCATTTTAAGGCCCCATTTTTATTTTAACTAACCTATAATTAGTGGATATATACATGTAGTAGTTATTGTTACTAATTGATTCTTTCATTGTTTTTTGGTCATCAGATCACATTGATCCACCCTGGGGATTCTTCACTATATAGGCAGGTATGCATAAATTTCAATTTATACTTATATGATCACATATATATTGGATTTCTCATTCATTATAAATTGCTAAACATACATTTTGATTAATAATTACATTGTGCATGCAGTGGTGTGCTAAGCTATTGGAAGACTAGGGAGGACTAACAACCACAAAGTCATTAACCTCGGAGCAAAATATTGATGTATAGTTCTATTTTTTTCAAAAGAAGATAATATTTAGATGATCAAATCATGTCATGTATATAGTACTATAGAATACAGTAAGTTCTAATTTTTCGCGTTGTATATATGTAGTAGTTCTACCACGGTGATGGTGGTCAGTATATGTCATGTAATGTTTACGAATGTTTATAGTATATGTGTCCACAATTGTGTAGTCGGTTTTGTCACATCTTTTGCTTCGATATTTCGTTTCTATGGATTCTTTTTTTCTTTTTAGTTTTTTTGTGGAGCTAAAAATGATGCTTCTTGAATAGTATTTCTACTTATTACATATTCAAATTATGTATGTTTGGATTTATATTACATAGTTTGTTCAAACTCATACATATTATTTAAATTTAATTTTTATATTTAGTTGCATATTAAATTAACATTATTTATTTTTTAAATTAAAATCCCGCTCGCTTCGCTCGCGGGCTTAGTCGTGTGTAGCACATTCATGAAACTAGTATATATATATGTATGTATATATATATCAAATCAAGTGTTTGAGATATACTTACATATATACATACATATGAATCTATTCTATAAACATATTAATAAGTGTGATGGAGTTAGACACTGTTCCTGTAACAGTTATTTTCTGAGTTTTGGACACATTTACCCTTCTTAAAGTTTCATTATTAAAAATTTACATCTAATTCATGAGTTGAATCTCAAGGCAAATCCAAGAGAGTTAATCAATATTTTTAGTTCTTTCTTGTTGCTCAAGTCTCCTTATTGTAAATTTCTTGTTTTACAAGGTATTAATGTTTGTGTCAAGTTATTCCATCTTTATATATTATTTTTTCTACCATTCCTTCAAAATAGTCCATTTACTTATTAGATAACTAGAACTTTGAACAAATAATGATAGCCACTTGTAACGACCCTAAAATATAATTCGTGTCACATGCCATTTCAGGGTCGTATGTGGGACTCACTTGTCGTGATACGTATGTCCAAATCTCGAGTGTAGACATCGAGGTATGCTATTTTTGCGTGATGCTTGTATTATTTATTATACAAAAGATTGAACAATTTAAAATAATTAATTTCAGAAATGTGTAGTTAAGATATTACCTCGAGTTTTGTGTCAATTGGCAGTAGTCGAAGTTGAGATTGTGTTTAATTTGATGTAAGCTTGGTTAAATATGACAAGAGAATTAGTTTGTGAGAGTTGGGTATCTCATAGACGAAGTTAAGATTTTTGGGATTTTGGCGTGACCAAAACCAGTATTTTGGACATTTTATGAAAATGGACTATTTTGTCGAAAGTTTGGTTCAATTTGGTGGAAAACGGGATCGAAAACGAGCACCTGAAGTCAAAACACGTCAAAATAAGAATTTTAGGAATTAATAAATAAAAAGAAATTATGAGGGTTTATATATAAATATATATAAAACATGAAATAAAAATCAAAAACTCATTTGGTTTCAACTGAACGTTCATTTCGAACATTCCCTAAACCCCTCGATTTGGGTTTTCGCTCGCGGAGCTCCCAACATCTGATTTTCGCTCGGTTTCTTTCCGCAAAATTGTAAAGGACCGCAAGACGGTCGATTCGAGCTAAGTTTCCGCGGCAGAAACGAGGTATTCAGCCCGTAATTTGGTAAATTTTTAATGCATGACATTTTCCTCAATTCAATTTGAATTATCGTGATTTTTCGATTTCTTTCGCGGGTTTGTGATAGAAATTAGTAGGAATTGTTGTTAATTGGTATATTGGATTGATTTGCGTCAAATTGGGATAAATTTCATCGACGTGGACTAAGGTTTTGATGATTTAAATTAATGCAATTCAGTTGATAACTGTTTTGGAAATGTTTTTATAGTTGATAATGATTTATATTGGATTTCCGGATGAATTAATTATTAATTTTGATACAATTTGACTCAACGAGCCGTGAAAATATTTTGGTATTGGTATCGAGTGGGTTTCGTAGCATTGATTATTGAGTTTTGAGGATTTAATTGCGAAAATATTGATTTGGAGACATTTTCTAATTGAAAATAAATAAAGTTTGTCAAGTTGACATGTTATATTAGAAAATTCGTAACTTCTCCATTTGTGATCCGATTTGAGTATTCTTGGAGTCTATGGAAAGTACGCCATGAGTACTACAAGTTCCTTCTTGATTGTCATGATAAATTATGAGGTTTTCAGAGTTAAAATCGTAACTCTAGTGGGCTAGTTGATAATACTTTGAAATTATTATAAAGTATTATTTTTAGAAATAGCTCTCAAGCGTACTTTGGTCGCATTATTTGTATGGTTTAAGTGTTCTAAACCAAGGATATTAGACTTGAATTGATACTAAATGATATCAGGATATCTAAGAAGAGATACGGAGGTTCGAGAACGCATTTTGGAGTGTTAGGAGGTCGGATATGTTAGGAATAAGCGTGTGGATCGAGGTAAGTAAACCAGCTAGGAAATTGTATAGTAATTTCATTTTAAGCTATTGAATATTGTTGTTCATTGCTTTGATATATATCCTTGGAAATTCCATTCTAATTGTAATTGAGTTGTCTGAGGGCAAGTGAGTCAACGGTGATCCTTGGAAGGAGTGGCTGGCCGAGGTAACATACCAGAGTCATGACCTCGGGATGCACTGCACCGGATCCTGATTTTGACGGGTGTGAGTTCTTAGCGTGGTTGTTCTAGGAAGCCTTACTATCTCGTGGGTTTAGGACTTGTGAGTGTACCGAGTCCTAGAACCTGAGTCTTGATGTTTTGCCAAGACTCAAATACTTATTAGTTGGGACTACTTGCGCTTCTCTGTTTGCATCTTTGGACACTCATGTATTGATTATTTCAAATTTATTTACAGTCTTTTATTTATTCATGCGTCCTTATATCTTTCTTGTTATCTAAATGAATATGGACTGATTTATTTATTTCGAAATGATGTTTAGTGTCCTACTGGCGTTACTTACCTGGGCTCGTCATTCTTGTGTTTGACTAAGTGCAGATCTGCAATCGAGTAAGGGAAAGGGGCCAGCACTGGGAGATCTACTTTGAGGACTTTGGAGTGGCCATTCCCCTCGCAATTTTTGTAGGTTTTGTATTACTTACATATATTGATTTTTATCACATGGGGTATATGGGTTTTGCGAGACACTTTGGGACATGTATATGATATGATTTTTCTCTTTTTTGGGTCATTATACATGTTAACAATGTTAGGCGGGGTTTCCACATTCTAGGTTGTCCTGACTGATGTGTGTAGAGTTATTTAGATTTGTTTAAGTTTAAAAATTGCTTCCGCATAGATAACTTACAAGTTTGAATAACTCATTAAAAATGTAATGATAAAATGGTTATGAAGGCTGACTAAGCTTGCGTTGACTCGCAAGGATTGACTCATGGTCCACGTAAGTTTAGGCCGGGCGGAACACAGTTTGGGTTGTGGAACTGGGGCCGTCACAGTTGGTATCAGAGCCTCAATTTAAATAAGAGCTAAGTGTAGACTCAAGAATAAACCACAACCAACATAAGACACAAATCAATAATAGAGTTATGACAATATTGAAACTTAGAGTGGAACCCTATAATCTTGAATTAAGTCTTAGTTGAGATGTGAGGAGAGTTGGGGAACTTAAGATTGGAATATATGAGCTATTTGATGTATTGTATATTACTACTATCGATAGCTATATCCTGATCGAGAAATCGCATTCCTTGCAGATTGCGATGATCGATCAGCCCGAGACCAGCGATACCGTTTCGTGTGACATTCATGAGTGACTCGATGAGATGTCTCAGCTGGTCACTTCACATGGCCAATAACTTTAGGAGATTCTCCGACTTTTGAGAGCACCGGCTACAACATCGCCTTTTACATCTCGTAGCCATGCACACAATCACTTAGGGCGGGAGTGCACCGACAGTATAGGCCGCTATTACGACTCCTACAGCGGCGACCAGACCCGAGGAAGTACAGGTTCAGGTTGACAGAGTACCATCTACTCCTGATACACCGGCGGATGATACGCCGAGCACGCCCACTGATGGGAGCACTCGAGCGACAGCTGAGGCAAGGCAGTCTTGTGAGTTTCAACGACATCACCCGGAGAAGTTTCACGGGGTACAAATCTCGGAGCAGTCGAGAAATTTATGCGGATTCACGAGAAAAATCCAAGATGTCTTTGCCACACTAGATCATATGAGGCCGAGCATCTCATCAGCTTCACTATTCGGAGAGGCTGATGTGTGGTGGCGTAGCATGGTGGCTACGAAGGGGAAACCCAAGGACTTGGCTGAATTCAAGGAGAGGTTCAATCAGAAGTATTTCCTTCCCTCGATCAAGAATATGAAGATGACCGAGTTTCAGAACATCCGACAAGCGGCTAACGCGACAGTGATGTAGTATATGGGCCGATATTTGCGGTTGATGGACTATGCCGGAGGCATAGCTGATACGGACGCTGATCAGGCCTACTACTTCATGAATGACCTGTTGGGTGAGATCAGTTCTATGGTGGTGACTACAACTCCATGAACGTTACAGGAGGCATATGAGAGGAGTTTGGTCAGTGAGACTTTTCTGAGCACGCGCACTAGTACAGTAGTCGCAGCTCCACCACCAGTACAGCCAGATGTTAGACCGAGTGGTGACGGGGGGAGGAAGAGACCTGGACATTGGAGGTTGAGAGATCGAGCTCAGAGTGTGGGGTCTGTTGCATCTCCACCTCCTTCAGCGCGTATTGTATCAATACCATATGCTATAGTACGGAGTTATATCAACACACCACGGTTGCCGACACCATCAAGTTCTCAGCGACAACAATATCAGAGGGCGAGGCCAGTGGCACTGGAAGTGGCAGGGGAGGTAGTAGTCGGGGCCAGAGGTATGGACGGGGACAAAGTGTGCCATCTGGATCATGATCTCAGCGTACGTGTTGAGAGTGTGGACAGCCAGGTCATTTTGCCAGTTCGTGTCCACGAATGAGCAGAGGGCAGCCACAGTAGAGCCAGGAGTAGGTTCATGCTGTTGTCGCGCCATATTCGACTGCTACCCGTAACCTGATTGAGGGTATGATCTATATTTGCAGTCGTTTTATGTATACCATGTTAGATTCTGGTTTTACAATATCTTTTATTTCTGGTCGCATGGTAGATTAGTTGGGTTTGAAACCCATTAGACTAGAGAGACCCTTAATCCTTAGCACAGCTGCCAGGGACAAAACATACCCGAACTTGTTGTGTGTTGATTGTTCGGTAGAGATAGATGGTCATGTATTGCCGGCAGATCTGAGAGTGTTGGAGTTCCTAGAGTTTAATGCATTGCTGGGCATGGATTGGTTAAGTGCTCATCATGCACAGATCCATTGCTTCAGTAAGAGAGTTACATTTCAGATTCTCGGATATCCCGAGTTCAGTTTTCAGGGGACTTCGACTAGTTTACCTATTACTAGAGGCATATTAGCTTCTAGCGTAGAGGTCGAGACATTCGCTAGTGTTTTGAGTACGATGAAGGTCGAGACTAGGTTAGAGGAGGTACCTGTTGTGTGCGAGTTTCCAGATGTTTTTCCTGCAGAGTTACCAAGATTACCATCACCTAGGGAAATTGACTTCATCATTGATTTGGTTCCGGGAACCAAACCTATATCTATTCTGCCATACCAGATGACTCCAAAAGAGCTAGAGGAACTGAGAAGACAACTTGACGAGTTGTTGGAATTAGGGTTCATCCACCCGAGCATGTCACATTGGGGCGCGCCAATCTTATTTGTTAAGAAGAAATATGGTAGCCTGATATTATGCATTGATTATAAACAACTTAACAGGGTGACGGTGAAGAACAAGTACCCACTTCCTTGCATTGACGATTTGTTCGACCAGCTGACAGGAGCACAGTGGTTCTTAAAGATTGATTTGAGATCGGGATACCATCAATTGAGGATTAGAGCAGATGACAGGGAGAAAACTTCTTTTTGCACTCGATACGAGCATTATCAGTTTACAGTCATGTCTTTTAGGCTGACTAACGCCTGGATCTCATGCATCGAGTGTTGAAAGAGTACTTGGATAGGTTCATGATTGTGTTCATCGACGACATACTTATTTACTCTAAAACTCGTGAGGATCACGAGGAGCACCTCAATATGATTTTGCAGACTTTGAGGATGCACAGACTGTATGCAAAATTAAGTAAGTATGACTTTTGACTTACATAGATCGAATTTCTTGAGCACATTGTTGGAGCCAGCGGAGTGTCAGTGGACCCCGCTAAGGTCAGAGCTATGATAGATTGGCCTATACCGCGGTCAGTGACAGATGTCCACAGATTTTTGGGGATGGCAGGCTACTATAGGCATTTTATTCAAGACTTATCAAAAATTGCAGCACCAATGACGCAATTGACGAAGAAAGATACGAGTTTTCAGTGGAATGACAACTGTGAACAAGCCTTCAGGACTTTGAAGGAAATATTGACTACCACACCAGTTTTAGCACTACCTGAGTTAGGGAAGGGTTTTAAGGTGAACACCGATGCTTCCAAGGTCGGTTTAGGCCGTGTTTTGATGCAGGACGGTAGAGTGATTGCTTACGCGTCCCAACAGCTGAAGGTTCACGAAAAGAACTACCCTACACATGACTTGGAGTTGGCGACAGTGGTCTTTGCATTGAAGATTTGACATCATTATCTATACAGAGAGAAGTTTGTGTTGTTTACTGACCATAAGAGTTTGAAGTAGCTCTTCACTCAGAAAGAGTTGAACATGCGACCTCAAAGACTACGACATCTTATTAGAGTACCACCCGGGAAAGGCCAATGTCGTTGCAGACGCATTGAGCCGCAGAGGGCCAGATTCAGAGATTGTTACCTGCCACATGACACAGGAGTATGGATTACTTGAGGCGGTCGAGTCGATGTCTTCTGTTGATGTTCCAACCGGTACCAGGGTGTTGATTTGTGGGCAGATGATGACCCATACAGTGTCAATTCAAAGTGTACTTGAGGGTCAGCAAGCAGATGATCAGTACCAGAAGTTCTTGGAGTTTGCTCAGAGTCCGGATCATCCAGATTTGAGTCAGTCGACCGATTCGTGCCTGGGATTTAGAGGTCGACTGTGGATTCCATCAGTGACTGAGTTACGTGATGAGATACTTGATGAGGCTCACCGCTCACGTTTTACGGTTCATCCGGGTCGGACCAAAATGGATGCTGATGTGCGTCGTCTTTTTTGGTGGCATGGGATGAAGACCGATGTTTCTGATTACGCTCAAGCATGTGAGGTATGCTAGCGAGTTAAGGCCAAGCATCGGAGACCCGGTGGGTTATTACAGCCACTTCCCATTCCTCGGTGGAAGTGGGAGCACATTGCCATGGATTTTGTCAGTGGTTCACCTCGATCTCAGTGCGGACATGACAATATCTAAGTGATTGTGCGCACTTTTTACCGATCTCTACCACACATTGGGTTGATAGGTTAGCGAGTTTGTACGAGCGGGAGATTGTGCGACTACATGGCATACCGTTATCGATTGTGTCTGACAAAGGGCCATAATTTACGTCTCAGATTTGGCGGAGCATGCAGGCACAGTTCGACACACGGTTGGACCTCAGTACAACCTATCATCTAGAGACTGACGGACATATGGAGAGACTGATTCGAATTCTCGAGGACATGTTGAGGATGTGTGTGTTAGAGTATGGTGGATCATGGGAAGAGTATATGCATTTGTGTGAGTTTGCCTACAATAATAGTTATCAAGCCAGTATTGGTATGACACCATTTGAGGCATTCTATGGTAGACCGTGCAGATCTCCATCTTGTTGGGCGGAGCCTGAGGATGTGGCAGTGATTGGGTCTGAGATTGTAGTGGATCACACAGAGAAGATACGACTGATCAGATTGAGGCTGAAGGGTGCGCATGAGAGGCATAAAAACTATTATGACATGTATCACGACAAGTTAGAGTATGATGTCGGAAACTATGTGTATATGAAAGTTTCTCCGATGAAGGGTCGCAAGAGATTTGGGATTAAAGGAAAGCTTGCGCCGAGGTTCATTAGTCCATTCAGAGTGAAGAAATGAATAGGCAAGGTTGCGTAAGAGCTGGAGTTGCCACCTCAGTTATCTGGAATTCACCTTGTATTTCATGTTTCTATGCTTCGACTAGATAGGTCGAGAGAGAGCCGACGACCGACAGTGGATTTGAGTCAGATAGACTTGAGGGAAGACATTACTTATGACGAGCAGCCTATTCAGATTTTGGACCGTAAGGTGATGGTTCTTAGGAACCAAGAGATTCCGTCTTGTCAAATGGCAGCATCACGGTGATGAGGAGCTGACGTGGGAGCTCGAGTTATATATGCGCGAGTATTTTCCCTACCTCTTTTGAGTTTCGGTAAGTTTTCTCTTGTAAATTGCTTCAATTTCGAGGACGAAATTCTAATTAGTAGGGAAGATCATGCTAACAACTCTAAAATATAATTCGTGCCACATGTCATTTCAAGGTCATACGTGGGACCCACTATCGTGATACATATGTCCAAATTTCAAGTGTAAACACAGAGGTATGATATTTTTGTGTGATGCTTGTATTATTTATTATACAAAAGATTGAACAATTTAAAATAATCAATTTCGAAAATGTGTAGCTAAGATCTTACCTCGAGTTTCGTGTCGGTTGGCAGTAGTCGAGGTTGAGATTGGGTTTAATTTGGTGCAAGCTTGGTTAAATATGACAAGAGAATTGGTTTGTGAGAGTTGGGTATGTCATGGATGAAGTTATGATTTTTGGGGTTTTGGCGTGACCAAAAACAGTATTTCGGACATTTTATGAAAATGTACTATTTTGTCGAGAGTTTGGTTGGTGGAAAACGAGTCGAAAACGAGCACCGGAAGTTAAAACACGTCAAAATAGAAATTTCAGGAATTAATAAATAAAAAGAAATTATAAGGGTTTATATATAAATATATATATAACATGAAATGAAAATAAAAAACTCATTTGGTTTCAACATAACTTTCATTTCAAACGTTTCGTAGACCCTCGATTTGGGTTTTCCCTAGCGGAGCTCCCGATATCCGATTTTCGCCCGGTTTCTTTCTACAAAATTGTAAAGGACCGCAAGACGGTCAATTCGAGCTAAGTTTTCGCAGCAGAAATAAGGTATTCAACCCGTAATTTGGTAAATTCTTAATGCAGGGCATTTTCCTCAATTCAATTTGAATTATCGTGATTTTTCAATTTCTTTCGCGGGTTGCGATAGAAATTAGTAGGAATTGTTGTTAATTGGTATATTGGATTAATTTGCATCAAATCGGGATAAATTTCACTGACGTGGGCTAGGGTTTTGATGATTTGAATTAATGCAATTCAGTTGATAACTATTTTGGAGATGTTTTTATAGTTGATATTGATTTATATTGGGTTTCCGGATGAATTAATTCTTAATTTTGATATAATTTGACTCCATGAGCCATTGAAATATTTTGGTGTTGGTATCGAGTGGTTTCATGACATTTATTATTGAGTTTTGAGGATTTAATTGCGAAAATATTGATAGGAGACATTTTCTAATTGAAAATAATAAAGTTTGTCAAGTTGACATGCTATATTAGAAAATTCGCAACTTCTCTATTTGTGATCCGATTAGTATTCTTGGAGTCTATGAAAAGTACGTCATGAGTACTACAAGTTCCTTCTTGGTTGTCATGATAAATTATGAGGTTTTCAGAGTTAAGATTGTAGCTCTAGTGGGCTAGTTGATAATACTTTGAAATTATTATAAAATATTATTTTTAGAAATAGCTCTCAAGCGTACTTTGGTCGCAGTATTTGTATGGTTTATGAGTTCGAAACCAAGGATATTGGACTTAAATTGATACTAAATGATATCAGGAAATCTAAGGAAGAGATACGGAGGTTCGAGAACGCGTTTTGGAGTGTTGGGAGGCCGGATATGTTAGGAATAAGCGTGTGGACTGAGGTAAGTAAACCAGCTAGGAAATTGTACAGAAATTTCATTTTAAGCTATTAAATATTGTTGTTCATTGCTTTGTTATCTATCATTGGAAATTCCATTCTAATTGTAATTAAGTTGTCCGAGGGCAAGTGAGTCAACGGTGATCCTTGGAAGGAGTGGTGGTCGAGGTAACGTACTGAGTCATGACCTCGAGATGCACCATTGGATACTCGATTTTGACGGTGTGAGTTCTTAGCGTGGTTGTTCCAGGAAGTCTCACTATCTTGTTGGTTTAGGACTTGTGAGTGTACCGAGTCCTAGAACCCGAGTCTTGATGTTTTGCCAAGACTCGACGAATTATTAGTCGGGACTACTTGCACCTCTCTGTTTTCATCTTTGGATACTCATATATCGATTGTTTCAAATTTATTTATAGTCTTTTATTTATTCATCCGTCCTTTTATCTTTCTTGTTATCTACTTGAATATTGACTGATTTATTTATTTTGAAATGTTGTTTAGTATCCCACTGGCGTTACTTACCTGAGCTCGTCATTCTTGTGTTTGACCGAGTGCAGATCTGCAATTGAGTAAGGGAAAGGGGTCAGCACTGGGAGAGCTACTTTGAGGACTTTGGAGCGGCCTTTCCCATCGCAATCTTTATAGGTTTTGTATTACTTACGTATATTGATTTTTATCACATGGGGTATATGGGTTTTGCGAGACACTTTGGGACATGTATATGATATGAGTTTTCTATCTTTTGGGTTATTATACATGTTAACAGTGTTAGGCGAGGTTTCCACATTCTAGGTTGTCCTGACTGATGTGTGTAGAGTTGTTTAGATTTGTTTAAGTTTAAAAATTGCTTTCGCATAAAAGTGGGTAACTTACAAATTTGAATGAATCATTAAAAATGTAATGATAAAATGGTTAGGAAGGCTGACTATGCTTGCGTTGACTCGCGAGGATTGACTCGGGGTCCACGTAAGTTTAAGCTGGGCGGGACCCAGTTTGGGTTGTGGAACTGGGGTCGTCAGTACTAATATAATCTAATTAGTCTTCTCTCTCAATCTTCATGAAATTTAGACAAATAAATAAACCCCAATCTGAACATTACTTTTATAATGTTATAATTGTTGCATTTACTGTGTAAGATTCGATCAAGCTTTGGAGCTTAGGCTTTATGCTCGTGACAATCACAAAAGGGCATGTAAGTTACTTTAAGACTTTTATTTTGTTAATGACTCTTAATTTGCTTTTTTAATGGTTTTATAATTCAATTGCAACAAAATAGAATTAATTTCACTCTTCCTCTTGCCTAATTTTAATTTTGAGCATAATATACAACACGTGAGAGCATGTCTAATGGTAATATGAATTTAGAGCATGGATTGGTGCCTTGTCATAGATGTGGGGAGGATGTCTATCTTATGTGGCATTAGATAGACATTCAAATTCCAAAATGATCTCCAATGGTAATGTGGATTTATACTATGAATTGTGACTTTTTTTACTTTCTATAACAAACAATGATGATGTGGCAATGGACTGCAATGTCTAGATGTAGGCATTGTGGTAGACATCATCTACTTTGATTCCTTGCCACATCAACTAGACATTCACAACCCATGATCCCATTGGAGATCATTTTTTGGATTGGATGTAGATTGTATCCTAGGTGGATCCATTTTCACCCAATCCATGGTTCCATTTGAGATGCTCTGAGGATTATTTAGTTTACATTCAAATCAATGATTATCAATTCATTTGGCCGATATACTTTGAGTATGAGAATATTTTTTGTATATTTGATACCATATAAAGGTTAAATTTGTTTGTCATTGAGGCATCTTTAAATTTGCATTTCGTGGTCTAATTTATTTTCTTTTATATATGACACAAATCAAGTGGTAGCTCAATAATTTGATATGTGGTAACTAATTATGCAATAGACTCAAGTCTCATTTTTTTTCTTATTTAAAAAAAGAAAAAATAATTCTAATTCTTAACCAATAAGAAGCGATGGAAACTGAAAAATACCATTAGTTATATATTAATGGTTCTCACTAATTATTTATTTTCTAGGACTAAGTTAAGATTTAAATTAACCTTAATGATCCACCAAGGATCATGTGTAAAGCAATGATAGACAATTTTGGTTGCACACATTATTATCGACTTTAATGTATAAAAATTTTCTTAAATCTTAAATGTTTAATACATACGTGTTAGCATATTTATTTTATACTTATTATTTTTTATTAATATTGACACACTTATTTGAGTGACTGAATCATAAACAAATGTTGTAGATATTCATTTTAGATATTTAGATGTAAAACCGTGTTATAAGAATTTTCTTTTCTCGCGAGTGTAGCGAGCGGCCTCTCACGTGAAAACCAAATCCAACTGGAATAAATCTCAGTTATACAAAACCTCCCATCCCAAGTGATATTACAAAACTATAATTCAATACAAATATATAAGATAAAAGGAGATTTGGTTGCAAGTTGGGCAGGGCGGGGCGGGGATCGTAATTACCGTCCCCGTCCCCGTAGGGCGCGAGGCGGGGATTTGTTTATGCAAATTCTCTGTGGGGCGAACTTTGCTGCCCCATGCCCCATCCTGCGGGGATCCTCGTAGGGCGGGGAATCCCCGCGGTGCCCCGTCAACTTTGTAAAAAATATCTATTTTGATCTTCATTTCTTGGTCATTTTGGCACTTAAGTACAACTTTCTCAATTTTTTTAAGAAACTATTTTTCTTAAATTGAAGGATTAATATGGATTTGTTTTGTTAATTGAGTTACAAGTTATCATACTTAATTAAATATATAAGATTTTCAAAACTAGTATGACAAATATATTTCAATGATGTTCTAAATATAATTTTATATATCTTTATGATATAACATATATATTATAATTAATTTAATGGTAAAAATAAATTTTATTATTGGAGATCTTGAGTTTCATTCCATATATTATATACGTTTTAAGTAAAAAAGTTATATAATCTTTTTTCCAAAAACATAAAAATGGAGAATTTTATGCAAGGGATGCGGGGCGAGAACAATTCCCGTCTCCACCTTGCCCCGCGGGGCGAACCGCCTCACGGGGAGCAAAAAGCAGGGAATCCTTGCCTCACTGGGGCGAGGCACCGCGGGGAATGGGAATTCCCCGCCCCACTTGCAACCCTAATTACATCAAAGAGAAGATCAAGACTTTTAAATCTTCTCTATCACATAGTCGCAGCGGTCATCGGTATTCCTGAAATATTATTTGGGGCGAGCGCTCCAACTTGCTCAGTAAATAAAGACTCATAAAGCTATCGACATTCTATATAATAATCAAGAACATTATGCAATACCAATATGCACCAATGTTAACTAACGAGATTATGAAAAACATATAATTCTATAAATAGCAGATGCAATGTGACACCCGAGAATTTTATAAACTTGATTAAGCGGCTAATTAAGTATTTTCAGATTTAATTTATGATTTATGTATCTGAGGTGGGACTCCACGTGTTACGTATCGGAGATCATAAATTTAATATTATTTTTGTGTGTCGTGTGCCTATTTGATATATTATACACTATTTCGACGCGAAATAGGGTGAAGTGGAGTGTATAGGGGTGTCCTCGACTTTCGAAGCGCGCTGGGAGTATTTCTTCAATTTTGATGAAATTGGGGTATTTTTCAAAATTTAATTTGGAGTTAAAAATAAATGATAATCCTTAAATCCTAATTTGGGAATATCTCCACCGCGCTCAGCGTGACACTAAATATTTTCTCGAGGTCGATCTAGTCGGAATTTAATTTGGAGCGCGGTGCGATATACCATAATGGGAATATATATTAGGATTTAGGTATCCTCAAATCTTAATTTGGAGAAAATACCTAGTGACATTCGGAGTCGAAGGTGACACGTGTGAGATGTACCATAATGTGGACGCCCGAGGGTAGTCGTTGGCATGCATGGCGAATTTATAATCGCGAAAATATATAGGTGCATATATATTTATATATGTATAGTTTATATATAAAAACAAATCCTATAATTTGAATCAAATAAAAGTATACATTGGATTCGTATTGAGATACGCGTAGCGTGATCATAAAAAGAAGTGAATAATGAACGATTTGATGGTTGTTGGTGAGGTGTATGCACACCTCGAGATGCGTGTTGTCTAATCAAAAAAATCAAGTAATTTAGTGGTTGGTTATAAAACCATTAGATTTACCTCGAGATACGCAATATGTATCTCGAGGAGTTCAATCCAATTGATTTTTAAGGCGGTTAAATAGTGATTATCTTGTTAATAGCCACTAGATCGACCTCGAGATACATAACACATATATCGAGAAAGATCAAAATATATAGGCAAGTGAATCACTAGATTTGCCTCGAGATTCGAATCACGAGGCGAATCTTGAGGAAATCCTAATATATATCCTTAAATCAATACACCGCCTCATTCAATTTTGTTTTGAGACAAAGATTGATTTCAAGATACGTAGTAAATATCTCGAGGAAGATTAAATTTATATTATGAAAATAACCCATTAGATTTGTCTCGAGATTCGCGCGATACAAGTCTCGAGGAAATCCTAATATATCCAAACATAACATAATTGAATTCAATTTGGTTTCGAAAGTGAAATCAAAATTGATGGGTGACAGAGAGGGTTCGAAATCATGGAGAGAGAGAGAGAGAGATAGAGATTGTGGTGGGGAGAGGTCGATACCATGGTGAGGTGTTATTGTTGTCGTTGGTTGTGTTGCTGAATTTTGTTGTTATTGTTGTCGTTGTTTGATGTTGTTGGTTGTTAATGGTGGTTGGGGATGTGAGGCTTTGCCATCGAGAGGAAAGAGAATTGCATAGTGTCTACCTAACTTTGTATACAAGGTAGAACTATATTATGCTTGAGTGGCTAGATTCATCGATACTTTGCATCGCGTGATTATCATGCGATCACGTTGAACCAAATCATACTTTAATAGACTCGAGGAACGAGACTCATTTGATTATCCTCTCTGGGCATGAGTCCTTATTATCTTTTACTTACCACTTTCGAAGAACGTTATCTGATTGTGGTCGGATAACAAAGACGATATGGATTCACGGTTGTATTTAAATTCCTTGGATTATATTGTTCGTTTAATCTCTTGGATTATTATGCATTTGATTATTATAGGTGTATTAGATGGTGTGGGATTTACTTATCTGACATTATCGAATTTTATAATTGGATAATGACAGGTTTTAGCAGCGACAAGGAAAAGAGAAAGCTTTCCGACTGTTTGTGACTTGTTTAGTTCTTTTCTCTATGTATGTATTGGTTTTTGAATATATTATATTGTATAAATGGGTTTTTGGATTCGAGTATGATTAAGATCTCCTTTAGAATGGCTGAAGCGATCTTGGGACAAATTGAGATAATTTTTGAGTTAAGATAATGTTAGTTTAAGGTTTTTAATATTTCGGATCAAGTTAGAAGGAATATATAGTTTTGTTAATGCAATATATGTTATTGATGGATTGTGAGTCCTCCAATATTTCTACAAAAGCTGAGCAGATTTTGTTGAAGATTTTTGAAGGCCGAAATTTCTTATGTAGGCTTAGAAATAGAGGATGTGCTGTCGAAAAATTTTCACGAAATTTTGAGGATAATGTAGTTAATCTAAATGAACTTTGAGGATTATATAATTAATTTTTACATAAATTTGAGGTTTAATATTCACTTTAGAATATGTTTTGGTTAATAAAGTTTTATAATTAATGAGTACAAGATCTTAATCTTAATTATTTACTGATGGAGAGGTGAAGGTTGCTAGATTATCAAAAGATTAATGTAATCTAGGCCAGTCAGATGTCCTAATTAGGTGGGGTCTGACATGCAAGTCCAACTTTCAATGGATATTATATTGTGATTCCCATTTTATTTATAAAACTTGGGTCGATTACCCACTAACACCATTAATGCGATTGCTATACCAACACATTGGCCGATGTGCTGTTTAGCCAATTCATTAATGTCTAATGGTTCTATCTGAAACCCTCTAGTGAATATGTAATCCACGTAACCTATCAAATTGAGTAGGAAGTTACATATATGCCAGGAAGGTAACCCATCTCCTATATAACCCAATCTCAGTTACAAGAACTTACTCTCATGAATCACATTAAACACCATTTTCCATTTATTAAAAACATCACAGTGTACATAGTCCCTCATTTCAGTCCATAAACTATATGAACTACACATACTAACATATCCATGCAATATTGATAAATAAGCGAATCCATACTTACCTCAGTTCAGGTTTCCGTTTCCAAACTTTCTAAGTTTCCGGGCCACTCACATTTTCCCTGTGGTCCAACACCTATCACAAACTATTTGTGATTAATATATGTTTAACACCTATGTTTAGAACCCCTAAGTCAGTCCCCAATACCTCAAGAAATTCTAAGTAAATAACAACATAATTGCTGTTTTCTGAGGTGGGAACGCGCTCCTTCAATTGGTGGACTGCGCTTCATCAACTGAGTTCATCCCAACTGATGAAAGGAGCGTACTCCTCTGCTAGATGGAGTGTGCTTCGTCCTGTACTGTCTCGACAGTAAACATGGCAGCGACCACTGTTCCATCCACAAATCAATACAAAAACTGCCAACACTCCCCAAATTCACAAAGAGATCATCACTAATTATCAAATTCAACAATTCACAAAGAGATCATCACTAATTATCACTAATTATCAAATTTAATTAAAAACTCAAAGCTCGACTTACCAAGGTGATGATCTCTGATCTAACAACTGTTTGATCTTCTTGATTTACGTTGAATTCACTCCTTAATCAACCCTTTAAAACCACAAAACGTTTTGTTGTTCCCATCTCTCACTCTCTTGATTAATCAGTGAAAATCTCTCACTCTCTTGATTAATCAGTGAAAATGAGGATAAACTTGAAGCTTTTGGATTTTTATATATGGATCTTCCTTGAGATACACATCGTGTTATCTCGAGGGTGATCAAGTGATTGATGTGTTAAAATGACACTCCTTAAAGTGACACACATTTTGATACCATCAACACTTAAGTTCATCTCGAGGTGATCTAATGATCCATATAATTCAAACCAACTTATAGTTCTAATTTATCTATATATTTATATCAAATATATATAAATATATATACTTCATGTATTTTCTCGCCAACAAATTCATCGGACATGCCTACGAGTGTTCTCGGGGCGTGCACATTCATTTCACGACCCCCTCATCGTACTTAGTGTACCAGCTATTTATTGTTTAATTACTTATTTTTTGATTATAGGTTTGTATATAGATTCTCTTTTATACTACAACCTATAAAATTCATTAAGCATTCAAAACAAACACAAACCATCACAGAAACTCACGCACACGCTAACCGAGGTACGCCGAACTTAACCACGAGCTTAACTTGGGTCAAATAAGATTTGGATTAGCATTAATCACCAGCTTAAGGTAATGGGTCATTACATTAGCTTACACCATTGGAGACATCTCCAAATTAATAAACCACTAATTTCTATTAATCTTTACTGGACGCGTACCTCAAAAAACAAAATACACATCAAATAATGGTGTTTCCGTTGGGTTTTTGACTCAATCTCAATCTAATCATTGTTTTAGTAAATTATTTTTTTGAGTCCAAGTAGGATTGATGTTAGTTTATTTGTGTCCAATTATGTTTTGTATTTGTTAGTTGAGTCCAATTAAGATTTAGATTTGTTTTTGGATAATTTTTTAACATTCTAGTTAAATTACAAGTATGTCTTTTTGGGTATCTATATACAGAATCCAAAGTTAGCTTGTTATGGACAAAGATAATTAATACAAGTTCAAGTTGATTTAATAAAATTGTTTGTTTGAGTGTTCATGTGTGATTGCTTCTGCTGTGTGTGCGTGAATTCACGACAAGTGGTATCAAAGCAGGTGGAGATAAGGGAGTTTGTATGTGATTGTGTGATTGTGGAGATCAATCAAAGATAGGTTGATTGGTATGATCAAGAGATCGGTGGGTTCTCTTGAGTTGAAGTGCAAAATTCATTATCTTATTGTTGAATGGTGAAGAATTGAAAGTGTATTCTTGAGGTGCAAGTTCTGATCTTAAGTTTTTCTATCACTACAAGACAAAAACTATTTTGTTTTCTATCATGTTGTCTTATGTGATTCTTTACTTAGAGATCGAGTTCGGTCATTTTTTTATTAACGACAATATTGCTAAGATGAGAAAATATGAATTGAAATTCATATTGGTGTTCATTTGGTTGTTGGTTCTTTCGAGAACTTTGTGTCATTGAAAATTGATGACGTCTACAAAGTTTAATTTTGAGATTAAGTAAGAATATGTGATCGGGATTGGCCAAGAGCTTGATATCAACTAGTTGATGATTGATTGGGGTGTGGAATTGATGCGACGTGTTTCTGATGTGTAGCTTGTCATTGAGAAGGTTGCCAATAATATCCATAGAAGTGATGTTATTTGGGCATTTGTGACGACCCCTTCTCAAATTAGAGCACCTCCCCGTCTAATCTTGTCATTAAACCCTAATCTCGCCACGTAGGACTTAACAACGAATTAGTCGGCCTTTTTCCAAAACCTTTCTCCTTACTAATTAATTTTCTTATAAACTTAAAAATTATTCAGCGAAAGCCTTAACTATTTAACGTAAGCTTTTAACATGATACCTAAGAATTGTGGAAAATCAGGAAATAAAGATCACATATGTATATATGTATGAAGCAACGATAATATATCATGTATCTGGTCAAGTACTATCTCTCAACACACAATATATACAACCCCAAAAGTATGTGGAAGACATATAAAAGTCATACAACAAAATCAAAAACCTACAAAATCCGGTGTAGCAGCACTCCACTGGCTAAGAGGTAGTAGCCGATCTTCTCTTTGCCTGGTTTGCTACTCAATGGATCTGCATGCACTGTTATAAAAAGGACGATAAGTACAGGAAAATAGAAAGTAACACTGAGAGATATTTGTTCACATTTGCAAATATACAAAAAGTATATGAAAGCATAATAATAGCAACTATGTGGAAAAAAATCATGCTAAAACATACTACAATTAAACAATATGAAACTGACACTTGGCTAAGTATTAATGAACTAGGGCCGGTGGGCCGTGAATCCTATCACAATGCCTTTTTCCATTATATAAGGATGGAGTTGTGCTCTACATTTCTGTTGAAGGTCGGAGATGAGCTATACGCCTCTATAATCTTTCATAAGTGCCGACACTGTGATATATGTGCTTGCAACAACCCCGATCCGGTACCTGTGTCTTTGGCGCATGATAGTGGTGAGATCCCGATCACCCCTGAAGTCTAGTGACCCCGTGTGTCGTGCCATCTCTATCATGTCATGGTCCTAGATATAAGAACTACTTTCATTACCCAAGAAATGACATTGTTTAGGAATCCAACAAAATAAATGCATATTTAATGCACAAAGGAAATTAGATGTACAATACCATCAAATATATACCAAATAGTATGCCAATTCATTTGGCCAAGTATAACAATAATAAAAAATGATAGCACATGATTTAGAGTCAATGAAAGTATTTAATCAATAATCAATACCATGATAGCAAACTCATGAAATGAGAAAGGAAACAAGTCATGGTATATAGAGTACAATAGGCAAATCAGTCCAAACGACTGGAATTGAATGACAAAACATGAATGAAATGTAAATAAATATCTCAACAAGTTTACTTACAATCCACGCAAACTTCTAAGCTATTCCGAGCTCTCAAAACCTCAAAACTCGTATTCGAACCCTCGAGACTCTTCCTTAGGTTCCTGATATCAGTTACCATGTTTTTGAATGTGTTTAGACATTTAGTTAAGGTATTTGACTTGTTTATAGTGTTTAAGTTTAAGTTAAGAATTTCAGATTTTAGGGTGTCAGAGCACTTAGCGCACTAGGTAATCTACCAAGCGTGTTAATGACCTCATTAATGTGCTACCAAGTTTCTCTAGTGCGCTATATGTAATTAACACACTAGGTGATCACACCTAGCACGTTGCAGGAAAACCCAAAATTTTGTACTTAGAATTCCGAGTTCTCTCCACACATAGGCCTCTTCAACACTTTTGAATCCCTTATTAACACCTACCAAAGATCTAATCAACACCTAAGACCATAACAACAACCACACATCATATATCTCATGAATTCATCAAATTAAGCTAAGTTAATTAATGTAAATTAAAATTACATAGTTGATGAACATATTAACTTGATTAACACATCCTACACCAAATCTTTCTTTATAAACTTGCTAATCTCTTCTTTTTTAGCAACTTCTATTCTCCAGCAAGTTTTGTAGATGAAATAGTTAGATTGGCATGAGTTGATCTTATCCAATCTTATATATTAAGTTATATTGATTAATAGCCATTAATCTTTAAGTACATACGTATCTCGAGACTTATTTGATGGATTTCAACTTGACACATTTTCACTAACTCTCTACTAATTTCTTCCAATTAATACCAATGTCAAACTCAATTGGTTTTTAGATATGTCAACACATATCTCGAGGAATATCAAATAGCTATTATTTTAAATTACTAACTTAGGTACAGTTAATATAAAATCAACTATAACTACATTATTTCAACTATATAAGCTACATTAAGCTTAAAATGAACTCACCATATCACTCTCTACTTCGGTCCTATGTCAACATGCATATGGAGGCGTATCTCCACCCACAACTCGACACCTATACATAAGTAGGAGTGGCTGAGTAGTCTACACATATACAATACAATAGATATACATCACGACAAATATAATATATACCTCGGCCATATTGCCTCGGTCCACGTCTCGATGTGGGTCTCACGTCACGGTCACCGATCTTGATTAAATAATTAAACTAGGATTTAGAAATTTGGGTGGTGACAAATGCGTTCTTTCAAAGTCGAAATCGTAACTCATTGCTCATCATCAAAGTAACAATTGAAATGGAGTGATTTCTCAATGAAGGTGGGAGTTGTGTAACAAAGTGGCTTTCAACCCATCAACTCAAGTTGTTCGAAGCTTAGAGATTTGTCTTTGACGTGTGATATGAGTTTTATCCCTTTTATTGAATAATGGTACGTGACACAAGATTTAAGTGGCAATCGAGTCCGATTGTTGATATGATTGAAGAAGATGCTTGTTTGGGTGGAACAGTTTGTGTGCAGGCGTGCGTGGTTGTGTGCGCACGATTGTGTGTTTAGTCAACCAAGTTAGTTTGAGTGTGTGTTGTTGCGCAACTGAGTGGTTGAAGATTAATAAAGTTTTGGATGATTCACTGCACGTGCTGATGAATGGTTGTGTGATTCGTTGCTATCCGCGGTTGCTACGAAAATTAGATTAGATGATTATTAGAGTTGGTGAAGTTTGTAGTCAAAGTGGAGATTGTTGGATTTTTGACTCAAACTTCATGTCCTAATTTAATTAGTAATCATTATTTTAGTTTGTGTCTAATTAGTAAGTTAATTGTTTGAGTCCAAGTAGGATTGATGTTAGTTAATTTGAGTCAAATTATGTTTTGTGTTTGTTAATTGAGTCCAATTAGGATTTAAATTTGTTTTTAGAAAATGTTTAGTGCTCTAGTTGGATTACAAGTATGATTTTTTTGGGTATCTATATAAAGAACCCAATGTTAGTTTGTTATGTACAAAGATAATACAAGTTCAAGTTGATTTACTAAAGTTGTTTGTTTGAGTGTTCGTGCGTGATTGCTTCCGCTATATGTGCGTGAATTCCCAACAGTTTTGAGGTACAATCAACACACAAGGCATCTAGGCGTTTCATTTATTATCATCATCCTATCCCAATAATATTGTTCATAGAAGTGGATATGTTAATGAATGTAAAAGAAACAATACATACATAGTTATAAAATCAGGAGTGTAGTAGAAATGACGATGTATTCTTAATTAATAAATGGATGCACTTGTTTGGAGATGTGAGAATAGTTCATATCCATAAGTAGCTTATAATCTTGGAGTAAAAACTATAACTTGCCTTAATATTTTAAAAAAACTCTTCCACTTTTAAACTTAAATCTACATACAAACTATTTTGCAATAATAAACGTTTTGCCTTTTGGCGGCTCAAAAACTCTAATTTTTTCCTTTGGTTCTAGTCTTTGTTGATTAAACATTTTGAACCACCGACAATTCTGATTTTCTTTTTATTTATCAAATAAACTTCGAATCTGTTCAGATTTGACGAGATGATTAAATTCATCCTCGTTGTGGCCATCAAATTTCACTATTGACAATTGTCACTTATCTACATCTGCATCCTCAGATTGTGCGTGTTTAGAGTTAATACTCGCCATTAGATCTTATTTCATAGGTAGTCGTTTCCTTCCATTGTTGGAAGGTTTAGATTTTCTTTTTTCATTTGAAATTATTGTCAGAAGTTTTAATTTTTATTATGGTTCGATAATGTATATGTGTATTGTCGTGTTTTAGACGTTTGTTAAAAGAATATTCACTGATTTCCAATTTGTTTTATTGTTACAGTTACAGTTCTTAAAACCTTATAGCAGTTGAACATTCTTTTAAACAATTATGATTAGCGAATCAATTTGCTACAGTGATTGATTCTATGATTTCGTCCTATTCCATCAATGAATGTATTGAGAGCCAACGTCGATGATTAATGAAATTTTTATTTCTTCAAAAAAATTCTACATAAAAACTTGTTCATTCACACTCTCTCATGATTTAAGTAGAGCCTAAAAATAAAAGAAATTAGGATTCCATTTCATTTTACCAAGTATAACAATAATAAAAAATGACATAACGCATGATTTAGAGTCAATGAGACTATTTAATCAATAATCAATACCATAATATTAAACTCCTGAAATGAGAAAGGAAACATGCCATGGTATCTAAAGTACAATAGGAAAATCAGTCCAATGGAATGGAATTGAATGACAAAACATAAATGAAATGTAAATAAATATCTCAATCAATTTACTTACAATCCACGCAAACTTCCTAGCTATTTCGGCCTCCCGACACCTCAAAACTCGTACCAGAACCCCCGAGAATTTTCCCTAGGTTCCTGATATCATTTAACATGTTATCAAATGTGTTTAGACCTTTAGTTAGGGTATTTGACTTGTTTATAATGTTTAAGTTTAAGTTAAGAATTTCAGATTTTGGGCAGTCAGAGCACTTAGCTCACTGGGTAATCTACCTAGTGTGCTAATAACCTCATTAGTGCGCTACCAAGTTTCTTTAGCGCGCTAGCTGATCACACCTAGCGCGCCATGTGCAGGAAAACCCATAATTCTGCACTTAGAATTCTGAGTTCTCTCCACACATAGGCCCTCCAACACTTTTGAATCCCTTTTTAACACCTACCAGAGATCCAAATCAGTACCCAAAACCATAACAACAACCACACATCATATATATTGTGAATTCATCAAATTAAGCAAAGTTAATTAGTGTAAATTAAAAGTACCGAGTTGATGAACACACCTAACTTGATTAACTCCTCCTACACCAAATTCTCCTTCTTAAACTTGCTGATCTCTTCCTTTTCAGCAACTTCTCTTCTCCAACAAGTTTTGTAGATGAAATAGTTTGATTTAAATGAGTTGAACTTATTCAATCTTATTTATTAAGTTATATTGATTAATAGCCATTGATCATTAAGTACATACGTATTTCGAGACTTATCTAATGGCCTTTAACTTGACATATTTCCCACTAACTCTCCACTAATTTCTTCCAACTAATACCAACGTCAAACTCAATTAGTTTTTAGATGTGTCAACACGTATCTCGAGGAATACCAAATGACTATTGTTTTAAATTACTAACTTAGGTACATTTAATATAAAATCAACTATAACAACATTATTTCACTCTCTACCTCGGTTCCACGTCGGCATGCATCTCGAGGCGCATATCCACTCACGTCTCGACACCTATACGCAAGTAGGAGTGACTTAGTAGTCTACACATATACAATACACTAAGCATAAATCACAACAAATATAACATATACCTCGGCCATATTGGCCACGACATGTATCTCGATGCGGGTCTCACGTCACGGGTCATTGATCTTGATTAAAGAATCAAATTAGGATTTAGAAACTCGAGCCGTGACAAATCTTCCCAACTAATGAAAATTTCATCATCGAAATTAAATTTTAGTTAAATTTATACATGACTCAAAAAGGTACGGAAATCTATCATGTATATAGTCTTCTCGCTCCCAAGTGAGCTCCGAATCATCATGAAACTGCCACATGACTAACACCTTCGGGATATACTTGCCTCTCAACTGTTGTAACCTTCGATCTAGGATTTGTACTGGTTGCTCCTCATTAGATACACCATTGCCCAAGTCAATCTGACTCAATTCGACCGCCGGTCTACGCCTGCCTTTGACTTAGGTAGTTGAAGCATAGAAATATGAAAGACTGGATGAATCCTTGACATATATGGAGTAACACAAGCTCATACATAACCTTCCCGACTCGTTTTATGATCTTGAAAGGCCCAATAAATCTTGGTGCTAACTTGCTTTTCAAACCAAATCTGTGAAGACCTTTCCAAGGAGAAACCATTGAATATACAAAGTTTCCCTCGGTGTACACGAGATCGTTGCGATACATGTCTACATACTTCTTTTGCCTCTCTTGGTCCTTTTAAGCCTCTGGCGAATCTGGCGTACCTTCTCCGTGTGATCAACAACAATCTCAGGCCTGACTAACTTTCGGTCCTTTGGCTCAGCCCAACAAGATGGCGAGCGACACGGTCTGCCATATAAAGCCTCAAATGACGCCATCTCAATGCTAGCCTGATAATTGTTGTTGTATGCAAACTCACACAACGGTAGGTACTCCTCCCAAGTTTCGCCAAACTCAAGTACACTGGCCCGAAGTATATCCTCGACAACCTGAATCAACCTCACAATATGTCCATTAGTCTGAGGGTAAAAGGTTGTGCTAAACTGTAAGTGCGTACCGTATTGCTCCTACATACTCCACCACATCCTGGACGTATACATAACATCTCTGTCTGACGTGATAGCCAATGGTACCTCATGTAGTCTGATAATCTCCTTCTCGAACAAATGCTCAAGTGGTCAAATGCATAGTGAGCTGCAACTGGTAAGAAATGAGTAGATTTTGTCAACCTGTCTACAATCAACCAGATAGAATCGTGTCGTTTGGCAGTCCTCGACAATCCCTTGATAAATTTCATGGATATGTCTTCCCACTTCCATCATGGAATGGGAAGCAGCCGCAATAATCCTCTAGGTCTTTGATGCTTAGCCTTCACCTCCTGGCAAATCCCATAGTTCCTGATGAACTCTGATATATCTGCTTTCATCCCAGGCCACAAAAAATGTCTCATCATGTCATGGTACATCTTAGTCCTGCCTGGATGAATAGTGAATCGGGAACGGTGTGAATCTTGAAGAATTTTTTCTCTCAGCTCTGCCACTGTCGGTATCCATAATCTGCCCTTAAATATCAGACACTGATGCGTTGTCTCTATCTAGTCAATAAAATTAGTACTTTATGCTAACTCACTGCACCTTGTGTATAGAATGTCGACTCTCTGACCCTTTGACAATCTCTGTGTAGGTATTGTCTGTAGCCTCATCTGTGCACAAATCATCACCAAAGTATTGGTAGGAATATCTGACTGAATCATCATCTTCACTGCCTCGAGTAATCAATACTCATGCGTTATATGACATCTAACAATCTCGACATCTCCAATTGTTATCCTAATTAGCACATCAGCAACAACGTTAGCTTTTCCTGGCTGATATTCATAAGAAAAGTTGTAGTCCTTCAGAAACTTCTACCATTTGCACTGTCTCATATTAAACTCTTTATGTATGAAGAGGTATTTCAGACTCTTACGATCAATGTAGAGTGTGAACCTCTCTCCATACAGATGATGTCTCCATATCTTTAAAGCGAATATCACTGCCGCTAACTCTAAGTCACGAGTGAGATAATTCTTCTCATCTATCTTTAGCTATCTGGATGCATAAGCCACCGTGCATCCATCATGCATCAACACACAACCTAGACCCGTATGAGAAACATTTGTATATACCAAGAATTTATGGCCAACCTCAGGTAATACCAAGACTGGTGCGATAGTCAACAACCTCTTCAATTGAGCAAATGCCTCCTCGCATTCCTTAGACCAATCAAATCTGACATCTTTCTGGGTCAATCTGGTAATCAGTGAAACAATATTCGAGAAATCCTTCACAAATTTGTGATAATATCCTGCTAACCTAAAAAAACTCCTAATCTCTGTGACTGACGTCGGTGCTGGCCAATCCATAATAGCCTGAATCTTGGTCGGATCTACAATAATACATGCTGCTGTAACAACATGTCCCAAAAACTTGACATCTGATAGCCAAACTTTACACTTGCTGAACTTGGCATAGAGTCTGTTTCCCTCAAAGTTTGCAACGTCTCATTGAGGAGCTGCTCGTGATCCTCTTGAGTCCTCAAATATATCAATATATCATCGATGAAAACTATCACGAAGCGGTCAAGAAATGGTCTCATCACTCGATGCACCAATTCCATAAACATGGCAGGAGCATTGGTCAAACCAAATGGCATGACTGTGAACTGATAGTGTCCATATCTCGTGCTGAACATTGTCTTGGACCTATCCTCATCCTTGATCCTAAGCTGATGATACCGTGATCTCAGGTCTTTCTTGGAGAAGAATTGTGCTTCTATCAGCTGATCAACTATATCATCAGTCCGTGGCAATTGATACTTGTTCCTGACTACAAATTTGTTCAACTGTCTATAGTCGATACACAACCTCAAAGTACCATCCTTCTTGTTCAAAAACAGAACAGGTGCTTCCTATGCTACATAGAAGGTGTAATAAATCCTTCTGTCCCAAATCCTATAACTGACTCCTCGATTCCTCCAACTCCCTTGGAGCCATGCGATATGGTGGTATAAAAATAGGTTTAGTGCTTGGTACCAACTCAATAATGAAGTCTACCTCTCTCGATGGTGGTAAACAGGGTAAGTCCTCCGGAAATACGTCTAGAAACTTGCACACAATCGGAATCTCCTCAAGTCTGGGTACCTGACTCTCTGCAATTGTGTATAAAAATACCAGAGTCTTCATCTCTCCAATAGTTGCAAGTCAACCTCTAGTGCCCTCGGCTCTTGTTGTACTACCACTATATGTGAACATCAGACGCATTGGAATCTCAAATATTACTATTTATTGAAACAGTCGATATATATAAGCGTGATACACTACTAGTCAATACATCCTTAACAACGCGTCGAAGTCTAAGAACTCGAGAACCCTGAAGTCTGCAGGAAACTCTATCATGCCTATCTCTACTGGACATCCCTCAACAACATAATTAGGGTAAATCATGTTCCCTGCTGTTATACTCAAAATCAAATGTATGCTAACTATAACCGGTGTCAACCCTAAGATGTCTATCATGCGACCATAAATGAAAAATATTATAGAACCCGAATGAAGCAAAACATATAAATCTCTACCATATATGGAAAATGTACCCTCAATGAGTTCTCGTGTGGCATCGACATCAGGCTGTGCTGCCATGTGTATACCGTATCAACTATGTGGTGGAATCACAGCTGCTGGTTTTGGAAGTCTCTAATCACATGCCCAACCTGACCACATCTGAAGCAAATAATCGACCTACACTGACTCTGTGTGTGATCTTAGGCCTGTGCCTATCTTTGTCCCTGTCGGGAACCATCTCGACGTCTACCTCTACCTTTGCCTCGACTTCTACCACCCTGCTGCTACTAACGTGGCGCTAGTGGTACTGGAAGAGCTGGTAAAGTAGTTGGAGCTGGCAAAACAGGTCTGACAGGTGGTGGCAATGAAGGTCTATCAACTATAGTCTGCAATGGCTCAGAGGATGATACATATGTGATAAGTCGGTATTTATATAATTTTAGTAGTTTATTTTAATATATTTAATGTGAAAAGTCTCTAAAATATGTATTTAATTATATTTATTCATCATTTTCAGGTGAAACGGAGTGCGCAGTTGAATTTGTGGCAAAAAATACTCAAAATGGAGTATTTACATGCATTGATCGGACGCCGGACTATTTGCCTCGAGTTACGTGCTATATGGCGGGTAGGATAGGAGACAACAGACCTAGTAGGCTGCCACATGTCACTTTGCCATTGGATAAGCACATCATTTCCTGTGATTTTCTTTTCACACCAGCGCCACGTGTCGCACGCCGATTTTTCCACAGCTTCATACTCCGGTTCTCTTCCAATAGGAAGCCGCCACGTGGCGTCACCATCACCACATCATAAACAAACCATTTCTCCTCATTCAGCAACTCTTCGATTTCCTCGGGATGCGCGTCAGCACCATCTCCCAAATTTTCGCCGAGTTCATGTGATTCTCACCACCGCCTCCAGGCTGCCACGTATTGCTCGCACACTACACAACACTACGTCACGGTAGCAGCTCTCCACCAATCAGGAGTTCCCACGTGGCGTGCGGTAGACCAAAGAGCAATCGCGTTGCAACACGTGGATAGAACGTGATTTCAAGCCCAAAAATAGCCATACGATGCTCCTCGGCGCATGAGTCACCTCCCCAACCAACAAAATTAGTTTCTCTCACCTATTTGGACCAATTTTTAATAGTTTTATACATTAGGAACTTAGGTTTTATTATTTGGAACATCGACTATTATATTTTTAGCATCGACTTCTCTCGACGATTGCCTAGGTCGGCAGGGAAACAAGTTGGGATTATGGATTCATGGCATATTATGTGATATCTATTATTTAATTTAGTTTAAATTCTCTTATTTCATTGTTGTTGATTTTAATGAATATGGTTTAGATCTAGGGTATGTATGTGGCCAGTGCATGCTTTTAGGGGGACAACCTACAGTTATTTGGATCATTAGTATTTGTGTATTGTGATTTTGGACCAATAAAGTGACGAACACTCACCCGTTTGCTGTAAACAATTCTTAAGTGTACAACAATTGAATCTAGGTTAAATCGGAAGAGGATGCGATTTGGTTATTTAGGATTAGTATTCTCACGAATCCATATTACTGCGGTTAGTGTGTTAAACCTGATTGGCGGATGTCTAGGGTTATACATTAATTAGAGAAGTAGTTAGTGGCGGACGTCCTAGCTATTGAGATTATGGGAATGAGAAATTTCTGGCGGATGTCGATTTTCTATAGCTAATATAAGAGAATTTAAATTAATGACTTTTTAAGAAAGATTGAAGACCATGATTGCTGTGGCGGCCCTCGCCGCCCCGGGTGACGTGTCTTCATGTACTCCTTGCCAGCTGGCCCTACTACACGTGTACGTCACCTGCCCGTCCTTTTACTGTCTCGAAATTCGTATCCACTTGTGTCTATAGTGTATAAATGACATTCAACGGAAGTCGTACTTAAATGATAAAAATATTAATAATCAATTTAACAAATCCTATTGTGGAAAACCCTGAAAAGTACTCTGTATAGAGGTAGACAACTGTTCCATATAAGGTATAGCCATGTACAAAGTCATAATACCCCCTAGTTCCCAAAAGAATCAAAATATTAAAACAAAACACACGTACAAGTAATCCTCAACGGTAGGCAGTCAGAGGTAGTCGTCTAAGATCCCCTTGCCCTTACTTGTACTCGGATCTGCACTCAATCATCACAGAAGAAAATGGATGACGAGTCCAGTCAGTAAAATCCCAAGGAACTCCTCCGAGCATTCAAATAAACAAGTGGAAGTCAATAAATATGGTTAAATAAACAAGCGGAATGTAAACAGACAACTGTAAGTAGGGCATCGCATGCATATATAACAATAAAGTGCAAATGTATGTGCCTGTTCCAGTCAGACTAAACCATACTTCGGAATACCCTTACAGGATCCCACTAGTGGCGCACCCAACTAGCTATCACCTGGTCCCTCTCGGTGGCCGGTGTAGACCTACGAAGCACCGACACATGTAGCGGTTCATTAGCTCGGGTCGTTATCCACCGAGAACTCGTGATACACATGGTATGGTCTAGACTGCATATACACATAACAAAAAATCCGGTGGGAGTAACTCAACCAACCGTCCAAACAATGACAAGATAAAGATATAATAAAGTCCACAAGGAATACTGGAAATGAATGGAAATACAAAGCGAAATAAATACTCAAATTTTTTCAATTGGATTTTACAAACCTCACAACGCACTCTAATACCGTAATCAATCCCCGAGTCCAAGTCCACTAGGTCCTTGGTCGCCAATTGATCTCATGTGTCCATCTATGTCCATTTATCAATAATTCCAATTTAGTATGACAATTTACGACCAATTTCTAAAAATTTAGGCTAAATTGCCCATTTCGCGCTTTTCGAGGTAAAAACCCTGCGAAAGTCGCGTCCGGAATATCCAAATATTTTATTTTTCATAGAAATTCATAAATTTCTATTTATTTTATTGAAATATAATTTTTTCAGAAATTTCCCAATTTTTTTCGGAATTCTTCCCAATTTTCTTTCCTTTTCTTTTTTTTTTCTTTTTTTTTTAAAAGTTTGGTTTGGGTCGGGTCAACCCAAATGGGTCGGACCCGACCCGACCCGACCCTGGACCAGAACAGGTCTAGGCTCGGCCCATGGGCCAGGCCTGGCCCGTTATGGTCCCGGCCCATGAGGGGGGTGCACACGCGTACGCGTGGAATCGATGCTCTTCACCCTAGCCCTAGTGGAATCGATGGCAAGGGGAAACACCCCTACCATCACCACCTCGACCCGGTTCGGCCTCCATGGCTGAACCCCCCTCTCGGCCACCATGGTCGGAACACCAAACTCACACTGAAATCAACTACGACTCACCTCCTTCCCGGCTTCTCCACCTTCTATTCTCTCCTTCTCGGCTTCTCCTTCTCCTTCTTATCTCCGTTTCTTCTTCTTCCTCTCAGCCTGTGTGATTTTCGGGTGTGTGTGTGTGAGAGAGAGAGAGATGTGAGAGAAAAAATGGTGGTGGAGTATAGATAAGGCTTGTTGACTTGTTCGCTTGACTTCAAAGTGTGACACAGTTGGGACACTCGCCCATGTTTTCAGGGGTTTCGACGCCCGGTTTCACGTCCGAACCGCGATATACGTGTATCGCCGTGTCACTAGCCACCTAATACCCATTCCATATTAGTTACTTGGCCAATTTTTTATTTAATTTGTGTGTTTTTGTTTCCCCGACCTAATATTCGGTCCCGTCAACTACCCGGTACCCGCGTCGACACACATATCGAGGTGAATACAGTTCACATAATCTCGTTGTGTTTTAGTTTCCCCGACCTAATATTCGGTCCCGTCAACTACCCGGTACCCGCGTCGACATCCATATTGAAGCGAATACAGTTCTCACAATCTCGCACGTATTGTTATGCAACATACACACATGCGATGTATTTCAATAAATTGCAGCTCAAATAAGCAACCAACACACCATAAACTATCATACCTAAGTCTCCGTGTGTCCTAGCCTACCGCGGCGTCCACGTAGATTTGAGCTGGCGTCCACGTCTCTAAATTTACGATAATTAACGACATTAATAAAATGGGTCGTTACAGTTCTTCCCAACTAAATAAAATTTCATCCCAAAATTTAACTGTAACTAAAGACCCATACCATAGAATAGATGAGGGTATCATGTCCTCATCGTCGACTCAAGCTCCCAATTGAGTCCCTCCGTCCTATGATGCTGCCAACGAACTAGGACCTTCGCGAGTTCCCTGTTCCGGAGAATCTGTACTCGACGGTCAACAATCTCTATCGGTCTCTCCACATAGGTCACGTCGGGTTGTATCTCCACCTGTACCAACTCAATCATCGGTCTCAGTCCTGACCTAGCGAGTCTCAACATGGAAATGTGAAATGACGGATGAACCCCAGCTAACTCGGCAGGTAACTCCAACCGATATGCAACAGTGCTTACTTTCTGTGCAATCCAGTATGGCCCAATGTATCTCGGTGCCAGTTTCCCCTTAATGCCAAATCTCTGTTGACCTTTCCAAGGAGAAACCTTCAGATACACCATATCGCCCTCGTCATAGCTCAAACCCTCACGATACCTATCCGTGTATTTCTTCTGTCTATCATGTGCAGCTCGCGGCTTCTGATGAATTTGTCAGATTTTCTCTGTGTGATCAACAACTATCTCAGTCCCTATTGTCGCTATATCTTCCGGCTCTGCCCAACACGCAGGTGATCTACAGGGCCTCCCATACAGTACCTCAAATGGTGGCATGCCAATGCTCGCCCGATAGCTGTTATTGTATGCAAACTCACATAGAGGCAGATAATCTTCCCACGAACCCCCAAACTGTAATATACAAGCCCTGAGCATATCCTCCAAAATCTGGACCAGTCGCTCTGATTGTCCGTTAGTCTGAGGATGATACGCCGTACTAAACTGCAACCTGGTGCCAAACTGTTCCTGCATTGCCTCCCATAATTTCGAGGTCAATCCGGGATCTCTGTCTGACACAATGGAAACTGGCACCCCCATCAAGTCAAATAATCTCCCGTTCAAATAATATGCTCAGCTGGGGAAACGTGTATTTCATCGAGATTGGAATGAAGTGAGCCGACTTCGTCAATCTATCAATCACTACCTAAACTGCATCGTGACGCCTCGATGTCTGTGGTAGCCCACTAACGAAATCCATAGTGACATGTTCCATTTCCACAGTGGAATGGGCAACGGTTGTAATAATCCACCGGGTCTCCTGTGCTCAGCCTTTACCTGCTGGCAAATGTGACAACTCCTAACGTAAGCACCTACGTCAGCCTTCATCCCTGACCACCAGAATAGTCGCCTCAAATCATGGTACATCTTGGTCCGACCAGGATGAACTGTGTAACAAGACCGGTGTGCATCTTCTAAAATCCCGTCTCGTATCTCCTAATCCGCAGGTATCCACAATCTCCCTCGGTATCTCAAACACCGATATGAGGTTTCTGCCCAATCAGTGCATTTCGGATTCCGTGACAGACCACTGACCCGCTCATAGATCCCATCAGCCCTCTGACACTCGGCAACCCGTTCAATTGATACGGTCGGTATTCTCATATGACAACAAATGTGCTGTTCCACCGTAGTCGACAACTCGACCATGCACATAACTGATGATGCCTGTAATAAGCCATGCTCATGTGTCATATGCTGCAGAACAGTCTGACTGTCGAGTCCACTCCTGCTCAATGAGTCTGTTACGACGTTCGCTTTGCCAGGGTGATACTCAATAGCAAAGTCGTAGTCCTTCAGCAACTCCAGCCATCTTCGCTGGCGCATATTCATATCCCTTTGAGTGAAGATGTAACGTAAACTCTGGTAATCTGTATACAACACGAATCTATCTTCATAGATATAGTGCCTCAAAGCCTTCAGTGCAAAGACGACCGCTGCAAGCTCCAGGTCGTGCACTGGATAATTCCCCTCGTAGGGTCTCAACCGTCTGTAAAGATAGGCAACTGGTCTACCATCCTGCATCAACACACATCCAAGACCAATGTCTGACACATCTGTATATACTGTCAAGGTTTTGCCCGGCTCTGGTAATGTCAATACTGGTGCAGATGTCAATCTCTGCTTCAATTCACAAAAGGCATGCTCACACTCATTTGACCGGTCAAATCTGACGTCTTTCTTAGTCGGTCTCGTCATCGGTGCTGCGATCGAGGAAAAATCATGCACAAATCGCCGGTAGTATCCGACCACTCCAAGGAAACTTCATATATCAGCCACAGACTCAGGCATTTCCCATTCAATGACCGCCTGAATCTTTTCTGAATCCACTGAGATACCCTGCTCACTGATGACATGGCCTAAGAATCTCACCGCAGTTAGCTAAAAGTCACACTTGCTAAACTTGGCGTACAGTCGGTGCTCCATCAGTGTCGTCAAAACTGTCCTGAGATGTCCCTCGTGATCCTCTCGAGTTCTGCTATAGATCAAGATATCGTCGATAAACATGATGACAAATCTGTCCAAATACGGCCTCATGACCCATGTGCATCAGGTCCAAGAAAATAACTGGAGCGTTCGTCAGCCCAAACGGCATGTCTGTGAACTCAAATAACCCGTATCTCGTGCTGAAAGCGGTTTTCTGGGTATCCTTTTCTCGAATCCTCAACTGATGATAACCTGAGTGAAGGTCAATTCTCGTGAAGAATCTGGCACCCGTCAGTTGATCAAATAGATCGTCAATCCTAGGAAGAGGGTAACGGTTTCGCATAGTTACCTGATTCAGCTTCCTATAGTCGATGCACATCCTCATCGTACCATCTTTCTTCTTCACAAACAGTACTGGAGCTCCCCAAGGTGACATACTAGAGTGAATGAAACCCTTCTCCAACAGCTCATCCAACTGTCGTCTCACTTCCTTTTGCTCCGCTGGTGCTATCTGGTAAGGTCGACTTGCGATCGGCTGCGTCCCTGGTATCAGCTCGATTATGAACTCAACCGCTCCCGCGCAAGGCGATCCTGGGTAAATCATCAGGAAATACATCAACAAAATCCCTAACCACCGGAACGTCCTCAAGCCGTACCCCCGTCCGAGCCGTCGGCTCAACTATCGCCGCAAACACCTCCATCTCATGCGCTGTAGCTAATCGGCCTCTCGTAATGAGCAAGTCAGTTGTCGATCCAAGTAATACGAACTCCGGTATTCCAGGAATACGAGACTCTATCTTCTTACCGTAACAGTCTATCCGTGCATGATAGGATGCTAACCAATCCATCCCGAGTAGTGTGTCAAACTCTAAGTACTCCAATGCTCGAAGATCAGCTGGTAGCTGATGTCCCTCCACCTCTATCATCACGTCTCTACATATTCGGTTAGGGTATATCTTATCCCCAGCAGCCGTACTAAGGATAAGATGTGGGTCTAGTGTCTGTGTAACTAACCCTAACAATCCAACAATACGTCCAGCAAGAAACGATAAAGTACTACCAGATCAAACACAACATGCATACGAAGACCAAATATAAGTAATGTACCTTCAATAAGCTGCCTAGTAGCCCCGCTATATGGCTGTGCTAACGCATGCCCTCTATCTCTGGCCTGGTCTGACTCTCGCCGTGGCGATAGTGGTACCCGGCAGTCAACCCTCAAGTGTCCCCTCTGCCCACACCGGTGACATCTACGGCTCTCCAGTCTACCCGTCTGTCCGTCTCCAGATCTTGGACCTTGACCCCGCTCTACCTGACCCCTGTCATGTCCCCCTTGATCTCAACCTTAACGCTACCCCTGTGGCTGTGACCTCTACCGATCCACTGATGCTGAGGTGATAGCATGAACTGGCTGTGGCTCATCATATCAGAACTGATTGCCCTGATAATCGTCCCGGCGACCCCTCTCATGTCTATCATCTCTTTGGCCTCTATCGGGACGATCCATCGGTCTCTTCTGCCTCTGATTCGACCCGAACTCGCCCCCGATCGTACCTCTCTCTACTGCCACCCGTCTCACCCCTCTCTCTCGCAAAGATGTATGTCTCATGAGCCAATGCCCTGTCAAATATCTCCTGCAGAGTCGTGGCTCCGGTCGAGACAACTGCTGACGCAATCCTATCATCGGCCCCTCTGGTGAAATAATAGATCTGTAAGTGCTCTGTCCCGACGACATCTAGAGAGAACTGAAGCAAATGTCGGAACCTCTCTATATACTGCATCAAGGTCCGATTACCCTGTCTCAGGGCCAGGAACTCCTCCATTAGTTTCAACCTAACCTCCATAGGTATGAACTAATCGTAGAATAACTCCCTAAACTCAACCCATGTCGTCGGTTCCAGATGAGTATCCGTATATGTCATCCACCAGACTGCCGCATGCCCTCTCAAATAGGCTCTCGAAAGTCGTGCCTGTACAGTCTCGTCGTTCCTCATCAGCTTATGGAAACACTGATGGGACACTACCCATCTCCTTGCAGCCTCAGGGTCACAGCCTCCGTAAAAGAATCCAGGCTGGAACTTCAAAAACTCCCACAATAACTTCGCCTATAGTGCTAAGACGAATGCCGATATAGTAGTCGTATCAGCAGTGGGGGTGGCGGTAACCTGGTCTGTCGTCGTGAGTAGAGGTGTAAGAGTCGACGTCTCTAAAGGAACAACTATGGTAGCTATCTCTGTGGGTGCCTCTGCCGCTACCCCCTGAACTGGTGTCTAGGGTACCACCTGACAACAGCTGTCTCCGCCGCCGTACATCTGAGTCCACAACTACATCGGCTCTCTAGGCTGAAGTGAGTGCCGCCATCTGCGATCTGCGGCCTCTGCTTCTTCCGGCCGAGAGTCTATCCTCCACACTTGCCATAACCGAGCATCCCTAGCCGCATCGCTAGTCTGTCCAGTCTCAAAAGGCGTACCAGACTGTCCGTCCATAATCTGCAACGAGAATGTGATCCGAATCAGTCTCGAAGTATATACGTATATCATATAATAAAATGAAAATATAACACGCATATAAGTTCTAACTCTACCCGCCTTACATCACTTCCCAACTAAAGTTCTAATGCAATAACTTCGGGTTTCCAGATCTAAGTTCATTGATTACATTTTATTGTCTTAGGACTTCCTCTTTGCTCTGATACCAACTGTGGCGGCCCTCGCCGCCCTGGGGTGACGTGTCTCCGTGTACTCCTTGCCAACTGGCCCTACTACACGTGTACGACACCTACCCGTCCTTTTATTGTCTCGAAATTCATATCCACTTGTGCGTACAGTGTATAAATGACATATTCAGAGGAAGTCGTACTTAAATGCAAGAAATATTAATAATCAATTTAACAAATCCTATTGTGGAAAAACCCTGAAAAATACTCTGTATAGAGGTAGACAACTGTACCATATAAGGTATAGCCATTTATAAGGTCGTAATACCCCCTAGTTCCCAAAATAACCAAAATATCAAAACAAAACACACGTACAAGTAATCCTCAACGGTAGGCAGTCAGAGGTAGTCGCCTAAGATCCCCTTGCCCTTACTTGTACTCGGATCTGCACTCAATCATCACAGAATAAAACGGATGACGAGTCCAGTCAGTAAAATCCCAAGGAACTCCTCCGGGCATTCAAATAAACAAGTGGAAGTCAATAAATATTATTAAATAAACAAGCGGAATGTAAACAGACAACTGTAAGTAGGGCATCGCATGCATAGATAACAATAAAGTCCAAATGTATGTGCCTGTTCCAGTCAGACTAAACCATACTTCGGATTACCCTTCCACGATCCCACTAGTGGGCGCACCTAACTAGCTATCACATGGTCCCTCTTGGTGGCCGACGTAGACCTACAACGCACCGACACATGTAGCAGTTCATTAGCTCGGGTCGTTATCCACCGAGAACTCCTGATACACATGCTATGGTCTAGACTGCATAGACACATAACAAAAAATCCGGTGGGAGTAACTCAACCAACCGTCCAAACAATGACAAGATATAGATATAATAAAGACCACAAGGAATGCTGGAAATGAATGGAAATACAAAGCGAAATAAATACTCAGAGTTTTTCAATTGGGTTTTACAAACCTCACAACGCACTCTAATACCCCGTAATCAATCCCCGAGACCAAGTCCACTGGGTCCTTGGTCGCCAATTGATCACCCGTGTCCACCTATGTCCATTTATCAATAATTCCAATTTAATATGACAATTTACGACTAATTTCTAAAAAATTTAGGCCAAATTGCCCATTTTGCGCTTCTCGAGGCAAAAACCCCGCGAAAGTCGCGTCTGGAATATCCAAATATTTTATTTTTCATAGAAATTCATAAATTTCTATTTATTTTATTGAAATATAATTTTTTCAGAATTTTCTCAATTTTGTTCGGAATTTTTCCCAATTTTTCTTTCATTTTTTTTTTAAGTTTGGTTTGGGTCGGGTCGACCCAAATGGGTCGGGCCCGACTCGACCCTGGACTAGAACAGGTCTAGGCTCGGCCCATAGGTCGAGCCTGACCCATTCTGGGCCCGGCCCATGAGGGGGGTGCACACGCGCGCGCGTGTGCACCTTTCTCATTCACTGGTTCGATCGGAATTTTTGTTTTTGTTTTTCCTTCCTTCTTGCTGTTGGGTTGGGGTTGCTCTCCACCCCAACCCCAGTGGAATCGATGGCAGGGGAGACACCCCTGCCATCACCACCTCGACCCGGTTCTGCCTCCATGGCCGAACCCCCATCTCGGCCACCATGGCCGGAACACCAAACTCACACCGAAATCAACTACGACTCACCTACTTCCCGGCTTCTCCACCCTCTCTTCTCTCCTTCTCGACTTCTCCTTCTCCTCCTTCTTTCCGTTTCTTCTGCTTCCTCTCGGCCTGTGTGATTTTCGGGTGTATGTGAGAGAGAGAGAGAGATGTGAGAGAGAGAGAGAGATGTATAAATAAGGCTTGTTGACTTGTTTGCTTGACTCCAAAGTGTGACACAGTTGGGACACTCGCCCATGTTTTCGGGGGTTTCGACGCCCGATTTCGCGTTGGAACCGCGATATACGCGTACCGCCGTGTCACTAGCCACCTAATACCCATTCCATATTAGTTACTTGGCCAATTTTTATTTAATTTGTGTGTTTTTGTTTCCCCGACCTAATATTCGGTCCCGTCAACTACCCGGTACCCGCGTCGCCACGCATATCGAGGCGAATACAGTTCACACAATCCCGTTGTGTTTTAGTTTCCCCTACCTAATATTGGGTCTCCTCAACTACCTGGTACCTGCGTCGACACGAATATCGAGGCGAATACAGTTAACACAATCTCGCACGTATTGTTATGCAACATACACACATGCGATGTATTTCAATAAATTGCACCGCAAATAAGTAACCAACACACCATAAACTATCATACATAAGTCCCCGTGTGTCCTAGCCTACCGCGACGTCCAGGTAGATCTGAACTGGCGTCCACGTCTGTGAATTTACGATAATTAACGACGTTAATAAAATGGGTCGTTACAATTGCCTCTGAATCTTGATCCTGATTTTTGGAACTATATACCTAGGTGTTACTTAGGTGTTCATTAATTGTTTTCAAATTTATTTTAGTTATTTTATTTATTTAGTTCAGTTAGATTAGTTAGTTAAATTATTTATTTAAAACTCTCGATTTTCCCTTTTTTCGTTATTTTTAACCATAGAAAGACCACTAATCTCTGTGGGATCGACCCTTTGCCACTATCCTACAAAATAGTTGGTTTAGAAAACTTTATTTTATTGACATGTTCAGCGTGCGTCAATATGGTATAGCTGAGGTAGTTGTCCCTGATCCCTAAGAACCACTCTCCCATCTATGAAATGGTACACATCCTCAAAGTCATCTCTCATAAATTCTCCAGCAAACTGCCTTAGATAACCATATCAGTCTCTGTTGCTCATCACCGACTCATCGGCTCCCTGGCTCAAATTCATTAACTCTTTCTTCAACATCTTCATCACTGTAGGTGGGAAGTACTGCTGATAGAACTTCCTCTTAAAGGCATCCCAAGACTCAAAGTCTCCATCAGATACTATCGTTGCACGTCACCAAACATCGATATTTCTCTGCAGTGTATACAACAAAATTTCAGCTTGAAGTTTGTCCTCAATCCTCAAGACTCTATGCAGCTTCTCCTGAGACAATACCCACTTCTCAATCTTCTCAAAATTTTGTTGACCATCAAAGTAAATTGGCTTCAGCTTGATGAAATTCTTCAGTAACTGAACCTCTACTGTCGAGTTAGAAGATGTAGGTGTGAAAGACGGTGTATAAACTATTGTTATAGCTGGTGACGTCATTACCAGTCTGTATTACCGGAACGGCTATAGTTGGTAATGTCGGAATAATCAAAGTAATCGGGGTCGATGTTTGTGCTGGCGGAGCAAAATGTGGCGTCATTATGATAATGAAATCAGCAAACTGTTGTCCTTGAGCAGCTACTTGATCAGATAACCACTGAAAATCATCAGCAGATGGAATATGAGGTTGGCTGGCGCAAGCACCCACATCCCTGCTATCGCGTGAATCAGCCATCAGCGTTTGCGAGTTGATAGCGAATGCGAATCAGCTACTATGTGAGTAAAGCATATATATTCATATAGAAACTAACATGTACATATAAAAAATCCCCATCTCACTTTCACTCACTTCCTAACTAATGATTTTTAGGCAAGGATAATCTAGTTTCCACAGCTAAAATCTGTGTTTTTTTGTTTAGATTTTATTTATTACTTATTAGAAAAGTTGGCCTCTGATACCACCTGTAACTTTAGTATCACATTGTAGAATAACTACATTCCACTACCTGAGCTCTATAAACTTAGGCTCTATAAACCTAGGCTTTACAAACCGAGGCTCTAAAACCACATGTGATGACTCCTTCTCAAATTAGGGCACCGCCTAGCCTAATCCCGCCATTAAGCCCTAATCTCGCCACGTAGGACTTAATAACGAATCATACAGCCTTTTTTCCAAAACCTTTCTACTTAGTAATTAGTTTTTTTATAAGCTTAAAAATTATTCAGCGGAAGTCTTAACAATTTAGCATAAGCTTTTAACATGATACCTAAGAATTGTGAAAAACCAGGAAATAAAAATCACATGCATATATATATATATATATGTATGAAACGACGATAATGTATCATTATGCATCTGGTTTGGCTACTATCTCTCAACCCACAATATATACAACCCTAAAAGTATGTGGAAGACATATAAAAGTCATACAACAAAACCAAAAACCTAAAAAATCTAGTGTAGCAGCACTCCACTGGCTCAGAGGTAGTCGTCGATCTTCTCTTTGCCTGGTCTGCTACTTGATGGATTTGCACACACCGTCATAAAAAGGACAGTGAGTACATGAAAATAGAAAGTAAAACTGAGAGACATTTGTTCACATTTCCAAATATACAAGAAGTATTTGAAAGCATAATAATAGAAACTATGTTGAAGAGAAATCATGCTAAAACATACTACAGTTAAACAGTATGAAATTGACACTTAGCTAAGTAGTAATGAACTAGGGCCGGTCGGCTGTAAGTCCTATTAAAATGTCTTTTTCCATTATATAAGGATGGAGCTGTGCTCTACATCTCTGTTGAAGGTCGGAGCTGAGCTCTACGCCTATATAATCTATCACAAGTGCTAGTCATCTATGATATATGTGCTTGCCAATAACCACATATCCCATACCCCCTTGTGCTGCGCAAGATAGTGGTGAGATCTCGATCACCCCGAAAGTCTAGTGACCCTCGTGTATCGGGCCATCTCTATCATTTCATGGACTTAGATACAAGAACCACTTTTATTACCCAAGAAATGACACTGTTTAGGAATCCAACAAAATAAATGCATATCTAAAGCATAAAGGAATTTAGATGTACAATATCATCAAATATCTACCAAATAGCATGTAATTTGACCAAGTATAAAAATAATAAAAAATGACATAGCACATGATTTAGAGTTAATGTGACTAATTAATCACTATTCAATATCATGATAGCAAACTCATGAAATGAGAAAGGAAAAAGTCATGGTATCTAGAGTACTAAAGGCAAATCAACCCAAAGGACTGGAATAGAATGAGAAAACATGAATGAAATGTAAATAAATATCTCAATTAGTTTACTTACAATCCACACAAACTTCTTAGCTATTTCGGCCTCTCGACACCTCGAAACTCGTATCCGAACCCCCGAGACTATTCCGTACGCTCCTCATATCATTTTACATATTTTTGAATGTGTTTAGACCATTAGTTAGGGTATTTGACTTGTTTATAGTGTTTAATTTTAAGTTAAGAATTTAATATTTTAGGCTGTCAGAGCACTTAGCGCGCTGGGTAATCTACCAAGCGTGCTAATAACCTCATTAACGCGTTATCAAGTTTCTCTAGCGCGCTATATGCAATTAGCACGCTTGCCAATCACACCTAGCGCCTTTTGTGCAGGAAAACCCAGAATTCTGCTTTTAGAATTTTGAGTTCTCTCCATACATTGACCTATCCAACACTTCTGAATCCCTTTTAAACACCTACCAGAGATCCAAATCAACACTCAAAACCATACCAACAACTACACATCCTATATCTCATGAATTCATCAAATTAAGCTAAGTTAATTAGTGTAAATTAAAATTACCTAGTCGATGAACGCACCTAATTCGATTAACACCTTCTACAACAAATTCTCCTTCTTAAACTTGCTGATCTATTCTTTTTCAGCAACTTCTCTTCTCCAACAAGTTTTGTAGATGAAATAGTTTGATTTGCATGAGTTGATCTTATCCAATCTTATATATTAAGTTATATTGATTAATAGTCATTAATCTTTAAGTACATACGTATCTTGAGACTTATCTAATGGTCTTCAATTTGATATATTTCCCAATAACTCTCCACTAATTTCTTTCAACTAACATCAACATCAAACTCAATTGGTTTCTAGATGTGTCAACACGTATCTCGAGAAATATCAAATGGCTATTATTTTAAATTACTCACTTAGGTACATTTAATATAAAATCAACTATAACAACATTATTTCAACTATATAAGCTACACTAAGCTTAAAATGAACTCACCACATCACTCTCTACCCCGATCATATGTCGACGCTCATCTCGAGGCGCATCTCCACTCACGTCTCGACACCTATACACAAGTATGAGTGATTTAATAGTCTACACATATACAATACACTAAGTATACATCATAATAAATATAACATATACCTCGGTCATATTGCCTCGGCCGCGACACGTATCTCAATGCGGGACCCACGTCACGGGTCACTGATCCTGATTAAAAAACTAAACGAGGATTTAGAAATTCGGGTTGCGACAGCGTTCTTGCAAAGTCAAAATCGTAACTCATTTCTCATCATCAAAGTAACAGTTGGAATGGAGCGATTTCTCAATGAAGGTGGGAGTTGTGTAACAAAGTGGCTTTTAACCCATCAACTGAAGTTGTTTGAAGCCCGAGATTTGTCTTTGACGTGTGATATGAGTTTTTTCCCTTTTATTGAAGAATGTTATGTAAGACAAGATTTATGTGGCGATCGAGTCCGATTGTTGATATGATTGAAGAAGATGCTTGTTAAGGTGGAGCAGTTTGTGTGTGTACGCGCGTGGTTGTGTGCGCACGATTGTGTGTTTGTTCAACCAAGTTAGTTTGAGTGTGTATTGTCTTTGCGCAACTGGGTGGTTAAAGGTTGATCAAGTTTTGAATGATTGACTGCACATGCTGATAAATGGCTGTGTGGTTTGTTGCTATCCGCGGTTGCTACGAAAATTAGATTAGATGATTGTTAGAGTTGGTGAAGTTTGTAGCCAAGGTGGAGATTGTTGGATTTTTGGATCAAACTCCATGTCGTAATTTAATTAGCAATCATTGTTTTAGTTTGTGTCTAATTAGTAAGTTAATTGTTTAAGTCCATGTAGTATTGATGTTAGTTAATTTGAGTCCAATTATGTTTTGTGTTTGTTAGTTGAGTCCATTTAGGATTTAGATTTGTTTTTGGATAATGTTTTAATGTTCTAGTTGGATTACAAGTATGATTTTTTTGGGTATCTATATAAAGAACTAAATATTAGTTTGTTATGGACAAAGATAATACAAGTTCAAGTTGATTTACTAAAGTTGTTTGTTTGAGTGTTCGTGTGTTGCTTCCACTGTATGTTCGTGAATTCCCAACAGTTTTGAGGTACAATCAACACACATGGCGTGTAGGCGTTTCATTTATTATCATCATCCTATCCCAATAATATTGTTCATAGAAGTGGATATTTTAATGGATGGTAGAAGAAACAATATATACATTAGTTATAAAATCAAAAGTGTAGTAGAATTGACGATGTGTTCTTAATTAATAAATGTATGTACTCGTTTGGAGATGTGAGAATAGTTCATATCCATGAGTAGTTTATAATCTTGGAGTAAAAATTATAACTTGCCCTAATATTTTAAAAAAAGATTCCACTTTCAAACTTAAATCTACATACAAATTATTTTGCAATAATAAACGTTTTGCATCTTGGCAGCTCAAAAACCCTAATTTTTTTTCTTTAGTTCTACTCCTTGTTGATTCAACATTTTGAACTACCGACGATTCTTATTTTCTTTTTATCTATCAAATAAACTTCGGATCTATTCATATTTGATGAGATGATTAAATTCATCCCCATTACGGCCATCAAATCTCACTATTGACGATAGTCACTTATCTACATCTGCATCCTCAAAGACTATACGTGTTTAGGGTTAGTACTCGCTATTAGATTTTATTTTATAGGTAGTCGTTTCTTTCCTTTGTTGGAAGGTTTATATTGTCTTTTCTCATTTGAAATTATTGTCATAAGTTTTATTTTTTATTATGGTTCGATAATGTATCTGTATACTGTCGTGTTTTAGACGTTTGTCAAGAGAATATTTACTGATTGCCAAATTGTTTCATTATTAAAATTACAGTTCTTAAAATCTTATGATGGTTGAATGTTCTTTTAAACAATTAGTATTAGCGAATCAATTTGCTTCGATGATTGATTTTATGATCTCGTCCTATTCCATCAATGAATATATTGAGAGCCAACATTGATGATTAATGAAATTTTTGTTTCTTCAAAAAAAGTTTACACTTAAACCGATTCATTCACACTCTCTCATGATTTAAGTAGAGCCTAAAAGCAAAAAAAAAATTAGGAAATGATTGTGGTAGTATTGGATGGGCATATCCCGCAACGTCTTTTTTTTAAGGACACGATGACTTGATAATGCCTTAATCGTAAAACTTGATATGATAAAAGTTGAAGAAACTCAATGATGTAGGAATTAGTATTATATCTGATCGATGCATAGTTAACAAAGATTTTAAAACATTATGATGAAAAAACACTAGCTATCTATTGGAAGAGTTTCGTTTCATTTTTTTAACTAGGAGTTCCACGACTTTCCCAAACCTCGCCTTTTAGCAAGTGATGAAGCATATGATGCCTCATCCATCTCACCTGAGTTTTTGGCTTTGTTATGATCATGTAATGATCTTAACTAATATGTGATTGTTGGTGTAGTTGTTTAATATTTGAGTTATTTAGATGAATGACGATTTTCTTGACAAAAAAGGGAGCAGCCAAACGGACCCCAGTTTTAGAGGACCCCATTTTTTAATTTTTACTTTGTCGTACCCCATTTTTTACTTAATTTACCCCACTTTTTTCTCAAAACTTCTAAAATTCCTTTATTGTACGACATTACCCTCACCCTAACCCCAACACCTCTTAATCCTCTCCATTTCTCGGTTTTAGTCATTGTAGAACACTTGTACTATGTCACCAAGTGTCGTAGGAGGGCTTTTTCATTGAACAATGTCGGGTGTGGTTGCGGTGAGTCCTAGAAGTGAGGAAGTTTCGCCCGCAGGTGTCGGACACACAGATTCGACACCTCTTCAAAGGTGTCGGACACTTAGGGCTGATACCTCTAAAGAGGTAACGACCGACTCCGACTGAGACTGCGAAATGAACTAGGTCTCGGTGGGTGACGGAGAAATCCAACCGAGAACTCTTTTGAGGTGTCGACCCTGTACGTTTGACACCTCTGAAGAGGTGTCGGCTCTGAGTGTCCAACACCCGCGGGGCAACAAGAATGAACAAAAAAAATTCAAAACTCCCAAGAAATACATGAAAATGACCAAAAAAATATTGAATTTTGCTCGGAATCGCTCAATATTTTCCATTCCATCGAAACTTGCACCCAAAATGCAAGATTCAACCTCCAAATTGAAGCTCTAAACCCAACAACAATACCACAAATAATACCGACTCAAAAAAGTAAAAAAAAAAACCAGAAAAACCTTGAAATCGACATTAAAAGAGATGATGAATGCACCCACGTCATCGAATCGATGTGGTTTTGCTCGGACTTCGTCGGATTCGAGTTGGTGGTGAGAATGTGATTTGAGAGAAGGGTGACTGGGATATGAGTGAGTGGGGCAGGTGGGGTATGGATAAGTAAAAACCATTTTATATGGAGGGGTAGTTAGGTAATTTCACTAGGGTGGTCCTCTAAGTAAAAACTGGGGTCTGTTTAGCCGCTCAAAAAAAAAAATGATGACTAAGTGAATTGGATTTTGAAGTTCTTCACAGGTTCAATTTTCTTCTAAGCCTTGATTGCAAGAAAAATGTTCAATAGGAAAAGAAAATTTTTAAAGAAAGTTTTCCCGAGAAAATGTTCATGAGAAAATTTTCTTATATGTGTTTGATTGCACATATAAGAATTTTTTCCATCAAAACTCAACAACAAGAAGTTTTGAAATAAATATGAAAACTTACCATATATATTAAATATAATAATTCTCATATTTAAAATATAAATTTAATGTGTCTTAATATGAAAACTCACATTTTCTCAATAGAAAACTCAATTTGCCCACCATAATAGGTGAAAAAAATATATGATTCTTAATTTGAAAAATTGGCAATTGTGAAAAATGTTCCGCGAGAAAGTTTTGGCTATTAAACGCATAAAAACGTCATTTTTCCATAAAATTTGTCATTTTTCTTTTCCATTCAAACAAACAAGACCTTAATTTAAAAATTAACTTTTTTCTGTAAAATAAAAAAAAGTAACATATATAAAGGGCCCAGTAGTATTTGTACAAGTCACCCATCGTTGAAACTAATAAACATCTCACAAACATGTCTTTGTAACCATGCAAAGCAATGGCCTTGTGTGCTTTGTTTTTATCTAAATATGTTCTCACAAGGCCCATCTTTGTCACTATCATCCTTGTCACACTTCCTTATCCCTACTTCCATAAAAATAAAAGTGTAACATCATTTTCAAACTATACATTTAATTTCATGCTTTTACTTGCCTTAAATCCAAAATATGGGCATCTAAACCATGTCTATTTTTATTGCATTAATGTGTCTCTTCCTCTTTTCTTCCTTGTATGGTAAATGTTTCGGTGAAATTTTTGATTTGTTCATTAATTAGTCATACTTTTGTTGGAGTCCTTTGGATAGATATCAAGATACTTACACTAACATCTCGACGCATTATCCAAAGATCCAACAAGTGTATATACATCGAAAATATACATATGCACGTGTCTCTCTCTCTATAATATATATATATATATATATATATATATATCATGACCTATCCAATCTTTAGTAATTAATGATTCAGGCTAGCTTGGTTTGGTTGTGTGAGCGATTGCTTAATTATTGCGATTAATTAAGTCTCAACTTAGCAATGTATATATGTAAATCACGAATTTTACCAAATACTACTTATATTGTAGTTAATTATATGCCTCCTAAGCCAAAAAATATGTATATAGGTTTTTTTTTGGGTTATGAAGTACAATGATTTTGATTCCTAAACCAAGGCCTAAGTAGGTCAATTTATTATATATCGAATATTTATTATATCACATTGCGGCACTTGAAACATATAGACGTTGAGCTGCCAAAAAAAAGATGTAAAAATGTCAATTATCGAATATCCTCTCTCTAATATGTACTTTTTTTTTTTGGTAGAAACTAATATGTACTTTCACATTGAACTAAAGTGAAAAAGATTCTTTTTTGTAACCAAAAAAAGGTAAAAAGGAATACACATTCGTGAAAAAAAGAAGAAGAATACACATACTTTGCAGTTTTAAAAGTTAAAATGGACCTTGCCAGTTTTTTTTTTTTTTTTTTTTTTTTTTTCCACCAAAGATCTAATTTACGTGGTTTTGATTTGACATATCAACCTATGAATCTCATTTTTGAATTAAACTATTTGCACTATGCAGTTCAATCCATTAATTAATTAAACTACAGTAATTGTTGAGTCGCACTTCTATATATTTACATAATATAATATATATTTGGCTTCAGAGAAAAATAGGACCTTAATAATTAAAACAACCCACTTTAGGCACCGCTAAATAGGCACTGACCGGGTAAGCGTCGTGCGATACACTTCAAGCAGTGTGTGCAATGCATTTCGAGGCACATCGCATGGTGCCTACCTAGTCGATATCTATTTGGCGGTCGATATCTATTTGGCGGTGCACAAAGTGAGTTAGCGAAACATTTTCGAAAGAGAAGAAGGAGTTCCTTTCCACTTGGATAAACAAACCGATGTCACAATTTACGCATTTGTAAACTGTATTATGTAAGGTTGAATTAATCGACTAAAAAATCCAACCACTCATGCAAGTTGTCTCAATCCACACGTGTGTCGTTGTCATCCATGCTACTATAGACCTTTCATAAAATAAAGAGCAACATCAAACATAAAGGGCACTAAGGCTTTACTAGGGAAAAATTACAGACGTACTGCAAAAATTAATATAAATGAGTAAAATAAGTTAGGTTTTTTTTTTTTTTAAATTCCAAAAGTAAAGTAAAACGTCTTTTGGAAATGCGTTATTAGTTGGAGAAAATTCAGATTGTTGAAAATACACGAATGGCGCATTCTCCGAATGTGTCATTCGTGTATTTTGAGTCCGTGACCGTCCTCTTCCTCGAGAACGCAGGGAACATATTCCTTGCGTTCTCGAGGATACGGGCTACGAGTTAGGGGTCTAGGCAGGGGGTCAGACATTGAATGAGGTTTATTTAATGGTGGTTGTTGGTGGGGTGTTGTTGGTGGGTGTAGAAGCAAAGAGAGAGCAACAGAGAGACCAAGAGAGAGGAATTGGAGAGACCAAGAGGGGGAAGAGGGAGAGGGAGTGCGAGAGAGAGAGATAAGATCTCGAGAGACCGATAGGGAGGAAGGGAGACTGTACGAGAGAGAGAAGATCGCGAGAGACGTGCGAGAGAGGGGGAAGGGAGTAACCGCGAGAGAGAGAGAGAGAGAGAGAGAGAGAGAGAGAGAGAGAGAGGTGAGAGAGACGAGAAAATAGAGAGAGGCTTGGTGATTGTAGGTGACCGGGAGAAAGAGAGAGAGAGAGAGAGAGAGAGAGAGAGAGAGTGGAGAGAGAGAGAGAGAAAAGAGAGAGAGAGGGTTGGTGGTTGTGGGTGACCAAGAGAGAGAGAGAGAAAAAGAAAGAAAGAGAGAGTGGTTTGTGAGAGAAAAAAAAAAAAAAAAAGAGGGTTGGTGGTTGTGGGTGGCCCGAGAGAGAGAGAGAGAGAGAGAGAGAGAAAAAGAGAGTGTCATGTGAGGGAAAGAAAAGAGAGAGGGTTGGTGGTTGTGGGTGAGAGAGAGAGAGAGAGAGAGAGAGAGAGAGAGAGAGAGAGAGAGGGGTCGGGTTGGGTTTGGTTGTGGGTTGGGTTTTTTTTTGTCAAATACTTGATAGAGTTAATTGGGTTGGGTAGTGATAGAGTTGTGTGAGTTGTGGGTTGGGTAGTGATAGAGTTGGGTCGGTTGAGTTGTGAGAGAGTTGGATTTGTTGAGATTTTTTGTTGGGGTTTTTTGTGGTTGAACATGTTGTTAAAACTGAAGAGGTTCAGATTTTTTTATTTTATTATTAAAGAATAGCATTGTAGTTAGTAATATTTATTTAAGTAAAAGGTAACTCTAATTTTTTTTTTTAGGGAATATCAAATAAAAGATCAACATAAGTGGGTTTTTTGTGGTTGAAGAGGTTGTTAAAAATTAAGAGGTTCAGATTTTTTTATTTTATTTTTAAATAATAGCATTGTAGTTAGTAATATTTATATAAATAAAAACTAACTTATTATTTCTTTCAGGGATTATCAAATTGAAGATAAAGAAAAAAAAAAGGAAATTAGTACGTACAAAAATTTATTTATTTAAGTTTGATTATGTTTGACTTGGTATTTTAGTAAAAAAAATAACTTTATGTGGAGTTTGTTTGTTAAAACTAAGAAAATTTATGTTGAGTTGGTTTATTTTTTTTAACATATGCCCTAATTTGATTGTGATTTAAATATGAGTTATTAATTGATACTTCATGCAGACGAATGAATATGTTCTTTAGTTGTGCTATTAAGGCGATCCTCTACATCAAAAAGTTTGCTTGCGATTTAAATCCTCAATTTGATCAACGAATGACGTTTGATATATATGCAATTTTCTTACATCATCATCGTTCGATAAATTATGTAGGTCATGGAACATAGGAACATCCTATTTCTCTTTTATGTGAACGGTGAAATTGTAAATGATAGGAATGACATTAGGCACAACGCACCCCCATCAGCAGTGTTGATGTTTAAGTTTGGGACGAGTAGACAACAATTGATGGATCACGTGTGTAACGCATTCAATATCTCATCTACGGAAACTATAGTAAAGATGACTTATCGTCACGCGATAATCCTCCCCGAGGGTTTAGTCCTCGTATTGCTGGAAGACGCGACGCACTTCAACTTGATGTGGGTGATAGTGACCAATCTACCATTAACTTCAAGGGTAGATATTTATTTAACATTTGAGCCAATCGACTATTTTCAAAATCATACAGTTCATTCGCAACTAGTAGATGAAGATATCAGCACGTCAGACACTAAATCGATGATGGAAAGATTGCATATGCAATCACTACAAGCTGATGATAAACCCAACGACGATGATGACATTAATGACGCGGATGAGGACATGCGTCCCCCCGAGGATGTTGCACCATCTGTCGATTGTGAAAACCTAAATGTTGTTACGGATGACCCAAGGTATGAATCTCCAGGGGCGAAAAACGTGCAAGATGATGAGCAGTTTGCTATCGATGAAGAGAATTTCATGGAGGAAGCAATTGATGATGAAGTTCACCAACCATTGTCGGTGTATAATGAAATCGATTGGGAGGTGGCTAACTCCACTGCGACCCAACATTCTCATCAACAGAATTGGGGGGACATGTCTAATGTTGATTTGGAAATAAGGATCTGCTTTGACAATAAAAAAGACTTATAACATGTCGTCAAAGTGTGGCATGTTAACAGACATCGTCAATATCATGTGATGAAATCGGCTACAACTTTTTGGGCGATCAAGTGCAGAAGTGCGCAAGACGGGTGCATGTGGTGTCTTCGTGCTTGTTTGCGAAAGAAAACACAATTATGAAAGATCACACAATTAGACGTGTCGCACAATTGTATAAATCCCAACGTAGAACGCGGTCATTCTCAACTCGATGCCAACATGCTTGCGCGAGAGATCCAAAGTATTGTCCAGATAGGTCAAACAATAACTATCAAGACATTAATACAAATAATTAAGGGAAAATACGGACACGAAGTAAACTACAAGCGAATGTGGGATGCAAAAAAGAAGGCAGTTGCAAATGCATTTGTAGATTGTGATGAGTCATACGCTAGATTGCCAAGCTGGTTGGCGGCTGTGAAGATTAAGAGTCCGGGGACAGCAATTGAGTGGTCACATAGACAATGGGCTTATGATGAGATAAGGGCTGAGTGTCCTCAATTTCGTCGTGCGTTTTTCGCATTCGAAGCATCAATATAAGCTTTCAGGTTTTGCAGGCCTCTTCTTCAAATTGACACGACTTTCTTATATGGCAAATATAGTTGTAAGCTAATGATTGTCATCTCTGTTGATGGTAATGGACACATACTACCGGTAGCATTTGCTATTGCAGCAACTGAATCTACGGATTCGTAGGGATGGTTTTTTAGGATGTTGTGCAAACACGTGATGGATAAAGATGGTATTTGCATTATTTCTGATCATCACCCTGGCATTCTGGAGGCGGTCAACACACCGACCAATGGTTTTTGTCCCCCAAAAGGATACCACCGTTATTGTCTGCGACACTTGGTCAGTAATTTCAACACTCAATTCAAAAATGAACCCTTGAAAAATCTACTTTCTCGAGCAGCTGGTCAACATCAAGTTCAAAAATTTAATGCGTGCTTGGAGCGTTTTGCATACTTATCATTGCGAACCCCTCAATGTGTGCAATATGTCAATGCCATCCCCAAAGAACTATGGACTCAATCACATGACGGAGGCATGCGATACGGATGGATGAACTCTAATGGTGTTGGTATGTATGACATGCAAATTTTGTTTTGTATTTAACGATTTAGTTATCACTGAAGTAATATTGCTTACACGAATTTATTTTTCAATTGTGGAGTGTTTTAACGGTGTATCGAACTTGATTCTTGCCAATAATAGCGATGACTCAAATGATTTACTATAGATTGGTGACATACCACGATCGACGTAAACATGAAATCAATGAAGCAATCTCAAACGGCCAATCGTACACGAAATATGTCACAAAAAACTTACACATTACGAACAATCTGCATGGAGGCATCAAGTCAATTTGATAAATCGTGACATATGTGAGTTTGAAGTGCTTACTGGAAGACATGGTGATCGTATGCATAAAGGCAACAATACCCAAGTCGTCATTTTGAAGGACCGCGTGTGCAGTTGCAATAAATGACAATCGTTTGGTTTTCCTTGCTCACACATGTTAGCTGCATGTGCCTTTATTCGAGTTAGCTACTCACAATTTATTGAACCATACTACCGGATAGATGTGTACACGCAATGTTACTCCTCTAATTTCAAAGCCATTCCAGATAAGAAATATTGGCCGACTTTTGCGACGAAGATCATACCAGACCCAAGGTGCAGACGTGGCTGAGGGAGACCAAAGGCAACGCGAAGGCAAAACGAGATGGATCTTTCTAATGTTTCAAGAGCCTTGCGATGTGGCATATGCATCAAGAATGACATAAAAGAACAACATGTCCCAATAAAGATCATGATCGAGTCCCTACTAGGAAGAACCGATGCGGCATTTGTCGTGCAGATGGACATAACAAAAAAAACTATCCAGCCAGAGCTCAATCTTCCAATCAAAACCAATAGTCCATTTTGTATTTTGTTTGTTCATGGCTTAAGTATGTAATTTGATTATATTGAACCTTTTGAAGTATCCAGAAATTTTATGTCATGAAATGTTTAGGTATTCATTATTGTTTGAACCTATAATAATGAATTGTGGTGACTTTTCGAACAACACGACTAATTTTTAAAAATCCCTAAATTGTACTTTGTACACCAATGGATCCAGGTCCATCAGATCCTTCACTATTACATCTCCAATCTACACACAAATCCTTGCGAGCGTGGAGGGGTCAGGTAAACTTTTTAAAATGGATACATCTAATGTTCATGAATAAACGTATAATATACATATATATTGACATCTTATTTTCAATTATAAGGTGTACGAAACATTGCACGTGCGTCGAAGACGGGGTGTCGTTGATCAAACGGTGGAGTATCATTCTCGAATGATCCCATATCTACGTTCCAGTGGGTTTATGGGATTTTGCGCATATCATTTTTCAGTCTTGATTGGGCTTTGATTACTGCATTCGTTGAGAGATGGCGCCCAGAGACACATACATTTCACACGCAATGTGGCGAGTGCACTATTACACTCCAGGACGTACAAGTACAGCTCGGCTTACCTATCGAAAGTATGCCTGTGACGGGAACCACCGATACAGACTATGTTGAGGTGTGTAAAAGGCTACTCGGTCGAATTCCTGTTGGAGATGACCTTCATGGAAATAAACTTAAAGTCGAATGGTTTGAACGTAACGTATCATCTATACATGACGACAGCGATGAGGAATTGATGCGATGTTATGTTCGATCGTACATACTCCAACTAATCGGTGGTTGTATATTCGCCAACAAGTCAAATCTATATGTACATTTGATGTTTCTACCGTTGCTCGAGGATTTTGACACATCTAGACAATATAGTTGGAGGAGTGCCTGTTTGGCTTTTTTGTACAGGGAGTTGTACCGCGGATCTCGCGCGGGTGCACATGAGGTTGCAGGCGCGTCAATTCTTGTACAACTGTGGGCATGGGATAGATTCTCATTCATAGCACAAAGGCGGCTGGGTGTTCCTAGAGTTCAGCCTCAAACAATGGATGGATAAGATATGCTTAATGACGTCCTTTTGGGACACAGGTAATACAAATATTATATCGTAATTTCTATAATATTAACTACATTTTCATTTTACTAATTTATAGTTTTCTATACATATGGATCGATGCATTTTCGGTTACTCTGAGTGCGACACACGTTTTATCAGCTTACCGTGATGCACTCGACTCGCAGAATGAGGATGACGTGGTGTGGCAACTTTATGCTGAAGTCATCGGGTCTCTTTCCGAATATTGTACCGTCGGTCACGGTAGTTGGCTATCGACGTGTCCCCTAATTTGTTTCCACATAGTCGAGTGGCATCGACTAGAAATAGTTTTGAGACAATTCGAAATGATACAGACCGTGGCACCAAACTGTGATTACGACACCCGACTGCACCGCATCGCATCGAGATGCGAGGACGCGTTCAAGAAAATTGGGTGGCTTTTCATGCAAACTATATACAGATGTGGGAAAATCGTGGTGACAACATAGTCACAGCGGAACAAGAAGAAGGCTACGATCGGCAAGACTACATGACGTGGTATCGATCAGTCACTAGAAGATTCATTAGACACGACGGGGCTTTACGTGACTATTCGGTAACCTTTAAACTATTATTCTTTTTTCCTCACGATTTACATCTTAAATTTTGTGTACTAAACTCTTATTTTTATATCAGTGTAACTTGGTGCGTCAACTGCAGCGAGTGTTTATTGAGGATGGGTATGAGCAAGGTCTTGCTGCGCTTGATGAAGGCATCAAAATTTTAGATGGAGATTAAAGGCAAAGTTATACTCTATGGAATAGTGGAATTGATGTCGAACAGTCCATAAATGAGGAGAATGAAGAAGAAGATGAAGAAGATGATCAGGGCGAATCAAATAGAGAGGTGAGAAGAACAACACAAACACAGATTGTGGGTGGGAGCACTAGACGTCCTCGTCCACCACGTCCATCTCGTCGGACAGAGACTACTGCTGAGAATAGAAGACGTTCTCCTACATAACGTTCATCTCGTCCGAGAGCGAGAAGAATAGAGACTGTTGGTGACAGTAGCCAACGCTCATCCCCACCACGTCATTCTTCTCATTGGTACATTCCTACATTGTCCCCAATGCAACCATAACCTCAAATGTTTATACCTAGCGCGCCGATCATGAATCTTCATCCTTACCATTTTGATCCTTATGCACCCAAGCCGTCGTCTTCATATATGGAACATGGAATGCCTAGACATCCAATGTATCCGTCATTGCCTCGATACATGCCGAGTCCATTTACTCCACCATGTTATAATTACAATATGTCATATAGTGGAGATGGCTCATTCATGAACATGTTAAGCATGTCGCATCCTCATGTTCCTTTTGGCCAACCACATATAGGAAGTCAGTATTTTGGAACGGTTCAACCTCCTATTTTTGGAAGCATTAGTACCAGATGTGAGTCGAGTGAACCAGAGGAAGAACATCAATCGACTCAACAAAATTCAATGCAAGATCAACAACCTCGACAAATTCAACCGGATGTACAAACACAACGTCCAACTCGACATAAAGTACATCCAGTTTGCATCACGGAGTAACAACGTCAACGTAACCGTCGATAGACCTTTATGATAAGTTTTTTTTGATGGAATGAAATCATATTTTCAAAACTTCCTTATTGTTTTAATTTTAAATTCTAGACAAAGATATAACGTGGTTTTGGCATTTAAAATTTTTCATCTACATATCTTTTCTTATGATCACGATTGTGTTGCATGGTTTGTAGTATATATGCATGGGTTGCCCCCTCGAGATACGTGCGTAACGTTTGCATGGATTGTCCACCTCGACATACGTGCATGTCGTTTGTATGGGTTATCCACCTCGAGACACGTGTGTGACGTTTACATGGGTTGCCCACCTCGAAATATGTGCATGACCTTTGCACGGTTTGCATTGATAAGACGAGGTTGTATGAGTTATCCACCTCGAGATACGTGCGCGATGTTTGCATGAATTGCATGAGGTTGCATGAGTTGCACACCTTACGATACGTGTGTGACGTTTGCATGAATTGCACGAGGTTGCATGGGTCGGCCACCTCGACATGCGCGTGTGTCGTTTGCATGACTTCTCCACCTCGAGATACATGTGTGACGTTTGCATGAGTTATCCACGTCTATATACGTGCGTGTCCTTTACATGAGTTGTCTACCTCGAGATACGTGCGTGACGCGGGTTGTCCATCTCGAGATACGTACGTGACGCAACTTGTCCATCTCGATACGTACATATCGTTTGCATGGGTTCACCGCTTCGAGTTGAACAAATTACTCCTTTTGAGAAGGAGTAATTAAGAGCTTTTGTATTTTGTATAGATGACTCATTTTCAAAATGAGTCATTCATTCCACCTCATTATTTTGTATAGTTGGCTCCTTTTGAAAAGGAGCCATTCATTCCACCTCATCAAAAGACAACAACGCATGGGTCCACATCATCATCAAAGACTCCTTTTCAAAAGGAGACATACCTTACTTTTGTAAATTTAAAATAAACATCCTTATTTGATGAATAAAAAAGTAATGTTACCTTACTTTGTGAAAAAGTTCCTTTACTAGCTCAAAAATCAAAACAAGACAATTGAGCCTCAATAATCTATGTTTGCATCATTTTTTTTTAAATGGATGTACACATGTCATACTTAGAAATTTGTATTTTATGTGTTGAAAATGATGATGCAAGAACAAAATATACATAGAGTGGATAGTGATGGAAATATGTGTGTGATGACTGATAGAGTTTGATATATATATATTTTGGCTTAGATATATTTGGTAAAAGAAAGCTAAATAGAGAAAAGTACTTGGAAATATCTAAGGCACTATTTAATCAATTAAGCTGATAAGTTAGAGCCAATATTAATTTTATCTCAACATGTAATCTTTTTTCCTCTAGATTGGTTTGATATGACGCACCAAATGACACCAAATGATGACCCCACCACTTTATATAATTGTAACTCATGCATGTATGACTACAAACAAAAGACATTATTTGTGACTAATGTTTCGTAACAAAAACTAACTTGCCACAAATAATTAAGTTTTTTCATGACAATAATAGTTTTTTTTTACTTCACGACGACACTAATTTTAGTTGTGAAAAAACTATTCTAGAACATCTTTGTTAATTTTGGTACTAAATGCAACCAATTAATTTAGTTTGTTACTAAAAGGTATTTGTGACAGATTGGCCCAGTTTGAGCTCTATGGACTTCAAGATCAATTGTTATAATTTATGCTATTAAGTTAAATATATTTACTTTATTAAAAAAAAAAACAAAAATGTTAGAAAAAAATCCTAGCCTGGGCGAACTTGAGTGGGATGGGGCAAAGGCTTAAAAGCCCGGGCCCGTGCCCACCCAGGTCCACCTAATGAATAAGTCTAGTGATGTAGATTTTCGTGACTACATCTTGAGAGGCCAATTCATTTAGTTGGTAAACCTTTTTATGACTATTTATTCCTTTTGTGACAAAAAATATAATTGCAATTTAACAAAATACAGTAGTGTTAATTGTATGTATCAATGTATATTATGTATTGTGTATGTATGTATGTATGTATGTATGTATGTATGTATGTATGTATGTATGTATGTATGTATGTATGTATGTATGTGCAATATACTTTATAAAAAACTATTTTAATGACTTTTATATGAAAAAAAAAAAGCCAAATGAATTTGTCTATAAGATTCGGTGTCATGTTTGATGTCACTTTTCAAAATTCAAATGAGAAAATTCTCAAAAAAAAAAATCAAATGACAAGCAACTCGAAACTGTTGTGATATGGATGACCACTTAATTAACCAAGCTTATGGATGATAAGCATGACTCTCACATTGAATTGTAACATCAAACATGGCTTCCACATTGAATATAACTTGTACACTCCATATAACTTGTTTTCATCTCCAATGTACATACACTTGTTCATGTATTGTCATGTAACTTGTAATCTTGTATGACATGAGACTTTGGTGTAACTTGCACACTTTGTGCAATTACTCATTCTCATCATGATTAAATGGCTATATAAGGGGGTTCCTTCACTTGAAAAGAATACACTAATGTTGAAATGAAAATCTCTACATTTATGCTATTAAGTTAACATTTTATCATGCCTTCGAAATCAAAGGCAAAATCATGAATTTTATCGTTGAAAATGGCTCGATAAAACTGGCACATCGAGATGTGTTCAAATTATAAGCTAAATATAGGCGATGAATTTACGACTTGTGTATTATGCTACATGCATGTACATTATAATATAAAAGATAATATTTCTCGAATTTGAATTTAGTGGATGCTAACGTTTAGACAATATCAGGAACAACAATTATATTGTTAATGCCTTGTTCAGAAGAGGTTTACTCAGAATAATAGATAATTTCTCTATATAATTATGATTTAATTTGAGAATAAAATTCTCGGCTTTAACTTCTGAAATATATATATAAGGCACATTAAAATGAATTTCGTCATAAATTAAATGATTTAATGATATTCATAATATGGAATAATTTTTTGATCGTCCATAATCACAATAATGCAAAAATAATGTAAATACACATAGACATCCTTTATGGAACCGCATTTTTATCAGTTGATGATTATCTCAAGGCAAATCAATAGGAGACTTATATTGATTTAAATTTCCATTAATCATATTATAAGATGCCATGAGTCCCTAACAAGGAATTTATTTATAGCAATTCTTGCTAATTGTCACTTTGATGAAGCAATTTTTCCACCATTATGAGGAGATATAAACCAATTCAAAAGCAATGACATGAAATTGCTTGAAACACATCAAATTGCATCAAATTTGTTATATTATGATCGATGTATAAATTAATATAAACTTGAAGTTCAAAGATCATTCATTAGTAACAAGTTATGAATCAATTACTTGATGCATGTACTATATGTAAAAGAGTGAAAATCGTATGTTCTAACATTAAAAGTTCATGATAAAATGATGACCATGAGCAACTAAATGTACAAGAACCAATAAAACATTAAAGGCGTAAAAGACAAGTTGGTTCGAAGGACACAAACACTTGAAAATAAGGTAGGAGTAAGAATAAATAAAATACTCGTGATATAAGAATTCTTTGGTAAGGATTCAATGTATCCTTTGGATTTATGTCTTCATTATAATATCATCATATGTTGATGATTTAAATAATATGAGAAATCACGACGACATCATTATATCATTCGAATCCCTGAAAAAGGAATTCAAGATAGAAGATCTTGAAAAAATCAGATTTAGCCTTGATTTAGAAATCAAGTAATTTTCAAGTAAAATAGTTGTCAATCAATTAATTTATTTTACTCAAAAAGTAAACTTGAGTTTGCAAATGTTTGTTGAAAAACAATAAGATGCTTCACTCATGTCAACATGAGAAGAATAATAAAAATGAGTTATATTGATTAGTATATTGCACTCTTTTTCCCCTAACTATGGTTTTATCTCACTTGGTTTTCCTAGCAAATTTTTTAATGAGGCAATCATAAAAATATTATACTTCATACAAAAATTTATTAGAGCAATGTACTCCTTTTCCTATACTAGATTTTTTCCCACAGGGTTTTCCTAGTAGAAATTTTAATGAGACATATATATTTTCTCAAAGTGTATCAATGTGTTGCACTCTTTTCCTTAGCTATGGTTTTGTATCACTAAGTTTTCCTAACAAGGTTTTTAATGAGGCAAACAACAATATTATACTACAACGCAAGATATGTATTGTATATACATGTATGTATGTATATTATGTATTGTATATGCATGCATGCATGCATGTATGTATGTATGTATGTATGTATGTATGTATGTATGTATGTATGTATGTATGTATGTATGTATGTATGTATGTATGTATGTATGTATGTATGTATGTATGAATGTGTGTGCAATGTACTTTGTAACGACATGTTACCTTAAGCTGGTGATTAGTGTTAATCCAAATCCTAATTAACCCTAGTTTGGCTCGTGGTTAAATTCAACGTACCTCAATTAGCTTGTGCGTGTGATTGCATGATGGTTTGTGTTTGTTTAATTTGTTTAACGAATTTTATAGGTTGTGGGATTAATAGGAAATCAATATAAGCCTATAAACAGGAAAATATGTAAATAAACGATAAGTTACCGGTACACCAAGTGCGTTGAGGAGGTCGTGGAATGAATGTGCACACTTGAAAATACTCACAGGCATGTGCAGTGAATTTATTTGTGAGAGAATACACGAGATATATATATTTATATTATATATATATATATATCAATATATATATATAAACTATAAAGTTTGGTTTAGATAATATGGATTGTTGATCAACCTCGAGATGAGTGTAAGTGCTTGATGGTGTCAAAATGAGAGTCACTTTAGGGAGGGTTTGAGTTTGATTTCGGATCGAATGAGATCATTCAGGAAGCTGAATTAACGTGAATTGAGGAGCTTAAACGGATCAAAGGCCAGAGATAATCACTTTGGTAAGATTTGTTTTGTGTTAGTTGAAGTTCAATTCAATGGTGATGATTAAATCTATGTGAATTGTGGTTGTTTATGATTGAAAATGGTTTATAACCTCACTAGAGGTCCTCCCGAATGATTTGGGAGTGTATTTGATGTGGTTTTGGAGATTCGGTTGTGAAACAATGACTGCTGCCCTGCTTACTGTCGAGATAGTGCAGGGTGGAGCGCGCTCCACCTAGCAGAGGAGAGCGCTCCCTTCGTCAATTAGGATGAACCCAGTTTTTTGATTACGCTCCACCCACTGAGGGAGTGTGCTCCCACCCTTGAAAACAACAATTGTGCTGTATTTTATTTAGGATTTCTTAAATACTTAGGGATTGACTTAGGGGTTCTTAACATAGAGTAATAGACTTATATTGATTACAAATGATTGGTGATAGGTTGAGGAACACCGGGAAAGCGTGAAATAATAAAAAAGTTAGGGAATTTGGTAACGGAGACTTAACCCGAGGAAAATACGGATTCGATTATTTATCAATGTTGTATGGCTATCTTAGTATATGTAGTTCATGTAGTTAGGGACTGAAATAAGGGATTATGTACACTGTGATGGTTTTCAACAAATGTAAAACGGTGTGTAATGTGACTACGACTATAACTCCTAATTTTGAGAATAGGTTTATAAGAGATTGGTTCCCTTCCCACCCTATATATAACTCCTGCTCAATTCGATAGGCTGCGTGGATTACATACTCACTAGAGTGTTTCGGATAAAACCATTAGGCATTAATGGATTGGCTAGACAGCACATATGCGCAATGTGTTGGTCTGGCAATCGCATTAATAACGTCAGTGGATAATCGACCCTAATTTTATAAATAAAATGGGGGTCACAGTGTAATAGCCCATGACAGTTTGTTATGCATCTGTTATTTATTGAATTATATGATTTCCATATTCTTGTTAGTTAACATTGATGCATATTGTTATTGCATGATGTTCTTGATTATTATATGGAATGTTGATGGCTATGTGAATCCCTACTTACTGAGCAAGTTGGAGCGCTCTCCCCAATTAACTTTTCAGGAAAAATCGACGAGCGCTACAACTACGAGATAAAGAAGATATAAGAATCTTGATCTTCTCTTTGATGTAATGTGTCTTCCCTTGTCTTATATATTTGTATTGAATTACATTTTTGTAATATTATAAGGGATGGAGATTTATAAAATTGAGGTTTATTCTGATTTGATTTGGTATTGTATATTGTATTTTAATTATCGAAAAAAACTTAATTTTTCAATGCATTTATTATTTGATTTATATCGATATTCGATATATAGTGGTATTTATCAAGTGAAGGAAGAAAGGCTGATGGCTCTAGTTAAGTCTGGTTAGGTAATCTAGGCTTAATTAAGGTTTTAGGTCAGGTATTGCCCTAATTAGGTTAGAGGATGCTACAGCTTTGGTATCAGAGCCTAAGGTTTATCACTTTTGAATTAAGTGGTAACATTGATACAGTTTCGTATCATAGACAAGGCTCTGAATGATAGCATAATCCTTTGTACTAGAACCTAAATTTATTAACTCTAAGAGTTGTCTCGAGTTATAAATAAGCTTAAGGTGTGATAAATGGTTTTTATCGTGATTTTGAAGGGCAAATAAAAGATAAAAGACTGAGATATGTTATTTGTTGTGTTATACTATATCTATGTGATAGATATGAGAGTTATGTCTTTCCTGAACGATAATTAGATGGTTGAAGTCCATCTATTTCTCATGATATGATCAAGTTTTGGAGGTAACAACTCATGAGAGTCTTAATCTCTAGCAATGTGGAAAAAAAGACATAAGAAAAAGTTATAATGATAAAATTAAATTCATTCTCCTATTAACTGTTGTCAATGGTCTTCTGATATTATTAGACAAATAATAGTCGGTAGAGAAGTATCTAATGAATTAAGACCTTGAGACATGTATTAGAAGAATGGAATTTATCAAATAATGGGATACTGAATGACTTTAGGGAAACTCAAAGATGGTGGACTACTTCGAGATGAGATTTAATACTAGTACTGAGACTAGTAGGGATGTAATAAAAGTTCTTCAGTAAATGAATTAGTGGTTAATGATAAAAGCTTATGGGAGGTTAGGAATCTACTAATGTATGTATACTTCATAAGTTGTTATGAAGTAGAAATTCCAGTTACGCGAACTAGGATTAGCGGCCCAAATTAATTAAAATAGGATTAGCGTTAATTTCGGGGATTAACGGGCGTAATTTAAGCGTTATGCGAACAACTCGATTGACTCGAACACGAGAACCGAGGAAATATGTTATTTATAGAATGGTGGTTGTGTAAATGTGGTGTTTAAATTTATTATTATTATATTGCACTGCATGTGTGTATGTTGATATCGGGCGAGGTTGTGTGATGGGTGTTCGCATCGAAAGGCATGTCGATGGGGATGTCGAGTAGGCGAACTATGGGTACATTAGGAAACTCCACGAATTCACGTTAGGATGACTAGTTAATCAATTTAAAATAGGTAATGTAACCATAGGCTAAGATTGATTCAATTAAACAAATAGGCTATGGCGTACCTTGAAATGCATGCCGAGACGCGGGGAACTGAGTGTCGGGTAGTTGAGAGTTAGTGGAACCACAAGTTGATAATTGTTGGTCACTAAAAACAATAATCGTAGGCATTATGATGGGCCTAAGCTAAGGTGAATAAATGCAAAAAAAAATCAAGGCCTATAGTTGAGTAAATTAAATGGAAAGCATCGGATTGGTCTAGAGATACACATTGGCACATCTAGGAACTATGTGAGTAATGAAATGGTGTCACTTGAGGTTGAGTTAGTGGGAGTTAGTGGGATACATGGCAAGAGGTGGACCATTAGATAGTCCTCGGGATACATCAATACATGAGGATGAAGGGCCGAGAATTAACATCACCTTGATATATATAAGCAAGATTAAATCAAACCATGCAAATGAATCATATCAACTGAATGGTTGGAGAGAAAAAAAAAAGATTGCTGGAGAGCTAGAATTCAGCCATTTTGGAGCTCAATTAAAAGAGTAAAACCTAGGTAATCATCTTCTCCATCATCTCATCTATCTAATGAACCCATTTTTGGTAGTTTTGATAAAAAATCGAATTTAAGGGTTAGATCCATGGTTTTTGGTGATGTGTTGATGAATTATGTGTTAAATGATCATTTCCAATAAGGAATTATCAATGGTTTTGAAGAATTAAGTTTTTTTTGAACAATTTGGGAAAATTAGTAGATTTTATGAAATTAATTAATTTGATCTAATTGATGTTCTGAGGTAGATGTAAATGATATTTTGGGGTCGATTTGAGATAGAGAGGGTGTTGAATGGGGTTTAGTTAGCTAATTGGGGACTTTGAGACATAATTTTTGAGTTGAAAATATGTCACAGAGGGCAATTAGCGCACTAATGATTTTGGGCATAACATTGAATTTAGTTTCGCGATTAGCATTCTAATAAGCCTTATTAGCGCGCTAACTCGACACCAAAAATTCGAAAAAAAAAAATGTGTTTTAATAACGTAGCTAGCTGAAATCCACTTTTGACACACCGATTCTTAGATTTACTATTTTTTAACTTATTTTGAATGAATTAACCTAATAAAAGACTATTTAATAATTTTTAGGTTTTGAAATAAATATTGGTTTTAAGAGTTAATAGACACTAAATTGAACTTAAACCCTCTAAATTGAACTTATAAGACACCGAACTCATGGATTATAGCTCGGGTATCGGGAGCTAGTCGATTAGGATTCAGGAGTTCGGGAAAGTCGGAGTGTGGATTGAGGTGTGTAAACCTAATGAGAATGCTTCACAGAATTCATGGTTTTGGTTTTATCGATATCACGTTTCATGTGTGACTGTTGGTGGGCACACATGGGTTTTCACTCCTATTCGATTTGCGTATATATTGGTTGTGGCTAAATCGCTCGCACTAGTTACTTGTGTTTAGTGCTCGTGTTGATGACAGTAGAATATATCTACGACTGTCGGGAGGGATTTAGGGTGTTCCCTTGACTTGAAATAGTGTCTGGAGGGGTTCATCCGGTACCTAAAGTTGGGGTTTAATAACTGCAAGCCTGTAAGTATATACGTGGTTCCTATTTGATTTATCGATTTCTGGCTGGTGTAGGTCAGGGTTTTCTCGTGACTAGACGGATGTTTTCTGATTATTGCTTTATTTCCAAGCTTATTTAATTGGTACATGCTGCTTATCTACTTCACGCTATTGCTTTTGTTTGTTATGTTGCCTACATTCATGAAAATATAACGTATTGTTGCCAGAAGTTATATTTGCATGTCTCGTAGTTTATCAGTTTTATTTCATGAATATTGTGTGGACTTCTTTGGGATTTTACTCACTAGACTCGTCACTGTATTTGTTGGGTGATCTAGTGCAGATCCTTCGACGAGCAAGGACAAGGGCAAGGAGGTATTGGGCGACTACCTCTCGAGATTGCGAGAGCACTCGTGTGTGACTACAGTATGTATTGATTTTACTTTTGTTGGATTTTGGGGACTGTAGAACATTGATTACATGTATATGGAACTTTTGTTATACTTATTTCGCCTTTATATATACATGGTATCTTTTGCCAGGTTTTCCACTACTTAGGTGTAACGACCCATATTTTTAATTCGTTGATCAAGCACTAATCACAAACCATTAGTGGTTTAAAATCTTACTAAGGGTCGCGGTAAATCAAAGTGCTTAAACATTAATAAAAAATGATTTTTAGATTTTGTCAGGCATGGTACTGCGTGTAGTATTTGACATCGCAAATGATTTGAGTTAATTAAATTGAATCCTCGCGATGACGACACTTAAACTATTAAGTTATTGAACATTGGCTAAGGGAGGTCAAGACAAAGGTTGTGTAGGCTAAATGTGTAAATTTTGGGGTTACAAAGCGATCGGGACGAAGGAGGACCTTTAGATCTACGTCTAAGTGAGTTGTGGTGACCTTTGATCATTAGTGTTGTTTCTATCGAGGAAAGGATGGAGAGATGAGATTCTATCTCACAAAAAAGGGGGGTTTAAACCCTATTTCTTCATCTTCAACACGCATACAAAGAGACAGAGGAGCCGCCAAGAGAGAGAGAAAGAGATCTTGCGAGGTGAAGGGAGCTCCGGCGAGGAGCAACGGCTCTAGCGAGGACGAGCGGGCGCGGCAGAGCTCTAGCTCACAGGCGGCGGCTCGCGGTGCAAAGGCGATGAGCCGATGGAGATCGGCGCGCAGAGGCTCGCGGACAGCAGCTCCAACGAGACTGGAGTCCGGCCAGGCGATCAGCCGCGGTGGTGGATGATGCGAAGGCGCGTACGGCCAGCAGCAACAGTGGACCAAGGGGTGGTGCGGCTGTGGGGAGGACGACGAGCGGCGACACGGTCCACCAGGTAGTGGCAGGGACGAACCAGCAGGACTTGACGCCGACGAGAAGGAGCGATGAATCACCAGCAGCAGCGGCGCTTTGATGACGTGGTGCGACGACGCGACTCCGGCGAAGGACGTAAGGGAGCTCGCAGACGAGCTGCAGCAGCGGCAACAGCTAGGCGCGGTGGCGCGTCGCCGGACCGATCGATCCCCGACGAGACACAACAACAGTGGACAATGAGGCGTGACTTCGACGAAGCTGGACGACGCGATGGATTGCTCGCGAAGAAGACGAAAGGCGTAGATCATGGCTAAGTTTGCGTCCTTCAAATGGATTTTGGAGTTGAGACCTCCATTGAAGGCCATGGTGAGGTTCTAAACCACATTGATTTGAACTACAAGTCTAATTGATAAATCTTGTAGTCATTGATGATTCCGATATGGCCACTTAAACGACTTCGTTGTACATATGATGAATGTAGATGCGCAAGGACTCAACTAGGATTCGAACAATTACTTTGACATGGCGGCCTATGTGAATTTAAGGTAAGTAAAACCAGTTAGGAAATGCACAGTAGTTCATTTGAGCTTATGTTTTATTGATATTGTATTGTGTCCCTTCCTTGGAATTCCCACCCACTTATGAGTGTTCGAGGGCCAAGTGAGTCATACGAGTGTCTCTAATTGGAGTGATTACCGGCTTGCAACCGGGGCCATGACCTAGAGTCACTTGAGTATTTGGACGGAATGAGATGTGTTTTATTTAGGGCACCGTTGATATCCCTCATTCACGACGGTCTAGGTACAGCAGGCGACGCCGCGTCCTAGGACTCGAGTCTATTTGGCGTTGCCGCAACTCTATGACCCCGACCCTGTGGCACCCGCACTCGGTGGTCTTTGACTACTTGGGCACCTCTCTATTGTTTCCTTTGACACTCATTTCTCGTTGTACTTTCATTTTTACAGTCTTATTATCATGCATTCCATATAGCTTTCTTTCTATCCGCATGACTTTTAGACTGTTTCATTTATTTAGAATTACTGTTTAGATCCTACTGGCTTTTACTTACTGGACTCGGCATTCTTGTGTTTGACCGAGTGCAGATTAGCGGTCGAGCAAGGGCAAGACGCCGACACTTGGCGATCTACTCTGAGGATATCGGAGCGGCCCTTCTCCGCACAATTTTGTAGGTTTTTAACTTTTTGTATTACTTATATATGATGTTATCACACTTTGGATACTTATTTGGGTTGAGAGATACACACGACTGTATATCATTTTTGCTTAGTTATAACACTTGACACGAGAAATACATGAATGTACATGTTTACAAGGTTCCACAATTAGGTTGTCCAACTCTTTTACATTATTGTTGAGTTATTTAATGTATTAATTTCTTCCGCTAAATTGTAAAACTTTAATAAATACTAATAACTCAACTTAAAATTATGAATTTACTTTTAATGATGGATTGGAAGGCTGACTAGGCCTGCGTTGACCTTGTGAGACTGGCTCGGGGGTCTACGTGGGCTTAGGCCGGCGGGGCCCAATTTGTAGGAAATTGTGGCCGTCACATTAGGATTGTTAAATACTGCATAAGTTACTCATTAAAAGAATTCCACTATAAACTTATCATATAACCTGAAAAAATGAGTAACTAGCTAACTAAATTATTTATATTTGTGTAAAGGTTAGTTAGCATAACTAGGGTTAGCTGGAAGAGTGTAAGCAACTAGTTAGGTGGCGAGGCGTCAAGGATAAGCGGGCCATGACGTGACACGGCTTGGTGACGTGGGATGCGACGTGGATAGACCTTTAACAAATAAAGGTCTAGAGACTTTCTTATATTTTTTTTCAAAGACTCAATCAAAAACTCTCGATAAGTTCAAAGGTTATTTAAGAAAACAAATTTCACAAGTACTTCACCCCAATTCCAAATATATACTCTTTGTTAGAGAACCTAACTATGATAGTCATTTAGACCATGGTTAGATTATTGTTGAGTTAGTTACAACCATGGTTATTTTACTATTGAGTTAGTTATAGAGAGGATACACATGTGTTGGGTGTGTTGTCCTAACAGACTTGTATGTGTCTAGATAAGTTTGTGATTACATGTGTTAAACTCTTGTATAAATACCATACTTACGATTCTTAAATAATTAAGTGAAGATCGTTTGTTCTAGAGCATTATCATTTCATTCCCTTTGTTCTAGAGTTTCCTCTGTATTTCTTGATTTGCCTGAGCTTCATTAAGCTCAACTGTGAATTCATCTCCTTAGATGGATTCTAACATGGTATCAGAGCCCGACGTGGCGCAATCTTCGTCTTCCTTGGCTTCTTTGGGCTTAACCTCCATTGGAGATGTAATGGCGATTGCGAAGGCTTTGAAATTCACAGCTCCAACGAAGTTGTTTGAGACAAATTATGCATACTAGAAGGTCCAGATCAAGTAAGTTGTTCGAGGTTTGGGACTCGATCTACTTATTTCAAAGCTGTAACCAATAGATCTTGAAGGTTTAGATCAAGAAACCTGGATCCGAGCATTTCGTATTATCATGGTCTTTTTCAATCACAGAACAATCAATAATAATTCAATCAGAGTCGACGACCTCTTCAACAGCTTATGCAAGCTAATCAACAATAACAGTTTCCTCCTCATCAAGCATACTATAATCAGTTTCAAGGGTAACTTGTTTTACCAGAAATTGTGTCAGATCCAAACTGGTATATGGATTTTGGAGCTTCAAGCCACATGACTCCTGATTTTTCTTCTTTAATGAACAAATCAGAATATACTGGTAGCCATCTTGTTACAGTTGGTAGTGGTGAGCAACTAAGTATTCTAGTATTGGGAATAATGTAGCTCATTCAAATACTTGTCCTTCATCCTCTTTGCATCTAAATCATGTTCCCCATGTACCTCATTTAGCCGAAAATCTAGTCGGTATTTCTAAAGTGACTCATGATAATAATGTCATTACTGAATTCACTCCTACATCATATTTTTTAAGGACAAGGTCACGAAGAGAGTTTTGTAACGGCCCAAAATCTCTAACTGTGTTTAATTCCTTAAACAGGATCAACGACCCGTACTGTAGGGCCCACACCGTGATATGTCCATTGACCGAGGCAAGGGCCGAGGTATATTTTATATTTGTTGTGATGTATGCCTAGTGTATTGTATATGTGTAGACTATTAAGTAAATTTATACGGGTACATAGGTATCGAGACGAGTGGGGACGTACCTCGAGTTGCGTGTCGATGTAGGACCGAAGTAGCGGCTTATATGGTAAGTCAAATGTCAATTAAATATGGTTTTCTAAGTAGCTTTGATGTGGTCACATGTGAATAAATATTAAGTGCCTAAGTTAGTGAAATAAAACAATACGCACATGATGTGCATCGAGACACGTATTAACCCATCAAGAGGTCAATGAGTCAACTTGTTGAGTCACTTAAGTATGACTTGAGGGACAAGTGTGACAAGGTATTCCACTAGTTGAACCTCGAGATACGTGTGCACACATGAATCAAGGGCCAAGGTTTAAACATATATATATAAATCAAATGAACCTATAAGTCAACAATTTTTCATTTCATCATCATCAAATCGGTTTGGCTAAGAAGGAAAGTAAATAAGAGAGAAACGAAAGATTTCTTGTGTGATCAAGAAGAAGAGGAGAAGTGTGTATTCATTGAAGCTTTGGTGAAGAAGAAGAAGTTCTTCAAGCATGTAACTTCTTCATTCCATTAACTTTGTGAATTCATGAATTTGATGTTGTTGTTGTTGTTTTGTGTTGGGGTTGGTGTTACGAACCTCTTGTAGTGTGTATGAGGGTCCCTAAGGCAATAACAATGCCTATGTGTAGCAAAAACCCAGAATTCGAAGTGTAAAATTTTGGGTTCTGCTACACATAGCGCGCTAGGTAGATAATCTAGCGTGCTAATATTAATTAGCGCGTTAGATATGTGAAGTAGCGCGCTAATGTTCAAATTAGCATGCTAATGTCGAAAACTAGTGTGCTAATCTTAATTAGCACGGTAGATATTTAGATAGCGCGCTAATTGCCCCTGATAGAACAAAAATCAGAAATTGACAAAAATGGTCTAAACACTATAAAAGGGTTTAAAACTCTAAGTAACAGTCCAAACTCACTCTAAAAACCTATTAAACAACTCCAGGGAACTAATGGGAGATCTTGAGAGTTTGGGAACGCATTTCGGAGTGTCGAGAGATTGGATAGGCGACAAGCGTTGTGAATTGTAAGTAAAGCTTCTATATTTCATTTCAATCACTCTTATTGTTTTATAGTCTACTTGTAGACATTACTATTCGTAATCTCACATCATGTTGTTCTTGTTTCTATTCATGTTTGAATATTGTTGACATGATGCTTTGTGAAGTGTTTCATTGATTCTGATTTCTACTCTTGATGATATTTTTGATTGATAGTTGGTCAAAGCATGTTATTGGGATAAGTTGGATTGGATTAGACTTGTATTTTATTTCCTAGGGCTTTGTAGCCTAACTAGTTTTGAAATCTTAGAGAATTGGAACTATTGATCTTTGAAAACTAAAGTAGGGATTATCTAGTGTCCATTGCACGAGAGATGTGCAATTTACGGGGACATGGGTCTACCGGGGTCCGGCACTCACCACTACACTTGCACGGCACACGAGACATGGGACTCGAGGTGATCGACAAGAATGAGATAGATGATTTGTATGCGTAGAGCGCAGCTCCGCTATTTGTATGGAATATGTTAGGCGCAACTCCATATAGTAGTGGGAAAGGTTAGGTGATAGTTCTCACCGCCGACCAGACGTAGATCATCTCGACTTAGCCTGTGTTAGTCTATACATTCTTAACCGTGGTATTTACTTGCATTACTTAATTCAACAATTCTTTCGCTACTTTATGCTTTTAAATACCATTTTCATATTTTGAAAATGTGGCATAGAATTCTCCAGTTATTACTTAATTATTACTATATTCACCGTCTAGTTTGTGACGGTGGGTGTAGGTCCGTCGAGCAACAACAGATCGGAGAAGGAGAAGATCATCGACTTTCTTTGAGCATTTCGGCGATTCTCCTGTCTCATTTTTTGTATGACTCGACTTTTGCTGTATTATTACTATTTATGTTTTTATTGTACAGTTTTGGGTTGTATAGTGGGTTGAGTGCATAGTTTCCCTTTTTTGAGACTCATATATCATATTGTCTTATTACCTTTATGATATATACATGCATGTGATGTTGTATTTTCCTGATTTTCCACACTTAGGATTTTGAATAATAAGAGCTTCCGCATAATCTTTAAACTATGTAATAATATGAAAATGATAAAAAGGTTTAATTAACTCTAAACTCTAATAATATATGAAAACGTGTATTAATGAATATAGGGACGAAAGGCTGACTAATACGTAATTAAGTCTTATGTGGTTCGGATTAAGGCTTGATTACGGGATTAGGCCGAGCGGTGCCCTGTTTAGAAGGAGGGGTCGTCACAGTTGGTATCAGAGCCTAGGTTTAGAGAACTATATGGTTTAAGGCAATAAAATACAAACCTTAGTTGTGGAAACCAGATGACCTTTGCCTAGAAATCATTAGTTGGAAAGTGAGTGAAAGGGATATGGGGATTTATTATATGTACTTCTTAATTGCTATATGTATATATATATATATATATATATATATATATTTATGCGTTGTATAACGTAGAAGCTGATTTGCGTTCGCTATCCATTGCACACCCCCGATGACTGATACGCGAGGGGGAGGAGAAGCAGAGCCTAGTGGCAATCAGCCTCCTACTATTGTGGAGGATTTACAGAGGCTGTCTGACCGAGTGACAACTCAGGGCCAACAGTTGATTGATTTCATCGCCTTGATGACAGCCCGTTTTGCTCCACCAGTATCGACACTAACTCCTACGACTACTACGCCAACTGTACAGGTGCCAGCACTTCCTACTATGGATTTAGCGGCGCTGACGGTGCATATTGTTCTAGCCGTGACCGTACTAGTAGTGCAGACAGCTGAGGTAGTACCATCTCCCATTCCTGCATTTTCTAGCACATCAGTGGAAGTTCAGCTGGTGAAAGATTTCATAAGACTCAAGCCAACCTACTTCGATGGAGTACGAGACTTTCAGAAGATCGAGAAATGGATCCAGCCAAGATTCAGGCGATTATGAATTGGCCAGCACCGACTTTAGTGACTGAGATCATGAGTTTTATGGGTTTGATGGGGTATTATCGCTGGTTTGTGAAGGATTTCTCAAAAATCGCTTCACCACTTACGAGATTAACCTAGAAAGATGTTAGATTTGAGTGGACTAAGGAATGTGATTAGGCATTCACTCAGTTGAATAGATTATTGACTACTGCGCCAGTATTGGTGTTACCAAAGGTTGGACAGGGATTATCAGTATACACTGATGCTTCTCATAGAGGTTTGGGATGTGTGTTGATGCAGGGTATTGGTATAGTAGCTTATGCATCCAAACAATTGAAGGTACATGAGAAGAATTATCTGACGCACACTTGGAGCTGGCAGCAGTAGTGTTTGCACTGAAGATATTGAGACATTACTTGTATAGAGAGAAATTTACACTATTTACTGATCATAAGAGTCTGAAGTATCTCTTCACACAGAAGGATCTTAATATGAGACTGCGCATATAGTTAGAGTTTCTGAAAGATTACGACTTTTAACTGAAGTATCACCCAAGAAAAGTGAACGTAGTCACAGTTGCGCTAAGTAGAATACATGTTGGAAATGCGGAGGTTCCTACCGAAACTCGGGTTGAGATTTGCACTCAGATGAGAATACAGACTGTGTCTACACAAAGAGTATCAGAGGGTTAGAGGACCGACAGGTTGTACTCGAGATTTAGAAAGTTAGTGTAGAGTGCAGGTTGTATTGATTGGACAGAGACGTCTGACCAGTGTTTGAGATTCAGGGGTAAACTGTGGATACCGTCATTACCAAAGCTGAGAAAGGAGATTCTTCAGGAGTCACACCGTTCCCGATTCACCATTCATCTAGACAAGACCAAAATGTACCACAACATGAAGAGGCATTTTTGGTGGCTTGGGATGAAGGCGAATGTGTCTAAGTTTATCAGGAACTGTGAGATTTGTCAACAAGTGAAGGCTGAACATCGTAGACTTTGAGGATTGCTACAACCTCTTCCCATTCCACGATGGAAGTGGAAGGAAATTGCTATGGATTTTGTGAGGGGATTGTCGAGAACCGCCCGGAGACATGATTTCCATCTGGGTTATTGTTGATAGACTGACGAATTCTGCTCATTTTCTACCAGTGGCTACACATTACAAGTTTGATCAGCTGAGTATACTGTTCGAACGAGAGATTATTAGGCTGTATGGGGTACCAATGACTATTACGTCAGACAGAGATGCTATATATACGTCCAGGATGTGGCGGAGTATGCAGGAGCAATATGGTACATGCCTACAGTTTAGTACGGCTTTTCATCCTTAGCCTGACGGGCAGACTGAGAGATTGATTCAGGTTCTCGAGGATATGTTGCGGGCTTGTGTTTTGGAGTTTGGAGGATCATGGGAGAAGTAGCTACCGTTGTGTAAGTTTGCATATAACAACAGTTAACAGGCCAATATTGAGATGACGCCTTTTGAGGCTTTATATGGTAGACCATGTCGTTCCCCATCGTATTGGGCTGAACCAGAGGACCGGAAGACCGTGGGGCCTGAGATTGTTGTTGATCACACAGAGAATGTACGACTGATTCGTTAGAAAATCAAGGGAGCCCAGGATAAATAGCGAAAGTATGCAGATAGATATCACGGTGATCTCACGTACACCGAGGGATCCTTTGTATATTTAAAGGTTTCCCCTTGGAAGGGTCTTCAGAGGTTTGGAATGAAAGGTAAACTTGCACCGAGGTTTATTGGACCTTTCAGGATTAAGAAACGGGTTGGAAAGGTTGCATATGAGCTTGAGTTACCTCCACAGATGTCAGGAGTTCATCCAGTCTTTCATATCTCCATGCTTCGATTAGCTGAGTCGAGAGCAGGTGATCGTCCGACTGTAGATTTGAGTCAGATAGACTTGAGTGAGGATATTTCATATGAGGAGCATCCTGTGCAGATTTTGCATCAATTGGTACAGAACTTTAGAGGCAAGTCTATCCCAAAAGTGTTTGTCAAGTGGCAGTATCACGATGATACGGAACTCACTTGGGAACGGAAGGACTATATGCGAGATGGGTTTTCATACCTATTCGAGTCAGGTATAAATCCTAGTTCAAATTTTAAATTTCGATGACGAAATTCTCATTAGTAGGGAAGAATTGTAATGGCCCGAAATCTCTAACTATGTTTAATTCCTTAAGCAGGATCAACGACCCGCACTGTGGGGCCCACACCGTGATATGTCAATTGACCGAGGCAAGGACCAAGGTATATTTTATATTTGTTGTGATGTATGCCTAGTGTATTGTATATGTGTAAACTATTAAGTCAATTTATACGGGTACATAGGTATCGAGACGAGTGGGGACGTACCTCGAGTTGCGTGTCGATGTAGGACCGAAGTAGCGGCTTATAGGGTAAGTCAAATGTCAATTAAATATGGTTTTCTAAGTAGCTTTGATGTGGTCACATGTGAATAAATATTAAGTGCCTAAGTTAGTGAAATAAAACAATACGCACATGATGTGCATCGAGACACGTATTAACCCATCAAGAGGTCAAGGAGTCAACTTGTTGAGTCACTTAAGTATGACTTGAGGGACACGTGTGACAAGGTGTTCCACTAGTTGAACCTCGAGATACGTGTGCACACATGAATCAAGGGCCAAGGTTTAAACATATATATATAAGTCAAATGAACCTATAAGTCAACAATTTTTCATTTCATCCTTATCAAATCGGTTTGGCAAGGAAGGAAAGGAAAGAAGAGAGAAAAAAAAAAAGATTTCTTGTGTGATCATGAAGAATAGGAAAGGTGTGTATTCATTGAAACTTTGGTGAAAAAGAAGAAGTTCTTCAAGCTAGGTAACTTCTTCATTCCATTAACTTTGTGAATTCATGAATTTGATGTTGTTGTTGTTGTTGTTTTGTGTTGGGGTTGGTGTTAGGGACCTTTTGTAGTGTGTATGAGGGTCCCTAAGGTGATAACAAGGCCTATGTGTAGCAAAAACTCAGAATTCGAAGTGCAGGATTCTGTGTTCTGCTGCACATAGCGCTAGGTAGATAATCTAGTGCGCTAGATATGTGAAGTAGCGCGCTAATGTTCAAATTAGCGCGCTAATGTCGAAAACTAGCGCACTAGAGATTTAAGATAGTGTGCTAATTGCCCCTGAAAGAACAAAAATCAGCAATTGTCAAAAATGGTTTAAACACAATAAAAGGGTTTAAAACTTTAAGTAACGGTCCAAACTCACTCTAAAAACCTATTAAACAACTCTAGGGAACTAAGGGGAGATCTCGGGAGTTTGGGAACGCATTTCAGAGTGTCGAGAGATCGTATAGGCTAGGACAAGTGTTGTGAATTGTAAGTAAAGCTGTGAGAATTCTATATTTCATTTCATTCACTCTTATTGTTTTATAGTCTATTTGTAGACATTGCTATTCGTAATCTCACATCATGTTGTTCTTGTTTCTATTCATGTTTGAATATTGTTGACATGATGCCTTGTGAAGTGTTTCATTGATTCCAATTTCTACTCTTGATGATATTCTTGATTGATAGTTGGTCAAAGCATGTTATTGGGATAAGTTGGATTGGATTAGACTTGTATTCTATTTCCTTGGGCTTTGTAGCCCAACTAGTTTTGAAATCTTAGAGAATTGGAACTATTGATTTTTGAAAACTAAAGTAGGGATTATCTAGTGTCCATTGCATGAGAGATGCGCGGTTCACGGGGACATGGGTCTACCGGGGTTCCGGCACTCAGCACTACACTTGTGTGGCGCACGAGACATGGGACTCGGGGTGATCGGCAAGAATGAGATAGATGATTTGTATGCGTAGAGCGCAGCTCCGCTATTTGTATGGAATATGTTGAGCGCGGCTCCATATAGTAGTGGGAAAGGTTAGGTGATAGTTCTCACCGCCGACTGGACGTAGATCATCTCGACTTAGCCTGTGTCAGTCTATACATTCTTAACCGTGGTATTTACTTGCATTACTTAATTCAACAATTCTTTCGCTACTTTATGCTTTTAAATACCATTTTTATATTTTGAAAATGTGGCATAGAATTCTCCAGTTATTACTTAAATATTACTAATATTCACCGTCTAGTTTGTGACGGTGGGTGTAGGTTCGTCGAGCAGCAACAGATCGGGGAAGGAGAAGATCAGCGAATTTCTTTGAGCATTTCGGGGATTCTCTTGTCTCATTTTTTGTATGACTCGACTTTTACTGTATTATTACTGCTTATATTTTTATTGTACAGTTTTGGGTTGTATAGTGAATTGAGTGCATAGTTTCTCATTTTTGAGACTCATATATCATATTGTCGACCTATTACCTTTATGATATATACATGCATGTGATGCTGTGTTTTCCTGGTTTTCCACACTTAGGATTTTGAATAATAAGAGCTTCCGCATAATCTTTAAAATATGTAATAATATGAAAATGATAAAAAAAATTAATTAACTCTGAACTCTAATAATATATGAAAACGTGTATTGATGAATATAAGGATGAAAGGTTGACTAATACGTAACTAAGTCATATGTGGTTCGGATTAAGGCTTGATAATGGGATTAGGCCGAGCGGTGCCCTGTTTAGAAGGAGGGGTTGTCATAGTTTTACTCCAAGACCGGCTTGAAAATGGAATGTATTGTCTCCCAAAAGATTCATCTCCACCAATTGGTGTTTCAAAATATGTTTCATCCCCTGTTTGACATTCTAAATGTAATAATGCATATAATGCACTCTCTACCACTGTCAGTACAAACATTTGGCATGATAGGGTAGGCCACCCTTCTTTACATGTTCTTAAGCATGTTCTGAACACTGTTAAAGCATCTATTGTTAAATCTTGTGTGAATTTTTGTGATTCTTGTAAAATCGAGAAAAGACATAATTTACCTTTCAATTCTTGTCCTATTTTTGTCACAAAACCTCTTGAACTAGTGTATTCAAATCTTTAGGTACCTCACCTGTTATTTCTACATAAGGGTCTCGCTATTATGTTGTTTTTTGTTTATGCCTTTACTCATTTTTCTTAGTTTATCCATTGAAATTTAAGTCGGATACTTATGCTGCTTTTCGTCACCTTCGCTCAAGCAGAATTGCAGTTACATACCAAGTTGAAAATTTTTCAGTCTGATATGGGGTTAGAGTTTAACCTGCTAAAACCTTTGTAATCAATCTGATATTGTTTATCGATATTCTTGTCCCTATATTCATCAACAAAATGGTGTTCCTGAAAGAAAACACAGATCAATTGTTGAGATGGGGTACTTGACTCTTTTAACTCATGCTATTATGCATTTGTCTTTCTTGGAAGAGGCATTTATGACCTTTGTGTTTCTCATAAACAGTCTACCTTCTTCTGTTCTCCAATTCAAGTCACCTTACTAAGTGTGTTTCCACAAAAGTCCAAACTATTATTACCTTAAAACTTTTAGTTGTGCATGTTTTCTCATTTTAACGTCTTATTCTTCACACGAGTTTAATTTTAGATCATCAAAATATTTTTTGTTAGCTATAGTCCTAGACATCATGGTTACAAATGTTTACATTCATTAGGTAGAGTGTATATATTTCAAGGGATATGCTTTTTAATGAGATAGATTTTCCTTTTCTTTCTATTTTCTCTCCTCCATCTTCTTCTTCTTCTTTACCTCCATCTGGTCTTCCTTTTAGTTTTCTTCAATCTTTTGGTTATACATTACCTTCTTCTTCTTCTCAATTGTCTACTTTTTCTCAGTCACCACCTTCTGTTGGTACTGTTCCTATACCTTCTTTTTCTCCTGTTTCAAATCCTCCCTCTTCTAGTCCTTCTACTTCTTCTACTTCTTTAGTTCCCACTATTAATACTACAATTGTCAATACTATTACCACTAATAATACTCATGCTATGCAAACTTGTAGAAAGAATGGCATTTTTAAACTCAAAGCATTGGTTATGACTTCTCCACATGCCTTGGTTAACTCTGTCACTAAGCCTGCATCTGTTAAAGCAACTCTACAGGACTCAGCTTGGCATAAGGCATTAGTTGATGAGTTCACTACTTTAGACAAAAATAACACATAGACCTTAGTGCCTCCCGCTGCTGATATGAGCAGTGTAGGATGCGAGTGGGTTTTTGAAGTCAAAACTAATCCTGCTGAATAAGTTTCTCATTATAAAGTGAGACTTGTGGCCAAGAGGTTTCGTCAAACTCTAGGTCTGGACTATGTTGATACGTTTTCTCCCGTCATTAAATCTTATTCTTTACGCATTATGTTTACTCTAGTTGTCACATATGATTGGTCGGTTCAACAGTTATATGTAAACAATGCTTTCTTGAATGGAGATCTAACTGAATAGGTTTTTATGAAACACCCTGAAGGTTTTGTCAATTCTAATTTCCCAGTTATGTTTGTAAGTTGAATAAGGCTTTATATGGTCTCAAACAAGCTCCTCGAGCTTGGTTCTCTAAACTTAAACATGCTTTGCTCAATAGGGATTATAAAACTCCACTTCAGATGTCTTTTTGTTCTTTCGACAATCTGGGAACTCTATGATTCTCTTACTAGTCTATGTTGATGACATTCTGATTACTGGATGTGATTCTGCTCAAGTGTCTTAGCTTATTGTTTGGCTTCAATCTCATTTTGCTTTGGAAAACATGGGATCAGTTGATTACTTCTTGGGCTTTAAAGTTTCTCGAGATACATCAGGCTTATATCTCACTCAGAAGAAGTATATTTTAGATCTTCTTCATAGAACTGGTTTACAGGATCGTAAGCCTGCCAGTTTTTCTTTTGTATCTGGACTTAAGCTTACTGCTGGAGATGGCGAGCCTTTTGCAGATCCAACTCTCTGTTGTAGCACCATTGGAGCACTTCAGTACCTTGTATATTCCAGGCACGATCTGAATTTCATTGTTAATAAACTCAGTCAGTTTTTGCAATCTCCCACTGATACTCACTGGCTTGCCTGCAAGAGGATTCTCAGGTTCCTCAAGGGTACTCTACCTTTATTGATTCTGATTGGGCCGGTGATCTTGATGACCGACACGCTACTAGTGGGATGTGTTTATTTCTCAAATCTAATCTTATCTCTTGGTCTGCTAAAAAGCAGTCAATTGTAGCTCGTTCTTCAACTGAAGCAGAGTTCAGAGCCCTTGCTCTTAGTGTTGCTGACATTTTGTAGTCTATTTCTCTTCTAAAAGAACTTGGTCTATGTTCTTCTTCCAAGCTGTCTTATGGACAGATAACTCTGGTGCTCAAGCTTTGGCCTCCAACCCAGTCTTCCATGCTCGGACGAAACACGTTGAGGTTGATGCACATTTTGTCTGAGAGAAAGTGTTATTTGATCTTATGGAGCTTAGCTTTGTTCCAACTGCTCATCAATTAGCAGATCTTTTCACTAAAGTTATACTTGTTTCTTGATTTATCTCTTTGTCAGCCAAGTTGAAGTTAGTCGCTTCTCCTAAGTTCAATTTGATTGGGCATGTTAGAGAACTTAACTATGATAGTCATTTAGACCATGGTTAGATTACTGTTGAGTTAGTTACAACCATGGTTAGTTTATTGTTGAGTTAGTTACAAAGAGGATACAAGTGTTGTGTGTGTTGTCCTAACATACTTGTATGTGTCGAGATAAGTTTGTGATTAGAAAGTGTTAAACTCTTGTATAAACACCATCTTGTAATTCTTAAATAATTAAATGAAGATCATATGTTCCAGAGTATTATCGTTTCATTCCCTTTGTTTTAGGGTTTCCTATCTATTTCTTGATTTGTCTGAGCTTCATTAAGCTCAGTTGTGGATTCATCTCCTTAGATGGATTCTAACACTCATCTCAAATCCAAGACTAGTAGTACACTTACCATCCATAACTACATCGAACCCTAAACCCGTTTATTGCGAATTTGTATAGTGATAAACAAAATGGAGCAAGCTGAGTACTCCAAAAATCCACCTTACATTGCCAACTCTAATTGTGCATACTAAAGCCTTGTCTGGTATGAGGTGAAGATATGTCCAAGGCGATAACTCACAGGGACTTGGCAACTAATCTTATTTGGTTGTCTAACTTGCCTGCAAGTTATCTCTCAAATTATACCCTAGGGTGAGAGACATATCCCCACCACCTCCTAAGGAATTATCTCTCAGGGGTTGTAAACATAATTACCCCTCATTAATGACCCTTTTATTACTCATCTCTCTCTTGTTTGAAGGCTATTTATGTCACTTTATATTTTATTATTTTTTATTGTTTAAAAATTTAAAACTTCCCCGCAAGTTTAAAGTTAAACTAAACATAAAAATATTAACTCCAATGAGATAACTCTAAACTAACACTATAAATTAACAAAAACGAATCAAACGATGCCTAATATAGAAGACAAAATTAAAAAATATAGAATACCAACCAAATGAATGACTCACTGATTTCGATTAGGGCTACTTGAGTAAGAAGTTGGAAATTCGTAGTGAGCAAGTTTGTACGATTTCTTTCTTATCAAAACACAATATAACACCAATATTATCAGCCATGAAAAGAAAAAAAAAAAAACAAACAAACAAACAAACAAACATGGTTTGAGCTTTAGCCATAATTCATGAAAAAGATCTACATACCAAGATAGCACACATTTGCACCAAACGTGTTAGTGTTAGTCTCATGTACATTAATCTCAACGTTAATAAACAACAAACATCAAATACTATTTTATTCTCCTGTCAATACAAAGTCTCACCTTCTACCTCTCCCAACCAATAAACAACCAAAAAAAGAACATAAAGCATGTACTTCAAACCTACCATAACGAACAGGAACAAAAATTCATTACTAACACTAATATTTATTTGGCTATACTTATAAAACGATGAAAGACTGAAAACATCTACAAAATGAATGCAATACAACAGTCATACAACTATAAAGCCTTAAACGCAAATTAGCTGGAATCGGCTGCGTATATCAAACTCTTCTACTTTGCTCGATTAAAAGCGGTCGAATAAAAAAGTAATGATGCCAGATGAAAATTAAAAAAAAAAAAAAAGGAAAGAACATTGTTTTAGAGGAACTCAATCATCTTCACATATAATCAATTGCCAAAAACTGAAAAATTAATAAAGAAGAACCTGCTACTGCAAGGAACTTACAAACACTTCTCAACCAGGAAAGAAGATTACAGATACCTTCTTGAGTACAAGGCTAATTAATTAATGAGAATAATAACTTTCACAGGTAAGGTAAAAAAGTCGTCACTTTTCAGACATCTTTGGCTCTATATATGTAGAGGTGTATTCAATTTCAATTTTCAAGGGGCTTTCTAAATTCTCTACCTGGGATCCTAGCTGCAACAGAAGCGAGAAGGGACACACTAACGTGCTGCAGAAGTTTAAGCTTCATACATTGAAGCCAACTGTCGACCCCCACATCACGGCTTGTGGATCTTAAAGCCAAATATTCTTGGAATGTAGTTCTGTGAAGGCTTCTGCGGCTTGTATTGACCGTAAGTCATGAGAAACAGATGAGGAAATGTTGTTCCGAAATAAGCTCCATCAATGTCTGGACATGGTTAAGGAAAAATTCACCATTATACAACAAGAAAGAGATCACGATTAGTTGACGCTAGATATCAAAGTAAACAACAGACAACAATTCATTTAAGATCAGGCCACTTGGACCAATAACTTGTTGGGAAGATTACAAATTTAGGCTCAAGTTATGAAGTAAAAGAGTGATGGTAAACATAGTGCAACGGGAACACCAGACAAAAGTTTACCGAATTTTAAGGTTTGAACTCTACGTCAAAATGGAGTGGGGCCTATGCTGTGTCTGAAGGCCATTAAAACACAAATTAATTTCAATACAAATATAAGAAAAACCCCGACCATAGTTGTGAATTTCTACTTCGAAGCTACGTAATGACATGTTTGGTGTAAGAAAAAAGAGGATATTTTAAGAGTCAAAACATCATCATTTCATGATTTTCATCTCATCGGAGACAACCGATAAAAACCTCATCATCATCATTTTGTTCCAATATAAGAGCAACAACACAGCAAATGTCAAAATGACGGCAAACAGATGACCCGTCAACTCATATTCTTTAGATTGTTTCAAAAGAAAACTTCATCAAAGACTCAACATCCATGAATAAACGAAGAAGACCCATCAAACACACGTGCTTCCCAAAACAATAGCAAAGTACCACCACCATGCATATGTAAAAACTAAAACCCAGCACATTTTCATGCAAGTTAACACTGAAATACCAAATAGACAGTAAGTTGACCATTTTTCCGAGGTTCTTTTTTTATTATTATTTCACATGAATCCAGGCTCAAGCTAAACCAGGCGGCAAGTATACGTACTTGTAACTAATCTTATAAGATGATCCTATAGCCAACTCTTCACAAGAATAGCCAGAAAGCTTGACTGTATGTTTCAGCAATAAAATAACAGAAAAAGTACAGCAGAAGGATGCATATAAATAAAGAATTAAAAAGAAGAATAAAAGGATACTGCCTTGATATTTGGATCGAGGGTAGTATATATCTTCACATTTGGGGCAGTAGATTTTAACAGTACTTGACCTCGGAATGTCCGACTGACCAACTGGAAGACAGGGCTGACCACAACAGTAAACTCTTGGGCATCTCCCAAAATCATAGTTTTTGTACTTTTCCAACTGTAGATATTCCAATCACGAAATGTTAGCCAAAAAACACAATCAATAGCAATCATAAGGAAAATTTAAAATCACTTTTAAGATCTCACCATTGCAGACATTCCTTTGCTGGTTAATATATATCTAACATGAATCAAACCATACAGCATTTCGGCAGCTGATTCAACCAATTCGTTCTGTTCCTCAGTGAACATATCACCTACAAATTCCATGTGGAAACTCGTTAGTTATACTAGCAAAGAAAGGATCCAGAAGTAAATCAAGAGATTCAAGACAACTTGACAGCATAAAAACCAGGAATATGCAGCTATAAGTACAAGGAAAAGGTTCAGTTGACTTGCTTTTGATACATACATTTGCTACGTCGGTGTGACATCCAATGCATTTTTACATTGAGACGTGTAGACACGTCCCAATGTGAGTTTAAAGGACTTCAATAACTGTGTAGCAAATGCATGAATCATAAGTATGTCATTCGTAACACCCACTGCAGTTGAGATATCTAGAAGATAACAAAATAAGTGCAACTTCAACTATAACCAGAACGATAAAATCTATTTAACATGACACAGTATTTGACCAACTTTCCTTCAAGCTATTTCTTTTGATAAGAAAAAAACTTTACTGACAATACTCATGCTCAAAAGAAGAAAAATGGGAGAAACATAATGATACCTAGGCCTAATAGATCGTATTGCGACAGTTAAAGGTTAAGAGTAGACATCTATAAATAAAGGCGAAAGATTATGTAGGATATGTGGAAAATTAATCTTGAGAGGAACTCTTGTGAGCTTTGAAGGAGAGAGAAACCAATTGAAAGTCTATCAAGTTGTTCTTCGTGTTTTGTTGTAATTCTGCTTTGGTGATCAAATAAAAGCTATTCTCTAGTTTGTGATCCTATCAATTTCGCATCAAAGGTGAATAAAAGTTGTGTGGATTAATTGGAGAGATCTCAAAAAAAAGAAGAAGCTGGAGCTACAAAGATGAGAAAGAACAGAGTAAGCAATGGAAAGGAAGGCTCAAGATGTTAGGGTTCACCAAATTCTTGAAGAACCTAAGAGACATGTTGATGCCTCCATTTGCATCCAAAGTACTGATTAGTCTTGAAAAGAACAAGAACTCTACTGATAAGACCTAGAATTCTACGAGTATTGATGGATCTAGTCTATTGCATACAGAGAACGTAATTCCAGATCTGCTCCTCTAACTATCAAGGATTAGTCACCCAAGTATTTAAGGGAGTCGCTGATTTTTATTTTTTATTTTTTGTTCATTTGTGTGTGTGTGTGTGTGTGGTTTTTTAACTAGGTGTTTCTGCTCTAGTGGGCTTCCATTTCAGACCTAATTATCTTGCGATCTCTTGTGTTCTCCACCTTGAGGACACTAGTGCTCTAGGTCATATTAAGCAGTTAGAGGTCAAAGTAGACAACAATAAAAAGTTTAGAGCATCATGTAGGATATGCGTAGTATTTGTCATGAGAGAAATTATTGTGTAGGAGAAAGATAGACCTCTTGAAAGTTTATCAAGTTGTTCTTGTTGTTTAGCGTTATGCTATAATTCTCCATTTGTGATCAATGGAATGTCAGTTACCAATTTGTAATCCTATGACGAGCGAACAACTAAAAAGTTATCATCAAAACAAACAACACTAATTTGCCTCAAAACTATCAAACTTCACATCATATCCGAGATCAATAACTTTTCATGTCAACCCCTTCCACAAATCGTTTAGTTTCTCTTTAAGCAGGGGGACCATGAAGTACTAAAAAAGAATAGATGGACCTTAAAAAAGCCAAATTTGAGGCATATCGTATCTTCTAGTGTACTCTCGCAAGTACACCAAAATGTTAATCACCAAGATCGCAATACATAACTTTAATCACAACGATGTCCATTATAGCAATTCATGGTAGTATCATGATTCAAAAGGATATGTTATATCCAATACATAGTACGGCAACGCCTCAATCCCAAATTAGTTGGGGTCGGCTACATAGATCAAACTCTTCCATTGTGCTTGATTTGGTGAGCTTTCCAAACCATTTAAATCCCTTTTAATTAATGCGTCTCAAGTTAGTTTCGGTCTACCCCTACCTCATTGAATTTTTTCAGTTTCTATTGAATCGAGTTTTCTAGTGGGGGCATTTGATGCAGATAGTAGTGTAGGTACTATGGTATATACAAGTAATTGATATAAGGAGATGTATAGCGATATAGTGAAGGATAGTTTAGTAGTTGTATTAGACCATAAAGGCATATAAATAGATGTATTACAAGAAATGGCGCAAGCAATGAAAACTTAATTCCTCTACTAGTCTCTTTCTTCCTTCTCTAACTCTTTCAATGGAAGCACCAATGATGCAACTATTAGTGTAGTTGATCAAAATTTCAATTAAAAAAAATCGGACTAAAGAAATTGAGAGAGAAAGAAGAAGATTAAGAAAGAAGAATTGATTTAGAGAGGAGAATTGGGCCCTGTTTGGTTTAACTTTAGCTTTTAGCTTACGCTTTGATGCATGGACAAGTGTTTATGAAAAGCAAAAAGCATGTAAGGAGATGGTTTTCAGAATCACACTTATTATAGTAGTTTTAGGTAGTTTTGGTTGCCACGTTAGCGCCATGTCAACCAATCGCAAAAAACATAAAAGCAACCACACGGTACAAAAGCTACTTATTGAATGTCACATCAGCGATAAGCAAGAGAATAGGTTGAACCAAACAGGGCCTTAGAGGGAGATAGAATAGATTGAAAATTAGAGTTAGAAAAAAAGAAAGAGAGTAGTAGAGGAATTAAGTTTTCATTGCTTGTCTCATCTCTCGTAATACTTCTATATGTATAGACCTTTATGGTCTAACACACTTACTAAACCATCCTTCAGTATATAGCTACACATCTCCTTACATTAATATATATATATATATATATCATATTACCTACAATGCTATCTGCATCAACATTTGTAAGCCATCTTTGGAGGTGTCCAAACCACCACTATCGCCCTTAAGTTAAGAAATTAGCTTCATTTTAAAATTAATATTGTTACAGATATCGAAGCTTAAACTTTAAATGCGAGCCTTTTCTAGTCGTTGCGGCTTTAACATCATCGTACAATCCATGTCTTTTCCAAATCAAGATTTACAAACGCAACATTGACATTATATGACGGGAAGGTCTAGATGATCAAGGCTTAAAAGGGGAACCATGTCCTGATGATTAGGGAAAGAAAATGTACGATTTGTCATCCAAACAAATTGCCAAGGAAGACCCATTTAACTTACAGGCCATAAGATTTAATCCTTTTCAAAAAAGTAAACGAAGCATTCAATCTTTTTGATAAGGTAAAATATGTATTGTCATTATTTATACAACCAATACTCAGTAAGAAAAGGATATGATATAATCTCGTGAGTTTATACAGAGCTGGTGGTTTTGTACCTACAGACGTATTAGCAAAAAATTCTTCGAACAGATACTCGAGATAGCTGGACAAGATAACAAAGACAACCTATATACGTTCAACAAGGCAAGAATATTTGATTGACAACTCGCAAGAAAACTAAGGCAAGATTCCTTTAATCAACGAAGAAAGAAGGAAAGAGTATATTTGCCACATCATTGATTGAAGACGCAATATGGAATGTTTCTAAAATCTCGTATTATGTTTTCTTTATAAATTGTGTAATCAAGAATCGCAAATTGTCCTTTCTTTGGAGACCAAAAGTCGATCTTGAGATAGACGAACACTAGTTCGATCTTTATCTTTTTTTTTTAACAAACCTGTCAACGAGACTTGACTTGTAAGCCGAGGGGATCTCGGGTACCAAGAGGATCTTGGGTTAGTGTAGGATCATTGTAAGGGAAGTGAGTAGTGTAACAAAGTTCGGTGATGGATCACTAGCTAGATGAATCATTAGTTAGGGACTTTGTGTAAATTTGTACGTCACTTTCTTTTAGTGGATCTTACACCTGGGCATGGCCCCACAGACGTAGGACGGGAGGTCCAAACTGCATAAACAAGATCTTGGTGTTGTGGTTTGGCGCATTCATTTTGTTTATTGTTTTGCATTATTTACTTTTTCAGTGCATTAATCTTATAACTTTTCAAAGCCAAACCCAACGAAATGCCATCCTCGTACTTGAAACCTAACATCCAACATCCACTCGTATCAAAAATAGCGACCACGCCTCAGTAATGCTCCTTGCCCAAAATGGAAACTGGCTTTTATAAATTTAATCCTTTTCACTCAAGGTTCGAAACTTTGACTTCGCCTTAAGCTTCGCTCGCTTAAAATTCGAAAGTAATTCGAGGAAGCAAACCTTGATGAGGGAGGTTTTACAAAAATTCATTGGTGTACAGAAGTTTATGAAATTTCACTTTAAATGCTAAAAAACTTAAATTTCTCCTAAAGATGTTAAAAATATATTTAATCGTACAACAATAATGCATAATAATCACGATACAATTGTTTAAAATAGTTATTTTACAATAAACACGCAATTTGCAGCACACGAGACATTAATATTTGTTTGTATATTGCTTTATATGATAAATTTTGACCTTATTTGCTAATTGATGTGAAAAGAATTTAACTTTCAAATTTTATTTTATTAAGTGGTAACTTCGATAACTTCTCCAAAAACTTCATTGATTTCCTCGAATTCTTGCATTTTTGTCTTTTTTAATGGTTTTGACGGAAACCATCGAAGTTTGGCGAAACATGTCGAAGTTTCAGGCGAAACTTTGCAAGTTTTACATCGCCACGTAGTTTCACTTCCCCATTATCATTATCGACAAACTTCGATCGAAGATTGCCGATTTTTCAAACCTTGTTTCCACTAAAGCAACTCTTACACGAAGATTATTCTTACTAGTACAATGGAGGGTTTCTTAGCGCCACACTGATGTTCCTAAAAAAACCATGATCTAAGCTTTATATTTTTCCTTTGAGGATCGCTTCAGGCAATGTGAAGGTTGCTAACAAATTCTTGAATATGATGTTGAACAGAAGCTTGAAATAATGGCTACCATTAGTTATGTGATAAAGAACTACGCACGAACTAGCTTGACAGCAAAACACTAAGGTGAATGTCAGACCACGATCCAAAATCAAGCGGTTAGACCGGGACTTAGCCATTCCCTAAACCCGGACATGTTAGCCAGGCTAAAGAATTGCCTAATTAAGCCTAATCTTCGTCTTTGGTACCAAATTGTCGCAGTTCAATATGTGAAGTAATTTTAAACCTAACCTGCAACTATTAAAAAATCAACGTTTAACTCATTTAACAAGTTTTAATAGTTGCAAATTAGGTTGTAAATTACTACACATATTGAACTACGACTAATAGGTACCAAAGACGAAGATTAGACTTAACTAGATTATTTTCTAGCCTGGCTGGCATGTACGAGGTTAGGGAATGGCTTAGTGCCAGTCGGACAGCCTAATTTGGGATCAAGGTCCATTAATAATTGTATCAGAGCCCTAAGTTTTTACTGAATAAAAACGACGTGAAACTTAGAAATGCGTTGAACTTAGAAAAGTGAAAACCTAGTTTAAGACTTAGTTAGGAAGTAAAATATGGGGGGATGTTATTTTGTTATGGAAAATAATTTACTGACCCACTTTGGGCACCTAGATAGGCGCATTGAGTAGGTTAACACTGCACAATGCGCTTTAAATGCGCATCATGCTTCCTAACCCACTCAGTGCGCCTACCTTGTTGCCCAAAATGGGTCAGCATAGCAACATCCTTTTGTTATTTGATATTGATGTTATGAGTTGGTGTGTTATACAAGGAATGACCAAATATGCTCTGTGATGCCTGATCGACTTGATGTTTGAGTTCACGTTGAGTGGACCGATGAATCGATCATGGCCAGTCTGATAATAAGGCACAAACTATCCATGCAGAGGTGGCAGTTGCAACACTAGTACTAGCACTGGGAGTACCTCCCTCCGTAAAGACATTAGAGGTCAAGACCAGAGAAGTCCGCCTGGCCAGGAAGTAACACAAAAAAAGCAAGTTATCAAAGTATTACGGGAAGCATATCCTAAAGAGAAGATCCATAGAGCTATCCTTGTTGATGACGACCTGAAGGTCAAACTCTTAATCTTCCACCTTAAGTCACGTACAGATGTGTAGTAGGGATCTGCACTTAGCAATGAGCGCCATGTCGACACTTGGGATCAGTTCACACTGACTATGATGGATCGAAAAAAAGCGAGGTTCTTCACTGTACGACAAGGTAGGATGTCATTGTTGGAGTACAAGGAGAGCTATTCTTACTTGATACAATTCGTGAGTGGTATGATGGTCACAATGAAGGACAGAGTCTTAAGATTTATGATGTGTTTGAGGACAAACATCAGTCAAGCAGTTAGTAGAGTTCAGGGCCGGCTACATATAAGGAGATCATTAATTGAGCTATGACATACAAGACTACCAAGGAATTTCAGGCTATTACCATCACTACGCCAAAGCATAGTGAAAGAGAGGTTGATATAAACACTAGGAAAAAGGTCGAACAACTTTAAAAAGATTAGGTTCGACAAGAAATACATCGGATGAGGGTCAGCGTTATATACGGATCCAGTGGAACCATAGTACTTTCACCTGTTGGCGTTACCTACACATAGTATGGTTAGCAGACCATTAGTACCTCAGGCACAACAGACGTTTCAAGCATCGCCACAGGGTTATAGAGGACGTGGCAAAAGCGAAGGTCAAGGACAGTCTCGAGGACATAGATAAGCTCATTCGAAGGTAGCTAATTCATTTTTGATACCTCAGGTGATTTGCTATGGATGCAGTCAACCAGAACGCATATGACGAGAATGTTCGAGTGCGGGTGTAGCACTGTTGATTACATAGCCGTGGAGATAGAGGGTTCAAGCGGTAGATGAGCCAGATGATGGAGCATCCAGAGACCATAGCATAGCCGTAGTATGATTTACGTTATGATCATCATATGCATACCTTATTGATGTTGATTTCGTCTCTGTATATATGGCCTTTTTTCTTATAGGTATAGCTTTAAAAGAATGAAGTCCACTTCTAGATTTCTAGATCTCAAATAATTAGTTGAAGCTATAATATATGTGGTTGAACTTGAATATATGTATTAATATATATATATATATATACATATATATATACTAGCTATAGTTTAATTTGAAATACTATAAAGTATAACTGTTTATAATTAATGAGAACCTCAAATGTGCCTCGGGATACGCGTTGGGGGTTGATAGGTGGTAGTGTAACCACAAAAAAACTAATACACTCTCGATTAAGCTAATCTGTAAAGCCTACAATCTCATTTGAATAAATCATATACATTTATACATATAGAATTATAGTTGGTGTAGTAATAAATGAAAGACCTAGGATAAGCCTCAAGATACGTACTATATGAAAATCTAGATGAGGTGATTGCATGCTTTGGTTTTGTTGTAAATACGATGCCAACCAAGGTCAATTAGCTAATTAATAGCCTATGGGTTGCATGTGATTGGGAGGATCATGGAGGGTAAAATGATTTCTGCCCATTGAGTAATAGAGGTAAAGTTATTAACGGAGAAAAGCGCGCATAAGGCAACGAAGACCTTTTCGCTTGAGATACATGCAAAGTGCTCAATAAAATGCAATGGCTAATTAAAATTTCATATCCTATTAGCTTCATAAAATCATAAACAATCACAATTAACAAATGTCCAATCCATAAAAGTATAGGGAATGAAGATATATTGATGTCATAATTAAAGCTATGGCATTTATACATGATGCACATTTGAATACTCAAATTATTCATTAATTTGAACTGCAAATGTGATATCTAGCACAGATTTATTATTGTTATCACATGTCCAATCATAATCCTCGATGGTGGACCTTTATTTCTAACTTGCAAGGGCTAGAGACACTATGACTAAGGCATTTTTTAACTTTATTTATGTTGAGCTTTTTAAATTAGAAAATGCAAATTACAATTAAGATTTAAAGAAATAAAACAGTGTGACTAAACCCACCTTGATAAAATTGGTTGTCTTGTGACATGCATAAAGATATAGCCAGAGCGATACTTGGTAAAGCATTTATTCACTATATTAAGTTCCTTCGAATTCTTAAATCAATTTAGAGCTTATGAACAATATTATTGGTTGCTTAATAACAAAAAAAAAAAAAAAAAGTTTTGTTCCCTATGAAGCAAGGATCGAATATTTGACTTTGCATATAACTTCACTCGCGTAAAATATAGAATTAATTCAAAGAAGTGCAATTCGACATAGGTGAGTTTCAACATGATAGAGAGCTTCAATTTTGGTAGGTTTGACCGTTCTGAATATTAATTCTTTCTTCCCCACAATTTTTTAGAAACCATTTCTTATATATGAGATTGAGTTTTGATCTTTTATCTTCTAACACATCTTCATAGTTCATTTTTTAAGAGTACTTCGCTTTTCCTACATTTAGTATTAAAAATTGTATATCTTATCATTACTCTTAAACTTTGATGGAAGTTTCGAAAAAAAAAAAAAGTATTTTGATAGAAGAGGGTATCCGAGTCACCGCCGCTGACATGGGACTGATGGTGGACCCGACTAGTCCCTCGAGGTCCTTAGTTGCTTCCCACCAAGAGAGACTTTGTGCGGCAATGGGCGGGCCGCCCGCGTGGCTCACCCAGGCCCGCTCGACTTGAACCAGGCTTGAGTTCTTAAAAATATAGTAAAGCCCGGCCCGGCCCAAGCTTGTAAAAGCCCGCAATTATAATGGGCGGGCCTAGTTTTATTTTTTGAACCCGAGCCCGGCCCGCATAGCACATAACCTCTTAAATTTCTATCTACAACTTAAAAAAACTAAATGGTGGTTGTGAGGATCGAACCACGGTCTTTGAATTCACAAGAGCTCCTACACCACTAGGCAAGTTTGCTAGTGTGTCATTTTTGTTAAATTAATTATAGTTATATAAAACAAGTTAACAATGAACATTAAAAGACTAAATCGGCTGTAAATCCTATAATATCTAATTTAAGAATCTAACTAAATCGAAAAAGAAAAGAAAGAAAATATCTAATCTCTAATAATATTTATTTACTTTAACAAAAAAATAATACTTTTTCATAAAAAAAACAATACTTTTTTGAAAGTAGCACTATCGAGCCCGTTTAGGCCCGCCCAAGCCCGGACCATATTGGGTTTAGGTTGCGGGCTTGGACGGGGCTTTCAAAAAAAAAGTCCGCATAGGCCTGTCCCAAACTTGGGACTGAGGCTATGTTGTTGTTGTTGTTGTTGTTGTTGTTGTTGTTGTTGTTGTTGTATAGGCCTGTCCCAAACCCGCCCCGGCCCGCCCGTTGAACAAGTCTACCCACCAGGAAACCCAAGGAAGAAATCAGAGAGAGAAAGGAGGCAGGGAATCGAACCCCACACCTTTGGTGCGTTGAGCCCAATTCTTACCATCTCATCAACTCCCCGGGGGCAGAAGTTTTGTAAAAATTTCGTTTAAATATAATTCTTAATTTGATGGTCCAAAAATCTAATTAATGCGGCTATTTTTTTCGAACTTCGAAGAATTTTCATTCTATGTCATGATGGCATGTCATTCCAAATGTTATCGTATATCATAACAAGAATGCAGTTTCAAATGCCATACAATTGTAATAAACAACATGAATGATAAAAAAAATCTTACCACAAGTAATAAAAAATCAAAAGAGAAATCAAAGCTTACCATGAGAAGATTCGACGTCTAAAATCAGATCAAGCGCATAATCATAGTAAGGCACTTGGCTGCTTAGACCACATAAATTAAAATCATCTTGAATGTACTCATCATCAACTTCACAAAAAAACTCATTTCCTCGTAAATTGCAAAACCAAGAGATCCAAGATGTATCATCCCCATCAGATCCACTGACATCTGATTCTTCACTATCTGTTTCAGATTCCTCTGCAAGTTCATTGGTAAAATTTAGGAAATTGCAATGGAGCGTTCATGAAACAAATAACATTCTTTGATTGGAATGAACTCAATATCATTAGCAAATATTTAGTATAAGAACTTGAAACTAAAAGCAATTAAAATGTTAAGTCTTGCAAGAACATGAAGAACTAAAACTAATATCACCATACGAAGCTCATATGCTCGCAAACATTGTTGTCAAACTCGGATGATTTACGAGTTAACTCAATGGAAGGGAAAACGAGTTGAGCTGCCAAATAAATCGCAGTCCCACAAGAATCACACGAGATGATAAAGGGTCTAGCGACCCCAAATTTCTTATTTTTTTAACGGTGTGTGAGAGAGAGAAATCAAGAAAGGAAAGAGAGAAATAAGTGAAGGAAAGAGAGGGAAAGGAGAGAAATCAGCCAAAGAGGAGAGACTAGAGAGAAATCAGGAGAAGATAAACCAAAGACCAAAGAGAGAGGAACGAAATGAACTGATGAATATTTACGGCAAGACTTAATCTAGGAGACTATCTTTCTATTCTCTCCACCATCTTTTCCCTCTCTGTGGCTCAACCTCTTCTCTGTCCACTAAATACACGCCCTGTCACACGCATATTTTGTATACAAATTAGAAAGTGTTTGGCATGTTAGTAAAAAAAAAAAAAAAAACTTTTCTCACAGTTTTTCTTATTTAACTTTTTACTAAAACTGTTATATTTCATTTAAATTTAAACAAATAAATTAACAAACAAATTAAAAGTATTTAGAAGCATTTTAAAAGAATCGAAAAAAAAATCTTACAATTTACGATTCGATTCGCAACCTACCCCTACTGATTTTACGATTTGCTTTGACAGCTTTGCTCGCAAAACGAACAAACAGAACATAGCTTACTAGTCAATGAGACACAAAGTTGTCAAATCGAAATTGAATCGTAAAATCGATAGGAGAGGGTTGTAAATCAAATCAAACACGTTTGATAAAATGTTAAAGAAGAAAAAATGTTTTTTGGGCAAGAAAACACGTTTTTTACTAACACATCAAATACTTCCTATTTTGTGTACAAATATGTGTATACTGGGTGTCTATTTAATAGTAGAGAGAAGAGAGGGGTGTGCATGAGAAATTTGGTGAGGGTCCGCTAGAGATATGGAGAAATAGAGAAGAAGATTGAGATGAAGATGGAGATCGAGATCTTGACCTAGATATTCTCTTTGATTGATCACGAAACTCTCTCACAGTCGCAAAAACAAGACTCGACTGTTTTCATTTTTTTTGACAAACAAGGGCTTCTCGAGCGGACGGTTCAAGTCAAAGCGTGCGATTCAATAACAAATCGTAAGATTCAACTAAAGAATTGCACGATTAATTAGTGTTTCTGAAGTGGTAACCTCCCGATTCGATTTTAACAACAGAGATGAGATCACACAACGTAAAGTTAAAAGTAGGACAAAATACAACACAACTCCTGAAGTTTAAAAAACCTACCACCAATTAAGCAGTTTCAACTAAAAACACTTAGAGAAATGTATAGCCAATTAAAAGTTGGACAAAATACAACACAACTCCTGAAACTTTATTTCTGAAAGTATAAGGGGGGAAATGGAAACTTAGAGTGGACATAGTAAACCAAGATGTACAACAGTAGATAACCTCATGGTGTGTGATGTAGCAAGAATCCACGACTATCTCGCTACATAGTAAAAAACAAATTCCTGCAATTCAGTAATTCTTCAAATTTGAATACCCGAATTGAAGAATAAGAAGTGTTCTTTGTTTGTTGATTCAAGGAACACAACATGTTTCCTTACTAGTGTTTTCCCTCAAAACACAAAAGAAGATTCAGTTCTCAAGGAACCCAAAACTTTACTAACCCGAAAATCCGGTCATGCCATAATTGTGATCAACTATATATGCTTTTAAACCAATGTACTTGACACATACTCGTATTTTTAATACAAATATAATTTCTATTAAAATTCAATTGCTCAAAACTAATGTCATCTATTCCCAATTTGATAATAGATAAAATAATGGAATTAGAGCAATACTTAACTACCTGACAACTAATTAAAACAAAATAAAGATGACACGCAATAAATCATCTAATCCTAAAATCACGACACACTAATCAATTAAAAAGTAAAAAGAAACTTCTGTAACCCACTAACCTAATAAAATAACTCAAAAATTCAACCCTCGCCAAGACTTTGAATCTTGATCTCCATCAACATGTCTCGTGGAAAGTTAAGTGTAGTCACTTAAAAGTTCAACAATAAAAATAATAAGGAAAACATCATTCTTTAGAATCTTCACCAAGATGGCTTTCTTGAACATCATGGCAAGGCAAACTTTAGAATCAAACAAAACCATAAAAAAATTCATTTGAAAACAAACAAATAATATACATTATTCGTGTCCTTGTTTGAGAAAGAAATAAGAGCACTAAAAATGTATTATTAATTCACAATGGAACTCAACCTCCAGCAAGAGGTAAAACTAATTCAGTAATCCCGACCTCCTTGATCAAAGTCTTGAATTAATATCCACAAAGGCAAAGGGAGAGGAAGAAATGAGACTTTTGCCGCAAAATGGGACAAAATATCTCAAACCATCATGCAGCGAAACATCATGTGCCTACTGAAGGCAGCAGTAATCAAATAATTAAAGCTCCTCTAAAGAAAGTAACCAAGTACCTGAAAGCTCTGTTTTATAAAAAATAAAAAAAATACCTTTCAAACAGTGAAGGCTGAAACTTTCAAAGACAGACATGTTCCACAAGAACAGCAGAATATCGAAAATATGGTACTTTGAAAGGAACATAGGGGTCAAAAAGCACAATTTCCATTTAAATCATAAATCATTTCCTATGACAGAAATCATAGAATTCAATACCGAATGGACTAACGAGGAAATGAACAAATGATTGAAAACTATAATAAAAAGCAACCTTTACCCAAGTTGCCATTTATTAGGATGGAAATACCAATTCTCTCTCTCGTGCACTATAATAACAGGATTTTTCATTTTCGTTTAACTACACTCGAAGTTTGGCTCCATCGCTAGGTTTAGTTCAGTGTCATGCTCTTCGTCAAATCCATTCCTTGAAACTCCACCTATGTTGTACACTATGTGCGCTACATAGCCGGTCCCAAGTCCGGATAAAGGAGGACTCTGACGCCCATTTTTTCATACCGAAAAATGGGTAAGGGAGGTCCCAAACTCACTTTTCATACCAGAAAAGTGGGGGAGGGAGGCTCCAAGCTCATTTTCCATTCTTGGAAAATGGAGGAGGGTTGCGATAGGTTGACAGCCAGCGTAAAACTTTTGTCACTTTTCATGAAATGGATCAAACGTATATAAACGTTGGGGCGTTCCCACCTAGCGACGCGCTGCATCGGAGCCCGGGTGTAGTGAGAAATGAGCAAGGGTGTGTTTCACATCGCCGCTTGGGTGTGAAGAAAAATGAGCAAGGGTTCCCACACATAGGACGTGTGTGGGTAAAGAAGGTAGTCCCTTCACATCGTCGCCCGGATGTGAAGAAAAAAGAGCAGGGGTTCCCACACAAAGGACGGGTGTGAGTAAAGAAGCTAGTTCAAAACAAACACGAAAACAAAAACAAAATCATAGATACATATACTAGATCTTTTAGACAAAATAGAAATAGAAAAGGAAAACAAATACGAATGGGAGAAAAAATTCGTTTAAAAACATGGAACATATACGGGGAAGTCAATAGAACTAGTAGATACCATGATTAGAAGGAGAGTCAATATTGCTTGCCTCCAAGAGACAAAATGGGTAGGAGAAAAAAGTAGAGAAATAGGAAGCACAGGGTTTAAATTGTGGTACACTGGTATAGATAGAAAATGCAATGGAATAGGAATTGTGGTGGATAATGATTATAAGGATAAGGTCGTAGAGGTTAAAAGAATGGGGGATAGATTGATTCCAGTTAAATTAATTATTGGAGACGAAAAAATTAACATACTTAGCGCCTATGCACCACAAGTAGGATTAAGCGAGAGCATCAAACGCAAGTTTTGGGACGATATGGATGGATTTATGCAAAGTATATCATTAGATGAAAAGGTTTATATTGGAGGAGATTTAAATGGGCATGTCGGGGCAAGTAACGATGGGTTTGAGAGAGTTCATGAAGGTTTTGGTTACGGTAATAGAAATGAAGGAGAATCAATCTTAGAATTTGCTTCAGCATACGATCTTTTCTTAGCAAATACTAGTTTTAGAAAGAGGAGTCGCATATAATTACTTTTAGTAGTGGTCATAACAAGTGCCAAATAGATTTTCTTTTAACAAGAAAAATAGATAGAAAAATATGTAGAGAATGCAAAGTAATACCTGGTGAAGTACTTACTACCCAACATAAGTTAGTAGTACTTGATATTAAGCTAACACGACGACATAATATGAATAAAAGAGTTAACGACCCTAGAATAAAGTGGTGGAACCTAAAACATAGTAAACAAGTAAAGTTTAGAGAAAAACTACTAAAGGAAAATGTTTGGAATCTTGGCTTAGATGCTAATACAATGTGGCTAGAAATGAGTAGTTGCATAAGGAGAGTGTGATCAAATGTATTAAGTATATCTAAAGGCTTGGGACCACCAAAGAAGGAAACATGGTGGTGGAACGAGGATTTCCAACGAGCAATTAAGACTAAAAGAGAGATGTATAGGAAAATACATAAGTGTCAAGATGAAAATGTGTTCAATCAATATAGAGAAGCTAGAAAACAAGCTAAAAAAGTAGTTAGTCAAGCTAAAACAAATTTCATGGAAGATCTATATACAAGGTTAGGTAATAGAGATGGTGAAAAATATATATATAGGCTAGCCAAATTAAGAGATAAAAAGAAACAAGACCTAAGTCATGTAAGATGTATTAAGGACGAAAATCAAAATGTTTTAACGCGCGAGGAGGATATTAAGGAGAGATGGAGAAGTTACTTCGATAGTTTATTTAATGATGGCCAAGTTGATACTATAATAGATGAAAACCCACACCAAGAAAGAAATGTAAACTATACACGCAATATTAGAATTGTAGAAGTTAAAAAGGCATTGAAAAGAATGAAAATAGGGAAAGCATGTGGCCCAGATGAAATACCCATAGAGGTTTGGAAATGCTTAGGAGAAATTGGATTGACTTGGTTAACAAAACTTTTCAATAAAATTTTAAAATCAAAACGGATGTCAATGGATTGGAGAAGAAGCACGCTTGTGCAATCTTCAAAAACAAGTGAGACATTCAAAGTTGCTCAAACTACTAGGGAATTAAACTTATGAGTCACACTATGAAACTTTAGGAGAGGATAATTGACAATAGGCTAAGGAGATAAACAACAATATCAGAGAACCAATTTGGTTTCATGCCTGGGAGGTTAACTATGGATGCGATTTTCCTTGTAAGACGATTGTTTAAAAAATATAGAGAAAAGAAAAAGATCTTCATATGGTATTCGTAGATTTACAAAAAGCATATGATAGGGTCCCTAGAAATTTCTTTGATGGGTTCTAGAAAGAAAAAAGAGTGCATGCTAGATACATAGGCATTATTAAGGATATGTATGATGGAATAGTAAAGAGTATAAAAACATTTGGAGGAGCTACATAAGAATTTCCCATTACGATAGGACTACATCAAGGATCGGCTTTAAGCCCATATCTATTTACTTTAGTTATGGATTAACTAACTAGACATATTCAAGAGGATATACCATGGTGTATGCTATTTGCAGATGATATTGTCTTAGTGGATGAAACAAAAGATGGAGTGAATAGGAAATTAGAACTCTTGAGGAATACATTAGAATCTAAAGGCTTTAAGTTGAGTAGGACGAAAACCGAATACATGCACTGTGAGTTTAGAAACACTAGACGTCGAGATGACGGAGTGGTAAATTAGGGGAAGTAGAAGTTCTTAAGATAAACCACTTTAGATACCTAGTATCAATCATACAAAATGATGGTAACATTGAGAATGATGTCACGCATAGAATTCAAGCTGGATGGAAGAAATGATGGAGTGCAACAGGGGTGATTTGTGATTGAAATGTTCTTACTAAGTTAAAAGGAAAATTTTATAGTACCGCAATTAGGCCAGCTATGCTCTATGGAAGTGAATGTTGGCGGTAAAGCAACAACAATTACATAAAATGAACGTAGCAGAAATGAAGATGCTTAGGTGGATGTGTGGTAAAACTCGTAAAGATAGAATAAGAAATATAAAAATTCAAAAACAAGTAGGAGTAGCACCAATTAATACAAAGATTAGGGAAGGGCGGTTGCGGTGGTTTGGTCACCTGCAAAGACGGCCTACAAATGCCCCAACTAGAAAACTTGACTCAATAGAAACTGTAAAAATTCGACGAGGTAGGGGAAGACCAAAGTTAACATGGATGCATTAATTAGGAGGGATTTGAATGGTTTGAAAAGCTCACCATCAATTGCACTTAATCGAGCACAATGGAACAGTTTGATCCATGTAGCCGACCCCAGTTAATTTGGGACTGAGGCTATGTTGTTGTTGTTGTTGTATCCTATTCCCAGTCGAATGAAAAAGAAACTCGGTAAGAGTTAAAATTGATTCTCCCACCGGCAAATCAGAATTTACTCATGTAGCGAAAACACAGACCGGATAAATTCTGAAACCATTCCAGATCTCAAATGACCTCAGCGCCATCGACGACGACATTCAAACCAATATTACAAGCATGGACTTCCATATTGCTCATTCAGAAACAAAACCGCAAATCTCATCAAATGCAAAGCATTTCAAGTTTCAAACTTTCATAAAAATCAAGCCACAAAAGCCCTAATTCCACAACTTGCTTAGACAAAAACACACTAAATGAGCATCAATGTTAATACTAAGACCAATCGATCACCAGCACAAACAAAGATCACCAATCCAAACCACAATCCCCAACCAAACAATCAAGAACGACAACGAAATCGCCGCAGTCGCATAAACAATTCGAAAAACACGAGGAAACTAACCATCAGAATGACCCTTGTTCTTGGCGATAGAGGACGAGCGATTATCCCCTCCTCCGCCGCCGCGCTGGTCCGGCTGCCCCGCCCCCGCAGAAGTGGAAGCCATGGCCAGCTTGTCCTTGCCGTTCAGCCCCCTGGACGTAGACGGCGACGCCTTCTCGAGATGCTTGTCGAGAGCATCGTTGATCCGCTTCCGATCCAGAGGACCAATCTCCGACTTGGATCCGCCGCCGCCCCCAGCTCGATACATTCTCGAATAATCCCCAATCCCGACGATCGATCGGCCGATCTGATTCTCATCCGCGCAGCATGATTCGATGTAATCGTCCTTCAAAACCCTAGATTTCACAAAAACATGGATACAAGAAATCACAAACCACGCGACTCCGTTGATGAAACGAAGAAGAAAAGTTGCGATTTTGATGAGAGAGAGAGAGAGAGGCTTACCCTAGATTCGGATTCACGTGTTCAGATGTAGAGAGAAAGGGATTAGGGTTTCGATCGAGAGAGAGAGAGAGATTTGCTGTGTGTTTGTTTTGTTTGGGTTTGGGTATAGAGAGAGAAAGTAGAGAGAGAGACAGTGTGGGGGAAGGGGATATTTGGTTTGGTTTGGTTTGGGGAAAAATTTACAGATGTACAGCAAAAATTAGTTTAAATTAGTAACATAAGTGAGTATTTTTTTTATTCCATAATTAAGGTAAAACGCGTTTTGAAAATGCGTCATTAGTGTGCAATGTTGAAAATACACGAATGACGCCATTCATGTATTCTGAATATCCCACATGGAGTCCACGTAGATTGTTCTATAACATGAATGTTGTGTTATGTGCACTGGCCCATGACATTTGCACGGTTTGCATTGATTGGTTTGCCCACCTCGAAATACGTGTGTGACATTTGCACGGTTTGCATTGATTGGACGAGGTTGCATGAATTGCACACTTTGAGATACGTGCGTGACGTTTGCATGAATTGCACGAGGTTGCATGGGTCAGCCACCTCGACATACGAGCGTACCGTTTGCATGACTTCTCGATCTCGAGATACATGCGTGGCGTTTGTATGAATTGTCCACGTCGAGTTACGTGCATGTCTTTTACATGAGTTGTTTACCTCGAGATACGTGCGAGACGCGAGTTGTCCACCTCGAGATACGTACGTGTCATTTATGTGAGTTGTCTACCTCGAGATACGTGAGCGACGCGGGTTGTCCACCTCGAGATACGTACGTGACGCGGTTTGTCCATCTCGATACGCACATGTTTTTTGCATAGGTTCTCCTCCTCGAGTTGAACAAATAACTCCTTTTGAGAATGAGTAATTAAAACAATTTTGTATTTTGTATAGATGACTCCTTTTGAAAATGAGATATTCATTCCACCTCATCAAACACACCAAGCCATACATCCACATCATCATAAATAGCTCATTTTCAAAATGAGACATACCTTACTTTTGTAATTTTAAAGTAATTCACCATATTTGATGAATAAAAAAGTAAACCCACCTTATTTTTTGAAAAACACCTTGGTTTGGGTGTGAATTGTGATGTGGAAGCGTACGTTGTTGGGGACGGGGGTGGCAGGTTAAGCCCATAACGCACCCTTTGGTTCCGGCGGTACCTGGACGGCTACGCCAAAGGGCGATGAGACTTCGAGATGTGTTCCGCACGCTGCTCGAGATGTAACGCACTGCGCCCACTCAGTCGGTGTTTGTTTTGTGGTGCCCAATGTAAGTTATTTATCAAGCTCTAAATATATAGACGATAAAATAATTTTTTCTTATATATGTGGCTAGGGGTGGCAAAAAAAGGGTCGCTAAGGGCACCCCAACATTTAATGAGGGCACACAACTTATTTGTAAAAATTCCAGCAAAAATGGAAAAGACCATTTTGCCCCTGTATATATATAATGGTTTAAACCCCACAAACCATTTTCACAAGGAGTTAGGGCACCCCACCAACAAGCTTGAACCACAAAGCCACAGCCACATTGCGTTTGGCGAAGAGCTGATCGATTCTTGCGGATTGACATCGTTCGACAAATGAGGTAACAATGTTTGACAACCATATTCGATTTTTAGAACTGTTTAGTTGTGTATAACAGTGAAAATGATGATTTGTTTGTCAACGTAGGGTTTGGTAATTTCTTCAAATCCGAAGTTGTTTCCACCGTATAATGGAGGATTGTAATGCTTCGGTGCCGAGAGAGGTCGTCCTTGAGGTAATTTTGCAAATTTTTTGTGTGTTTTTTTTGCGGTTATCCGAAGTTTCGTCTGGTGCGCGATTGTTTCGGCCTCGCAGACCGAGATGTATGGTAATGTCTCGGTCATAGAGGACCGAGAGGTTTCACGTAGGTCACGGTCTAGAACGACCGAGAGTACTGAGTAACTCTCGGTCGTACGTAAGCGAGACTCTGAAGAAAGTTTCGGACCTGTACAACCGAGAACATGTTTTTTTGGGTTTTTTTGTGATTGTGTTGTACATTTTGGTTGATTATAATGTTACACTGTTTGTATTGCAGGTAATGTCGTTATCTAGTAATTTTCCAGACTACAAATGCGTTTTTACACCTTCTAAGCCATTCCCCTCTCGAGAAGCGGCTATTTCATGGCTCCAAATGATTGGTGGTGAGAACAAGTTTGTGTTAGTAACGAAGCGCTCGGATGCCGGGGGCATTAAGCGCAGGGGAAGGGTGAAAATTGCATGTGAGAGGTCTGGGACATATAGGGGACTGGCTCAGAGAGTAGGGAAGGGGAAAACGGCAAAATTTTTAAAGAAATCAAGGAATGATGAAAAGGCGAGGAGTCACGCTGGTACGAAGAAATGTGGATGCCCTTTCCAAATTAACGTCAAGGAAAATGCTTGACTCTTATATGGTATGTCACCGTGATTTGTGGGAGGCACAATCACGACACCGCATGAAGATTGGATAAGGGGGGAGGAGGAAGTTGAGGATGCGGGGGGAGGACTGAAAGTGAGCAGCTTATGGAGATTAGTCCACCTTCGTCTTTTGTGGAGTGCGAGCAGGAAGTTGAGGATGCGGGTGGGAGGACACCGGGGTCTCCAATCGGAGGCACCCCAGTGTCGGAGGCACCCCAGTCTCCAATCGGATTTGAGTCCTCCCACTCCACAAAAGCTTCTAGGCAGAAGAAAGTCAAGGTTCCACAAATGCGTCGTGCCAGTCGACGCACGCAAAGTGGATCTAACATGGCTTATGGTCATTGCTTAGAACCGATTGGTTGCCACATGTTGAGGCCATTATCGATGTCGTTTCCGATGGAAATTGTGGATATCGGTGTATAGCCTCGGGCTTCGACTTGCCGACGTAGACGGGTGGAGGATTGTGCGTAGAAGGATGTACGATGAGATTATCGGGTATGAAGACTTTTGGCGGGAAGTGCTTGGCTCGAGTTTCGAGATCGTCAAGAATGCGGTGCATTGCCCGGAAGAAGCAGAGGGGCATATTTCAAAGAATGGTTGACACTTCCCAACATAGGATTGTTAGTATCCACCGCATTCAATGTCATTCTCGTCAACCTCTCGCATGGGAGTGCCTCCACATTCCTACCTCTACGTAGTACTCCACCGTCGTCATTGCACAACAGACTTATCATTGCAATGGCAAATGAAAGGAATATCCGTTGGGTTATGGTAAGTTCTATGATTTTTTGTGAATTGGTTTGTTTCCCCCTTAATCGGGTTTGTGACAATATCTTTTATGTTCTATTGTTCACTTTGACAGGTGCAGTTGCGTGTGAATGCACCGCTGCCATCCTTATATCCATCGTGGGATCGGTACGTTGAGGACCGCGCCAAAGGTTGGCGAGATGGATTCATTTTTCGAGACATCGCGCCCATTGCAACTGCTGATCATGAAGCCACCATACATGTTGTAGAATTAGATACACCGTAGGTTAAAGCTTGTACCTAGACGACTAAACATTTAGAAATTTTGCCAATTCGTCCGAATGTTCTATGTATATGCAAATGTTGTGCTGTGTTTTGATTGTTGTTGTTGTTGTGTTTTGATTGTTGTTTACTTATGGATGGACCCTTTTTAGAGTCGGTTTGAATGTTACGAGATTTATAATTAATTAAGTTTCGGTGCAAATTGTCGTGATGGTTTTTCAATCTTGTATTGTTAGTTTGACATACAACCAAATTTTTTTTCAAACCGTAATGTTCAAATTCATCCATTTCGATGTCTCGGTCAAGGTGTTCGTGAAACAACCCATATTTTCGGCCACCCATGACCGACAAGTATTCCAATATATCTACGCGTACAACCGAGTCCAATAGAAAGGTCTCGGTTGTACACCACCGAGATGGATTGACCATTTCAATTCGCCGACTCTCGTCCTATGACGATCGAGCCTACTGAGACCCTCTCGGAAGTGGACAACCGATACGCAGTTAACTCTTCCGGGCTTCGTGGCCGAGACCGCGAGTTCCCAAAAATATTAGCTTCTGTCTCGGCCAAGGCCGAGACAGTTGACACAGCTGATCTCGGCTGTGTGGCGAGAACCACGATTTCTCAATTTTTTTACATTTGAAAAAACCGCCACACACACATTACAACTACTCTACCAAATGTAACTTAATTCGACGATCTTCAACCGAGCCCTAATTTGGAGACGAAATCGGCTCACACACCGGACCCTACAAAATGCAGAAAACTCGAACAACGAAGGAGAAACACACGGCGAGGGACGGAGAACACGATTTCGGGGATTCCTCTCACTGGTCGGTTCAAAACAAATGAATTCTTCCACAAGGAGTTCGGTGAACGAGGGTGGTGGTGGTGGTGGGGGTGGTGGGGTGCCCGGGGGTTTACACGAGGGTGGTGGGGTGCTCGGGGGTTTGCACGAGGGGTATTTTCGGTAGTTCGGGCTAATTTTTGGGTGCCCCAGGTAAAACAGTTTGTGCCCACATTAACTGGGTGCCCTCATTAAATGGTGGGGTGCCCTTAACGGCCCTAAAAAAAGGGTTTGGATTTGGGACATGCCTTATAATAATGACTAAAAATAGTATTCGGACCTACCTATTTTTGAAACGAACATTTTTTTTGTCTAGCCTGTGTGTTTATAAAACATACCAGACATATTTTTTGTCCATACCTATTTTATGATTTAAAAATAATTATTTTTAAAAAATATTCACGAAAATGCAACTTCATGTCATCATGCGTTCAATTACTACAAAAAATGACATATCATACATTTGAAATTCAAATTTCAAAGGTTCCTTCATAAAATAAAATAAAATATCATAAAAGTTTATAAATCACGCAATGAATTAATAAAAATACCTCTACGAATTATTTGCTAAACAAATGCCTTTTTAAAAATCTTATCCGGACCCGAACCTTTTTTTTTAAATGAATTAAAAAACAAGTCTAGACTCGTATTTATTTTAGAAAAATTGTGTCCGGACCTGTTAAAAGCAAGTACATATGCGTTTGGTCATCTTTATATGTAAGTATCTTGGTGAGCCTAACTATTCTCATGTGGCCCCGGAGTCAACCTGAGCATACCCGGTGACCTCGAACAATCTCGACGCAGCGAGGAATCAAACCTAAAATCGTGCACCTAACTCACACAATCTCAAAGCTTGCCCTTATCATATGGTCAACCCATATGAGTTGGACGATATAATAATTTGAGTTACTGCTGTTACATGTAATTAAAATATTTTTGAAGCAAAAGCTCTTTTTTATATCTATAGATGTTCATTACTTATACGACTAGTTTCATGGAGGCTGAATAGACACACCAATCTCTACGACTCAAGTGGATCTCAAGGAATTTTACACCCATTAGAAATCTAAACGCAAGACATCTGCCTTAGTTGGAGCTTCAGCACCTGCTAGCTCCGCTGCCACTGCGCTGCATGCATTTGTTATCGTTGAATAAGTTAATTACTCTACCTCGAAATAAGTTATCATTTCATTTAGTCCCTAACTTTCTAATTGATAGAATGTTCTTCTATAACCGAGAATGTCTTGTGATGTCAACTCTTTTTGACTGGAACTCGCCATGTATCTTATTAGTTAATAATCCCTGATTTCACGTGGGTTAAGAAAATATCTTGTCATGCAAGTGGGCTTAGTGCCACAGCTTGAAATGTGAAAACTGTCAGCTTTGTTGCCAAGCAACATGGACTGATATCCTCCATATTATGTCACAAACTGAACATTGGACCCCTTAAAAAAGAAATAAAGCACAGGTCCACTCTATAGCTAATCATGAAAATTGGCTGGAAAGGTCGAGAAATAATTTCTACTACAAATTGGTTGAGAAGACCAACATTCATGTCTTTTGGGTGTACCGATGGGGAGCTTGTAAGTTCAAACCATCCCTTAAAACAATTGGAGATTTTATTTTTTTTTGTTGGTTTTGTTTGATGCATGTTCTAAATAAGTTTTTTTTTTTTTCATAAGAAATAAATCAACCTTTTACCCTTTAATTTGCCTCAATTGAGACTCGAACCCCTAACCTATTATTCAAATAACCACATACAAAATCATTGAGCCTACCTCTTATATGATTGGGAACTTGGTATGCTTGTTTTAAATATTAAGTTAGTTTTGTCACGATGATGCTAGGCTGCTCGAAAAATAATTGTTGCTGAAAAGAGTATTAAAATACTTTAATTGGGGACGTGCGGTTGTCTAAAGTGGGCACTCTAAGCATTTTCCTGCAATAAAATGACAATGTATTGTCTCTAGACCCAAGAAACAACAACAACAACAACAACAACAACAACAACATAGGCTCAGTCCCAAATTAACTGGGGTCGGCTACATGGATCAAACTTTTCCATTGTGATCGATTAAGTGCAATTGATGGTGAGTTTTTCAAACCATTCAAATCTCTCATAATTAATGCATCACATGTTAACTTTGGTCCGCCCATACCTCGTCGAATTTCTACAGCTTACTATTGAGTCAAGTTTTCTAGTTGGGGCATTTGTAGGCCGTCTTTGTTGGGTTTTGGGGTTCATACGCGGCGGAGATTACAAAACAGTTTTGACAAAACCCCAACAGATCCGAATCTAATTCCATTAAAAACGTTTAAACCATGAAAAACTTAAACATACCTCAATCGCAATATACCTTTTCGAAGGTTAATCGATCTCAAGGCGCTCGCTAACGACGAACGCCTCTATCAACACACGAACGGCGGCCGAGATTTGAAGTGCTAGCTTCGAGAGAATACCAAACCTTTTGTTTCTCTCCAAAACGATCCAGAGCATATCAAAAACCCTAAGTCGTTTCTAAAACGAAAATAGAGTTTCAAACTTTTTTTTTCGTATCGTGTTCTAACTTAAAGCGTCTATTTATACAACCTTGTATATAGACGGTTAAGTAAATTACACATATACCCTTACTTAAAGAAGTATAAGTGTAATACACCACAAGGACGTTTACTGTCATGAATTTTATCACATAAAATTCATTTTTCGAATCATCTTTAAATCTCGCAAAACCATTCTTAGTGTGCGACCCAATAATAGCTCATACAACGTTGGTAGTGTACCAAAACACATTTTGGTATACAAGTCATAAACGATCTCTAGCAAGACATTATGAGTACTCAAGTTATACGAATATCAAATCGATATAACCTAATCAATAGTGTATATAACATCATTTTGTCACACGATATCCTTTTGATCAAACATAAGGCATGGAATTGTCATCCAACATGTTCAATCGTACTAGTCTCGATCTCTAGGTAGATTTGAAAACATCCAAGTGACATTGATCAATATCAATTCACTTAGACTAGGCCTTTTAACGATCTAACACATCGAGGGATCCACTAGATATCTCTCTTTATATGAGAGGGACAAATTCTATCTCGATTACACAACTTCATCACATTGCTCACACGAAACCAATCACAACCTTTATAATCGTCCTGTTAAAGACAACGTTTGATTGTGTCAAATTACTTGTGTTCCTAATGTTGAAGTCTCAGCAATCTCAAGTCGGAGGACCGAAAAATATACCTATCATGAGAAACAACTATGACTTAATCCATGTGATGTTCTTATAGCGGGTCGGTCCAATTACTTTGTTCCCTAACAAGTACTCGTGATCTTGATTCGTATCCCTATACGTATAATCATCATATGATCATCAATCAAGACTCACACTAGTCTTAATTCATTATAGTTCCCGGTATAATGATCGACTAGGGACATTTATGATATTTATGTAAATACCCATGGATCTTATTATAATGTAAACATGCAAATTAATTATAATAAACAATAAAAATGAAATCCTCTATTTTATTAACTAAAAGTATTCATAAAGACAGTTAATGGATTGACCTAGGGCACATGCCCCATCACTTTGTAGGTGACCAAACCATCGCAACCGCCATTCCCTAATCTTTGTATCAATTGGTGCTACAATTCTACTTGTCTTTGAATTTCTATATTTCTTATTCTATCTTTACGAGTTTTACCACGCATCCACCTAATCATCCTCATTTCTGCTACGTTCATTTTATGTAATTGTTGTTTACCGCCAACATTCACTTCCATAGAACATAGCTGGCCTAATTGCGGTCCTATAAAATTTTTCTTTTAACTTAGTAGGAACATTTCGATCACAAATCACCTATGTTGCACTTCGTCATTTCTTCCATCCAGCTTGAATTCTATTTGTAACATCATTCTCAATGTTACCATCATTTTGTATGATTGATCCTATGCATCTAAAGTGGTTTACCTTATGAACTTCTACTTCCCTAATTTTACCACTCCGTTATCTCGATGTCTAGTGTTTCTAAACTCACAAGTGCATGTATTCGTTTCGCTAAGTCCTACTCAACTTAAAGTCTTTAGATTCTAATGTATTCCTCCGAGTTCTAATTTCCTATTCACTCCATTTTTAGTTTCATCCACTAAGACAATATCATCTGCAAATAGCATACACCATGGTATATCCTCTTGAATATGTCTAGTTAGTTCATCCATAACTAAAGTAAATAGATTTGGGCTTAAAGCCGATCCTTGATGTAGTCCTATCGTAATGGGAAATTCTTTTGTAGCTCCTCCAAATGTTTTTATACTCATTACTACTCCATCATACATATCCTTAATAGTGTCTATGTATCTAGCATGCACTCTTTTTCTTTCTATAACCCACTAAAGAACATCTTTAGGGACCCTATCATATGCTTTTTCTAAATCTACGAATAACATATGAAGATCTTTTTTTTATTCTCTATATTTTTCTAACAATCGTCTTACAAGGAAAATCGCCTCCATAATTGACCTCCCAGGCATGAAACCAAATTGGTTCTCTGATATTGTTGTTTCTCTCCTTAGCCTATTGTCAATTATCATCTCCCAAAGTTTCATAGTGTGACTCATAAGTTTAATTCCCCGGTAGTTTGAGCAACTTTGAATGTCTCCTTTGTTTTTGAAGATTGACACAAGCGTGCTTCTTCTCCAATCCATTGGCATCCGTTTTGATTTTAAAATTTTATTGAAAAGTTTTGTTAACCAAGTCAATCGAATTTCTCCTAAACATTTCTAAACCTCTATGGGTATTTCATCTGGGCCACATGCTTTCCCTATTGTCATTCTTTTCAATGCCTATTTAACTTCCACAATTCTAATATTGCGTGTATAGTTTACATTTCTTTCTTGGTGTGGGTTTTCATTTATGATAGTATCAACTTGACCATCATTAAATAAACTATCGAAGTAACTTCTCCATCTCTCCTTAATATCCTCCTCGCGCGTTAAAACATTTTGATTTTCGTCATTAATACATTTTACATGACTTAGGTCTCGTTTCTTTTTATCTCTTAATTTGGCTAGCCTATATATATATTTTCCGCCATCTTTATTACCTAACCTTGTATATAGATCTTCCATGAAATTTGTTTAGCTTGATTAACTACTTTTTTAGCTTGTTTTCTAGCTTCTCTATATTGATTGTACACATCTTCATCTTGACACTTAGGTATTTTCCTATACATATCTCTTTTAGTCTAAATTGCTCATTGGACATCCTCGTTCCACCACCATGTTTCCTTCTTTGGTGGTCCCAAGCCTTTAGATATACCTAATACGTTTGATCTCACTCTCCTTATGCAACTACTCATTTCTAGCCACATTGTATTAGCATCTAAATCAAGATTCCAAACATTTTCCTTTAGTAGTTTTTCTCTAAACTCTACTTGTTTACTATGTTTTAGGTTCCACCACTTTATTATAGGGTCGCTTACTCTTTTATTCATATTATGTTGTTGTGTTAGCTTAATATCAAGTACCACTAACTTATGTTGGGTAGTAAGTGCTTTACTAGGTATTACTTTGCGCTCTACATATTTTTCTATTTATTTTTCTTGTTAAAAGAAAATCTATTTGGCACTTGTTATGACCACTACTAAAAGTAATTATATGCGACTCCTCTTCCTAAAACTAGTATTTGCTAAGACAAGATCGTATCTTTGAAGCAAATTCTAAGATTGATTCTCCTTCTTCATTTCTATTACCGTAACCAAAACCTCCATGAACTCTCTCAAAACTATCGTTACTTGCCCGACATGCCCATTTAAATCTCCTCCAATAAAAACCTTTTCATCTAATAGTATACTTTGCATAAATCCATCCATATCGTCCCAAAACTTACGTTTGATGCTCTCGCTTAATCCTACTTGTGGTGCATAGGCGCTAAGTATGTTAATTTTTTCGTCTCCAATAATTAATTTAACTAAAATCAATCTATCCCTCATTCTTTTAACCTCTACGACCTTATCCTTATAATCATTATCCACCACAATTCCTACTCCATTGCATTTTCTATCTATACCAGTGTACCACAATTTAAACCTTGTGCTTCCTATTTCTCTACTATTTTCTCCTACCCATTTTGTCTCTTGGAGGCAAGCAATATTGACTCTCCTTCTAATCATGGTATCTACTAGTTTTATTGACTTCCCCGTAAGTGTTCCTATGTTCCATGTTCATAAACTAATTTTTTCACCCCTTTGTATTTGTTTTCCTTTTCTATTTCTATTTTGTCTAAAAGATCTAGTGTCCGTATCTATGATTTTGTTTTTGTTTTCGTGTTTGTTTTGAACTAGCTTCTTTACCCACACTCGTCCTTTGTGTGGGAACCATTGCTCATTTTCTTCACATCTGGGCGACGATGTGAAAGGACTAGCTTCTTTACCTACACACGTCCTATGTGTGGGAACCCTTGCTTATTTTTCTTCACACCCAGGCGGCGATGTGAAACGCACCCTTGCTCATTTCTCACTACACCCGGGCTTCGATGCAGCGCGTCGCTAGGTGGGAACGCCCCAACGTTTATATATGTTTGATCCATTTCATGAAAAGTGACAAAAGTTTTACGTTGGTCAACCTATCGCAACCCTCATCCATTTTCCAAGAATGGAAAATGAGCTTGAGCCTCCCTCCCCCACTTTTCGGGTATGAAAAGTGAGTTTGGGACCTCCCCTTACCCATTTTTCGGTATGAAAAAATGGCGTCGAGTCCTCCTCCTTTATCCGGACTTGGGACCGACTATGTAGCGTATATAGTGTACAACATAGGTGGAGTTCTCTAGACCCAAGAAAAAAAAAAAAAAAAAAAGCTTTATTGGTGTTTTCTGTAATTTTCTGTATGTCTGTGTATAAGGATTACATCAGTATGGTTGAGAGCACCACAGGAACAATACCATATGTAACACTAACTTTGACAGAAGAGATTCTCGACAAGAAAAAAAAGACAAAAGACATAGTAGGAAAGATTGGGTAAAAAATAGAATCATGAAAAGACCTCAAATGACCGTTTCTTATTGAAGAAATTTGAGTGGCCTTCACACCAAAATTTAAAAATTGAGCACTTCTATTAAGTTTCTAGTTTATAAGATAGATGCGAAATTTGGTAGTCTGTAGCAGTTATCAAACTTGTAAACCCAAAATGTGGTTTACTTTGCAAAGATTTTTTTTTTTTAAAGTTCGGTTTGTTCAGTTTAAAATTTTTGAAACAGATTCATCGCGATAATCATTGTAAACAAGGCGAAACATATCGATTGAAACTCCAGTTGATGCAGCTATTTCAACTCCAAAGATTGGAAAGGATTCAGAAAAACAACAAAAAAAAGAAACAAAAAAAAAAAAACAAAAACAAAAAACAAAAAACCATGTACAAGAAAACAACTATTATCACAGCTGGTTACAATTTGAAGCAGAAAAAACTAGATTGTAATGTAGGACAAGTAAGGAGTCCAGAGCAAAAAAAAAAAAAAAGAGAACTGGAGGGCCAAAGATTTGGAGTTTTAATCAATCTTCTGAGAAATACTTGTCTTCGGCGTCAAGATCAGCTTCCCTAAGCCAATGATCATCAAGTGTTTCGTCGTTGTCTATTTTCGAGTAATCTAAGTGCTCGGTATCTTCTCCTGACAAGAATTTTTGTTGCATGATATAGGTGAAGTTTTCCATTTGATCCTGCATTTCTGCCTCAGAGAGCCTAGTTTTTTTATGGGTCTCCTCGCCAGCTCGAGCATTGTTAACTCCATTAGGATTCACCTGGAAAAACACCAACACAAGCAAATGCTAATTGAGTATCTAAGTTTTTCAGAAAATGTTGACAGTTCTAAAACAACAAGGTAGATGATTTCAAGATCACAACAAACACAGGCCCTGGATCCGGTAAAGACAAGAGGAGGCTCAAAGAGAGCTACAGATATGAGCTAATGTTGCAACAAATTGAAAATATTATCATGACAACAAAGGACCTACTCTAGTGAAACTGGATGAGCTGACATAGGCCAGTTCATCTAAACAATCAGTTTTTTATCGTTTAAGTTCCGGCAAACATATTGGCAAATTCAAAAATGTTTGTCGGATTAACTTATGCTTTAAACAGATAAGTGTGTGTGCGCGTGACGCACAGAGTCACGAATTGGAAATTTCATATGCCAAATGGCACTCTGGCATTCATGTTCATGCCATATAAGTATATATAGGGGAACACAAGTCTCAAATTAGAACAAGAAAAAAATTAACAAACATGAAGTAAACATAGAATTCCAATGTATAACCTCAAGAACGGCACCCTGATTTGCATGAAGTTGAATGCAGAAAGCATAAAAAATTCAGCAATCAACAATGCTGACAGAACACAAGAGAGTCTACCAATGATGCCGATATGTTCTGTCATTAGATTAAGAAAAATGAAGTGGTAACAAACAGCAAATATACCAATCACATGATACAAAACACGAAAACAAAAATCCAAGAATTGCAAGGCGCCAAAGTTATCTTGATGCAATTTTCCTGACCTTGGTGAAGTGGAGCCTAGACCCTAGGCGGCCAAAAAATATATTTTGAGGCCCTTGAATAATTATTTATTTATGTTATAGGTCCTTTAAGTAACACTAATTGTCTATTAATCACTCGACTCACTGTGATCGATATTCTTTATATACTTCAAGAATACTAATAATTTGGTTTAAATTTTTGTTGAGTAGGTTTTTATATCATCAAACTCAATTATAATAAGCCCCTTCATTTTTAAAAAATTTACTAAGGACGCCACTCACCTAAGCTACTACCTCGTCTCCAAAACGCCTTGGCGGTGCCTTGAAATCATTGAAACAAATCAGGAATCTCTGAGACTCGTAACTAGCTCTCCAGTAACAATGAATAACATAGTTGAAGCATAGTAACATCATGAGTGAAAATTTTTGCAAGAGTACTCAATTACCATAATATTAATGTTCAAATTTTACTAATACTATCAAATTCCATTGCTTTTCTCAATTCTACAAATAGCTCCTTTCTCACGTATAGATTTTTCTTTCTGCAAAAGCTGACCATGACAAGAAAATTCTAGCCCCCTGACTAACTGCCAAGGGTTGCAGCCATAGTTCAGTTGGTTTTCAAACCGTTATACGAACATGACAAATGAACTCAAACCAAACTTATCAACAATTTTTTTCCTACACATTTTCTTATAGTTGTTTGATAATACAAAATAATTGGCTGACACTAGTGCCACGACATAGAAAATATGGAATGATCCCAACCATTCTCCCCTCTTTTCTTGCCAGAAGACATGAGTTGGCACCTAGGAAGAACATTATTATTGGTATTGAATCATGGATCAAGAATTCGACAAAATTTGCTAAATATTAGGCGAAATTCTTCAATATTCTAAGGGAGAAACAAAACTCACAAATAACTTAGAAATTGCAAAGTTTCGCCGAAGTTTTCAACAAAATCGATGTCGTTTTGGGTTGCTGAAAACCAGCAAAATGCAAAAAACTCGATCGAAAAAGTTGAAAAGATGCACGAACCCTGAAATCCCACATAATTTCATACTAAAACTCTATGTGACGGTGTTTCATCAATTAAATAGATAGAAAGCAATTTTCTTTATTTTTTTAAAAGGTTAGAAAAAGAAAATCATATTATTATATTAACAAAATGAAGTTAGGGCCTAATAAAAATGCAAGAGAACTATTGAATTGTGATTTACATAAGCTTATGATGCATAATTGTGCTTGTTGTAGCATCTCATATAATAAATTCTAGTTTATTTACCATTTAAATAAAAATTTCCTAAACTTTAGTGTTTTCAAGGCACCGCCTAGGCCCCGCCTTAGGCCTTTAGGGGTTTCCACCCCCTAGCCCTTAATAAGGCATGCGGTGGGCCTAAAAATAATTATTGAAAAATTTTTTTTATTGAAAATTTAATTAATTAATTTATTTTTTTGAAAATATTTTTTATTTCAAAATGTGTGGAAAAGTGTGGAGTTGAAAATATGGTGGTGAGAATGTGTAGGTGAGAAAGTATGCCTCTTACTATTGAGGGGTTTCTAAATAAATTAAATTATTTCTTAAGGAGGTCTAACTAAATATTTTTTCGCCCGCCTAGGCGCCGCCTAGGCCCGCCACAATTAGGCGGGGCTAAACCGCCTAACACCGCCTTGTCGCATTGAAAACATTGCTAAACTTCTCAAAGTTGGTGAATTTTTACGAAAAATCTCCACGTCAAATTAAACTTCTTCGATTTTATTCTAATTTTCAAGAGGGTGAATTATAAAGTGAATTTGAAGTATCGATCCTTGGTATGAATACAATGAGAAACAACCAAAAGTACTCAGTGCATGTAAATTTCATCCACGTATCTGTCCAATAAATTATTCTGAAGATAAAGCTAAGACTATACTATAGGTTACATCTATTATAAGGTTTAAAATTAGTTTTCTCCATCTTCCATAAAAGCTGTTATAAAAAAAGCTCTAAACTTAGAATTTTTTTTTTAAAAAAGAAGTCAATGTTAGCTCTAGGGTAAGATATCCTTATACCAAGTCAGATACATTTTTTTTCAATCTCTTAAATGGATATTTGTGTTCACCATTTAAAATTGAACTCCGAAGATTGAACGAACACATTTTTGCACCATCAAATCCATACTTGATGAGCACTTGGGGCACCTGAAATGCAACAGGTGAGCAGAAGTTGAATTTATTGTGAATGTGTAGATTTTGAAACGAGGTGGACATCTCACTCATATTGTGATTAATTTTTATCTTAATAGAACGAACTAGTTGGTATCTCCATACAATATTAGCATTGGATCTTATGTTTTATTTATGCAGTGTTTCTGTATCAGCTGTGTTATTTTATCTTTAATTTTGCATCTTTGCTCGGTATCCAAATTTTGACTTATTCCTTCACTTTATCTCTGCATATAGGGGGTTTTCATCCATAGCAAAATACCATGCCTTAGTTCTATTTGATAAAATAGTAAACGGCATTTTACAGTCTTGCATAGGTTTTGTTACTCATTGTAGACTTCACATGGTCGAGGGATGACCAAGTCATGTCAATACTTTTCGAAATATTAAAAAAAAAAAAACTATGAAAATTAATCGAAGGCATACAAGATTACATTCCATAGATCTTTACTCAAACCGCAAGGAAATATTGTACCGCGACCAAATAAACCATTAAAGACGGGATATAAAGAAAACATAAAACTCTTCACGGTAGTGGTATAACACTTGATCACAAAAATAAAAAAGCCTCCATCCCAAAATTACTTGTGGTCTATTACATGGATCAAACTCTTCTTCTCCGCTCAATTTAATGCACTATATGATGTGGTTTCACATCGTCGCTTGAATGTGAAGAAAAATGAGCAAGGGTTCCCACACGAGAACGAGCGTGGGTAAATAAGCTAGTTCAAAACAAACACGAAAACAAAACAAAATCATAGATGCGGATACTAGATCTTTTAGACAAAATAGAAATAGAAAAAGAAAACAAACACAAAAGGGAGAAAAATTCATTAAGGAACATGGAACATATGAACACTTACAGGGAAGTCAATAGAACTAGCAGATACTATGATTAGAAGGAGAGACAATATTGCTTGTCTCCAAGAGACAAAATGAGTAGGAGAAAAGAGTAGAGAAATAGGAAATACAGGGTTTAAATTGTGGTACACTGGTATAGATAGAAAATGCAATGGAGTAGGAATTCTTGTGGATAATGATTATAATGATAAGGTCGTAGAAGTTAAGAGAATGGGGGATAGATTGATTCTAGTTCAATTAATTATTGGAGATGAAAAGATTAACATACTTAGCGCCTATGCACCACAAGTAGGGTTAAAGGAGAGCATCAAACGCAAATTTTGGGACGATATGGATGAATTTATGCAAAGTATACCATTAGATGAAAAGGTTTTTATTGGAGGAGATTTAAATAGGCATGTCTGGGGCAAGCGATGATGGGTTTGAGAGAGTTCATGGAGGTTTTGTCTACTGTAATAGGAATGAAGAAGGAGAATCAATCTTAAAATTTGCTTCAAAGATACGATCTTGTCTTAGCAAATACTAGTTTTAGGAAAAAATAGTCGCACATAATTACTTTTAGTAGTGGTCATAACAAGAGTCAAATAGATTTTCTTTTAGCAAGAAAAATATATGGACAAATATGTAGAGACTCGCAAAGTAATACTGGTGAAGCACTTACTACCCAACGTAAGTAAGTAGTACTTAATATTAAGCGAAAACGACAACTTAATAGGAATAAAAGAGACAACGACCCTAGAATAAAGTGGTGGAACCTAAAAATAGTAAACAAGTAGAGTTTAGAGAAAAACTACTAAATGAAAATATTTGGAATCTTGATTTAGATGCTAATACAATGTGGCTAGAAATGAGTAGTTGCATAAGGATAGTAGGATCAAACGCGTTAGGTATATCTAAAGGCTTGAAACCACCAAAGAAGGAAACATAGTGGTGGAACGAGGATGTCCAACAAGCAATTAAGACTAAAAGAGAGTTTTATACAAAATTACTTAAGTGTCAAGATGAAGATGCATACAATCAATATAAAGAAGGTAGAAAATAAGCTAAAAAAATAGTTCGTCAAGCTAAAACAAATTTCATGGAAGATCTATATACAAGGTTAGGTAATAGAGATGACGAAAAATATATATATATAGGCTAGCCAAATTATGAGATAAAAAGAAACAAGACCTAAGTCATGTAAGATGTATTAAGGACGAAAATCAAAATGTTTTAATGCGCGAGGATGATATTAAGGAGAGATGGAGAAGTTACTTAGATAGTTTATTTAATGATGGCCAAGTTGATATTATAGTAGATGAAAACCCATACCAAGAAATAAATGTAAATTATACACGCAATATTAGAATTATAGAAGTTAAACAGGCATTGAAAAGGATGAAATAAAGAAAGCATGTGGCTCAGATGAAATACCTATAGAGGTTTGGAAATGCGTAGGGGAAATTGGATTGACTTGGTTAACAAAATTTTTCAACAAGATTTTAAAATCAAAACGGATGCCAATGGATTGGAGAAAAAGCACGCTTGTGCCAATCTTCAAAAATAAAGGAGACATTCAAAGTTGCTCAAAATACCGAGAAATTAAACTTATAAATCATACTATGAAACTTTGGGAGAGGATAATTGACAATAGGCTAAATAGAGAAACAACAATATCAGAGAACCAATTTGGCTTCATGCCTGGGAGGTCAACTATGGAGGTGATTTTCCTTGTAAAAAGATTGTTGGAAAAATATAGAGAAAAGAAAAAAAAAAGATCTTAATATGGTATTTGCAGATTTAGAAAAAGCATATGATAGGGTCCATAGAGATGTTCTTTGGTGGGTTCTAGAAAGAAAATGAGTGCATACTAGATACATAGACATTATTAAGGGTATCTATGATGGAATAGTAACGAGTATAAAGACATTTAGATGAGTTACAAAAGAATTTTCCATTACGATAAGACTACATCAAGGATTGGCTTTAAGCCCGTATCTATTTTCTTTAGTTATGGATGAATTAACTAGGTATATTCAAGATGATATACTATGGTGTATGTTATTTGCAGATGATATTGTCTTAGAGGATGAAACCAAAAATGGAGTGAATAAGAAATTAGAACACTGGAGGAATACATTAGAATCTAAAGGCTTTAAGTTGAGTAGGATGAAGACCGAATACATGCATTGTAAATTTAGAAATACTAGACATCGAGATGGAGTGGTAAAATTAGGGGAAGTAGAAGTTTTTAAGGTGAACCACTTTAGATACATAAGATCAATCATACAAAATGATGGTAATATTGAAAATGATGTCACACATAGAATTCAAGCTGAATGGAAGAAATAGCGGAGTGCAACAGGGATGATTTGTGATCGAAATGTTCCTACTAAGTTAAAAGGAAAATTTTATAGGACCGCAATTAGGCCTGCTATGCTCTATGGAAGTGAATGTTGGGCGGTAAAGCAAAAACAATTACATAAAATGAACGTAGCAAAAATGAGGATGCTTATGTGGATGTGTGGTAAAACTCGTAAAGATAGAATAAGAAATGTAGAAATTCAAAGACAATTAGGAGTAGCAACAATTGATACAAAGATCGGGAAGAGCGGTTGCGGTTGTTTGGTCACACAAAGGCGGCCTACAAATGCCCCCACTAAAAAACTTGACTCAATAGAAGCGAGAAATTAGAAGAGGTAGGGAGACCAAAGTTAACATGGGATGCATTAATTAGGAGGGATTTGAATGGTCTGGAAAAGTTCACCATCAATTGCACTTAATCTAGCACAATGAAAAAGTTTGATCCATATAGCCGACCCCAATTAATTTGGGATTGAGGCTATATTGTTGTTGTTGTATATTAGGTCTATCCCTATATTGTTGAATTTCTTCAATTCCTATTGTGTTAAGTTTCTAACTAGACCATTTCCGAGACCATTTCTAGTAAGTAGAATTTATCTAAACCTAAAAGATAAATGACTTCCTCCATGAGACTTCGTAAAAGATAAATGACTTCCTCCATGAGACTTCCTAAAAGGCTATTGAGGTGATCACCAACTTCTTGAATTCCCTCCTTAATTATTCCACCAATGGGAGCTTGAAGTAAATTTAACACAAACCTCCAATAGAACAAACTCTCCACCAGCCAACTAAATGAGGAATTTCTCGCCACCATCGCGACCCAAGAAAAAAACAAAAAAACAAAAATGACCTTTTGGCTTTTGTAAATACATCCCAAGCAAAGAACTTAAGAATGAAAAAGCCAACAATTCTTTAGCTTGATAAATAATCTGTTTTGCAATAAATTAAAACACCCAAAGATCTACCATATCATGCACCGCATTATTAAATGGGATGTAGGGATCCTCATCTGCCTATCTCTAGCTTGATCACTCTATGCATATCTTGAGAAGTAGCGAGTAAAAGTGGAGCACTAAGGAAGAATGCGTGATTCTCATGTTGATGCTCTGCCATGGCAGAGACTAACCCTTGACACTGTCAATTGTCCAGAGGCCGTTGTTTTATTTTGTATTTTGTTATTGTTGATCAAAGAAGCTATATAGTGAGAGCAATGTGTAAATGAAAGTCAGCTGTTATCATTTTGAAACCCAAATCAATAGAACAGTATTTGTTCTTGTGTTCTCCATTCTCGTTGTTCAATCCTTCCAACCCCAACTCTCTGCATTAAAATGACACTAAAGTATCCAACAACAAACTTCATGAAAGTGGCAGGGCAATCCAAAACATGATAATTAATGAAACTAAGGAACTTCAAATTTATTTAGAAGAACATTGCCCGCCCGCCAAGGCGACCGCCTTGCAATCACTGAAACAAACAAAACAACAAATCATAGTACAAATTTACCTCAGAATGGCAAGCTCCCTCATTTTCCTCCTCCTCCTCCTCCTCCTCCTCTTCTTCTTCTTCTTCTTCCTCTTCCGCTCTCGCGTTGCCCACCCAATCCTTCTCATCAACACCCAACCTCATCTGCTCCGCCCTAATCTTCTCCACCAGCACTGCCTCCTCGCAGCGCCGCAACAGCGTCTCGGACCAGCGCTCCCCGGCCGCGCCATCCCCCTCCCGCTCACGTCCTGAAACCTCCCCAAATACTCGTGGTGCAGGTACGGCTCCCTCTCCCTCATCGCGTCCTCCGAGAAGTAACTCCCCTCCCTCTCCAGCCTGCTCATGTACGCCCTCCTCCTGTTCTTAACCACCGCCGATCGCCGCGACGTCGGACTCTCCGCGCTCCGCAGGCGATTCAAATGCCAGTTCACCTCGTAGTCGCCGCCGCCGCTACCGCCGCCACGCTTCGCCTCGAATTGGCGGAGCTCGTCGGCCGTGAGGCGGTCGCCGTACCGCTCTGGAGAATCAGAAGAGATTGTGAGTGGTTAGGGTTAGGGTTTTGTAGAGAAAGAGAAAGAGAGAGAGAGAGGGGGGGGGGTTGATTTGACCTAGGAAGACTGCGGGGTCGCGGCGGAGGAGGTCGAGGAGGATGGATTTGCGCTGGGAGGGAGTGGCAGCGGAGGGCTGGAATGATCTCGGGAAGTAGAGGGTGTCGAGTGACGAGAGTCGCTCTGCCATAGCTTCTTCTTCCATAATAGCTGTGGTGGTGGCGGTCTCCTGCATTTCAGGTTTGGACTAGGTAGTTCTATGTTGTGTTGGTGCAATTGCACTTCTATACTTTTGTAATCCGGCACACGACGCTAACGAGCAACGGACGCGCATGCGTTGGCGCACATTGACTTTTTGTGTCTGAATGCGTGCATATGCATATTTATGTGTATCGCATGGATGTTGTTGTGAGTCTTGGATGTTTTTTTGTGAGCGGCTAAACGAACACCAATTCTTTTGCTTAGAGGCAGTGAAATTACCTAACTACCCTTTTATATAAATGATTTTTACTTACTCATACCCCACCCGCCCTATTCATTCATACTCCAGTAACTCCTATCTCAAATCACATGTTGGGTTTTGGGGATCATGCGCAGAGAAAGTTTTCGAAACCTTTTCGAACATCCTCGAACCAATATTTTATTTATTCCATTAAATTAATGTATCAAGAGAGAAAAACCATACTTTAATAAGAACAACTCCATGTATGCCTTGTTTGGTGTTGATCGATTCCTTTAAGACGTTGCCAGAGAGGAACGTTCTCTATCAGAAATCCATACACGAACGGATGATCACGATCCGGAGTGCTAGCCCCAAAAAATTCTAGGGCAAAATTTTTGACATTCTCTAGGAAAATCTCTCTCGAGAAATCTCTACAACAACTATGACCTTAATGTCATATTTATAGTACACTGGGTCGAGTTGTAAAAGAACTTCATCTCCTAGTCACACTTCAAATAGAGTTTTAGATAAAGTCCAACTCTAAACATGATAGAGTCGTAGATAATCTATAATTACTAATCCAACAAGAGTTGTAATTTATCTAAAAATCAAATAAGAATTAAAGCCATACTTTAATTCCAATTAGAGTCCTATTCAAAATAAGATTTACTAAGAGATAAAATTTCTAATCACACTAGAAATGTAGGGAGTTTCAAATCCTAGTCAAACTAGGGCGATTAATGAGAATCTTTAAGATGAATTTTATCAAATAAAATTCATCAACCTAGATAATATTAAATCGCACAAATTCGTTCTTTGTGTGCGACCCAATAGGTTTATACAACGTTAGCAGTGTACCAAACCATTTTTGTATACAAGTCATAAGCGGTCTCTAGCAAGACATTTTGACTACCTAAGTAGCATGAAGATCAATAAATCGATACAACCTAATAGACAGTGTATATCATATCCCTTCGTCACGCGATATCTTTTGATTGAACATAAGACATGGAATGTCACCCTTATAGTTCAATCTACTAGTCTCGATCTCCGAGTAGACTGAAATTGTCAAGTGACATTGATCCAATCAATTCACTAGACATGACCATTTATCAGTCTAACATATCGAGGGGCCTAATAGATATCTCTCTCTAAAAGAGAGAGACAAATCCCATCTTGATCACACAACATCCATACATTAGTCGAACAATGACCAATCACAATATTTATAATCATCCGGTTAAAGACAACGTTTGATTGTATTAAATCATCGTACTCCTAATGTTTGAGTCTCTGGTGACCTCAACTCAAAGGACTAAATGATATAACTCTCATGAGAATCACTTATGACAATAACCATGTAGTGTTCTCATAACAGGTCGGTTCAGTATCTGTTCCCAACAGATACCCATGATCTTGATCCGTATCCGTATACGCATAATCATCACATGACTATCAATCAAGACTCGTACTAGCCTTAATTTATTATCATTCCCATAATAATAACTAACTAGGGACATTTAGAATAATACATTAATTATCCATGGATACCATTATAAAAGAAACATGCATCTACTTATGATAGTTAAACAACATTTACAAAATTGGCCTATGGCACATACCCCAACATCGTTTTCTCACCACCAACCCGAATCCAATGAAGTCCGAGCAAAACCACGTCGTAGGTGCATTCCTCATCTATTGTAGTGATGATTTCAAAGTTTTTTCGGTTTTTCTTTTTTTACTTTTTTGAGTCGATATTGTTTGTGGGATTGTTGATGGGTTTAGGGCTTCGGTTTGGGGGTTGAATCTTGCATTTTGAGTGCAAAGTTTCGATAGAATCGAAGATATTAAGCGATTCCGAGCAAAACCCACTATTTTTTTTGGTCATTTTCATGTATTTCTTAGGACTTTTGAAATTTTTTTGTTCGTCCTTGTTGCCCCTTAGGTGTCAGACACACAGAGTCGACACCTCTTCAAAGGTGTCGAACACACAAGGTCGATATCTCTAAAGAGGTAGCGGCCGACTTCGACCAAAACTGCAAAAAAATTAGGTTTCAGTGGGTGATGAGGGAATCCAATCGAGACCTCTTTAGAGGTGTCGCCCTTGTGTGTCCGACACCTTTGAGAGGTGTCGGCTCTGTGTGTCCAATACTTCTTCAGAGGTGTCGGTCTTTTGTGTCAAACACTTCTTTAAAAAGGGTATTGGAGTGAGGGCGAGAGTAATGAGGTACATCAAGGTATTTTTGGAATTTTGAGAAAAAAAGGGTACACTGAGTAAAAGTGGGGTACGATTAAGTAAAAATTCAAAAACATGGTCCTTTAAGCAAAAACTGGGGTTCGTTTAGCTGCTTCCTTTTTTGTTGCAAAACTCATATGCATATTTAGTTTTTTTTTATTATTTTGAGTTGATGAGTGATTTTTTTAATGTTCTAGCCGTTTTGATCCTTAAATTACCAAAAAAAAAACCAAGTCAAAAAGATATAGACCAAACCAAATCCTTATGAGTCAAAAAGATATAGACCTCTACGTGGGGGTGGGGACATTAAAGTGGGTTAATAAGTCTCAAGCCTTAAACCACATCCTATTAGTCAGATATTCCTCAAAATCCATGTATTGATATATTATTCAATTTAAAGGTTAAATCTTCTCCAAAATTCCTAAGCAATGAGGATGTGGATGGGGAAAACCACCAAACCGCGAGATGAGAAGATAATTTATTCTCTAACTTTTCATGGGAAGAAAAAAAAACAAAGGGGAAAAAAAAACAGAAAACAGAACTCCAAAAAAAACAAATTGGTAGTTAACAAACATTGGAGCTCAAACCCAAAATCCCGCTCTTGTGTTCTATCTCTCTTGTGTTACATATATATCCGACATAAAAAAAAAAACACACTTTTTGTTTCACTTCCAAAAACTGAAGGAACCGCAATAGAGCCGCTACCAAGGTGAATCACATCCCCAAAGTTGTGACATGGGCGGAGTAATCGTGTATGGAGTCGGTTCTTATTCATTTTGCTTGGTTTGGTTGTTCTTCATTCCTATTGTGTTGTCTCGAACTTCCCGAAAATCAAATGAACACAAGTCGGCAGTGCGGACACAATCCAAAGAGCCTATGCTTGTGCAATACGCACGCACTCTTCCATATGGGCTCCGGTTCCAATATTGAGTAAACATAGCAATTGAATTAAAAGAACAAACCACCAATATGCAAAGTTAGCCTTACCCCAAGAAATCTCTTTGCACCATCGCGGACACAATCCAAAGAGCTTCCTCGACGTAAATGAAGTGGAGAGCTAGTCAAGTTTCATCACTCATATTAGCTTAAAACAATGGCTACTTTCACTAAAATTATGAAAGTAGCCATTCCACCCCTCCTCACTACATAACAAAAAAAAAATCTACAACAATAGACATAATCAACCATTATCATCCAATTAACACTTCAAATCAATTCCAAGCTTTGATGAGTTAACAAACATTGTCAATAATCCTCATTTAATCAATAACCATTAACCAATCATTCATCAAAATGAACCCAATCAAAGTAAAAAAATCAAGTTCATATCAAAAGTTACAACAAAAACAAATAGATTAGAAGTTTAGAACAAATAAATTCAACAAGTAGGAAAAGGGTTCAACTCCATTCCAAGTTGAGTGAAAACATCAAAAACTTGGTTGAAACATTGAATTACAAGCATAACCACTTTTAGATTTTCAATGATAACATCGCCAAACTTTTAGCACAAACCAAAATACAACCGCGCACCTAGAAGCATTGTTTATGGCGGCAAAGTTAAAATTAAACATCATATAAGTTTATCAAACATTCATGGGTTTATAAATGATAAATCCAAATGAATAATGAGCATGGCCGAGATGTCGTGGACTCAACATGAACACAAGCAAATTAAAAATCAAAGATATATTATTCAATTTAAAGTTAATTCAAATTCCATTATCATGTTTTGAGCTTACATTTGGAGCGACGCCAATGGAAGCATTCATTCTCCAAAATTCCTAAGTGTGAAAACCAGAAAAATACATCGTCACATGCACGTATATATATGAAACTATATATATAGAAAACTAGTCACTCATCCCAATATACAACCTAAAAAAATGACATAAACAATAATAATACAAACCAAACCGAACAAACCGATGCCCACCCCTAATATATATAGAAAACTAGTCACTCATCCCAATATACAACCCAAAATGACATAAACAATAATAATACAACAGAAGTCGAGACATACAAAATGAGCGAGGAGAGTCGCCGAACTGCTCAGAGGAAGTCGCCGATCTTCTCATTCCCTTGTCTACTGCTGCTCGACGGACCTACACCCACCGTCACAAACTAGACGGTGAGTATATTGATATTTAAGTACTAACTGGAGAATTCTATGCCACATTTCCAAAATAAACAAATGGTATTTAAAAACATAAAGTAGCGAAATAAATTGCTGAAACAAGTAATACAAGTAAATACCACAGTTAAAGATGTAGAGACAGACACAGGCTAAGTCGAGATGATCAACGTCCAGTCGGCGGTGAGAGCTATCACCTAACCTTTCCCACAACTATATGGAGCTGCGCTCAACATCTCATACAAATAGCGGAGCTGCGCTCTACGCTTATACAACATTAATCTCATGCTTGCCGACCACCCCGAGTCCCATAACTCGTGTGCCGCGCAAGTGTAGTGGTGAGTGCCGAAACCCTCGTAGACCTATGTCTCCGTGAACCGCGCATTTCTTGTGCAATGGACACTAGATAATCCCTACTTTAATTTCAAAGACAAATAATGCCAATGTTCTAGGAATCCAAAACAAGTTAGGCTACAAAGCCCAAAAGAAATCAAATACAAGTCCAAGTAAATCCAAATTATCCAATTAGCATGCTTTTCATCCATTCTTTACAAAAATGACATCAAGTGTAGGAATTAGAGTCAATGAAACAAGTCACAAGGCATCATGTCACAATATTCACCCATGAATAGATACAAGAACAACATGATGTGCGAGTTCAAGTAGCAATGTATACCAATAGACCAATAAATTAATAAAGGTGAATGAAATGAAATATAAAATTCTCACAGTTGTACTTACAATTCACACGCTTGTCATAATCTATTCGATCCCTCGACACTTCGAAATACGTGGCCAAATTCCTGAGTTCTCCATTTAGTTCCATAACATTCAATAATGTATCAATTTAGGCCAAATCGAATTCGAGACCAATTTTTAAATTTTTAGGCCAATCCGCCCATTTTGCTCTTTTCGAGGTAAAACCCCCGTAAAAGTCTCGTCCGAAATTTCGAATATTTTATTTTTCATAGAAATTCATTACTTTCTATTTATTTTGTCGAAATAAAATTTTTCGAAATTTTTCCATAATTTTCTGGAATTTTTTTTTCCATTTTTTCTCTTTTTTCTTTTCTTTTTTTTCTCTTTTTTATTTATTTGGGTCGGGTCGACCCGGCCAGGGTGCTGGGCCTGGCTCGGCCCAACAGAGGGAAGAGCCCCCTTCTTCCTCAAGGAACCAGGGACTAGCTGGTTCGTTGAGATTTTTTTTTTCGGTTTTTCTTCACGAGCTGGGGTCGGAGATCCAACCCCAGCTCGTTTGGGGAGGGGAGACGACTCTTCCAAGTCGTCTCCTTCCTCGGACGAACTGCGTTTGCAGTTCGTCCGAGCTCCCACCTCCTTCCTATGCCAACAACAAACCACAATGCAACATCAAATTCACAACACCAAACTCACCTCAATCTTCTATGGTTTCTCTCATTCTCCTCCTCTCCTCCACCAGCGATTCTCTTCTCTCTTCTCCTCCCGATTGATTTTGGTGAGGATAAGAAACTCATTTTATTGACTTATATACACACATTGACTATAGTGCTTTGTTTAAATGCTAGCCTTTGATTATGGTGTGCACACGTGTCTCGAGGCTCATCTCATGAACCACCTTGTCCCACTTGTCCCCCAAGTCAATTGTGAGTGACTCAACAAATTGACACTTGCCTCTTGATGGGTTAACACGTGTCTCGATGCACATCTAATGCACCTTGTGTTATTTACACTAACTATAGGTCATTTAATACTTAACTAAATGTGGCTACATTAAAGCCACTTATTAACCCAACATCAATGCACATTTAATTCAAATAAATTAAACTTACCCCAATATGCCGCTACCTCGGTCCCACGTCGACACACGACTCGAGGCACGTCCCCGCTCGTCTCGATACCTACACACCCATAGAAAATTAACTTAATAGTCTACACATATACAATACACTAGGCATGCATCACAACAAATATAAAATGTACCTCGACCCTTGCCTGGTAAACGGACATATCACGATGTGGGTCCCACAGTACGGATTGTTGTGCCTGTTTAAAGACGTAAACACGGTTAGAGATTTTGGGCCGTTACAATTCTTCCCAACTAATGAGAATTTTGTCCTCGAAATTTAAAGTCGAACTACCATGTATACCTTACTTGAATAGGTATGGAAACCTATCTCGCATATAGTCTTCCCGTTCCCAAGTGAGTTCTGTATCATCGTGAAACTGCCACTTGACAAGTACTTTTGGGATCTACTTGTTCTTCAACTGTTGTACCCTGAAATATCCTCACTCAGGTCTATCTGACTCAAATCTATAGTCGGACGATCACTTGCTCTCGACTCAACTAATCGAAGCATAAATATATGAAAAACTGGATGAACTCATGACATCTCTGGTGGTAGCTCAAGCTCATGTGCAACCTTTCCGACCCGTTTCTTAATTCTGAAAGGTCCGATAAATCTCGGTGCAAGTTTACCTTTCACTCCAAACCTCTAAAGACCCTTCCGAGGGGAAACATTTAAATAGACAAAGGATCCCTCGGTGTACGTGAGATCACCGCGATATCTGTCCGCATACTTCTTTTGTCGATCCTGGGCTCCCTTGTGTCTCTGACGAATCAGTCGTACATTTTCCGTGTGACCGACAACAATCTCAGGCCCCACACTCTCCTAGTCCTCTAGCTCAGCCCAACACGATGACGAGCGACACGGTCTACCATATAAAGCCTTAAAAGGCGCCATCTCAATACTGGCCTGATAACTGTTATTATATGCAAACTCACATAACGGTAGGTACTCCTCTCATGATCCACCAAACTCCAAAACGCACACCCGTAACATATCTTCGAGAACTTATATCAATCTCTCAGTCTGCCCGTCAGTCTGAGGATGAAAAGCCGTACTAAACTGTAGGCACGTACCATACTGCTCCTGCATACTCCGTCACATCCTGGACGTATACATAACATCTATGTCTGACGTAATAGTCACTGGTACCCCATGCAGTCTAATAACTTCGCGCTCGAACAATATACTCAACTGCTCAAGCGTATAATGTGCGGCCACTGGTAGAGAATGAGCAGACTTTGTCAGTCCATCAACAATAACCCAGATGGAATCATGTCTCCGGGCGGTTCTCGGCAATCCTCTCACAAAATTCATAGCAATGTCTTCCCACTTCCATCGTGGGATGGGAAGAGGCTGTAGCAATCCTCCAGGTCTGCGATGTTCAGCCTTCACTTGCTGACAGATCCCACAGTTCCTAATAAACGTTGACACATCCGCTTTCATCCCAGGCCACCAAAAATGCCTCTTCATGTTATGGTACATCTTGGTCCCGCCTGGATGACTGGTGAAATCGGGAACAATGTGACTCCTGAAGAATCTCCCCTCTCAGCTCTGGTATTGACGGTATCCACAATCTACCCCCAAAGTGCAAACACTGGTCAGACGTTTCAGTCCAATTAACACAATCTGCACTCTGCGCTAACTCACTAAACTTGGAGTACAACCTGTCGGTCCTCTGACCCTTTGACACTCTCTGTGTAGATATGGTCTGTACTCTCATCTGTGCACAAATCTCAACTCGAGTTTCAGTAGGAACCTCCGCATCTCCAATAGGTATCCGACTCAGCGCATCAGCGACTACATTCGCTTTTCCCGGATTATAGTCCAAGGAAAAGTCGTAATCTTTCAGAAATTCTAACCATCTGCGCTGCCTCATATTCAGATCCTTCTGTGTGAAGAGATACTTCAAACTCTTATGATCAGTAAAGAGGGTAAACGTCTCTCCATACAGATAATGTCTCCATATCTTTAATGTAAACACTACTGGCCAGCTCCAAATCATGCGTTGGATAATTCTTCTCATGTACCTTTAGCTGTCTGGATGCATATGCTACTGTACCAATACCATGCATCAACATACATCCCAAACCTTTATAAGAACCATCAGTATAGATGGAGAATCCCTGTCCAACCTCTGGTAACACTGATACTGGCGCATTGAGTCAATAATCTCTTCAACTGAGCGAATGCCTCCTCACATTCCTTAGACCAGTGAAATCTAACGTCTTTTTGAGTCAATTTAGTAATCGGTGAAGCGATTTTCGAAAAATCCTTCACGAATCGGCGATAATACCCCGCCAATCCCAAAAAACTTTTGATCTCAGTACCTGAAGTCGGTGTTGGCCAATCTATAATCGCCCAAATTTTGGCTGGATCCACTGATATCCCTGTTGCTCCGACAACATGCCCCAGAAATTTAACCTCTGACAGCCAGAATTCACATTTACTGAATTTGGCGTACAGTCTATGTTCCCTCAAAGTCTGCAACGTCTCTCGAGGTGCTGTTCGTGATCCTCCCTCGTATTCGAGTATACCAATATATCATCGATGAAAACTATCACGAATCGATCAAGAAACAGTTGAAAACACGATGCATCAGATCGATAAACACTATTGGAGCATTGGTCAGCCCAAACGGCATGACTGTGAACTGAAAATGTCCATATCTCGTGCTGAAAGCTGTAATGGACTTATCCTCGTCCCTGATCCTAAGCTGATGATACCCTGATTGCAAGTCTATCTTGGAGAAAAACTGTGCTCATTTAAGCTAATCAAATAAATCATCTATCATCGGGAGTGGATATTTGTTCCTAATTGTAACTTAGTTCAACTGTCGATAATCGATACAAAGTTTCAACGTACCATCATTTTTCTTCACAAAAAGGACGAGTGCTCCCCATGGCGACATGGAAGGTGTGATGAATCCCTTATGTCCCAAATCCTGAAGCTGATTCTTCAACTCTTCTAGCTCTAGTGGTGCCATCCGGTATGGTGGTATGAAAATCAGTCTCTTACTTGGTACCAACTCAATAATGAAATCGATCTCTCACGGCGGCGGTAAACTAGGTAAATCCTCTGGAAAAACATCAGGAAACTCTCTGACAACCGGTATATCTTCCAACCTAGGTCCCCGACTCTCTGGTACAGTGTACAGCGAAATCAACGCTTCCATCTCCTCACTAGTTGCAGGTCGACCTCTCGTTCCTACAGTCCTTGCTGCACTACTTCTATAAGTAAATGACGGACGCCCTGAGATCTCAAATATCACTGTCTTACTGAAACAATCGATATGAGCGTGGTATGCAACTAACCAATTCATCCCTAAAATCGTGGCGAACTCTAAACATTCGAGGACTCTAAAGTTAGCAGGTAGCTCTACTCCATCTATCTCGACGAGACATTTCTCAATAATACTATTAGGGTAAACTCTATCCCCACTGCAGTACTCAAGATCAAATGTACGCTAAGGCTAACAAATTTCAACCCTATGATGTCTACCATGCGACCAGCAATAAAAGATACGGTAGAGCCAAAAATCAAATAAAACATATAAATCTCGATCGCAAATAGAAACCGTACCCTCAATAAGACCTCGTGTAGCGTCAGCGTCTGGCTGGGCTACCATGTGAACCTCATCTCGGGCCTACTGTGCGTACACTTCTGTAAGATGCGGGCACTCTTTCACGATGTGTCCGACCTGTCCACATCTGTAGCATGTCAACTGTATGCACTGACCTTGAGTCTGAGACTGGCCTTATGCCTGATACCGACCCTGTCTCTGCAACTGTTTCGGTCTCTGTCTAGTATCTCGACCTCTGCCTCGACCTCTGCCACCCTGCGACTGCTGCCATGAAGCATGTGGGGCGGGAAGTGCAGGAACAACAGAAACTGGTAAGGCTGGTATGATGGGAGGTGGCAAGGAGGGGTCTGCCAACAATACTTTAAGATGGAGCAATGGATGATACATGTGGCACAACCAATGGGTGAGTAGTTGTCCCCGAACCTTGAGCACATATGTTCCATCTTCTTGCTCCTTTACCCTTATGTCTCATCCTCTCATACTCTAAGACCTGCTCTGCAGACAAAACTGGACCTGGTGCTCTGCCATCAACAACTCTACCCAGATAGTATGTTTCATGCGCTAAGGCTCGCTTATAGATCTCGGTGAGTGTCCTCGCGCCTGAACTGACGACGTAATACTCAATATCGGGTCTGAGTCCATCAGCGAAGTGATATACATCCTCGGACTCATCTCTCACCAAGTCCCCAACAAACTGGCGCATATAATCGTATCGATCCATGTCCTGCATCACAGGCTCCTCTGGCCACTGTCTCAAATCCATGAACTCTCTCATCAATCTTTTCATGACTGAAGACGGAAAATACTGCTGATAGAACTTCTGCTTGAAAGCATCTCATGTCTCGAACTCTCCGTGAGTGGCCACTGTCATACGCCACTACATGACGACGTCTCTCTCGAGAGTATATGATGAGATCTCTGCCCAAAGTCTATCATCAATCCTCAGTACCCGATGAAGCTTCTCCTGAGACATGATCCATTTCTCAATCTTCTGAAAATCCCTGACTCCATCAAAATAAGTTGGTTTGAGTTTGATGAAGTCCTTCACCAGCTGAACTTCCACTGAAGTGATGGAAGATGCGGGCGTGGGAGACGATCGTCACTGCTCCACCACTAGTGCAGTCATGGCTATCGGTCCTGCTAATGCTGCAGTAGGAAGTGTTGGGGTCTGGACAGTCGGTGTAGCAGTCGTAGGAGTCAATGTCGATGCTGGTGGAGCAAAACGAGCTGTCATCGATGCGATGAAATCGCCAATCGCTCGCCCCGAGTATCGTCACTCGATCGACATCAGATGTAAATCCTCCGCTATAGTAGGAGGCGAACTGCCACCAGGCTCTGCATCTCCTCCCCCGCGTGTATCAGCCATCGAGGTCTGCAATGGATAGCGAATGCGAATCAGCTTCTACGTGACATAACGCATAAGTATATCGATTCATACAAATACATATAAGAAATCCCCTATCTCCCTGTCACTCACTTCCCAACTAATGGTGTCTAGGCAATGATCATCTGGTTTCCACAACTAAGGTTTGTATTTTATTCATCTTGTTCTCTAAACCTAGGGCTCTGATACCAACTGTGACGACCCCAGCTTCTAAACAGGGCACCGCCTGGCCTAATCCCGTACTCAAGCCTTAATCCTAACCACATAAGACTTAATTACATATTAGTCAGCCTTTCGTCCCTATATTCCACTAAATCCATGTACTGATATATTATTTAATTTAAAGTTAATTCAAATTCCATTATCATGTTCAGCTGAAGCATTCATTCTCCAAAATTTCTAAGTGTGGAAAATCAGGAAAATACAGCATCACATGCACGTATATATATATATATATATATATATATATATATATATATATATATATATATATATATATGAAACTATATATATAGAACTAGTCACTCATCCTAATATACAACCCAAAATGACATAAACAATAATAATACAATAGAAGTCGAGACATATAAAATGAGTGAGGAGAGTCCCCGAACTGCTCAGAGGAAGTCGCCGATCTTCTCCTTCCCTGGTCTACTCCTGCTCAACGGACCTACACCCACCGTCACAAACTAGACAGTGAATATAGTGATATTTAAGTACTAACTGGAGAATTCTATGCCACATTTCCAAAATAAACGAATGATATTTAAAAGCATAAAGTAGCGAAATAAATTGCTTAAACAAGTAAATACCACAGTTAAAGATGTAGAGACAAACACAAGCTAAGTCGAGATGATCTATGTCCGGTCGGCGGTGAGAACTATCACCTAACCTTTCTCACTACTATATGGAGTTGCGCTCAATATATCTCACACAAATAGCGGAGCTGTGCTCTACGCTTATACAACATTAATCTCATGCTTGCCGACCACCCCGAGTCCCATAACTCGTGTGCCACGCAAGTGTAGTGGTGAGTGCCGGAACCCCGGTAGACCCATGTCCCCGTGAACCGCGCATCTCTCGTGCAATGGACACTAGATGATCTCTACTCTAATTTCAAAGACAAATAATGCCAATGTTCTAGGAATCCAAAACAAGTTAGGCTACAAAGCCCAAAGGAAATCAAATACAAGTTCAAGTAAATCCAAATTATCCCGTTAGCATGCTTTTCATCCATTCTTTACAAAAATGACATCAAGTGTAGGAATTAGAGTCAATGAAACAAGTCACAAGACATCATGTCACAATATTCACTTATGAATAGATACAAGAACAACATGATGTGCGAGTTCAAGTAGCAATGTCTACCAATAGATCAATAAATCAATAAAGGTGAATGAAATATAAAATTCTCACAGTTGTACTTACAATTCACACGCTTGTCCTAGTCTATTCGATCCCTTGACACTTCAAAATGCGTGGCCAAATTCCCGAGTTCTCCATTTAGTTCCCTAACATTCAATAATGTATCAATTTAGGCCAAATCGAATTCGAGACAAATTTTTAAATTTTTAGGCCAATCCGCCCATTTCGCGCTTTTCGAGGTAAAACTCCTGTAAAAGTCTCGTGCGAAATTCCAAATATTTTAATTTTCATAGAAATCCATTACTTTCTTTTTATTTTGTCGAAATAAATTTTTTCGGAATTTTTCCCTAATTTTCTGGAATTGTTTTCCATTTTTTCTCCATTTTTCTTTTTTTTTCTTTTTTTTTTATTTGGTTCTGGCCAGGGCGTTGGGCCTGGCTCGGCTCAACAGAGGGAAGAGCCCCCTTCTTCCTCAACGAACTAGGGACTAGCTGGTTCGTTGAGAAGTTTTTTTTCCTTTTTTTCTTCACGAGCTGGGGTCGGAGATCCAACCCCAGCTCGTTTGGGGAGGGGAGACGACTCTTCCAAGTCGTCTCCTTCCTCGGACGAACCGCGATTGCAGTTCGTCCGAGCTCCCACCTCCTTCCTATGCCAACAACAAACCACAACGCAACATCAAATTCACAACACCAATCTCACCTCAATCTTCTTTGGTTTCTCTCCTTCTCCTCCTCTCCTCCACCAGCGATTCTCTTCTCTCTTCTCCTCCCGATTGATTTTGGTGAGGATAAGAAACCCATTTTATTGACTTATATACACACATTGACTATAGTGCTTTGTTTAAATGCTAGCCTTTGACCATGGTGTGCACACGTGTCTCGAAGCTCATATCATGGACCACCTTGTCCCACTTGTCCCCAAGTCAATTGCGAGTGACTCAACAAATTGACACTTGCCTCTTGATGGGTTAACGCGTGTCTCGATGCACATCTAATGCACCTTGTGTTATTTACACTAACTATAGGTCATTTAATACTTAACAAAATGTGGTCACATTAAAGCCACTTATTAACCCAACATCAATGCACATTTAATTCAAATAAATTAAACTTATCCCAATATGCCGCTGCCTCGGTCCCACGTCGACACGCGACTCGAGGTACGTTCCCGCTCGTCTCGATACCTACACACCCGTAGAAAATTAACTTAATAGTCTACACATATACAATACACTAGGCATGCATCACAACAAATATAAAATGTACATCAACCCTTGCCTCGGTAAACGAACATATCACGATGTGGGTCCCACAGTACGGGTCGTTGAGCCTTTTATAAAGACGTAAACACGGTTAGAGATTTTGGGTCGTTACAGTAAATAATCCCTACTATGTATTCCAACGACAATTCATGTGGAGATCCTCATATATAAATTTATAATATATATTAAATATACATACATACTTTAATGTATATCACACTATATATAATTTTATATATTATATGCATATTAATATATATATTAGTGTGTTACCATATATCCCCGTGATTTTTTTTTGCATTTTATAGTGAAGAGTTTTCTTGAAACTTACTTTTTATTTTTAGATTTTTTTAGCATACTTACAAATGAATGACATGTTAGTTTTTTTTTTTTTTTGATTAAGTGGGGGCACAAAGCCCAGTAGTTATAAAGGGTTCACAACACCCAATTTCTCGGAAGTCTGGTACCAGTTACATCATTAAACAAAATAGGTCCCAAACCAGGGGTATATTATCCACTACGTGAGAGCCCAAGGGAAAGGTAAAAGCATGGTTCGCGAGCCAATCTGCCACTCTGTTACCTTCTCAATATACATTTATAGTCTGAACACGCCAAGGACGCTTAAGCAGCTCGAGGATAAACCTAAGTAGCTGACCGTACTCCACTTAATTTAATGGCATTTACCTAAACTCTCCACTACACATAAGTTGTCCATCTTGAAAATGACTTGCCCGAACCCCTTCTCCCAGGGAAGTTGGAACCGAATGAGAGCCCCTCACATCTCAGCCTCGACTACACTACACGAGCCGAGTCTCGCAACAACTCCCCCTACCCATTCGCTATTATCATTCATGAGGATCGCGCCCGCAGTAACCATGCCTCCACTTCTTTTAAGTGTGCCATCCGTATTGACTTTCGTCCACCCACAAAGTAGAGGTGACCAACCAATCAATATCTCTTGGCGAAATGGTTTTTTTGGCATTGCCAGCAAGTTTCAGGGTGTTGACGTAGTGAAAATCCTTCGCCTTAGCCCAAATTGTGTGTCTTACTACCGATATGTTGTAATCCTTATTACCCAAAATAGCTGAGTTGCGAGCTTTCCACAACCCAGTAGCAAAAACTGTTGGCAAATGTATATTCCAGACAATTTTATTTTCCTTCAAGTTCGAGCAGGTCCATTCATTGCATGATTGTTGGAAGAAGTCAGCAGGCATCCAGTTCTTAGGACACCTCTCCATACCATATTCGCAAATGCACAATCCCTAAGGACATGCTCAATCGTTTCACCTCCTCCTCGCATAAACCACAGTTGGTCTCATCGGCCATATGCCTTTGTTTTCTTTTCTGGTTGGTTAGTAAGGCTCCATGAAAAGGCAACCACGAAAAGGTCCTGACCGGTTCAGGGCCACACCACTTCCACATAAGGGGCCAATCCCCTTGGGAGTGACGTTCACTCCTCCCCAATAATATAGTGTAAGATGAGGCCATTGTAAAGGAACCATTCGGAGAGTGCTTCCAATAAAAGGAATCTTCCACCTCCTGAGTGGATGACGGATGGATAACTGAAATGTACATCAGGATAGGTGGGGGGAGGAAAGGTTTGAAGGCCTCCCAGTCCCAGCCACTTCCTGCCATTGTGTAATCAACAACCGATCTCTAAATAGATTCCTCAAGGATAGCTATCGTTGCAACTTAAGCCAGCGGAACATCTAAGCCAGTCCAGCAATCAAGCCAAAATCGAACTCCTCTGCGACGGCCTTGCCGCCCCGGGGTGACGTGTCTCCGTGTACTCCATACTTAGTGGGCCTAACTACACGTGTCCGGCACCTACCTGTCCTCCTATTAGCTCGAAGTTCGTGTCCACGTGTGTTTCATTAAATTTATTAGTGAATTATTCGTATTTTCTTAAATTATCCTCTTTAAGTTTTAAATATTTGTTAAGTTCAATAATTTGTGGTTTATTCAAATCCTAACCATATTAGTGGGTTGTATTTTACAAATTAACTTAAATCACTGGAAGCCTTAATTGATATAATTAGGTAAGGTAATTTACCATGGTAAACATTATTCATAAGAGTAAATCCTACTGTAGAAATCCCAGAAAAATACCTTGTATATAAGCGACGGTACCATAAAACATGGTATATACATGTACATGTCATCTCAAATCAACCAATACCCAAAAATAATACCAGAATATCAAAATAATATAAACACCTACGAGTATGTCCAAGACCGTCAACAAAAAGAGATAGTCGCCTAAGATTGTCCTTTGCCGCTACTCGTATAAAGATTTGCACTCACTCACCCAACAAATACAGTGACGACTCTAGTGAGTAAATTTCCAAGAGAAGTCCACACAATATTCAGTAAGAAAACAAATAAAACTACAAGACATGCAAGTATGCTATCTGGCTACAGAAATACATACTTCCATGAATGTAGAGCAATACAAAAGATTCAAGTAGCATGCAATAATAGTAATACAACACAATAGACAATAATCAAACAAAATAGCAGTTAACGAGGTAAACGAGAACGTAAACATATAATAGCTAAGTCAATATGCACATAAATGTCTTTGATGAAAACTTAAGGATGTATCGCATGTAGTAGACTATACCATACTTCAGAACTAAGGGTCTCTCTTGTGGGCTTCTCCGACAACCTCCACAGTTCCGTTTCCTTAGTCCTCACGGCGCTGGCTAAATCCGCTGAGTCACCGACACGTGCATTTGAGTGCAACTCGGGTCGCAATTCACCGAGGGCATGATCACACGTGCTATAGTATAGTTTATCCAAATCCGTCCATACATCTCGATGTAAAAAACCCGATAAACCAATCAATTAGTTAGACAAACCAGTAAGATAAACAGTTCGATACCCATCACATGTACAAGAAAAAATGAACCGAATTCTGTGAAGCATTCTCAAGGGGTTTACGCACCTCAATCCGTGCTCCGACTTCCCCGGAATCCCGTATCCGACCTGACTACATGTTTAGTATGTTTATAGGTGTTTGGGATATGTATTAAGTCAAAAATCCCAAACTAACCCTTTAAGTTCAGTTTCTGTATGTCCTCAGCGCGCTGTGGGAATGGTGTGGCGCGCTATGTAATGGTAGCGCGCTACTGTTCTTTATCCTGAAGAACAGTTGGAAACCCAAAAATGATTAGCGCGTTAACCGTCCCAAGTAGCGCGCTACCTAGCCTTTGGGACAGAATTCTCAAGTCGAGAATTCTATTTTTCCCCTTAAATTTAGCTACCTAAACCTATCTAACACATTCTCTACATCAAATTAACCCCGAAACAACATCGAACACAACCTCAGAACCTCCTTTTACATCAAATTATTCAAAAATGGGTTCATTAGATATATGAGATAATAAAGATGATGATTACCTTAGTTTAAATCCTCTAATTTGCTCTAAAATGGCTGAATTCCAGCCTCCTAATCTCCTTCTCTTCTCTCAAAATTTCAGAATTGTAAATGGTTTGGTTGCATGTATTGGACCAAATGATCAATATATATTAAGGTGAGATTGATTTCTAGCCCTTGATCTCAATGTGTTTACGTAACTCGAGGTTCGTCTAATGGTTCACCTCTAGCCACCTAGCCTACTCACTCAGTCCTTGTGACACTAATTGATACTCACATGACTCCTAGATGTGTCAATGTGTATCTCTAGGTAAATCATATGGTTTTCAATTAATGAACTAAACTATAGGCCTTAATTTGTTTTAATTTAATTGTATTAACTTAGCCCCATTTTAATACATATGGTTAGTGTTTTATTTATCAGAATTAACCAACTTATGGTCCCACTAACCTTCGACTACACGGTACTCGATGCCCCTCGTCTAGACACGTAATTCGAGGTACGTCATAGCCTTTTGCTTTAATTGAAATTTACTTGGCCTATGGTCACATTACCCATTTTAATTGATTAATTAGTCATCCTAACGTGAATTAGTCGAGTTTCCTAGTGTACCCGTAGTTCGCCTATCCGACATCCGCGTTGACATGTCTTTCGACGTGAACACCCGTTACACAAACTCGCCTGATAGCAAAATACACACATGCGGTGCAATATATAAATAATAATTTTAAAACCACATATACACAACCACCATCCATAAATAACATATTTCCTCGATTCTCGTGTCCAAGCCAACCGAATTGTCCATGTAACGCCCGAACTACAACCGTTAATCCCCGAGATTAACGCTAGTTCTGGTTTAATTAATTTAGGCCGTTACAATTCTTCCCAGCTAGGAGAATTTCGTCCTCAAAGTTTAAATCTCGAGTATACTCTTGTGTAACTATCTTATCCTCACACCATGATAGTCCCTCTCTACAGTCCCTTGAACACCTCCACTAGACCATACTTCAATACATTGGGGACCCACCAGTGGGCCTTTCAGACCCGCTCCACTGGCCCATCACCCAATAGCCCTTCAGATAACTGTATCCTCAGGTGTTGCCTCGCACACGATGTGCCCAACAAGACCCTTCCTACAGCCCTTCAAGACCTTTGCATATCTATATCCTCGGCGTTGCCTCGCACGTAATGTGCCTAGCTAGGCCTTAATACAACCCTTCATCTCTTCATCTTCATGAGGAGGAAATTGTGGCGAAAAATACTCACAAAGCCACTCACTCCTGTATTCTGTTATACCTTTCTTGGGAAGGAAATTATGGCAAGAAATATTTCCAACTTACTTCCAAACCCAGCTAGACCATACTATCGATTCCCTCTCAAGTTCTCGCCAGTGAGCGCATCCAACTGGCCCGATACCTGATCCTCTCGGTGGTCGACGTAGACTCGCGACACACCAATATATATACCAATACAGTAGCTCGGGTCGTCATTCACCGATGACTTTTGATACACATGTTATGGTCTAGTTGTTACTCGGCCTTGTCTGAAGGCGATTCATGTCCATGAACATAGTTAACAATATTCATGCTCATTATCAGGCTTCGAACACTGATTGTTTCAGTTATGCTTTCATTAACTTCGCCTGTATCCATACCATCACAACCATGATATTGTTGTAGTGCTTCACAGAGCACAAGACTCTAACTTAAGCAATGAAATATGATCTCATTACACTGTAACTATGGCCATCATGAGTTACTCTCGCTCATGTATAAGTCACGTGTTGTCTCGTCCCGCTTTTTTACAACGTATACCTAATAAGATCACACACCTTGTATACGATACCTAAGGGAGAGTAACCACTCATCTAATAGTGTAAGTTTTCACTCTTTTTATTTTCACGTCTTTTAAAAGCTTTGCGTCTTCATATTCTTAGATCTGTAAATCATATGGCTCTTCAATCTCTCTATCATGATGCCCATCCATTTCACTTACTCTGTACATAACTCTTAAATTTTTCCCTTATGACCTCATGTATTCCACTTTGTTACACTAATCTCTATCGCCACTTGACTAGTTGTCCATTTTCGTTAAGCTTGATTTAAACCTTGGTATCAATGATTTGCTCGATGTCTTCTCGCACAATTGTAAGCTTTCTATCTAACTTTACTTATTCAATTGTCCTTTTTCAGATGAGGTAACAGTGTGGGCCCCCACCGACCTTACTGTTTGAGGTCAATCATAAAAACTTATGTGGAGTTACTCGGATTGTCATGATTGCGAGACTAACTCTAGTGCTCTGGCCAGAACTAAAGGTGTCTGTTATCGCTTTCATGTACATTCCGAGTCATCTCAACACTATCAATTGTCTATAGGTCTTCTAGTTGCTCCTTTGTCTCGTGTCTTCTAGCTATCCTAATAAGACTCTATCTACAATATCCCAACCACCTTCCCGTAAGTCTTATCATTATTGTCTTTCTATAGATCTTCAAATCAAAAGCACCATCGACCTATAACTAGTGGCTTGTATGAATTCGCCATTATACCTCCCATGTTCTGTCGAGATCTAAGCTAGGAGTCCCGTATCGACTAGGTTGAGAACTATCACGTCCTCGATAGCTGTGTCGTGGTCTGCAATACGCATAAACTGCATAGTCTCTAACTCAAATCATCACTTTCCTCTTTAGCATGAAGTTATCACATATAATCACATGCATTCATCATTATCTTCTTAAACATGAAGTTTACAAATGTAATGTAGCAAAAACATCAAGTTCTCATTAACTATACAAAATGACCTGACATTCAAAATCATCATCTCTACATACTACGTATCAGCTTCCCGAACTGGGGCTCTAACCCGTAATGGTATTGTTGGTATCGGCAGCATAAAGATCCATGGGCAATTGAAATGAAGATTCTTTTCCACTCCACAATGAGAACATACTGGAGGGCACTCCTGTCCCAATGATGTAGGCTCGTCACCCTGCAAATCTAGTTCTAGCGCAGGTGACGCTGTAGTAATTGACACTGGTCTCCAAGGACAATCTTTCTTATCATGTCCACGATGGTCACATCAAAAACATATACGTCATTGTTTTGCTTTTCCCCGTCGTTTCCTTGAACTCTTGCTCGAAATCTTCTCTTACTGTGTTTGAGGTGTGTGTGCTCGATCATTCTCTCTATCTGCATGAGGACCTATCAGTTTTTGCATGTACCCCTCTTGTGTCCTATGTCTGGTTCTCCTATGTTCATCACCAGTGCTATGCTCGACCGACACACGGCTCGATTGGGTTTCGAGATACTTTGTAGCCACAACTTGTAGCACGGTTGTAGCGAGTGCAGTAAGTGCGGCGGCCTGATCCCTTAATAGTCGGAGTACCTCGGCCATCTAAGTCTCCTGGGTTGCAAGTCGATCCATGATCTGCATCGAGACACGTGCTATGCATCAGCCTCAATATATATGCTAGGGGTGGGCAGCGGTCTCCACAAAACTGTCCAAACCGCCCAAACCATGCGGTCTGGTCTGGTTTTTAAAACTCGCAGTTTGGGGGTGGTTTGAAACACATGAAAACTGCGGAATCGCGGTTTGGTGGCGGTTTTCATTTTGAGAAAACCGCGGTTTACCAAACCGAGGGTAGTTTAGTAAGTTTCCTCAATTTACTTAAAACCCTAACAATATAAAGTTATAAAAAGTCACTCCACACTTTGCCTCCTCTCAACCGCGATTCACCAAACCTTCTCAACCGTTCATCTCTCTCTCACTCTCAAGACCATTGTTTGCCTCCTCCCAACGCCACCAATCTTCGCCGCCTCCTCTCACCGCCACCAGTCGCCTCCGCCTCCTTCGCGCGCGCCTACTAGCCGCCTCTCGCCAGGCCTCCCACCGCCCCCTCTCAGTTGTGCTTCCCACCGCCAATGGCAGCCTCCCACCGGTCTCGCCTCACCTACCGCCGCTCCTCGCACCAGTTGTGCCTCCCATCGCTGTCTCCCGCCACCAGTGGCCTCCTCCTACCGCGCGTCCCACCACGGGTGGCTGCCACCCCCACCAATCGCGCCTCCCACCGCCGCCTCCCAACCACCATTTTTTTTAAAAAAACATACCCTAAACCCTAAAACCGCGAGACCAAACCGACCAAATCGCGGTGCGGTTTTAAAGGTTCACGGTTTGGTGGTGGTTTGTAAAATGACCAAACCGTGAACCCCCGGTTTGGAAAACCACCAAACCGCGGTTTGCCCACCCCTAATATATGCATATGGTGTATAACATACAGTAAAAACATAACATGCATATAACCCTAACTATACCCGCCTCACATCACTTCCCGACTAAAGTTCTTAAGCCACAACATCGGGTTTCCACATATAAGATTTTTATTGCTTAAGTTTATCAAATTTCTTTTAACTTTTCCTAAGGCTTCATCGACCTCTCTAATACCAACTATGGCGTTGGTATAAGGTTAAAGAAAAAAACTAAACTTCATCCCTTAGGATCCATCAACCTCGCTCTGATACCATTTGCGACAGCCTTGCCGCCCTGGATTGACGTGTCTCCGTGTACTCCTTGCCCTGTTGGCCTAACTACACTTGTCCGGCACCTACCCGTCCTCCTATTAGCTCGAAGTTTGTGTCCACATGTGTTTCATTAAATTTGTTGGTGAGTTATCCGTATTTTCTTAAATTATCCTCTTTAAGTATTTAAATATTTGTTGAGTTCAATAATTTATGGTTTATTCAAATCCTAACCCTATTAGTGGGTTGTATTTTACAAATTAACATAAATCAGCAGAAGCCTTAATTGATACAATTAGATAAGATACCCAAAATAATACTAGAATATCAAAATAATATAAACACATATGGTATATACATGTAGTATATCTAAATACCCAAAATAATACTAGAATATCAAAAAATATAAACACATATAGTATCGCTTAAGATTGTCCTTTGATTGTCCTTTGCCACTCGTAGAAAGATCGAACTCGATCACCAAATAAATACAGTGACGAGACCAGTGAGTAAATTCCTAAGAAAAGTCCACACAATATTCAACAAGAAAACAAATAAAACTACAAGACATGCAAGCATGCTATCTGGCAACAGAAATACATACTTCCATGATTGTAGGCCAATACAAAAAATTCAAGCAGCATACAATAATAGTAATACAGTACAACATAATATAATCAAACAAAGTAGCAATTAACGAGGTAAACAAGAACGTAAACATACAACAGCTAAGTCAATATGCACATAAATGTCTTTGATGAAAACCCAAGGATGTATCACTTGTAGCAAACTATACCATACTTCTGAGCTAAGGGTCTCTCTTGTGGGCTTCTTCGACAACCTCCATAGTCCAGTTTCCTTAGTCCTCGCGGCGCTGGCCAAATTTACTGAGTCACCGACACGTGCATCTGAGTGCAGATCGGTCACAATTCACTGAGGGCATGATCACACGTGCTATGATATAGTGTACCCAAGTCCGTCCACACATCCGGGTGTAAAAACCCCGATAAACCAATCAATCAGTTAGACAAACCAGTAAAATAAACGGTTCAACACCCATCACACGTACAAGAAAAATGAACCAAATTCTCTGAAGCATTCTCAAGGAGTTTACACACCTCAATCCGCGCTCCGACTTCCTCGGACTCCCGTATCCTACCCGACTAGCTCCCCGATACCTTAGCTACTGTCCACTAAGTCCTTGAAGTCCAAGTTTACATGTTTAGTATGTTTATAGGTGTTTGGGATATGTATTAAGTCAAAAATCCAAAAAAAAACCCTTTAAATTCAGTTTTTGTCTGTCCTTAGCGCACTATGGGAATGGTGTAGCGCGTTATGGAAATGATGTAGCGCGCTACTGTTCTTCATCCCAAAGAATAGTTGGAAACCCAGAACGATTAGTGCGCTAATCGTTCCAGGTAGCGCGCTACCTAGCTTTTGGGACATAATTCTCAAGTCGAGAATTCTGTTTTTCCCCTCAAATTTAGCTACCTAAACCTATCAACACATTCTCTACATCAAATTAAATCCAAAACAACATCCAACACAACCTCAGAACCTCCCTTTACATCAAATTAATCAAAAATGGGTTCATTAGGTAGAGGAGATAATGGAGATGATGATAATTTTAGTTTTAATTCTCTAATTTGTTCTAAAATGGTTGAATTCCAGCCTCCTAATCGCCTTCTCTTATCTCCAAATTCCACATTTGTAAATGGTTTGGTTGCATGTGTTGGACCAAATGATTAATATGTATTAAGGTGGGATTAATTTCTAGCCCTTGATCTCAATGTGTTTACGTATCTTGAGATTTGTCTAATGGTTCACCTTTAGCCACCTAGCCTTCTCACTCCCACTCACTCAGTCTTTGTGACACTAATTGATACTCACATGACTCCTAGATGTGTCGATGTGTATATCTTGGTAAATCATATGGTTTTCAATGAATGAACTAAACTATAGGCCTTGATTGATTTTAATTTAATTGCACTAACTTAGGCCCATTTTAATACATATGGTTAGTGTTTTATTTATCAAAATTAACTAACTTATGGTCCCACTAACTTTTGACTACACGGTAATCGATGCCCCGCGTCTTGACACGCAATTCAAGGTACGCCTATCCGACATACGCGTTGACACACCTTTCGAGGCGAACACCGTCACACAAACTCGCTCGATAGCAACATACATACATGCAGTGCAATATAATAATAATAATCTTAAACACCACATATACACAACCACCATCCATAAATAACATATTTCCTCGGTTCTCGTATCCAAGCCAACCGAGTTGTCTATGTAACGCCCAAACTACAACCGTTAATCCCCGAGATTAACGCTAATCCTGGTTTAATTAATTTGAGCCGTTACACCCTCTACTCGAGCCAATGGACCACTTTCTCTCATTTTGCAGTTTGCCCTAATTATCGCAAAAACTTCGCAACAAGTGTAAGTTTAAGGTTGGATTGTAGTCTTCCACAACAGTCAAGGGTTGAATGTTGTACTTCGCACTAAAGACCATAGCCCATAAAGCATTCGAGTTCGAGAGAACCCTCAGCCCACCTTCATTAAGAATGCTTTATTCATTAATGATATCTTTTTCACACCCAAACCTTTAGTAGCTTTCGGAAGGCAAACACTGTTCCAGTTCACTAAGCTCGGTTTCCTCCCTTTTCTGGTAGTTCCCAAAAGGAATCCCCTACAGGCCTTATCCATATTATCACATAGACCTTTTGGTAAGCCCGTGGTCTGCATTGTATAGAAGGGGATGGCCGTGAGGGATGACTTGCATAAAGTAAGTATGCCTGCCAGCGAAGACTTCTGTGGATTCCACTTGTCAACTTTGGTATGGATTTTTGATAAGAGGCCGCCGTAAGTGTTCTTCACTACTCGCCCATATATAAGTGATACTCTCTGCAACCCCTACACTGATATTAGGGAAGAAGAAAACTTCGAGTTTTACAACGCACCCACTTTGTGGCCTGAGCGAGTACCAAACTCCGAGATAATTCTATTGACATGATGGCTTGGTCCTTCGAGGCTTCAACAAATAAGATTAGATCGTCAACAAAGAATAAATGTGAGACATAAGAATGGTTACCTCCAAAGGCAGAAGCCACCTAAGAACCTTCCTCATCTGCTTTAGTAATGGCTTGGGAGAGACGTTCCATGCATAAGACAAAGACATAGGGAGAGATGAGGTTGCCCTGCCTCACACCTCTCGACGGCGTGAATGGATCAGAGATCACTCCGTTCCACAAAAGATGAAAGTTACTTGAATTCATCCCAGCAAGAATTACGTTAGCAAGCTTTGTTGAAATGCCGACGTCAGTAAATGTATCCTTAATAAATGACCAGCTCAGTCTGTCATTAGCCTTCTCTAAGTCGACTTTGATTGCCATCCATCCAACTTTCCCTCTAACAAAGTTCATAGAGTGGAGGAGTTCCTACATAATAAGAATGTTATCTGTGATTTTTCGTCCTACAACAAAGCTAGATTGGGAATGGTTGATGAATAAAGGCATAATAGGTTTAATTATATTAGCCGTCACTTTCTTGATCAGCTTGTAATTAACTGTGCATGAGGTAATAAGCCTGAATTGATTGAGATCAACATGGTTCTCCTACTTCGGGATCAACATAATTAAGGATCTGCTTGAGGCAGTAGGGATGAGGCCTTCTTCAAAGGCGTCATCCACCAGCTTAAGAAGAGAAGGCCCCATAGTCGCCCATTGAGATTGGTAGAATAGATCAATGGAACCATCAAGGCCAGGGGCATTTATAGGAGCCTGTGACATCCGAGAATTTTATAAACTTGATTAGGAGGCTAATTAAGTATTTTCATATTTGATTTAGGATTTAGGTATCCGAGGTGGGACCCACGCGTTACGGATCAGAGATCATAAATTTAAATATTATTTTTGTGTGTCGTGTGCCTATTTGATGTATTATACGCTATTTTGATGGAAATAAGGTCAAGTGGAGTGTATATGCGGTGTTCGTGAGTTCCTGAGCGCGTTGGGGAATTTTCTCCAATTTTTGGTAATTTTGGGTATTTCTTGAAATTTAATTTGGACATAAATTGAAAGGATAATCATGAAATAAAATAAAATAATTAATATACTAGTGGGCGCCTAGTGACACGCGGGGTCGAGGGTGACACGCGTGAGATATACAATAGTGTGCACGCCCGAGATTGGTCGTTGGCGCGCGTAGCGAATTTATAGCCGCGAATATATATGTCTATATGTATTTATATATATATATAATATAGTTTATATATATATATATTTAAATCAATCATATAGTTTGAATTAAATAAAAGTATACCTTGGATGTGCCTCGAGATACGCGTAACATGAGTGTCGAGAAAGAGAAATGGTTGAACATTATTGTTGGTGATATGATTTGTCTACACCTCGAGATGCACGACGTTTAATCTTAAGAAAAATCAAAGGTGTGGTAATATTTAATCATTAAATCTACCTCGAGATATGCGTTACATATCTCGAGGAAATTAAAATGATTGATTTCATAGTGAGTCGATCAAGAGGTGGTGCTTATCTAGTTGAAAGTCACTTGATTGGCCTCGATATATGCAACACGTATCTCGAGAAAGATCAATATATAAAATAAGTGAATAATTTGATTTGCCTCGTGATTCGTGCTATGAGAATCTCGAGGAAAATCTAATGTATATCTTCAAATCACCACTGCCTCATTTAATGTTATTTTGAAACAAATATTAACCGCGAGATACGTATTACGCATCACGAGGAGGATCAAATTTATATTATGAAATTGAACCATTTGATTTGTCTCGAGATTCGCATGATGCGAATCTCGAGGAAATATGTAACGACTTGTAATTTAATTTGTCATTATTAATGACGTGGTTGCAAATGTGGGTGACAGCTCAGACGCTCGTGGGACCCGCAACTAGGATAATACGTGTCTGGAGCTAGGTAAATAATTATTTTTGTATGTTGATTTGTCTAATTTGCGATGTTTACGTTGAAATAGATTAAACGACATCGTAATGTATGTAATTAACATCCATTTGATGTGAGACTGTGTGTTAAGTATTTGCCTCGATATGCGTGTCGACGCGGGTACCTTAGGCTGGGGGAAATAATACACACAATAAATGAATAAAATGAGTTAAATATTAAAATGACATGTAATTTTGGTGGTTAGGGTCATGGTAGTACACGTCGGGCGTCGGAACACCCGAAACACCATTTTTTATGTTAAAGACAAGGGCGAGTGTGCCATTGGTATCATAATTGGAGTCCTTAGAGGTTGGAAATTGAGCAAACAAGGCTCATAGGATTGCCTTGAAATGCACATGTGAGAAGAGATGCCATTTGACTATAAAAAGTTAATAGGACTTTCATTTTCCACCACCTTTTATCTCTCATTATCTCAAAATCTGAAATTTGAAGACCAAGAAACAAGGGTTGGGAGATCCAAACTTTGTGAATTGAGGAGTTTGGAGTGGTGTAATCATCAAAGCAAGGTGAGATTCACAACTACCTCCACTTTCTTTATCCTTTGGTACCAATTTTTGAGGTGTTGGTGTGAATCCAATATGGATTGTTAGGTGGTTGTTAAGTAGTTGGTTTTGGTGGTGTTTAAGTGCATGAAGTTCAGTGATTGGTGTTGTGGTAGTGGTTGTTGTTGGTGGTGGTGTTGAAAACCACAAATTTTCAGCAAAACTGCTGTCCAGAACGCAATTAGTGCGCTAATATGGTCATCTAGCGCGCTATATGACGATTAGCGCGCTAGGTAAAAATAAAAGCGTCCTAATGTTCTTCCTGATGAAGAACAGTTAGCTGCAAATCTAGCGCGCTAATCCCCATACCTAGTGCCTTAGATATGGCAGATTTTACACTATTTTTGCTAAGTAACATAAAATCCATCCAATTAAATAAAAATCACTTACAAATGGAAATATGTTCATTCAGGCAATAATTTGGATATCGGGGATTTGGCGGAGCCGGAACGGGGGTTAGGTACAGGGACACGGAGTGCGGTTTGAGGTGTGTAGTATCCCAACTGAATTTCTTGAGCAGTATTTGTTTTTTCTTTTGAATTCATATTCTGTCTTTCTATACTCTATTCTTGGTTTGGTTAAATGAACGGACGTTGAGGCTCTCCCTCTGTGCCATTCCTGTGTGTATGCCCACTAGGCCATAACACGTGCGTTAGAGATCTCGGTGAATAGGTCAACCCGAGAGTCGCATCGGGGCACGTGTGGGTGCGTCGTTGGTTCCGCGCCAACCACCTAGCGGATCCAGATACTAGCCTTGCTTGAGTGCTACTCATCGGCAGTAGTCTGTTGGGAGTCCGAAGTATGGTGCTATTCTGACCCTAGGCTCAAGGAACACACTTTGAGCTTGCACTGTTACTTATCCATGCAATGAGCACAGTTGCCTGTATTTATTTCTGCATGTTTATTTAATAGTTTTCTTTAAATTTCAATATTTACTTTCAGTATTGCTCATTTAATTTCCTTGGGAATACTCACTCTGGACTCGTCATCTGCCTTTTTGTGATGGCTTGAATGCAAATCCTAGTACGAGTCGGGGCAAGAGTAAGCTACCATAATACTTGTGAATTCAGAGATATTGAGCCAGGCTTTTACGTTTGTATTCTACATATTTTGTTTTATTTTTGGGATTTGGGAATTGTGAGATGTTTCAGGACTCTATATTGTTGATATTTTGAGATCTTTGAGGTTGATATCTGATATATGTTGTCATATGGGTTTTCCACACTAGGTATCAGAGTTAAATGCATGACATATTGTTTCATATTTTAATTTTTCATGTCTAAAAGACTTCCACTGTGGTTTATTTGGCATTAACATGATATTATATGTAGATGATTTGAGTTCATTAACAATTTAAACAGTAAATTGTCATTCAATGAGGTTAATAACAATAAAATGGTGGATGAGATGGAATGTGGGACACAGCTGGCGCTGGTAGGCTAAGTTGTGGGCCCGCATTGGCCCCCGTGGTAGTCTATTTGGAAAATGGGCCGTTACAAAATCTAATATAAATTTCTTAACAAAATCAGAATTTTCTCCTCTGTTGTTTTTTTTTTTTTACATTTTGACAATAGAGAGGTCGAAACCGATATGAATCGATTAAGAGAGAGAGAGAGACCGAAAGGGGGAGAGAGACAAGGGAACATGACTTTGTGAGAGGCGAGACGATGGTGGTGGGTAAGTTGTTGGTTGTTGTTAGGTTTATTGTTGATGTTGGTTTTCATGTTGTTAATGGAGGTTGGAGCTTTGAGGAAGATGAACATGGCGGATGGGAGGCTCGGCTTATCCAAGGACGGAGACGACCTTGTCTCCCCTCCTAAAGAACCTAAAAACCCAACCAAATGAAAAATCAAATTAAAAAAAACAAGGGCTGTTTTCAAGAGGAAGAAAAAGAAAGGTTTGACCTTAGATCGGACCGAACCGGGTCCGGTTCACTGGTCCGATTCAGGGTCAAACCTTAATTAAAAAAAGAGGAGAAAAATGCTAGAAATTCATAAGAAAAATAAAAAAAATGAGAAAAATTCAGAAAAAATATTTGAGCCAAATAAATTGAAATTGTGGATTTTTATGAAAAATAAAGAAATTGAGATTTTCTCGAGAATTTATACTGAGGTTTTCCTCGTAATGCGTGCTACGATACTCGAAAATGTTTGAAATTTGAAAATTGTTTAAAAGCCTAGTCAAGGGTAGTTTTCAATTCCGAACCATAATTTGGAGTCGAAATTGAGATCCGAACATCCAAAGAATTGATTTGGAAGGATTCCAAGGTTTTCGAGTCGAGTAGGACCGATAAATATATAAAAAATTAGAAAATAATATTTAAGCCTAGACAACGTAATTTTCGATGACGAATAATAATTTTGGGTCAAAAATGAAACTCGACCCACGAAGATTATTTTGGAAGTATTTAAGGGGTTTCGGGACGCGATTTGGTTAATTAAATTGTAAATAATTGAAAAAAATTGTGAAGTTATTGTTGAGGCTTATTTGTCAAATCTCAAAAATTTTAAACCGGTAATTACGGTTAATCCGAGATTACGGGAGCCTAATTATGGTCTTGGCTGCGAGTCGGGAGTTAAATACCAGTGAAATTGAGATTTATAATGAATTTTATTATTCTGTGGTGCGTGCCTAGTGTTGTGTATTATACATTATTTTATTTTGCGAAATTCAAGTCGGTTGAGTGAATTCGGTGTTTCTCGGGTTTTTTTCTCGAAATACGTGTCGAGACGGGTGCGAGGTACTTAAAATGTTGAGTTGAACATTTATGTCGAATTTCGCGAAAAAATTATGGTTTTAAGTTTAAAAATTTGAATTTGGACTTAAAATGGATTTAACGGGCCGAGGTGGGCCCCACGCCTCGATTTACGTGCAAAGACAGGTTTTTCGAGGGTTTTGAAGTGCGTTGGTAAATTCTCCAATTTTTGGCGGACGTGGGGTATTTTTCGAGGTTTAATTTGGACGAAAATCGAGGAGATAATTATGAAAATAAATAGAAAAGTGGCAAATTACCCAAAAGGGTATTGGATTGGTACAATATATGGAAACATTGTAGGGGCAAAATGGTCATTTGGTCCCCCAATATATAAAAAAATCGAAATCGAACATAGAGGCCACTGTTCATTCTCTTCTTCTCTATTTCGATTCTCTCTCGTTCATCTCTCTCGTCTCTCTCGTACAAATCTCCCTCTCGCTTCTCTTTCTCTCTCGTTACAGTTGTTTGGAGTTGTTGAAGTGGGTTGACAGTGGTGTAGATCGACAGTGGTGAAGGTAATGGAATTTTAAAATTTTCCTACTGTAAATCTCGGTTTTTTGGGGACTGGGGTGTTGTTGTTGTTGGCTGTAAGGTGAGGAGGAGGAGCGGATCGATGAAATTCGAAAAAAAAAAAAAAAAAAACACACACACACACACAGACAGTGAAACCGAATTACAGTGAGATAGTTTTGTGAATTCAATGAAGAAGATGATGATGTTGAGAGAGGGGGTGATCCAGGGAGGAGGCGAGGGGGGGTGGGGGTGGGGCGCGCGCGGGGAGCTTGGTGCTCCCCTGCCCAGAGAGAAGTATCAAAGGAAAATATATGTATATATATATATATGTTGTAAATTGGATGACCCTTTAACCAAGCTTATAAATGATCACATTGTCAAACATGACTCTCACATTGAATTGTAACATCAATCATGACTTCTACATTGAATGTAACTTGTACACTCTACATAACTTGTATTCAACTCTAATGTATAATCACTTATCCATGTATTGTCATGTAACTTGTAATCTTGTATGACATGAGACTTTGGTGTAACTTGCACACTTTGTGCAAGTACTTGTTCTCATCATGACTAAGGGCCTATATAAAGGGGTTCCTTCACTTGTAAAGAACACACCAATGTATGAATGAAATCTCTACATTCTCATCTCTAGCTCTCTTCTCTCTTGTCTCATCTTCTCTACTTATTCTAGTAGTTCTCAGTTTATACCTTCTATGCTTAAGTCTCTAGCAAGTCCAACTTAAGTTCTAGTTGGCTTACAACTTAATTTACAACACGTTATCAACACGAGCTTGCTCTAGCATTAAGGAGATCTTGAAGTTCAAGAAGGCTTGTTAAGGAGACAAAGCTATGAATGTATAACTTTTGTTATTTAAATAAGTTCAATTTATTTCTATATTATCATGGTTGCTTCCTTTTATTACATGCATCACTTCTATATGCATACTTTATTCATATACTATGCATTATAACGTCACCGATTGCGAAAGTATGCTCTGTAGTTGCGTCTTGTACGATCTTCTACATCAGAAATCAAAAGTCAATGTGTGACATATAGTTTTTCTCTTAAAACTACAAACGATTAGTTATTGTTCTATTCTTGATTTTATAATACAAATAATGTTATAAGTTTGAGTTGATAGTGGGTAAGCCTTGTCCCCGGTAAAGCTAAACATTGAAAAGGAGACGGGTTATCCCGTTCGAGGAGGCATGGTATTAAGTAGACTATTTCTCGCCACCCAACCTGGAGGTTGTCCCACCAACTCACACGAATAGTACATTTTGTTTATTAATGAATCAAGTTGTGAACATATATTTAATCATATGTTTTGTTTTTACATAAAAAGGGGAAAGCTATTTTATATTAAATTTATTTTCAAAATATTATTCAACCATAGTTGAACTTGTTGCCTTATTATATTACCGACAAGAGTTACTCGTCATGACAATTAGATACTATAATTTGTGAATAAAACATCTATGCAAGACTAAGTTGTGTTATACAAAATTTAAATCATTTGCCAATATCTCTTTAAAGATTTGAAAAGTGAATATTTCACTTTATATATCTTTTCACCATATGGAGTTATAAATATATAAATACCAAAAAAAGGTAATGCTACAAAAGCTCAAAATGAGCGGTTGAGTCTCAAGCTACAAAATTTAATCACTCAAATATTAATTATAATTCCGCAATTTTAATTACCTCTATGTTGAGGCTATGTGGGAATATGACTGATGAGACAATAAAAAGAAGGTCACGTGACCCGCCTCGATTTATTGCTGCAACAAATATCGAGTGCGCACGTCAATCCAATAAATATTAAAGATTGATTTTTTGTCTCATGGTAGCTGAGTAAAATAATGAGATATTATAAATATAATATCGGTCCCGTCCAATTAGTTCAGCTTCAAATTAAGAAGCATATGTTGCATATAATGATCATGATCGCAATAACAAATTTATGGACGTGGAAAATGTGAAAAAATGAGTAAAGGTCGTATTGACAATTCCACAAAAAATTGGAACAAAAGTGTTGCACCACTACAAATGGCAAATAATTATTGACAATGAGCGCTCATAATTGTGACATTTTTTGGTCATATATGAAAAGCTATTTTGCCTAAATATTATCATATATATACCAAAATATTTTTGTGACCTTTACCATGCCTTCAAAATCAAAGGCAAATATTATGAATTTCATCATTGAAAATGGCTCGATAAAACATGCACATCGACATGTGTTTAAATCGAGACCTAAATATGGGCGATGAGTTTATGTCTTGTGTATCGTGCTACATGCATGTACATTATAATATAAAAGCGAGTATTTCTCGAATTCGAACTTAGCGGAGGCTAATGTTCAGCAATATCCTGTACAACAATTTTATTGTTAATGTTTTGTTCAGAAGAAGTCTACTCAGAATAATAGAAAATTTATCTATATGAATATGATTTAATCTGAGTATAATATTCTCGGCTTTAACTTCTGGAATATATAAGGCATATTAAAACGAATGTCGTCATAAATCAAATGACATTTATAATGTGGATAGATCTATTTGATTATCCATAATCATCAATAATGCGAAAATATAATAAATTCGCACGGACATCCTTTATCAAACTAAATTTTTTTATCAGCTGGAGATTATCTCAAGGCAAATCAATAGGAGACTTATATTGACTTAACTCTCTATAAATCATATTATAAGATGTCTTGGATCCCTAATAGGGAATTTATTTATAACAAGTTTTGCTAATTGTCACTTTGATGAAGCAATTTTCCCACCATTAGGGAGAGATATAAGCCAATTCAAAAGGAATGACGTGAAATTGCTTGAAACACATCAAATTGCATTAAATTTGTTGTATTATGATCCATGTATAAATTAATATGAACTCAAAGTTCAAATGATCATTCCGTAGCAACAAGTTATGAATCAATTACTTGATGCAAGTACTATACACAAAAGAGTGACAATCATATGCTTCAGCATTAAATGGTTCATATAGAAAATGATGTTCATGTGCAACAAAATGCACAAGATGTCTCACCCATGTGAATATGAGGGGGAGAATCAAAATGAATTATTGGTCAGTGTATTGCACTCTTTTTTCCTTTGCTATGATTTTATCCCACTGAGTTTTCCTAGTAAGGTTTTTAATGAAGCAATCCTAACATTTTATACTCCATATAAAAAAAATAAATTTATGAGAGCAATGTACTCTTTTTCCTATACTAGATTTTTTTCCTACATGGTTTTTCTAGTAAAGGTCTTAATGAGGCATATATATATTCTCTCAAAGTGTATCAATGTGTTGCACTCTTTTCCTTAGCTATGGTTTTATCCCACTGGGTTTTCCTACCAAGGTTTTTAATGAGGCAATCAACAATATTATACTACAAATCTAGATTGAATGTAACTAGATTTTTTCTAAGCATGACTTTCTACATTGAATGTAACTTGTACACTCTACATAACTTGTATTCTTGTAACTCTACATAACTGTATAATCAATGTATCCTTATCCATGTATTGTCATGTAACTTGTAATCTTGTATGACATGAGACTTTGGTGTAACTTGCACACTTTGTGTAAGTACTTGTTCTCATCATGACTAAGGGCCTATATAAGGGGGTTCCTTCACTTGTAAAGAACACACCAATGTATGAATGAAATCTCTACATTCTCATCTCTAGCTCTCTTCTCTCTTGTCTCATCTTCTCTACTTATTCTAGTAGTTATTAGTTTATGCCTTCTATGCTTAAGTCTCTAGCAAGTCCAACTTAAGTTCTAGTTGGCTTACAACTTAATTTACAACAATATATATATATATATATATATATATATGGGGAAACGAAACAGAGAAGCAAAGTTTCTCTGTTTCGTTTCGATCCAGGGTAGGGGACGACCCCTGAACCGGGTTGAACCCTACCTCCTTTATTAAAAAAAAAAAGAAAAAAGGAAAAAATTGGTTTTTTAGAGAAAAAATTTAATATAAAATCCCTAGAAATTGGGAAAATTCAAAAAATTGAATTTTTGGACAAATTGATGAAAATTGAGGATTTTTGTGAAAAATGAGTATTTTGGGATTTTCTCAGGGATTTTTGTCCGGTATCTTTCTTGTAATGCGTGTTACTATACCCAAAAAATGACCAAAATTTAGAAAATTATTTTATGGTCTAGTCTAGGGTAATTTTTCGATTCTGAATCACAATTTGAAGTCAGAATTGGGATCCGAACATCCGAGGATATGATTCAGAGAAATCTCGGGGTTTTCGGGTCGAGGTTGGACCGAAAAATATATTATAAATTGGAAAATTATATTTAAGCCTAGACAACATAATTTTCGATTCCGAACAACAATTTTGAGTCAAAAATGAAATTCGTACATCTGATAATTTATTTTGGAAATATTTTAGGGGTTTTAGGATGCGAGTAGGGTAGTTGAATTGTAATTAATTGGAAAACAATTGTGGAATGGTTAGGGAATCTTATCAGAGTTATGAATGAATTGTAGGACTACAATTGGAATTTTGTATGGACTAGTTGACCGACTCGGAGCACAAAGGAGCTTTGGTATCGTTGTTATAAGGTTAAGTAAATCCCATGGTAAGTTTTACATTGTATGAGTATTTCTCGAATATATTGCATGCACAGTTTATCGCTGCATATTTGTTGATCACGCATTCACGGAAACGAGAGGAAGGAGGCCTTTGGGGGTTCCATTGGGTTCATTGGCTATATGTGTGGTAGGATGAACCCCGTGATGTTCTGCGACTGGGGTCACTTATCGTTGTAGACACTTGTTTAGGATGGATTGTGGTTGTGATGCTGGCCATAATCATACTCTACGGAGAGTCGAGGGCTTGGCTTCCCGAGGGACTTCCTCTCTAACTCATGAATCTTTATTACTGTTTACCCACCACTTTTGGAAGAGACGTCTTCTGATTGTGGTCGGTCAACATAAACAAGATGGATTGCATACTTATATATTTACGATTCCTTGCGATATGATTGGTTATTTAAATTCTTGGAATACTATGCATTTGGTTACTACAGGTGTACTAGGATAGTGTGGGATTCACTTATTTGACATTATCAAATTTTTTATAATTAGGTAATGACAGGTTCTAGCGGCGACAAGGGAAAGGAAAAGCTTTCTAGATTATTGGTGACTTGCTCAATTTCTTTCTCTCTATGTTTGTATTACTTTTGAATATAAAATAATGTAAAAAATGGGTTTTTGGGTTCGTATGAGGGTAAGATCTCTTTTGAAACTATTGAAATGGTTATGAGAAGGATTTGAATTATTTTAATGGTTTTAGGATGGATTGGAATGCCGAGGAGCTAAGGTATTGATGATTTAATAATTTTGAAAGTCTGAGTTAGGTTAGAATGAATGAATAGTTTTGTGGAATATAAATATATTATTATGGGGTGGATTGTGAGTCCTTCAACATTTCCACCAAAGCTGAGCAGGTTTGTTGAAGTTTTATGATGGCCGAGATTTCCGGTGTAGGTTTAGAAATATAGGAGATCTGGCGAAAGATTTTTATGTATTTTTGAGGATTATATAATTAATCTTAACTGAACTTTGCGGTACAAAATTCATTTTAGAATCCCTTTGTGGTTGATTTAGAATCGTATTTAATAAATACTTTGATAGATTTTTATTTCTTTATTGAGATTGAGGGTAAGGCTGCTAGATTATCAGAGGATTACGATAATCTAGGCCGGTCAGATTCCCTATTTAAGTGGGGTTTGACAATGTTGGTATCAGAGCCTAAGATTCTAAAAGAATCTTGTTGATTGAGGTTTAGTGAGTGATTAGTTGGGAAGTAACGTGATGGAACGGGGTTAAAAAGTTTAAAAAACTTTATGACTTATGTTATTTGTGTTTTATATTATCGAAATATCGATAGATATAGTTATGATGTCCACTTATAATACAACAAAAGCTGGATTAGGGATCTAGCGAGGATAATAGGGATCCACAATATGTGGATTCAAATACGTTTGAGAACTTGGCTATGAAGATGTTAGAGTCGATAAATACCTTACGAGCACAGGTGGCAGCTTAGGTATTTGTGGTTCAGGTGGCCCAGGAAGTTCCTAATGTCACTTCAGTCGCTCAAGAGGAGCTGACTACCATTGCAATTCGTCCGAGAGTTGAACCACTTATTGCAGTTTCCAGTTCAGACTAATACATTAGTTGATAGTGGAATATCACGGAAGAAAAGGCAAGAAGAGATTGACACTATGATATTGACGATTAAACCGAGCACTCAGTGAGAGGTTCCAGACAGGGCCAATACTTATGTGACTACACATGTTTTCAACACGAATCACGATGATATCAAGGTTTCATGGTATTGGGTTTTTGGGGTTACGCAGCGAAAAATTCAAAACAAATTTTGAAAAACCACAACAGATCGAAAATAAGTTCCATTAAACTAAATCTACGAAAGTAAATCAAACCTTATTCCGTGATTTTCTTTTGATTCTTCGATTTTCAAGACGTTCAAGTGCGCGTCCTCTATCAAAAATCCACACACGAACGGTAACCACAATTTAGAGTGCTAGCCCCAAGAGAGATTGATAAACGTTTTTTCTTTCTCTCCCTAAATCCAGAGAACTCAAAAGATTGTAAAACAAAATCTTATTTCGTTTTTTAGGGATCCACCCTTTATTTATATGTGTAGATAAGCCCTTACTTAAAATCTTATTCGTAATACAACTATTGTATTCACGCAGTTTAAGCAAATTACACATACGCCCTTATTAATAAGTTATCATATAACAAATCGTAAGGTCTTTTATGTTATGAATTTTATCATATAAAATTCATTACTCTGGACCAGTTGAAATTGTGCAAAGCCATTCTTTATGTGCGACCTAATAGGTTCATGCGACGTTGGCAGTGAACCAAAAACCATTTTGGTACACAAGTCATAAGCAATCTCTAGCAAGGCATTATGACTACCCAAGTAGCATGAATATCAACATCGATACAACCTAATTAATAACGTATATCATATCATTTTGTCGTGCGATATCCTTTGATTAAACATAAGACATGGAAAGTCACCCTTAATGTTCAATCGTACGAGTCTCGATCTTTAAGTAAACTGAAAAACATCCAAGTGACATTTATCATATCAATTCACATGGACTTGGCCATTATCAGTCTATCTTATCGAGGGATCCACTGATATCTCTCTCTATACGAGAGTGACAAATTTTATCTTGATTACACACCTTCACATATTATTCACACGGTAACCAATCACAATCTTTATAATTATCTAGTTAAAGACAACATTTAATTGTGTCAAATGATCATGCTCCTAATATTGAAGTATATGGTAATCTCAAGTTGAATGACTAAATGATATACCTATCATGAGTAACACCTATGACTTAATCCATGTGGTGTTCTCATGGCGGGTCGGTCCAGTATCTTATTCCATAATAAGTGCTCATGATCTTAATTCGTATCCTTATACGCATGATCATCACATGACCATCAATCAAGATTCACACTAGTCTTAATTCATTATAGTTCCCAGTATAATGACCGATTATGGACATTTATGATATTTCAACAAATACCCATAGATGTTACTATAAGGTAAACATGCAATCACTTATAATAAAACAACAAATAAAACCTCTATTTTATTAACTAAAATTATAAGATAAATAATGTTTGTAGATTGACCTAAGGCACATGCCCTAACACATGGAGTCAAGACATGGTTTCAGTTCTGAAGGTTAGAAAAAATTTTCTTTCAAGTTTGACCTTAAGTTCTTAATGAAAAGGAAAGATTTGAGGATTAGTTGAGATGATACAGACATGCTCAAGACAAATTCAATCACAGACTTTTCAGCCTTTAGCTCGTAGAGGCACACCTTAGTTGCAGAAGAGTAAAGGTATGGGTCGAGATTCTCAGGGAACAGGCCTCGAATCAGCGATGGACAGCTTGCTAGGAATCTTTTGTTGGTAGTAAATCTACAGTTGTATGTTTTGGGTGTGAAAAGTAGGGTCATATCAGCCGAGACTGTTCTTGGAATCTGAGTGTGATTATTTGTTTTAGGTATGGAATTAAAGGACATTACATGATTGCGTGTCCAGAACTTATAGGAGTGTCATCTTGTATGTCACAGACTCGAAGACATATTAAAAAATATGTTCATGTGGTGATGAACGAGATTCAGATGTAAATCATAATCTTGTCAAAGGTACGATTTCAGTTGGTGGTCGTGTGATGATTGAGTTAGGGTTAACTCCAGTGTGAGTCCCTATTAATCTTGTACTCAATATTGTAGTTGAGGATAAGAGGGATCCTCATTTTAATGTATGAGAAATGCGTTATTGAGATCTTCAGACACGAGATGACCATTAATCTTCGTGTGTTACAATTACAAGAGTTTGATGTGTTGTTGAGAATGGATTGTCTAGCCACTGAAGAAATGGAAGTTCTTGCCGAAATTATAGAATATAGGCAAGATCTGAAAATTAAACTGGAGGAGATTCTTGTGGATGTGAATTCTCGGACGTGTATTTTGATGAATTAACTGGAGTTCCATCTCTGATAGAGATTAGTTTTGTTATTGATTTGGTTTTTTAGAATTAAAAAAATAATTATTCCATCCTATAGGATGGTTTCGAAAGAATTGCAGGAGTTGCAAAAACAGTTGAAGGAGTTGATCGAAGTAAGGGTTTATTAACTGAAGTATGTCGCCGTGAGGCGCACATCCCTTTTGTGAAAAAAGAATGATGGTAATTTGAGGCTCTGCATTGATTATAGATAGTTGAACATGGTCATTATTTGGAATAAATATTAATTGCCTTAAATTGATGATTTGTTTGATCAACTGAATAGTGCCAAATTCTTTTCTAAGAATGATCTCCTTTATGGTTACTTAAATGTTGGAGAGATCGAGAAGATAGTGGGCAGAGACTGCGTTTAGTACCAAATATGGTTACTTTGAGTTTGTTATTATGTCATTTGGGTTGACTAATACTTCAGTGCTGTTTATGAATTTGATGCTGAGAGTATTGAGGCTTAATCTGAATCACTTGGTGATAGTGATCATTAATAATATCTAAATATATTCTAAGACTTGCGAGGATCATGAACATCCTCTTAGAGTTATTATCCAAACTTGGAAAAAATCATAAGTTGCACGCCAACTTTAGCAAATGCGAGTTTTTGTGGTCTAAGGTGAAGTTTTTGGTCGTGTGATTAGTACAAAAGGAATTTTGAAGGATTCAGAGAAAGTTAAGATAATCATTGGTTAGCCGGAACATATCAAAGTGACGGAGACACAAGTTTTCTGAGTTGGCTAGCTATTATTGTAGGTTTGTGAAAGATTTTCTAAGATAGTTGTGCCGATTACTAAATTAACTCAAAAAATGTTTCATTTGTTTGGTCAAATGAATGCGATGATGTTTTTTTGGGGAATTGAATAAACATTTGACTTCACCACCAGTTCTTGGATTACTTAAAATGGGGAAAGGCTTACAATTTATACTGATGCATCGAAGGTTGGTTTGGGTTGTGGGTTAGTGGTGAATAGCAAGGTGATTGTTTAGGCTTCTCGAAAATTAAAAATTCACGAGAAGAATTATTCTATTTATGATTTAAAATTAGCGGCGATTGTGTTTGTATTGAAGCTGTGGACATATGGTTGAAGTTTTACACTATTTTCAAATCAAAAGAGTTTGAATTATTTGTTCTCTCAAACAGAGTTGAATATGAGACAACGACGATGGTTGAATATTATCTGGGAAAAATTAATGTTGTTGCCGATGCACTGAGCATGAGAAGTGCTGAAACATTGCGTGCAACTAATCAATTGACTTATGAGTATGAGTTGCTCGAAAAGTCATTGTTATGATTTTATTAGAGACTTTTAAGGTTGATGATGAACCAACTTGTGCTCAGTTTAACGTACAACTCGTCTCTATTCAGGAAGCGATAGAGTCTTAACAACGTGATGTGGGTTGTGGAAAAATGTAAGGGTTTACTGATGACAATAATAATCCATATTAGGTTGAATCTTCATATTAGAGTTTGAGGTTTAGAGGCAGACTGTAGATTCCATCGATGACCGAGATTTGGGATGAGATATTGAGGGAATCTCATCGGTTTGAGATATGACATTCATCTTGGCAAAACCAGAATGTGTTATGATATGAGGCGATTGTATTGGTAGTCATGGATGAAAAATGATGTGGGAGATTATAGGTGGAGATGTGAGATTTGCCAATAGGTTAAGGCTGATAGGCGAAAACCTACATATACGTTACAACCACTTCCCATATTGTAATGAAAATGAGAACATATTGTGGTGGAATTTGTTATTCATCAGCCTACTTTTTGAGGGACACATGATGTGATTTGGAATTATTGTTGATGGACTGGCGAAGTTTGCTCATGTTCTTTCTATGTACATTTTGGATGCCTTTACATAGCTGAGCTTGGTTTGTTGGCGAGAGGTAGCTCGCTTGTTTGGAGTTTCGCTGATGATATTTCCTTATCTTGATGCTCCGTATACATCGGGGTTGTGGTAGGGCATACAGGGTGGATGGTCGATCGAAAGTGTGGATGGGTTGGAAAACAAGCTCAAGGTTTGTGTACTGGCATTTGGAGGTTCATGGGAAGAATATATATTTGTGTGTGAGTTTTATTGTAATGGCTGTTGTTAATTGTGTGTTGAAATGACTCCGTGTTAGGCATGGTAGGGGATACCTTGTCGATCCCTTACCGGTTGGGTAAAACCGGAGGATTTGATGGAGTTGTGGTCACAGATGATTGGAGATCACACTGAGGTTGTGCAACAGATTTGTAACGACCCAAATTAATTAAACTAGGATTAGCTTTAATCTCAGAGATTAACGGTCGTAATTCGAGCGTTACGTGGACAACTCGGTTGACTCGGATAGGAGAACAGAGAAAATATGTTATTTATGGATGGTGGTTATGTATATGTGGTGTTTAAAAAAATATTATTATTATATTGCTCCGCATGTGTGTATGTTGATATCGGGCAAGTTTGTGTGACGAGTGTTCGCCTCGAAAGGCATGTAAACGCGGGTAGTGAGTAGGCGAACTACGAGTGCACTGGGAAATTAGACTAATCCATGTCAAGATGACTAATTAATCAATTAAAATGGGTAATGTGACCATAGGCTAAGTTAATTCCAAATTAAAACAATAGGTTATGACATGCCTCGAAAAGCGTGTCGAAAAGCGGGGCATCGAGTACCGGGTAGTCGAAGGTTAGTGGAACCATAAGTTGGTTAAGTTTGATAAATAAAACACTAACCATATGTATTAAAATGGGCTTAAGTTAGAGTAATCAAATTAAAATAAATCAAGGCCTATAGTTAGTTAAATTAATTGGGAACTATAGGATTTGTCTAGAGATGTGCATGGACACATCTAAGAACCAGATGAGTAGAAAATTAGTGTCACATGGACTGAGTAAGTGAGAGTGAGTGGGCTAAGTGGCTAGAGGTGTGCCATTAGATAATCATCGGGATACGTAAATGCATGAGGATCAAGGGTTAGAAATAAACTCCACCTTAATATATAACATAAGTTGATCAAAAACATGCAATTGAAACCATTTTTCATTTCAACTTGCTGAAGAGGAGAGAAAGAGATTTGGAGCTGGAATTCAACTGTTTTGGAGTTCAATTGGAGGATTTAAACTAACGTAATCATCATTTCCATCATCTACACTTTCATTCGAACCAAATTTTGATCAATTTGATGCAAAATGGTTGTTCTGAGGCTGTTTTAGATGTTGTTGTTTGTTTACTGGATATTAAGAGTGTGTTAGATAGGTTTAAGTAGTGAATTTTGAAGGGAAAAACAAAATTCTCGACTTAAGAATTCTGTCACAGGGAATAGGTAGCGCGCTACCTAGAACGGTTAGCGCGCTAATCGTTATGGGTTTCCCAACTGTTCTTCAGGACGAAGAACGATAGCGCTACATCATTTCCATAGCGCGCTACTAGCACATAGCCCGTTACATGATTCACATAGCGCGTTTATGACATACACAAAACTGAATTTAAGGGCTGATTCGGGATTTTTGACTTAATACATATCCCAAACACCTACAAACATACTAAACATGTAAAATTAGACTTGAGGGGCTTAGGGGACTGTAGCTCGGGTATCGGGGAGCTAGTCGGGTCGGATACGAGAGTCTAGGGAAGTCGGAGCGCGGGTTGAGGTGCGTGAACCCATTGAGAATGCTTCACATAATTCATGGTTTTGATTTATCAAAATCGCATTTCGTGTGTGACTGCTAGTGGGCACACATGGGGTTTCTCTCCTATTTCGGTTTACGCCTATATTGGTTGTGGCTAAATCACTTGTACGGGTTACTTGTGTTTAGTGCTCGTGTTGATGGCAGTAGAATATATCTACGACTGTTGGGAGGGATTTAGGGTGTTCCCTTGACTTGAAATAGCGTCTGGAGGGGTTCATCCGGTAACTGAAATTGGGGTTTAGTCACTGTAAGCCTGTAAGTATATACATAGTTCCTATTCGATTTATCGATTACTGGCTGGTTAAGTTGATGTATGCTGTTTATTCATTTCACGCTACTGCTTTTGCTTGTCGTGTGCTGCCTACATTCATGGAGTATGACGTACTATTGTCTCATAGTTTATCAGTTTTAATTCATGAATATTGTGTGGACTTCTCTTGGGATTTTACTCACTGGACTCGTCACTATATTTGTTGGGTGACTGAGTGCAGATCCTTCGACGAGCAAAGGCAAGGGCAAGGAGGTACTGGGTGACTACCTTTGAGATTGTGGAGCCAGCTCGTATGTGATATTAGTATGTATTTATTTTACTTTTGTTGGGTTTCGGGGACCATATAACATTAATTACATGTATATGGAACATTTGTTATACTTATATCGCCTTGATATATACATGGTATCTTTTGCCGGGTTTTCCACTACTTAGGATTGTTAAATATTGCATAAGTTACTCATTAAAAGACTTCCGCTATAAAATTATAATAGAACTTGATGAATTAAGTAACTGGCTAACTGAATTATTAATACTTATGTAAAGGTTAGTTAGCGTAACTGTGATTAGTTGGAAATGTGTAAGCAACTTGTTAGGTCGCGAGGCGTCAAGGAGAAGTGGGCCATGACGTGGCAAGGTTAGTTGATGTGGGATGCAACGTGGCGGATAGTAAGGCGGTCTGGAATTTGGGGCAGTCACAGTTTGGTATATGCTTTATTTCTAAATTGGTTAAGTTTGTATATGCTCTTTATTCATTTCACGCTACTGTTTTTGCTTGTCGTGTGTTGTCTATATTCATGGGAATATGACGTATTGTTGCAAGGTGTTATATTCGCATGTTTCTTAGTTTATCAGTTTTAATTTGTATGGACTTCTCTTGGGATTTTACTCATTGGACTCGTCACTATATTTGTTGGGTGACTGAGTGCAGATCTTTCGATGAGCAAGGGCAACGGTAAGGAGGAACTGGGCGATTACCTCTGAGATTGTGGAGCCAACTGGTGTGTGATATCAGTATGTATTTATTTTACTTTTGTTGGGTTTTGGGGACCATAGAACACTGATTACATGTATATAAACTTTTGTTATAGTTATCTCGCCTTGATATATACATGATATCTTTTGTCGGGCTTTCCACTAATTAAGATTGTTAAATATTGCATAAGTTACTCATTAAAAGACTTCCGCTGTAAAATTATAATATGACCTGATAAATTGAGTAACTGGCTAACTGGATTATTAATACTTATGTAAAGGTTAGTTAGCGTACCTAGGGTGTGTAAGCAACTCGTTAGGTCGCGAGGCGTCAAGGAGAAGCGAGCCATGATGTGGCAAGGCTAGTTTACGTGGGATGCGACGTGGCGGGTAGCAAGGCGGTCTAGAATTTGGGACCGTCACAGTTTGGTATCAGAGCGAGGTTTCGAGGCAGCCTCGGGAATAGTTTAAAGAAATTGAATAAAACTTAATAAACAAACCTTAGATGTGGAAACCCGAATATCCTGACTTAGAATCCTAGTTGGGAAGCAACTTGAGTCGGGTAAGGATAGGGTTTATATACGCGTTATGTTTTTGATTGTATATATTATATACACGTATACGGAAGGTGATTTGGCGCACAATTTTTGATGCATATCACGATGGATGACTAGCCGACTCTACCTACTACGGATGTTGGACAGACGAGCGATCAGACTAGAAATGGGGGTTTGGACTCGACAGTAGCCCTACGATTTGCAGCTTACGATAGACAGTTTAAGCTATTGATGGGTATGATTCGTGCCTCGACAACAACAATTGCATCACTCACCGCCGCCCGGGTACAGAGCACGACTGAGACGACAACGATTCCATTGACTATTCATGTTATACCAATGCATGAGTGGTACATGAGACTTCAGAAGTGGTTGCTACATCGACCAAAACACCGATTGAGATGCCGACTGCTACATCGGCTCAAGCAGACATGTTTGAGACTTCAATGACGGCAGAGGTCAAGTTGATGAGGGAGTTCATCAAATTTGATTTCGGATACTTTCATAGAGGCGGAGACCTAGAGGCAGTTGGGAAGTGGTTGATTGCACATCGAATTCTACACAAGCTACCGTGGATTCAAGAGAGCATACAGGCTAGGATATCAGGGCATATGCTAAGAGGGGATGTTGTTGTGTGATGGACAGCGTATACATATACTCACCCAGAGCCGACAACATGGGCGAGTTTAGAGAGTTATTTTAAGATCAATACATACCCATGGAGGTGAGGTTGAGGCTGAGAGAGGAGTTACTAGCGTTGAGACAAGGCAGCCGGTCAGTGTTACAGTACATGGATAGATACCGGTACTTGATACAGTTTGCCACAAATGTCGCAGACACCGAGAGACTGCGGATTTATTACTTCGTTCGAGGGTTGATCGAGGACATAGCCAGCGCCATAGTTTTGTCCGGAGTGCAGACACTGCAGGAGACGTATGATAGAGCACTTACTTATGAGACACATCTAATGCAGAGGAACGACAGACGTTCATCTATTGAGTCGGAGGGACATAGTGGACAAAGTTCTGGGGAGAAGAGACCGAGAGACCGGGATGATAGAGATGATAGATGGTACGGTCGAGGCCATAGGGATGATGATCGGGCAGCCATAGCGTATGTTGTACCTGCATTACCAGCGTCGCCGCAGAGACAGACTCAGGACAAGGGAGGCAGAGACCGGAGATCACAGGGTCAAGGCCAGATGTCAGGGAGTCAGCGAGCAGGACCATAATGAAGGATCATATGTTAGCGATGTGGACAAGAGGGTCACGTCGAGAGGGGCTATTCACAGAGATTGGCGATTCCAGCAGTGGTGACACCGGTGCAGACTCGAGAGCCGGTGCATGTGGTGACTAAGCCAAGCCGGGAGACATCCCAGCAGTGGGTTCAGGGTACGTGATTTTAAATTCTTAATAATTATAGTTTAAGGTGTATGCATGCAAAGTGATACGATGGTAGATTATAGTGGTACAATGGTAGCTTATTGTGTTATGACATGGGATTATCATGGTGAGTACGGATAGGTCGTGGCATGACATGGGATTGTCATGGTGAGTACGAATAGGTTATGACATGACATGAGATTGTTATGGTATGTGATGGTTGGTTAGGACTATCATGTTGTGATAGATGATAAGAGAGGTTTACAGTTATTGGTGTTAGGTAACTGGATTAGAGAAACTTGAACACGAAAATCGAACTGAGAGTGGGTTGCGGAGATGTTGAAAGAGAGTGGCTGGTCTTGACTACCTCGGCAACATGCGCCTATGTCTCAGGATAACACTACGTTCCCTGCTATGGGAGTAGTAGGGTGTTCGAAGGACTATAGAAGGCGACTATCAAGGTGTGAGGAGTAGTCACACGAGGATATGATAGTTACACAAGAGTATAGTCGAGATTTAAATTTCGAGGAGGAAATTCTCCTACTTGGGAAGAATTGTAACGACCCAAATTAATTAAACTAGGATTAACGTTAATTTCGGAGATTAACAATCGTAATTTGAGCGTTACGTGGACAACTCGGTTGACTCGAACACAGAACCGAGGAAATATGTTATTTATGCACGGTGGTTGTGTATATGTGGTGTTTAAAAAATTATTATTATTATATTGCACCACATGTGTGTATGTTGATATCAGACGAGTTTGTGTGACGGGTGTTTGCTTCGAAAGGCGTGTCAACGCTGGTAATGAGTAGGCGAACTACGGGTACACTGGGAAACTAAACTAATCCATGTCAGGATGACTAATTAATTAATTAAAATGGGTAATGTGACCATAAGCTAAGTTAATCCAAATTAAAACAATAGGCTAAGGCGTGCCTCGAAATGTGTGACGGCCCTGCCGCCCTGGGGTGACGTGTTTCCATGTCCGGCAGCTGCCCGTCCTCTTCTTGTCTCGTAAATCGTGTCCACGTGTGTATTATCCGATAAATTAGTAAATTATCCTTATATTCTTTATCCATTCTTTGGGAATCTAACTGTTTCAACTGTTACTTAGTTGACAATTTATTGAGATCTTAACCATACAAGTGGGTTGTATCTTACAAATTAACATATTCAGCGGAAGTCTTAATATATACATGTACGGTGTCATCTCAAGTCTCCTAATACTCAAATTATATAAAATATCAAAAATAAACACTTACAAGTAGGTCATTGACTGCGGGCAATCATATATAGTCGCCTAGAATCCCCTTGCCCCTACTGGTACTAGGATATGCACTTAATCATTACAAAAAGACAAATATCGAGTACAGTAAGTAAAATCCCAAGGAACTCCTCTGAGCATTCATATAATAAAGTAAAGGAAATGCAAGGAATGTTGTCAAGTAAACATGCAGAATATAAAACAAACAACTGTAAATTGCTCATCGCATGAATAGACAACAGACAAGCTAAAAAATGTGTGTGCTCACTCCATATGGATTATATTGTACTTCGAGTCACCAAGTTCCCACCAGTGGTCGCGTCCAACTTGCCCGACACTTGGTCCCTCGCGGCGCTGGCCAAATCCGCTGAGTCACTGACACGTGCACCGAGGTCAAGCTTAGGTCGCCATTCGCTAAGGGCTAGGTCACACGTGCTACAGTCCAGTGCATCATGAACACACAACCAGGAAATCCGGGGGAGTAACCTCAACCCATCTCCAAGTAACCGGATAGAATGATGAACAACAAGGAATGATAGAAATGAAATGTACAACATAATAAATACTCAGTATCTTTCAGTTGGGTTTTACAAACCTCACACCGCTCTCCGACCTCCCTGGACTCTTGTACTCAACCCGACAAGCTCCTCGACACTGAGCCTCGGTCCACTAAATCCTCGAAGTCCTTTTTTACAAGCTTAGGTTGTTTACATAGTTTTAGTTATGTATTAAACGAAAATCCCCAAAACAGCCATTTATAATCTATATTCATCTGTCATTAGCGCGCTAATATGGTCTACCTAGCGCATAGATTGAGTTATCACGCTAAAGGGGTGTACCTAGTGCGCTAGATGGAATTAGCGTGCTAGGGAATTTAACTAGCATGCTACTATTCTTCATTTCGAAGAACTATTGCACACCCAGGACGATTAGCGCGCTAATTCTTTTGGGACATAATTCTCAATTCGAGAATTCTGTCATAGCCCTCTCAATTAGCTACTCTAACTGGTTTTACACACTCTCCTCATCAAAATAACTTCAATACATCAATTAGAACACTCCATATCATTCAATTAACCCAATTTTCTCCAATTTCATGCATACACCACATTTTCTAATCTCATCAAAACCATCAATTCTTATTAAACCAGTGGTAAATTCCATATGAATATGATCTAATAATATGTAATACATCAAGGTTTCATAAAAAAATCGAGGTTTAACCATCAAATCCGAATTCACTCAATTCAATCAAAAATGGGTTCATTGGAGAGTGGAGGAGATGAAGATGATGATTACCTTGATTTGAGCTTTTGATTTGGCCTCTAATGTGTGAATTCCTAGCTCGAATTATCTCCCTCTCCCTGGTTTTCTCAGATTGCATGAGAAAAAATTGAGTGAATTGATTAAAAACTCCACTAAGTCCCGTATACATATATATTTTATAAAGATTAAGCGTGCGTTCATATCTTGAGGATTATCTTGTGGTGTATAAACATGCTGTAACACACTCCTTAATGACATCAATATCACACTTATCTCCTAGTACTACTCATTATGATCATTTAGGTATTCATATCATGGTCTTCATTATTTAGTGTAAACTATAGGCTTAGCTTATTTAATTGATGCACATTACATTAAGCCTTACAAAACCATATGGTTAGTGTTTTATTTATCCAATTTACCCATCTCATGGTCCCACTAACCTTTGGCTACCCAGTATCTGGTGCCCCGCGTCTCGACATGTATTTCAAGGCACGTCATAGTCTATTATGTAAATTTCAATATAGTTAGCCTATGATTACATTACCCATTTCAACTTAATAACTTTGTCATATTTAAGAAAGTTTGTTGAGTTTTCCTAGTGTACCCATACTTCGCCTCTCGATACTCGCGTTAACACGCACTTCGAGGTGACTACCGGTCATACACCCTCGCACGCTCTCATTATTCAACATACACACATGCAATGTGTTTAACAAATAACTTAATAAATTGCATCGCAAATAAGCCATCCAACACACAATTTAACTAGTGTACCTAGGTCGACATGTGTCCTAGCCTACTCGCGGCGTTCACATGGATCTGAGCTGACGTCCATGTCTGCAATTACAATATAAATAACGATATTAATAAAACGGGCCGTTACATAATGCGTGTCGAGAAGCGGGGCACCGGGCATCGGGTAGTCGAAGGTTAGTGGAACCATAAGTTGGTTAAGTTTGATAAATAAAACACTAAACATATGTATTAAAATGGGCTTAAGTTAGAGTAATCAAATTAAAATAAATCAAAGCCTATAGTTAGTTAAATTAATTGGGAACTATATGATTTGTTTAGAGATGTGCATGGACACATCTAGGAACCAGATGAGTAGAAAATTAGTGTCATATGGACTAAGTGAGTGGGAGTGAGTGGGCTAAGTGGCTAGAGGTGGGCCATTAGATAATCATCGGGATACGTAAATGCATGAGGATCAAGGGCTAGAAATAAATCTCACCTTAATATACAACATAAGTTGATCAAAAGCATGCAATTGAAACCATTTTTCATTTCAACTTGCTGGAGAGGAGAGAAATAGATTTGGAGCTGGAATTCAATTATTTTGAAGTTCAATTGGAAGATTTAAACTAAGGTAATCATCATCTCCATCATCTACACTTTCATTTGAACCCAATTTTATGAGATTTTGATCAATTTGACGCAAAATGGTTGTTCTAAGGTTGTTTTAGATGTTGTTTGGTGTTAATTGGATTTAGAGAGTGTGTTAGATAGGTTTAAGTAGTCAAATTTGAAGGGAAAAACAGAATTCTCGACTTGAGAATTTTGTCCCAGAGGACGGGTAGCACGCTACCTAGAACGGTTAGCGCGCTAAACGTTCTGGGTTTCCCAACTGTTCTTCGGGATGAAGAACGGTAGTGCGCTACATCATTCCCATAGCGCGGTACTAGCATTTAGCGCGCTACACGATTCAGAAAGCGCGCTAACAACAAACAGAAAATTGAATTTAAGGGCTGATTCATGATTTTTGACTTAATACATATCCCAAACACCTACAAACATACTAAACATGTAAAATTGAACTTCATGGACTTAGGGGACTGTAGCTCGGGTATCGGGGAGCTAGTCGGGTCAGATACGAGAGTCCAAGGAAGTCGGAGCGCGAATTGAGGTGCGTAAATCCATTGGGAATGCTTCACTGAATTCATGGTTTTGATTTATCGATATCACATTTCATGTGTGACTACTGGTGGGCACACATGGGGCTTCTCTCCTATTTCGGTTTGCGTATATATTGGTTGTGGCTAAATCGCTTGCACGTGTTACTTATGTTTAATGCTCATGTCAATGACAGTAGAATATATTTACGACTGTCGGGAGGGATTTAGGGTGTTCCCTTAACTTGAAATAGCGTCTGGAGGGGTTCATCCGGTAACTGAAGTTGGGGTTTAGTCACTGTAAGCCTGTAAGTATATACGTGGTCCCTATTCGATTTATCGATTACTGGCTGGTGTAGGTCAGGGTTTTCTCATGATTATACAGATGTTTACCGATTTATGATTTATTTCTAAACTGGTTGAGTTGGTATATGTTGTTTATTCATTTCACGCTACTGCTTTTGGTTGTCGTGTGATGCCTACATTCATGGGAATATGACGTACTGTTGTCTCGTAGTTTATCAGTTTTAATTCATGAATATTGTGTGGGCTTCTCTTGGGATTTTACTCACTAGACTCGCCACTGTATTTGTTGGGTGACTGAGTGCAGATCCTTCGACGAGCAAGGGCAAGGGCAAGGATGTACTGGGCGTCTACCTCTGAGATTGTAGAGCTAGCTCGTGTGTGATATCCATATGTATTTATTTTACTTTTGTTGGGTTTTGGGGATCATAGAACACGGATTACATGTATATGGAACTTTTGTTATATTTATCTCGCCTTGATATATATATATATTATCTTTTGCCAGGTTTTCCACTACTTATGATTGTTAAATATTACATAAGTTACTCATTGAAAGACTTTCGCTGTAAAATTATAATATAACCTGATAAATTGAGTAATTGGCTAACTGAATTATTAATACTTATTAAATGTTAGTTAGCGTAACTAGGGTTAGCTGGAAAAGTGTAAGGAACTCATTAGGTCGCGAGGCGTCAAGGAGAAACGGGCCATGATGTGGAAAGACTAGTTGACGTGGGATGCGACGTGGCGGGTAGTTAGGCGGTCTGGAATTTGGGGTCGTCACAAGTGTGACGGCCCCAGCTCCACAACCTAAACTGGGCCCCGCCCGGCCTAGACTTTCGTGGACCCTAAGTCAATCCTCGCGACTTCAACGCAAGCCTAGTCGCCTTCATAACCATTTATCATTACATTTTTAGTGAGTTATTAATTCCTGAAATTCCTATTTTGACGTGTTTTGACTTCCGGTGATTGTTTTCGATCCCGTTTTCCACCAAATTGAACCAAACTCTCGAGAAAATAGTCCATTTTAATAAAATGTCCAAAATACTAGTTTTGGTCACGCCAAAACCACAAAAGTCTTAACTTCGTCCATGACATACCCAACTCTCACAAACCAATTATCTTGCCATGTTTAACCAAGCTTACACCAAATTAAACCCAATCTCAACCTCGACTACTGCCAACTGACACAAAACTCGAGGTAAGATCCACATTTCTGAAATTAATTATTTTAAATTGTTCAATCTTTTGTATAATAAATAATACAAGCATCACACAAAAATAACATACCTCGGTGTCTACACCCGAGATTTGAGCATACGGATCAAGACGAGTTGATCCCACATACGACCCTGACATGGCACGAGTTAGATTTTTTTAGGGTCCTTACAACAAGATTCATCTAAGATTGAAAACGGCTCATGAAAGATACAAAGATTATTATGATCTCTATCACCAGTTTGTGATATATAGTGAAGGAGATTGGGTGTATTTGAAAATCTCCTCTTGCAAAAGCCGTCATAGGTTTGGACTGAAAGGAAAGCTCTTTTTTTATTTATATAGCCATTTGGAATTGTGAAATGAATTGGAAAGATTGTGTGTGAACTAACATTAACACCTACATTAGTCAGAGTTGATGACATATTTCACGTATTTATGCTCAGGCGGAAATAATCTGATTCGCATCATAAAGTTGAATGGAATCAGTTTGATTTGCAGGGTGACGTGTTGTTTGAGGAATTACTTGGAAACGAGAAGTGTGTATAAGAGATCATTTTTTTGAAATCTTTTGAGACCAGTTAAATTTGGTTCAATTTTAATTTCGAGGACGAAATTCTAATTAGTTGGGAACAGAGCGCCGCTAATTATTAGAAAATTGGCACCCCACCATTTAATGAAGGCACCCAAGCTTAATGTGGGCACAAACCGATTTACCTAGGGCACCCAAAAATTAGACCCGAAATACCTAAACTACCCCTCGCGTGGAAATCCATCCGCACCCCACCACCCCCAAAGACCATCTTCACCGCCCGGACTCCAAGAACCCGTTTTGTGTGAACCGACCAAAGGAGAGGGATCTCCGAAATCGTGTCTCCCGTGTCTCGCCTTGTGTTTCTCCTTCGTTTTACGGATTTTTTGCAGCTCGTAGGTCGTGGTGTGAGCCGATTTCGTCTCCAAGTTAGGGTTCTGTTGAACATCGTCGAACACACATCATTTGCGCGAAATCGGCCGTTTGAAGGTACGTTTTTAGTGTAAGTAAGTTACATTTGGTAGAGTAGTTGTGATTTACAAGTGGTGGTTTGTTCAATAGTTAAAAAATTGGGAATTCGCGGTTCTCGCCACACAAAGCCGAGAATGTGATAACTCTCGCCAAGCATGGCCGAGAGAGAAGCTACAATGCGGGGAAGTCGAAGTCTCGCCACAAAGGCCGAAAAGCTCACAAATGTCTCTGCTACGCAAGGCCGAGAGTACTCTGGTATCTCTCGCCGAGACATGACGAGAGCTACAATTAGCGATAGGTAATGTGGCGGCGGTGGTGTACAACCGAGAATTTGGTCATACTCTGTGTAGTACCATGGCGAGAGTGTTAGAGTAGGCTCGGCGTGATTGGCCGTGAGAAAGGCGAATTGAAATGGTGAACACATCGCGGTGGTGTACAACCGAGACCGTTTCATTGGACTCGGTTGTAGACCGTCGATATATCGAGGAATTGTCTGGCCATGGGTGACCGAAAATATGTGTTGTTTCACGAACCCGCTTGACCGAGACATCGAAATGGGTGAATTTGAACAAATTTTTTTGTAAATTTATTTTGGGATCTGTTCCATGCGCTTATATGTCGTAATTTATTCGTGTATGGCTCGTCCGGCTACCGACTGGGGGAGAGGTTGGAGCCGAGGTCCCGAGGCCTAACCGGGGCGAGGTGGCCGAGACCCCGCACAAAGATCGTACCTGAAAGAGAAAGAGAAGGAGAATGAGGATGTTAAGGGCAAGGCGAAGGTAGATGGCACTCGTGGAAGGATACATTTGCACGATGAGGGTTCGACCCTCGATGCCGGCGACCCGAGGATCTTGTTGTTGCCGTAGGTGAAGAGGAGGGGCATGCATCGAGTGTAGTAGCAAGTGACTCTTCGTAGGCGGGGAACACGAAAGAAACCGATCGTAATGTGGGCGGGAGCAGAGTGGTGGAGCCGGCCATGATGAAGGAGAGCCGTAAGTGCTCGTCGAAGCGCGTGCTCCATTCCCCTGGGTCCCATAGACGGGCGTTGTTGAAGAGCTTCAAGGATCATGTGGCTTTGAAGATTTGGCGCAATGAGGTAATTTCAAATTCATTGAACGATTAACTTAACACTCATGGTCTTCACATAATGACGAGATGTTTTTACATTTGCAGAGCGCCCGTTCTTAAGTGTATCAATCACGAGCTCAAATAGCGGAATGGGATTTACAATGTGCCACCCGACACTATGACTTCGAGGATTATTCAGTGGTTCGGGGTTGAATACGCTCGATAGATCGCTTCATACCGCAAGGCCAACAAGGAGGTTATCTCTCGCATTTGTGGAGCGGTGGCAGCAAATGGAGACGAACACATTTCACCTACCTTTTGGTGAAATGTCTATCTCATTGAGGATGTCGCCTTCCTCCCGAAGATCCCCGCGACGGCAAAGTTGTTGCAAAGGGAGAAATTTGCGAGGTACACGGAGGAATCTCGCTCGACGCTATCAAGATGGTCTCGAACCTACTGGGGTTAGCGTCGAGAGGCCGAGGAGGAGGTGAATATCGCAGGGGCTCACAAAGGCGCAACCATTGGTCAAGAGTCGACGGTGCCCCAAAGTGCCGGTGAGAGACCCGTAAATTTTCCTCCCGTGGAATGCACCGCCCGAGCGTACTGCCGTACTTGTTGTCCCCGCACTCTTTTTGCCGATAAGAGTGGGTCTCGGTGTCGATCGCGCCGCCGAAGCTTCGAGGACTCGGACGACGTAGGAAACTACGCATGGGGTGCGCCGCGTTGGCCTACTTGTATCGACACTGGGGTCCGCCACGAGACCGCAAGTGTCTCGTATTGCCGGCTACCTCACATTGCTTGAGGTATTTTAGTGAAATAGACTTAATTTTCATTTTGTATTTCAATTAGGCCAACTTGCAATGGTGGACTAACTAACATTGTATGTATTTGCAGTGGTCAGGGTACGACCATTTCAAACTTGGTCCGCCACGCCCAATGCGAAGTACATGGACTACGTGCACCCTCGTGTCTCCGTATGGATTCAAAAGCACGAGACGATTGCGAATGTTGACAAGTTAGGGGCCATTAGGAGAACCTTGGATAGGTTGCGACCAAGTGAGGTGAGATGGTTATCCATATCCTCTCGATGATTGATTTTTCTTGGTTATTTTTTTTGCTAACAATGGTTGTTGAATTTTTACTAGGTCACTGGGACCCATATGTGAATTTAAGGGAAAATGGCGTTGTGCAAGCGATGGCCTTTTACAAAGGGGAAGATCAAGTACATGGATGTGGTGGAGCCCTACCACCCGAGAGGATTCTCGAGACAGCTTTGGCCATGTGCAATCTATACCGCATCCTCCGTACCGTCCATCGGAAGCACACAGAGGCCCATCTCGCGAACAAGTACTCCGTCAAGTATGGGTTCGAACAAGACAATTGGGAGCGATGGAGGAACCATGTGTCGGCGCCCGAAGTTCGGGGCGAGAAGGCAAGATTTGAGTTTTTGGCTACACCAGTACTACCCGCCTTGGTTCGTCAAAGTGTCTCATCCCGTTATCACGAATCCGAGCTTTGAGGACCTTGAAATGGTCGCCACAACCATCGCATAAACGAGCTACTTGAGGTATTGGAATGATTATATGTATTATGCATTTATTATTAATTCCGATATGTTTTACATCGACAAGAACCCGAATTTTTTCATCAACGTAATAGGCGAGCGCTGGACGCGGCGTTGCGATGGATGGACCTCCCGCCGGAGGCGTGTACGATCGAGCCTGGCGAGGACCATTCTCGAGTGACATGGTCAACTTTCTTTCTGGGAGGAGTATAAGTCCCACCCCCACGAGTACGACTCCGGCGACCGCCACCGCACAACCGCAACATCCGCCCTACCGAATCAGCCCGAGGCATTCCCGCCATGGTAGCACTACCACACCCTCCACACCGGCCACAGCTCAGACCGCCACGGCCGATGCTCGCCCTCCGAAGAGAATGCATGGGAAGGAGTATCGAAGGAAGAATATGAAAAAACCCAAGCACTGACCGGCCGAGAATGGAGGGATAGACATTTGTATGACATTCTATGAGTTTTATGATTAAATGAGTTTTTATGAGAGTTTGTAATGTTTAATGAGTACTTGTTGGGTTGCGATTATATGGTGCGTATGGCTACCTCACATTTGTATGACAATTTTAAATGTTTGATGACTACCTGTTGCCTGTTGACTACATTTTTATGACAGTTTATAATGTTACATTGCCTATTGTTTTATTTTGGTTGTAATTTGTTATCGATCCTAGTTTTTTCGCTTATGAGGGTGTCTCGGTCAAGCAGTGGCCGACACTCATGTCCAATTTTCTGCATCGAACAACCGATACAAATGCATGATGCACGGCCTTGACTCGCCGTGGATGTACCGTTGCCGCATTTAAAAATGTGTCTGCTACTCATGGCCGAGAAGCCATGAGTAATGTCGCGCATAGGTCGACGATAAGAGGCAATTTCGGATTGCGCAAAGGAGCCTTGGCCGTCAATTATCGGTGGTGTATGACCGACACATTACCGTACGTCTCTGGCCATCCAAGCATCGAAACGTCTGCTCCAAAGAACAAGTTCCAATTAACAAGACAACTAACTTTCCAATTTCCAATCATCAAACTATACAACAATACCCGAAAGGTAGGATAAATTCACTCATTCTATATCCATACCACTTGACAAATAACTTTCAAAATTAGTAAATGTACAACCAACCAAATTTAACTGCATAAGTTTTAACACTACTGTACCCAAATCTACAATGGAAATGGTGGCATCAAGTAGAGTTGCAATGGGCGCGATGTCTCGAAAGACGAATATATCACGCCAACCTTTCGCACTATCCTCAACATACCGGCCCCACGGGGGTATAAGGATGGCAATGGTGCATTCATGCTCAACTTCACCTCAAAGTGAACAAGATAACATGATCATATTGTCTTGAAAAAAAAAAACAATTCAACAAAGTTCGTATCACTTACCCTAAGCCAATGTATATTCCCGTCATTTATCATGGCAATGACAAATCTGTTGCGCGCTGGACGGTGGAGCACTACGTAGAGGTAGAAATGTGGAGGCACTCCCATGCGAGAGGTTGACGAGAACCACATTGAATGCAAGTGGCTACCAACAAATCCATGTCCGGAAGTGTCAACCATTCTTGGAAAGATGCACCAACTTGATTCTCTCAAGAATGCACAACAATCTTGACACTCTCGTAACTCGAGCCTAGCAATTCCCGCCAAAGGTTTTCATGCCCGATAATCTCATCATACATCCTTCTACTGACAATCCTCCACCCGTCTACATCGGCAAGTCCAAGCCCGTACGCAACACACCTATATCCACAATTTCCATCTAACACATCGATGATGCCCTCAACATGTGGCAACCAATCCGGTTGTACGCAATGACCATAAGCCATGTTAGTTGCACTTTGGGCGCGTCGACCGGCACGACGCATTTTAGGAACAACTTTACTTTTCTTCTCCTAGAACCGGAGGCCTCCCGAGTCGATAGCACGTACTCAAATTCGCTCGCAAACGTCTCGTAGAAGAATCGTCACCATCGTGTTTTCTCTTCAAGACCCCGTGTCCTCCCTTTTGTCTTAATTTTTGCCGGCGCACAACACCCGGTGTAGACGAAGGTCGACTAATCTCCCCGAGCCGCCGAATAATCCCGAGTCGATCGTCCTCATCGCAAGCATGAAACTTTTCCAACACCCGTTGAATCTCATCGTGCACGTTGTACCCAAATGTCCACCGGATTCTCGTGTATCATACTCAACTTTCGCCAAGAACATTGATGTCCTCGAGAGGATGGGCGACCCAAAGAAATATATGATGGTTTAGCTCATGTGCACATGGAAGGCCATGTGTGGTGCGTATCTCGCAACCACAACGAGTGGAGTCGTGACCAACATCCTCTCCACGTGTCAATTCATTTCTAATTAGCCTAAGCGCCCGTTGAGAGACATAACCACGCAATCGTCGATACAACTCATCAATGTACTCATGTTGGACGACATTCAAACTTAGCTCAAACGATGCCTTGATATTGTTGTGTTGGATTCTAAGGAGGCCATCAACCACATTCCACAGAGTCTCAAAATTGGCCTGACTGTTACCAAGGTGTAGCTTCATAATAGAATGCGCAGACTCCACCCTCTCGCGTTGTCGTTTCCCCAAAGTGCATAATTCTATTTGTCCAAGCGAGACAAATTTGTCCTTGTAGTTCTTTAACCATGTGTTGTCCAAGTACTCCGTAACACCCTTTACATTCCCAAACTCACAACGCAGTCATTCACCCTAACTTCGAATAAGGCCTCCGAGTTGGCATACATCACGCTCGTCCACCTATCCATAAAACGCGCAAAACCATCGTTCTCCCCAAACATCTTCTTAGTCTTGGCCAATACTACTTTGTTGATGTGCCAAGAGCAAAGGAGGTGAGACGAGGTCGGAAAAACTTCTTCTACGCACTAATAAGGGCTAACTCCCTATCTGGTAACGAACACGTCAAAGCTTAGGCCACCCATCCAATATGGATCTCAAGTTCTCAAGTGCCCAAACATAATGCCCATGACTCTCTCGATGATAAGAATGCGAACCCAACGAGAACGTCAAGTGCGTAGAAGTGATGCCAACAATCTCCAACAAAGGCATTCTACCTATTTGTCTTGTACGTGCAATCCATCAAAATAACCGACGGGAAACACCTTACCAACTTTATCGAGCCTGATGTGACCAAAATAACTCAAAGACAACATTCGTAATGTAATGCTTCCTATGCCATGACAAACCACTTATTCTTCTCCAATATGTGCAACAGCTTGTTGCATTTGAGTCCTCCCACCCGCATCCTCATTTCGACTTTTTGTCTTGCATTATATATTGTCCTCATTGTCGATACGTTTCTAACGTCTCTTTGCTTCAACGTATTTAGATGTCTCTTGGCTTCACATTCCCTTTGTCATTTGCACTACAACTTCCCGCTCCCCTTATCCAATCTACCGCAAATGAATGGTCCGTCCAAGTTTTTTGCGGGCTCGTGATTGTGCCTCCCACATATAACAATGTTGATATACCACAACGAGTCAAGCATTTTCCTTTACGTTGATAAGGAAAGGGCACATCCACATTTCTTGGTACCAGCAGGGTCCTCGCCGTTTCCTCTTCTTCTTCATTTCTTGGTTTCGAAGCAATTTTTGCCGCTTTACCCTTCCCAACTCTTTGTGACATTCCCCTATAAGTCCCCGACCTCTCACAGCAAGTTTCACCCTTCCCCGCGCTTAATGCCCCGGCGTCGTAGTGCTTTGTCACTAGCACAAACATGTTCTCACGCCTATCATTTGAACCCATGAAACCGCCGCTTCTCTAGTCGGGGAATGGCCCACAAGGTGTAAACGTGTCCGTGTATTCTGGAAATAGGGTAGAAACCGCATTACCTCGCAATACAAACAAGGTAACATTATAATCAACCGAAATGTACAAAGACAATCACAAAAACATCCCAAAAAACAAAGTTCTCGTAGTACAGTCCGCAACTTTCTTCAAAGTCTCGCTCACGAACGACCGAGAGTTACCGAATACTCTCGATTTTACCGTTCCGCGACCTACGTATACCTATCGTTCCTATATGACCGAGACGTAACCATACATCTCGGTCCCGCGAGGCCGAACAATCGCGCACCCGTACATTAAACTTCTGATAACCGCAAAAAAACACAATAAATTTGCAAAATTACCTCTAAGTACGACCTCCTCTCGCACCGAAGCATTACAAACCTCCATTATATAAAGGGAAACAAGTTCGGATTTGAAGAAATTACCAAACCCTACTATGACAAACAAATCATCATTTTCACAGCTTATACACAACTAAACAGCTTCTAAAAAACACGAATATGGTTGTCAAACATTGTTACCTCGTCGTCGATGATGTCAATCCGCAAGAATCGATCAACGCCGCCAAATGCAATGTGGCTTTGTGGTTCAACCTTGTGGTGGGGTGCCTTTTTTCTTTGTCAAAATGATTTCTGGGGGTTTGAATCAATATATATACAAGGGCAAAATGGTCTTTTCCACTTTTGCTGAAATTTTTACAAAAACTTTGGGTGCCTTCATTAAATGGTGGGGTGCCCTTAGCGGCGAAATCGAACATAGAGGCCACTGTTCATTCTCTTCTTCTCTGTTTCGATTCTCTCTCGTCTATATCTCTCCCTCTCTCGTCTCTCTCGTACAAAATCTCCCTCTCGCTTCTCTTTCTCTCTCGTTACAGTTGTTTGGAGTTGTTGAAGTGGGTTGACAGTGGTGTAGATCGACTGGTGAAGGTAATGGAATTTTAAAATTTTCTTCTGTAAATCTCAATTTTTTGGGGACCGGGGTGCCGTTGTTTGTTGTTGTTGTTGGTCAGTAAGGTGAGGAGGAGGAGAGGATCGATGAAATTCAAAAAAAGAGGATCGATGAAATTCGAAAAAAAAAAAAAAACACACACACATAGTGAAACCGGATTACAGTGAGGTAGTTTTGTGAATTCGATGAAGAAGAAGATGATGTTGGGAGGGGGTGATCCAGGGAGGAGGCGAGAAACAAGGGTGGGGTGGTGGTGTTTCGATCCAGGGGAAAAATTGTTTGAAGTGAAAAAAATTAATATAAAATCCCTAGAAATTGGAAAAATTCAGAAAATTGAATTTTTGGACAAATCTGTTGTAAATTGAGTTGGAACTTGCTAAGAACTAGAGAAGGAAAATAGAAGACTAAGAACTTCTACTACTACAAACTACTACTACAAAGGAAAAGAGAAGAAATGAGATAGTTGGAATGAGAAGTTTTCATTCAACTTGGTGTGTGAATTACAATGGGGTTTGCACCCTTTATATAGGCCATTTGGTGATGATGATAATTGTACTTATACAATGTGTACAAGTTATACATATACCACAAGTCATACAACACATTACAAGCAACATAGACAATACATGGAAGAGTTGGTGTACATTGGAGATGATTACAAGTTACATGACAATACATAGACAAGCGGAGGTACTATTAAGTGAGAAATACAAGTTACATGACTACACAATATGTTGGTGTACATGCATGGTCATCCATATTCCACAACACTCCCCATTGGATGACACTTGCTTAGAGATTGTGCCTCGTTAAAACCTGTACTAGAAAAACCCTGTGGGAAAAAAATCTAGTATAGGAAAAAGAATACAATGTTCTCGTCAATCTTGATAATATTGTTGATTGCCTCATTAAAAACCTTGCTAGAAAAACCCAGTGGGATAAAACCATAGCTAAGGAAAAGAATGCAACACATTGATACACTTTGAGAGAATATATATACGCCTCGTTAAAACCTATACTAGAAAAACCCTGTAGGGAAAAAATCTAGTATAGGAAAAAAGTACATTGCTCTCATAAATTTTTTTATACAGAGCATAATAATGTTAGGATTGCCTCATTAAAAATCTTGCTAGGAAAACCCAGTGGGATAAAACCATAGCGAAAGGAAAAGAGTGCAATACACTAATCAATCTAGATAAAGAGTTTTAATATTGTTAGAATTGCCTCATTAAAAACCTTTGCAAAGAAAACCCAGTGGGATAAAACCATAGCAAAGGGAAAAAGAGTGCAATACACTAACCAATAACTCATTTTGATTCTTCCCCTCATATTCACATGGGTGAGACATCTTGTGCATTTTGTTGCACATGGACATCGTTTTCTATATGAACCATTTAATGCTTAAGCATATGATTGTCACTCTTTTATGTATAGTACTTGAATCAAGTAATTGATTCATAACTTGTTGCTACTGAATGATCCTTTGAACTTTGAGTTCATATTAATTTATACATGGATCATAATACAACAAATTTAATGCAATTTGATGTGTTTCAAGCAATTTCACGTCATTCCTTTTGAATTGGCTTATATCTCCCCCTAATAGTGGGAAAATTGCTTCATCAAAGTGACAATTAACAAAACTTGCTATAAATAATTTCCCTATTAGGGATCCAAGACATCTTATAATATAATTAATGGAGAGTTAAATCAATATACGTCTCATATTGATTTGTCTTGAGATAATCTCCAGCTGATAAAAAAATCAGTTCGATAAAGGATGTCCGTGCGAATTTACGATATTCTCGCATTATCGATGATTATGGATAATCAAATAGATCTTTCCATATTATGAATGTCATTTGATTTATGATGACATTCGTTTTAATGTGCCTTATATATTACAGAAGTTAAAGCCGTGAATATTATACTCAGATTAAATCATATTCATATAGATAAGTTTTTTATTATTCTGAGTAGACTTCTTCTGAACAACACATTAACAATAAAATTGTTGTACCCGATATTGCCTGAACATTAGCCTCTGCTAAGTTCGAATTTGAGAAATATTCATTTTTATATTATAATGTACATGCATGTAGCACGATACACAAGACATAAACTCATCGCCCATATTTAGGTCACGATTTAAACACATGTCGATGTGCCTGTTTTATCGAGCCATTTTCAATGATAAAATTCATAATATTTTGCCTTTAATTTTGAAGGCATGGTAAATGTCACAAAAATATTCGGGTATATATATGACAATATTTATGCAAAATAGCCTTTCATATATGACCAAAAAAATGTCACAATTATGAGCGCTCATTGTCAATAATTATTTGCCCTTTGTAGTGGTGCACCACTTTTATTCCAATTTTTGGTGGAATTGCCAATACGACCTTTAATTGATATTTTCACATTTTCCACGTCCATAAATTTATTATTGTGATCATGATCATTATATGCAACATATGCTTCTTAATTTGAAGCTGAATTAATTGGACGGGATCGATATTATATTTATAATATCTCATTATTTTACTCAACTACCATGAGACAAGAAATCAATCCTTAATATTTATTGGATTGACATGCGCACTCGATATTTGTTGCAGCAATAAGTCGAGGCGGGCCACGTGACCTTATTTTTATTGTCTCATCAGTCATATTTCCACATAGCCTCAACATAGAGGTAATTAAAATTGTGGAATTATAATTAATATTTGACTGATTAAATTTTGTAGCATGGCCCCAAATTACTCATTTTGAGCTTTTGGAGCATTACCCTTTTGGTATGTATATATATAACTCCATAAGGTGAAAAGATATATAAAGTGAAATATTCACTTTTCAAATCTCTAAAGAGAAATTGGCGAATGATTGTGTATAACACACAGTTTTGCATATATGCTTCATTCACAAATTGTAGTATCTAAATGTCATGACAAGTAATTCTTGTCGGTAATATAATAAGGCAACAAGTTCAACTTATGGTTGAATAATATTTTGAAAATAAATTTAATATAAAATAGTTTTCCCCTTTTTATGTAAAAACATAACATATGATTAAATATATGTTCACAACTTGATTCATTAATAAACAAAATGTACTATTCGTATGAGTTGGAGGGACAACCTCCAGGTTGGGTGGCGAGACATAGTCTACTTAATACCATGCCTCCTCGAACAGGATAACCCGTCTCCCTTTCAATGTTTAGTTTTACCGGGGACAAGGCTTACCCACTATCAACTCAAACTTATAGCATTATTTGTATTATGAAATCAAGAATATAACAATAACTAATCGTTTGTAGTTTTAAGAGAAAAACTATATGTCACACATTGACTTTTGATTTCTGATGTAGAAGATCGTACAAGACGCAACTACAGAGCATACTTTCGCAATCGGTGACGTTATAATGCATAGTATATGAATAAAGTATGCATATAGAAGTGATGCATGTAATAAAGGAAGCAACCATGATAATATAGAAATAAATTGAACTTATTTAAATAACAAAAGTTATACCTTCCTAGCTTTGTCTCTTTAACAAGCCTTCTTGAACTTCAAGATCTCCTTAATGCTAGAGCAAGCTCGTGCTGATAACGTGTTGTAAATTGAGTTGGAACTTGCTAAGAACTAGAGAAGGAAAATAGAAGACTAAGAACTTCTACTACTACAAACTACTACTACAAAGGAGAAGAGAAGAAATGAGATAGTTGGAATGAGAAGTTTTCATTCAACTTGGTGTGTGAATTACAATGGGGTTGGCACCCTTTATATATGTCATTTGGTGATGATGATAATTGTACTTATACAATGTGTACAAGTTATACATACACCACAAGTCATACAACACATCACAAGCAACATAGACAATACATGGAAGAGTTGGTGTACATTGGAGATGATTACAAGTTACATGACAATACATAGACAAGTGGAGGTACTATTAAGTGAGAAATACAAGTTACATGACTACACAATATGTTGGTGTACATGCATGGTCATCCATATTCCACAACAAAATCGATGAAAATTGAGGATTTTTGTGAAAAATGAGTATTTTGGGATTTTCTCGGGGATTTTGATCAAGTATCTTTCTCGTAAAAATTTAGAAAATTGTTTTATGTCCTAGTTTAGGATAATTTTCAATTCTGAATCACAATTTGATGTCAGAATTGGGATCCAGACATATGAGGATATGATTCGTAGAGATTTCGGGTCGAGGTTGGATCGAAAAACATATTAATTGGAAAAATTATATTTAAGCCTAGACAACATAATTTTTGATGTCGAACAACAATTTCGAGTCGAAAATGAAATCCGGGAATCGGATAATTAATATTGGAAATATTTTAAGGGTTTTGGGACGCGAGTAGGGCAATTGAATTGTAATTAATTGGAAAACAATTTTGGAATGGTTGGGGAATCTTATCGGAGTTATGAATGAATTGTAGGACCACAGTTGAAATTTTGCATTGACTAGTTGACCGACTAGGAGCGCAAGGGAGCGTTGATATCGCGGTTATAAGGTTAAGTAAATCTCATGGTAACCTTTACATTGTATGAGTATTTCTCGAATATATTGCATGCACGGTTTATCGCTGCATATTTGTTGATCATGCATTCATGGACACGAGAGGAAGGAGGCCTTTGGGTTCCCATTGAGTTCATTGGCTATGTGTGTGGTAAGATGAACCCCGTGGTGCTATGCGACTGGGATCACTGATCGTTGTAGACACTTGTTTAGGATGGATTATGGTTGTGATGCTGGCCAAGATCATACTCTACGGAGAGTCGAGGGCTTTGCTTACTGAGGGATTTCCTCTCAAACTCATGAATCTTTATTACCATTTACCCACCACTTTTGGAAGAGACGTCTTCTGATTGTGGTCAGTCAACAAAAACGAGATGGATTGCATACTTCTATATTTACGATTCCTTGCGATATGATTGGTTATTTAAATTCTTGGAATACTATGCATTTGGTTACTACATGTGTACTGGATAGTGTGGGATTTACTTATTTGACATTATCGAGTTTTTTATAATTGGGTAACGACAGGTTCTAGCGGCAACAAGGGAAAAGAAAAGCTTTTCTGATTATTGGTGACTTGCTCAATTTCTCTCTCTATGTTTGTATTACTTTTGAATATAAAATATTAGAAATAGAGGAGATGCTGGTAAATTTTTTTTACTTATTTTTGAGGATTATATAATTAATCTTTACTGAACTTTGCAGTATAAGATTCGTTTTAAAATCCCTTTGTGGTTGATTTAGAATCGTATTTAATAAATACCCCGATATATTTTTATTTATTTATTGAGATTGAGGGTAAGGCTGTTAGATTTTTAGAGGATTACTGTAATCTAAGCCGGTTAGATGCCCTAATTAAGTGGGGTCTGACATTATTGGACTTATAAATAAATTGTAGGACTGCGAATGAAGCCCCGTGTGGACTAGTTTACCGACTTGGAGCGCAAGGGAGTTGCGATATCGCGTTTGTAAGGTTAAGTACATCCCATAGTGACCTTTACATTGTATGATTATAATTTCGTATAAATTGCATTGATTCTTGATATTGTATTTTTGTTGTACATGCATACACGGGTTGGGATGATAAGGCGATTCGAGTCTCCTTATAGTGTAGACTATACTGTGGTTATAGAACATTATATTATGCTTGAGGGGCTAGAGTCACTGATACTTTGCATCACGTGATTATCATAAAATTATGTTAAACCATATCATACTTGGATAGACTCGAGGAACGAGACTCATTCAATTATTCTCCCCGCGCATGAGTCATTTTTATTGTTTACTTACCACTTTCGGAAAACGTTATCTAATTGTGGTCGGATAACAAGAACGGGATGGATTCACGGTTGTATTTAAATTCATTGGATTATATTTTTCATTTAATCTCTAAGATTATTATGCATTTGATTATTACAGGTGTAATGGATAGTGTGGGATTTACTTATTTGACATTATCGATTTTTTTAATTGGATAATGATAGGTTCTAGCGGCGACAAGGGAAAGGGAAAGCTTTCCGATTGTATGTGACTTGCTTAGTTCTTTTCTCTATGTATGTATTAGTTCTTAAATATAAAATATTGTATAAATGAGTTTTTGGGGTTCGAGTGTGATTAGGATCTCATTTGGATAATGGTTGAAACGGTTTGGATGAATTGAGAAAATTTTGAATTAAGGTAGTGATAGCTTAAAGTTTTTAATGAATATATAATGTTGTTAATGCAATATATATTGTTATGGGTGGATTGTGAATCCTTCGACATTTCCACCAAAGCTGAGCAGATTTTGTTGAGGATTTTTGAAGGTCAAGATTGCTGATGTATGCTTAGAAATAAAGGAGATGCTATCGAAAAAAAATTTATGAAATTTTGAGGACTATTAAATTAATGTAAACGAACTTTGAGGTTTAAGATTCACTTAAAATTCTTAGTGGTTGATAATATTTTATAATTGATGATCATAAGATCTTAATATTAATTGTTTATTGATGGAGAGGTGAAGGCTGCTGGATTATTTAGAGATTAAAGTAATCTAGGCCGGTCAGATGTTCTAATTAAGTGGTCTGACAGAGCCATACCAAAAAGAGCGGCCCGAACCTCCTCTAAGGACACATTTGATTCCATAGCACAATAAATAGGCAGAGGTATGGTAGAGAATCTACCCTGGATGGGAAAAGGCAATCCATTGGACGAGTCCCCATTGTAAACATCCTTGAAATGGTTTACTGCAGCGGCGCGTAGTAACGTTTGGTCTTTCCACCAAAAAACATCAGTGGTTTTTAGTTTTGTAATGAACTGCTTTCTGGATCTCTGGTTGACTTTGGCATAAGAGAAGGTCGTGTTCCTATCCTCAAGGCTGATCCATTTTATGTTAGCTCTCTATTGCCATGACAGTTCCATTATTAGGACACTTTCTTGCTCCCCCTTTTGGTTCATTGTCGAACTTACATAGATTCCTAGTAGAGTGAGATTCAAAGGCTTTTTAGATGCCAGCTAGTCTTGCCAGAATGCATCTCCTTCTTTGGAATATATTTCCAAAACATCTTTTATTCCAGTTTTCGGCTAGGCCAGAGAAGTATGAGATAGTTTCATTAATGAAGGCTCCATTACTCCAATTCTCCTTTAGAAAGGTCGACCATTGAGGGTAAATTTTCCAAGCTGCAAGGAAGCGAAATCTGCTCTGAGGAGCCTATGCGCTAGAGATGGCACTGACTTCAATAAGCAGTGGACAATGATTCGAGTAAGACTTGGCCACGTGAGACATTTTGAGTAGTTGGAAACAAGAGGTCCAGCACTGATTCGAAAAAGGCTTTGTCCAGCCTCTCACGAGCATATCTTTTGTAGGTTAGAGGCATAGACCCCCCTATTTTATCTTCATCATTGAGTAGTGAATTAAAATCTCCAGCCACTACCTATGGGGTTCTAGTATCGAAAGCAATCTCTTCCAAAACATTCCATAAGCGGTGCCGGATGGATGGTTTTGGGCTGCCATAAACTCATGTGAGGAGAAATGGGTCTGAGTGACCCACTCGGACCTTGAGGTGGATGAACTGCCAGTGGTTCTTTAACACAGTTACCTTAACATTATGTCTCCATAGGATCCAGATACCCCTAGAGAACCTTATCGCCTCAACTCGGTGGGATCGCTAGAAACCCAGTTTATTAATAATCTTCTCAGCCTGTAGACCACTGGTTCTAGTCTCCACAAGCATCAAAGTCATTAATTTATGAATTAGACCTAGAGATTTAAGGATCCGATGGAGCCTCTTATCCGCTGCACCTTGACAATTCCAGACGAGAATATACGTCGTCATTAACTACTCAAAGGGTTGGGCATTACCCGATCAAACAATGAGGAAAACAGTCAAATAGACTGAGAGTCAGGGTTCCCTGCCCATAGTCTGAGTTAAGCCTAACTCCAATGACTCCACCATATCCGCCATAACCGACTCCTTTGGGTTCATCTTCCCTTTAGCCGGCTTGGTTTTGAACTTGATATCACCTTTAAGGTGAACGCCTTTGGATTTGTACGGAGGGTGACCACCATCGTTGCTATGGTGTGGTTGTTTAAGGGGATTCATATTAATGGGTGTTGGAGATACACACTGGTCTAACTCCTTATCGTTAAAGACTACCACAGTATGAGCCTCAGGGTCGAGCACTCTATCAATCATCAACTCATTACCACATTTCTCAGTAGTAGTTTCAACAGTTGTGGAAGGTGTGACGGTCCTAATTTAAATAAAAACAACCTATAGCCTAAGTGCGTGTTATGTTTGATTCAAACCCTGGTTTAACTCACCTTAATGTGGGCCCATAAGAGAGCACCCACTTATTAGAAACGCCTAAGGGAGGAGACAAAAACTAGGGTTATTAGTTACTCATTTTGATTTGTCAATTAAGGAAAGAAAGATAAATAAAAATCCGTGATTGATTTAAAATAGGAATGATTTTTGGATCTATCTATATCACTTTTTAACAAACTAGGAGAGAAAAAAAGTGCACACAAATCAAACGTACAAGTGACCAGGAAAAAAAGAAAACACAAAGCTTAGAGAGGGAAAAGGAAAACGAACTTTAGAGTTTTTCACGTTAGGTAACCCTATTTTGTATAATATGTTCGATCAACTGATTTTGAGATTTAATTGGGATTCCTATCGATTTATTTATGTCATAGGGTCTTTTTCGAAAACGAAGTATAAATCTAAATTGAAACACGAGTATTGTGTGCAATTTGAATGTATTTGAGTTATGTGAACAAGTTTCCTTGTGGATCAGAAAAGGTTCCTTTGGAGATTTGATGTTTGATCGAATAAAAGAAAAGAAAATAAATAAAAAAGGAGACGAACTGTATTGTTTGTGCAGTTTACGTGAAGAAGAGAGTGAGGGAAGCACAAAAGTTGTGTGCTCCATACTCGGCCTGGGATTAAACCCAGACTCGACCCCTATGTTGGGTCGATCATGCCCAACTCCTAAGATATTTGGGGGGGGCAGGAATGCACGCTCAGGAATGCGCGTGCGCTCCTTTCTTCACCCACCCTGGGTCGCCAAGCCTAGGCCTGGATTAATCTAGGCCCACAGGGCAGCTGGGTCAATCCAGACCCTGCTACCCGGTACGGCAGTTAGGTCAAGATTGACCTAACTGCCCCCATATATATAATAGAATAATAATAATAATAATAAATATATTAAAATAGTAATAAATCCTGACCCAATTGCCATATATAATAGAATAATAATAATAATAAATAAATAAAAATAGTAATAAAATAAATTAAAAATAGTAGATTTTCAAATATAAATGTACGTATAGGGGATTCTTTAAAGTATTTTGAATATGTATTTCTAAAGGTTTCGAAAGACTTTCGAAATTAGTTTTATTAACAAAACTCAAGTTAATTTGTATAGTTAATCAACATTTAACGTATTTAGGTTGATTGAATTTTAGAGTACGCTCGTGAGTGCCAACCAAGAATTTGGGAATTAGCGTACCAGGTCAGTTGGGATTAAGTTATTTTTATTATAATTGTTTACCTTCTATTATTTATATGGTTAGGTAAATCATGTATAGCTAGGTCATTGGGTTGGGGTGCATTGTAAGGCATGATATGTTTTTCACTTAGTGGAGCTCGCTAGGAGTCCTTGCACTAGAAAACTACTAGTTCTACCAGAATGCTCGGGATAGTAGGACCAAGCTAGGAAGAACAAAATAGGGCAGTTGCCCAGACTTATCGAACGAAAAAGCTATCCGGATTTGACCAACAAATTGAGAATAAGAATAAGATCCATTGTTCTCGATAAATTTCGGTAGTAGGTGTTATGTCCAGTTGGACGAGATGTAGACTTGGCGATAGAATGGAACTTCCACAGTGTTGAGAATGGAGTGTTGACACCGCTGAAACCATAGTAGAGTCAACCTTCACGAACTTTAGTTTTGGTTGGAAAATTCAGTTGCAATAACTCATGCATGCCTAACATTTGCACATTTTGATTTGCATGAATTAATTATTATTTTTACTATGTTTCTTGATTATCTCTTTTGTCATATTAAATACTTGTGCAGATCATGCGTTAGTAATTTAGTTTGTATTATATTAATGGAATAATTATAATACTGGTAACTTACTTAGCACCGTTGCCCTTTTGTGCTCACCCAACTATCTTTTCCCCAACATGTTCCTTGTCCGTAGTAGACAAGGGAAAAACTCTAGCGATATAGAGGAGCTCATCGTATCTTTGATTGGTATAATGACAAGTTTCGGACTTGTCAAGACTTGTTTTTCTATTATTATATATTATCATGGGATTGAGATTTAAATAAATTGAACTAGAGAGATACTATTCTAGTTGATGACTTTTAAATGCCATTATTGGCCTTTTATGTCGAAACTTGATTAAGTTTGATTTAATAATATTCCGTTGCAATTTTGATTTATTTTCTAAATCTCAATTTTCGATGAACGATAATTAGACGGTTTTGAAAGACAGCTCACTGGTTCGATTCCAAACTCAGTGACCGAGTTGGTTGGTGAGTTATGGATCGAGCTAGGTCGGTTGAGACTCATTGGGAAAAGAGTCCTGACAAAAGGGGTTCCTTCGATGATCATGGAGGGGAGTGTGGTAGGATCGGGCCGGGGGACTACAGGGTTTTTCTAAGTAGAGGCCACATTGGGGTCGACGTTCTCCTTTTGGGTTAGGTGCCTTCTTGTGTGGCCATTGTTGTTGGTCATGGAGTTGGTTTTACGTTTGTTTGAACTGGTCAAGCCCACTGGGCTTTTTTTTGTTGCAGCACTTCTAGGGCGAATTTTTTACCAAAGTAGTATAGTTTTTACTTTGAAAGAGATAAGTACGGGTGGAAATTTTTTTTTCCCCACACTAAGCAATGTCGCCTAATGAGAAGGCGTTATTGCTGCCACGTGGATGACAAGCACCAATAGCGCATTCGGAGAAGGCGATATTGGTGTCCACGTGGACAACATGGGATTTCCGAGTCCACGTGGATCCACGTGGACACATTTGGGGGGGGTGCGCTGATAGCGCATTCTCAAAAGGCGCTATCTGCGCACCCCATCATCTTCTTCCCGAAACCGACGCAGAGAATATTCTCTCGCGTCGGTTTCGTAGGATACTGAGGGTAGGGGTCGTAGGGGTCACGGGATAGTAATCCCGTGATCATGCAAGACAATTCGAGCGCGTCTATATAAGGAGGGGACGGGGAGGAGCTCGGTGGAGAGAGACCACGGAGGGAGGAAGGAGTGAGCGCGGCGGCCAAAGGAAGGAGCATCGGCGAGATCAACGCGGAGCAGAGATGAGGTAGCAGAAGTGGCGGAGGAAGGAGTACGAGCAAATTGAGGGAGGAGAGAGCGGACTGCGGCAGGGAGCGCGGAGCGAGAGCGAGGAGGTCCGCGGCAGCAGGGAGCACGGAGGAGTGGCACTGATCGGGGAGGAGCGAATCGTAGCGGGGAGCGCGGAGCAGCGGCGGCGGGGCACCAGACGTCTCAGCGGAGGAGAAGGAGGAGGTCCGGTGAAGGAGGATGAGGTATGTCTAATTTCGTTTAAGTTTGTTTATTAATCATTTTTAGGTAGTTTGTTTAGTTAGTTAAGTTAGTTTAGTTTAGTTAGTTTGTTTAGTTTAGGTATTTAGGTTAGTTAAGGTTCGGTAATTTAGTTTGGTTAGTTTAGTTTAGTTAGTTTGTTTAGTGAGTTAAGTCAATTAAGTTAGTTTATATTTGGTCTTTAGGTTAGTTAGTTTAGTTAAAGTAGTTTGTTTAGTTTATTAAGACGGTTAAGTTTGTTTAGGTTCGTTTAGTACTTTAGTTAATCGTTTTTAGGTAGTTTATTTAGTTAGTTAAGTTTGTTTAGTTTAGTTTAGTATAGGTATTTAGGTTAGTTAAGGTTACTTAGTTTAGTTTGGTTATTTTATGTTTAGTTAGTTAGTTTAGTTTAGTTAGTTTGTTTAGCTAAGTTCGTTAGTTAGGTTATTAATGTTTGATTACTTTACTTTAGTTTTGTTGTTCGACAATTTGCGGTCAGTATAATTTAGTTTTGTTGGTTTCGTTAGTTTAGTTCACACAGTTAGGTTATTTTAGGTTAGGTTATTTAATTTGCTTAGTTATGTAATTAATAGTTTTTTAATTTTCTTAGTTAAGCATTTCAGTTGAAATTAACAATGGAACAGTTTCGCGAACCAGTTTCCACATTCACTTTTTATATTTGTTAGCATTATTTTAGTACTAGTTCGGTAATTCTATCAGAATATCATTTGCTGAGAACGTTAATTGAACCACTTCTCTAAGTAGATTTAACTTTCAATTTCTGGTGAAATGTTTTGGTTGTTTATGCAAAAGATTGACCAAGAAATTTTACTTATATTCTCTGCCTTGTTATTTTTATGTGCATGCCTTCATGTTTGTCTACAAAAGCCGCCCTTTTTAGAGAAAATGAAATAGTGGCTTCACAACTTTTGAGGGACTAAACGGATTAGCTTATGTCTGCCTACATTGAACTTGAGAATACCCTTCAAGCAATCTAGATATAAAAACATTATGAATTAGCTAGTTTTGTGTTCATAACATAGTTAGGTTAGGTTAGGTTAGGTTAGGTTAGTTAGTTAGTTAGATAAGTTACTTGAGTGTAGTTTAACACTCATTACTTGGGTAAAGGTTTACTTAGGTTAGTTAGGTTAGTTATGTTTGATTACTTTACTTTAGTTTTGTTGACGTGGAACTAACAAAAATAAAATGTCACTGCAGGATTGTTACGTTGAAGACAACTAACAGAGGAAAATAGTAAGTTCACGAATTTGGTATTTTTCATAATTATTAATAATTGTTTGTTATGATTTACATGATATGTAGTGACATAGTTGTTGTTGTTGTTCAAAATGGTTGATTTGTTTATTTGTGTTTGTTATGCTTAAAACATTTAGTAACTCAAACTCAAATGAACGAGTATGCTCTGTAGTTGCGATATTGATGCGATCTTCTACATCAGAAAGTTTCATTTGTGTGAAGTAACTTAAGTTCGTACATATGTTGCTTTTGACCATTTACGCAGTTGTTTTTGTGTGAACATTTAACAAATACTTATCGTTTGGTTTCGTACAACACTCATTTTCTTTTTCTAACATTCATTTGTAGTTGTACTGCAATGGATCCAGGACCTTCAGATCCATCACTATTGCAACTCCAATCTACTCACAGATCAACGCGAACATGGAGGGGCGAGGTAAACTATTTTACATGAATACGTCAAATTTACAACAATAATGTATCAAAAACCTACATTAATACATTATTAATTACAAGGTGGACGAAACAATGCGCGTACGTCGAAGACGTGGGGTCGTTGATCGAACGATGCAGTATCATTCTAGGATGATCCCATATCTTCGTTCCAGTGGGTTCTATGGGATATCTCGGGTAGCATTTTTCAGCCTTGATTGGGCTTTGATTACTGCGTTTGTAGAGAGATGGCGCCCTGAGACGCATACATTTCACATGCATTGTGGGGAGTGCACAATTACACTCCAAGACGTGCGTGTACAGCTTGGATTACCTATCGAAAGTATGCTCGTGACGGAACGACAAACGCAGACTATGCTTGATGTCTGCAGAGAGGCTACTTGGACGAACTCCTGGTGGAGATGACGTCGTTGGTTGTAAACTTAAGGTCGATTGGCTTGAGCGTAACGTACCATCAATAGATGATGATAGCGATGAGGAGTCGGTCCAACGTTACGTTCGATCGTACATACTACAACTCATCTAAGTGGTTGTCTTTTCACGACAAGTCCAATCGATTCGTACATTTGATGTTCCTACCATTCTTTGGAGGATTTCCAAGTAGCTGGACAATATAGTTGGGGGAGTGCATGTTTGGCTTATTTGTACAGGGAGTTGTGTCGCGGATCTCGCGCCGGGGCACATGAGTTTGTATTGTTTAGGTGGTTAGGTTAGTTAAGGTTAGTTAGTTTAGTTTGTTAGTTAGTTTAGTTTGGTTATGTTAGTTAATGTTAGTTATTTTAGTTAGTTAGTTAGTTAGTTAGTTAGTTTAGTTTGGAAGTTTAGTTAGTTAGTTAGTTAGTTAGTTTAGTTTAGTTAAGGTTTGTTAGTTAGTTAGTTTAGTTTGGTTTGGTTAGGTTAGTTAAGGTTAGTTAGTTTAGTTTAGTTTAGTTAGTTAGTTAGTTAGTTAGTTAGTTAGTTAGTTAGTTTAGTTTGCTTAGGTTAGTTAAGGTTAGTTAGTTTAGTTTAGTTTGGTTAGTTAAGGTTAGTTAAGGTTAGTTAGTTTAGTTTGGTTAGGTTAGTTAAGGTTAGTTAGTTTAGTTTACTTTGGTTAGTTAGTTAGTTAGTTAGTTAAGTTTAGTTAGTTAGTTAGTTAGTTTAGTTTGGAAGTTTAGTTAGTTAGTTAGTTAGTTAGTTTAGTTAAGGTTAGTTAGTTAGTTAGTTAGTTTAGTTTGGTTTGGTTAGGTTAGTTAAGGTTAGTTAGTTTAGTTTAGTTTAGTTTAGTTAGTTAGTTAGTTAGTTAGTTAGTTTAGTTTGGTTAGGTTAGTTAAGGTTAGTTAAGGTTAGTTAGATTAGAAAAGAGAGTTGAAGGTTGGAATATATATATATTCAAAATTGGTTTCTTTTTTATACAAAAATAAACACCTCCTATGCATATTCAGATTTGGTTGTCATTGTCGAGATCGCCCAACTACGACGACGACGACGGCCAGCGAGGACGGACGGCCAGGACGACGCAGCGTGTCCAAAGCTTCATGGTGATGACGGCCAGCCGCAGCAAGCAACCATCGATCAAGCAACGCGCGCGCAGGAGGTCGCGACCGACGACGGTGGCGGACAAATCGGCGAGTGAAGTTGGTGATGTGGCGCTGATGTGGCGGTGACGTGGCGGCGATTTGTATAGATAGCGCATTTTCAAAATGCGCTATCTATATTTGGCCCGCCACCTCACCGCCACCTCACAAACATCAAATTAATCAATAACGCCTTTTGAAAAGGCGTTATTGGAAGTTGAGTGAGGTGGCGGTGAGGTGGCTGGCCAAATGTATAGATAACGCCTTTTGAAAATGCGCTATCTATACAAATCGCCGCCACGTCACCGCCACATCAGCGCCACCTCACCAACTTCACTCACAATAACGCCTTTTGAAAAGGCGTTATTGCCTACTTTTGTTATTTCAAAGTACACCACCCTATTTTGTGAAATAAATTGTAAATCCACCTTAGTTTTGGAAAAACACCCTTCTACGGCCCAGTACTTTGGTCCAACTTTCTTTTTCCATTTACCATCCTGAGGACTGGATGAAGCCTACTCTTGGGCCCCAGCCACATCATTACTCTCAGCTGGAGGATCCTCATTTACAACCTCATGCGCTGAGCTACTCTGTACCACAAACCCACGTCGGTCAGGAGTCTACGAGATGCACGTATCCACGGTTCGGCCACCTCCCCCGGTACGGGCATTTCCGGTATGGCTCTGTCCGGTGGTTCGCCGCCAGATCCTATTTGTACCGAGGTCCCTGCTCCCACATCTCCTCCCTATTTGCGGTTTGGGTTCTCTGGGAAATTCTCACTTGAGTGGCCATATCTCATGCATCTATAGCACACTACGGGAAGGCCTTCATACTCTACTCTCCGGTAGTGCCCGTCAATCTTCATTGTCTGCTTCAGGGTCTTCGTCAAATCCAAAACCACAGCCATCCTTGCAAACCGACTGTGTGTTATAATCAATGTTGATGAGTGTTCCAAGATATTTAGAGATCTCTCGCAGAACGTTCTTATAACAATACTCGAATGGGAGTCCAGGGAGTCTTACCCATGCCGCAATTGAGGCTAGATTCTCCACGCAAGGATCAAAGAAAGGGTTCTACTGCTGAATGTAGTCCCTTAAGGTATTAAATCGGACCATGAAGAAACCTTTCTCTACATCTATAATATTCATACCACCCAACGGCCTCCAAAGACTTATTAATCTGTTGCAGAGTACTTGGTACCCAATAGATCGCCCCAGTAATTTCACCATAACTACCTTCTCCATTGATTGCGCCGTTAAGTCCCTGATCCTTGGCGAGAAGTTAATGCAGTCAACATTGTTCTCAACCCTCAACTCCACTTCATTGGGTGGGACTTCAATTTCCACAGCAATGATTTCTTCAGTGGCTTGGATTTCTCCTTACATCACAATGTCCTTAGATGAGAGGATAAACCCCTCATCCCCCACAGCATTGGTCAGAGTCTTCACGGTTCCTAACCTTTTTCGTGGATCTCGTCTCATCCTCCTCGAGGGTCGGAGGAGGCGGTTTTTCATTGGAATCCGACGGTGTCGCAGTGTCTCCGGAGGGTGTCGCATCAGTCACGAATTTAATGGAGTTGACGAGACGTGAAGTCACGGATGGCGACATGTTAGTATTTTATTTTGGTGTTTTTCCAAAAGTAGGGTTGTTTTACAATTTATTTCACAAAATATGGAGGTTTTTTTTTTATCACGAAAGTAGGCAATAACGCCTTCTCAAAAGGTGTTATTGGGGTGGGATGTTGGTTCGTGGTGCTGACTTGGCGATGACGTGGCGGCGTTTTGTACAGATAGCGCCTTTTGAGAATGCGCTATCTGTACATGTGGCCGCCACGTAACCGCCACCTCAGCGCCACCTCACCTAATTGAATAACGCCTTTTGAAAATGCGTTATTAGCCAAAGTTGCGTTTGTGAGGTGGCGGCCACATGTACAGATAGCGCCTTCTCAAAATGCGCTATCTGTACAAAACGTCGCCACGTCATTGCCAAGTCCGCGCCACCTCACAAACACAACTCGCCCACGTCACCACCACGTCATCACCACCTCACCGCCACGTCACCAACTGGACTCGATTTGTCCGCCGACACCGCGAGCTTCTGGACCGCGTCGTCGTAGTCGTAGTCGAGCGATCTCGACAATTACAACCAAAGGAGTTTATATTTGTATAAAAAAGAAACAAATTTTGAATATATATATGTACATTGGTTTCAACCTTCAACTTTCTTTTCTAAACTAACTAACCTAACCTAACTAAACTAACTAACTAACTAACTAACTAACTAACTAACTAAAAACTAAACTAACTAACCTTAACTAAGTGGAACCAAACCAAACTAAACTAAATAACTAACTAACCTTAACTAAACTAAATAAGTAACTAACTAACTTAACTTAACTAACTAACTAACTAACTAACCAAAGTAGACTAAACTAACTAACCTTAACTACCCTAACCAAACTAAACTAACTAACAAAGTAAACTAACTAACCTTTAACTAACCAAACTAAACCAAAATAACTAACCATAAGTAACCTTACCAAACTAAACTAACTAACTTAACTAACTAACTAACTAACTAAGTAACTAAACTAAACTAAACTAACTAACCTTAACTAATCTAACCAAACCAAACTAAACTAAATAAGTAAGTAACCTTAACTAAACTAACTAACTAACTAACTAACTAACTAACTAAAAAGTAAACTGAAATAACTAACATTAACTAACCATAAGTAACCTTAAATAAACAAAGTAAACTAAACGAACTAACCTTAACTAACCTAACCAAACTAAACTAACTAAATAACTAACTAACTAACTAACTAACTAACTAACTAAGTAACTAAACTAAACTAAACTAACTAACTTAAACTATTGTAACCGAACCAAACTAAACTAACTAACTAACTAATCTTAACTAAACTAGAGTAAACTAACCTTAACTAACCTAACCAAACCAAACTAAAGTAAGTAACTAACTAACCTCAAGTAAACTAACTAACTTTGTACATGACATTGTGGTGTTTTTTGTGTCGAAGTTCAATGAAGACCGTGACGATTCTCACACAAACAACAAAAAATAGACTAACTTAATTGCAAACTAAACATACTAACTAAATGAAACTAACCAAACTAAACTAAGTAACCTTAACTAACCTAACTAACCTTAACTAACCTAACCACGTAAACAATACAAACTAAGTAAACTAAAATAACTAACTTAACTAACAAAATAAACAACCAAAAAATGATCCACGTAAACTACGAAACGAAACTAAACAAACATCCAAGTAGCTCGAGAGTTACTTGTTAACAACCTAACCACACCGGTTCTATGCGAACTAAACTCGACTAACCTAACCTAACCTAAGTATGTAAACTAAATTAACTAAACTACACTAACGAACATACCCTAACTCAACTACACTAAAGTAAACTAACCTCAATACCTAAACTAAACTAACTTAAGTAACTAAGATAATTAACCTAGCCAAACTAAACTAATATAACCTAACCACCGACACCTAACTAACTAAGCTAACCACTTAAGTTAAATTAAACAAATAACCTAAACTAACTTAACAAACTAAACTAACTATTGAAGAGTAATCACATATACGACATTATAATAATATAGAAAACATGAGAAATAAGTTTATTCAATGAGAATGTTGTATACACGTACTTCGTTCACCCAAATCGAAGTAGCTATCTACAAATCACCATGACTTGAAGAAAAGTCATCATGCGAGTCTATTCCTGCGCTATTTACGTTGACGTTGTTGCTCGGTGATGCAAACCGGACGTACTTCTTTGTCTAGTTGGTCGATGTGTTTGTACATCCCATTGAGGTTGTTGAGGTAGCTGGTCTTGCATTGAATCACGTCGAGTAGATTCATGCGTTTCCTCTGGTGCTTCACTCGACTCACCTCTCTGCTACGATACTCCCAAAATTGGAGGTGGAACCATCCCAAAATATTGGCTCCTCAGTATGGGTTTGGGGAAAAGGAATATGAGGTCTGCGCATGGGTCAACAAGTTCATGAAAGAGGGATCTCCACCATATGACATATTGTAAGTATGAGGAGTAGGAGTATATGGACTAGGCATGTACTGAGGCAGTGATGGATACATTTGAGGATGAGGCATTCCATGGTCCACATATGAAGACGACGGCCCAGGTGCGTATGGATCAAAATAGTAAGGAGGAAGATTCACGCTCGGCGGCCTGGGTACAAACATTTGAGGTTCTTGCTGGGGTGTCGACGATCGTTGGCTACTCTCACCAACAGTCTGTGCTCTACTCGCTCTCGAACGAGATGAACGTGCTGGAGGAGATCGTCTGCTACTCTCTGCAAAGCAATCTCGATGCCGAGTAGATGGACGTGGTGGACGAGGACGCTGGTGCGTTCCCGCACAATCTCCGGTCGTGCTCGTCTTCTTCTCACCTCTATGTTTGGTTCGGCCTGATCGTCTTCTTCATCGTCCTGTTCATTATCCTCATTAATGTCTTGCTCGACGTCAATTCCGTCACGCGAAAGAGTAGACCTTCGCCTTTCATCTTCGTCTAAAATTTGAATCCCTTCATCAAGCGCAAAGCAAGACCTTGCTCGTACCCATCCTCGATAAACACTCGCCTCGCCGATGCACCAAGTTACGCCGATATACAAAATATAAGAGGTCAGAGCACGCAATATAAGATATTGAATGTTCGAGGAAAAGAAAGAGTTAGAATATTACCGAGTAGTCACGTAACGCCCCGTCGTGTCCAATGAATCTCCTAGTGACCGAGCGATACCACGTCATGTAGTCTTGGTGATCGTGGCCTTCATTAGGTGCCGTTGTGGCAATGGTGTCCCCACGATTCTCCCACATGTGTATATAGCTTGCATGGAAGGTCACCCAATTTTCATGATGATGTCCACGCAATTCGAGGCGGTGCAAATTGGGTCGTAAGCACAATTAGGTGGCACCACTTGTACCATGCCGAATTGTCTCATAACCCTTTCTGGTCGATGCCACTCCACAATGTGGAAACAAATAAGGGGACACGTCGAGAGCCAACTTCCGTGACCATTTGTACAGTAATCGGGAAGAGACCCCATGAGTTCTGCATAAGGTTGTCAGACCACATCATCCTCATGCCTCTGCGAGTCGAGTGCATCACGGTAAGCCGATACGACGTGCGTCGCACTTTGTGATACCGAAAATGCATCGAGCCATCTCTGTAGAAGACAATAAGTTAAGATAAATGAAATTGGACAAGATTTTTATGCAAATTAATGACAAATCGACTTTCATACATGTGTCCGAGTGGAACGTCCATAAGCATATTTTGGCCATCCACGCGTTCATTTCTTTGAGAGCTCTAGAAACACGCAGCGCCGCGGTGCTATGAATGGAAATCTGTCTCATGCCCAAAGTTGTAAAAGAATTGACGCGCCAAAGAACCTCATGTGCCCTCGCGCGAGATCCGCGACACAACTCCCCGTACAAATAAGCCAAACATGCACTCCCCCAACTATATTGTCCAAATTACTTGGAAATCCTCCAAAGAATGGTAGGAACATCAAATGGACGAATCGATTAGACTTGTCTGGCGAAAAGACAACCACCGATGAGTTGTAGTATGTACGATCGAACGTACCGTTGGCCGACTCCTCATCGCTATCATCATCTATTGATGGTACGTTACGCTCAAGCCAATCGACCTTAAGTTTACATCCAACGACGTCATCTCCACCAGAGTTCGTCCAAGTAGCCTCTCACGTACATCGCATAGTCTGCGTCCGTCGTTCCCGTCACGAGCATACCTTCGATAGGTAATCCAAGTTGTACCGCACGTCTTGAAGTGTAATGGTGCACTCCCACAATGCATGTGAAATGTATGCGTCTCAGGGCGCCATCTCTCTACAAACGCAGATAATCAAAGCCCAATCAAGGCTGAAAAATGCTACCCGAGATATCCCATAGAACCCACCGGAACGACGATATGGGATCATCCTAGAATGATATCTTTGCATCGTTCGATCAACGACCCCACGTCTTCGACGTACACGCATTGTTTCGTACACCTTATAATTGATAGTGTATTAATGTATGTTTTTGATACATTATTGATTTAAATTTGACGTATTGATGTAAAAAAGGTTACCTCGCCCCTCCATGTTCGCGTTGATCTGTGTGTAGATTGGAGTTGCAATAGTGATGGATCGAAGGTCCTGGATCCATTAGATAAACTACAAATAATGTTAGAAAAATAAAATGAGTGTTGTACGCAACCAAACGATAAGTAATTAATAAATGTTCACACAAAAACACACGACGAAAATGCTCATAAGCAACATATGTACGAACTTAAGTTAATTCACACAATATACAAAATCGACTATAGGTTGTCATTGGATGGTTGAGGTCTCCTTGGACAATTTTTTTTGTTATGTCCCTCTAAACGACATATACCACACCGGTTCTTCCTAGTTGGTACTCGTTCACGGTCTTTATTTGGACATGTTGTTCTTCTTTGTCTTTCTTGATGACAAATCCCACATCGCAAAGGTCTTTGGACATTAGGAAGATCCATCTCGGTATGTCTACGCGTTGAATTAGCCACCTCCCAATCGATTTCGTTATATCCCGGTATTGGTTGGTGAACTTCATCGTCACTAGCTTCCTCCAACATAATCTCTTCATCGATAGCAAATTGCTCATCATCTTCGACATTCTCCGCACCCGGGAGGATCATATCTTGATCATCTCGTGCAAACGTTAACGTCATCCCAAACCGCAACTGATGGAACTTCTTCGTTGTGATGCGTTTCCTCATCAGTTTCGTTATTTTCGTCGTCGTTATCGTCATCGTCGGTATAGGCATTATTATCTTCATTTAATGGAGCAACAAACCCCTTTTGCGCGACCTCATCCGGTGGGGATTGCATGTGCAGTATGTCCATGTCTAGTAAGTCTGCGTCTGGCGTGCCGCTACGTTCGTCAAGAACTTGCGAATGAATCGTACGATTTTGAATTGAGTCGACTGACTCAAATGTTAAATATATATCAACCGTTGCGGTCTTTGGTAATTTGTCCACCGTCTCCCACATCAAGTCGAAGTGTGTCGCATCATTCAACAACACAGAACGTAATAATGTGAGCCTCCGGAGAGGCATCATGTGGCGATAAGTCATATGGACTATAGTATCCGTCGATGAGATAGGGAACGCGTTACAAACGTCATCAATCATTTCACGGGCACTAGACCCAAACTTCACCCACAACACTACCGATGGGGGTGAGTCAGACGCGATGATGTCATTGACCCCATTAACAATGGAGCCGTACGCATAGAATAGAATATGGATGTTTCTTTGTGACATGCCCTACATAATGTTTTGAAATTGGATGTAAAGATGTTACGCACAATTGCACAAATTTGTTAAGGGAATTAGTTGACAATCATGTGGTGATAAAGCGCAATCGAACTTTCTGATGTAGAAGATCGCAATAATAGCGCAACTACAGAGCATACTCATTCTTTCGCACTTACATTTTCTGTGTTATAACGTTCAATAAATAAACATATCAACCGTTCTTCATAAACAAAATACATATGTCCCTATATATCATGCAAACCATAACCTAACGTAAATAAATTATTATGAAAATACTAAATTAATGAACTTACTTGTTTCCTCCGCTTTTCCTCTTCAACGAAATATTCCTGCAATAACATTGTATTTTCGTTAGTTTAGAACACAAAGAGTATAATAAATCGGCTATAACAAAACTAAACATAGCATATAAAAGTAATCCATTACCCAAATAATAATTGAAAACTAACCTCAAGTAAGTTAATTAACTAACGTAACTTTGATCTAAAATAAATTACCCAAAGTGTGTGAACCAATCGTAACCTAAAATAACCTAATAAAACATAAACATATCCAAAAAAACAAAAACACAAAAGTGTGGATGTGTTCATGAAACTTAAGTGGATCGCAACGAATTCAAAGTCTAAATGAGCTTAGTCTACTATATATATGGATTCAAAAATTTAGGGGCTTTCCTTAACATAAAATATAACATATATGTTTGTGGAGTTTTGTGTATTGGAGGTAGGTGCATCATGGGGGGAATCATGCGTTGAATCATGGATGCACATGATTGGCCGTGTTAAAACTGGCGACTCTCTATTACTTTCAGGTCATGTAGTAATTCTAGCTTCTTATTAGCACGCATGCAGTTAGGTGTAATTGCGATTCAATATTGATTTGCGAATTAACAACACCTATGTCACTATATATTAACAATGTAAACAACCTAAAATATACTAACCTAAACAAATTTGGCAAACATATCTTGCAACATTGTGATAACTAAACAAACTACATTAACTAAACTAACTTACCAAAATTAACCTAAATACCTCAACTACCTAAACTAAACTAACCAAACTAATACATAAACTTAAACTAACTTAAACAAACTAACTAATCAAACTAACTAAACTAACTAACCTTAAGACCAAAAATAACGCAACTTAATTGACTTAACAAACTAAACAAGCTAACTAAACTAAATTAACCAAACTAAACTAACTAACCTTAACAAACATAAATACATATAATAAACTAAACTAAACTAAACAAACTTAACTAACTAACTAAACAAACTTAACTAACTAAACTAACCACCAATACCTAAACTAAACTTCTAACCTAAACTAACTAAACTAACTTAAACAAACTTAATTAACTAAACATACCTCCTCCTTCGGTAAATTAACTAAACTAACTTAAACAAACTAAATTAATTCAACTTAATTAACTAAACTTTTTTAACTAAACTCACTTCAACAAACTAACTAAACTAAACTTAACTAACTAAAACAAACTAAGTAAACTACACTTAACTAACTTAAACAAAGTTAATTACCTCCTCCTTCCACTCCACCGCGGATTCTCGTGTATGGCCGCACGCTCTCCGCGCCTCCTCCTCCTTGCGCGCCATGCCGGAGATCCTCTCCTCATTGCTGCTTGGCCGCTGTTCTTCCTCCACGTACCACTGCCACGCAAATGCCTCCACGTACCGCCGCTGCTCGCCTGCTGAGAGCCGCCGCTCCTTGCTCCGGTGACCCCGCCGCACCTCCTCTCCTCCGTCTCCGCCTCGCGTATGCACCGCCGCGAGCTCTAGAAATTCGCAATACGATCGCCTCCTTCTTCCTCCCTCCCTCCTGTGTCTCTCTCCACGGATAGCTCCCACCCTCCCCTCCTTAAATAGCCGCCCCACCCCACTCGCCACGATAAACCCGTGACCTACCACCCCCTACCCCTACCCTCACCCTCACGGAAAGCCAAACCGACGCAGAGATTCTCTCGCGTCGGTTTTGAAAGACGACATGATGGGGTGCGATAGCGCCTTTTGACAAGGCGCTATCTCGCGCCCTTTGTCACGGGTTTTCCCGGTCCACGTGGATCCACGTGGACCGGAAAACCCTTCTTTGTCCACGTGGACACGATAGCGCCTTCTCGGCGCGCTCGATCGTGTACATGTCCACGTCGGTCCACGTGGACATGTCGACGTGGACATGTACATTGATAACGCCTTCGCGAAGGCGCTATCCGATCCACGTGGACCGGAAAACCATATGTTGTCCACGTGGACATCGATAGCGCCTTCGCAGAAGGCGCTATTAGTGTACATGTCCACGTCGATCCACGTGGACATGTCGACGTGGACATGTACATCGATAGCGCTTCGCGGCGCGCTATCGTTGTCTCCACAAAAAAAAAAAAAAATTTGGCCACGTCACATGCCACGTAGATGGCGCCTTCCCACAAGGCGTTATTGCCTACTCCCCGGAATAAAAAAAATGTTCACCCCTAATTTCCTCATTAAAACTAAATACATGTGTACTTTGGTGAATTTTTCATTTTATTTTGGTTAACCATTCTTTAATTGTTTTTGACACCTTACTATTTGTTTTTACTTTTTTAGAAATTTGACACCTTACTTTTAACTTGATTAAGACTTTAAAAATAGATATTATTAAAAATGGGTGTGGCTAAAAGCACCTTACATTTACCCACGTACCCCCAATCACCCTTCTCTCAAATCGCATCTCACCACCAACCCAAATCCGATAAATATCGGAGCAAAACCACTTCGATTTGACGCCGTGGGTGCATTCCTCATCTCTTTTAGTGTCGACTTTGAATTTTTCTCAATTTTTTTACTTTTTGGAGTCGGTATTGTTTCCGGGATTGTTGTTGGGGTTAAGGCTTCGATTTGAAGGTTGAATCTTGCATTTTTGGTGCTAAGTTTCGATGGAATCGAGGATATTAAGTGATTCCGAGCAAAACCCACTATTTTTTTTGGTCATTTTCATGTATTTTTTAGGAGTTTTGAATTTTATTTTTTTTGTTTGTTCTTGTTGCCACGCAGGTGTCGGACACACAGAGCCGACACCTCTTCAGAGGTGTCGAACACGCAGGGCCGACATCTCTAAAGAGGTAACGGTCGACTCCGACTGAAACTGCACAAAGAATTAGGTTTCAATGAGTGACGGAGGAATTCAACCGAGACATTTTTAGAGGTGTCGACCATGTGTATCCGACACCTCTTCAGAGGGGGTGAGGGTGAGGGTGAGGTGAGGTAATGGGGTATAGCAAAGGTATTTTTAGAATTTTGAGAAAAAAAAGGGGTACACTAAGTAAAAAGTGGGGTACGACGAAGTAAAAATTTAAAAATAGAGTTCTTTAAGTAAAAACTGGGGTCCATTTAATCGCTCCCATAAATAAATGATTTATAGTGGATACTGGATGTATATGCTTGATACAAAATTTGATTACTACTTTTTTTTATTATTATTACTTCATTTAAAAGTAGAATGTTTTATTGTGGACATGAGAATTATTTCATGCGGGAAATTAAATGAAAAAGATGTTGGAATATGTGACATTAGTATATGTGGTGTGTGTGTATTGGTATGTGGTTTATAACTAAATTGGATTATGAATCGTCAAACCACGTGTAGATAAATACATGCATGCTTATAATGCAATTTGGATATGTATGAATCATGCTATGTCTGTAAAGATATCCTATGTATGTGGATGTACATGAATCATGTATACTATGTATGCATGAATTTAGAAAGCGACACGTACGTACATGATTAGCTAATGTACATGGATGTCTTTTTACAGCATCTGAATCGATGCTTTGGAGATTAATAGCTAATGTACATGGATGTTTTTTTACAGCATCTGAATCGATGCTTTGGAAATTAATAGAAAATGGATTTGATGGCTATTAATTTAACTTACATTCTTGAAACATAATCATAGCCATTCATATATAGTTCATGGACCAAAGAAGTTGATCCAAGTCACGTGAAAAGATACCATTAATTTGGTACGTCTGGTGACAAGCTAAAGTGTGCGTTGTCTCAAGCAGATACATATACACATTATAAATACTCTCCAACCTAATAAGATAAATACACAAATTTTGTATTTCGTTTTTATTATAAAAAAATCATATTTTCTCTCCGGTCATTAAAATTATTGTTTTAATAAAGACGGTTTAATCCACTTGTTCTTATGGTCTAAAGTGCTATAGCCGTAGGATCACGATTGTTTTATATAGGATGCAAGTGCTACCAACCGCGAGCACGATTTGCAGGACATTATTGTTTTAAGGAGATAGAGTATTAAACTCTAGCCTCAATCTACAATTTCTTCAATTCATCAAGTTCGGAGTATTTTCTGCATCAATACATGAATAATCATCCGCATATACAATTCCGTGGCATTGGTCATAACTTTATAAGAATTCGAGATTTCAAGTTTGATATGTGATGGTGGAAGAATAAAACTCCCCTTGCATCCCTTTGTGCCCATGCGTCTCCCATGTCCAACTTAGGATGGTTTCTTAAAGGCGAAACGCATTTGTTTGGTCCCTAAACTTTGTATTTTTTTTTTTTTTTTTGTTTTTGGCTCCTCAATTTTTATTAGTGCACATTTGATCTCTGAACTTTTTGTTTTTTTAAATCGGTCTCTAAACTTTCATTACGGTATACATTTAGTCCTACCTTTTGGTTTGTTAAGTCCTACTGATGTGGCTTACAGAAGACACATGTGGCTGATTTTTTTATTTAACCACCAGTTCACCTTCAACTGAATCAAATCAAAGAAAAACTTAACTTTCTCGAAATCAAACCTTAATTTATGTGCCCTAATTTTACTTTAACCCGCATTGTTTCCTCACTCTCCTTCTCGGCTCTCTCTCTCTTGAGATTTCTCGTTATCTCTCTCCGCTCGTTGTTTGATTAATGATCGATATTATAGATCGAAGAACACGTTCTGTGAGTTGGTAAAAGAGAGAGTATTGGAATTCCACTAAGTTACCGAAAGGCATTGCAGATTGAAGAACACCTTCAATCACTCCCTATAAATTTTATTGTTCTAACTATGGATGTACACGGATCTAGTAAACTGCGGATTCAATCTAATTCGGTCTAATATTGTGAATCGGATTGGATTGAATTGCAAAACTGTCAATCCACACTCATCAGATCGAATATATTTACTTTATACTTAAAAGATACTTCTAATTTTTAGATCTCAAGATTCATATCAATGATTTGGTCAAATAATTTTGTATCAAATTGAATCGACATTAAATATATTCACTTTCGACAAATTTAAATGTTATGTCTATTTGAGGTTATGCAATTATTCTTAACCAAAGTGCATATTCTTATAAGAGGACTATATGATGACAATCCGTAAACTTGATTCGGTCCAATCCGTATTTCATTAATTAGACCGAACTGAGTACTAAATTAAATAAATTGGATCGAAAATTTCTTAATCCGCAGTACGTAATTGGATCAAGTTACCATTATACCTACCCTACATGGGTTGGATCTAATCCGTGTACACCCCTAGTTCTAACTTAAGGAACCCCAAAAAATCAATAAAACATGATAACTGGCTAGCTTACAAGGACAACATGACGGGCAAGTGCTGGACTTAGGTGTGGGTGTTGGGACAAACAAAACTCTTAATTGATAGATGGCTGAAATTATAATTCTGAAACATAAGTGTAAACCCACATAAATTACATCAGAAAAAAAAAAAAAAAAAAAGCTCCACATCAATGCCAATTCATCACCACTTCTACATTACTTAAAGAAAGATTGATGAAATGACCATGGATAGATGGAATGACAATTTTGAAGAAAACCAAAAAAAGTTATGACCAAAACGAAATAAATATAATGTTTTGTGACCATGTGTGAAATTGACTTGTTGGAATGCATATCAAACATAAAAGAAAATACTAGAATGACCCGGTGATGGAACACCCGATTATGGTGTCCATCCATTCGCGCATCGATGTGTATGCACATAAATCTCGATGCACGAATGGATGGACATCATCACTAGGTGTTCCATCAGGGTCACCCTAGCATCTTCCAACATAAAATTACAATGCACCCAAAAATATTAACTGTTTGGCTTTCAAGAAAAAAAGAACCATTCAGAATTTCGGATACACAGGTGCAAGGCGTCCTTTTTTTTTTTTTTGGTCAGTTAAGACTTAGCTTAATTATGTCATAATGGATAGAAACTCTCTGAAAGGTTTTCTAGTTCACTCAGCATAGCCAGGCCCCGGCGTGTATAAAATCTTATTAAAGAATGTTCTTTCCTTCATCTCAAAAATACATCAAAAATACAAATCTACTATAACACATACTTATATTATCTAGCTAACTCTGTTTAAGTTAGGTGCCGCGGTTAATGCGAAGAATACCAACTCCATTGCCTCAAAGTTGATCGACATGGCTGGCGATCGCATCAGGGCAAGACGGGGCTTTCAGAAGCTCCAAACGGTTGAAAGGCGGAGAAAATTGCAAGATGTAGTCTTCATCTAAGATAAAAGTCAATGTAATTTGTATATTGATTTTGTTGTCCGGAAGATGATGCAGAAATGGCCAAAAAAAAAAAGTAGAGAGAGAGAGAGAGAGAGAGAGAGAAAAACTCACTCTCTTTCACAGTCCCATAGAGCCAGCATAATACCTCATCGGCATAAGCCAAGCAAACTCCTCCCTGTCAACAACATATACCAGACCATTTCGATCAAAGTTTGTGCAAATAATTAAGGGCAAATAGTATAATATATCTTAACGTTTAAGGTTTTTTACAAATTTATCCTAATGTTTCAGTTTTTACAAATACATCCGAACATTTTAAATTGTTTACAAATTTATCCTAACGTTTCAATTTTTACAAGTACATTCTAACATTTTAGTTTTTTATAAATTTAACCTAAAATCTCCCCATTTCCAACTTACAATTTGTAGCCCATAAGGGCCATAACATGATGAATTGGGAGAAACTCTCTCCATTTACAGCAACATGGTTAAATGTAACCCCAAATCAACCAACGTTCATTCATAGGTCACAATTTCAAAACGTTAGGATGTATTCCTAAAATCAACCAAAGAATTAAAAAGAATAAGACGATAGAACTGCAAACAGTCAACATCAAACTAATAGTGGTCGATTAGTAGCACAACAATTTCCACCTAAGATGTGAGCATGATATATTCTCGTGAAGGACAACAACATTGGAGTCGATTTCCCAAGTTTTTTTTAGAATGCAACTAGGTTATGAAACATCTTGATATGTTGAGTACATTATTTGCAAGAATAAGTCTTATTCACAGGGCATGGGGTCATGTCAACAACATCTCAATCAGTTAGTAGGATTTAGCCAGTAAGAATGACTGGAGTACACCACATTCACTACTTCAAACAAACGAGCTCTTTCAGAGATGTAGAAGTCATTCTAGAAGTTAGGCAAGAAGATGGAAGGAAAGAAACAATATCATCTTTTGCTTTAAATAAACCCAGGTACCTGCCAATAGTTTTTCATCTTTACTCTGTGTGTTACGTCTTTGGTTCTTAGCCTCTCTGTGCGAACCAGTCGGCCAGAATCATCTCTGGAGACGAAAGAGGGAAAAATAGGAAGACTTCAATAATTCTGTGCATTACCAACATATGTCAAAAAACTTAACATGAATTATGCAAGACAAAAGGGACAGGATGCAAAATCCGATCAACACTACCTACACGCAGTCAAAAGTGATGTGATAGAGCAATTTTAAACATTATTTGTGTGGTTATCTATCTAAACATCGTAACAACCAACAATGGAATAGTAATCCAATGACTCTACAAGATTGCCTCATTCCATGGACTCCAAAGAATAAAAATTTTCCATTGTTCAACTATAAAACAAATCTATACGCCTTTTGTTGTTTGGGAGGCACATCTAAAAGTACATCACCTTGAAAAAGTCCACACACGCCCTTTCTAGTGAACTCATATTCATGTCTCCCCCACAACGTATAAAATTTTGAGAAAATATCTCTCTACATCAAAGTAAGAGATATTCCAGACTTGCCAAGATTCTTCTGTCTGTTTCAAAGGAGACAAAAAGTAATATGTTTCTCACCAATAGTTGTGATTTCCTTAAACATGAAGTATCAATTTTCTCTTTCTCAGCAATAACCAAAAAACACCCTATTCAGCTCCAAAATCGTTTACATAGAATTCAATTTTTTTTTCTATAAGATAGAATAATTTTACAACAGATTAAAATACAAGTGACAACACATAAGATGGATCTCTATATTACAGTGAAATCTTACAATTAAATAAAACACAATGAGAAAAGTTTTTATGCGATACATAAATAGCTATGCAAATAGCTTTTCTTAAACGAAAAAGAAAAAGAAAGGAGGAGTTCCACATCCAAAGCAAGAAGGAAATCTAACAACTAATGATGTATTGATCTTCCAAATCAACCTAATGATCTCTTAACTAGTAATTATGCGGGTTCCTCTTTAAATACAGTATCATGTACTTCTTGAGGATATCACCACAAAATTTATCCAACAACTTCACTCGTTAAAATGAAAAGAACGAGATTAGATCAGGTTCGAGTGCTCAAATCAATGCCAAATAGATATTACAAACTGAAAATCCTTTCCAAAGAAAATTTCAAGTTTCAAGTTTTTAGATGCAGCTGTATCTACACACTTGATTGTATATACACGAGCTGGTTCATGGGTGGATGGATCCGTGCACACACTGAGGATTTGCAAGAATATCTAATTAGGAATCAAGGCAGCTAACTACATGTCACACCCAACTAAGGGACTCCAGGTTGCTCCTTGGATAGGTTTTCCATGAGTGTCTCGTGTACATGCATATGTATGTCAAAGCAAAACTGTGAGCATAGAGTGGCAAAAGTGGATAATTGGGTCAGGCCACACCACAACATCCCACTTTAATTTCAGTTAAGAGTACTTTGCAAAGGGAAAAAAAAGAACCAAAAGGCTCGAGAAATCATTTAACAACAACCATGCCTCAACCCCAACTTAGGGGTTGGCTACATAGATCCTATGTTTCCATGTGGTGATGTGATTGGATAATCTTTTACATCTCTTATGAATCAATTAACTCGTCCCACATCATTGTAGGTTGACCCTATCCCTTCAAATTCCTTCAGTTTCTAGCAAGTCTAGTTTTCAAATAGGGCATTTGCAAATCATCTTTGGATGTGCCCAAACCATTGAACCACCATTCTCTCTCGTTTTCTCTGTTAGTAATACAACCCCTACTTTTCTTTGAATCTATGTATTTCCTTACTCTATTCCCACAGGTTTTACCATGCATCCATTTAAGCATATTCATCTCCGTTACATTCACTTTATGCAAGTATTTCTTTACTGTGCAACATTTACTCCATTAACCATGGCTAACCCAACAAGAATTTTCCTTTTAGTTTAATAGGGATACATAGTAACCTGCTCCACTCCCTCCACTTCTCTCATTTGGCTTGAATTCTATGTGTGTTTTCATCATTTTCAATGGTTGATCCTAAATATCAGAAAAGGACAGCTTTGAAACTTCTACTTTTCTTAATTGAACAACTACATCATAATGATCTCTATTGCTTGTGGGCTCAGAATGCATAAACTTGGATCTAAACCCCCTGAACTTAAAGCCTTTAGACTCCACGTGTTCCTCCAAAGCTATAGGTTTTTATTGACACCATCTCTTGTTTTGTCTATAAGAAAAACATCACTGGCAAGTACCATGCAACATGTAGCATCCTCTTGAACATGCTAGTAGTTCCTTCCTCCAAAGAAACATTAAATATGAAAACCAATTTCTTACTTAGTCTTATGATACCATAACGGGGAAATCATAAACTAAAACAGCATTTCAATCAATGACTTCAATAACTTAATGGATGAGCAATCATATCTAAGAAAACAATAACAAGCCACATTTATGGGTCATAACCATGACACTCAGAATATCAGAAGGACGCAGCAATCACATAAAAATAAAAGAAGAAAAGATATTTATCTACTAGATAACATCTTATGCTACCATGTAAAATATTTCAAGAGGTACAAAGACCAAAAACATGATTACCTAAATCCGACAACAATGTAAGGAACACCCGCCAGGAATGACTGAATCTGCAGGATTTTAAACAAACACAGTAATGATACCACTTTAAAAGGTAAAATAAACATCCAAGAGAAGAAGTTGCAATTCATTAAACTAATTATCTGAAAGAAACAAGTAAGAAATGGAAGTGAAAAAGGAAACAGAAAATAAGGTACAAAAAGATTTAACTGCAACTAACAAGTGGAGGAGAAAGAAGGGTACATCTAACTATTCCAATCATGCAAGAATGATCACACAATAAAGAGACCTTGGCTTCGTAAAGCAAGCGTTAGCAGCCCCACCAACTGCCTGCTTAAAACATGATGAATCTAGCAAAGGTTTATTATTAAGTAATTAAAATGACTCCCAAAATCATTTAATAAAAAGAAAACCTTTGCAAAAGAAGTACAATACTAAGAATAGTATTTCTGCAAAGAAGGATTCATTGCTTAATATATCAAGTCATGCATTGCCACTCTTTTGTCCGAAACTGCCTCATTGCAGCACCAATATTTGGGGGACAATGACATAGCAAGCTGGGTAGTTTATCAGGGACGGATCGCATGCAAATAGACTGCTGACCTAGAAAAGCCTTTTAGCATCCCTTATAACCAAGGAGAAATTACCAAACTATCTCCATATAAGCCTAGGACCAAGACCTGAAATGTGACTATTTAATTTCTATCAACCAAATGTGTAATTTCACAGAGCTTTTACACAATTATTAGACCCATGCATATTTATTGATATAATATTATATTTTATTATTTATACCAACTAGAATTGTTAACTCAATTACCAAAGAAGTTGGTCTAAAACTTACTAAAAGCATTTTAAGGGTCACATTATGTAGTTTCAGTGCATACACTATAAGAGAAAATTTTGTCTTTTTAAGGCAACAATTTCCTATACCCAGAGGTGAATGTTGACAACCGAAATAATCCTAGGCAAACCGATTCTACAAAAGGAAAACATATTTTAGCAGAAAGGAAGGAAAGATTAACACACTTTCAGCTATCTAATATATCAACATCCAGCAGAATCGAAAAACTTGCGATCACCCATGGCACAACTGCAGCCAAACTCCCCCTAACGCAAGATGCATCAAGAAAGAAGAACGATGAATCAAGGTAGATGAATGTATGTCAACAAGGAAGATTTCCCGCGATGCATAAAAATGTATCAAAGAACAAAAATATTAGGAGCAAGTACGGGTACCCAAACCATAGCAAAACTAGGATAAATACATACCCAAAACTTGAGCAGCTTTTCCCTTTCAAATCTTTCCTCAGTATGATAATCCAACTACACCAAGAAAACAAATATTGGAATGCTTAAATGCATTAGGATTCACGCATTAGAAAGAGTAGAAGATGAAGGAAAGATTCTCCAAGCTACAAGGTTTAGACAACGGTAAAGACTTCACCTCACGACTCGTCTTCAACTCCACATAGAATCTCCGACCATCATCAGTAGAATCACAGCAGTCCATTTCAGCACCCATAAGTATGCGATGAGCACCCAATTTTGTTTTAATCACCGAACAGAACTCAACATTTGCATCAATATGATGTATACCATCATCTCTTGTTGAATCCTCGGTGGCAAGATTCTCAAAGCAGTAACCCCAATAACATCTAATTTATGAATCATAAATTAGAATGAGAGGAAAGGAAGCATCAAAACTTGAAAGAAAACTGAACAACTAAGTTACATGCATAAAAAGGTCCTGTAGCAATCATAATATGGTTTATACTTCCTCGTCAACTAAAGACTAGATGCTTTTCCAACCATCTCTTACATTTTTGAAAGTGAAGCCTTTAAGTGCTTAGCAAAGGCATAAATTCTATTGTTGTAAATTGTTTACTGATATCATTGTCAAAAGTCAGGAAGTAGGAGAAGCATGACTACCTTCGACGGTCCAGTTCACTTTGTGGTCTTTCTGGAAGTTTATGCACATCGAGATACACAACTCCATTTCTTTTGTGCACCCCCATTTCCCATGCCTCATGCCTGATATAAGCGGTAGCCAATATCTGCAAGCAAAGATCACTAAGTTTTGTCCCTATACTAAAAACAAATTTCAGTCAAAGAAAAAATGAAAAGTGAACATAAATTAAGAGAGAGGGTTTGGAGCATGACCTTGTTAAGGTTGTTACGGAATGTCTGTGCAACAAATCAGATGTCATTAGACTTCTCAAAAAAACTTGCGTTGGACCCATAAAGCAAGATTCAAAATGGACCTTTTACCACAAAATGAATATGATTTTGAAGGGGATGTTTTTGTTTCTTATGCAAGCCAGAAGATCGCCATATCCCTGAGAACCTAAGTCTGATTGGCAGAAACAAGATAGAATTGCCAGCATAAATCAGCTACTGAGCACAAAGTACAGGTTGTATAATATAACTTCTGAAAAGAGGTTCCCTAAAGCCTCGGGTGGTCCTAATTACTGAGGCAATTTAGGACCGAAGCTTACCTCTCTTCTCAATAAAGGTATCAAAGCCTTCATTTAGATCAGCTCCGACATCCTCTGTAATAAGGCGCTTGAAAAGTCTCTACGGCATTAAACAAGTAGAGCACAACTTAAATGAGTTGAGGCAACCATCAGCAACTATAAGATGTAAGGAAGGCAACACTAATAAGTGAAAAAGAGCCTACCAAGCTGCGATCATCAAAGTAAACATCTCCACCTTCAACACGACTATAGCAAGCCACTTCACAAGGCTGTCAGATCAAGTTTTCACATAGGTATCACCAATAACGTTGCATAAAGTCAAATACAACTAAAAAGGCTTATAACAATTGTAGGAAGGTACGGTTTGCAAGATAATGATAAGATCCCACATAGAGAGCCACATAGAGTTGGTTTGGGGGACACATTATAAATAGGGGTGAGTTAGTTGGTTTAGGCATCTGAGAATTTGAATGTAATTGAGCACTCTTGGAGTGATTGGGTTGAGAGAGTTTTAAGACTCTTCTCTGCGGGGTTACTTTCAAGTTTGTAATCGTTGTTGTCTTTCAAATCAATAGATCAATATCGTATTCTATCAATGGTATCGAGCATCGTTCAAGTATGGCTCCAAAAGTAGATGTGCGATGAAACCTTTGAAGCGGAGTTGAAGAAACTCCATGAGATGGAAGAATCGGTCAATGGGTTTGCCAACAAGATGGAGGAGTTCGATCCGAAGTTTGTTTTGAGATCTCAAAGCGGCGTGCGTTCGAGAGATCCGGTCCTTAAGACGAAGATTGAGGCCTTTACGGTGCGTACACGAGCCTTAAGGCCAACAATCGGAGGAGATTCTGCCATTGGAATGTTAGGATCACAAATCGGTGACAATCGAGGGTCTCGTGTCCCAGATCCGCTAGATCCGGGGTTTTCTGTTGAGTTTCTTAATGTCGGTGCACCATATCAACATCGCCACTCATCTACTCGAGATAGTATAAAGGATCTTCTTCAACCTCTCGCAACCGCACCGAGCCACTCAAAAGTCATGCAAATCAACATGTTCGGTGGTGTGAATGTCCGAAACCTACCGATCTAGTTTCCGCTTCATCGGTTCTTCCTCTTTTTGTTGTCATATCTCAATCTCCGACTTGTGGAGCCATGCCATCTCTAATTGAAGTGCAAATTCACAAGAAGTTGATGATTATCAATCCCAGTGACTCCATTACGTTCAATCTTGAACCCCGCAAGCCCATGGATCTTGGGGTTTACTTGTGGTCACGAAGGAGGTAACGCGAATCGCGACTAGATCCACAAAGTGAGCCCTCCGCCGTGGCCTCCACCTTCTTCTTCCTCTTCGACGACCTTCGGTGTTGCCCTAATCATTTTGGGCGTTGTGCAAGACTCTATCACGAAGTTGATTTGGGGAAGAAGATCGCATTTGACGTGTTTGTTGAAATGTTCTCAACCAATCGACGGCTAGGGGCACCCTCTTGTGGGCTGGTGGTTCGGTGTCGTTCTTGCTCTCATTGATGGCACATCGTCCGCCATGTTTCGCTCAACTTCATGCCATACGATTGATATGGATCCTAGCATGGACCCCCTCCTCAATGTCTACCCTTTGGCTATTTGTTTCTCCATGGTCTTGTCGTCCATCACAATGAGCAACAAGTGTTCGTAAAATAACATTGATAGAATACTCGATATTGATCTATTGATTTGAAAGACAACAACGATTACAAACTTGAAAGTAACCCCGAGAGAAGAGTCTTAAAACTCTCTCAACCCAATCACTCCAAGAGTGCTCAATTACATTCAAATTCTCGATGCCTAAACCAACTAACTCACCCCTATTTATAATGTGTCCCCCAAACCAACTCTATGTGGCTCTCTATGTGGGATCTTATCGGATAATGATGGTGAGATAGAGACCTCTTTTCTGCTATTTATTTCCATGCAATAAAAAAATGGCAAAGTAAGAATAATCAAACAATAAAATCAATAAAAGTAAATCAGCAGCACCAATAAATGATCATGTTAAGTTGTAAAGCGACGTGTAGATGGTGTTAAGGTAATTTCTTACAAGCTAACTTCATTATCATATCCAAAGAGATGCCAATGGCAATACATATATGGCTACATGACAGTATCTTGCATTTCCTAACAAGAGAATTTAGTTTACCTCCTGAAAAGGGACATGTTTTCTTGATAAAGTTTCCTCGTCTTCAAAAACTTCAACTCGAAACAAAGCGTTCATCTTGACGCGCATGTGAAAATCTACCATGACCATAGTTTTGCCTTTGATGATATGGTCCCGGACGCGGAAGGAGGCCACCCCCTCTACCATTTTGATATCCAGGTTGCCACCTCCCTCGGCCGAAATTTCCTCCTCTATGGTTGTTCATAGTTTGTATGGGAGGTAATACTGAGACGAAGAATGCATTTAACAAAGAATAAACACAAGATAACCAACACTAACCAATCTTCTCAAAGGACAAAATGGAGAATTTTAGCATATCACGCTAAGCAAAATAAAAAAAAAAAAAAAAAAAAAAAGAGGAAAGAAAGCCAGGAAAATACAAATTCCCCTCGTACACGCGTAATTGAGCTTTTTTTAGGAAAAGTAGTTATCATATCCTAAAACATAAACACCGCCATGTGCTGAAAACTATCATTGGCTATACTTCATTGTACACATCATATAAAGCGAAAGTAATTTCATACTCATTGAAAAAAAAAAAAAAAAAAGAGCTTTAATTAACTCTGTAGTTTTTAGTTTAATGCCCCAAAAGGTCTCATAAACAAGTAGGAAGTAGTGGAAAGTATAGAAACTAGAGCATACAAAATAAACTAGATGATTGTTATCATAGTTGACTGAAAATATTAGATTTATAATTATAAGTGCACCCAAATCCACCAAAAGAGGGGAAGTCCTCATGAAAAAACACAAAGTATCATATAAATTCATGTGCGTTCTACATCCTCATGATTAGTTCAAAGCAATGAACAAGTATTTACAACAACAACAACATAGCCTCAGTCCCAAATTAACTGGGGTCGGCTACATGGATCAAACTTTTCCATTGTGCTCAATTAAGTGCAATTGATGGTGAGCTTTTCAAACCATTCAAAGCCCTCCTAATTAATGCGTCTCATGTTAACTTTGGTCTGCCCCTACCTCGTCGAATTTCTACAGTTTCTATTGAGTCAAGTTTTCTAGTTGGGGCATTTGTAGGCCGTCTTTGCAGGTGACCAAACCACCGCAACCGCCCTTCCCTAATCTTTGTATCGATTGGTGCTACTCCTACTTGTCTTTGAATTTCTATATTTCTTATTCTATCTTTACGAGTTTTACCACACATCCACCTAAGCATCCTCATTTCTGCTACGTTCATTTTATGTAATTGTTGTTGCTTTACCGCCCAACATTCACTTCCATAGAGCATAGCTGGCCTAGCAATGAACAAGTATTTCCATACCAAAATTTTCCCATGGTGATTTCTTACATACCCAACTTCTAAGTTGAAAATTATATGGAAATAAACTATACATTCACATGCAAAACCTAACAACAGTAGCTAGTACTTGCACATGAGGATGTTGAATACTATTTTATGTCCTTTCTCTTATTACACCTTATCTTAATTTTTTCAAGTTTGATTTCAATGGTTTCGATTCTTTTGAATATTGCTAATTTGTGTTGTGCTTTCAAAAAATTTTGAAGTCCATTCCTCGTACTTGAGATAGATTTCTAGCCTTATATTGTCTAATATGATTTTATTATGAGTATCTTCTAAAAAAAATAAAACCAATTGTATTTCTTTTTTCTTACAAGTCGACATTATAATTTGCAAATCACGTTATTTTTCCCTAACGTTGATACAATTCTTGTAGAATTTTGTATTCATCTAATCCATGATTCGAAGTTACTAGCCAGAGTTCTGAGAACTTCTATACCGTATCAGCGCCATCAAAGTTTACATGTGTATGGATTCAGTCTTCATATTACATATTACATATTAAATGTAATAGAGAAAATAGTGAAAAATCGATAAATCAATTTATTTTTTTTATAGCGGAGGATATTCGAACCACCACCGCCGGCACCGGACTAATGATGGACTCGACTAATCCCTCGGAAAACCTTAGTTGCTCCCAAACAAGGAACCAAAAAAGAAATAAGAGGGAGAAAGGAGTGGGTAAGTTTCGAACTCAACTCATCTGCCCTAGTCAGCATATTAGAGAACGAATCTTACCACATCTTACCACTCGACAAACGCCCCTGGGTTTCGAGGAACCTTATCAATCATTATTGAATTAATTCCATTTCTATACAAATTGATAGAAAGTTCAGAACTTTAGGGCAAAAAAATGGAAAAACTCAAAAATTTCATGAACTTCTCCATCATCTCTTACAGTGAAAATTTAAGCAGTACACAATATGAACTGAATTTGATTCTCTAATCCATTAGAGGCATTGATGAAGAAAATGAAGAAGAACTCACTCGGTACGGCGAAGCGGCTCGCCGCCGGAGTCTTGACGTAGTCGTCATTGTCGGACCCGAACAGATCCCGCTCATCCGATCCACTCCTCGGCGGATTCTCCACCTCCTCTTCCTCCTCTCCGCCGCTGCTACTCCCCTCGCCGCCTCCGCCGCCGCCGCTGCCGGAGGCGGAGGACGAAGAAGACGAGGACGATGAGGACGAAGAGGGCGAGGCGGAGGAGTTGTGCGCGTCGTCGTTGTTGGCGTTGTTGCGGTTGTGGTTGTTGCTGTCTCGGTCGTCTTCGTCTTGCGAGTAGTCTCCGTCGCCGAAGAGGTCTTCGTCTTGGATTGGGAAATCCATAGCTCGGAATAGATCGAGAGGATCGAGTGATTTGATGCGATTATAAGTTGGGGAATTTGAGAGAAAGAAAATGCTGGAATGATACTTTTTGACGCTTGTTGTCCTTTGGATACACTTCGAAGCGTGTTGAAGAAATCTTGATTAAAGATTTAAAGAACCGAAAAAACTTAAGTATCAAATTATGTATCAAAAGTAGTCAGCCAAACCCAATTTCACTTGAAACTACGGTGAAAATGGTTTAGTCACTTGACTACTTAAGTGGGCCGAGTTCGGACTCGATTGGTTCGATTTTATCAAGATCGTCTTTTCAAAATATTTTCAGTTTTTCAGGAAAAAATATTTTCATTTTTATTATTTTAAAGTGGAATAATGTAGTTTATTTGGACACTGTTGAAAGCTAATAATCTAGCTAAAACTTATAAATCTAGTTGATAGCTGATCAGTTAAAAATTTTTTTTTTTTTTTTTTTACGATGTTATGCTCACCAACAAAAAAGTGAAAAAAAAAAAAAACAACAAAACAAAAAAAACACACACACAACATAGTAGCTACAGTGGTCAAAATCTAGCATTTATATTGGAAAGAACAAGGTTCGAATATCGTGGAATACATAATAAATGTTAGGCCTTTAGTTGATGTTTAGTCCAAGCTAGCTTATTTTGGATCTTATTAGAATATTTCAAGTCGACATAGATCTTAGTAGTTAAGCAGGTCTTTCGAGCTTGCTAAGCTCATTTTAGGCTCTTTGATGTGACCCGCCTAAGTTATATATGTCTACTATAATTAATTAGGTTAATTTGTTCAATGAACATCATTATGCTTGAAATAGACCTTGTGACCTTGTGGTTGTGACAAAAACACTTCTCAAAGAGGTGAGGGTTGTTCCTTGTGACCCTTTGAGAGTGCGACTATGTGCATCCCGCACAATGATCAGGGCAGCTGTGGCGGCTCCAAAGTCCAAGGCCACCATAGGACCCGCTACGGCGCATCACACGTCACCAAGCCTCGCCATGTAGTGGCCTGCTTATCTACGACGCCCCGCGACCTAACTGATTACTTACACGTTTTACATTAAACTCTACCTTAGCTAATTAGTCTTCATATAATTATTAGCGATTTAAATTAGCCAGTTAATCAGTTTATCAAGTATTAATATAATTTTATTGCAGAAGTCTTTAAGTGAATAAATTATACAACATTTAACAATCATAAGTAGTGGAAACCTTGACAAAAAGATACCATGTATATATCAAAGGCGAAATAAGTATAGCAAAAGACCATATACATGTATTCAGTGTTATACAGTCCCCAAAACCCAATGAAAAGTAAATACATACAACTGTAATCAAACACGAGCTGACGTCACTATCTCAGAGGTAGTCGTCCAATACCTCATTGCCCTTGCCCTTACTCGTCGAAAGAACTACACTCGGTCACCAAACAAATACATTGACGAGTCCAGTGAGTAAAATCCCAAGAGAAGTCCACGCAATATTCATGAACTAAAACTAGTAAATCACGAGACATGCAAATATAACATTTGACAACAGTAAGTCATATTCCCAAGAATATAAGCGGCACATGACAAGCAAAAACAACAGTGAATAAATGTAACAACACATACCAATAAAAAAGCAGGCTCGAAAATAAAGCAATAATGAATAAATAAACAAGCAAATAATCCGAGAAAACCCCGACCTAAACCAGTCGATAATCGATAAAATAGGCCAGGAACCACGTATATACCTGTAGGCTTACAGTGACTAAACCCCAACTACGGTTAACAGATGAATCCCTCTATACGCTATTTCAAGTCGAGAGAACGTCTTACATCCCTCCCGACGGTCGTAGATACATTCTACTGCCGTCAACACGAGCGCTAAAAACAAGTAAACACGTGCAAGATATTTAGCCACAACCAATATATATGCAACTGAATTAGAGCAAAACCTCATGTATGCCCACTAACAGTCACACATGTAATCCGATATCGATAGAACAAGACCATGGATTTTATGAGGCATTACAATAGGTTTACGCACCTAAATACACGCTCCGACTTCCCTGGGCTTTCGAACTCGACCTTGCCTAGCTCTCCGATACCCGAGCTACATCCTCACATTCCCCTGAAGTCAATTAAGTGTGTTTATTATGTATTCAGATTGGTTGAATATGTTTTAAATTGATTTTTCCAAATCAGCCCCTAAAGATTAAATAAAGTCTCAATTTTGGTCCTGTGTTGCAGTGCAATTGTAGAAATGAAATTGTCCAAATATCAAAAACTTCCCTTGATATAAAGTTTTCGTCTCTATCTTAGCTTTCCTAAAAGGTTTGATTTGCGAAATTACGATTTAAAATGAAAGAGATATTTCAATTCTACCAAAAATGGCTCAACTTGGAACTTAATCTGACCAGCAAACTTAGAAAATTTATTTCTCACAATCTATAGTTTCAAAAATGGTAATTTTTGGTCATAAGGCAGCTAACATACCCAATAACAACATATTAAAATTTCAGTTCATTTGGACAAGTAAATAGGGAGTTATGACTTTTAAAAATTTAGTTTCAAAAATCACGTAATGCGTTCAATTACCTATTTGTAGAGCACTTTTGGACATGAAAACATTCGAATTACAAGATTTTCAGTGGGACAAAGTTTTTTCCCTTTAAGTAAGCTTTCAAATGCCATTAAATTGAGTCCATTTTGATTTAAAATGAGAAAGTTATAACCAAATTACATAAGCTGGTTTATAATACAATATGCAGAATTTCAATTTTGGTCTTACAACTTCAAAAATTCATATTTTTTTTTATTTCAAAACCAAATTAAGAACTTCATAACAGTTGGATTATCAGCTTAAAATGAGGAATCCGAATATTTAAATCAATTTCTAAGACTCAAACATCTACCCTATAAAAATGACCAAAACCTAGAACTGATTTCAAACTTGAAATAATACCTAGGATTGATTATTCTTTTATTTGAGCTCCGACTTTCTTTGATCTCCCTGAATTTCTCAACCAAGACCCTCCTCGATTCCTCTGATTTTTCAGCTCAAATGTATATGTTAAGCTCCTCCACTAAGTATAGGCCTTATATACTTATATTAGTAAGTGGATTAATTAGCCAAATCTTTGATTTGCTATTAGTTAATTACTAGGACATGTGTTGTGATGGCCCCTCTCTTAATCTAGGGCACCGCCTAGCTTAATCCCGTAATTAAGCCCTAATCCTATCAACGCACGACTTAACTACGTATTAGTCAGCCTTTACAACCTAAACGCCTCTTTTCTCGTGTTCGGGATAAGTAATACACTAGTCCTACCAGTTTATAAAATTTAAAGTTAATTAAAACTTTATTTTATTAAATTAATTATTTAGCGAAAGTCTTATTGATTATGCGGAAGCCATTTGAAAAATCATAAGTGTGGAAAACTATGAAATGACATCACATATATAAAATCCTCAAAATGCAGTGAAACAGTAAAATAGTCAAATTCAAGTCGGGGAACTAACGCTCAACCCAATATACAACCCAAATAGTATCTGAAAGACATATATAACATATACCATCAAAATACCAAAAGCATACCTCCAATCGATGTAGTGACGCGCCGCTGGCTCAGAGATAATCGTCGATCTTCTTCTTGCCCGGCCTGCTGGTAGACGGATCTGCACCCACCGTCATAAAAAGGACGGTGAGTATAAGAATAAAACAGTAATCCCCGATGACAAGTTTAATTTACATTTCCAAATATTCAAATGGTATTTAAAAGCATATAAATGGGAAAGCTGAAAAATAAACCATATGCGAGTAAATACCAGAGTTAAACAAGTGATACTGACACTAGGCTAAGTAGTGGTGATTTAGGTCCGGTCGGTAGTGAACCGCGTCACTCCGACTTAATAATCATATAGCACAAGGGACTCTAACCCAAGTGTTACCAGGGACTTTAACCCCGGCGTGTAGACCACCTCAGGGACTCTAACCCCGAGTGTCATACGATGTCAGGTCATCCCCAGGGACTCTAACCCCGTGAGATGCGCACATCTCGATCGAGTACGATACCTAAATGCAAAAACTACTTTTAATTTCAAGAAATATCAAGTATGGATTGTTAAGGCATAAACACATCTACACACCTAAACAAATAATGAATACAAGTCCACTTAAACATTTATAAGATATTCACTAGCCTAATAACATGCTATTTATCATTCAATTCACATTTAAAACAACAAGAATAAACATAGCATGGTATTGAATCAATGAACCAAATTAAATGAATGAATATCATGCAAACTAGGCTCATCAAGTGAGCATAGACACAAAGAACACATGATATAAGAATACAAAGGCAAAATAGTGAAAATGACTATGTAAGGACAACAATTAATAGAAATGAAATGTCAAGTAAAGTCGCCATTGAGTATACTCACAACAACAAAGTAAAGTCCTAGCTTTACTGGTTTCCCGATACTCCAAATCTTGTATTTGCTCTCCCATACCCTTTTCCTAGGTTCCTGATATCATATAACAAGTTTTTGGATATGTTTAGACCCTTACTTAAGGTTGTAGACTTTGTTATAATGTTTTGGAAATTTTAGAAAATTACTGATTTTTTGTGCAGTCATGGAAATTAACGCGCTAATTCTAAAATTAGCGCGCTAATTTCTAACTTAGTGTGCTACCACATCTTATCTAGCGCACTATGTGCAGTAAAACCCTGAATTCTGCAATCAGAATTCCAAGTTTTCTCTACACCTAGGCTAGGTTAATGCATAGGGAACTCTTATACACTATTAGAGTTCCCTAACATCAACCACAACACAAAGTATCAACCAACAACATCAAATTCATGAATTCATCAAGTTGAACTAAATGAACTAGTGTGTGTAATTACCTAGTTGATATTTATAACACCTAACTTGATTCTTCCTCACCAAAGCTTCTAATTTCTCCTTGATACTCCAGCAAGCTTTCTTCTTGTGTTCTTGATCATTCTAGCAATTACTAGATTTCCAGCATGCAAAATTAGAAGAATGCACTAAGGTGGGTTTATATATATGTTTGTGTTTTCATCTGATGCTTACCACCCATCTCCATGACATCTTGTGGCTCTCATTCACTCCTACTAACCCACTAATTCCAGCTCACTAACACAACATATTGACACACATATCATGGGAGTGTGTGCTAGCGTGTATCCCGAGGTAAGTCTAAGTGTTGTAAATTTTTAAACCAAAACTATAGGACTTTAATTTGATTTACATTAACAAACACAACCATAGGCTTATAAATAATTCCTTATTTCATATTAATATTAAATAAGACTTACCAAAATGCTAACTGTCCGGTTCCCCGGCTTGCACGCTACTCGAGGCGCGTCCCCGCTCTCGTCTCGATGCCTACAACTGTACAAACTGACTTAGTAAGTCTACACAATACATAACACTAGGCATACATCAATACAAAAATACAATATACTTTAGTCACATGCCTCGATCGGTGCGCGTATCACGGTGTAGGTCCCACGTCACGGGTCAGTGATCATGATTAAGGAATTAAAATTGGGTTAGAGATTTGGGTCGTGACAAATATTCTCAACACAATGGAAATCTCGTCCTCGAAATTAAGTTTAAGTTACGGTTCTACCTAACTCAAACAGGTACAAAGATCTATCTCGCATGTAGTCCTCCCGCTCCCAAGTGAGTTTCATGTCATCGTGGAACTGCCGCTTGACGAGTACCTTCGGGATAGACTTGTTCATCAACTGTTGTACCTTCCGATCTAGGATCTGAATGGGCTTCTCCTCATAAGAGATGTCCTCGCTTAGGTCGATCTGACTCAAGTCAACTGTCGATCGCATGCCGCCTTCGACTCGGCTAGTCGAAGCATCGAAATGTGGAACACTAGATGGACCCCTGACGTCTATTTAGGCAGTTCAAGCTCGTATGCCACTTTTCTGACCCGTTTCTTAATCATGAAAGACCCGATGTACCTCAGTGCAAGCTTGCCTTTCACCCCAAATCTCTGAAGACCTTTCCGAGGGGAAACCTTTAAATAGACAAAGGCTCCCTCGGAATACGCGAGATCACCGCGATACTTATTTGCATATCTATTTTGTCTTTCTTGTGCTCATCTGAGTCTCTAACGGATCAATTTGACCTTTTCCGTATGGTCAATAATTATCTCAGGGCCGACTATCTCCTGGTCCTCTAGCTCAGCCCAACACGATGGCGAGCGACACGGTCTGCCATACAAAGCCTCAAATGGCGTCATCTCAATGCTAGCCTGATAATTGTTGTTGTAAGCGAACTCAAACAAGTAGGTACTCAGCCCTAGATCTGCCAAACTCCAACACGCATGCACGTCCTCGAGGGCCTGAATCAATCTCTCAGTCTGCACGTCGGTCTGAGGGTGGAAAGCCGTACTGAACTGTAGGCGCGTACCATACTGCTCCTGCATACTCCGCCACATCCTAGACGTATATGTAGCATCTCGGTTTAACGTGATCGTCAATGGTACCCCGTGCAACCTCATAATCTCTCTCTCGAACAGTACATTTAGCTGCTCTAACGTGTAATGCGACGCCACTGGTAGGAAATAAGCAGACTTCGTCAATCTGTCAACTATCACCCTGATCGAGTCATGAATCCCCGTGGTCCTTGGCAATCCTCTGACAAAATCCATAAAGATGTATTCTCACTTCCATTAAGGAATGGGAAGCGGCTGTAGTAATCCCCCGGGTCTGCGATGCTCAGACTTCACTTGCTGACAAATACCACAATTCCTGATGAACTCGAGACACGTCTGCTTTTATCCCAGGCCACCAGAAATGTCTCCTCGTGTCGTGGTACATCTTAGTCTTGCCTGGATGTACGGTGAATCTGGAACGGTGCGACTCCTGAAGGATCTCATCTCTCAGCTTTGGCACTTATGGTATCCACAACCTACCCCGGTATCTCAGACACTGATCTGTCGTCTCTGCCCAATCTGTACACTCTGCACTCTGCGCTAACTCGCTGAATCTCGAGTACAATCGGTCGGTCCTTTGACCCTTTGACACTCTCTGTGTAGACACGGTCTGCGGTCTCATCTGTGCCCAAATCACCACCTTAGTATCGGTAGGAACCTCTGTCTAACATGCTGTCGCCGCTACCTCGAGTAATCCGTACTCACGCGTCATGTGACATTTGATAACCTCGGCATCTGTAACGACCCTAAAAATCTAACTCGTGTCATGTGCTATTTCAGGGTCATATGTGAGACCCACTCGTCGTGATCCGTATATCCAAATCTCGGGTGTAGACACCGATGTATGCTATTTTTATGTGATGCTTGTATTATTTATTATACAAAAGATTGAACAATATAAAATAATTAATTTCGGAAATGTGTAGGTAAGATCTTACCTCGAGTTTCGTATTAGTTGGCAGTAGTCGAGGTTGAGATTGAGTTTAATTTGGTGTAAGCTCGGTTAAATATGACAAGAGAATTGGTTAGTTGGGTATGTTATGGACGAAGTTAAGATTTTTGGGGTTTTGGCGTGACCAAAACTATTATTTTGGATATTTTATGAAGATTGACTATTTTGTCGAGAGTTTGGTTCAATTCGGTGAAAAAGGGATCGAAAACGAGCACCGAAAGTCAAAACACGTCAAAATAGGAATTTCGGGAATTAATAAATAAAAAGAAATATGGTGGTTTATATATAAATATATATAAAACATGAAATGAAAATCAAAAACTCATTTGATTTGTTTCAACAGAACGTTCATTTTGAATGTTCCCCTCAATTTGGGTTTTCGCTCGCGGAGCTTCCGACATCTGATTTTCGCCCGGTTTCTTTCCGTAAAATCGTAGAGGATCGCAAGACAGTCAATTCGAGCTAAGTTTCTACGGCAGAAATGATGTATTCGGCCCGTAATTTGGTAAATTCTTAATGCAGGGCATTTTCCTCAATTCAATTTGAATTATCGCGATTTTTCCATTTCTTTCGCTGGGTTTTGATAGAAATTGGTATGAATTGTCTTTAATTGGTGTATTGGATTGATTTGCGTCAATTTGGGATAGATTTCACCGAGGTGGGTTAGGGTTTTGATGGTTTGAATTAATGTAATTCAGTTGATAACTGTTTTGGAGATGTTTTTATTCTTGATATTGGTTTATATTGGGTTTTTCGGATGAATTGATTATTGATACAATTTGACTCCACGAGCCATGGAAATATTTTGGTGTTGGTATCGAGTGGTTTCGTGGCATTTATTATTGAGTTTTGAGGATTTAATTGCGAAAATATTGATTTGAAGACATTTTCTAGTTGACAATAACTAAGGTTTGTCAAGTTTACATGCTATATTAGAAAATTCGTAACTTCTCCATTTGTGGTCCGATTTGAGTATTCTTGGAGTCTTTGGAAAGTACGTCATGAGTACTACAAGTTCCTTCTTGGTTGTCATGACAAATTAGGAGGTTTTCAGATTTAAAACCATAACTCTAGTGGGCTAGTTGATAATACTTTGAAATTATTATAAAGTATTATTTTTAGAAATAGCTCTCGAGCGTACTTTGGTCGCAGTATTTGTATGGTTTAAGTGTTCTAAACCAAGGATATTGGACTTGAATTGATACTAAATGATATCAGGAAATCTAAGGAAGAGATACGGAGGTTCGAGAACGCGTTTTAGAGTGTTGGGGGGGGGGGACGTATAGGTTAGGAAGAATCGTGTGGATCGAGGTAAGTAAAACAGGTTGGAAATTATACAGTAATTTCATTTTAAGCTATTGAATATTGTTGTTCATTGCTTTGATATATATCCTTGGAATTCCATTCTAATTGAGTTGTCCGAGGGCAAGTGAGTCAACGGTGGTCCTTAAAAGGATTGGCTGGATGAGGTAACATACCAGAGTCATGACCTCGGGATGCACTGCACTGGATAATGAATTATTGACGGGGTGTGAGTTCTTAGCGTGGTTGTTCCATGAATTCTCATTATCTCGTGGGTTTAGGACTTGTAAGTGTACCGAGTCCTAGAACCCGAGTCTTGATGTTTTGCCAAAACTCAATGACTTATTAGTCGGGACTACTTGCGCCTCTATGTTTGCACTCTTTGGACACTCATGTATCGATTGCTTTAAATTTATTTACAGTCTTTTATTTATTCATGCGTCCTCATATCTTTCTTGTTATCTTCATGAATATGGACTGATTTATTTATTTCGAAATGTTGTTTAGTATCCTACGGCGTTACTTACCTGGGCTCGTTATTCTTGTGTTTAACTGAATGCATATCCGCAATCGAGTAAGGGAAAGGGGCCAGTACTAGGAGATTTATTGTGAGGACTCTGGAGCGGCTTTCCCTCTCACAATTTTGTGTAGGTTTTGTATTATTTATGTATGTTTTTTTACACATGGGATATATAGGATTTGTGAGATATTTACATGGAGTATATATGGGGTTTCCATACTCTAGGCTGTCCTAACTGATTTGTGTAGAGTTGTTTAGATTTGTTTAAGTTGAAATCGCTTACGTATAAACTTTGATAACTTAAAAACTTGAATAACTCACTAAAAATGTAATGATAAATGGTTAGGAAGGCTGACTAGGCTTGCGTTGACGTCGCGAGGATTGACTCGTGGTCTACGTAAGTCTAGGCCGGACGGGGCCCAGTTTAGGTTGTGGAATTGGGGCCGTCACAACATCTCTAGTCGGTCTCCTACTCAGCGCATCTGCAACTACGTTCGCTTTTCCTTGGTGATACTCCAGGAAAAGTCATAGTCCTTCAAGAACTCTAACTATCGGCGCTATCTCATGTTCAACTCTTTCTGTGTGAAGAAATATTTCAGACTCTTGTGATCAGTGAAGAGTGTGAATCTCTCTCCATATAGAAGGTATCTCCAAGTCTTCAGCGCAAATACAACCGCTGCCAACTCCAGATCGTGCGTGGGGTAGTTCTTCTTATGTATCTTCAACTTTCTCGATGCGTATGCCACAACACCGCTGCCCTGCATCAACACGCAACCTATACATGTATGAGAAACATATGTGTACACTAGAAATCCCTGTCCAGCCTTTGGCAGTACTAACACTGGCGCGGTAGTCAATGACCTCTTCAACTGAGTAAATGCAACCTCGCACTTCTCAGTATACTCATAAGCAACGTCCTTCTGTGTCAGCCTCGTCAGCGGTGAAGCGATCTTCGAGAAATCCTTCACGAACCTACGGTAGGATCCAGGTAACCCCAGAAAGCTCATGATCTTCGATACTGATGTCATGCCAGCCAATCCATGATCGCCTGAATCTTTGTCGGATCTACTGCAATCCCTGCTGCTTCAACAACGTACCCCAAGAATTTGACCTCTGTAAGCCAGAATTCACACTTGCTGAACTTAGCAAAAAGTCGGTGTTCCCTCGATGTCTGCAAAGTCTTTCTGAGGTGTTTTTCGTGATCCCCACGTGTCCTCGAGTATATCAAGATGTCGTCGATGAAGACTATCACGAAGTGGTCGAGATATGGTCTAAGTACCCGGTGCATCAAATCCATGAATATGGCGGGGGCGTTGGTAAGCCCGAATGGCATGACCATGAACTGGTAGTGTCCGTATCTGGTGCTGAATGTTGTCTTGGACCTATCCTCATCCCTGATCTTAAGCTGATGATACCCTGATCTTAGGTCTATCTTGGAGAAAAACTGCGCTCCTATCAGCTGATCAAATAAATCGTCTATCCGCGGAAGTGGGTACTTGTTTCGACTGTCACTCTGTTCAGCTGCCTGTAGTCGATGCATAGTTTCAGACTGTCATCCTTCTTCTTCACAAATAGAACTAGTGTTCCCCATGGTGACATCGAAGGTGTGATGAATCCCTTCTCCTTCAAATCCTTAAGTTGAGTCCTCAACTCCTCTAACTCCCTCGGAGCCATGCGGTATGATGGTATCGCGATCGGTTTGGTACCCGGTACTAGGTCGATGAGGAATTCTACCTCTCGCGGTGGCGCTAATCCTGGTAAATCTTTTGGGAAAACATATGAGAAGTCTCGAACAACCGGTATCTCCTATAGTCTGGGTCCCTGACTCTCTACTACGAAGTACAACGCTACTAGAGTCTCCATCTCTCCACTGGATGCAAGCCGACCTCTCGTGGTGCTGAGTCTCAGTGTACGACCTCGGTGAACGAACATCGGACGTCCCGAAATCTCAAATATGACAGACTTACTGAAGCAGTCGATGTGTGCGTGGTACGCTGACAACCAATCCATCCCTAGCAGCGCGTCGAACTTTAACATCTCGAGGACTCTAAAATCTGCTGGTAACTCTACCCCGCCTATCTCTACCGGACATCTCCGAACTAGACTATTAGGGTAAACCCTATCCCCGTCTGCGGTGCTCAAAATCAGGTGTATGCTAAGCCTAACAGGTGTCCATCCTAATATGCCTAACAAACGACCAGCAATAAAAGAAATAGTGGCTCTAGAGTCAAATAATTCATATAAGTCTCTACCATAAACGGAAACCGTACCTTCGATGAGACTGAATGTCGCCCCAGCATCTGGCTGTGCGACTATGTGAACTCTCTCTCGCCTTTTTTGTGGGGAAGTCTTCTTGTGCGATCGTGTGGACTCCCTAGACATGTGTCCCACCTGACCACATCTCCAGCAAGTGATCTGAAGATGTTGTCATGCCTACTGCGCCTGTCCCTCTAACTGCCGCTGACCCTGTCGTGGTCCATCCCGGCCTTTGCCTCCGTCTCGACCACCCTAAAGTTGTTGATGTTGTCGCGATGCCGGTGGAGCTGGCAATGCTTGTCTGGTGGGAGGCGACAAGGGAGCTCTGCTATTTGTCTGTGTGGGTGCAGGGTGAGGTGCGTAGGGCACTGCTGAAATAGGGGCAATAGGTGCCCCATCCCTATATGGATCTTTGTCTCATCTCCTCGGTCCATTACCCCTTTGCCTCCTGTCGTAGTCTGAGCCCTGATCGTAACCCTCTGCTGCTCCCTCATCCTCTCTGCCCGACTCGTAAGTCTCCTGGGCGAGTGCTCTCTCATATATCTCCTGTATAGTGCTGGCCCCTGTGCCAACGATGTGTCTAGCTATATTTGGCCTTAGTCCATCCCCAAAATAGAAGGCGTCATCTGCGTCATCCTTCACCAAGTCTCCCGCGAACTGCCTCATGTAACCATATCGGTCACGGTACATCATCACTATCTCTCTCTCAGCCTGTCTCAAGCTCATAAACTTCTTCTTCAACCTGCAACATCGAAGCCGAAAAATACTGCTTGTAGAACTCCACCTTGAAGTCTGCCCACGATGTGAAGGTGCCTCGGCTCGCCACTGTAGTGCACCACCAAACATCAGCACCCTTATCCAGGGTGTAATATGAAAGAACCGGCTGGAGTATGTCCTCAATATCCAGTAGTAGATGCAGCTTATCCTACGATAGGATCAACTTCTTGATCTTGTCGTGGTCCCTCTCTCCCGAAAAATACGCCGACCTGAATCTAATGAACTTCTTCACTAGCTTGGCGTCCCTCGACAAGCCAGTGATCTCAGATGTAGTGGGTGTAAGCGTGTCTACTACTGCTTATGTTGTCGGTACCGTGATGACCGATAGTGTTGGTGGACGCAGTGCCACTAGCTCTGCGGGTGGTACTGGTGCTCGTGCCATTGCTGTAGTGGTAGTGGCTGGTGCGATAGGAGTCTCTGTGGTCGGGGGTGCTGTAGTAGTAGCTATGGTGACGGGGGCGGTCGAAACCAATGCAGTCATCTGTGCCAACATGTAGGCAATGAAATCGGTTATTTTTCGCTCCTGAGCGGTCATTCGGTCAGACATCCTCTGAAAATCATCAACTGATACGCTGGGAGACTGACTGCCGCTAGCTTCGGTGTCCCCGGCATCGCGCGAATCCGCCATCGATGTCTACATGTTGACAATCGTACGCAAATCATCTACTACGAGACGTATCTTGTATTCATATACGTATAGCAATTAACATGTATATAAAGAAAACACCCCGGCTCACCTTCACTCAATTCCCAACAAAATAGTTCCTGGGCAAGGATCATTTGGTTTCCACTTCTAAGGTTTGTGTTTTTCTTATTTATCCTTAAGGTTCTAATAACCTGTGCTTTGATACCAACTGTGACGACCCCTCTCTTAATATAGGGCACCGCCTGGCTTAATCCCGTAATTAAGCCCTAATCATATACATGTAGGAATTAACTACGTATTAGTCAGCCTTTACAACCTAAATGCCTCTTTTCTCGTGTTCAGGATAAATAATACACTAGTCCTACCAGTTTATAAAATTTAAAGTTAATTAAAACTTTATTTTATTAAATTAATTATTTAGCGAAAGTCTTATTGATTATGCGGAAGCAATTAGTAATTTATGCGGAAGCCATTTGAAAAATCATAAGTGTGGAAAACTAGGAAATGACATCACATATATAAAATCCTTAAAATGCAGTGAAACAGTAAAATAGTCAAAGTCAGGTCGGGGAACTAACGCTCAACCCAATATACAACCCAAATAGTATCTGAAAGACATATATAACATATACAATCAAAATACCAAAAGAATACCTCCAATCGATGTAGTGACGCGCCGCTGGCTCAGAGATAATCGTCGATCTTCTCCTTGCCCGGCCTGCTGGTAGACGGCTCTGCACCTACCGTCATAAAAAGGACGGTGAGTATAAGAATAAAACAGTAATCCTCGATGACAAGTTTAATTTGCATTTCCAAATATTCAAATGGTATTTAAAAGCATATAAATGGGAAAGCTGGAAAATAAACCATATGCGAGTAAATACCAGAGTTAAACAAGTGATACTGACACTAGGCTAAGTAGTGGTGATTTAGGTCCGGTCGGCAGTGAACTACGTCACTCTGACTGAATAATCATATAGCACAAGGGACTCTAACCCAAGTGTTACCAGAGACTCTAAACCCGTGAGTTGCGCACTTCAATCGAGTACGAGACCTAAATGCAAAAACTTTTAATTTCAAGAAGTACCAAATATGGATTGTCAAGGCAAAGGCACATCTACACACCTAAACAAATATGGAATACAAGTCCACTTAAACATTTATAAGATATTCACTAGCCTAATAACATGCTATTTATCATTCAATTCACATTTAAAACAACAAGAATAAACATAGCATGGGATTGAATCAATGAACCAAATCATGGATGGATATCATGCAAACTAGGCTCATCAAGTGAGCATAGATACAAAGAACACATGATATAAGAATACAAAGGCAAAATAGTGAAAATGACTATGCAAGGACAACAATTAATAGAAATGAAATGCCAAGTAAAGTTGCCATTGGGTATACTCACAACAACAAAGTAAAGTCCTAGCTTTACTGGCCTCCCGATACTCCAAATCTTGTATTCGCTCTCTCGTACCATTTTCCTAGGTTCCTGATATCATATAACATATTTTTGGATGTGTTTAGACATTTACTTAAGGTTTTAGACTTTGTTATAGTGTTTTGAAAATTTTGGAAAATTGCTGATTTTTTGTGCTGTCATGGAAATTAGCGCGCTACCACGTCTTATCTAGTGCGCTAATCAATATTAATGCGCTAGATGTTAAACATAGCATGCTATGTGAAGTAAAACCCAGAATTCTGCAATAAGAATTCTTAGTTTTCTCTACACATAAGCTAGGTTAATGCATAGGGAACCTTCATACACACTATTAGAGTTCCCTAACATCAACCACAACACAAAGTAACAATTAACAACATCAAATTCATGAATTCATCAAATTGAACTAAATGAACTAGTGTATGTAATTACCTAATTGATATTTATAACACCTAACTTGATTGTTCCTCACCAAAGCTTCTGATTTCTCCTTGATACTCCAGCAAGCTTTCTTCTTGTGTTTTTGATCACTCCAGCAATTACTAGATTTCCAGCATGCAAAATGAGAAGAATTCACTAAGGTGGGTTTATATATATGTTTGAGTTTTGCATCTAATGTTTACCACCCATATCCATGACATCTTATGGCTCTCATTCACTCCTACTAACCCACTAATTCCTGCTTACTAACACAACATATTGACATACATATCATGGGAGTGTGTGTGCTAGCGTGTATCCTGAGGTAAGTCTAGGTGTTGTAAATTTTTAAACCAAAATTATAGGACTTTAATTTAATTTACATTAACAAACACAACCATAGGCTTATAAATAATTCCTTATTTCATATTAATATTAAATAAGACTTGCCAAAATGCTAACTACCCGGTTCCCCGGCTTGCACGCTACTCGAGGCGCCTCCTCGCTCTCGTCTTGATGCGTACAACCGTACAAACCGACTTAGTAAGTCTACACAATACATAACATTAGGCATACATCAATACAAAAATACAATATACCTCGACCATGTGCCTCGGTCGGTGCGTGTATCATTGTGTGGGCCACACTTCACGGGTCGATGATCATGATTAAGGAATTAAAACGGGGTTAGAGATTTGGGACGTGACATGCGTCCTCCCTCAATGTCACTTAATGTCACTTGTCCCCAAATGAAACCACTTGTCCCACATGAAGCCACTTGTCCCATATGAAGCCACTCATCTTGCATTGTTTATGTATTCTAGGATCATCACTAGGTTGATCAAAGGTTCAATTAATTCATATCCAACTATATGACTTTATTTTATCTTAAATCAAATTAATTCACATAGACACATAATTACATATGATTAGTGTGTTTAGTCATATATTTAACATATTTGCAGTCATACTAACCTCCGATTACCCGACACCCGGTGCCTCGCACCCCCGACACGCATATCGAGGTATGCAATATTTTACTTTATTGAATGAACTAACTTAGGCTATAATTTTAATTAGACACCAGTCCTACTATTTAGATTAGTCTAACATCTCCGAGTAATTCCTACTTAATACCCGCGTCAACACGTTTCCCACTGTACCCACCCGTCACACCAATTCTCATGATAGCAACATGCACACATGAGATGCAATACAATAATATAATAATTTTAAACATCACATTATAAGCAACCATTATCCATAAATAACATATATAATCAATTCTCATGTCCAAGTTAACCGAGATGTCTATGTAAAGTTTGAATTACAGCCATTAATCCCTAATATAACATTAATTCTAGTTTAATTAATTTGGGCCGTTACAGCACCCAGCCAAAATGTTGTAAAAATTGGAGTTAGAAGGAAATGTCAAAACTTGTCACGACCCGAATTTCTAATTCTAGTTTAATCTCTTAATCAGGATCAAATGACCCGTGACGTGGGACCCGCATCGAGATACATGCGTGACCGAGGCGAGATAGCTAAGGTATATGTTATATTTGTAATGATGTATATTTAGTGTTTTGTATATGTGTAGACTACTAAGTCATTCCTACTTATGAATAGGTGTTGATACGTGTGTGGAAATGCGCCTCGAGTTGAGTGCCGACGTGGGATCGAGATAGAGAGTGATATGGTAAGTTGACATAAGTCTTGTATAGCTTTTATAGTGATTTAAATGGGCTATGTTTGATAATATTTTAAGTATGCCTTAGTTAGTAAGTTAAAATAATAGCCACATGATTTTCATCAAGACATGTATTGACTCATCTCAACACCAATGGAGTTACATATTGGTGTCACATAGCATGAGTTAGTTGGATATGTGTTAATAGGTGTATCACTAGATGAGCCTCAAGACACGTGCGCACAATGAGATCAATGGTTATTAATCAACCATATCCACTTACTTTATAAAGCTAGTAATCAACTCAAACAACCAAATCAACTTCATTTCATTTGCTTAATTGAGAAGGAAACTTGCTGGAGAGAAGGAGAAAGGCTGGAGGAAGAAGAAGACTAGCAACCAAAGTGGATTTGGTGATGAAGAGATCAAGTTAAGCTAGGTGTTCATCAAACTAGGTACATATCTCCCTATTTAATTAAAACCAGTTCTAGTTTTTGGTCAAATTCAGAGGGTAGATAATTAAGATTTTGCAATTAGTTTATATATTTGGATTCCTCATTTCAAGCTGATAATCCAGCTATATTAAAGTTTTTAATTTGGGTTTGAAATCATAAAGATATGAATTTTTGAAATTGTAAGACCAAAACTGAATTTGTGCATGTATTATTAGGAATTAGTTTATATAATTTGGTCATAACTTGCTCATTTTAGATCCAAATCATCTCAAATTGGTGGCATTTGAAAGCTTACTCAAAGAGGAATAACTTTTCTTAACTCGAGATGTTGTAATTCAAATGTTTTCATATCCAAAAGTACTCTACAAGTTGGTGCTGAAATACAATGGAAGATTTTTGAAACTAAACTTGTTAAAGGTATAACGCCCTACCTACTTATCTAAATGAGCTGGTGTTTTAGTATGTTGTTATTGGGTATGGTTACTACCTTGTGACCAAAAATCACATTTTTGGGAACTATAGATTATGAGAAATAGATTTTCTAAGTCCGCTGGTCGGATTAGATTTCAATTAGAGCTATGTTTAGTAGAAATATGATATTTCTTTCGTTTTAAATCGGAGTTTCGAAAACTAAACCTTTTTGGAAAGCTAAGATAGAGACCAAAAATCTTTGGACTGGTGGAAGATTTTGATATCTGGACAATTTCATGCATAAAATCGCGCTGCAATATAAGATTAAAATTTCAATGTTATTTAGTCTTAAAGGAATGTTTTGGGTTAAGGTTCCTAAACCCATTTAACCTGATTTAAACCCAACTTATTTGGATTAGTTTGATATCAGGAAACTAGGGAGGTGTTCCGAGGATTCAAATACGAGTTTCGAGGTGTTGGGAGACCGGAGTGGCTTAAAAAGTTGCGTGGATTGTAAGTAAACTGATTGAAATATTTATTTACATTTCATTCCTATTCATATGTTCATTTATATTCATTTGGACTTATTTGCCTTTGTACTCCATATGCAATGACTTGTTGTTATTTATCATTACATGAGGTTGTTTCCATGACATAATATGTTGATTAAATGATGTCATTGACTCTAAATCATGTGCTATGTCATTTTAATTGTTAATACATGAGGTCAGTGAAATATCATGCTATTAGGCAGTTATTACATCGTGTTGAGAATCTATATCTTTTGTGCATTAGTATGATATGATTTTGTTGGATTACATTATGTGTTGTTCTTGAATATGAAAGTAGTTCTTGTATTTATGACTACTTTATGATAGAAATCCGGCGAACATACGAGGGCCACTAGACTTTCCAGGGTGATCGAGATTTCTTCATTATCTTGCACAGCACACGGGGTATGAGACTTGAGGTTGTTGGCAAGCATAACTTGGGTGAATTCACGAGTTATAAACTCGGGGTTGTTGGCAAGTATACATCCCAGATGACTGGTATTTAGGATAATTATAAAGGCATACAGTGCAATCACAACCTTCACAGAGATGTAGAGTACAGCTCCATCCATATATAGTGGAATAGGCATTGGGATTGGACTCCCAGTCGACCGACCCTAGATCAGTACTACTTATCCTAGCGTCAGTTTCATTTTGTTTAACTAAAGTATCTTTTTGCATGATTTTCTTTCAACGCATAGTTGCTATTATTATGTATTCTGATACTTGTTGCATATTTGTGAATGTGAACAAATGTCTCTCAGTGTTACTTTCTACTTTCTTGTACTCACCGTCCTTTTTATGATGGTGGGTGCAGATTTATCAAGTAGCAGACCAGACAAAAAGAAAATCGGCGACTACCTCTGAGCGAGTGGAGTACCGCTATGCCAGATTTTATAGGTTTTGATTTTTGATGTATTCCTTTTATATGCCTATCATATACTTTTGGGGTTGTATATTATGGGTTGATTGATTAGTACATTGACCAGACACATGTTATATATCGCCATTTTCTTATACACATATATGCATGTGATCTTTATTCCCTGGTTTTTCCACGATTGTTAGGTATCACATTAATGCTTTCATTAATTTGTAAGACTTCCGCTGAATAAACTTTTAAGTAAGCAAAATTTTAATTTACTCTTATTTATTACATGACATAAGACATTAAAACTCATATTGAACTTATAATTTGTAAGTAGGTAAATGATTTTGAAAAGGCTTACCAGTTCTGTGTTAAGTTCTACGAGGTGAGATTAGGGCTTGATGACGAGATTAGGCCGGACGGTGCCCTAATTTGAGAAGGGGTCGTCACAATCAAAACTGCCATCCCAACCCAACCGATTCATTCACACTCACGTACCCAAACCTCTTCATTCCCGCGCATGCCACCTTCAATCCTCCAAATTTCTCATAAGTGTAATCAATCTCTCGCCGGCTGGAGTGCGCGTTTGTCAATCGAAGGGGCTTCCAGGACATTATAAGTATGTTATTTCTCATTTTTTGTGGTTGAATGAACTTAATTGACTGATTTTGGAAAAGATAATAATGTGGGTTTTGTATTGTAGGGTTTATTAGATTCAGTGTGTTTACATCACTATTAACGTATAATGGGTGAAAAAAATGAGTGAGAGAAGACAATAACGTGGGTTTTGTATTATATTTTTTTCATTTTTCAAACTGTACAGGGGACGCGAAGTGATCGGCCACATAGGACCGAGACATTACATATATAGGGTCTCGGTTGTATCTAGCCGACACTCTTGCATGAGTCTCGGATTAAAGCAACCGAAACCATGTATGTACTATGTGGTACTAGTCACAATCATTGGGTACCGAGACTTAAAGAATGGTCTCGGACATATGCAAACAAGACTGTATGTTGTTTCTCGAACTTGTGGGACGGAGACAGTCCGGGTGCCTTGAGAAACAGTCAGGGTGCCCTGATCATCGGGGGTGGGGTGCTCATTATTGAACTAAGGGGTAATTTGGGAAACTTGAAGGGGTGCCCTGAGAAATTGATTGGGTGCCCTGATCATCAAGGTGCCCTGAGAAATAGTCGGGGTGCACATAACCGCATTCCCCTTTAATAAAAAAATTAAAAAATAATGTTGTTTTTTTCTCTATTGTACGTACCTCAATTTTTATTTATTTACATTTTTTATAAAAAAGAAATCAAATAACTTGTCCACTGTGAGGCTCGAACTTTCCACATGTCACCCAAGTAATCCCACTTAATTGGTCTCGGTTATTTTTTTGGCCAAATTGGTTAAAATATCCTAACATTTTACAACTTTTATTATTATATCCTAACCTTTTCGAATTTGTTATTATATCTTAACCTTTATAAATTGATAAATTTATATCTAAAATCACTTTTAACTCCAACTTTGATGAGGTGACGCCTAAGTAATGACTTAAATAATAAATTTAGTAATTATTTTAGTAATTAGAGGTGATGAGGTGGCTTTTTAAAGTAATTATTTAGGTGTTACCTTATCAAATTTGGAGTTAAAAAGTGACTTATGATACAATTTTATCAATCTAGAAATATTATGATATAATAACAAATTCAAAAAGGTTATGATATAAAAACAAAAGTTGTAAAAGGTTAGAATGTTTTAACCAAGGGCAGTTCTATATGCACCCCACAATTTTGTAACAGTAAGTCACTGGATTTGGGCACTCAATGTTTCGATAAGGGCACACCAAAGCAAAAGTTGAAACCTCAAAATACCTCATTTGTTGAGAAGGGCACCTTAACCACAACTTCGTTTCTTCATCCTCATCCCCTTCCACAAACAAACCGAGCCCTATGTGGGGATGCAAATGGGTATGGTAAGGGATGGAAACCCCATTCTCATACACATACCCACTAAAAAATTTATCACCCATACCCATATGGGGATGAATTCTTATATCAATCCCCATACCCATCAAATCCTCGTAGGTATGGGAATCATCGTGGGTAAAATGTTTTACCCATTTTGTTACCCATTGGGGATCTTCGTGGAGATTTTCATGAGAATTTCTACCGAGATGAGGAATCCTTAAAGAAAAATCTTTTTCCCTATTCCATTCCTCATTGGGGATCCCTGCGTGGATTTTCAAAAAAAGAATTGTAACAAATAAGGTGTCATATATACATACATAACAACACAATTGTCTAAATTCTAACAAGTTTCTTTTTAAAAAAAATCAACGTATCATGCAATAAAAATTCTAACTACTAAGTGCTAACAATTATAATTAAGTTTCTACAAAATCATTGACACATGCAAAACGAAAAGTTCAAATTCAAAATATTTCTTAAAGTCACCATCTCTTTAAATAAACCACCAAGTCATCAACTTTTTTCAGTACTTTTGATCCTAAAATTCTAAAATATAAATATAGTTGCGAACAATTCAAAACAAAACATATAGTTATTAATTAACCAAATAAATTAAAATTATAAATCTCATTAAGAGGTTTTTGCTATATGTATGAGTGTTTCGGAGTGGAAACTATGTAATATTTATATATAAATATCATATGGTATATATATAAATAATAAATATCATATGGTATATAAATTGATATATGGCGATCCCCATGGGTAGATGGGTATCCCAGTGGGGATTACCCGTGCTGATCCCCGTGGGTATATTTTATTACCCATACCCATACTCATACCCGTGTGGGTATGAAATTTTGTACCCATCCCCACCCCTGTGACGGCCCCAATTTCTCATAAATTGGACCCCGCCCGGCCTAAGCCCACGTGGACCCTCGAGCCAGTCTCGCAAAGTCAACGCAGACCTAGTCAGCCTTCCAATCCTTCATTATACGTAAATTCACAATTTGAAGTTGAGTTGTTAATATTTTGCAAGTTTTACAATTTAGCGGAAGCAATAAATTAAATAACTCAACATTACTATAAAAACGTTAGGCAACCTAATTGTGGAACCCAATAAATATGTTATCATCAGAGAGAGTAATACAAGATATACAAAAATTCACCTAGCTATGGAGCCTTCCCCTTGCTAGACCGTAGATCTGCACTCAGTCAAATCCAAAAATGACGAGCCCAGGTAAGTAAAGCTAGTAGGACATATACAACATTTCAAAATACAACTAGAACAGTCGAATTCATGCAAATAGAAAGAAATGAACATATAACGCATGAATATAAAAGACTCTAAACAAATCAATCGATGAATGAGGCCAAATAGCAAGGAGTCTCGACCAAAAGGTCGTTGAGTCGCGGCAAAAATCCCAACAGACTCGGGTTTAGGACGAGACCCCTGCCTCCCAGCCTAACCATTGCGACTATGAGATATCCACAGACCCGGATAAAAGTCCCCAACGTACACTCAATTGGGAGATATCGACGGCGTCCAGATAAGAGCTCATATCGCAGATAAACAGTAACCATGACTCGCTTGCCAACGGACCCACTCAATCAATAACAATTCCAAAGATAGCTATCATCACAAAGCAGTGAACAACAATAATTAATAAGTGAAATGAAGCTATCACCAAGCAGTGAACAACAATAGCCGATGGAGTGAAATGAAATACTATACAAGTCCTCACTGGTTTACTTACCTCGAGAAATCGCGAATCGTCCTCAAAACGTCTCGTTCGCGTCTCGATATGCGCACCAACACCTGACTATAACATCATAAGTCCCTGGTGTCCATTTATACCATTTAAGTTACTTAAATCATGCAAATCGCAACTAAAATTAGGTGAAGCACACCTCACCTCCATCGCGTCGTCGAAATTCGTCGAATCTCGAGGAGCGATCGGTCCGACAATGCGCCACCGCGCAGTTGCTCTGCGCTATTCACCGCGCCGCCACGCCGACGTCGCTGCCGCCGTCGCCATCGTTGCTACTCGTCGGCGCCGCCTCTGTCCCTCGTCGGCGCCGCCACTGGAGCCGTTTCTCCTCGTCGGCGTCACAGTCGCGCCACCTCACACGGCCTCCGCGTCGCCGCTGGCCCGCCGAGCTGCTCGTCCTCGCTGCTCGCACCGTCAACGTCGGTCGACGAAGCAGGCTGGTCGTCACCGCCGCCGCTGCCCTGCCACTGCTGCAGCTCGTCCGCGGTCTCGCGGAGCCGCGCCGCTCGTCCCGCCATCTGTTGCCAGTCGACGCGTCTGCCGCGGGAGTCGCCGCTGGTCCGCGTCGTCTCCGATCTGCCTTCGCCGTCGTCGCCGCACCTGGAGCCGTCGTCGCCGCCGGTCGTCCCTCCGCGAGCTCCTCTTCTCTCTCTCTCATCTCTCTTCTCCGATTCTCCGATCTCTCTCTCTCTCCACTTTTTCTCCCTCTCTCTCCTCTCATCCTCTCATTCTTATCCGATCTCTCCCTTTTTGATTTCTTCTTAATGAAGCAATCATGTGTGTCCTCGAGATTTGCGCGAGCGAAACTCGAGGCACATCAAAAATATACTATTCAATTACTTTCCTTAAAAAAATGGGCAGCACGCATCTCGGTGCACCATAAATATTCACACTTTTCACAATCTCAACACTCGCGCCACTCGCATCACGAGGCGCATTCATTTTATATTGTTTTACTGTTACCACATTAAAACGTATTAAGCCGCTACGTCGGTCCCAAGTCGGTACGCGACTCGATGCGCGTCTTCGTTCGTGTCTCGGCTCGCCGAATTCCCCGCGTATACCTTACTCGACAATTAGCATTCTAATCTCAATTTGGGTATTCGGACATACGTATTCCGACGAGTGGATCCCACATACGACCCTGACCTGGCACGTGGCACATGTCAAATTTTCAGGCCGTTACAACCCCCATCCCCATTTAAAATCCTCATACCCGTACCTGCTATGGTAAATCCTCATCACCCATGGGTATTCCCCTACCCATTTTGCATCCCTAGCCCTAGGTGATCATTTTGTTCTTCACCGTCGAGAACTATCTCTCTGGGCATTTTTCGCTCGTCTTCCTTTTCGTGCATTCTTCGTCGTCGCTCACTCGATTTGGGGAGTAAAGTAAGGGTTTTGGAGTGAAGAAGATTAATTTGATCTGTTAATGGAGGATTTGTATTGGGTCGGTCATACAGGGTCGAATGACCACACATATAGATCAGTCATGCATGACCAAACCATACATGATTGGTCGGCCATGTGTCAGGGCCTGTCTCACTAAGTCCTATCTTAGCCTAATTCCCCTTATTAGCACTTAATCCATTCAATTAACTTTGACCACAAAATACTTTTTATTTCATTCCTTAATGATGCTCCAAAACTAAATTTATATCTTCAATGAAACTCAATTCATGATTTGTTTAATTATAGCAAATTAGGAAATCATACGGGTTGTTCTCCATATTTTGTAAAAAAAAAAAAAAAGCACCTCCCCTAAAATTAGTTTGTCAGAAAACTTTCATCTAATATTCATCAGAATTAGGGAGAGGCCTAAAAAGGCTCACAACTTACCGCAGTTCACAATATATATATCAAATTCAAATTTATAAACTAACTTAAAGTCTCAAATACCTTAATCACAACTTTACAATTCCAAAATAGACCAAAGTTAAAATATAACCTCTTTACTTATTTTAAATTAACTTAGGAGACTTTCATAACCTATTCGAGAGTATTTCACGTCTTACACTCACTCCAAAGCTCAAAACAATATATAAAGTGATTATAACAAGAAAATTTAAACTAAAAACTTTAAAGTAATCACCAAAAGTTTTCGAGTCTTGTTCGTTCTTGCTTGTCTTCCTAGAGAACCTGACATCATCAAAAACAACTCGAAGATGTCTGGTATGTAAACTCCTACACTATTATGTACTCCTACAAATGTTAGTCCGAATACATGGAGACATGTAGTTGCATTTCCAAATAACAACAAATTTATATAACAATGTGAATCCCTCATTTCCAGTTTGAAGCTCACTAATAGGGTTGGCCACCCCAAAAGTGAACCTAAAACTATACTATGAGTTCAATGCATGCTCACCGAAAAACTTGCGTGTTTTAGGTTTTTCGTGTTTCAGTCTATCTGGTCAGGAAACCTAGCTCCGAGTCCTACTTGTGAGCAGTAGCACTAATAGGCCATCGTCCGGAATCACATGAATGCATGACCAAGAAATGATGTGAAGTGCAACGCAAACTAAACACAAATGCATGTACAAAGATAAATTTCATAAATAGTAAAGATCACTGTATGATTTACTTGCAACCAACCAACCAACTTTGAGTTAAATTCTCAGGGTTCCCAGAGCGCCGGATCAACTTGAAAGTGGTTCTAATAGCTTCCCTACATACCTAATTGTATTAAATGTCAATCTTCAACGGCTAAAGTATGCTCGATAAATATTTCCAAAATAATTATTTGCAACAACTTCAATTAGCTTTCAACTTGCTAACTTGAGGTAACTTTTTAACCTTAGAAACATCACTTTTCTCATATTGACCATAAAGTAACTTTTATGATTCATTTCGTACTTTCCATGGTCTAAGAAAACTTGAATCGGATTATAAATAGAGAAGTTATGAATTTTCCAATACAGCCAGTTGATTAGGCAAAATTTAATAATTTTGAACTAACAAAACTTTTCCGAATCAATATTTTCACCATTAAATCCTCAAAACTCGACACTAAACACTAGGAAATTACTCAATACCACATTCAAAATATTTTCATACCTCGTGGAGTCAATTTGGATAAAAACTAATAGTCCAATTCGTCCAAAGTCCCAATATAAATTGATTTTAACTATAAAAATAGCTTCAAAATAGTTATCAACTAAGTCGCATCAATCCACTTCGTCAAAACTCTAACCTACGTCAGTAGGATTTATTCCAAATTAGTGTAAATCAATCCGATATATCAATTCACAACAATCCTTACCAATTTCTATTAAAACCCCGCGAACAAAATTGAGAAATCGTGAGAATTCAAATTGAATTGAGGAAAATGCACTGAATTGAGAATTTACCTAATTGCGGGCATAATACCTCATTTTCACCGTAAAAACTTAGCTCGAACTGACCGCCTCACGATGCTCTACTGTTTTGCATAAAGAAACCGAACGAAAATCGGATGTCAGGAGATCGCGAAGCAAAAATCCTAGTTGAGAGGGTTAAGGAACGAGCATTTAATGCATTCTGTTGAAATTAAACAAAATGTTTTGATTTCGATTTGATTTTTATGTATATTTATATATAAACCATCAACTACTTATCAACACCTTAATTTCTTTATATTTATTAATATTAGAAATCCTTATTTTGATGTGTTTTGACTTACGGTGCTCGTTTTGGATTTAATTTTTCACCGAATGAGCCAACATCTCGACAAAACAGTCCAACTCCATAAAACATCCATAACACTTGTTTTGGTCACGCCAAAACCCAAAAAATCTTGACTTTGTCCACGACATACCAAACACTTACAGGCCAATTTCTTACCATACTTAACCAAAGTTGCACAAATTTAGACCCAATCTCAGCTTCGACCACCGCCAACTAGCACGAAACTCGAGGCAAAGTCTTGCACCAACTTCGTTCTCATTTTACATTACCACCAATCCCGACTTGCATGCAAACCGAGGCAAATCCTCACGTGATACTTAACACTTGTTTACTAGTTTTCGAGCAAGTAATAATTTTTATTTCCCTTGTGCCCTTGAGACACACACTTACAACCCTAATTATGAAAAATCGAGGATACACCTCAACACATAGACTTCGCGATGAAATAATATATATTACATCCACTAGGCATGCAACACGTAAAAAATAATATTTAAACATGATATTCGGTCCATAATGCGTGGGTCCCACATCGGATACTAAAATCCCAATTAAAATATGAAATCACTTAATTAGTCATCTAATCAAATTTATGGGATTCTCGGATTTCACACCATGCGTGACCGACCCAAATGGATTACATGTATAAGTATTGGGTCGCGATCACACATGAGCGATTAAATATATATAGTTTGGTCATGCATGACTGAACATTATAAGATTGTTCGGTCATGTATAAGTATAACCGACCTACAACATATGGTTCGGCCCTGTGTGGCTGAAACAGAGGCGAAACCCATGTTATGAACATAAAGAAAATGAATAAATTGAAGGAAAACTCAAGAAACACTTCTCCATCTTGCACATCCGCGTCCCTTACACTTTCATCCTCCGTTTTGTAAGGTCACTAGCCGCCAAATAACCAAACAAACAATGCCCTACCAATACTAAAAAAATTGCTCAAACCCATAAATGGACGCAAAACATTAGAAATAATATATTTCCATTACAAATCATGAACAAACCGACTCTTATTATGGTTGTGGGATCGAGAATTGCAAGTTTGCGTCGCCGGTAGTCGGAAAGGATCGTCAAAGTCGAAGGTTGTCGTCTTGTGTGGGGTGCACAACGAGATAGAGAGAGTGGCATGTGAGAAATTGTGGAGGTTATGAGGGGCAACTAGGTCATTTCGTTTGAGGGCAAATATGGAATTGAAATGTCAAGATATTTTTGGCTTGCCCTTACAAAACTAGGGGGTGCACATAGAACTACCCAAGCCAATATGAAATTAATCGTCCTAGTTTAAAGCTGCAATAGTTTGTAAGACCAATATGTGTCTCATAAACTTATGTCTTAATTTATGTAACTTATGAATTACCTAAGTCTTCTAAGCTGCCTTTTTACGTTACCAATTTGATGGAAAATGATATTAATGTGGGAAGCTTAAATGTTCTTCTAAGCCTATTAAAAGACACTTGTATCATCAAACAATATGTCGAATGTTTGATGCTCACAAGGGCGATAAGATTTTGGGGGTTTAGGAGACTAAAAGCTTCCGCAGGTAATTTTCAAACTGATCTGTATTTTATCATGTTTAAAATATATATATGTTTACATAGTCAAGATTAAAATACATATACCAATTAGTGCATCCACTTATCGACAATTCAACGTGCATTAAATTGTAGAAGTTGCATTAATAAAGAAAAAGTTATAGAAGTTAAGAGCTGAAAATTTTAAAATTGAAGTTACTCAAAAATCTTAAAAATGAAAGGCATATCAAATAAGCACAAGTGCATAATTAATTCACAATTAAACTTAATTATAGAATTGCTATTTGCCACTCAATGAACATGCAAAAAGCCTTTCTAATACTACTAAAAAAATTAGCCTTTCTAAAATGAGAATGGTTTAAATCCAACGGACATCAATACAGATCAATAACTAATATGGACAACATTGCTTCAAATTGTTGTATAAATAACACAATAGTAGTACTATAACAATTATATTCAAAACCAATTAAATGATAGTTCTTTCGAATAAATATGATTAGTGAATCAATGTACTTGTTGATTCTATGTTCGGTCCTATATCGAGCTATTAATGATTAATGAAATTTCTATTTTTCTTCAAAAAAAAAAAAAACAATTACATTCACAAAAGTATTTTACATTAGTTGTAGGCTTACATAAAATACAAATCAATTAATATATTCATAATTTAATATTAGTTAATATATTTATAATGTTTTCGAAATAATTTTTTTTTCTAAACCACTCAATATTCTGACTTTTTTGACTACTTCGAGTTCGCTTCAAATCGCACACTGTATAAGTGGAGGAGCTCCTATAGGACATTAGTATTTCCAACTTGATTCCAATTGTGCCAATCAACGGGTGGTTCAAAACAAAATCAATTTATGTAGATGTAACATTATATAACATTGTTACTTATGCTTGACTAGAAAAATACATAAGTTGCACCTTTTATCTTTTTAGAGCATATCACTTATATATTTATCTTTAATATTTAAGATGAATGCGTTTCCTTATTAAAAAACAACAAATATTTAATTACGATGAATAAGTAAGTCTCGTCTTGTCTCGTCTCGATGACGAGTTTTTCCATCTCGTCTCCATGACAAGTTTGTTTTGATCTCTTATGTGTTTCACGAGCTTCTTTTTTCCACCTATTGTCACAGATCTCTTGGGTTTAATGGCTAGTTCCTCTCTCGGCCAAGTTATCAAAGACTAGTATGCAGACCTCTTAATAGAGGATGAGGGTGAACTAGGTGTGATCGTGGGAGACGACCAGGAGGATCAGGAGGCTACTGATTACTCGAAGATTTTGGTAGGTAGATTTTGGCCTCTCTTTGGAGACCGATGTTGTCCATATGCATGAACTTTAGCATCTTAATCTGTATCTATTCACGTTTTTTCATGATGGTGATGTGGAAAGGGTCATGGATAATGGCCCTTGGACATTCGACCAACAAGCTGTACTTCTCAAAAGAATGGAGGCTACAGATCAATTGGCTAGTCATGAACTATATGAGATGGAGATGTGGGTACGCCTCTACAAACTTTCGGTGGGCTTTATGAATGCGAATATTGCTATGGCAATTGGGGATCACATCGGTTCTTTTGTGAAGGTGGATGTTCACACCATTGGAAGCATATGGTGTGATTATCTGAGAATAAAAGTGAGGAAAGATGTTCGCTTCCCTATTATGCAGCAGATGAAGATAAAGAGAACTGGAGGTTCGTGGGTATGGGTCGAATTCTCTTATGAGCGTATCCCCATTTTCTGTTTCTATTATGAATTGATCAACCATGCGGACAAGTTTTGTGAATCCCTTTTTAATAATCCTGAGACGGGTGGAGAGAAAGTATGGGAGTTATTTAAGGGCCAATACTCGAAACCAACTTTCATCTCAAGGGAATCGTTGGTTACGTGGGTCTTTTCCGGTGAGTGGTGGCGGTGTTCTCCGGGATGACGTACGTGGGTGTCATTTTGGATTCCCGTAATGGAAGCCAGATATTCAAGGAAGGCAACAATCAAGGGATCGAGATCAATGACAACAGTTATGGAAACTTGGGGGCGTGGGAATCTCAAATGGGCAATCTTCTGTCCAGCTGGAGGAGAATCCTATGAGGGCGCGTGTGGGTGTGGATGTGACAGCCCCGAATTCCGAGGCAAATCGGGCACTGCCCGTCACTTGCACCCATGTCCATGACGGCCCGCGAACTAACCATCTTATAATTCGACTTAGTCAATTTCGTCGTTTAAAAGATTATTTTGTCGAAATATACCAAGTCAATGAGTTTTACCACTTAATTTGTTTATTTTGATTCTACTTAGTTATTTTTAATAGCGGAAGTCATAATAATATGCAAATTAATAATATAAACGTGACTTGCATTAATTAACAACCTATAGAGTGGAAACCCGACAAAAAGATATCATGTATATCAATAAGGCGACAAAAGGTATAACAAGTGTAAATATACATGTATCAGGTAATAAGTCTCCCAAAATAATTCCCAAAAATAATATATATGTATAAGTACAAACACCTACGAGTAAGCTAGTGGAGGCGCTCTAGATCAGAGGTAGTCGCCAAGCACCGCCTTTTAGCCTGCTCGTCGTAGGATCTGCAACTTGCCACCAACAAACAATGACAAGTTCCAATGAGTAAATCCCAGAGAAATTCAGTTAGTATTCACAAGAAATCCAAGAAAACAGCTATAATTCATGCATATAAAGTAAATGAACAGGAATGTAAAACATGAATATAAGTCGTGAGATAATCAAGAATATGGAACGCGAGTGTGGTGTATAGCTGTCGAGCCATGGGACGTAAATACTAAACCGAGAAGGCCCTGGAGGTGAGGAAATCTATACCCCCTCTTCACGGTCGAAATGAGAAACTCTGTTAGTCAGAAGGTACACTTCCACCCAACACCTCAAAGGAGAGGAAATATGTGACGGATGTGAGCTTCACGTCAACTCGCTCTCGAGATCATCGACTCGCTGAGAGGTATCTCACGCGTAGTCTAAGGTATGACCGACACTGTAGCAACAATCGGATCATCATCAACGAGAGAGCCTGAAAGGGGTCACACCGTCCCTTCGACCATACACGAAACACGCGGGAATAAAGTAAACATGCAAGCTGAACTGACGAAAAGTAATGTGAAATAAATAATTTACAAAGATAATAAGTAAATTCTAAACTGACTTTCTCGTGGTTTACTTACCTCAAACAATCGCAAAAATATCTCTCCAAAATGTCCCGCTCACGCCTCGAGATACGCGCTCGATACTCGACTATAGTCTCTTAAGTCCATGGTATCCAATTATACCACTTTTGTTATTTTAGAGTCACATTAAGTGAATTTATAATGTGTGACCAAAAATTTGAAATTTTATTTCAAAAAGTTTAATTTTGGCACACTTTTTGAGTTATACCGAGTTTCGATACCCCAAAAAGTCCTCAAAAATACTTTTTTATATTTTCCCATTTTATTATACTTTTCTTGATTTTTTTGAATTTTTTCATAATTCTCTAGCTATTTTTCTTTTTTTATATATATTTTTTGATTTATAAATGTATTTATCTAATTTTTTAAAATTTAATTAATTAAAATTAATTTGGGGTGGGTTGGGCCCGAACGGGCCCGATTCGGCCCAACCAGGGCCACCTGGGTTCGTGTTGCCGGCCCCGACCCAAATTTTTAATCGGTCGCCCTTTTTCTTCCTCGAATCGTCTTTGCTCTGTAGAGACGATTTTTTTTTAAACACAACAACAATTACAACAACAACACACCACCACCAACCTAACAACAACAATAACCACCCAACAACACCATCACCATTAAACTCTAAATTTCTCCACAAAAGTTAACAAGAAACTGACACACTCACCTCGATTCGGAGATCTTCGCGAGCGTCGCCGAGTGGAGAGAGCACCGCGAGAGATGCGCGACCGAGTTGAGAGAGTGATGGAGAGCTTGGTGGTGAGAAGTTGGAAGTGGAGAAGAAAATGAAAATGAGAGGGGGAGAAGAAGAGCTCGGGTAGAGAGAGGGAGTGAGTGAGGAGAGATGAATTTTTTTTTTATTTGTTAGATTTTGGGAGAGGAGAGAGAAAAAGTGAGTGATGGGTTTAAGTATGGTGATTGGATAGGTGATGTGATGAGATGTGTGATGTGACAACTAAATCCTAGACTATCTCATACACCCGCGTTACGCGCACACCGTGACGTCGTACACTCTCGTCACTACACGCGCATAACGCGACTAAGCGTAATTCTTAATTAGCGCGCGCGAATTATTAAATAATAGTAAAATAAATAAACACTCGCCACACAAAAATAACAATTTTTACCTCGTAAAGCGTGCCCTAAACTTTTCCGCGACGTCCACGTGGGTCTGAGCTTAGAATTGTAATTTGTTAGTTAATCGAGATTAATTAAAGCGGACCGTTATAATGGACGTGGACAATAAGGAGGTGGCAGCATCCCGGATCGAGGATACTACCGGTTCAAAAAACTTGTATTCAGCGGGTCCAAAAAGTCAGGCACGTCCATCATCATCAGCACTTTATTTTGGAACTGTCATGGGCTGGGTTGGACACGGACAATATGAGAGCCTAACATTGTTTTTGTTATGGAGACACTAATAAGTTGTGAGAGGATAGTTGATATACAATAGTGATTACATTTTGAGGGGTTATGTACATTGGTTGGAGTCAGGGAGGGAAATTGGCCCTTCTATGGAGGCGGGGTGGTTAAGTAGAAGTGCAGGATTCGTCACCGAATTTCATAGATGTTATGGTGAAGCTTGATGGATAGAATCAGAGAGTGCGGATCTGAATTGCAAAGGTGGGGAAAGTCGATGGCCCAATCTTTCTCACAGAGAATAGCTGAGATTCGACAAAAGGCTTGAACATTTACAAAAAGGGCATGATTGTTGAACTTTCATTGAGTTTGTATTGTATCAAATTTTAGTCCCACATGGGAAAGAAATTTTTTGTTTCTTTCCTTATAAGAAATATTTCACTTGAAGTAAATGGTTAAGTGAATGTGGGGTTAGAGGACAAGACCATTGATATTTGATAGGGCCTTGGGCCTTTGGGGCAAATGTTAAAATAACTTAGCCAATTCACAACACAAATTTTTTACTTTTTACATTAAATTTAGTTAATTTCGTAGGTGTGATTAGTGGTGAACAGTTACCACTTTTAGTTTTTAAAAAGGTGTTTAATTAGTAGGATAATTGGTGGTTAATAAACCACACCACTAATGACTTCGTTTTGAACAGTTGTAAGAGGCAGTTTTTGGTTTATAAAAATGGTTTTTAACTTCATTGGTTTACTATGGAAAATTTCGCTATTAAGATAATTTTTCTGGTTTTGAGAGAGAGATTTTTGCTGTTGCAGAAGAAATGATTTTTGGTTGGTGTGTAATCAAAGATAAATCCAGTTGTATCCTAGAGACGAACCTCTTGAAGCATTCATACACCGAATTGGAGGAAATTTCGTCTTAGGACATTGCCATTAGTGCAAGCCTCTGATATTATTTTATCTTGTTCTTTGTAATTGAATTCGAGCATGATATAATATTGTTCAATTATATGCATGTTTTGTGTATTGTAGTAACAATGATATCTTCTCTATCCAACTATGCAAAGAAGTGGAGAAGGAATACCATAAACTATTAGCACAACAGGAAGATTTCTAGCGTCAACATGCCAAGCAACATTGGCTCCAAGAGAGTGATTCTAATACAAAATACTGTCATGCCTATGCAAAGGCAAGAAAGAAAAGAACTCGTTTGAGTAGCTAATAGGGGAGATGATGGCGCTTGCATGGACTGGGATACAGGCTTGGGGGATCACATATGTAAGTATTTTGAAGACCTATTCAAGTTTAAACAAGGGATTTGGATGAGGTCATTGGTAGTGTTCAAGCCAGGGTGACTGCTGATCACAATGCAGTCCTTTCCGAGTTTAAAGCTGAGGAAGTGAAGAATGCGGTGTTCTCAATGCATCCCAATAAAAGTCCGGGACCGGATGGTATGAATTCGTCATTTTATCAACATTTTTTGCCAGTTAGTGGTGATGGGATCACTGCAGCATGTTTGCATATTATTAATTTGGGACTATCTTGGCTTCTTTAAATGATACTCTTGTAGTTCTCATCCCCAAGAAGGATAAAACCGAGGTAATCACTGACCTTAAGCCTATTTCCTTATGCAACATACTCTATAAAATTGTTTCCAAAGTGTTGGCTAATAGGTTGAAGATCATCCTCCCGGAAATTATTTCTGAAGCTCAAAGTGCATTCATCTCAGGGAGACTTATAACGGATAATGTAATCTCTGCGTTTGAGGTGAACCATTGGTTACACCATAAGACTCAGGGAAAGGAGGGCTACGCCGCATTAAAAATTGACATGAGTAAGGCCTATGATTGTGTAGAGTGGCCGTTTCTTGAAGGAATCATGACTAAGATGGGGTTCGCGAGAAGATGGATCGATCTCATGGATATGTGTATTTCATCGGTGCAATATGTTTTCTTATCTAATGGACATGAGATCGGGCTAGTGGTTCCGTCGAAGGGTATTCATCAGGGGGACCCTATATCTCCATATTTGTTCTTATTATGTGCTGAAGGACTGTCTTATTTGATCTCCCAACAGGTTACTCGTGGAAACATACATGGGTGTAAGATTGCATCGGAGGCTCCAGTGATATCTCATTTATTCTTTGCTGATGATTGCTATTTGTTCTTTAAGGCTGTCTCTCGAGAAGCTCAGGTGGTGAAAGAGTGCCTACATCACTATGAAATAGGAACGGGGCAACTGATTAATTTTTAAAAGTCTTGTGTCCATTTCAGTAGGAATACAGAGGATGATATGAAGATAGCAGTATACAATGCCCTGCAAGTCTATCTGTCTACATTAGAGGGTTTCTACCTAGGACTACTGGGGAAGGTGGGAAGAAACAAACATGAAGCATTCAAATACATTGTAGAGAAGGTTCATAATCGGCTGCAGAGTTGGAAGGGCAAGTTGTTGTCGAGGGCTGGGAAAGAAGTCCTCTTAAAGACCGTGGTGCAGGCTATCCCAACTTATACTATGAGTGTTTTTCTTCTCCCAAATAGGTTGTGCGATAGACTGGAGCTCTTTTCCATAATCATCAAAAGGAGATTATTGAAATGTTTGCTATGATTTGGTGGAGTATTTGGAATAATAGAAATTCAACAATATGGCGTCAACAGAGCAAGTCTCATTCACATTCAGTACAAGATGCCAAGACCACTCTGTTACAATGGAAATGGCCCAAGTTGTGGGGAATCTGAAGCAGTTGAAGAGGCAAGTTGACGGGGAAGATAAGAGGCAAAAACCAAAAGACGGGCACTTCTCATGTAATGTGGGTACTACAGTGTTTAAAGAGAAAGGGAGCTCGTCGTATCATATGGAATAGTGATACGTTATGCAACAGGCCAATTTGTCGCTGCATGAGAGGACAATTGGTGGGTATTCTCGACCCTAAAGATGCCAAGGCAATAGGGGTGCGTGAGGCGTTAAGCTGACTGAAGAGAAGAGGGAAAGCTAATGTGACTCTGCAGGTGGACGCACAACTGGTGGTCCAAGCATTAAGGAGTGAAGCTTTAGATTATTCTTATTTTGGCTCCCTAATACATTATTGTAAGAAATTGTTAATGGATATGTCATCCTATTGTGTTTGTTTTGTTCGAGATCAACGAACGCAGCGGCCCATGTAGTAGCTAGGGAAGCTAGTTCAATGTTTGCTTTTTTTAAATGGACTGCGGTACCCTCATTCCTCATTGATGTATTGAAAAATGATCTGAAGTAAAGTACGTTTGTTTTCTTTGCAAAAAAAAAGATGAATAAGTACAAACTTAAAAAAGAAAAAGAAAAAACGTGTACGTAAACAGTAGAAGAGGCCGAAAACAAATAGGTGCTTAATTTTCAATTGGAATACCAATTAGTAGTAACCAAGGGCACGAGAGGAAAGAAATTTTTCATCCAATATGTTTTTTTCACAAATGCTACTAGTAGCGTTTAAAATTCTAGATGATCATCTAGATTATTTTTGAAATTATCTGGTTACCGAACAAAACTTATTTGTCAAAGTAGCTTATAATCTAGCTTATCAGCTAGCTTTGTGCTTGCCATACAGAGTCTCAAACAATACAATTCATTACATAAGAAAAAAAGTAAAGTTTCTCAAAATAAGGGTGCTCAAATTGACAACAAAAAATTCCTGCCTGGAATGAAAAGGAACTCCAGTCCCCCACAGTTGTACCAAATGATTAAATGCTCTTTAATCAGTTGAAGATTTTTTTTTTTTAAAAAAAATCTTGCAAAAAATCAATACATTCAAGCCTATGCGTGCTTTAGAAATCTAAAAAAGGTTCTCTCACCAAACAGGGCCTTCATCAAACTGTCCTCCTCACTGGCACAACTCATTTTTCAGTACAACAGAACGTGAACTAATAAGAAAACTCCTCACTCACTTGCTTGCCATTTCAAACTCAACTAAATGTCAAACAGTTTGAAAGGCAGATGAAGGCTTGGAGCTCTACTACTAAAAATCTCCTGGGAGTGTAGGATCACAAAGTGTAGAGAGAGAGTGGGACAGCAGACAGTCAAGAGTCAATGATTCCAACTTCCTGGGGACTTCATTGGCATTTTGCTTTTCTTTCTCTCACTATCTTTTTTTCCCGAGACTGTATCAACTAATCTACGCTCTAGTGCCGTCACGACACTCAAAGTTGAAACCATGATTAAAAAAATCGAGTATGTTACCGCTCGGACAAACTTTCTTTTTCTCTTTCTCTATTTTTTTTCGACTCGATATCAGACCTCTATTGTATCGATTAATTCACATTGGAGTATTGTTGAGTCTCATAAAAGAAGTAACCCTCGTAACTCAATACTTTTTTATTTATGAAATTTAAAGTCGAGATCTTGTTTAAAGAAATTGAGTTGATTTTCACTCAATTGATTGTTTCATTTCTCTCTCCTTGACAGCTTAAAAAAAAGACCCATCACTTCACCTTTCCCCACCATTCAAAAAGCCCAATTTAAAGCCCCTTTCTCTCTCTAACAACAGTTGGCCAAGCTGAGAAGTAGAGAGAGAAAGCTCTGGAGAAAAAGGGCTGTTGGGTTGTTGTTAGTTGGATAAATCATGATCTGAAGGTCTTCTTCATAGAGATTTTAGAGGAACTGATTAAGTGGAGGATCTACATTGGTGGGTTTTTGAAGGGTTTTTGTTAATTTGTTGTTTGGGATGATGAGATGAGCACTTCAAGGTTCATCAAATGTGTGACTGTGGGAGATGGGGCTGTTGGGAAGACTTGTCTTCTCATTTCCTACACCAGCAACACCTTCCCAACTGTACACGCTCTCTTTTTTCTGTTCCTTGTCCTGTTTTTGTATTTGTGGTTTTTTATTCATTTTTTACTTTTCTGTGTTGCCATTGTTTTCTTTGTTGATAATATGTGCAGGACTATGTTCCTACTGTTTTTGACAACTTCAGTGCAAGTGTTGTGGTTGATGGGCAGACTGTGAGTCTTGGTCTTTGGGACACTGCTGGTAAAATCTCTATTAATTGCTTTAATTGAGGTTTTATGAATGCTTCAAACTTGATGGAAAATTAATGTTAATTTTTTTTTTGGTTGAATGTTTTTTTTTTTTTTTTTTTTTTTGAATTTCTAGAAGTAGGGATTTGCAATTCTTGACCCAGTAATTAGAAATGTCATCTTAGTAGGTAAGCAATTTACTGGGCTAATAACCTGACATTTTTAGAGCAAACCCAATTCTTCTTTTTAGGTTTGGGTGAATTTTTAGGGTCATTTATCAGTTATCGCTAACATCATTTTGCACAATTTTCTTATGCTGCCAATGTCTTTCTCTATGTGCTTATTTTTTATTTTTTTCTTGTGAGTAATGCACACTATCAATTACACTAAATCAAGCGCAAATGAAGAGTTTGATACATGTAGCCAGTCCCAACTAAGAGGTTTTGTCATTGTTGTATTTTCTCGAGTAATATATATGTGATTATTAATTGCATAATATACACTAGTTTTCTTAGAATTTTTTTTTTTTCCGATGACAAGTTTTCTTAGAATTTGAAAAGTGCAAGGAAAAAATTTACAATTTTTGAAAAGCTAAAGAATGCTAAAAGTGTTGAAAGGCTGAACGGAACTTGAAGTTGATCAAAAAACTTGAATTTGAATCTCTGGTCATGTCAATTACGAGTAGTATTTTGAAGTTGCTTTCAGTCTTAAGATCAGATTTCAAAGCGCCTTTTTGCTTCATGCTGTGATATTGTAATCATTCAGATGGTTGGAGTTACTTCCTTGGTGCTATACATTTGGAATTTGGTGACTTGGTAGTTGGTATATCTTTTCATTGTTTCAAGATCAATGCTTTATCACATTAAATATTCTATGCTGAAAATAATGGAAATTGACTACTTTTTGAACAAAAAGCTCAAAATCAAGGAATATATTTAAACTTGGAACATGGGTTTTGAAATTTGAAAAATTTTCTGCAGGTCAAGAGGACTACAACAGACTCAGGCCTCTCAGCTATAGAGGAGCTGATGTTTTCCTCCTCGCGTTCTCGCTCATAAGCCGGCCTAGTTTTGAGAACATAACTAAAAAAGTGAGATTTCTCCTTAATTTTTGTTAACAAGAAGGAAAAAAGCTGTCCAAGAACTTGGTAAATATAAATAATCTCATGTGATCTCTCTTTTCTAATGCCTTTTTTCATTTTCATGCTCTTTGTTCCATGGTTGAAGTGGGTCCCTGAGCTGAGACATTATGCTCCAACAGTCCCAATTGTGCTTGTGGGCACCAAATTAGGTGATGCGTTCATTCCTCTAAAAGCATCCTTTCGGCTTTGCAACTGCCTCTCTCTTCGCTTTCCCCCCTTTTTCTTTTCATTTGTCTATACACATGCAACTTGTTTATGTTTTGAATGTTTTTGGATATGAATCCATCCCGTGGAATTGATACAAAAAGAAGAAAACAGTATCATTTTGGATTTAAAACCTCTTTTAATTGTCCTAATAGCTGTTTTGGATGCTTATAAGAGATGAGTATGTCATTGGTAGTTAATAATTGTAAATCTTACAATTAGGTAAAAATGTGAATCTTATAATGAATTAATAAGGCCTAGTTGTCGGGACTTGGATTGAACTTTAATTTATTTTGATGCAATCATATAGTCATACTATGCTTTAATTTCATGCATGATGAAGTTGGTCACGGACCAACTCTATGATAGGATTACTCTGCATTGTGTTCATTTGTTTGATAGAAGTTTTGGCAGCTTGTTTCTGCTTCTCTGTCGGTGTTCAATGTGTTTGATTATTTTTAAGTGAAGTGTTTTAATGTCAACAGATTTGAGGGAAGACAAGCAGTTCTACAAGGATCACCCTGGAGCCTGTACAATTTCAACAGCTCAGGTGTGGATTGAACTTCCCACGATGCGTTTTCTCTTTGATAAAATAGTTCGCCGATAATAACCCTCTTTCGTGACATTTGACAGTTTCTCTTAATTCCCATTTTGTTTCCTTTCCCTTTTGTCGCCTGTCCTAGTCTTTATTTTCACTTTTTCTAATTTTAGAAAAGATATTCTATTGATCTATGATTGCTGGACATGATTTTGATTTCTTAAATAGTACATTTACTTCTGCAGAAGATGCCTAAATCTCTTCTTTTTATTTTCCATGTTATATTTTGGAAAAAATAAAAATAAAGACGTCGATTTCAGTATATGAGGAAATTGTCGATTGAGAACACGTTTTCAAGTTGCATAGAATCTCATACAGTCTCTGTGATGCAATAATACAGTTGAAACTCAACTGTTCCCCTTCCATGACAGTCTTGGCGGCGAATTAATCTTGTTTCAATTTATTCAGGGAGAAGAACTGAAGAAGCAAATAGGCGCATTGGCGTATGTTGAATGCAGCTCAAAGACGCAGCAGGTTTAACTCTTGGACTGCATTATTTACTCCGGGCAGTTATTAAATAGTCCTTTAAGAAATTCTATGTATGGCTTCTAGGCGATCGGAAACTTGGAACCCAAGTTAAAAGCATCAGTATTCTGTATGAGATCCAATGAAGGCAATCTAACCTCAATCTACCTTGTGAACTGAAACAATCCAACTAGGTCCCTGACAACTTGATTAGTCATTATTTTGATTTGAAAGTTTGCGCCGAACTATGCTGAACTAGATCAATGCAAGCTACCAATAGCGCTTCCAAAACTGGTCTAATGCCTTCTGTAATTAAGCTGTTATTATGAAAATAGGAAATCTCAACAATTATCGCTGCAGAGCAATAGGAAAAACAAACTTGATCTGTCGAACCTTATCTTTTTTTTGTGGCTTCTTTAAAATACACTGGGCAAGTTTTAGACTTCGGAACACTGATGAAATTGAACTTATGTTGTGACTGCAGAATGTGAAGGCTGTATTTGACGCTGCAATCAAGGTTGTTCTCCAGCCACCGAAGCCGAAGAAGCACCGGAGAAAACCATGGATTTGCCAAATTCTTTAGCTGACTATCTCCATCGATCGCCTTCATTGGTCATGACTCATGAATTGCCACCTCATTGACTCTCTTACGTAATATGTTTCTATGTTTGTTTTCCTCACTTTCTTGTGTGATTTGGTGTATTTCTCTTACTGGGATTCTGATACTTCTGATGATATGAGAGGAGATTGAAACACTTGTCTAATTCTGTATGATCATCTTAATTTTATTGATTAGTAGTTGGAAAAGAGGGGTTTGTAACAGTTGTTAATTAGTTTTTTTTTTTTTTTTTTTTTTTTTTTTTTTTTTTTAAATAATCGTGGATGTCCAAACTTTTTTTTTCGGCCTCTCCCTACTCAATTAGGCTCAATTCCCCAAGACTCATTTGGGCATCTGAATTTCACGACCTCAGGAGAAACTGGCATATTTGGAGGTGATTGATAAGATTGTTGAACTTTCATATGCTTCCTTCAACTTTAATTAAGTGCAGTTCTTGCAACATAGACATCAATGCAAAACCATCATTTCTCTTTAAGTGCTTGTTGGTGAATGCAACTTGTTCAACAGCTCATTTGATGAGCAATGCATGTCATGGACATCAGGTATGATTTCATGAATAATGAGCATCAGAAGACGTGTTTTGTTTCTAAGACAAGCAAGTCACTTCCTTTAATTAATTCTTATTTTCTCCATTTTATACTTCATGATGATGATTCATGCTTTTTCGATACTTAGCTTATAATGCCATTTTAGTAAACTTGTGGCGGTTTTTGTTCTATTTTTTATACTTAATTATGGTTATCAACTGATCATGCTTGTTCTATACTTTGGTTATAATGCCATTTTAGTAAAATTGTCACGGTTTTTGTTCTATTTTTTTGTAGTTCATTATGGTGATCATGCTTGTTCTATATATACTTTGGTTATAATGCCATTTTAGTTTCTTATCAAAAAAAAAAAAATGCCATTTTAGTAAAATTGTCATAAGTTTTTTTTGATAGCCAAATAGTCACAAATTTTGAACTAATTAAACTATAAAAAAATGCTTTTGATAAAATCTTTTTTCCAAATACTACAACCATTTCTTTTTTGTGATGAGCACGATCCTAGGCTGAATTTGTTAATGGCTGAAACTGTCTATGTTCAATTTTTATGATATTGGTTCCAATCCAAGGTGAGAAGAGTGTGGTGACTAGTTTTACGTATGAGTTACAAGAGTGAAAGTGGGGTTCACACCAAAATGCCAAGACAAGATGAAGTGTCCACTCCACACTTATAAGCCTTATTTTCTCTTTCAGAGTAGTCGACGTGAGACTATCCCAACATCTCCAACATTCCCCCCTCAAGGACTTGACCGAAGAACATCAATCGACCATTTTTGTTGGATATCTGCAAGGCCCTTGGACAATGGACAATTAAGCCAACCATCGGCTCTGATACCATGTTCAATTTTTATAATATTTGTTCCAATCCAATGTGAGAAGAGTATGGTGACTAGTTTTATGTATGGACTACAAGTGTGAAAGTGGGGTTCACTCCAAAATACCAAGACAAGATGGAGTGTCCACTCTACACTTATAAGCCTTATTTTTCTTTCTGAGTAGTCGATGTGGGACTATCCCAACATCTCCAATAGTCACAGTGGCTTTTCGCCATTCTATCAGCACAAGCATATCTGTTGTTCTTGGTATCCAACCCAACTTGACATCTCAAAGGTTGTTTCGGCATCTCCCTGATCTATTGAAGCAATCGACACTCAAGTGTCATAAAATGTTCATTCGAGATCAATTCATAGACTTCCATTGAGTTAGTCTCCACAATTATTCTGTTCCACAATCACTTGAATGTTTCCAATCTACCTAGAGATCGAGACTAGTACGTTTGAACATTAAGGATGAATTTTCTGTGCCTTATGTTTCATAAAAGGATATCATATGAAAAAAAGATATAATATACCCTATTGATTAGGTTGTATCAATCTTGATCTTCGTGCAACTTGAGTAGTCATAATGCCTTGCTAGAGATCGTTTACGACTCGTGTACCAAAATGGTTTTGGTTCACTACCAGCGTTGCATGAATCTATTGGGTCGCACACAAAGAATGGTTTTACGGGATTTTAAATGACTCGAAATAATGAATTTTATATGATAAAACTCGTAACATAAAAAACCCTTTGATGTGTCATATTAATACCACTTTAAGTAGGGGTTTAGTAGTAATTCACTTGCCCGAGATACAAGGGTTGTATAAATAAGCGTGTTAAGTGAATTCACATTACGGGAGAAATTATGGTTGGAATATAATTTTCGTTTTTAGAAAACAAGTTAGGTTTCTCAGCCATTCTGGAGTTTTAGGGAGAACAAAAAATTGTTTTCGTGTTCTCTGATCGTAACCGAAAGACTAATGGTTCAATTGTAGTAATAATGTAACCAATAAAGGTTCCATGATGTGTCATATTAATACCACTTTAAGTAGGGGTATAACAGTAATTCACTTGCTCGACTTTATACAAGATTTGTATAAATAAGCATGTTAAGAGAATTCACATTACGGGATAAATTAAGGTTGGAATATAATTCTCGTTTTTAGAAAACGAGTTAGATTTCTCAGCCATTCTGGAGTTTTAGGGAGAACAGAAAATTGTTTTCGTGTTCTCTGATTGTAACTGAAAGTATAACGGTTCAATTGTAGTAATAATGCGACCAACGAAGGTTTATTACGGATATCGTCCTCTAGGAAAGATTTATCTGGACAAGGTTCACTTAGTTAAGTTCACTCTATTATTAAGAAGATTTCTTTTTAATTGGATTTTAACTAAACTACTCTATTCTATAGAACAATGTAAATTAACTTGTACTCTTACATTGAGAAAACTCTTAGTTCACAACTTCACTTAGGTAATGAATACTATGCTTTCATATCATATTTTCTTCGTCTTCATTACGAATGTACAATGCTAAATTAGAATAAACATATTTCCTTAAGATTAACTTCAACCCACAGTTGTGGTAGAAAAGATCCTAATGTGCAAACTAGAATTCCACATATCGGTGTGAATAACGTAAGTCTCACATAGTATTAAGTTCCAAATCTTTATACTCGTAACCACTTAAGTTTACTATCTGTGTCTTCCTAATTAATAACTATCTATCGATGTTATATATCTCACGGTTGTATTGACCATATCCAGCGTAAAAGCTCCATTGGCTATGGTAACTCCTAAAACCTCTTATTAACAAACGCGTGATTAAGATGTTAATATCATTATGTATAGAATCAATACAAATTCTAACCATTGCATTTTTAATCATTATAAACCATTCATACTTCTTTTAGCATAACATTCAGTTCATAGGACCCATTGATCCCAAAAATAAACAAACTACCCACTTCATCATGAAATAACTCCTTTGTCTCCTTTAACCTTGTGTGTACTGAAACACATAAATTCCTTCAATTAGAGCTCATTCCATGATATTTAGTCTAATTATACTACTAAACTAACCCTATATATAAGTCTAATTAAACACTTATCATTCTCTCTCTGAGCTAGCGCTTGGAATCTCTTAGTCATTCGTGTGTAGATTTCTAATAGAGAACTTTTATCTTTGGTTGCATCTTAAACATTGATCAACACAGAGAAACAAACTAGCAATTGATGTACGATTTATTTTTGTTAATTAATTCAATGGAATTCGGATTAGATCCTGTTGGTATTTTGAAAATAAAATTTTAAAATCTCCACTGCGTTTTTGAACCTCTAAAACCTAACACAATAGACAACTAAGGCAATAAGTGCGGAAATAAGAAGCTTTCAATGTCTAACCAAGTTGTGAAACTTAAAGTAGAAGTCTTACAAACCAACTAAAACATAAACTATGATCCAAATAACTACCCATATGAAAATTCCTTGTTTTAATACATGTCAAGTTTAAAGCATAATATATATATATAAATAAAACAACCTTGCAAATAAGAAAAGAGCTTCTATGCTATGGCTTTGTCATTTCCTTTGTCCTGAACAACAATTGAGGTACCTGGGGAGGGAGAAGTGGGGTAAGCAATACATTTAGCGGGCCCGATAAAGCAAAATTCTACTTTACCCTAAATCATCCAAGTAATACCTAATGCGAATAACTAGCATGAACATGGTTATTAATGAAATTCTACTATCATTCCGGGCATGGAGAGATAATATGAACGAGCATAATATTGAATGCAAGACACAATAAGCCAAAGCCCGAACAAGATAGTTCAACAAGATAACAATGATGATATGAATGCCATAGAGTCAACGAAGTGAAAATTAGATATACACCGTGTGTGACGTGACAGCTAACCAGCACAAAAAATCTACACTTTTTCAAAACACACTAAACCTATCTAACTTAGCCTAAAACCCAAATTAAGGGTCTAAAAACACTCTAATACGTACTAAATTATATCAGGAGCTTAGGAAAGAGTCTCGAGAGTCTGGGTAAGCATTTTAAGGTGTCGAGAGGCCGTTAAAGTTAAAACTTTACATTTCGTGATGTGATTGTACCCGTTGATTATTTCATTTGTATTTCATATTCACTTTATGCCTAATTTGTTATATTCTATATTGACTATGTTTAGTGTTGTACTCTCATATCATGACTTTATTTGATACTCCTCACTTTTTGAGCTTGACTTTCATGATATTATGATGAATTGAATTCCTTTGAATCATCCATGTGCTTTATATATTTTCTTGTTATTTTACGGTGAATATAGTGTAAATAACATGCTATTAGGAATTTTGAGTTTGTCAATGACTTTATGGACTTGTACTCTTGGGAATTGTGCTTTGTAACGTAGCCAAGTTTTGAAATCCTTAATGAGTCAATCTCTTGGAATTATAAAACAGTTATAGAATCTAGAGTCCATTGCACTATGTTAGAGTTGATCGGCACACGTGGTTAAGGTCCCTGAGGATGTCGGCACTCGCTACTATGACGTGACACATGGGGTTAGAGTCACAGGGGGTTGTCTGTACAACCGACCAGATCTAGATCATAATTGTTTAGCCTCATGTCGCCACTTGCTTAACCGTGGTATTTCTTAGCATATTTTTGGTATTAGTCTTTTTTTATTGAACTCATGCTTTTAAAAACCATTTAGTCTTTTGGAAATGTGAATGAAGATGTCAACGGGGTTTACTGTTATTTTTTGTACTCACTGTCCTTTTTAGGACAAGGTGGAGCGAGTCGTCGACTAACATGCTCGACAAAGAGAAGATCGACGACTACCTCGAGCCGGCGCGCACTTCTACATCGACATTTTATAGGTTTTGATATTTTGTGTATTATACAATTATGTCTTTTGATACATTTTGGGGTTGTATATTGGGTCGAGCATTTAGTTCCTCAACTTATAATGACCAACACACTGTTTATTTTCACCACTCTATTTTATATATGCATGTTATCGTTATTTCCTGGTTTCCAGACTTAAGATTTACTATATTGCTTCTGCTTAATCTGTTAAGTCTTATGGTAAATTTATAATTCTTAAATAGTTTTAATTACTTTGAAATCTAGTAATATGCTGACATGTGTGTTACTTATCCTGAACGCTTATATCGAGGATTATAGGATAAAAAGGTCGACTAATGCATAATTAAGTCCTATGCAGCTAGGACTTGGGCTTAATTACGGGATTAGGCCCGGCAGTGCCCTAGATTAGGGAAGGGGACATCATAGTTGGTATCAAAGCCAATGTTCTCGATAAGTAAGACACAAACTTGAATAAAACACAAATCTCAAATGTGGAAGCCAGACGATCTTTGTTTAGAAATCATTAGTTAGGAAGTGAGTGAAAGTGAGATGAGGATTTCTTATATGTACATGTTATTTTCTATATGTATATATATGCGTTATCTATGTAGCTGCTAGTGTCGCAAACATCGTCAACTTGCAGAGCACGATGGTAGATCGACGCAAGATCAGAGATTGCGAAGCTCCAGTGGTGCGAGACTCTTCCCGCGTAATCGCACCGATAGTAGAAACAATTGATGTTGTATTATCTCCCATGCCTACATCTTTCAAAGCACATCAATCGATGTCCACTTGTGAAGGACTTCATTAGACTCAAGCCACCTACTTCGACGGAAGTAAGGAACTTTGAGAAGGATCGAGAAGTGAGTCTTATATCGAGAAGCTTCATAGGATATTGAAGATCAAGGATAGACTTTGAGAAGAGATCTCATCGTATACTCGGAGAGAGACGTTGATGTTTGGTGACGTATGACGGTAGTTGCTCATAGAGAGTTTGAGACATGGGAGGCTTTCAAGCGAGAATTTCTATCAACAAGATTTCCTGCTGCGATTATGAAGAGGTTGAGGAAGGAGTTTATGAACTTTGAGATAAGGACATGGTCATTATCAAGCACAGGTCGGTTTTCGGGTTCGGGGCTAGTGCAAACATATTACATGATATATATGTAGATAGGTCGGGCACATAGTGAGGGATTGCCCACAGCCGTCAGCAGTCTACGCACAGCAGGATCGAGAGGTGATTCATATGGTAGCCCAACCAGATGTCGACGCGACACGAGTTTTTATTGAGGGTACAATTTCCATTTAAGGTAGAGATTCTTATGTGTTATTTGATTCTGGATCTACCGTATCTTTTATCGGTGGTCTCATGTTATACATCTTAGGACTAACACCCGTTAGTCTTAGAGTACATTCGGTCCTTAATCTTTATGCAACGAAGATAAATTTTACCCTAACAGCCTAGTTAAGAGATGTTATGTTGAGTTAAGTGGAGTAGAGTTGCCTGCAGACTTCAGTGTTCTCGAGGTATTAGAGTTTGAAGCGTAATTAGGGATGGATTGGCTAGCAACGTATCACGCTCATATCGACTGTTTCAGTAAGACAATGATATTTGAGATCTCAGGACATCTGATATCTACCTATAGAGGTAGTACATTAAGAGCCGAGAGCTCGAGAGGTCGGCTTGCAACTAGTGGAGATATGGAGACTCTAGTAGCGTTGTATGCAGAGTCAAGGACCCAGACTTGAGGACGCACCGGTTGTTTGCGAGTTTTTAGACTTTTTTCAAGAGGACTTACCTGGTTTACCGCCGCCGAGAGAGGTTGACTTCATCATTGAGTTACTACCAGGCACCGGGCCTATTTCTATACCTTCATACTGTACGATTCTGCGAGAGCTAGAGGAGTTAAAGACTCGGCTTCACGACTTGGGCCATAAGGGATTCATCACACCCTCTATGTTGTCATGGGGAACACCCATCCTTTTTGTGAAGAATGATGGTATTTTGAGACTGTGTATCAACTACAGACAGTTGAACTAGGTCACGGTCAGGAACAAGTATCCACTGCCGATGATCGACGATTTATTTGATCAACTGAAAAGAGCATAGTATTTCTCCAAGATAGACTTACGATCAGGGTATCATCAGCTCATGATCAGGGATGAGGATAGGTCTAAGACAACTTTCAACACGAGATATGGATAATATCAGTTCACGGTCATGCCATTTAGGTTGACCAATGCCCCCGCAGTATTTATGGATTTGATGCATCGAGTTCTTAGACCTTTTACGGACCGTTTCATGATAGTCTTCATCGACGATATTCTGATATATTCGAGGACACGAGAGGATCACGAGCAACACCTCAAAGAGACGTTGCAATCTTTGAGGGAGCACTGACTGTATGCCAAATTCAATAAGTGTGAATTTTAGCTTTTAAAGGTTCGGTTTTTGGGGCATGTAGCGGGAACGAAGAAGGATAGCGGTGGATCCGACCAAGATTCAGTAATTATGGATTGGCCGGTGCAGAAGTTAGTGACAAAGATTATGAGTTTTTTTTGGTTTGGCGTAGTATTACCGCCGATTTGTGAAGGATTTCTTGAAGATTGCTTCACCGATAACTAAACTAATACGTAATGAAGGAGCATTTCAAAGGACCGGAGGGTTATGAGTAGGCATTTGTTGAGTTGAAGAGGTTGTTGACCACTGCACTGGTGTTAGTATTGCCAAAGGTTGGACATGGATTCTTGGTGTACAAAGATGTTTCTCATATGAGTCTGGGTTGCTTGTTGATGCAGGGCAATGGTGCAGTAGCTTACGCTTCTAGACAGTTGAAGGCTCATGAGAAGAATTACTCCACACATGATTTGGAGTTAGCATCAGTAGTGTTTGCACTAAAAATCTCGATACATCACCTATGTCAGCCCATAACTAGCCTAAATTATCTTAATCCTTTGATTACTTAGTCAGCCTAATCCATTCTTTATTTTGGACCTTCAAATAATCTGCATTCGAATCCTTAATAATGCTCCAAATTTTAATTTATCCTCATTGAAACTCAATTCATGATTTGTTTAATTAGATCAAATTGGGAAATCATACGGATTATTCTTCGTGTTTTTGTAAAAATCTCGACAACACCTCTTTTAAAAATGGTATGCTAAAAAATCCACATAATAGACAACAGAATGGGGAGAAGCCTAGAACGACTCACAACTCCCCGCAGTTCACAATATATATCAAAATCAAATTTATAAACTAACTTAGAGTCTCCGATACTTTAGTTACAACTTTACGAACCCAAAATAGACCAAAATTAAAACATAAACTTTCTCAACTTATTTTAACTAACTTAGGAGACTCTCATAATTCTTCAACGAAACCTCACGCCTTACACTCAACCCAATAATCCCTAAATAATATATATTATATACAATTTACAATAAGAAATAACTTTAAATTTTAAAAACAATTACCACAATCTTCGAGCCTTGTTCATTCTTCTCTTATCTTAATATTGAATCTGAAATCATCAAAAACAACTCGAAGATGACAGGTAAGTAAATTCCTATATTGATCCGTACTCCTATAATTGTTAGTTTGATACATGAAGACATGTAATTGCATTTCCAAATAAACAATAAGATTTATGCGTCAACATGACATGCAATCCACTCTGTCGTTGTCTCCTAACTATAATCAGACGTCGACTTCCAAAAATAATACAGAGACAATATTAAGAGATCATGAAATGCAGAGATAACTTTTCGGTGTTAGACTCCGCTAGTCTCACTAGACGGCGTAGAGACATGACTGAAACTTAATTTCAATTAAGCCAGACTCCAAAATAAGCTTATCCCCCTCACCCACTCTATATATGCATGACCAAGAATGATAAAATGCAATGCAGACTATGATACAATTACAAGTACAAAGATAAATTCCATAAAGAGTAAATATCACTGTAGGGTTTACTTACCACCAAACCAACTTAAAGTTGGTTGCGAAGCCTCACACAACATTTCCCCGACATTCACATAGTTTGAACCCATTCCCCGAACTTTGTTCCGACTATTTTCGGAATCCTCGATGTTACCTTAAACTATTCGAAATCCAGATAAGTTATCTATTCGAATTTATAAAGTTCTTGACTAATTTCTGTTATTTTTGTATTCTCAAGTCCTAAAAATCCAAAATCACAACAAATCATCTCCTCGGATGTCCGGATCCTAATTTTGATTGCAAATTATGGTTCGAAATCGAAAATTAACTTTGAATAGGCTCTTACGAGGAAAACCCAGATATAAATCCTCGAGAAAATTTCAAATTCCTCATTTTTCATAAAAATCCCTCATTTCTATTTATTTGTCCAAAAATATAATTTTTTTTGAAGTTTTTCTTATTTTCTGGAATTTTTCCCAATTTCCTTGTCTTTTTTCTTTTTATATATTTTTAAGGTGGGGTTCGGTTCAATTGAACCGTACCCGGTACAGTCTGGTCTAGGGATCAAACCTCATCTTTTTCTTCGCAACCATGCTCTGTTTCAACAATTGAGATTTTTTTTCTCGTTGGGTTTTCATTAGTCACGACATTCTTAAGGTGGGAGACGGCAAGGGAGCCGTCTCCTTCCTCGACCGAAATGAGCCTCGCCGCACTCCAATCCGCCATTAACAACCACCCAACAACAACAACCAACATCAAAATCTTCATCAATAACAACCCACAACACAACAACAACGATGACAATCAACAACAATAATGTCTCACCATGAGCCTCGATGTCTCCTTCACCTCGGTCTCGATCCCTCTCTCCTCTTGGTCTCAAACCCTCTCTGTTTCAACTCTTTCTCCTAATCTCAATCAATTCACATATGATGTGGTGCGTGTTCTGTTGATTTGTTTAGATAAACATTAAGATTTCCTCTAGATTCACATTGACAAATCTCGAGACAAATCTAATGGTTCTATTTTCATTATATATTCTGATCTTTATCGAGATACGTGTTATGTATTTCGAGATCGATCTTGTGGCTATTAACAAAATAGCCACCACTTCTAACCGACTTAGATGGAATAAATTATATTGATTTCCTCGAGATACATATCGCATATCTCGAGGTAGATCAAATGGTTTTATCGCTAACCATACTTTTAATTTTCCTTGAGATGGAATAGCACGCATCTCGAGACGTGGACACATCTCTTCAACATCCATGTTCAAAAATCTCTTTCCTCGATGATCACGCTACGCGTATCTCGAGGCTAATCCAATGTATATTTTAAATTTGAATTAAACTACATGATTCATTTATATATTTATATATATATATAAACTATATTATATATAAATATATATATACACATATGTATTTTCGCGGCTATAAACTCGCCACGGCGCCAACGACTATCCTCAAGCGTGCACACTATTGTACATCCAACGCGTGTCACCGTCGACCCCGCTTGTCACTAGGCGCCCACCAATTTATTAATTATTTTATTTAATTTTGTGATCATCTCTTTAATTTATATCCAAATTAAATTTTGAAAAATACCTAAATTTTGTCAAAAATTGAGAAATGTTCCAAACGCACTCTAAAACTCACAGACATTATGTAAACACTTTATTTCGCGTAAAAATATTGTATAATACATCAACTAGGCATGCGACGCACAAAAAGTAATATTTAAACTTATGATCTTCGATCCGTAACATGTGGGTCCCACCTCGGATACCAAATCCCAAATTAAATTCGAAAATACTTAATTAGCTGCCTAATCAAGTTTATAAAATCCTCGGATGTCACAACTTGTATGGAGAGAGATTCACACTTTCACTGATGACAAGAGTTTGAAGTATATATTCACAGAGAAGGAGTTGAATATGAGATAGTGCAGATGCGCTGAGTGGGATACCGGTCAGAGATGTTGAGGTTGTCAGATGTCATATGACGCATGAGTATGGTTTACTCGAGGCAGCGGCGATAGTGAGTCAAACAGAGGTTCGTACCGATACTCAGGTGATGATTTATGCTCAGATGAGATTACAGACTTTGTCTACTAGGGGTGGGCAAACCGCGATTCAGTGGTGAAAATCATCAAACCGTGACTAAAGCACGGTTCACGGTTTGGTCGTTTTGCAAACCACTACCAAACCGCGAACCTTTAAAATCGGAACCAAGCCGATTGCGATTTATGGGGTTTGGTTGGTTTGATTTTGCGATTTTCCCTGCAATACATTTAAAAAATAAAAAAATAAAAAGTTCCATATATTCAATACATGTCCATTAACAAAACATGCAACAAAATATATAGATGTCCATACATGACCACCAAAAGCACAATCAAACACATTAACTCAATCAAAATTATGAGTCTTACTTTATTTTCAAATTTAAAACAACATTAAAAAGCTTTAACTCAATTCCAAGTTTGGGGGTGGTTTGCGGTTTGGTGAACCGCAATTTTTCATAGATGAAAACCACCACCAAACTGCGGAATCGTGATTTTCAAGTTTTCTAAACTACCCTCAAACTGGGATTTTAAAAAACCACACCAAACCATGGGATTTGGACAATTTAAGCGGTTTGGGCGATTTTATGGAAACCACTGCCCAGCCCTAGTGTCTACACTAAGAGTTTTAGAGGGTCAAAGGACTGACAGATTATTTTCGAGATACAGTGAGTTAACACAGAGTACATAGTGCACAGATTGGGTTGAGACTTCAGATCAATGTCTTACATTCATGGGTAGATTGTAGATACTTGAGGTGCCAAAGCTGAGAGATGAGATTCTTTAAGAGTCACACCATTCCCGATTCACCGTTCATCCAGGCAGGAACAAGATGTACCATGACATAAAGTGACACTTCTGGTAGCCTGGGATAAAGGCGGATGTATCTAAGTTCATCAGGAACTGTTGGATTTGTTAGCAGCTGAAGGCTGAGCATTCTATACCTTGAGGATTACTACAGCCTCTTCTCATTCCACGATGGAAGTGGGAAGACATCTATATGGACTTTGTCAGAGGACTACCGAGGACTACCAGGAGGCATGATTCAATATGGATGATATTTGACAGACTGACGAAGTCTGCTCATTTCTTGCCAGTAACAGCACACTACGCCTTCGATCAGCTGAGTGTACTTTTTGAGAGAGATTATTAGGCTGCATGGGGTACCATTGACGATCACGTCATACAAAGATATTATGTATACATCCAGGATGTGGCGGAGTATGCAGGAGTAGAACGATACGTGCCTATAGTTTAGTACAACTTTTCATCCTCAAACTGACAGGCAGACTGAGAGATTGATTCTCGTCCTAGAGGACATGCTCCAGGCTTGCGTACTAGAGTTTGGCGTGTGATGACCCTCCTTTGACCTAGGGTTGAGTCGCTCGACCCAAACCGTTACCTAAGCCTGATACTTGAACTAGACCCAAATAACGGCTTGACACGCCTAATTCAACTTGCGGAACTACACAACTATACATATGAAACAATAATTGCAGAATTTAAAACTAAAAGGGTTTCATATGTTAAACAAATAATTCTAAACAAAGGTGTTCAAGTATCCCTAAGTAACTGCAAACGTATACTACCAAGGTACTAAGTCAACAACTTTCGGGAATAGAATCTACCCTATAAAGTACTTAATATAAGTCATGTTTAGATGTTTTGAATATCGATAATATAAATAGCATGCAAAATTCATATCAAAGACAAAGCTCTACGCTATCACTTTCACTTTATCGCGTGTTGATATCGATGAAGACGGACCGGAGAGTAAGTGGGGTGAGCTAAAAGAACCAACATAGCTCGGTAAGGCAAAAAACCCGCTCAACCATCAAACATACAAGTAATACCTACTAATCATGTGAGTCTATCATGAATTTAAAATAAAGACAAAAAAATTATTCCACGATTATCGTTAGTCAACTTCATAAAGCATCGCATATAGAAAATAAAAGCATTTATAAATCAAATCATCATGCAAGGGTGATTCAAGGAGATATCATAAAAGCATAATAATATAGTAAGTCGGGTCCCATTCAATGCGTACTAGTTATTGACAAGAATCCAAAGGATCGATTCCCCTACTCTTGAAGTGATGCAAAACATTAGTTGGCATAAAGACCTTTATGCCCCCTAACTAGTCTTACCAAGTCCACAAGCCATCACCGATGTGTGCACCAATCTCATGTATCGATCTCATGGTGTGACTCGAGTAATGGCCACGAGCATAAAATGCTCAAACGGTGGCGACGACCACGTAATTATGTCGAGTCAACGTAATGGTGGCAACAACCGCAAAATAGGTCAAAGAGTGGCGATAACCATAAATATGAGATAAAGACAACATGAGCAAATCGCAACATACTCACAATCTATAGATAGTCACATTCAAGTCAATAATAAGTCGCTACTCATTCCCCAAGTCTTGAATTAAAATCGTGAGACCTAATAATTAACATGTTATGTTTGATAATTGAGCATGCTCCCCACTTACATCAAATCGCCGCGATATCCTTTCCGGTTCTCGCGCGCTCGTGGTTCTATATGAACCGTCTAACAAATCTAAACAATTAATACACATCACATTAATAACAAGTCACATTTCGAATTCCAATTTGCCATTAAATTTACTTTGGGTCCCACTAGTGTGGTGCACCGCAGTTCCCTGTCGCCTAATGCGAGGTCGAGGGGTAGGACCCTGGCGGTCTCCCTCGTGGACGCGGTAGTGCCTCGTTTGAAGGCAATGATTTGTTTTTGTTTTATTTATATTATATTTCATTTTACTTTACATACATATATATATATATATATATATTACTATTATTATTATTATTTTATTTTTTTGTACATGGGCCAACTTGGTCCCTGTTTAAAGTGGACTAGGGTTCCAATTGGTGGGGGGAAGGGGACATCCCCCCTCCTCCCATCACTCCCTCGGGCTTCTGCTCGAGGGTTGTAATGGGCTGGTGGGGTGGCCCCATGCCCACCCCTTCCCATCCTTTTATCTCGCCACCCTCGCTTGGCCGACGGTGATGGTGGGTTGTCACCCTCGCCTACGATGTCATAGCAGTGACGCCCCTCTACGTGGTTCTCCAACACCAACTTAAATAAAAACAAATAAGGAGATAATTTGTACCTTTCACCACCACTTTGTGTCACCAACACCACCCAAGCTCTCCTCTTTTTTTGTTTTTCTTGGATTTTGAACTAAAGTGGTGGCTAGAGTTTATGGTAGATTTTTATTATTAGGGTTTCACAAAAATAAAATTTATGAGTTTACCAAAATACCCCCGATGTGGGTATTTTAAGTTTTCGAGTCGTGACATGGCGGAGCTTGTGAGGAGTACCTACCGTTGTGTGAGTTTGCTTACAACAAAAATTATCAAGCGAGTATTGAGATGGTGACATTTAAGGCTTTATATGGCAGACCGTATCACTCGCCATCATGTTGGACTGAGCTAGAGGACCGGTAGATTATGGGGCCTAAGATTATTGTTGACCACACGGAGAAGGTCAAAATGATCCATCAGAGACTCAAGGGTGCCCAAGAGAGACATTAGACGCATGTTGACAAGTATCACGGTGATCTCACGTACACCGAGGGAGCCTTTGTTTATTTAAAGTTTTCCCCTCGGAAGGGTCTTCAGAGATTTGGGATGAAAGACAAGCTTGCACCGAGATTCATCGGGTCTTTCGAATCAAGAAACGAGTCGAAAGTTGCATACGAGCTTGAGTGCGCTCTGCAGATGTTAGGGATTCATCGTGTCTTCCATATATCGATGCTACTACTAGCCGAGTCGAGGGCAAGATTATGACCGATAGTTGACTTGAGTCGATCGACTTGAGTGGGGATATTACCTATGAGGAGGATCCAATTCTGATTCTGGATCGAAAGGCACATCAGTTGAGGAGCAAGTCTGTCCCGAAGGTACTTGTCAAGTGATAGTTCTATGACGACACGGAACTCACTTGGGAGTGGGAATACTATATCATGGACAAATTCCCGTACTTTTTCGAGTCAGGTATACACTTAACTTGAATTTTAATTTTGAAGACAAAATTTCCATCAATTGGGAAGATTTATCACGGCCCAAAATTTCTAATTGCGTTTTAATCCTTAAACGGGTTCACCGACCCATGACGTGGGACTCACATCGTGATATGCACACTGACCGAGGCACGTGACCGAGGTATATGTTAGATTTGTGTGATGATTTTCTAGTATATCGTACTTATACAGACTACTAAGTCACTTCTACTTGTTATTCATAGTTATCGACACGTGAACGGGGATACACCTCGAGATGCATGCAATCGTAAGATCGGAGAGAGTGACATTGTGAGTCATTTATTTAATTAGATGTATTAATGTGGCTTAATTAGTTAAATTTTGATGTGGCAATAGTTGATTTATAATAAATGTAGCCTAATTTAGTAAAATAAAACAATAGCCATTTGATGTTTCTTGAAGTACGTGCAAACACATCAAGAGACCAATACAAGATGGTTTGGTGTTAGCAAATATGACTTAGTGGAGGGTTATTGGAATTGAAACAAAATGAAAGCTATTAGATTAGTCTCTAGATGAGTGTGAACATTTAGATCAATGGCTATAAATCAATTCTATATATAACTGATTGGGATGAACATGCAAATCATATATTCATTTAGAGAGAAAATTCTGAGGTGATTTGTCTTTGGAATTATGGTTTCAAGAGATCAAATTCATCATCCTATTGAAGAGATCAAGCAAAGAATCAAGCAACAACTTAGGTAATGAAGTTCATCATCTTTACATGCTTTAATTTTATGAGCATGGGGTTTTGAATGAGGAATTTGTGATCAAAATGATTTTGGAAACCTTTTTCACCGATTTTAAGAGCTAAATGAAGCATCAAGTGAGTCCTTGAACCTTGATTTTTGAAATTAAAGGTTTTTGGTAAAATTAAAGGTGTTCTTGAATTTACATATTGAATTTTAAAAATTAATTTACATATTTGAATTCCTCGTTTTGAGCTGATAATCTATCTATTAAGAAGTTCCCAATTTGGATTTGAAATCAAAAAGTTATGAATTTTTGAAGTTTTAAGTGTTCTTGAATTTATTTCAACAAAATACATGTTTAAATCTCAAAATTTGGATGTAATTGATAGATTATAAGAAGTGCCTGGTGTATGTTTGATGGGGGGATGTTACGGATCCCTAGTGGCAGAGAACGGGGATTCGGGGCTTTGGAGGAAGCCATTCCCGAGAGAAAACTCATAATTCTGGTTACAGAATTCCAGGTTCCTACGCTTCTAGCGTGCTAGAAAAATTCTCTAGCGTGCTAAGTAGCTCTAGCGCGCTAGATAAAACTCCTAGCGTGTTAATAAGGTCATTAGCGCACTAGATAAATTACCTAGCGCGTTGTGTATTCTGACAGCACAAAAAATCTGCAGTTTTTCAGAACACACTAAACCTATCTAGCTTAGCCTAAAACCCAAACTAATAAAAACATTCTAATACATACTAAATTAAACCAAGAGCTTAAGAAAGAGTTTCGGGAGTCCGAGTATGCATTTTGGGATGTCGGGAGGCCGGTAAAGCTAGGACTTTACATTTTGTGATGTGAGTATACCCGTTGATTATTTCATTTGCATTTCATATTCACTTCATGCCTTGTTTGTTGTAGTCTATATTGACTGTGTTCAGCGTTGTACTCTTATATCATGACTTTATTTGATATTCCTCACTTTTTGAGCTTGACTTTCATGGTGTTATGATGAATTGAATTCCTTTGAATCATCCTTGTGCATTATGTCATTTCTTGTTGTTTTTTAGTGACTATATTGTAAATAGCATGCTATTAGGAATTGTGAGTTTGTGAATGACTTTATGGACTTGTAATATTGGGAATTGTGCTTTGTAAAATAGTCAAGTCTTGGAATCCTTAATGAGTCAATTTCTTGGAATTATAAAGTAGTTATAGAATCTAGAGTCCATTGCACTATGTTAGAGTTGATCAAGCACTGGGTTAAAGTCCATATGGTTGTCGGCACTCGCCACTATGACGCAACACACGGGGTTAGAGTCATTGGGTCAATACATTAAGGTTAGAGTCCCTGTCGATATTTGACTCGCGATATCACGCACGTCCTTTGGTGGCCTTAAAGGCTTCAATGACACATGTCATGGTGTCCTGGATCTAGATCATAACTATTTAGCCTCGTGTTAGTTTCACTTGCTTAACCGTGGTATTTCTTAGCATATTTCTGGTACTAGTCTTTCTTTATTGAACTTATGCTTTTAAATACCATTTAGTCTTTTGGAAATGTGAATGATTATGTCGACGGGGTTTACTGTTACTTTTTGTACTCACCGTCCTTTTATGATGGTGAGTGCAGAGCCGTCGACTAGCAGGCCCGGCAAAAAGAAGATCGGCGACTACCTCTGAGCCAGCGGCATACTTCTGTATCGACATTTTATAGGTTTTGATATTTTGTGTATTATACATTTATGTCTTTTGATACATTTTGGGGTTGTATATTGGATCGAGCGTTTAGTTCCCCGATTTATGATGACCATCACACTATTTATTTTTGTCATTCTATTATATATATGCATGTGATCGTTGTTTCATGGTTTCTACACTTAGGATTTACTATATTGCTTCCGCATAATCTGTTAAGACTTCCACTAAACTTTATAATTCTTAAAAAGTTGTAGGTACTCTAAAATTTAGTAATATGTTGACATGTGTATTACTTATCCTGAACGCGTATATCGAGGAGTATAGGATAGAAAGGCTGACTAATACGTAGTTAAGTCTTACGCAGCTAGGACTTGGGCTTATTTACAGGATTAAGCCGGGCGGTTCCATAGATTAGGGAAGGGCCATCACAGAGCTTTGTAATGAAAAAGGCATTACTAGGCAATTGACCACTCCTCGTACTCCACAACAAAATGGTGTTGCAAAATGAAGGAATAGGACATTGCTAGAAATGGTACAATCAATGATGGCGCAAGCGAATCTTCCAATTTTCTTTGGGGATATGCATTATTAACTTTTGCCTACATCTTGAATCGTATTCTATCAAAGTCTGTGCAAACTACTCCATACGAGTTATGGACGAAACAAATCACATTTAAGTTATTTGCATTCATGGGGGTATGCCATTTACATACATGATGCTTCACATAAATATGGGAAGTTAGGACCTCAAGGCAAGAAGTGTATCTTTGTAAGATATTCTTTTACTTCTAAAGGATATGTATTTCTAGGTGATCATGCCAATGGGGGATGAATAGAATCTCGAGATGCAATTTTTTAGAGGAAGATTTTCCGAGTCAAGGTCAATTGACAAAAAACATCGGATTATATGAAAATGAGTATCAAACTAATAACACTCAAAGTCTAATAATTATGGAGGTTGTAGTACCTCAAAATATTAGGGAAAATAAGAGTGCAATGCTTGAAGTTAATTCATCAAATATTGATGAAAATACTCATGAAGAACAGTTTAGACGCAGTACGAGGGTACAAATCCCACGTCGTTGATTTGCGATTGAGGATGAAGCTTTAATGATTACTCCAATTGATGATGTTGATATTAAGACTGTTAAAGAAGCGTTATCTTCCTCTAATAGCAAATAATGGATTGTTGCGATGAATGAGAAATTAGACTCTATGAAAGCTAACCATGTATGAGACTTGGTTGTTTACCACTATGGCGTAAGACTATCAGGAACAAATGAGTTCTTAAAGTTAAACGAAACGATGATGGTTCCATAGAGCGGTATAAGGTGCCATTAGTCGCGAAAGGATACACTCAACAAGAAGGAATCGACTATGAGGAAACATTTTCTCCACTTGTCCAATTCACTTCAATATGTATTATTTTAGGAATTGTAGCATATTTGGATCTAGAATTATGTCAAATGGATATAAAAATTGCCTTTGGATTTAACATTGGAAGTTAGTTTTAATGATTCAATTTTATATATATTGTGACTTGCGGGGAGTTGTGAGTCCTTCTAGGCTTCTCCTCATTGTATTGTCTATTATGTGAATTTTTCACTAGGTCACCTTTAGGGGAGGTGTTGCCGAAATTTTTATAAAAATACGAAGGATTATTCGTATGATTTCCCAATTTGCTCCAATTAAACAAATCATGAATTGAGTTTTATTGAGGATATAAATTTAGTTTATAGCATTATTAAGGATTGAAATAAAAGTTATTTCGAGGTTAAAGTTAACTGAATGGATTAAGTGTCTAATTAGGGTGATTAGGGATACGGGCTTTGACAAAAACTAGTATGGCAAATATATTTCAATAATGTTTTAAATATAAATTTATATATTTATGATATAACATATACATATATATTATAGAATTGATTTAATGGTAATAATAGATTTTATTATTGGAGATCTTCACTTTTATTCCATATATTGCATATGTTTTAAGTAAAAAATATATATAATATTTTAGTAAAAACATAAGAAACCGGAGAATTTTATGCAAGGGATGCGAGGCAAGGAATCCCCGCGGGCGAGAATAATTCCGTCCCGCCTTGTCTCCGCGTGGCGGGGCAAGATTTTGCCGTGCTCGCTTAGCGGGGAGCAAAAAGTGAGGAATCCCTGTTCCACCTTTGGGCGAGGCTTTGATACGTGTCGAGCGTGCACAATAATTTTTCATATTTTACTATTAACTTGTAGTAGTGGTAAATGGGATATCGTCTCGACAAGGATTTTTCAAATCTCAAATGAAAGTATTTTTTATTGTTTTTATTAATTTATTTAATCTTATTAAACGTGAATTAAAATATTAAATAACTAAAAACTATGATTACTAACTTAAATAACCAAACTAACTAAACTAATTTAAACAATTCAAATGCAAACTAAATTAAACAATATTCAAATCCAATTCAATATAAATAAACAAACATCTAAATAAACCCCCACTAAATAATATAATATATTTGGATTGCTTTTAAATACTAAAACATAACATTACTTCATATCGTAGTTATAATCATAACACATATGGAATTTATGAATCATTAAATCCTACTTCATAATAGGTTGATAGCTTTTAGCCACCACCGATTTTCCTAAATTCAATAGAAATGCCACATTTTTATCATTGTAAATCTACCCATTAGATAAAACGCAACACCATAGAAATATGATACTATTGCGCTCAATGAAAATCATGTCTAATATAAGCCAATATTACTGAAGTCACATAATAAACAACTTAGAACACAATCACCTAAGACATCCACTCGAGAAATTCCATATAGATTAATCCTAGTTACTACTTCTATAATTGTTGTCAATAATTATAGACATAGATTTAGAATCATAATACCACGTAACACATTTGCAACTATGCATGCAATACTAATCTCCTTTAGTTGTAATACGCAAAAATAACTTGTTAAATCTATGAATGACATGTATGAATAGATTTAACATTAAGTTCATGATTCCTTAATTATAACTATTTAGTAATCCAAAATATATTACATGTTTAGGGTTTGTTTAGATTGATAATAAATAATGCATAAATATAATTAAAAGACATAATGAATAAATAAATACCTTGGTATAAAATTAAAGCTCCAATGTATCTTCAAATATCAAATAATATAGAGCAAAAGGAAAACAAAAGGAAGAGTAGAGAGAGAGAGAATTATTTCAAAGCTCTCTGACTTTTTTTATAGTCTCCATACGTACACATATCTTAGTAAACTCAAATTCTTCATATTAATTTAAAAAAATCATCACCGACTTTAGCAATTTTCCAGCGATTCCTAACTTCTACACAAATCGCTGAGCAAATCACCAAGTTTAGATATCAGTGCTCCACTGATTCAACTGGCGATTTGTAGTTCATTCTCCAATTCGCTGTGGATTTGTTGGCTTTTTCTTGCTTGCCAATTTAGGTGGCGATTTCTAGTGTTATTCCAAATCGTCTGGCTAATCGTTGAAACAATTTTCCAGTTGACTGCTTTGCTCTTCTTTCTTTTTTCTTCCATTTCTTCATTTTCTTATTTAAATCCTGAAATCACAAAAATAAGAGAATACATAATGTAATATCATCATTTACATATAAAACCAACCTAAATTATACTATAAAATATGTCTAATTATTGACTTGTCGAGCCCCATGTTGAATGAGGATTCCATGCCCCACTTGCAACCTTAGTGTTTGAGCTCATTCTGCTTGGTTGTGTTAGTTTAATGCCAAAATAATCCTTAAGTTCAACTTAACTCATCTCAACCTTTCATCTTTACCAATTTGTTCTAAAAGCAATAACCGAGGTTCCTAGTTACTTATACCAAGTATTTAGAATGTTTGGATGTCAATAACAATCCAAGAGAAATTCATTTGATTGAGTTTAAGTTCAAATTTGCAAAACAATTCACTAGCATAGTCTCATTTTTTATGATTCAAAAACACGTCAGAAAAGTAGTTTAAAAAACTCGGATTGACTCGAAAGTCCTTGGACATCAAATTTATAGTATTTTGATATATTCTAGACAACATGGTATTAATTGGACCATTGGAGACCCTCAGAAAGGCCATAAAGCAAAATCACTCCAAATGCTTTTAAAAGAACTATCCTACACATAAACTCTAATTTCAATACATTTATGGCAAAGAAGATGGCATAATCTTTGAAGACTACTAGTTCTAGGTTGTTTTTCTTCATCTTAGCTTTCCAAAGATGTAAAGTACGCTCAAATCTGAATAAAATTGAGAGAGTTATACCCAAAATACCAAAACAACTCAATTTAATAAAGTTTCAGACAATCAATATTAGAAAATTTATAATTATCAAACCACACATCCAAAAATCACAATTCTTGGTGGAAAGTTCTTTTAAACATCCAAGAATATCATATAGAAATTTCAGTAAATTTTGATAAGAAATGAGGGATTTATGCTATTTAGAATTTCAGCTCTAGTTTTGCTCAATTGAAGACATCAAATTATCCATTCAACTTATTTCAATTTATAAGCATATATGACAGCGATTCCATCCATTTTTTTCTCTATTTGGCCTAATGATTAATTCAAACAACTAAAATAACTCAAAAAACTAGAAACAATGAATTCTTAACACTTCCTACCAATTCATATTATTAATCCATAATACAATACATTTTTTGAATCAAAACATTGCCAACATGTTATGACATCAACATAACTTATTTTTCCCCATCAAAACTCACTTGTAAGAAATCTAAATAAATCCAAATAAGTCAAGAAACTCATATTCTACTTCTACTCTTGCAACTCTTGATTGTGACATTTCATCAAATATATCATTCATGCACTCGAACAACAACAAAAACCATTGACATTCATTCAATTTATTTCAATTATGTCCATACATGGAATCCATCAATACTTTTTATCACTAGAAAGATCTACACTTCTTATTTAATGAGACATGCATATACTTGAATGAATTTTATTTTCTCTAGGTTTCAATAGATCCCTAGGTGTATCAATAGGGCGAAAGGATGGTCTCTACCTAAGTCCCATAAAAGCTCTCTATGAGATTTGTTCGTAATTCCATAATTAAGCTTCTTAATAAAAGCCTATGTTAGTTCATATTTTCATGTGTAAATGATTCACCAAAACTAGATATATTAAAGCACATCAACATGGTTATATTTCTATAACCTTAGGCTATAATATTTATCTAGTTTATTAATCAACTTAGGTTGGTAAAATAATTTTTATCTAAGTTACATTTAGATTCATGTAGTCCACTTAGGCTATATTTTCTAAACCAAGCCATTTCATAACTTAGATATTTGTATTAACTTAAGGCTCACATTTAAGTCATGAGTTACGCCTAAGTCTCATCGATATATCGACCTTACTAGAACGCCTGCGCGCACATCTCAATACAACTTTAGCTCACTCGATCGACAATAAAATTATAAATTGCATGATGAATATAGATACTTAATACACATCATCACGCAAATATAAACATTTTTAGGGTCGTTATTGTGCACCTGGTTCCTCGTTTTTCTCTATTCGATATTTATGGTATGATCATTGACTACTCCTTTAGTCAAACGCATAACCCTAGACTTGCGCACCTTGGGTTTAACATGAAGACTGCTTTAGGTTTTGTGAAAATACTAAATCTAGACAACCGGATCACTAGTGCACCCAATTTATCCTAGATACCTAAGGTATTTGACCTGTCCTGTAAGGGTCGAATAAACCAAGATGGTCAAGTGCCACGTGTGTGAGTCTTCTTACATGATTATTTATGCAATTGATCGATCACAATGGGTTTCCACCTAGAACATGCAAAAAACCCTTCACAATGTATCAAAGCTTAACCCTAACAATCAAATAATATTGAAAAGAATATAATACAAGAGAAAAGCAATGGAATTTAAATAAAATAGATCTCATATAGAGTTTGATGCCAAAAAAAGTCGTTTGATCCACCTCCTCGGTCAACATCAATTAAATTTAGCCGGTCATGTTGAGATTCAACACAAATTCTCCAAGTTCTTTCGTAAATAAAGGTTTAAAACAAAGAGAAATCTCGAGTTCCTATTTATATGAAACCTAAAAATCTATCTCCAAAACAAAATATTCAAAAATTTGGCGTGTTCCACGTCGCGAGTCACCGAGTTCCATGTCGTGAACCCGCGTGAGTGGCGGGCTGTTGGGGCATGTGCCCTAGGTCAAACATTGTTTCTATTATTATTTTGGTTAATGAGATAGATGATTCATTTGTTGTTTATTGTAATTGGTTTGCATGTTTACATTATAATAAGATCCATATATGTTTACTGAAATATCCCAAATGTCCATAGTTGATCATTATACTAGAAACTATAATGAATTAAGACTAATGTGAGTCTTGATTGATGGTCATGCGATGATCATGTGTGTAGGGATACAAATCAAGACCATGAGTACTTGTTCGGGAACAATGTACTGGACTGACCCGATATGAGAACACCACATGGATTAAGTCATAGGTGTTACTGATGATAGGTATATCATTAATTTTGTCCTTCGACTTGAAATTACCAAAGACTTTGATATTAGGAGCTTGGTGATTTGACACTATCAAACATTGTCTTCAATCGCACGATTATAAAAATTGTGATTGGTTACTATGTAAATAATATATGAAGGTATGTAATCAAGATATAATTTGTCATTCTCATATAGAGAGAGATATCAGTGAATCCCTCGATATATAGATTATTAAATGGCCAAGTCCAAGTGAATTAGTATGATCAATGTTACTTGGATGTTTTAGTCTACATAAAGATCAAGACTAGTACGATTGAACATTAAGTGTGACTTTTTGTGCCTTATGTTTGATCAAAAGATATCGCACGACAAAAGGATATGATATACATTATTCATTAAGCTGTATCGATTTTGATATTCATGCAACTTGGGTAGTCATAATGTCTTGCTATAGATTGCTTATGACTTGTGTATCAAAATGAGTTTTGGTTCACTACTAACTTTGTATGAACCTATTGGGTTGCACACAAAGAGCAATTTTGCATGATTTCAGTTTGTACTGAGTAATGAATTTTATATGATAAAATTCATGACATAAAAGGCATTGTGATTTGTTATATGATAACTTATTAGTAAAGACGTTTGTGTAATTTGCTTAAATTGTATAAATATAATAGTTGTATTACGAATAGATTTCTTAAGTGAGCTTATCTACACATATAAATAGAGATTAAACCCTAAAACCAAATGAGATTTTTTTTTGTTGTTTTTAAAGTTCTCTGGATTTTTGGGAAAGATGAAAAAACTTTTTCTTTCTCTCTTGGGGCTAGCACTCCAAATTGTCGTCATCGTTCGTGTGTGGATTTCGATAGAGGACGCGCACTTGAACATCTCGAAGATCAAACAACTAGAGAAGAAAACATTGATTAAGGTATGATTTACTTTTGTAGATCAAGTTTAATGGAACTTATTCTCGGTCCTGTTGGGGTTTTTCAAAAATTGTTCTGAATTTTCCATTGCGTATGAACCCCAAAACTCAACTGTGGTATCAGAGCTTTAAGCTTTGTTCTATTAAACGTTTGCAGTTATCTCAGATATATATATATATATATATATATATCATATATTTATGAAAAATGATCTTAATTAATATATATGACATACATGTAGGTTTTGTGATAATTGTTATCATGAATTGTTTTTAAAGTATAATGATAATTCGATTAACATATGCTTTGTTGTTTATTAATACGAATTTTATATGTTTGCGTGGTAGAAATCATGTTTAAGTTAATATGACTAATTTAATGTGATTTTGGTGTTGAATACACAAGCTTGTATTTTTGTTCCATAATTATGTATGTCTCCATGGTAGAAATTATGTTTAGGTTAACATGATTCTGTGTTGAATATATAATTCGAATTTCGTTTCTTGATTCAACTGTAGTTTTTGTTTGGATAAGAATCGAAATTGATTTAGATCATGTATCTCATTGTGATTATCTATTAGTATATTCATATTGGATCGACTATAACTTTGTAATCATATAAGAATTACAAATCCTATAAGATATGAGAAATATATAATAAATTTATATTGGATAAATTAGGAATTGAAATATCTTAAAATTCTAATTGAATTAAGATAAGATATTTAGTTAGAGGTGGCTCCGAGTTAATAAAAAACGTTTTAATTAATCTTATTCCAGAATTAAAATATGGGGCTATTTTGGTCAATCGAATTGACTAAAATAATGAAAAATTTTAGGCGATTCTCAATTTTTGAAACTGAAATTCGTTGTCTAAAAAAAATAGGGGCGCTGCCCACCGCTTGGTGACCGGCCAGCGGGACCGTTGTCTGACTAATCCTAGCATAAGGAAATTTTTCTATTGGTGAATAGTATTTAAATTTTCTAACTTGTTTAATGATCCTACTAATATGAAATATGTGATATTTAATTATTAAATTTAAATTACATGAATTGTAAAACTTAATAAAATCCCTATTTAAGATTTTAAGTCATGTGTCACCCAAATTCTAAACACTTGTCAAGGCCTCGATCACACGAATATAGTTTCAGCCATAGCAAAGTGTATTATGTTATCTTGGTGAGACAAGTTGGGTAAGATTTACCTAAATGTTTAAAATGGTTGGATTTAATAAAGCTATCAAAAGAGTTTTAGGCTTTAGGTACAAGATGAGATAAAATATCTTTGAGATATAAGATATCTTAATCTTATAACACAAACTAAAAGTTACATAAGATGTAATTGGTAAAAGCTACCTACCTAAATAATGTAGTTCGATGTTTCATGCCATAGTCATCTTAGAACAAGTTGAAATATGGATTTTAGTCCCCTAAATTAATAGAGGATTTTAAGAGGGTTGTTAATTTAGTGGAGTCTATTCCTTTATACTAAAATAAACTTTACATAATCTTTGTTGTAGATCATTGGCCTATTCAAATCACACTAATCCTTTATCACTTCAATCTATCCTTGAGAAGGATAAGTTATCGGGACAAACTTTTCTTGATTGGTTTGGAAACTTAAGAATTGTTCTTAAGCATGAACGCAAGTTGTATGTCATGGATGATCCTATCCCTGAGGAACCACCAGCTAATGCCACTAAAGCTATGAAGGATACACATTCTAAGCATGTGAATGACTCAACAAATGTTGCATGCATTATGTTGGCTACCATGATTCTTGAACTTCGAAGGACATGAAACTTATGGAAGCCTACGACATGGCTTTAACGCTTTGAATGAAATGTTCTAACAAAGAAAGTTAGGGAAGAAAGGTTCGAGACAGTTGATAACCTTCATTCTTGTAAGATGGTTGAGGGTGGGTCAAAAGTCCTCATGTTCGAAGATGAAGGTTTGTGTAGATCAACTTGATAAACTTAGATTTCCTATTATCCAAGAGTTGGCTATGGATCTGATCCTGAATTCATTGTCAAATAGTTATTTAAAGTTTATGATGAACTATAATATGAATAACACGGAGAAATCCCTTTCAGAGTTACATTTGATGTTTAAGACTGCTGAACAAAATATCAAGAAACCCTCTACTAATGTGATGATGATCTAAAAGGGAAAGCCCATGAAGAAAAAGAAGGCCAAGGGCAAAGCTGTAGTTGCCAAGGTTGTTGTGCCTATCACAAAGTCTTTAAAACAAGTCAAGACCAAGATTACTTCTACTTCTCAACCTCGAAAAAGAAAGAAAATGAAGATAACTATTATTTTCACCATACTCCTGGTTATTGGTTTAGAAATTGTGACCTTTATTTGGAAAATCTGAAGAAAAAGAAGAAGGGTAGTGTGACTGCCGCTATAGGTATTTTCGTTATTAATATTCACTTATATACTAGTGATTCCTAGGTATTGGATACCGGGTGTGGGTCTCACATTCGTATTAATGTGTAGGGGCACGCAAAAAGTAGAAAGTCGAAGAAATGGATATCGTCCGATCCAGAAGCGTACTGAAAACCCTAATTCGTTTCTTAAACGAAAATAGAGTTTCGCCCTTAATCTTTCCACACAAGTTGTTCTAACTTAAAACGCCTATTTATACAACCCTCAGTATATAGACGGTTAAGTAAATTACACATATACCCCTACTTAAAGAAGTATAAGTGTAATACACCACAAGGACGTTTCACACGAATTTTATCATATAAAATTTGTTTTTCTCGAACCATCTTAAAATCTCGCAAAACCATTCTTAGTGTGCGACCCAATAGGCTCATACAACGTTGGCGGTGTACTAAAACTCATTTTGGTATACAAGTCATAATCTACTCTAGCAAGACATTATGACTACCCAAGTTGTACGAATATCAAATTGATACAACCTAATCAATAATGTATATAACATCCTTTTGTCACACGATATCCTTTTGATCAAACATAAGGCATAGAATTGTCATCCAACACGTTCAATCGTATTAGTCTCGATCTCTAGTAGATCAAAACATCCAAGTGACATTGATCAATATCAATTCACTTAGACTAGGCCTTTTAATGCCTAACACATCGAGGAATCCACTGGATATCTCTCTTTATATGAGAGGGACAAATTATATCTTGATTACACAACTTCATCACATTGCTCACACAAGAACCAATCACAACCTTTATAATCGTTCGCTAAAGACAATGTTTGATTGTGTCAAATCACCGTGTTCCTAATGTTGAAGTCTCTCGGAAATCTCAAGTCGATGATCAAAAATATACCTATCATGAGAAACAACTATGACTTAATCCATGTGATGTTCTCATAATGCGGCCATCCAAAGACTTTGTTCCCTAACAAGTACTCGTGATCTTAATTTGTATCCCTATACGTATAATCATCATATGATCATCAATCAAGACTCACACTAGTCTTAATTCATCATAGTTCCCAAAGATAATGATCGATAGGGACATTTAGGATATTTCTCAGTAAATACCCATGGATCTTATTATAATGTAAACATGCAAATTAATTATAATAAACATCAAATGAAATCCTCTATTTTATTAACTAAAAATATTCATAGAGACAGGCTAATGGATTGACCTAGGCACATGCCCCAACATCTCCCACTTGCACTAGGGCCAATCATACATGCATCTAATGCCTAATGATCTAACATGACCATCATGTTTTGCTTGTGGAAGAGCTTTTGTCAATGGATCCGCAACGTTGTCTTCGTGAGTACTCGCAAATCTTCACGTCACCCTCTCAATAATTTCTCCGATGAGATGAAAACACCCGAGTATATGTTAGGATCTATGGTGTGATCTAGGTTCCTTGGCTCGTGCTATAGCCCCGTTATTGTCACAATACAAACAAACAGGGTTAGCAATACTTGGAACCACACCTAGTTTAGAAATGAACTTTTTGATCCAAATCGCCTCCTTTGTCTTTGCATCGGACGCCGCAATATACTTCGCCTTCATGTTGTAGAATCTCGCCACGCCTCTGCTTCGAACTTTTCCACTTACTACACCCCATTCAAAGTAAACACATATCCAGATCGCGATCTAAAATCATCTATATCAGCTTTGAAAACTTGCATCTCGTAACCATTTACAACTAGATCATTTTCAAAACCTCCATAGACCAAGAACACTTCCTTAGTCCTTCTTAAGTATTTAAGAATGTTCTTTACTCGCTATGATTACTTCTACTTCTCAACCTCAAAAAAAAGAAAGAAAAGGAAGATAACTATTATTTTCTCCATACTCCTGGTTATTGGTTTAGAAATTGTGACCTTTATTTGGAAAATGCGAAGAAAAAAGAAGAAGGGTAGTGTGCTTTGCCGCTATAGGTATTTTGTTTTTACGTTATTAATATTCACTTATCTACTAGTGATTCCTAGGTATTGGATCTGGGATATGGGTCTCACATTCATATCAATGTGTAGGGGCACGCAAAAAGTAGAAAGTCGAAGAAATGGGATATCGTCCTACGTGTGGGAAATGGAGTAAGAGTTACCGCTCATATGGTGTTTTATCTATCGTGGGATGTTATGATTTAGTTATTTCTAGTGTACTTGTTTTATTTTTAAATAATTGTTATTATATCCATTGATCATCAATCAAGCCTTGAGCAAAAACATCATTTCAGTTTCATGTTTGGATTTGAATGGTTTTAATTTCATTATTGAGAATAATAAATGCCCCATCTCTCGTAAATGAGTATTTTATGCAAATGCATATTTGTGTTATGGTCTTTATATTCTTAACATGAAAGGTCCACATATACTCTTATTTTTAACATAAATACAAAGAAACTCAAGTCAAATAATTTGAATCATACCTACCTTTGTCATTGTCTTCTTAGCTACATAAATGAGAAATGCATTAATAAGCTCCATAAGGATGGATTTTTAGATTCATTTGATTTTGAATCATAAGAAACATGCGAGCCTTGTTTGTTAAGAAAGATGACTAACAGTCCCTTTACTAAACATAATGAAAGGTCTATTGATTTATTAGGTCTAATACATACTGATGTATGCGGTCTTATAAATACTATGGCTAGAGGAGGTTATCAATACTTTATTACTTTTACTGATAATTTTTGCATATATGGTTATGCATATCTCATGAAGAATAAAGCTAAATCATTTGAGATGTTTCATACGTTTCAGAATGATGGACAAAATCAACATGGCAAAACTATTAAGGCACTTCGACCAGATCGAGGTGGTGAATATTTGAGCCAAGAATTTGATGATCATCTTAGAAATTATGGGATTGTCTCACAGTTGACTCTGTCAGCAACTCCACAATGGAATGACATTTTTAAAAGGAGAAATCGTGCTTTATTAGATATGGTTCGATATATGATGAGTCATGCAAATCTTCCTATATTTTTTTTGGGCTATGCCTTAGAAACTGCTACGTTCACATTAGATCGAGTTGCTTCTAAAGCAGTTGATAGAACAACATATGAGATATGGTATGGGAAGAGACCTAGCTTGTATTTTCTAAAGATTTAGGATTGTGAGGCTTATGTTAAACGTCAAGTTTCATAAAAATTAGGCCATAAATTTGATAAGTGTAAATTTGTAGGTTATCTTAAGGAAACTAAAATATATTAATTTTACTATCCTGCTGAGAACAAAATATTTGTTGCTCGATGGTACCTTTATTGAAAAGAAATTTATTTCAAAAGATATCAGTGGAAATAAAGTAAGTCTTGAAAAGTTCAAGAACCTTAAATGAACGCTAAACCGCTATTGGGAGATTAACAAAGTTTTGAACTACTTAAGCCTCCACGAGTATCACAAGAACCATGAAGGTCGGTAGACAAGAGATGAGCCCGAGAGATATAGACTTCTCATTACTGATAGTAGTGAGGCATTGCTTATGGATCAAAATGAGCCCACTAGTTATCAGGAGACTGTGTCTGGCTCCAAGTCAGATAAATGGCTTAATGTCATGAACTCTGAAATGTAATTCATGCATGGCAACCAAGTTTGGAACCTGGTTGATTTACCTGAAGGTGGTAAGACTATTGGATGTAAATGGGGTTTCAAAAAGAAAACTGACATGGATGGCAAAGTGCACACTTATAAAGCACGGCTAGTAGCAAAAGGTTTCAAATAAACTTAAGGTGTTGATTACGATGAAACTTTTTCTCTTGTAGCCATGATTAAATCCATTAGAATTCTAATTGTCATAGCTGCATATTATGAATATGAGATATGGCAAATGGATGTCAAAACAACTTTTTTTAATGGAAAACTATTTGAAGACGTGTATATGATACAGCTTGAAAGTTTTGTTCATCCTAAGAATTCTAGAAAATGTGTAAGCTTTTAAGATCCATTTATGGATTAAAACAAGCTTCTCGGAGTTGGAATCTTCGTTTTGATGAAGTAATTAAGGAATTTGGTTTCATTAAGAATGAAGATGAGCCTTATGTATACAAAAAGGTCAATGAGTGCGTAGTTGTTTTTTTGGTACTGTATGTTGATAATATATTGCTCATTGAAAATAACATCCCAACCTTGCAGAATGTCAAGTCTAGGTTAGGGAAGTGTTTCACAATGAAGGACTTAGGAGATTCAACTTATATCCTAGGGATAAAGATCTATATGGATAGATCTAAAATGTGAATTGGTCTAAGTTAGAGCGCTTACATAGATAAGGTATTGATTAGGTTCAGTTTGCAAGACTCTAAAATAGGATTGATACCTCTGTATCATGGCATAAGTCTCAGTAACACTTAATGTCCTAAGATAAATGATGAGCAAGACCGTATGGATAAAATTCCATATGCATCAGCCATTGGATCTATTACGTATGCCATGTTATGCACACGACCTGATATATTATATGCTTTAAGCGTAACAAGAAGATATCAGTAAGATCCTGGTGAGAGTCACTGGATAGCAGTAAAGAACATTCTTAAGTACTTGAGAAAGACTAAAGAAATGTTCTTAGTCTGTGGAGGTATGAAAAACGAGCTTGTTGTAAATAATTACACAGACGCAAATTTTTCAAACTAATATAGATGAATTTAGATCCCATTTTGTGTATTAGTTTACTTTGAATGGGGGCTCAGTGAGCTAGAAAAGTTTGAAACAAGAAAATGTGGCTAATTCTACAACAACAGCTGAGTATATTACAACTTTCGATGCAGCTAAGGAGGCAGTTTGGATCAAAAAGTTCATCTCTGAACTAGGTGTGGTTCCAAGTATTGATAACCTTGTTTGCTTGTATTGCGACAACAATTAGGCGATAGCGCATGCCAAAGAACCTATATCATACCACATATCCAAATATATACTTAAACATTTTCATCTCATCAGAGAAATCATTGAGAGGGGATACGTGAAGATTTGCAGAGTTCTTACACAAGACAATGTTGCACATCCAATGATGAAAACTCTTCCACAAGTGAAACATGATGGTCATGTTAGGTCAATAGGTATTAGATATATGAATGATTGGTCTTAGTGTAATTTGGAGATGTTGGGGCATGTGCCCTAGGTGAAACATTATTTTTATTATTATTTTGGTTAATGAGATAGAAAATCCATTTGATGTTTATTATAATTGGTTTGCATATTTACATTATAATAAGATCCATGGATGTTTAATGAAATATCTTAAATGTCAGTAGTCGGTCAATTATACTGGGAACTATAACTGTAACAACCCAATTTTATTGGCGCAGTTATTCGAGTTATTTTCATACTCGGACGCCAGCTTCAGAACAACGTGGATGCCCTGGATAGGCTAGAACACGTCTGACTGGGCTTAAATCGTTATTTGTGTCTGTTGGTTGCATAATTACGATATTAATTATTGTTTATTTCATAACTCATCGCATGTGTATATTTATAACGTCATACCGTGTAAGACTGTATAACGGGTAAATGCTTCATAAATCGTGTTGACGCGGGTATCGGATAGGCATAGTATATGGTATACTAAGTTTTATAATACCAACTTCAATAAAATGAATAAGAATCAAGGTGAATATGGCGAGAAAATGGAGAATCAAACTTTAGGCTAAGTCATAATGATTGGGTACATTAAGGATTGGTGAGCCTCAAAATGCATGTCGAGACGCTGGGCACTTGGGTGCTAGGTAATCGAGGGTTAGAGTGACCATAAATATGTTAAATATATGGCTAAACACACTAACCATATGTAATTATGTGCCTAGGTGAATTAATTTGATTTAAGATAAAATAAGTCTTATAGTTGGATAGGAATTAATTGAACACCAGATCAACCTAGTGATGATCCTATAATACATATAACAAGGCAAGATGAGGGCTTTCATGTGGGACAAGTGGCATTGAGGGATGACATATGTCTTAGTAATTAACTAATAGTAAATCAAAGATTTGGCTAATTAGTCCACTTACTAATATAAATATATAAGACCTATACTTAATGGAGGAGCTCAATATATACATTTGAACATAAAAGCCAAAGGAATTAAGGAGGGTTTTGGCTGAAAAATTCAGGGAGATCAAGGAGAGTTGGAGCTTAAATCAAAGAGTCATCAACCTAGATACATATATCTCTATTTCAAGTTTGAAACAGTTCTAAGTTTCGGTCATTTTCAGAAGGTAAATGTTTGAGTCTTTTACATTGGTTTATATATTTGGACTCCTCATTTCAAGCTCATTATCCAGCTATTATGAAGTTCTTAATTTGGTTTTGAAATAAAAAAAAATATGAGTTTTTGTATTTGTAAGACCAAAATTGAAATTCTGCATGTAATAATATAAACCAGCCTATATAATTAAGTCATAACTTCCTCATTTTAAATCGAAATGGACTTAATTTGGTGGCATTTGAAAGCTAACTAACTCAAAAAGGAACAACTTTGTCCTCCTGAAGATTTTGTAATTTGAATGTTTTCATGTCAAAAATGATCTACAAATAGGTGATTGAATGGATTACGAGATTTTTGAAACTAAACTTTTTTTAAAAAATAACTCCCTAATTACTTATCCAAATAAGCTAATATTTTAGTATGTTGTTATTGAGTATGTTAGCTGCCTTGTGACCAAAAATCACAATTTTAAACTATAGATTTAGAGAAATAATTTTGTAAGTCTGTTGGTCGGATTATGTTCTAATTTGAGCTATTTTGGTAAAATTGTGATATCTATTTCATTTTAAACTAGGATTTCGCCAACCAAACCTTTTGAAAAAGCTAAGATAAAGACCAAAAACTTTTTACGAAGGGAAGAAATTTAGATTTGGACAAGTTCATGCCTAAAATTGTGCAACAACATATGATCCCAAATTGAAAGTTGAAACTTTATTTAGTCTTTATGGGGTTGTTTTGGAAATAGAACTCTAAACCTAATTTAAACACCTTACGTCACTCTAAAACACTAGAAATAGATCCCAGGGGGACTTGGGGGCTATGGTACGATAGTCGGGAGCGTAGCATGGTCGACCAGGTTTGTTTTAAGGGCTTCAAGTGCGATTTGAGGTGAGTAAATTCCTTAAGAAGTACATTTTAAGTATTTAATTATTTCAATTGTGCTATCTTGTATTCTTTGTTGTTCATTATCCATGTTCTATCATTGCTTTGATTTGGTATAACGATCGGTAGTTTTGTTCACCGCGGAGTTTATTCGGATGTTGTGTTTTATGGGCTATAGTATGCTAGACCATAACACGTGCACTTGCGTCCTCGGTGAATGGCAACTCGAGCTGCTGACTTCATCGGTGCACGTGTTTGATGTGTTGTGATACGCACCGATCCTCCGTTAGTAGTCCGAATGTGAGCCAATGCAATACGGGCCGAGATCATCAGATTGACAAAGTATGGTCTAGTTTGCTATGTGTGACACAATTATTTGGTTTTTATTGGTGTTAGTTATGCATGCGATTATCTTACAATTGCCTATTTATTTCCACATGTTTATTTAATATTATTCTTGGCCTCTCTATTATTGAATGCTCGGTGGTTTTTTTTTTTGATCATACTCAACGGACTCATCATCCGTTTTGTTGTGATGATTTGAGTGTAGATCCTAGTACCAAGAAAGGCAAGGAGGTCTTAAACGACTATCTCTCGATTGCCTACGAGTCAGACTTACTAGTACGTGTTAATTTTGATATTTTATTTTACTTTTGGGATTATGGAAGACTTGATAGACATGATACATGTATATATTTACTTTTCACGGTATGTTGTCGCCAGATATAAGGTGTACTTGATTCCGGGTTTTCCATAGTAGGACCGATGTTCTATATGACTTGAAAGTTATTAAAAATCTATGGTTATGATATGTTAAGACTTCCGCACGCAAATTACTTGGTTACCTATTTGAGACTCTATAAAACACAAGTCATACTTGTAACTTTATGAATATCTTGAATAACTAGCAAATAATATAAAGAATATGACGACTAGCACGAACATCGAGGAGCATTGACGTGACGTTGCATGAAGATACAATAGTTATAATACCTTGATTAGGTTATATCGATTAGGTTGTATTTAAGGTTTCAACCTCTATTTATATGTCATGAATTTTATCTTCGTGCAACTAGCACGCATATCGTATGATAAAAAAGATGTAATATACATTATTGATTAGATTGTATCGATTTTGATATTCGTGCAACTTGGGTAGTCATAATACCTTGCTAGAGACCGCTTATAACTTGAGTACCAAAAGAGGTTTTGGTTCATGGCAACGTTGCATGAACATATTGGGTCACACACAACTAACAACTTTGCATGACTTCAAATGGTCCACATTGATGAATTTTATGGGGTAAAATTCATGTCAAAAAAGCCCTTACAGTTTGCTATATTATTGCTTATTTAAGCAGGGCATGTACGTCATTCACTTGAAACCCTAAAAATAATGGTTGTACAAATAGGTGTTTAATTGTGAACATTGTACACGTATAAAAGAGGCTCAAACCCATAAACGAATTGGAATTTCGTTTTAGCTTGCCGTGAGTTCTTTGGACTTTTCTGATAGGAGAAAAACATTTTCAAGATCTCCTGGAGCTAGCATTTCAACCGTGGCCACCATTCGTGTATGGATTTCTAATAGAGGGCGCTCATGTGAACATCTTGAAAATCAATCAATACAAACAGGGAAGTAGCGATCAAGGTATGGTTTCAACTATGATAATTAAATTAATGGATTTCGTTAGGTCCTGTTAGGTTTGAAAGTAATTTTTTAATTTCTCACTACGTTTTCGAACCCCAAAACCCAATTGTATTTTGTTTTGATTCTAAAGTATATTTAGGGATTTTTGTCCGATTTATGAGGATGTGTGTAAATTACATGTTCTCGTAATGGTCTTTACTTGAATTGGTAGATTTAGGGGTTGAGTGGACTGGCTTGGATTGGGTTTAATGTTAAGGGATGCTTATTTGTAATTGGAATTTTAGGGTTTGGTTGTTCAAGTTTTTTTTTTGGTGTTTAGTGTTTGGTTTTTTAGGGCTTTGGCTAAAATTTGAGATTTGTCAGCTTAAATGGTTGTTAAGCTTGATATACATGTTACAATTTGAAATGAAAGCAATGTGTGTTGTAATTAAGAGTGATTTTCATCAGCTAACATGTTGTACACATTTAACATATCTATATCATTATCGTGCAATGGACGATGTTGGAATTGTGGCAACAATAGCCACTTCGAAAATTATTGCGCATAAAGGGAGCGTTGCTTGAAGTGTGGAATTGGTTTTACGATGAAGAGACGTATAAGGAAGGAAGGCCCAATCAAGAATCGACCTTGTTCGACTTGTGACAAAGGTTGTGGTAATTTCATATGGCATGACCAGATCCACCGCCCAACTATGACTCGTCAGCCTATCATAATGCAGTTTGCTCGTTCTCTTTGCATTAGTCATGATGAGACCAAGAGCCTCGCTTGCATAAGTACACATTCATCGACATCGGGTTGGGTATGCAAGGATTGAAAGGGCATGATCTCCAAGACTTGGTGGTATCATTCTCCTTTACAATCACTATTAGTGAAGGGAACAAAGGTAGAGTGCAAATGGAGTCTCGAAATATCAATTGGATACATTAAGAAGGGGGGATTGAGTAGTTGATGAGGCTTCTAAGTTCTATATTGACATTGTTTCGTTATTATGTTGTTTTGTATTAAACACATTGTTATGTTCTTTGGCGTTATAAGTTGTATGAACAATAATGTCTCTCTTACTTTGAGTTATTCACAAAGGAAAATGGATGGGTTATACTCGGTTTGTAGTTTTACCACAACTTATTGAGGAGAGATCACACAATTATGGAATTATTTGTGAACATGGTATGAAGTCATTGGAAGCTACAAAAAAATAAAGAAAAACATATATAGACATGATAACCGTCACCAACAACAATGAAAAATTGAACAACATATTTTTTTGGGATAATTGTGTACAAGACGCAAATTAAACAACTAAGACCACAAAGATAGTCAGTTATTCATAGACTTGAAACCACACATAATTAAACGACAAAAACCATCCCAAAATAGTTTAAGCCACATAATGACCATAAGTACCAAAAGATTACATAACAAGTCTAAACACACCAAGATCAAAATAACTTAAGTAAACCTAGACTTTGAAGAGCGTACATGGTAATTATGCTCTAAGAACACTTTAATAAGGTGCCACTTCTCATCTCGGAATAGTCTGACTAATACTAGAGGACAACTATCACACCATGCACTTAAGCCCTTTTGGTATACTCTTTTAGATTTATTGTAACCTTACTTTATACATGTAAACACATACTTCCAAACAACATCCTTCCTTTTATCAGTCGGACGCACTTTAATCCTAAAACTCTTACTTTTTGCATAGCGATTAAATGTCGACTTAGCATATGTAGGTGTGTCAAAAATTATCCCAACTTTAGGGGCTTTTGGAACCTCAAATGCCTCAAGTTCATCATCGGGATGATAATCACTAATGACTTCCTCCGGCCCTTCATCTATTCCACAAGCCTCAACTGGTTCACAAACTTCGTTGTCTCTATCATCTCCTTGTAAATCAACCACTTCTTCCATTTATTCGAGTGCCCCATTCAAATAAAAAATAGGATACATCACTTCACCTGAATAAAAATGGAAAACAATGTTTTTCAACAAGTGCACAAAAAATTATGTTGCAATATAATGAATGACCTTACAAATTCCATCAATTGGTGAATTATCAATGATCATTACTTATGTGTGTAAATTCAGCCATGTACGACTGACTGCCCATCAAATTGGCATTGTCATTGGTCATGTTACACACAAGGTAAGTGTTAATACATCGATTTATATTGTTAAAATAAATTTTGTTTGGTTTAGGCCAAAGTCATCCTTGTCAATTGGTCATGGTATACCCTTGTTAAGCAATGCATAAATTGAATCATAGGAACGTATAAATTTCGAGCCCTAACGTCAAGTCTAGTTAAATGCAATTTGGACATTATAAAGTGAAACCCTAAGTTTCAAACTCTAAATGCCCTACAAAACAAGTTGACTCAAACGCAATTTCAAAACCCAAAAGGTGGAGCTCTTTAAAGCAAGTTCACCAATTAACCCAAGTAATTGAGGTGGCAATATACGGGTGAAGCACGAAATTTCTTGCCCTATCTCGAACCTCTAAATCACATGCATACCTTGCCTTCTCACAAACCTCTAAATCAAAACACGAACTACAAATCATCATGACCAAAATGACTATGAATAAAAGGAATCAAAATAGTGTTTACCTATGTCACTTTGTAAGGAATCATGCACGATTTGTTAGGTTTTGGGGTTCATACGCGGATGAAAATTCAAAACAACATGATCAAAAATAAGTTCCATTAAACTAAATCTATAAAAGTAAACTATACCTTAATCCGTAATTTCCTTCTATGATTGTTCGATCTCCAAGACATTCAAGCGCGCTTCCTCTATCGAAAATCCACACACGAACGGTGACCACAATTTGGAGTGCTAGCCCCAAAAGAGATTGAAATTTTTTTTTCATTCTCTCCCAAAATTCAGAGAACTCGAAAATAGTAAAAATGAAATCTTATTTCGTTTTAGGGTTTCAACCTCTATTTATATGTGTAGATAAGCTCACTTAAAAAACCAATTCATAATACAACTATTGTCTTTAGGCAGTTTAAGTAAATTACACATACGCCCCTAGTAATAAGTTATCATATAACAAATCGTAAGGGCTTTTCATTACTCTGGACTAATTGAAATTATGCAAGTTTTTCTTGTGTGTGACCTAATAGGTTGATGAACCAAAAACCATTTTGGTAATGAACCAAAAAATCATTTTGGTACACAAGTCATAAGCGTTCTCTTGCAAGGCATTATGACTACCCAAGTAGCATGAATATCAAATCAAAACAACCTAATGAATAATATATATCATATTATTTTGTCTTGCAATATTCTTTGATTAAACATAAGGCATGAAAAGTCACCTTTAATGTGTAATCGTACTAGTCTCGATCTTTAGGTAGACTGAAAACATCCAAATGACATTGATCATATCAATTCACTTGGACTTGGCCATTTAACAGTCTAATATATCGAGGGATCCACTGATATCTCTCTCTATACGAGAGGACAAATTATATCTTGATTACACATCTTCACATAATATTCGCACGGTAACCAATCACAATCTTTATAACTGTCCGATTAAAGACAACATTGATTGTGTCAAATTACCATGCTTCTAATATTGAAGTGTCAGACCCCACCAAATTAAGGCATCTGACCGGCCTAGATTACCTTAATCCCTTGATAATCTAGCAGCCTTAACCTTTCCATCAATAAACAATTAAGAATAAGATCTTGTAATATTTAATTATAAAACTTTATTAACCACAAAGGATTCTAAACTGAATCTTAAACCTTAAAGTTTTTCCAAAAATTAATTATATAATCCTCAAAGTTCATTTAGATTGATTACATTATCCTCAATATTTTGTAAAAAATCTTCGACAGCATCTCCTCTATTTCTAAGCCTACAATGGAATTTTCAGCCTTCAAAAATCTTCAACAAAAGCTACTCAGCTTTGGTGGAAATGCCGAAGGACTCACAATTCACCCATAACAATATATATTGCATCAACTAAATTATATATTCATTCTAATTTAATTTAAAGTATCAAAATTTTTAAACTAGCATTATCTTAATTCCAAAATTATTTCAATTCATCTCAAAACCATTCCAACCATTCCAAATGAGATCCTAATCACACTCGAACCCATAAACCCATTTATACAATATAATATATTCAAGAAAACAATACATACATAGACAAAAGAACTAAGCAAGTCATATATAGTCGGAAAGCTTTCTCTTTCCCTTGTTGCCGCTAGTACCTGTCATTATCCTATTATAAAAATTTGATAATCTCAGATAAGTAAATCCCACACTATCCGGTACACCTGTAATAATCAAATGCATAATAATCCAAGAGATTAAACGAAGAATATAATTCAAAGAATTTAAATATAACCGTGAATCTATCCCCTTTTTGTTATCTGACCACAATCGATAATGTTCTCCGAAAGTTGTAAGTAAACAATAATAAGGACTCATGCTCGGGGAGAATAATCAAACGAGTCTCATTCCTCTAGACTATGAGAGTATGGTCTGGTTCAACGTGATCTCATGATAACCACATGATGCAAAATATCAGTGACTCCAGCCCCTCAAACATGATATAGTGTTCTATAACCACGGTATAGTCTACACTATAAAGAGACTCAAATCGCCTTATCCTCACAAACCATGCATGCATGTACAACAAAAATGCAATATCAAGGATTAATGCAATTTATTCGAAATTTATAATCATATAATGTAAAGGTTACTGTATGATTTTCTTAACCTTACAAACAACCAAACTCGAGCTTAATTTTCAGGGTTCCCGAAGCGTCGGCTCATCTTGAAAATGCTTCCAATAACTTTTCAGCATACCCAATTATATTATAGATCAAGCTTTAAGTGAAACCATATCACGAGACCCAATGAAAATTGTGGTCAAAGTACATTTGAGAACAATTTCCAAAAATATTAATTTATATAATTGTTTCAACTAGCTCTCAACTAGCCAACTTGGGGTAATTTTTTAACCTTAAAAACCTCAATATTTGTCATGATGACCTGAAAGGAATTTGTAGTACTCATATCCTACTTTCCATAGACTCTAAGAACACTCAAATCGAATCACCAACGGAAAAGTTATAAATTTTCCCATATAGTCATTCAACTAGACAAACTTTATTTATTTTGAACTAAAAACTTCTCCAAATCAATATTTTCACAATTAAATCCTCAAAAATCGGCGATAAACGCCCGAAACCACTCAATACCAACACTAAAATATTTCCACAACCCGTGGAGTCAAATTGGATTAAAATCAATAATCAATTCATCTAGAAACCTAATATAAATCAATATCAACAATTAAAACATCTTCAAAATAGTTATCAACTGAATTGCATTAGTTTACCTCATCAAATTCCTAATCCACGTCGGTGGAATTTATCCCAAATTGATGCAAATCAATCTAATATATCAATCAACAATAATTTATACTAATTTCTATCGAAACCTCGCGAAAGAAATAAAAAAATCGCGAGAATTCTAATTGAATTGTGGAAAAATGTATGGCATTGAGAATTTACCAAATTGCGGGCTGAGTACCTCGTTTCCACCATTGAAATTTAACTCAAATTGACCGTATCGCAATACTCTACAGTATTGCAGAAAGAAACTGGGCGAAAATCGGACAAAGGGAGCTCCTCAAGCGAAAGAATCGGCAGAAGGGTTTAGGGATTGAACGTGCGAACTTTATGTTGCTTGAAATCAATAAATGAATCGATTGATTTGTTTTTGTTATATATATATATATATATATAAAACCTCAGCTGCTTGTCAGCAACTTAATTTCTTTTTATTTATTAATTTTTGAAATCCCTATTTTAACGTATTTTGACTTTCTGTGCTTGTTTTCAATCTGATTTTTCACCAAATCGAGCCAACTTCTTAACAAAATAGTTCAATTTAATAGAACTTATATAACACTGGTTTTAGTCATACCAAAACCCAAAAAATCTAAATTTTATCCATGACGTACTAAAATCTTTTGGACCAATATTAAAATTTATGATCTCCGATCCGTAACGCGTGGGTCCCACCTTGGATACCTAAATCTCAAATTAAATCTGAAAACACTTAAGTAGCCACCTAATCATGTTTATAAAATTCTCAGATGTCACAAAAGTCTATGGTAATCTCAAGTCGAATGACTAAATGATATACCTATCATAGGTAACATCTATGACTTAATCCGTGTGGTGTTCTCATAGCGGGTCGGTCCAGTACCTTGTTCCCTAACAAGTACTCATGATCTCGATTCATATCCTGATATGCATGATCATCACATGACCATCAATCAAGATTCACATTAGTCTTAACTCATTATAGTTCCCAGTATAATCACCGACTAGGGACATTTAAGATATTTCAATAAATACCTATAGATCTTATTATAAGGTGAACATGCAATCACTTATAATAAAATAACAAACGAAAACCTCTATTTTATTAACTAAAATTATAAGATAAATAATGTTTATAAATCGACCTAAGGAACATGCCCCAACACGATTCTATCTTTTTCCAACACTAAAAAAGAAATGCGGTTCTCCAAACCTAAAAAGAACCAAGAATCATGTCTTCAACTTATACAAAATCGGTGATAATGATGGATAAAAATGACTTTGTAATGCTCAAACTAGTTGATTATGTTGATTGATTACCTTAAAACACTCTTCAATCGAACTAGAAGTAGTAGTGAGTTTTTGAAGAACAGGGGTGGAGAGAAGACATGAACGAGTGGTTCATTTTTTCCTTTCTTTGTTTGCCAAAAAAAGGGAAATTCAAATTTCTTAAAAAAATTGGTCAAATCGTCCAGTCAGATCGAATGACCATTTTTTCTTTTCATTTTTTGATTTTGCTTTTCAATTTTTGCTGACATTTGTTGGTTCTTTGTCAAGGGAGCAAAAGAAAAAAGTGGGGCCTACGACCTCCACGCGGGTGGGTGCTCAATGTAGGTGCCCATTGTGGGTAAGCGAAGCATTTTCCATGCATTAACTTAGAGTTCTAAAATCCAACTTCATGACATCATCATACAATCATTGCACTGGTGGGCAATATATTTGAATTCTCTTAACAAACCTAAATTGAAATTGAATCAAATATATCAAATACACATATAATCACATATACAACATAAATTATCCAAAACTAACTTGAATGTTGGATCTATTTTGATTTGATAAAACTCATCTAATCAAATTCAATGCAAAAGCAAGCTACAAATGTAAAGGAAATGAACATCGATGTTAACACTCTTTTTCTATAACATTAAGTTTAGAACATCAAAGAAATATAGAAACATTAAAGAAATATTAGGAAATGCTATTGTTTGCTTTGAATTGTGTATGAATTATAGAAAAAGTTGGAATAATTTGCAACAAATAAACAATGGTCGTCATGTTATTGTTTGCTTTGAATTATGTATGAAGATCCGTTTATCCATTTTTTCTCGGTTGAGTCTTGAAAGTAATTTCAATATAACCATCATCCCTTTACCATGTATATGAAATATTAGGAAAAGCTATTATTCAAACCCTGCATTATATGCCATTCAACCAAATGATGAAACTTTCCAAGATCAACAAATAAATTCAAAATACACTAAATCACATACTAACCTTTCCATATTGATACATAATATGATGCATGACAAGAACTATGGTCTAAAAGGTGCCTATACCCTATTTTCTTCCTTCGTCAACATGTGTAGCACATCAGTGTAAAGGCAATTCCAGCATTTACTAGTAGACGTGTCCATGGGTCGGGTTTGAGTTGGGCTTGGGCCTAAAAACCTTAGCCCAAGTCTAACCCACCATATATACGCGGGGCCTATATATAGGCCCAAACTCGATCTATGTAAAAAAATACAAAGCCCAAGCCCAGGCCATCAAGCTCATATATAAAATATTTTAATATTAAGAATATAAAAAATAAATTATTATTCATTTTAATAAAGTTTTTATGGTCTTTTTCAATACCATATGCGTTATATATATTATATATATATATATATATATATATTTGTCTTGCAAAAAAGAGAAGTTGTTCAAATGGTAAGCATCACCTAATGTGAACATTAGGTCAAGGAACAAAACTCACCTACACCACTAACTATTTTAAAATATATATTAGTATATTAACTTACATGACTAAAAGAGTCTGTTCGTGCCATTTCCAGCAGTTACAAGTTATTTCTACATTTCATTTTTATGTACATAGTCTGCTCAGTTCCATGCTGTCAATCTTACTAATTCTCACATTTATTTAATCTAGTGTCCTGTTATAGACTTATCAATGCTTTACCCAGCATTTATACCACTTACGTTCTTTTTTATCTTGACTTTAAAGGCAATTTTCATTTCTTGGACCCAAAACCAACCAGATGCAGGCTTTACATATCCCATAGTGCAAAACACGGTGAGTAGAGCCATCGTGCATTATCCCAAACAAAAACTCAAATTTCCCTCTTTTTGACTCAAAACCAACGTACAATGTGCATTCAACAACAAGATAGCAACGACATCTGTCATGGGTCTAACTTTCAGCTGCCTTGACAAAAAAGTAACAACTATGGGTCTCATGTGCCACCCTATTTATAGAATTGAACAAAAATAATATACCAATTGATACAGTATATAATTATCAAACAAACAATCATCTCCTCTTTGCAAAAAAACCTTAGCGTTGTGCTGCTTCTAGCAATCAGATCTGTTTGGGGGACCGACGTCCCTCGGCCTGCTCCGATAGGTTGACGGGGCGTCGGTCCCTCCATTTGTCTCCGTTTCCATTTTTTATTTTCTTTCTTCTCTTTATTTGTGACCATCCCTATCCATCCATCTTTTGCCCTTCCGTCTCTCCCCCAATACCCCCACCCCCCCCCCCACCCCACCCCAACCCCACTCTCTTCACCGTGACCATTGGTTTCACTCCATTCCTCCACTACGCCAGTTCTTCCTTTCCTCTCTTTTGGATATTAGGCCAACTTGTGACGTCCCCAATTTTCAGGCTGCCTTGGGACCCATCATGTCACATTCCACGTCATCAAGCCCTGCCAAGTCATGGCTCGTTTATCCTTGATGCCCCGCGACCTAACTGGTTGCTTACACTTTTCCATTTAACCTTAACTTAGCTAATTAATCTCCATATAAATATTAATGATTTCATTCGCCAATAAATCGATTTATCAAGTTATAATGAAATTTTATAGCGGAAGTCTTAAACGAGTAAATTATGCAACATTTAACAATCATAAGTAGTGGAAAACCGGAAAAAGATATTATGTATATATCAAGGTGAGATAAGTATAACAAAGGTTTCATATACATGTAATCAATGTTCTTCAGTCCCTAAAACCCGATAAAAATATAAATACGTGCATATTGTAGTCATACATGAGCTGGCTCCACAATCTCAGAGATAGTCGTCCAGTACCTCTTTGCCCTTGCTCGTCGAAGGATCTGCACTCGGTCACCCAACAAATACAGTGACGAGTCCAGTGAGTAAAATCCCAAGAGAAGTCCACACAATATTCATGAAATAAAACTGATAATCTACGAGACATGCAAATATAACACTTGGCAACAGTACGTCATATTCCCATGAATGTAGGCAGCACGAGAAGCAAAATCAGTAGCGTGAAATAAATAAACAACATATACCAATTAAACATGCTCGTAAATAAAGCAAGATTAAATAAACAATTGGATAATCACGAGAAAACCCTGACCCAAACCAGCCAATAATTGATAAAATCAAACAAGAACCACATATATACTTACAAGCTTACAATGACTAAATCCCAACTTCAGTAAACGGCATGGTCCTTTCCCGACACTGTTACACATCAGGACCACCCTAATCCCTCCCGACGATCGCAAGTATATCTTATCGTCGACACGAGCACAATTACAAGTAACCCGTGCAAGCGATTTAATCACAACCAATATATACGTAAACTGAAATAGGAATAGAAAACTTCATGTGTGCCCACCAGCAGTCATGCATGTAATACGATATCGATAAAACCAATCATTAATTCTGAGAGGCATTCCAAAAGGCTTACACACCACAAATACGCGCTTCAAAACCTTGCTCGTGAAGCTCCTAAACTTACCCCGACCTCGTTCCCGACACCCGCTTATCGACTCCTAGGTCCCTAGTGTCACTTTGATAAATTTTCGATGTTTAGATAACCGTTTTATTGTATAAGTGAAATAAAATTATAATCACAATTCTTATGGTTTCAAATGTCCCCGTGGTACGAAGTCCCCGGGGTAGACGTCCCTGTGAATATAGATGCCCCTGTGGGTATAGACATTTTTGTGAGTACAGATGTCCTTGTGGGTACAGACCTCTCTATGAGTACAAACATCTATGTGGGTACAACACATGTTCATCATCTTCTCCAACAACCCAATATGCATGAAAAGACCATAATCCAAACATCAAATCTTGATCCGAATCATGAAATTCTTGCTCACCATGAGCCTATTTGACCTCCCAAGACAATTACAATGACCATCTATATTGATAGAATTAAGGTTTTTAACATGCATTTTAATGAAATTGGAATTGAAGAAAGACATGAAATTTATACCTTGTAAATGTCTTTGCTAGCTTGAATCCTTAGCTTGAACTCGCCATCAATTTGGTTCAAATCCTCATAGATCTCAAAATTTCAGCCATCAAACCATCTATTTCTTCTCTTCAAAGAACTTTCTTCTTCTCCAAGATTTTTAAATGAAAATGGTTTCATTTGCAAGTGTTGATTTTAAGTATTAAAGAGTGTTTGATTTCTAGCCATTGATCTCCATGTTTTTATGTATCACGAAGTTCATCTAATGGTCCACACCTTGCCACTTATCTCACTAACTCTCACTAACTCAATCCAAGTGACACTAATTGGCTACTTAAATGGTTCCTAGATGTGTCAATACATATCTCTAGGAAAATCCTATGATTCCAATTTATTAACCAAACTATAGGCCTTGATTTATTTGAATTAATTACATTAGCTTAGGCCCATTATAATACATATGGTTAGAATCTTTATTCACCAAATTGACAAATTTTGTGATCCCATTAACCTTCGACTACCCAACACTCGATGTCATGCGTTTTACACGCATTTTGTGGTACGTCATAGCCTATTATTTTAATTTCATCTACATAGTCTATGGTTACATTACCTTTTTTAATTGATTAACTAGTCATCCTAACGTGATTAGTCAAGTTTCCAAGTGTAAACATATTTCGCCTACCCGATACCCGTGTTGAAACGTCTTTCGAGGCAAATGCCCGTCACACCAACTCTTAGATAGCAACATACACACATGCGGTGCAATACAAGTACAAATGATTTTAAACACCACATATACACAACCACCACTCACAAATAATAATATCCCTCAGTTCTCGTGTCTGAGTCAACCGAGTTATCCACGTAACACCCGAGATTAACGCTAATCCTAGTTTAATTAATTTAGGTTGTTACAATTTTTCCTAACTAGGAGAATTTCATCCCCGAAATTTAAATTTCGAGTAAATTCTTATGCATCCAACCTATCCCCGTGTGACTAAACTTCACACCTTGATAGTACCCTTCTACAGTCCCTTGAACACCCTACTACTCCTATCGTAGGGAACGTAATGTTACCCTGAGATATAGGCGCATATTGCTGAGGTGGTCAAAATCAGTTACTCACTTTCCAATATCTCCGCAACCTATTCTCAGTTCTATTTTCGTGTTCAAGTTTCTCTAACCCAGCTACTTAACACCAGTAACTGTAAACCTCTCATATCATGTATCCCAACATAATAGTCTTAACCAACATAACATACCATGACAATCCAATGCCACGCCATAACCTACCTTAGTTCACCATGACAATCCCATGCAATGCCACGACCTACTCTTACTTACCATGACAATCCCATGCCATGTTACGACCTATGATAATCGCATGCCATAAAACAATAATATACCATGATCCATCTATAATCTACTACCATACAACCATACATGCATAAACCTAAACTATAATTATTAAGAACTTAAAATCATATACCTTGAACCCGTTGTTGGGACATCTCCCGACTTGGCTCAGTCACCATGTGCACCGGCTTTCGAGTCTGCACCGATGTCACCACTAATGAAGTCGCTGATCTCTTGGGACAATCCCTCTTGATGTGCCCCTCTTGCCCACACTGCCAACATGCAGTCGAATAACCATATCCTGACCTCCGACCCCGACCCTACGATCTCCAATCCACGCCTCCCCAGTCTGTACTTGTCTTAGTTTGCGCCATTGGTAATGCGGGTACATCATAAGCTCTGGTATTTGATCTTCATCTCTACAATCTCGACCGTACTACTATCTGTCTCTCATCATCCCGATCTCTCTGTCTCTTTTGTCATGAACTCTTATCTAGTCCGTATCTCAAACCCAAGTAATATGCCTACCCTCTATCTATCTCGCATCAAGAATGTCTCGTGTGCCAAAGCTCGATCGAATATCTCATGCAGAGTACGAGCTCCATATGCCATTATCGCCTCAAAGAATCCTACCATCAACCCTCGTGTGAAATAGTATATATGTAGTCGCTCGCTCTCGCCCACATCCATAGCGAACTGAAGTAGATACAAGAATCACTCCATATATTGTATCGTTGTCCGATTACCTGTCTCGGGGTGAAAAACTCATCCTCAATCTCAATCTCACCTCCATTTGGGTATGTACCGATCATAGAATAACTCTCTAAACTCACCCATGTCGTCGCCTTTCGGTAGGTGTCCTAATATGTGGTCCACCGACTATTGTGTGGCCTCTTAAACATGCTCCGGATAACCGTGCCTGGACACTCTCATCGTTCCTCATCAACTTATGGAAACGCTAATGGGACATTATCCTCTTCCCTGTAGTCTCAGGGTCGCCGCCTCTATAGAATAAGCATGGCTGAAACTTCATGAACTCCCTCAATATCTTCGCCTCTAGAGCCAAGACGAATCCTGATGTAGTAACAGTAGTAGTGGTGGCGGTCGTCTGATCCATAATCGTCGGTGGTGGGGTATGAGTCGGCGTCTCTAGTGATATGACTATTGTTGTAGCTCTCTCTGTCTGTGTCTCCATAGCTACCCTCTCAACTGGTGTCTAGGAAACAACCGGCAACGGTTGTCCCCATAGGTACGAATCGCCATCGGTTTCTCAGGTGTTGCTACCGCTGTAGCAAGTGCTGTCAACGCGGCAATCTGGTCCCGTAACAACCATAGTACCTCAGCCATCTGAGTCTCCTGAGTCAAAAGTCGATCCTCTACACTTGTCGTACTAGGGGGATCCCTAGCTACATCGCTAGTTTGTCCAGTCTGATAATGTGACATCCCCTATCCCGATTAGGGAAAATGCCCGGTCTGAAACTCTAATTAAGCCCACTAACCTCGAAGACTTAACTAGAGCCAGCAACCTCTCCATTCATACCTGATAAACTCAACCTGTATATTCATACCGAATTTAAATATCAAAGTCATACGCGGCGGAAATAAAATTTGTTTTTTTCGAAATAATTGAATATAAGGTAATACGGTGTTTACCAAAACTTCCAAGCCATTTATAAAATCACCCCAACCCTGTTTATATACATCAAAATAAGTCAACAGAGTTGTATAGATACAAATAGGTCATTACATCGTAGAGAAGACTCGAGACTCCTAAATCTTCTCTTTCCCCTTAGTTGAAGTGCTGGGTTGCGCACCTGAAATGTGTAAAAGGAATGAGCACTCCAACGAGCTCAGTAAATACAGATTCACAGTATACATCAATATTCCATATAGTATTCAAGGAAAACATGCAATAACAACATGATACAACAATATCTAACAAGGATATGGAAAGCACATAGATTCAATACATATTCGGATGCAAAGCAAATAATTTGAACTGTGATACTGTGATTCCCATTTATTTCGTAAAACTAGGGCTGATTACCCATCGACGCCATAAATACGATTGCTAGACCAGTATGTTGGCCTTCATACTCTCTAGCCCATCCATTAATGCCCAATGGTTCTATCCCAAACCCTCTAATGTGCATGTAATCCATACAACCTATCGAATTGAGCAGGAGTTATATATAGGCCGGGAAGGGAACCCATCTCCTATAAACCTATTCTCTAAACCATGAGTTATAGTATGGTCACATCACACAGTGTTTTTCCATTTATCAAAAACCATCACAGTATAACCAATTCCTCATTCCATGCCAACAACTAAATGAACAAATATACTAAATAACCAGGCAACATTGATAAATAAGTGAATCCGTACTTACCTCGGTCTAGTCACGTCAAATTCCTGACTTCTCGGGTCTCTAACTCTTCCCCGATTAATCAACTCCTATCATAGACCAACCATAGTAAATATAAGTCTAATATACTCTATTACAAACTAGTAAGAACTCCTAAATCAGTCCCTAAGCCCCTCATTCAAATTTATAAGAAAAAACAGCATTGTTGTTATTACGGGCATGGATTAGCACGCTAATAGGCGTAGATTAGCGCGCTAATCCCCGCCTATACCGCATGTTCTTTAAGTTATGCGCACCTAGCACGCTAATCTTCTCGATCTAACGCTAAACTAGCAACAACAACGTACTACCGCAACTCCAAATCCCACCAAAACACCTCCAAATCAATACCAACATCCACAAATTCATTCCCAATAGCTTAGAAACATCAAATATGAGGCGAGGGACTAAATTGGATCAACAACAACTTAATGAACAATGACGTCCTACAATCACCTCAATTTCAAACTTTGATAAACACTAAAACGAATTATACCTTTGTGTTCCTCTCGAGCTGTTCTATCGTTTAAGCTCCTCAATTTGCTTCGATTCGGTACCTCGAACAACTTGTCGCGATCGAATCGAAACCCTCGACTTTCATTTTCGTTTATTTGATCATTTGTTAAGTTGATATATATATCAACTTTGATATATATATATATATATATATATATATATATATATATATTCCTCGAGATACGTGTTGTGTCATCTCGAGATTGATCAAACAATCGATGTGTTAAAGTGACACGCGCTATCATGACACTAAGTTTGACACATCTTGACTTACGCTTCGTTCGAGACGATCAAATGGTATATAAAATTACGAGTTTCTTAATTTCTAGTATATATATATATATATATTTATATATATCCTTATATATAAATATATATATATATATTTCGTGTTTATCGTTTCCAATAAATCCGCCACGGTCACGTCCAGCCACGAGCGTGCACACCTTTGCCACGTCTCCTCGTAACTCACGCTTTTCTCGTGTATTTATCCCGTATAGGCTTGTATATACCATATCAATATACACAACCTTTTTATATTTCGGTTGTGCAAACCAAACAAACATCATACATCATACAAACGCACACACACACACACTAATTGGGATATGTCGATCTTAACCCCGAGCCTAACTCGGGTTAATTAATAAATGGGTTAACACTAATCACCACTTAAGGTAACAGTCGTTACACATAGCGTAGTAGATTGTCCGTCCATGATCTCGCATCGAGAAGCGTGCTCTAGATCAGCCTCGATATATAAATGTATATCATATATATATATATATACCAAAATATAACACGTATATAAACCTATCAATACCCGTCTGAAGTCTGTTTCTCAACTAGAGTTCTAAGTCAGGATCTTTGGGTTTCCACATCTAATGTTTGTTTGTTTAAGTTTTATTCTCTTTTATTTAAACTACTCCCGAGGCTTCCTCGAACCTCGCTCTGATACCAAACTATGACGTTGGTATCAGGTTAAGGACAACTACGCTTCCTTTTATAGGCTCGACCTTGCTCTGATACCAAACTGAGATGTCCACAATTTCCAACCTCCTTGGGACCCGCCATATCGCATTCCACGTCACCAAGCCCTGCCACGTCATAGACGCCCTGCGACCTAACTGGTTGCTTATACTTTTTCATTTAACCCTAACTTAGCTAATTAATCTCCATATAAATATTAATGATTTCGTTAGCCAGTTAATCGATTTATCAAGTTATAATGAGATTTTACAGCTGAAGTCTTAAACGAGTAAATTATGCAACATTTAACAATCTTAAGTAGTGGAAAACCCGTCAAAAGATACCATGTATATATCAAGGCGAGATAAGTATAACAAAGGTTGCATATACATGTAATCAGTGTTCTACAATCCCTAAAACCTGACAAAAATATAAATACATATATACTCTTTGAGTCACACACGAGCCGCCTCTCAATCTCGAGGTAGTCTCCCAGCTCCTTGCCCTTGCCCTTGCTCGTCGAAGGATCTGCACTCGGTCACCCAACAAATATAGTGACGAGTCTAGTGAGTAAAATCCCAAAAGAAGTCCACATAACATTCACAAAATAAAATTGATAATCTACGAGACATGCGAATATAGCACCTGATAACAGTACGTCATATTCTCATGAATGTAAGCAGCAAACGACAAGCGAAATCAATAGCGTGAACTAAATAAACAACATATACCAAATGAACGTACTCGAAAATAAAGCAAGATTAAATAAACAACCATATAATCACGAGAAAACCCTGACCCAAACAAGCTAGTTATCGATAAAATCAAATAAAAACCACGTATATACTTACAGACTTACAGTGACTAAATCTCAACTTCAGTAAACGGCATGATCCCTTCCTGACTCTGTTACACATCAGGGCCACCTTAATCCCTCCCGACGGTCGTAAGTATATCCTAGTACTGTCGACACGAGCATTATCACAAGTAACCCGTCCAAGCAATTTAGCCACAACCAATATATACGCAAACCGAAATAGGAGTAGAAAACCTCGTGTGTGCCCACCAGTAGTCACACATGTAATTCAATATTGATAAAACCAACCATGAATTCTGTGAGGCATTCCAATGGGTTTACACACCTTAAATACACGCTTCAAAACCTTGCTTGTGAAGCTCATAAACTGACCCCGACCTCGTTCCCGATACCTGCCTATCGACTCATAAGTCCCTGGTGTCACTTTGATAAATTTTCAGTGTTTAGATATCTATTTTATTGCATAATTGAAATAAAATTATAATCACAATTCTTGTGGTTTCAAACGTCCCCATGGATACAGACGTCCTTGTGGGTATAGACCTCTCTGTGAGTACAAATATCCCTGTGGGTACAACACTTGTTCATCATCTTCTCCAACAGCCCAATATGCATGAAAAAGACCATAATCCAAACATCAAATCTCGATCCGAATCATGAAATTCTTGCTCACCATGAGCCTATTTGACCTCAATTACTCCCAATCAAAGACAACTATAATGACCATCTATATTGATAGAATTAAGGGTTTTTAACATGCATTTTAATGAAATTGGAATTGAAGAAAGACATGAAATTTATACCTTGTAAATGTTTTTGCTAGCTTGAATCCTTAGCTTGAACTCGCTATCAATTTGGTTCAAATCCTCACAGATCTCAAAATTTCAGCCACCAAACCCTATATTTCTTCTCTTCTGCAACTTTCTTCTTCTCCAAGATTTTTAAATGAAAATGGTTTCATTTGCATGTGTTGATCTTATGTATTAAAGAGTGTTTGATTTCTAGCCATTGATCTCCATGTTTTTACGTATCCCGAAGTTCATCTAATGGTCCACACCTTGCCACTTATCCCACTAACTCCCACTAACTCAATCCAAGTGACACTAATTGGCTACTCACATGGTTCCTAGATGTGTCAATACATATCTCTATGAAAATCCTATGATTCCAATTTATTAACCAAACTATATGTCTTGATTTATTTGATTTAATTACATTAGCTTAGGCCCATTATAATACATACGGTTAGTGTTTTTATTCACCAAATTGAAAAATTTTGTGATCACACTAACCTTCGACTATCCGGCACACGAAGGCCCGCGTCTCGGCAGGCATTTCGAGGTACGTCATAGCCTATTGTTTTAATTTAATCAACTTAGCATATTGTTACATTACCCTTTTTAATTGATTAACTAGTCATCCTAACGTGAATTAGTTGAGTTTCCTAGTGTACCTGTAGTTCGCCTACCCGATACCCATGTTGACACGCCTTTTAAGGTGAATACCCGTCACACTAACTCACCCGATAGCAACGTACATACATGCGGTGCAATACACTACTAATAATTTTAAACACCACATATACACAACCACTATTCACAAATAATATATTCCTCAGTTCTCGTGTCCGAGTCAACCGAGTTATCCACGTAACGCTCGAATTACGACCGTTGATCCCCGAGATTAACGTTAATCCTAGTTTAATTAATTTGGGCCGTTACACAACTGATGTTGGGTTTGCGTTGGTTTCGGCGTGGTTGTCGTCGATGGCCTTTTTGCCTAGGGTTTGGCTTAGGAGATTAAGACGACGAGCTTGAAACTTGGATTTTCACGTCCGGCAAGGAGTTATCCATCAAGAAAAGACTAGTGGTAGCAAGTCACCCGTGGTGTGAAGCATCCAATGGCAGCGGCATTCGGCGATGGCAACTTTTTTGGGCGGCACGTCTAAGTTTTTTCTCTTATTCTACTCTCTTTGAGCCATGGTTCTAGTGTTTTGTTGGTTTAGATGTTTTAGTTGTTTATTGTGTTGTTTTTTTCTTTCCTTTTTGGAGGGCTTTCTTCCTTTAGGCTTTCCTCCGATTTTTACCAGCACTTTCCCCCATCAATTATGTCATAGAGGCTTCCAATGGTGGGTCGTAATAGAGGTCTTATGCCTCCATTGCTCTCGTAGAGAGACTTTGTTCTCATGTTGAAGACCATGAGCTTTCATGACTTTGTTGGCAATGTGGTGTATCCATGTAAGGGTTCTCATTATCAATGAAATCATTGAAGCTTTGGCCAAAAAAAAAAAAAAAAAAAAAAACTACTATGGGTCTCACATCAGTCTCCCATGTAAGTCAGCTATGGAATCTCGATGGCCGAAGTGGATTAGAAAAACAATTTCCTTTCCAAATACGTATCCCATGTATTGCATGGGCGGAACCCAAATTACCAATTCAAATCAGTTATAGTACTTTCCAAATTCCACAACGACACAAACTCCCTAAACCCAAACAAAATCTAACACACATACTTACACACACCCTGCGTACCCAGTTAGGGTTTTCTCTTACCTTTCCGAACACCGCGCCTATTTCTCTCCACCTAGGGTTTCCAATTTCCATCGCAGATCTTGCTAAATCACAATCTCAGATCTCACCTTTTTCACCGTCTCTAGCAATCTCTGTCGCTCCGGTTTCGTTCCTTCGCTGAAACCTCCCCAATTCGCTCGAATTCGATCGCTTTTGCCCTAGAAATGCCTCCGCGAGCGGCGAAGCGAGGCGGTAACTCTTCCGGCGCGAAGAGGGCCCCTGGAAGGCCTGCGAAGAAGACGAATCAACGGCAGGCGGCGGAGGAGAACGTGAAGGTGGAAGTGAAGGAGGAGGAGGTGAAGGTTGCGGAGGCTGTTGTTGAAGAACAACCGGTGGTTAGGGTTTCGAAGATCGAACCGAAAACGGAGGAGAACGGATCTGGTCCTGTGAAAGGTTGGTTTTTTTTTTTTCGTTTTTTAGGGTTTTTTGTTGATTTGGTTGATTTTGTTGTGAGTTCTGATGAGATTTGGTGAATTCGTTTGGTTAAAGTTTCAATCTTTTTTCTTTTTTTTTCACAAAAACTGTTCTTTTCGGTACTTCTCGTGACGGTGAGTGACTCAATGATGTCGATGTCCGTCTGTTATGATTGAATTATGGTTGGATGATTTTGTGCTAATTACTGGCGCCGTGTTGCCGGCTCCAACTAATTTGGGATTGAGGCTATGTTGTTGTTGTAATTGCTATGCTTCCTTTTTTGAACGTTGTGTTCTTTTGCGGTTTCTACAAGGTTAAGTATATGCTTGTCCGGGAAGAAGAATGCTTCAGAAGATTGTTTGTGATGACGAGTGCTTTAGTTTCTGCATGATTGAATTGTGGGCTTGTGTTCAATGATTTTTACCTTCCTCGGGTGATATAATTTAAGCTTTGTTTAATCAATGGGTTGTTTTTATTGGTTGATTAACTTGATTATGTTGTTGACGTGTAAAACAAAATACAGTTCAATTGTATTGTGGAATTGCGTTCATTCTCTCCAGCTTTTAAGAATTCGCTAGCTTTTTGGTTTTCTTTGTTTCTTTCTTTTTTGTTGGAGACTATATTTATATTGATGTGTTATGATTACAAAATACAATGTTGAGGACAAGGGTCCTCATGATCTTAAATTGGCCAAAAATTACAGCCTCTAACATGTATGTTCTATACCCATAATATACTACAATTCCTTACAATATTGGAGAAGTATGAGTCCTTCCCGCATTTGGTTGCTGAGTGTACTTTGTTGGTCTTTTTTTCTTTTCACTCTTTCTTTCCAGGTTTATCTTGTAAAAACTATCGAATTGCTCTGTGACTATATTATGCCTAAATGCTTTTTCTCATGTACCGGAATCGTTCTTTCAGTGATGAAAATTGTTTGCTCATCTTTTGAACAGATATTGCAGGACTTGACGTTGCTAAGTCGAAATGCCTTCTTTTATAAAGAAGGTTTATTTATTTATTTATTTTTGTAGTTTTTACTATCCTATTGTAGCATTTACTAAAACTCTCATTCATTTTGATGTTTGTTTGGTTGTGTTTCCATGTTTTCAAGTCATGCATCAATTTTGATTGGAAGTAATGTAGCCTGCTGCATGGCCCATAGTATTGTTTGAGTCCTCTCCTTGTCTATAACTATAAAAGAGGATAATGGATCGTGATTCTTGTTATCGTCTCCACTCCCCCGGGCCTTTTACTATTACATGGATCAATTGCCATTTTATAGTTATGCTTCGATAGTTCATGATCTAAATCAGGCAGAAACTTAGTGTTTTTGATCTTAAATTGGTTATAGGATCGTTGACACTTGACTGTGCTTAAGGTCATTTCTTCTTGTTTGAATTGTGGTAGTATGTGAATATTTCTACCTATTTACATGTATTTGTGAAATGGAGAAGTGATTTAGCTGGAGTCGGAACATATATCCTATAGCTGAAATAAATTATTGTCAAGTGCAGTGGGAAATTTTGTGGTAGTTGGGGTGAATCTGTTATTTTCTTTGGAAATACTATGATCTATTCATTTTAATTGCACTTCCAAGCCATTTGAGTTTCTTTTTTGTATTGGGGTGTGGTCCATGTGTGGAAATGAGCAACTACCTTCTCACATGGCAGATGAAGATGATGTGAAGGAGGCTTTTGAGGAGGATGACAAAGGTGAACGGTTAGAGTTGGAAGATAATGAGGTTGAATACGAACCTGAAGAGGAGACAGGTCTAGATTATGATGAGAAAGGAGTGGAACATGAGGATGTTCAAGAGGAAGAAGAGGTTATAGAGGAAGGGCCTGAGGGGGATATGGTTGAGGAGGAGGAGGAAGAAATGGGTGAAGAGGAGATGGAAGATGTTGGTGAAGAAATTGAGGGGGAAGAAGATGAAGAGAATGATGAAGAAGAGCATGCTGAATTGGCTGACGGTGAGGATGAAGAGCACCATGATGTTGTGAAGGAGAGGCGTAAACGTAAAGAGTTTGAGGTGTTCGTTGGAGGCTTGGACAAGGATGCAACTGAAGACGATCTGAAAAAAGTGTTTGGTGCTGTTGGGGAGGTTACTGAAGTGAGATTGATGATGAATCCTCTAACTAAGAAAAATAAGGGTTTTGCTTTCTTGCGCTTTGCAACTGTAGAGCAAGCAAAAAGAGCTGTCAAAGAAATGAGAAGCCCAGTGGTAATTTCCTTTTCCTTGTCAAAGTTGGAATGGTGAACTTGGAGAAAGGAGACTTTGTTCTAAATAAATTTCTTTTGTAATTACTACAATTTCAGGTAAATGGGAAACAATGTGGTGTTACTCCGAGTCAAGATAGTGACACTATCTTTGTCGGAAATATATGCAAGACTTGGAAAAAGGATCAAGTAAGTTTGCTGGACTGAGCTCTGATTTTTGACACCCTTGACTGTTGACAAGTGCTAGTAATTTTAACCGTTTCATGTACATGTAATGCAGTTGAAGGACAAGTTGAAACACTATGGGATTGACACTTTCGAGGACTTGACACTGGTTGAAGATAGCAACAATGAGGGATTGAATCGTGGATTTGCTTTCCTTGAATTTGCATCCCGATCTGATGCCATGGATGCCTATAAACGCCTGCAAAAAAGAGATGTTTCTTTTGGAGTGGATAGGAGTGCGAAAATTGCCTTTGCTGATTCTTTTATTGAGCCAGATGATGAAATAATGGCACAGGTATTTGTTAGGAATTGACTTGTTTGTACGCATCTTCTTTCAAATGAATTTGACTTTACCGAGTCATGTGAAAATTGAAGTACCGCATTTGAAGGTTCTTTCTTTTTTACTACAAGATTTCTGTGGGTTTGGGCCATTTTTTTCATCACGCATTTGCAATTTTGTTTCGAGTAATCTGGTAGTTTATACAATGGTAAACTTAGTTGTGTATTAGGCGATCATTCTTTTTTTTCTGATGTGCTCATCCTTTTTATCTTGTTACAAGCTAAAAGTGATCTTGTGAGGAATTTGATGACATAGCGTCACTTTTCATTTAATTACAGGTCAAAACAGTGTTTGTTGATGGATTGCCTCCCTCATGGGATGAAGATCGGGTCAAGGACCATCTCAAGAAATTTGGAGCAATAGAGAAGGTTGAACTAGCCCGCAATATGCCATCGGCAAAGAGAAAGGATTTTGGCTTTGTAACTTTTGACACGCATGATAGTGCCGTTGCATGTGCTGAAACTATTAACAATAAGGAGATAGGTGATGGAAACAACAAGGTATGTTTAGATTATAATTGGGTTTCTTTATTGCACTTCCTTTTTTGCGCTTATTTATAAATTGATTTTATGGTTTGTCGGATCTGATTTCCTCGACAATGCTAATTGTGCCTCAGGTAAAAGTTAGAGCTAGATTATCAAGGCCACTTCAGAGGGCTAGAGGAAAGCGTGGGGATCTACGGTTTGGACGAGGAGCATCACGTAGTGTTAGAGGTTCTTGGGACCGTCCAATGCCACGTAGCTATCCTGTGCGCAGTAGTGTAAGGGCCACTGTGAGCCGTGTACCAGTGAGTCGTGGTCGAGCATTCAAGGCACCAGTAAGTTACAGAGATAGGCGCCCCATCATGGCTGTGCCAGAGAGAGCGAGGCCTTTCCCACCTCCCCCAGTGAGATCCTACTCCAAGAAACCTGGTACAGATCTCGCTGTCTTTGTTTTCTTTGAGTTTGTCTCTTTTGTTAGTTTTGTCTCTAATGCTTTTCAAATTGCAGTTCCTTCATATGTTAAGAGCAGTTCAAAGAGAGAATATAATCGGCGAGATGAGATTCCTTCAAGGAGCAGGGTTACTCACATGGAATACAGTGCGAGAGCTCTCCCGGAAAGGCGTATGTCGTATGGAAATGATTATCCTTCTCGTGGATCTGGCTATGTTGATGATGTGCCTAGGAGTGCAGCTCGTGCTGCACCAAGGAGAGCCTACATTGACGAGGGTTACGAACGAAGGTTTGAAAGGCCTCCTCCAAGCTATCATGAAGGACGTGGCCGTGACTATGAATCTCTTTCTGGTTCAAAACGCCATTACTCGTCATTGGTTAGTAATTTTTCTTTTTTTGGAAAATGATCGGGTGACCCATTTTGGAAACCTTTAAAGGACACCCACTTATTGGTGTACCTTGATTTGTGCATCGATGTTTATGCGCACACAAATCGATGTTTATTTGAGGGATACCAAAAGTGGGTGTCCATTTCGGGTGTCCTAATAAGTGGGTTACCTAGCACTGCCCTTTTTTTTTTTTTACTGTAAATGCAGTTGAAGATAGCTGTAAATTTTACTTTTCTGCTGCATTGTAGTTTCTTCGATGTTTCCAAGTTTGCCTTAAGGTAGTTAGATTGTAAACTATTTTCTCTGTTTTGTATTTGTTCCATGAAAGGATGATGTCCCTCCACGCTACGCTGAAGCCAGTCTTCGTCAGTCAAGAGCTCGCGTAGAATATGGGGCTGGTGCTAGTGCTTCTCATTATGGGGATACTTACAATGATAGGTATATTTTTGCAGGCTGTCGTGTTGGTTGCTTTCTATTTTACATGTGTTGATTTCTTCTATTTGGCTGATAGGCTTGGAAGGTCTGAGCTAGGATATGGGGGCAGCAGAAGTTCTCTTTCAGCTCAGGAGCCTCATGGGGTCTATCGCCAGGGTATGAGTTACAGTGGAGGTATAGTTTTGGATGTTTTTTTCACATTTTCCTAAGGCTACATGTAGTATTTCAATTTTTTATGTATTCTGGACACTTTAGTATTGTTTGATGGGTGGTATTCAGGTTCCTATGGAGGTCATGATGTTGGTGGGATGTACTCATCGAGCTACAGCAGTGATTACGTGTCTCGTCGCCCTGATGTAACCTTCTCATCCATTTGGTCTTGATGTTGTTTATACACAGTTGATCTTGTTGTTTTTACCTGTTCACTTGGTTCTCATTTGAATTGCAGGTTGGTGACAGCTCCTATTCTTCTCTCTATTCTAGCCGTAACTTGGGTGGCAGTAGCTATCTGGGAGGCAGTAGCTCTGGTTCATACTACTGAGGTAGTTCTTAATTGTTTTGCTCTAGAAATTGTTTGCCTTGTTGTCTCTTGGATGTTTTCTTCTCCTAATTGCGACTTGTAGAAGGCATTACTTTGTTTTTGTTTTGGCTCTCTGATTGGAAATGATGTAGCTTTACGGTCACATGAATTTGTCTGACAGATGTTACAAGAGGTTGCTGTAGGCTGTGGATTAGCTGAAGCTTAGCATTATGATGCCTACATGCTTGGAATGAAAGAATATATACTCAGTGTGTTCTACCTGTCTGTTAATTTAAGGAAGTGGTGGATTAAGTTCTGAACTCTGAGTTTTATGAAGAAAGAGATGTATAACATTTTGGCTTGGTTATCTCGCAGACAGGAAGTTCTTTCTACCCGTAGGAACTAGCTTGTTTGAAAAGTATTTATCTTCCCTAAGAATTCCAACTGACGGACAAAGAAGTTTGTGCTACATTATAAGTTCCAATGAGTTAAAGTATTTGGCATGTATATGAAAGTTTGAGGCTCTTGGAATGCCATTGCAGGGTTGTTGGTACTATTTGCCTTTGCAATTACTTGGTTAAGTTTTAGTTGGAATTCGTTGCAGAATAATACCATGTCTTCTCAAGTACTGTTTTCAATTATACAACTACACCAAACAAATCTGCTGTAACTTTGTTGAGATCATCACTCACATTTGGAATGCAGATTGATGTTTCATTATTTTCAAATCAGTAAAACTATTTTTGAACGGCAATACCACGTCCCACATTCCCAAGGTGGTCAAGGGTAATTGTTGCAGGCAAGAAGCTTGTTACTGTCACCCAAGCTTGGAAGGAGGATCATCTTTCTCTACAAGGATTTAATTGCTTGGTTGAATTATAATTTTGTGCTACTGGATCAGTTTGAACTTTGCTTGGATGCAAGGCATCTGCTGTGTACATCAATTGGTTATCTTTTCCGCCAAAATTAGCTTGTCAAAAAGGGAAATAATTGTCACTTAAAAAGAAAATATGAATATTTGGGACCGCTTCTTGATGTGGAGTTATCAAGGTCTATCTTCATGTTTCTTGTTTTGAAGTTCGAAGAATAATACTGAAAGTTTGATCTTGGAAGGAGAATTTGTCATTCTTGTTCGACATGCATGTAGCATTAAGAGTTTGGTTGGTTAGTTTTTTTTTGGAAGCTGAAGTTTGATTCCATGAGTAGCGTAGTGAATTTATTAACTTGTAGGATAGGGACATGACATATCTATTTTGTTGCAGACTTCCTAACGGTATTCAGTTAAACCCTTGTTTAGGACACAGTAGTCATGACTTACAGTAGTAAAGAAAGAGTTCTGACGCATTATCTCTACTGGATTTCCTTGCTTTAGGTTAATGACTGGTTTGACTTTTTTCTGCTGCTGCCATGAAGAACTAGATTTCCCTCTTGGATATTTTCCTAGTCATATTTCGCTTGCATAATCTCTATTAGGTAAGATGATTGTGATATCAAAGCCTTTTCTTCTTTGATAGCGGTGGTTACTGATGGCTTAAGCAGTTGCTGGTTTTAATGACCGATTTATTGTCATAGAAGTAGAGCTCAATAATGCAAGCTAAGAGAATTGGTTTATCTGCTGGTTGCTTAGAAGATTAAGACAAGAGAAGAGCTTTAATTGTTGATTACCTATGCATTCATGATATCTGATGTATATACATCCTTCTAGGGTCTTCATTCTGTTGCACCGTTTTGTTTGCCTGGTATTGTTGTAACGATCGAAGATTTGGAAACCCTGGTGATAGTAGCTGACAGTTGGAACCATGATTCTAATTTACTCTGAATGCCGCTATTTACATTGCTTACATGCACGGATAAGTACTATCATGTTTGACCAGTCCTTTATTCTGGATGAAAGACTTGAAGAGAATAGGATCGATAATTCTAATTTACTCTGAATGTGGTTGTCTATGTTGCTTTTATTCACTAATAAGAACTATTGCATTTGACAAATCCTTCTTGATTATGGATGAAGACTTGAAGGGAGCAGGATTTCGAGCTTTGGGATACATTGTCTTTTGCATTTTTATTTATGGATGGCCCTATGTTGTTTCATTTTATTTACTGTTTCACTTGATAGCTTTGCTAGGGGCAGCCTGTTCTATGATGGAGGTCTTGAACATTTTTGGAATCAGATGTTTGTTTTTTACTCTAATTAGGTGAATTTTTCCTTACTGATGCGACGCAGTTTAGCCATATAGCCAGCTAGTAGGATTTGGTGTGGATATATTGTTCTGTTTTGCTAAACCGAAGCATTTTAGGATGGACCTAAACAAAGTGGGACAAAACTGTTTTAGTTTGAGCTTCTAACGTGATTGGGATAACTAGTAATGGCATGGAGGATTGTTCTCTCTTCAATCAAGTTCCGAGTTCCTCTTGTGACATTGAAAGTACCTTAAATGGATTCAAAATAAAGATTCACATTTCTGCTGTTGGATTACATCAGTTAAGGAAATTTGTTGGATCCCTTATCATGGATGCTCTTCTGTTGAGAACGTTTTTTGTGCACTCGCCATCTTGCTTCGTAATTGTCTTTGTTTTGTTATCTAATTTAGGAGTCTGCAAAGAAGTTCGTATTTTGGGCATGACTGCTTCTTTTTTTTTTCCTGTTTTCTTCTTTGTTATTACGGGTGCGCTTCTGCCGAGATGGTTGTTTTCTACTTCTCCTTTCTGCTTTGTCGCAGACCCTGATTTTGCCGTCTCCTGAATTTAGTCTTCTCATACTTCTCTGATTCTTTTGCATCATTCTTTTCCGCTTAATACCTGTATTCAATTCTTTGGGTGAAGATCATAACGAATTTGATCTCATTCGAATCGGATTTTCAGGTTTCATGTTATACTTCATACAATTCCTTTTTGTTGTCTGTCTGGTGCAGTTAATTTAATGACTTGTGCACTCAACTCTGTATGAGCTCTGTGTTTCTGTGTAAATCTGAAATGCTCATTTAAATGGTTTTATCAAATATTCTAATGTGTTTAGCGTTGTTACTATCAGTAGTTAAGGTCCTTTCTGCCAAAATGCGATGGGCCAGAAGAGGTTTGACTAAATTTGGGTTACATGTGAATTAGGTTTCTGTCTTTTTTTAGTTCGGTTGGTTGAAACAATTGTAACATATTGTAATTCTGTATGTTATGCTCAACATTTAATGTAATTGTATGGCGTATTCAATGTAAACATGAATGCAATTTGTTAGTGAGAAGCAGACTTTGTTGTCTTGGCATGGAGATGACATTTTTTGTCGTTCCGGGTCAATTTGTGCTGTATGTGTAATGGTGTAAAAGAGTAGGCACTGCATGCAAGTGAATTATTTTGATCAAGTCTTCCATTTAAAATTTCAATTTGATGTTGCCTGACTAAGCTAGACGGAAGTTCAAAATTTTAGAATGGAAAATGTTATTGTGCCGCAGCACGGACACCAACAACCAACATCAACGGACATTGACAAATTTGTGTTGGTTGTGCACGACCTACATGCACGTTTTTGAGTGCGTAGTGGTTTGTGCGTGTTCGCGTTGGAGTATTATAGCAGGCTCCAATTGTTATAATTCTTTTCAATTTTTAGTTGAAGGGAACGTCTTGTATTCACAATGATCAAACAGGCAGCAGCTGCAACATCTGAATTTTAAATTAGTTGGGGTTGAATATATGGATAAAAAAAAACTCTTTCATTGCACTCGATTTATAATGAGTAAAACGACTAAAAGAGGTAGTAAATAGTTTCTCTTAGTGCTTGAATCGCTCGATGAGATTGTAATTGCATTCACAAGTTTGAAACTTTAATTGCAAATTAAACGTTTTAGTTAAAGAATTTGGTGCCTCATCCCCGATTTGTAATTGAAAAGGTCATCGCTACTTTGTACATAAACATAATAAACATGTCATGACATGATAACACGACATGTGTATGTAAAAACTATGTCCTGAGTTTATCATAAATGTTTGGGTCATAAACAAGTCAAAACATTTATATACGTTTAATACGCAAGTTGTTAGCATGTTAATCTGCTTAATCCATTTATGATTCACTTAACACGATTAACATCGCTATTATAAATATTAGTCAATAGGTACGTGCTTCGCATGTAATGGACAATTAGATTTTGAATAAATTCTGAGTGAATGAAAGTTTGTGTATGTTCTTAATGAATCCTTTGCTTTCTTACTTTTGTGGGTTAGAAACAAACAATGGATAATATCATTGATAAGCGAAGTTATAAAAGGTTCTTCATTCAAAGTATATTTTTTTGAGTTGTTGATCTCATCCATTTTAAAAATAGAATAGAAGTTACATGAGTTGTTGGAAATATAAGAAAACTATTTTATTTGGAGTTTAGAACAGTACTGTTTCTTTGTTTCTTCAACAAATAATGACTTATTCACAATATCACAGATCTCAACGTTTCTTCAAAACTTAGGCTGCACCTTTATAATTTTCACTGCGTTAAGAAAGTAATACTGTATTTTTTATTAACTTTAATTATGTAATTTAATAAAAATAAAAATTGTGATCATATTAAAAAACGAATTAAGTTGTGGTAGGATTCTTACCATGTATCGATCGACACCTCTATTAACCGCAAACTCAATGCACCATGGCCCGAAGTTGGGTTGTTTGTTGGGACTTGGGAGCATGGATCTGTCATTCCAAAAGCTTTCTTCTTGGATCACATAGATTTTTTTTTTTCGATTCTTAAGGAAGAGATATTTAATGCGTTTATTTTGGAAGTAAGCGTGGAGAGTTAATACAGTTATTTTGGAAAGTAAAGATCAAAACCGAAAAGTCAATTAGCTATTAAAAACAGAAATATACACGTTCCCTTCCTATTATCTTTTGTCTAATGCAATGCCTTATTTACCCTTTTTTATTTATAGGATAGAGGATGGAAAGTAGGAGTGAATAGGAAATACCATGGTGTATGCTATTTAACTCGGAGGAATACATTAGAATCTAAAGGCTTTAAGTTGAGTAGACGAAAAAATGGATCATGCACGTGTTATGTTTCGAATACATGCACTCAGAGTTTAGAAACACTAGACATCGAGATGATGGAGTTGTAAAATTAAGAGAAGTAGAAGTTCTAAGGTAAATCACTTTAGATACCTAGGATCAATCATACAAAATGATGGTAACATTGAGAATGATGTCACACATAGAATTCAAGTTGGATGGAAGAAATGGCGGAGTGCAACAGAGGTGATTTGTGATCGAAATGTTCCTACTAAGTTAAAAGGAAAATTTTATAGGACCGCAATTAGGCCAGCTATGATCTATGGAAGTGAATGTTAGGCGAAAAAACAACAACAATTACATAAAGGATGCTTAAGTGGATGTGTGGTAAAACTCGTAAAGATAGAATAAGAAATATAGAATTCAAAGACAAGTAGGAGTAGCACCAATTGATACAAAGATTAGGGAAGGCGGTTGCGGTGGTTTGGTCACTGCAAAGACGGCCTACAAATGCCCCAACTAGAAAACTTGACTCAATAGAAAACCGTAGAAATTCGACGAGGTAGGGGCAAACCAAAGTTAACATGAGATGCATTAATTAGGAGGGATTTGAATGGTTTGAAAAGCTCACCATCAATTGCACTTAATCGAGTACAATGGAAAAGTTTGATCCATTTAGCCGACCCCAATTAATTTGGGGACCGAGGCTATGTTGTTGTTGTTGTTGTTGTTGTATGAGGATGGAAAGTAATTAGTGTAAAGAGTTCTTGAGAGAGTACTTTGGTCAATAAAACTATTTTGGCTTCAAGAAGATCCTAAAGGGTATTTCCATTATATATAAGATATAACTTATAAGTTATACAATATATAGTTTTCAAAATAAAAAGGTATATACGTTTTATTAATTTCACTATGCTCATTTGTAAGAAAAAAGATTAATATGTGACTATTAAATATTAAAGGTGTTAAATGTGTTGTATACAAATTACAAGATTATCAAACATGTCATGCCCGTGTTTCCATTTTGCGACACATTTAATAAACGTGTCGTCTCCATGTTTAGCATGATCATGTCGTGACTTGTTTACGACATGTTTACAATTTGTTGACACAAATTGTCACCTCTAGTTTGAATGCATGGTAGTAGTTTCCAAATGCAACCCTGAGTTTGTTTGAACCATCAAAGTAATTCATGCAACTCTAAATATTGAAGGTGGACAAACCGCGATTTAGTTGTGAAAATCATCAAACCGACACCAAGTTAAGGATTCACGGTTTGCTCGTTTTGCAACACCACCAAAATTGTGAACTCTCAAAATCGCAACCAAACCAAATCATAGTTCCCGATTTGGTCGATTTGATTTTGCGCTTTTCTTACGACACATTGTAAAAAAAATTGCCACAAATTCTATACATGTCCATCAACAAAACATACAACAAACTGTCCATCACGCCTCGAGATTTACGCATGAATTGATGAGAAAGCTTGATTAAAATAGAGACGGAAAGAGGCCCACGCGTACGTTTGCTTCCTCTCTCTCTCTCTCTCTCTCTCTCTCTCACCTCTCCCACATTCGACCCCTCTCTTCTGCCCACTTCTGTCCGAGCCCTAACCCTCGCGTCCCTCTCTCGCCTCCGTCAACGCCGCTGCCCTAGCCGACGCCGGAGCCCTCACCTCTGCCATCTCTCCATCGTTGATCCTCCGTGATCTTCTTCAAGTCACCCGTCTCCTTGATCAACGATATTGGTAACTTCATGTTTCCTTGCTCTGTTTCCATTCTTGATTTTTTTTTTGTCGACACCAGTTGGTAAATCACCACTAGTTGTGCTGGATCAAGGGATCCCAGGACCATTTCCAATCCCCCTAAAGTCTCGGACCATTTCCAATCCCCTTAGGGAACTTATCTCGATGATCAGTGAAAATGAAGTTATTCAACTCTGGATCAGCGATTCTTGAATGGGTCCAAGGGATCCCATCGATGGCTCTTGTAAATCACCACCAGTTGGTTAACCACTTTCTAATTGTTTTTTTTTTTTTTTTTTTTTTTTTTATTTTTTTTAGGAAAGTAGTGGGCTTGACTCCCGCTGAATTCAAAAAAAAAATTATTATCAAAAAATATTATAAATTAAAGACAGCATTTGATTCTTTTTTAGGTGATTTTTTAAATTAACTTTATGTACGATTTATTATTTAACCAAATATACATTAATGCGAAGAAGTGTGTTTGGTGTATCAGGATTGCATTTGAAAGAAGGTGAAATCTTTTTTAATTGTGTGATATAAGAGAAGGATTAAAAAGGTGGAAGGAGTCTTTTTCTTTTCTTTTCATGTTCAGGCTATTGTAATGTTTGTTACATATAAAAACAAAAATGAATGAAAAGGACCACTTATTGTAATGTTCAGGCTATTGTAATGTTTATTAAAAAGGATCAACTCCTACTTGAACAACGACCCTTGTGGTTATGTGTGTCTTAACTGGGCAATGCTACGACATCAGAGTGGCAAGCATTTGATAATAAAAGACACGACGTAGGTGTTAAGGTTTGCATTTTGACCTTAAGTTTTTTCTAGCAGAAGTGCTTACTTCTCAATCAGGTCCTTCAAATGTATCAGGTATCTTGCATGATTTTACAAAGGATATCTCCGGTTTCACATTCAGTGGGAAATTGTGTGAAGTGAGTGGTGGTCATTGTATCCTCCGTGCTCTTCTTCAAGACACCCGTCTCCTTGATCAACGCTATTGGTAACTTCATGTTTCCTTCCCTGATAATTGCATTTGTCTCATCAAGCTGAGAGTGTTTTTCACATATTTATGCCTGAATTGGAATTTGCAGGAATTGGGAATACTCTTGCCAGTGTCTTCCTTTACTCCCGAGTGAAGGGGTTGAAGCCGAAGCCAAAGACAGCTTGAGGTACACCCACCCAGGGTTGTTTTTGCCTAGTAGAAGGGTTTTATAGTTAGCTCTGCGAATTATGAATGACAAATATTGAAATTGAAGTTAGGTTTAGGAATCTTAGACCTCAAAGGTGCTTTGTTTCATGAGAGAGTTTTATTCTTCCACCACCATTCTCTTCCCAAACCATACTCAATTTTGTAAAATCGCTATGCTTTTTCGAGATGCGAGTTTTCTTGGCTTTGTTCCTCAAGGTCTTGCAGGCAAGTTTCACTACTTGTGTTGGATCTCCTGACTTTTCAATCCATTGATCAATTATATCGTCTAAACCAATTAGGTTCGCTAGCCTTCTAACTAATAGTTCGCTGCATATGCATTATTTCTGAAGAATGGCCATCTTCCTATATTCTTTATTTATGGGTTTCCTTGGTTTCTGGTACCTCCGTTGATTTTTTTTTTTTTGGGTTTCCTTTTTTCCTTGGTTTTTAGGGGCTCTTGATATGGGTTTTTAAGAGTTCTTGATAAATATTGAAAAAATCATCAAAATTTCAGTTTCCATTGATTTTTTTTAACATGGTATTCAATGGCATAGAAGAAGCTCATCTACGGCGGCGAAGAAGAATTAAGCTACTTCATTCACGCCCTTAATTAGATTTGCTCCCGATCCTCTTCAGCTCTCACAAGGTCCGTGCTTCCTTAGATTTTGCCTCTTCAAATATATATATATATATATATATATTTTGGATAATAGGAGGCAAGACTCCTTACTATCTCTTGGGATTCTTCTTTTATTTTTATGACCTCTAAGTTGCAGTTCACTTAGTCAAACAACTAATTAATAAGCTTTTGCTTACGTTCATTCTGCCTTTTTGAGTGTGCTTATTTGTTTGTTTTGTATATATTGCATTTGTGAAGCTTTGCCTTAAATCTTTGATCAAACTTTGAGAAGAAAGAAAGAAAGAAAGTAAAATTTATGAGATTTTACTAAGTTTTGGTGTCTTAGAATGGAATAAGCAGAACAAGAGAGTGAGTGTGGTATGCGGGGGCGACAACTATAAAGGATCAAAAACTAAAGGAAAGGATACATTATTGCCTTGTATTTAAATGTCTGGTCCTAGTGTTTTTATGATAATGACTCAAATACTAAGTAGCTTGATTCCAATACTTGATTCAAGTACTATCCCTAGATGGTTTTTTAAGAGTTCTTGATGTGGGTTTTGCATAGAAATAAAAATTAAAATGATACCTTACATATTGGACTTTTCCTAGTGTTCTCTAGTGATGCATTAGCATATCTGTGTTTTTGGGACTTTTTGTATGGTTCTTGATGTGTTCTGCTCTGTTCTGTTTCACAATGAAATTAGGATATATCAAGGTAGGATATTACTTTATAGATGTTTCTTTTTATTAATTTTTTCACGTGTTCACTTTTATGTTAACTAGTCGGTTTCAGTTGCAACTTTGTCATGTCCACCATGGTTGATGGCATTTCGCTGTTGAATGTTATGGTTAATATATATATATATATATTTTGCTAACCATCTGAATTGTTGGGTTGACAAATTTTGCCATTACTCAATATCTGGCATGCTATTTTTTCCCCAAACTATGCTAATTAATTTTTGTTTACACTTTTCTCATGTGTATAACAAAGAAATTAGTCAGGGATTGTAGGAAAGCATGTGTGTTCATAATCTTGATTAGCTGTGGGAATTTGAAACTGTAACTATCAATTTATAGTGTAAAATAGTGATTGATGCAAATTTGACTTTGTTTTGTTAATTGAAGCAACAATTGATGCTGGAGTATCTTGAAAGGCATTCAATAGTGTGTAAACCAGCAGATTTTGTTTGATAATTTAGAACACATTTATGTATGTGGTCCAGTGATAAAGATTTTTGATAAACACAGTTCTGTTCTAATTATCCCAAATCCGACAAACACACAACAAACAAATCAGCCAAACCAAACAGTTCATCTCTGAAAATGACCAAGCCACACATCTTTGATTAGATACCTTTTTTATTTTTCCATTGATGAGTCCAACTCCATTGAATAACTTGAGCCTAACACTGCAGCCTATAAGTTCATTGTAACAGCGGAGACACAACGCTGTCTTTTCAATCTTTGAAATTATCAAGTTTGTGTTGTAGGTCTCGCAGTGTTTTCTCTTCGTCCCATCTCCCACGTGCAACAATTAACGTTCTATCGTGCACAGGCCTAGTCTGCTTGCCTAAGACGATTACACTTTTAATGCATAACGGACTATTTAAATGAAATGCATGATAGACACACAAGTAGACGTTACACCAAAAATTGGCCACCCCATAACCCACAAGCAACCAATGTGGACACGGAAGTAGACATTACGCCAAAAATTATTAAATTTATTGACTAATTAAATTGCACAATTACAGTAGGAATGTCGTGTACAAGTCGAGACTGGATGTACAACCGTCTCGACAACGGCTTCGTTCGAATGGAGTTCGCGGCGAAGGTTAAAGAACTCATAGCACTTTTCAAGCAACGTTGTCCCACCTACGAAAGTGAAAGGAAGATTAGATTTCCGTGCAATTATAACAAATGTCAACTTGTATCGTACCTGGACGTCGACATAGTTGAGTACCATATATGTAGGTACTGATTCGTTCTAGGATATCAATGTTGGTACGAACACGGGAAGAATGGAGGTCAGAAGCTGCCAAACATCTACGAATTCGAGAACCATATTGATGATGCCGAGCGAGAGGTTTTGAGACGACAACTTACTAAGAGATGCTACACAACGTGATAGGTCCAAATTTTAATTGGAATCACGTGGAAGAGTCACCAAACCCCCAAACACGCCAACTATATGACATGATTGAGGCCAGTAACGAACAATTGTGGTCGGGACGCGAAACCATGACAAAGTTGTCCGCAATGGCCAGGTTGCTTGCGATCAAATCAAAGCACCACATCTCTGAGCAAGGGTACAATGAAATCATACAGTTCATGAAGGATTGTTTGCCAACCGACAATTCATTGCTTGAAAATTTTTACGCCATCAAAAGACTAATGTGAGGTCTAGGTCTTCCAGTTGAGAAAATAGATTGTTGTGAGGACCAATGTCTGATTTATTGGGGAGAGGACTTTGAATTGACATCATGCAAATTCTGTGGGAAATCATGCTACATTGCACAACGACGATGTCGTGGAAGGAACAAAAATAAACGACATTGCAAAAAAATGTGCTAATTCCCTTTGGGCCCTCGATTGCAATGCTTGTACGCGTTTGAATCAATGACAAAACATATGTGGCGGCACGGAGAACATTCCTCGCTGGAAGATGTTATGTAACACTGTTTTGATTCGATTGCATGGAGGCATTTCGCTGAGGTCAACAGGGACTTCGCAGTTGAGGTTCGAAATGTTTGTTTAGAGTTGTGCACTGATGGCTTTCAAGTTTTTGGAATTTGAGGTAAACCTTACTCTTCGTGGCTCGTGATTCTGACTCCGTACAACCTTCCACCGCCGATGCGCATGAAATTTGAGTACATGGATCAAACTCTTCCATTGCAATCCATTTAGTGCACTTACTGGTGTGCTTTCCAAATCCTTAAACAACTAGAACAACATCAAAAAATAAATAAAAAACTCATACAGACTTTCACACACGATCACTCCAATATTCACAAACACCCCATTAAAGAAAATGTAACCCTTACTCAAAATCTAAAACCTTCAGCTACAACCCATTAGATTTTGTAAGATAATATGCCCAAGTTCAATTTATATAGGACGGTGAGTATGTATGAGTGAGGGCTTAAGGTTTGGAGTGGAGGATTCACCAAAATGCCAAAGCAAGATGGTGTCTCTATTCCAAGTTTATGACCAATTCTTTTTGTATTTGAATAATCAATGTCAGATTAAAAGTAACATTCCCCTCAAGTCCAACTGACAATAGCTAAGTTGAGACTTGAATTAACTAAGAAAACTAGCCAATATGGTGTTGGCCAACTTAAGACCAAGAGGATAGCGTACTTGGTAAATAACTTGAAACAAAATCATTGGCACTCACATTTTATTACTCCGATACTATATTATTTTGTAGGATGGAATGCTCAAGTCCGATCCAATTTATATTGGAGGGAGAGCATGTGTGAGTGAAGGCTTAAGATTTGGAGTGGAAGATTCACCAAAATGCCATGGAAAGATGGAGATCCAAAACTTATAACTCATTCTTTTTGTATTTGAATACCCAATATCGGATTAATATTAACGCAACCAATGCTCCATAGGACGTTCATTCAAACAAATAGTGCGCATCAGCTTCAAATCAAGATAAACATATGTCTAAACTAACTCCCAATTCTATTTCACTATCTCTTTCAAGCATTTCATCAAACACCTAACATTCCACCTCAAACAATTACAACATTCGCTTAAATGTCTAAAAAGTGAAAACCAAAAGCAAACGCCGAAATGGGTCTCTTGGGTTTATAGACTATTGCATATAAACTCAAAAACTTAATCAATCAATGAGATTTTGCCACCCAACACTGGGTATGAATTATAAAACATCAAAATGATTTCATGGGTTCCCTAGATTAATCGATTCACATATTATTTTCACTTGTTTTTGGAAGCTAAGAAACGATTGAATTTGAGATGAACTGCATACCTTGTGCTTGATTGATCAAAACGATTTTTCGGGTGATTATTTTTTTCTCTCGACAGAATTTCTTAAGAGCGTCGTTTCACAGGTCAGAATAAACACTGATTTAACAACAATGAAGTGCAATTGATATGCATCGCGATATGTGCGTTCGGTTTCAACGGCTGAGACTTTTTGTTTTATATAAGGTTTTCGGCTATGCACCCCACTTTTTTCTCTATGTACCCAATTTTAAATGCACATCACCGACACTCATGGCCACCCCTAAACTTTGGCTTTTGGATGCCATACTGGTCATCAACGTATTTAGTAAGGGTGGACATAAGTTTCTACAAAACCGCTCAAACCATCCAAACCACGTCGTCTGGTCTAATTTTTTAAATTAGCAATTTGGGGTGATTTAGAAAACTTGAAAACCGTGATTTCGTGATTTGGTCGTGGTTTTCATTTATGAAAAACCGCGGTTCACTAAAACCGTAAAACCACCCCCAAACTTGGATATTTATTGGTTCTCGCAAAACCACACCCAAACAACATGAAAAGGCTCCAGCTCCATTCCATCATATTCCAAGTTTGGGGGTGGTTTTGTGGTTTGGTGAACCACGATTTTCCATAAATGAAAACCACCACCAAGCCACGGAATCACGGTTTTCAAGTTTTCTAAAACACCCCAAACCGCTAGTTTAGAAATTTAGACTAGATGACGTGGTTTGGATGGTTTGAGCGGTTTTGTAGAAGCTTTTGTCTACCCCTACTAAATATGTTGATGACCAGTATGGCATCCAAAAGCCAAGTTTGGGGGTGGTCATGAGTGTCAGTGAGGTGCACTTAAAATTGGGTAAATAGAGAAAAAAGTGGGGTGCAGTTAGCCGAAAATCTTATATAAAAACATAAAATCTCAGCCGTTGAAGCCTAACGACTCATATCACGATGCATATCAATTGCACTTCACTGTTGTTAAATTATTGTTTATTCTAACCTATTAAACGACGCTCTTCAGAGATTCTGTCGAGAGAGAAGAAAATAATCTCCCGAGAAACCCATTTGATCGATCAAGCACAGGGGACGCAATTCATCTCCAATTCAATTGTTTCTTAGTTTCCAAAAACAAGTGAAAAGAATTTGTGAATTGATCAATCTAGGGAACCCATGAAATCATTTTGACGTTTTATAATTCATATCAGGTGTTGGGTAGCAGAATCTCATTGTTTGATTAAGTTTTTGAGTTTATATGCAACAAATCTATAAACTCAAGAGTCCCATTTCAACATTTGCTTTGTTTTTCACTTTTTAGATGTTTAAGCGAATGTTTTGATTGTTTGAGGTAGAATTTTAAATGTTTGATGAAATGTCTGAAAGAGATAGTGAAATAGAATTGTGAGTTAGTTTAGACATATGTTTATCTTGATTTGAATCCGATGCGCACTATTTGTTTGAATGAACGTCCTAGGGAGCATTGGTTGCGTCAGTGTTGTCAACTCGGAATCGAATCGTAAATCGTTTTAGGGGAGTTTTGAATCGAATCGCAAATCGTATCGTAAATCGTAAGATTTTTTTTCGATTTGATAAAAACACTTCAAATTGACTTCAAATACACATCTAAACATATAATATTGAGTTATAAGTGAAAAAGACCTTCATAAATTACAATTTCCATAAATTTTCATAAAAAAGGCGTAAAATTAGCAAAAACATCTATATGTTTACATTACATCACTTGAATAAAAATTAAAAAAAACAACAACAACATAGCCTCTCAAGCTCAAATACTCAATAAATATACTTTACAATGTTTACATGATTCAATGATTCATCACTTGAATAAAGAACAACAACATAGCCTCTCAAACTCAATAAATATACTTTACATTGCAATTTGCATCACTTGAATAAGTAATTAAGAACAACAACAATAACCACAACAACATAGCCTTGAATGAAGCCTTCAATCTCAAAACAAAACCACAATAAATAGTAAATACATAGAAATCTAGCATTGATAGCATCCATCCATCAATAAATTCAATCATTCAATACTACATAAGTACATAGCCTCAAATCTCAAAAAAGACAAAACTATGAATCTAGGGTTTGAGAATCTTATGATTCTTGTCCAAGAAGAAAAAGACAAGGATAGAGCAAGAGATTGAGAGGGGTGAAATAGAAGAAAAAACAAAAAAGAATATAGGGTTTGGACCCCACTTACCTTGAAGTTGAAGTTTGGAGCCTTGAAAGTTGGAATGTTGAAGAAGAAGATAGGAAAGTGATATGGAAACCTCTTTTTTGTGTTTTGAGCCTCTCAAATTGGTCCCCCCCTCTCAAAAAGCAAAGCCCTTGCCTCTTTTTCTCACACAAAAATCGAACAGAAAAAAAAAAAAAAAAAAATCGATTTTTTAGGTTCGACTCGAATCGTACGAGTTGAACAATTTTTTTTCGATTTTTGTTAAAACCGAGTCAACTCGTACGATTTGAATCGCAAATCGTACGAGTTTGACAACACTGGGTTGCGTTAATATTAATCCGACATTGGGTGTTGAAATAAAAAAAGAATGGGTTATAAGTTTGGATTGAAGACTCTCATCTTTCCATGATATTTTGGTGAATCCTCTACTCCAAATCTTAAGCCTTCACTCATACATGCTCTCCTTCTAATATAGATTGGATCGGACTTGGGCATTCCATCCTACAAAATAATATAGTATCAGAGTAATAAGATGTGAGTGCCAATAGTTTCGTTTCAAGATATCTACCAAGTAAACTTTCCTCTTGGTCTTAGGTTTGCCGACATCCTCTTGGCTAACTTTCCTAATTAATTCAAGTCTCAACTTAGCTATCGCAAGTTGGACTTGACAGAATGTTAATTTTAATTCGACGTTGGGTATTCAAATACAAAAAGAATGGGTTATAAGCTTGGATTAGAGACACCATCTTGCTTTGGCATTTTGGTGAATCCTTCACTCCAAACCTTAAGCCCTCATTCATACATACTCTCCATCCAATATAAATTGAACTTGGGCATATTATCCTACAAAATCTAATGGGTTGTAGCTAAAGGTTTTAGAATTTGGGTAAGGGTTGCATTTTCTTTAATGGGGTGTTTGTGAATATTGGAGTGGTCATGTGTGAAAGTCTCGTATGAGTTTTTTATTTATTTTTTGATGTTCTAGTTGTTTAAGGATTTGGAAAGCACACTAGTAAGTGCACTAAATGGAGTGCAATGGAAGAGTTTGATCCATGTAGCCGACCATAACTAATTTGAGATTGAGACTTTGTTGAAGGTTGATGTTGGGGTTATAAGGAATGTTTTGGATGATCAATAACAAACCTTTTTTTTTTTTTTCAGCTTTGTAGTTTACTAAATTTGTGAACTGGATTTAGGCAATTGATTGGTTGTCATGATCCAAATTTTGTAAACAATGAAATTTCTAATGTGGGGGTAAGAGAAAAATATGTTTGATTTTCAAGATTTGACTACGTGTTCTTTACAATAGTAAATACGGTCGGTGTAGTGCATAGGTATCAAAGACGGACACATGGTGATATAGATTTATCTTTTCGTGTTGAAAATCAAAGGTAGTGAAAAGTGAAGAGTTGATGGACCCTTTGCCTTTGCGTTTAAAATTGGTCTGTTGCATATGTAATTGGAACTTGGGGTGTGTTTGATAACAAAGAAAATGAAAAAAATCATAGAAAATTGTCTACTTTTTTTATGTAACCGTTTTATCCACTGTTTGATAACTTTGTAATCGTATCGAGAAAAAAACCACATCCCCCTATTTTCCTCATTTATTTTCTCATCTTTTAGCGTGGAAAATCGAAAATCTCTCAATCTCTCTCACGAACTGATCATTTCTTCCACCCAAACAAACTTGGCATCTGCTACTCTTTCGCGGATACACACTCTTTCTTTCTCTCTTCGTCTCCGGCTTCGTCACCAACATCATCGTCGAGCCGCCCGACATCGACGATGATTTAGATGCGCACACGGATTGAACTATAAAAGAAAATTCTTTCTCGTGCAATCAAACAACTATGATAAAATTTTCTTTATAAAATTCTCTCGAAAAGATTTGCTAAAAAAAAAAAGTTTTTCTCATTGAAGATTTTTTTTGCTATCAAACACACCCTTGGTGAAATTTTGATAGAACACTGATATTGATTGATTGAATTGAGAGAAACAACAACAATCACAAACACAAAAGTAATTCAGATAAGAGTCTTAAAACTCTCTCAACCCCAATCACTCAAGGAGTTCCCAATTACAATTCAATTTTCAAGATGCCCAATCTCACTAACTCCTTCCTATTTATAGTGTTGCTTATAACTAACTCTTAATGACTCTCTCTATATGAGATTCTATCATTACTCCCCTCTTAAACATCCACCGTGTCCTCAAGGTGGAAAAAGAAAGTGGCAAAATAGTCGGACATAGATCCAAGAATGTGGCGAAGCAAAGTTGCATAGAAAACAATGTAACACACAATATCTGCCAATGAAGTTTCATCAAACAGCTGTTGTGCGCTGCCACCAATTTTGTCAAAAGCATAGAAAAACCAGCCAGGGTGTGCATATTGGAGAGGTAACCATGCTAGGATCCAGATCCGCCTTGTGGCCTGCCGCTGAGCAAAAGTTGACAGATGATTCGCCATCAAGAAGAGGGGCAAGTACACTGAACCACCTGCCAACAAGGTGCTTCAGAACCACCAATTGTTCAAGGACATTGCAACAAACACTTCATATGCAACCAACATATAGTCATATTGCACAAACATGCCGTTAAAAACACCCACAATGTGAGGGAAACCACAATCGTGTGATGTAAGCAATGGAGAAATAAATTGATAGTCCAAAATCCAAACACAATCAATAATGAAGGCCAAAGGGATGGACCTCAGCATCATTGCACCAATCTAATCCAAAAAGAAATACAATGTCATAGCAAACAACTCATCCACTATATGGTCCAGCAACTAGGAGGGGTGTGTATTGATCGAGGAACATCTAAAGGCAGCGCCACATAAAACAACTCTTCCTGGGTGCAGATAGGTGAACAAGGAGATAAAACTTCAACCATGAATTGCACACAATTAACTGTTGCCACCAGTTGCGTACACGACCTTATGCATTGTGGCACACAGGAGAGATCAAGGGTTAGCAACATCTCCCAAACATGAGCCATGACTGTAAATCCTTTCGAGGCACCCAAAGATGTGCACTGACTAGCAAGGTAGTGACCACAATAAGTTCAGTGGGGTTGAGACCATTGCACAACCAACAAAGGGGACAAGAAAAACACAAGGTAGGAGACAAAACAACATGAGTTAGATATTCCTCGAATGATGTGTCTTTTAAGTAGACTAACCAGTTTAAATGTTTGAAGAAATGTGCAGGTTGAGAAGCATCAAGGGGGGACAATGTAACCCACCCCAAAGTGAGACGTATACGTAGAAGGAAAATGAGAACACCTAACCTCATGCGTTGTCAAGGCTCCTATCATCAAATTTCCTCGAGATGCGCATATAACCAGAAGACCAATCTTCTTCCCCAAACAGTCACGACCAGTTGACCAGGATTAAGAGAAGTCTCGATTGTGGTGGGGGAACGTCACGTCGAAAATGAATAACACCAACAAAGGAGATGGGGGCGGTGGCCAAGGAGGTGGCGTCATTGTGTAGTGAGCGTTCTTAAGTAGAGGAGGTCTTGCAACCCTAAAACGTGCCTCTTTGAGAGTGCGGTTGTTGAACAGAGGTGCGACGAAGCCGGATTTGGCCATGCGGAGACCGTTCAAACATCGATTCATCAAGATGAAGCGGATCGGGTGAATGTTTAAGGTTTGTGTGAGAGGAGGTGGTGGATCTATTGGATGTGGCGGAGGTGACGAAGCTTGAATCGATAAAGATGGGGTTAGCCAACACTCTGCGATTTGTCTCAATTGCTCTCTGCACTCTTCGCGAGATTGCACATCCACGTTGGGGACACTTTGCTCCACTTCGGATCCGACTTGGAAACCTCTTCAATGGCCTTTGAAACTTGAAGTCTAATGTTATGTGGTATTAGATTGACAAGTGGATGGATTTGCAAATGTTAGCTTATTCTTTTCTTGATCTAATTTGTCAAGTTGAAGATTAGATGGAATAGCAGATCTCACCGCACTCGTTTGCACACAATCGGTGACCGACGACACAATCATGGCGATAAGCGATCAAGCATCGACAAAATTTTGTCCGGACCCCTTACTATCTCGTTTGCTACGATCTGGAATTCATTCTTGATACAATGCTCGATACCACCGATACAACACGATATTGATTGATTGAATTGAGATAAACAACAACAATCACAAACACAAAAGTAACCCAGAAAAAGTCTTAAAACTCTCACCAATAACTCAAGGAGTACCCAATTACAATTCAATTTTCAAGATGCACAATCTCACCAACTCCTTTCCATTTATAGTGTTTACTTCTAACTAACTCTAAATGACTCTCTTTATGGGATTCTATCAAATTTCTTCATGAGGAAAACTGATTGACTTACGATATTTATTGGCTCCCGCAACTACGTGATTGGAAAAATGTGTCACAGTAGGGGGGAAATGAATAGAAATTATTTTTAAGGGTGTGACAAGCACTGATAGAAGTGGGCTTTTTGAATGTTTTCTTTGACTACCTGGGGACTCTTTTTTGGGTCAAAACAACCACAATGAAAATCTAGCAAATTAAATTTGTATGTCGAAGGACAATTCCTCTTGTTGTAGATGTGTTGTAATATTAAAGTAATAGATTGAAGGAGGCTCATCTTCTCGTCATGTATGATATTAATATATTATGCTTCTTATTGTATTCATAATTGCTGGGTTTCAAGTTTCAATGATTTAATTGAGGAAGAATTTAATTTGTTGCAGGTCAAGGTTAAGATGGCGACTTTGAGAAACCTGAAAATCAAAACTGGAACTTGCAAGCGTGTTCTCAAGGAGCTGCATTCTTATGAGAAAGAGGTCGAAAAGGAAGCCGCAAAAACTGCTGACATGAAGGAAAAAGGAGCCGACCATTATGATCTCAAGCAGCAGGTATAAATGGTTTGTCATTGTTCTCTAATATGCTCCACAAGCTTTTGAATACAATGATATTGTTATTGTTAGTTGTGATGATTAAAATTCTTTCAATCTAAGGTGTTTTCATACTAGTAAGGTATTCTAACAGAATTTTCTCATGCTTTATTTAACTTGCTGTTTCTGCCTTGCGTTGTAAGAACCGGTTCCCGAAAAACTTTTAGAATATTATTCAAGCTGAGTTTTGTTGTTGCCTTGTTGGAAATGAACTGCTACTCAAGCTCTATTTATTTATTCAATTATTTTTATATATTTTTTGCGGATCACTTGCTGATTGCTGTCAATGGCGTGAGTTATTGACTTGACACTCAGCAGTGAAGCCCATTACGAAAAGGAGTTAATTGATTGACAGCGTTGTTCTTGGGGAGTTGGGAGATGCATGCTATGATCTACTACATGCTGATTGCTTGCATCTGTGTTTGATACAATTTTTCATCTGATGTCTGCTTTGTCTTTTAAATTTTGAAATTGATTTATCATATTCCACTTTTTGCTTACATCTCTATAAGATAGCAAATAGTCACCTAAACATCTATTTTATCTTCTAATTTATGCATTAATGATGCACTTCACTTGTCTGCCAGAATAACAAGACTGTCAAATGAAGATGTCTGAGGTGACATGTTTTAGAAATATCCCGATGTAAATTGCGAAGTGAAATCGACTTCTAAATCACTCACCACAAAGTTATATTAATTGTTTCTTATTGTAAATGTAACTAAATTTGCCTTTTTTTTTGGGAATCAGGAGAATGTCTTGGCTGAGTCAAGGATGATGATTCCTGATTGCCGCAAACGTCTCGAAACTTCACTTGCTGATATAAAGGGAACTCTGGTAATATATCATTAACGACATCAAAAATATTTTCATCAGTCCATGTTATTTGTGGATAATACACTACTTGGAAGTCATCAAATCCAATGCTTTTGGCCTTCATCTCAATGACTTAAGTCCCATTAGATCTTTAGGTTGAAACCAAGCTGCCCCCAGTATGACTGTGCCTAACATCGCCTGTTAAGGGCTATGTCAACTGCTTCCAATCGACCTTAACATGGCGAATTTTTTTCTTCCTTATTTTTCTCATTTTCCATTTACTGGTTTCCATTTTCAGGCGGAGTTAGAGGAGGGAAATCAGGAGGAAGTTCCAGAGATTGTTGAAGCTCGAAGCATCATAACTGAAGTGGAGACTTTCTTCCAAACAACAGAAGCTTAGGTGGGTCTTATTATGACTCTCAGCTAATATCTTCAATTTCTGGTTATTAGATGTGGATCTTGAGCTTTGCCTTTCTTTGTCAATGTGCGTTAATTTGCGCCGCACAATGATATATGGCCTATAATGGTTGTTGGACTTGAAAACTTTTAGAATTTCAATCCCATGAAGACGTTGTGATCCAATTTATAGCTCCAGTTCGCTGATAGACCGTTGCCGAAGGAACTTTTGTTGCGACGATCTTACCCTATGCTATGTCGCCGATATGTTGTTTGATTTGAGCGATTATGAATTGATGAAAAATCATTACTAAAGGGAATTGATGCTTGTAGAATGTAGATCCTCCCTCTATCAATTTATTTTGATGAATGCTTTGACATCATATTATCTGCTTAAGCCAATGACGTTAGGTAACACTACCAACATAAATGATAATATTCAGGATGAAACGTTCCTTAAAATCTTCCTTTTTTTTTTTTTTTTTTTGGAAGATAGAAATCTCATTAATCATCAATTATGACTCTACTAGCCCAAACATATAATCAGTTGCTCTAATGGAAATACATTGATTCGCTAATCATATTTGTTCAAAAGAATATCCAATTTCGTGAATTTGGTTGTGAATGCGACTATTATATTGAAACAATATGATAATCAGGAACCGTTCTCTACAAACATTTGGAACATATGACAGTATACTAACACTACTAGAACCACATAATGACGAGTAAAACTTTCAACAAGAGAATTAAACACTACTAAAACCACATAATGACGAATAAAACTTTTAATAAGAGAAAAAACCGCAAGATTTCCAACAAGTGAAGACAATCATAACTTCCAACAAAGGCCTTGTTTGGTTCGGTCTTCTCTTTTTTCTTTTTTGGTTTACACGATTTTTTCTTTTAGCATATGCTTGATGATGTTGGTAAGTGCTTATACGACAACAACATAGCCTCAGTCCCAAATTAACTGGGGTCGGCTACATGAATCAAACTCTTCCATTGTGCTCGATTAAGTGCAATTGATAATGAGCTTTTCAAACCATTCAAATTCCTTCTAATTAATGCATCACATGTTAACTTTGGTCTCGCCTTTCTACCTCGTCGAATTTCTACGCTTTTATTGAGTCAAGTTTTCTAGTTGGGGCATTTGTAGGCCGTTTTTGCAGGTGACCAAACCACCGAAACCGTCATTCCCTAATCTTTGTATCAATTGGTGCTACTCCTACTTGTCTTTGAAATTCTCTATTTCTTATTATATCTTTACGAGTTTTACCACACATCCACCTAAGCATCCTCATTTCTCGCTACGTTCATTTTATGTAATTGTTGTTGCTTTACCGCCCAACATTCACTTCCATAGAGCATAGCCGGCCTAATTGTGGTCCTATAAAATTTTCCTTTTAACTTAGCAGGAACATTTCGATCACAAATCACCCCTGTTGCACTCCGCCATTTCTTCCATCCAAATTGAATTCTATGTGTGACATCATTCTCAATGTTATCATCATTTTGTATGATTGATCCTAGGTATCTAAAGTGGTTTACCTTAGGAACTTCTACTTCCCCTAATTTTACTACTCCGTCATCTCGATGTCTAGTGTTTCTAAACTCACAAGTGCATGTATTCGGTTTTCGTCATACTCAACTTAAAGCCTTTAGATTCTAATGTATTCTTCCAGTTCTAATTTCATATTTACTCCATCTTTAGTTTCATTTACTAAGACAATATCATCTGCAAATAGCATACAACATGATATATCATCTTGAATATGTCTAGTTAGTTCATCTATAACTAAAGTAAATAGATATGGGCTTAAAGCCGATCCTTGATGTAGTCTTATCGTAATGAGAAATTCTTCTGTAGCTCATCCAAATATCTTTATATTCGTTACTACTCCATCATACATATCCTTAATAGTGTCTATGTATCTAGCATGCACTCTTTTTCTTTCTAGAACCCACCAAAGAACATATCTAGGGACCCTATCATATGCTTTTTCTAAATCTACGAATTCTATATGAAGATATTTTTTCTTTTCTTTATATTTTTCTAACAATCGTCTTACAAGGAAAATCGCTTCCATAGTTGACCTCCCAGACATGAAACCAAATTGGTTCTCTGATATTGTTGTTTCTCTCCTTAGCCTATTGTCAATTATTCTCTCCCAAAGTTTCATAGTGTGACTCATAAGTTTAATTCCCCGATAGTTTGAGCAGCTTTGAATGTCTCCTTTGTTTTTGAAGATCGGCACAAGCGTGCTTCTTCTCCAATCCATTGACATCCGTTTTGATTTTAAAATTTTATTGAAAAGTTTTGTTAACCAAGTCAATCCAATTTCTCATAAGCATTTCCTAAGCTCTATGGGTATGGGCCACATGCTTTCCCTATTTTCATTCTTTTCAATGTCTCTTTTAACTTTTACAATTCTAATATTGCGTGTATAGTTTACATTTCTTTCTTGGTGTGAGTTTTCATCTATTATAGTATCAACTTGACTATCATTAAATAAACTATCGAAGCTATATGAAAAGTAAAAGCATATATGGAGATGCTTTTCAAAATCACAATGATTTTGATAGTTTAGTTGCAACGTCAGAGCCATGTCAACTAATCACAAAAAACATAAAATAGAACCAAACGATACAAAAGGTGCTTATTGAGTGCCACACCAGCAATAAACAATGAAAAAAGCTGAACCAAACGGAATGAAAAATCTTAGTGAAAAGTACCAATTCAACAACTACATAGATCTACGAACAAAAGATGAGAGAGATGTACCACAACAAAAATGAAACCAATCTTTACTAATTATAAAAAGATGTGATTAGAATCGCCGTTGATCAAAAAAGAAGATCAACGGGTGGTTCAAGATGTATAATCACAAGAAATAATCAAAGAAATAATTTTAGGGTTTGGAGCTGCCTCTTTTCTCGATGCACTTTTTCATACTTGAAGGCTTCTTGTTTAAGTGAAGAGTTTGAAGTGAAACTATGTTATACCATAGAATTGATTGGGCTTTAATTTAACAAATTTTCTTTGTCTACAATATGAATTTACGTAATTTAAACTAAACAAAGTCATTTGGAAAAAAAAATCAACAAAATCAAGGAATTAAATGAGAATGTTTGGATTTCGAAAAAAAAAAAAGATGTCGAGATTAAAGGGTTTGTGACCCTTTAGCTAGAGTGGCAATAGCAGGGGAGTGACGATAAGAAGACTTTGGTTGCTAAGGGTTTTAGTGACGGAAATTAAATTGACGTTTAGTGACAGGATTTCCTTTCGTTCAAGGCTTTTACTTGTAGTGAAATTTATATTGCTATTAATTAATATTGAAGGGCTTTTTTCCTTTTGCCCATGTAGATAAAATATACTTCTGTTATCAGTTTTGATACCAGTGATATACGCTGCAGTTTTGATGAATGCATATTGGAAACCGTCACGGGCCGTTAAGTGAGGGTTTACCCTAAGGAATTTTTCGCACTCAACCCAACCCCGTGGTGCCTAGGGACCGCCCTAGTTCAACACAACCAAGACACAATGCGGAAGATAAACACAACAAGCAATAACAACAATGCAATGGCGAAGGAAATGTATATTAGCTCTCTATGGAATTACAACCTCTCCCGGATGATCCGATCCTCCGATCCCGGATCTTCCGATCATCCCTACCTCTGGCTTTATAGCATAGCCAATCTAAGCGATTACAAAAACCCAATTAAGACTAATTAAACCGCCACCTCCTTAATGGCCAAGGCAATTCCGAATCGCCTTGCTTCAATGCCGCCACTTAGCCTCAACCGCCCACAATTTCGGACGACGCCTTGATCATGCCCATGATCAAGGTGCTTAACGAGCGCTCCGTAACCGCTCTCCCTTGTAACCGCTACTCCTTGTAACCGCTACCCACTTGGTCTCCCCACGCCTCGTGGTCCATGTTTCTCGAAGGACAGGGATCGCTAACCGTCTGGGTCCGCCCGGACGCATCGGTGCTAGCCGGTGGCTCGGTCGAGTCCCGCCGGCTCGGGGTGGACGGAGCATGGGCTCGAGGGACTTGCCTTGGCATGGCGCCCAAGGCATGCTCGAGGTCCACCTTGCTACCGTGCACACACCACCCCTAGGAGAGACCACCTCCCCTTATAGTAGATGTTAAGCCGTTTCCTCCGCTCCAATAGAAAACATCCCAAAGTGAGACCAAGCGTACTTTGACCAGGGTCAACGCCCAGGTCAAGATTTGTCAACTTTGGCTAAGGCATGCCTTGCCCAAGCCTTGCTCGTGCCTAAGGCACAACCGTGCCCGAGGAAATGTGCCCGAGCCTTGCCCGTGCCCGTGCCAAGGTTCGTGCCAAGGAATGTACCTAAGTCCGCCCGTGCCTCGCGCCTAAGTCTGCCCGAGCCTCGCGCCTAGATGTGCCAAGTCGTGCCAAGGCGCCGTGCCAAGGAAAAACACGCCTCGCGCTCATCCAAGTGCGCGCGCCCATGCGCGCTCGTCTATGCGTCCACGCGCGCTCGCCCAGGCGCGTGCCCATACGCCCAGTCGTGACCGCATCATACGCCAAGTGCTCGCCGCATCACACGCTCCCCGCATGCCCGCGCTTCGCGCTCGTGCCCGCATCTCGCGCTCGTGCCGCGCTCGCGCTAATGCGCTCGCGCGCCCAACACGACGCTATCACGTCTTGGTACCGCTCGGCGCCGCGCCTAAGCCCACGCCTAGACGTGCCCGTGCTCCTCTTTGGCGTTGCGCCTAGGCCCGCGCCTGGCGCCCCCGCACTCCGCTAAGGCGCCGCTATGCCCTGCGCCTAGGCCCCGCGCCTAGGCGCACTGTGCGCCATCGTGCTCCACACTTAGGCCCCGCGCCTAAGTGCCTTTGCGCGCCACGCCTAGGCCCGCACCTAGGCGCGCACCACACGCGCCCATCACTCGCCGCATGTAATTTCCCAACTACACGCGCGCATCGCGCATCACCGTAGCCATGCCGCAACCCTCCGAAGTCCAAAGATCTAACCTTCATGGAACCAACCGAATCCTCCGTAACTCGGTCATCTCGCTAGGTTATCGGCCGCCCCCACCACTTACTCGGGTCTCGTTATTGGGGTGTGACAAACATCCCCCGCCGAATTGTTCGATGCCCTCATCGAACGCTCCAATTCTTCCGCTCACCAGTGTGTTGCCCACCGAAGCAATACTCCTCCGTCTCGTCCACCGATCGCGCCCACCGAGCAACGTACCTCCATCCGCTCACGTACTTGCAATGCCACCAGCCTTGGTGCACCGCCTTTGCCCCCCTCGCATCGCTTGGAACAAAGCACGCTTCTTCTCATCCATGATCAACAAGCCATGAAGTGATGGAATCACGACGACTCTCCCGCCACCAAAGAAATCATTTTCTCGCAATGATCTCAAAATCATCCAACGAACAAACAATCAAGTTTACCTTGCCATCCCAACTATCAATCCGAATGTCCACGTCCAAAGCTACCCCCGCAGCCTTCTTTGGTTCGGAATTGATCGCCTTCACCATGCTTGCACTTTCCGCAAGCTTCAAACCAAGCTTCCGAGCCAGGTTTATCGCTATCATCGAGTGTGTGGCCCCGTATCGATCAACACCTTCACCGTCCGGTTGTTGACTTGAGCCTCCACGAACATCGCCCTGCCGATCCCACGGCCTTTTGCACTGGGACCGTGTTGAGGAGTTGCAACGGATTCATTCGAACCTCCCGTTCGTCCGCTACAATCGCATTCAACTTTCTCCCTTTTTGGGCAATCCTTTGCCAAGTGAGGACCGTCACATATGAAACGACCCGTTTCCCCTTTGATGCTTTGGCACTAGCATCAACTTTTGAAGAAGACTCCTCCTCCTTCCCCGATCTATCCGCTCGATCCTTCTCCATGTACTTCTTTTCTTTCGATTCAAAAGAAGCACCACTAATCTTGTAATCCACAAGACTATCCGCCACCGCAATTGCATTCTCGCAAGTCCTTCACGCCTTGCCTTCGCAACTTCGATCGCGCCCATCCTTGCAAACTGCAAAGAAATTGAACAATTTGTCCTCCTCGGACATGTTCTTATTGTTAAGCGATGAGGAAGAGAATTCCTTCACGTATTCTCTCGACCGTTCCTTTCGCTTCAATCGGCGTAACGCCTCCCGCGCTTGCCATGCCGCATTCGTGGGTAGGAATTGATCCTTCAATTCCCGTTTCAAAGACCTCCCACGTCTCAATCTTTGGTCGACCAGCGGCAACATCGTTGTCAACTCGGTTCGCCACCAAAGCTTTACATCTCCTCGAGATACATAGAGGTCGGGGTGACCTTTTGGCACTCCTCCGTGCCGTAGTAGCAAAATATCTTTGCTCCATGTCCCAAAGAAAATTCTCAAGCTCCTTAGCGCTCCGCTTACTCGAGAATTTCTTTGGCTCCGCATCTTGGTTCGAGATTTCACCGCAACGACAACCTCCGAGGATCCGCCCACGCTCGCTTTTAACAGCTTCACCTCCATCGCCATCTCCTCGACAGTTTCGGTGGTGTGTTCTCCCATAGAACGCACATCTGCTTCAAGCTCCTCAAATCTCGTTTCCCACATAGCTATCGTGGCTTCTTGTGACTCTTCTCTAGCCACCAAGGACGCCACCAACATTTCCAAGCCTTCAAGGCGTTGCTCCAACCTTGAAGACCCTGCCTGCTCCCCCGGAACAGACATCGTTGCCAACTGTTGTTCTAAGTGAGCTACCCTCTCACTTAGCTCGCTTGCTGCTCTTGTTGCCATCGTCTCCGAACGAAGCTCGATACCAATTGTCACGGGGCCGTTAAGTGAGGGTTTACCCTAAGGAATTTTTCGCACTCAACCCAACCCCGTGGTGCCTGGGACCGCCCTAGTTCAAAGACAACCAATACACAAATGCGGAAGATAAACACAACAAGCAATAACAACAATGCAATGGCAAGAAGGAAATGTTTATTAGCTCTCTATGGAATTACAACCTCTCCCGATGATCCGATCCCTCCGGATCCCGATCTTCCGATCATCCCTACCTCTCGCTTTATAGCATAGCCAATCGGCGATTACAAAAACCCAATTAAGACTAATTAAACCGCCACCTCCTTAATGGCCAAGGCAATTCCAGTAATCGCCTTGCTTCAATGCCGCCACTTAGCCTCAACCGCCCACAATTTCGGGACGGCCTTGATCATGCCCATGATCAAGGTGCTTAATGAGCGCTTCAGTAACCGCTCTCCTTTTAACCGCTACTCCTTGTAACCGCTACCCACTTGGTCTCCCCACGCCTCGTGGTCCATGTTTCTCGAAGGGACAGGGATCGCTAACCGTCTGGGTCCGCCCGGACGCACGGTGCTAGCCGGCGGCTCGGCCGAGTCCCGCCGGCTCGGGGTGGTCGGAGCATGGGCTCGAGGGACTTGCCTTGGCATGGCGCCCAAGGCATGCTCGAGGGTCCGCCTTGCTACCGTGCACACACCACCCCTGGAGAGACCACTTCCCTTATAGTAGATGTTAAGCCGTTTCCTCCGCTCCAATAGAAAACATCCCAAAGTGAGACCAAGCGTACTTTGACCAGGGTCAACGCCCGTGTCAAGATTTGTCAACTTTGGCTAAGGCATGCCTTGCCCAAGCCTTGCTCGTGCCTAAGGCACAACCGTGCCCGAGGAAATGTGCCCGAGCCTTGCCGTGCCGTGCCAAGGTTCGTGCCAAGGAATGTACCTAAGTCCGCCCGTGCCTCGCGCCTAAGTCTGCCCGAGCCTCGCGCCTAGATGTGCCAAGTCGTGCCAAGGCGCCGTGCCAAGGAAAAACACGCCTCGCGCTCATCCAAGTGCGCGCGCCCATGCGCGCTCGTCTATGCGTCCACGCGCGCTCGCCCAAGCGCGCGCGCGTCCGTCCGCGCGTGCCCATACGCCCGGGGTGACCGCATCATACGCCAAGTGCTCGCCCGCATCACACGCTCTTGCATGCCCGCGCTCCGCGCTCGTGCCGTATCTCGCGCTCGTGCCCGCGCTCGAGCTAATGCGCCTCGCACTAAGGCACGACGCTATCACGTCTCGGTGCACCGCTCGGCGCTGCGCCTAAGCCCACGCCTAGACGTGCCCGTGCTCCTCTTTGGCGTTGCGCCTAGGCCGCGCCTAGGCGCCCGCACTCCGCTAAGGCGCCGCTATGCCCTGCGCCTAGGCCCGCGCCTAGGCGCACCGTGCGCCATGTGCTCCACACTTAGGTCCCGCGCCTAAGTGCCTTTGCGCGCCACGCCTAGGCCCGCGCCTAGGCGCGCACCACACGCTGCCCATCACTCTGCCGCATGTAATTTCCCAACTACACGCGCGCAGCGCGCATCACCGTAGGCCATGCTGCAACCCTCCGAAGTCCAGCATCTAACCTTCATGGAACCAACCGAATCCTCCGAACTCGGTCATCTCGCTAGGTTACCGCACGCTTGAATTTGACCTACTCGGGTCTCGTTATTGGGGGTGTGACAGAAACTATATATGCTGACATAGTGTTTCTGACGGATTATATAGTCGTGATTAATTCATACCTAATCCATGTAAAGATTTTATACAATCCGGAAACCACTTGTAGAAGCTTCTGAAAAACATATTGTTGGGAATGAGTAGTGAAATTATTTCTATTCTCATTTGGTCTTAAACCTAGTTTCATTATTTGAGAGCATGATTGTTTAGATGTAAATCTGTATATAGAAGTCTCAAGATTTTAATTCTGTCATGCCGTGAGAGATGAGATGGTTAATTTGCTCAGCTAAGTAAAAACTCTTCATCATGTATTAATTGTTAAACAATGTCAGGTAGCAATTGCTTATAATTAGTAGTTCATGATAACCAAATTTTACCATTCAAACTTATCCTCAACCCCATCTAGAGGATTCAAATAATCATAGCAGATGTGGTTATATTTAATTTGACAATATGTATGCATATATATTTTACATTCATAATTATATATATATATATATATATATATATATATATATATATATATATAGCTAACAAGGAATTAAAGCTCTCATTCAATTGTATATAAATATAATGTTGTAAATTAATCATCAATCATGCAAAAGACGAGACAACAAATAAAGTAGAGGGAAGGGAAGACTAGTACAACAAAATATGGGAACTAGCTTAGCTAGTCTTAATTAATTTCATCACTCTTGATGAACTGCTAGCTCTTATTGAGACACAAGTGAATGAGCATATACAACACATGCACAAATATATATGCTCATATTTATTCACTTAACAAAGCCAAACAGATGAACTAGAAGGCACAAATAATCATGGCGTTCATAACGATCGATCAGTCGAATGTTGAATAAACATTCACTTGTACGTTCTTATATATAATTAACATATACCGCCGCTCGCAAGTGAGCAAAGAACAGTAGAGCTAATGCTAGCTTGAGCTTGTACACCTATAAGCATTTTGCGGGGTTGACCGACATTATTAATCTCCTTCTCGGCAACACTTTTTGCTTCCTCTGCATCATGCAAGCCACAAAAAAATAGCAAATTTGTAGAATTAACTAAAATGGAGAAATTTTATGCTTTCCAACATAAAAGTTTAAGGATGGTCCTAGAGCGACATACTTTTGCTACGAAGTTATTGAGGTCCCTTAAACATATATTAGTATTAATGTATGTGCACATCTCATGTAAAATTTAAGGGACCACAACAACTTTGTAGCTAAAGAATGTCACATAAATATTTTTCTAAAGAAATTAAAATGATTGGGTGACTTTGTTTTAAACGCTCGAACGGTGTTTATTGATGTTTTTGTGCACAGAAATCGATGTGTATTTAATGCACAACAACATGGTCCATTTAATTCTCGGTGTCTAAAGCGAGTCACTTTCCAAAATTTAATTGGACTTACTTGTTTCCTCTTCCTTCAAAATGGGAATGGCATTGTCTGGCAGGGCATGTGCATTGGCAGAAAGTACAAGAAAGGCAAGTAACAGAGCACTCAAAATCAGAAGAACCTTTTGAGGAGAAGAAGAAGAAGCCATTCGAGGAGATAGAGTTTCTTATTACACAGCTTAAAATGTTTTGGAAAGTGAGAGATGAGATCGATGTGGGGAAGTAGGCCGATTAACCATCTATTTATAGACAAAACTAATCAAATAATGTTGCATTCATGCATGTGTAGTGGAGTTCACGTCTATATATTTTTTTCTCAATTATGAAGAAGAATAAACATAGATGTATGAATTTATTATTTGATCTTCGAATGTGAAATAGACGTGGCAAGAAAAAAGATTGAGACCGAACGCTACGTACATTATTATTTCTAGAGGTTCATTATATGCATACAAATGCAATTATTTTATATGTATATAAAATGCATGGTGGATCAATCGTGGCTAGCTAGGAATATATATATATATGGTCTAATTCTCAAACCTTGTACAAAGATGGACATGCCAAACTAATAATAGAGCTATATATGGTGTTGGTACCAAATCATATATTTTGAATATTTGATCACATGTCGAGGGTGCCAAAAATCAACCCAATTATAGTGTCTTAGAATAGCTATAGAGCCAAACACGCATTCGGATTCCTCGCCTTCCAAATGTTGATATAGCTAGGGTACAATGCAACTTTTGACTATTCCTCTGCTCAGTGTAACACCATAGACGCGCCACAGGGTTTAATACGGTGACCGCCTTGAGCTTCATGAAGACATTACACCTAGCTAGACAACCGGATCACGAGTGTATTTGATTTATCCTGCTAGATCCCTAAGGTACTTGACTAGTCCCAAAAAGGGTGCAAATTAAATCGCCACTAGTCATAAGGTTTTATACAATATTTCGTATGAAGTCAACTCATTGGCTAGGTCTTCCACCTAGAATCATGGAAAGGTCCTTACAACATCGAATGTAAGCTTAAGCCATGAAATCAACTAATACTTAAGGAAATAGAACACAATCAATTAAGAAAACATAAATGAAATTAGATAAAGCTCACTATGTTTTACTCGCCAATCAACTTCTTTGGATCCACCTCCGGCTTAGATCTAATGAGTTTAGTTCGACATGAAGCAAATTGTATAGACCTCTCTTTATGTTGAGGAATATGTGGACTTGGCATAAAGAGAGGGCTATACAAGACATGATGAATGACTTGATCTTCAGCCAAGAATTACTCTTTCAACAAGTTAATCAAAAGTCATTAATAGTGTAGTATTATTTAGGGTATTTATATATTTTATATGATTAAGTCTCCAAAATATTAGTCTAATTGTCTTTATTTATTATTTTCAGGTTTAATGGAGTGTGCGGTTGAATTCGGGACAAAAAAAACTATGCAAAATCGAGTATTCATATGCTCGGATCCGTTCTGCACCAAAAACCACGCTTGCACGCATCCCGAGGCAACCTTGGTGGGGCCCACATGTGAAGAACACGGGTGATGACGTGGCGGACAGAATAGTGGCAGCATATACTTTAAACGTGAGTGCGTTAATTGGTAGAGGAGTTGGCCCGGTGTGGCAAGGTGTATGGAGATTGATGTGCATGCATAAAATGCCCATGAGATCGGCCTCGAGAAGCGTGTCATGGTGATTGATGAAGATCCAATAGCAAGACATGTGGTGTACGTTGCTTGCATTGTAAGATTTGAGAAGGATATAAATTTGGAAGTTTCTGTTTTGGTTTGTTAGGAAATATCTGGATAAATTAAGTGCCCAAGTCAATGCATTTTCATGAAAAATTCTAATAACAGTTGACACTCAATAATTTTTGCAAAATCGGGTTTAACATTTTAATTTGTTAGTGAAAGATGAGTTTGAAAGCTCATTCTTACTAAGATCAACAACACAATTGGTTTGAATTATTTAGAATTGAACCGCTACTAGAACGTTGGTGAGTTTTTTTCTTAGGGCTTTAATTCCTTTGACTTGAACACACCTATGTTGAAATCCACTTTAGATCAGCCCTAACACCCTTTCGTTTTGATAAAAAAACTCAGTACTCTCCAAGTTTTCCCTATTTTTCTTGTTTAGGAATATTGACAGAGAGAAATCAAGAATGCATAATCTCAACTCTCTAACTAACTTCTGTTAAGGAGTGAGAGTTCTTTTATAGATAGAATGAAATTACATGATTGGTATACGTGTCTATTCTAGAATGTTCAGTTAGCTCACTTACACTAACACTGAGATGGAAACCATACAACACAGTAATGTACTTAGCAGTGCTAATTTCATCTAATTAATGGTTCTGACTTAATCCCTCCTCAAACGAAGGGGGGGAGTATGGCGACACTGAGTTTGTCCCTTAGATAGCAGAATCTGGAGAAGGACAAGGCCTTTGTAAAACAATCTGCGATTTGGTCATGAGAAGGCACATAATGAACAGATAATAACTTCTTAAGGACCTGATCTCGTATGTAATGGACATTTATGTCAATATGTTTGGTTCTGGCATGAAACACTGGATTCATTGCTAATGCTATTGCACTCATGTTGTCACACCATACCACAGTTGATGTTGAAGAGGAAACGTAATTCGAGAGTAAAGACCTCAACCAAGTGATATCGAAGCTACCCGAGTAAGTGCCCCGTATTCGGACTCGATCTTGGATCTCGCTACAACGACTGCTACTTCGATAGCCAAGACACCAAGTTTCCACCTAAATAAACTGCATAACTTGCTACACACTTACAATCCTCAATAGAGGATGCCCAATCAACATAAGAATATCATGTGAGAAGTAACTGAGAACCTAATTTGAAAACAAGACCACAGTGAATGGTGCCTTTGAGATATATGAGGATACGCTTAAGAGCTTGCAAATGGGATGTAGCTGGAGCTTGTTGAAATTGACTCAGCCTATTCACAATATATGATATATCTGGATGAGTGTTACCTACATATTGTAGGCCACCCAAAATGCAGCGATACCGAGTTTGATCATGGAAATGAGGATCATGATCAGAGGGAACACCTTTCCCTAGTGCATCAGGGGTATCAATAGGTTTTACAGAAGACATGCCAGCTTTCAGAAGTAAAGAGTCAATATAGCTAGGCTGAGTGAGAAATAAACCTGATGAATCTCTATGAACTTCAAAGCCAAGAAACATGTTAAGATCACCAATGTCTTTCAAGGCAAACACATTGTGTAACTGACAGATAAATGACTGAATTAACTGGGAATTATTTCCTGTAATGATAATATCATTTACATAGACCAACACGTAAAATAGAGAGCCATTTATGTGAATGGTAAACAATGATGTATCTGAAACTGCATTATGAAATCCCCATTCAACCAACTTATGTCTCAATTCATTAAACCAAGCTTTTGGAGCTTGTCGTAATCCATATAATGCCTTATGAAGACGACAAACCATCCCAGAAGTGTTATCTTCAATAAACCCCTACAGCTTATTAATGTAAACCTCCTATTTCAAATGACTATTTAGAAAAGCATTATTAATGTCAACTTGTCTAATTGGCCAACCATATGTAACAACAATAGAGAAGATTACTCTGATTGTCAAAGCTTTAACCAGTGGACTGCAGGTTCCATCAAAATCTACTCCAGGTACCTGCTTAAATCCTTTGGCAACTAGTCTTGCTTTGTATCTGTTAATAGTCCCATCAAAATTTCTCTTGATTGTGAAAATTCATTTGTAACCCACAATATTCTGATTTGGAGAAGCAAAAACCAAGGACCAAGTATCATTCTTAAATAGTGCCTGATATTCCTTTTGCATAACATCTTTCTAATGTGGAATAGATAAGGACTGACTTGCAAATTTAGGAATATCTTCAGTAGTTGTACACACATGAAAAACTTTTCGTTTGAAAATACCATTTTTCACCCTTGTGACCATTAGATGTATATTGTGTGGAGGAGGAGGTTGAGTAACATCAACAGGTATATCAAACAGTGGCTCAAGAAGAGTTGGTGAGACCTCAGCTGTAGGAGTAGGTGAAAGAGGTGAGGTAACTACAACTTGCTGAATTGAAATTAGATGTAAAAGTAGCTGGTGGAGAAGGACTGTCAGTAGTAAATGCACAAGAAGATGGTATAAGAACATGTAAAGGAACCATAGGACCAACATATGTAGTAGGTGTAGAAACAGATTATTTAGAAGAGAAAAGAGATGTATAAGGATACTCTTTCTCATTAAACAATACATGTCTCAAAATGCACAACCTCCCAAATTTGAATTCAAGCATTTACAACCTCTTGTGTACTAAATCGTAGCCTAAAAATAGGCATTTTTCATACCTATACTGATATTTATGAAAATTAAATGGTATTGTGTATAGGAAACAAGCACAGCCAAATACTTTTAGCATCATGTAATCAGGACAAACCCTATATAGCTTTTCATATGGTGAAATACCCTGCAATACACTTGTAGGTAATCCGTTTATCAGAAATATTGTTGCCTGACAAGCATCCCACCAATATGAAACTGGTAACTGTGCTTGAGCAAGAAGAGTTAGACTGGTTTCTATAATGTGTATGTGTTTCCTTTCTACTCTTCCATTCTATTCATGTATATAAGGACAAGGATATTGAAATAAAATACCATTTTCCTCCAAAATGATTTGAAAACTCGATATTCACCTCCCCAATCAGATTGTACCTTCTTTATTTTAGTAGAGAATTGATTCTCAACTTGTAATTTGAACGACTTGAATATATTCAAAGCTTCAAATTTGTATTTCATAGGATGAATCCAAGTAAATATTGTACAATCATCTACAAATGTAATATAGTAATTGAATCCACCATTAGAAGATACATGTGAAGGCCCCCATAGATCGGTATGTATCAATTCTAATACGAGACTTGCCACAAAATCGGATGTTCCAAATGGAAGGGCATGATGTTTACCTAATGGACATACATAATAAAATTCAACTAGATTATAGGGCATATGCGATTAAATCTCATAATCTGTTGGAAGGTTTGTGTAGTTGGATGTCATAACCTCAAATGCCGATAAAGGATGATGGCTTTGTTGACACCACAAAACTTTACTATGTTTTCTTATTGACAATGAAACTCGTAACAATGAAGAAGATTCAGAGAACCTATAGAGTCCTTCATGTAGTACTCCAGATAACAGTATTTCATTAGTTGAAGAATCCTTTACCAAACAATGTTTGTTAGTAAACTCAACCACAACATTATTGTCTCTAGCTAGTTGAGATATATTCATAAGATTTTTCTTTATGCTTAGAACACACAATGTATTGTGAAACTAAAGTCTATTATTTGTAGACTTAATATTTGCAGTACCAACGTATTTGATAGGTAAAGCATTTCCGTTTCCAACTATTAGAGCATCATTACCTTGGTAAGGAGCACAACCACTCATCTATGAAGAATCTGGTGTAACATGTGATGTAGCACCATATAAGCATACCAAGAACCATCAGATATGAACTGTGTAGATCTATTGCCAAACTAACTTTCATTGCTAATGAAATGAGCACTTGGTGCACGTCCACCAAAACCACCTCTTTGGTTGGAATTTATGAAGTTTGATCCTTAAGTGTTCTGAATATTTTGATTATTTTCATTAAATGGAGATGCTCCCATGTAATTCATGTTTGACTTATAATAGCAATGTGCATCTGAATGACCAATTTTGTTATAGATTTAGCAAGTTGGACTAGCATTGTATGAATACTTGAAACCACATATTCTTTGTGATCTGCCACATCCTCTATTTGTATTTCCATTGCCTTGTCTACCATCAAATTGTTTCTAAGAATTATAATTCCAATTTCCATTTCCTTGCTTTACTTCAAAGAAACATTTGCTTGAGTCACTCCTTGAATGCTCATTGAATTAATACTATAAATGAGTTGAAGATGTTCCAATTTAACTTCAAAACTCAACAATGTGGACTCATCTCTGTAGTATAAGTAAGATCTATCTTGTGTTCTAACATAAAGGTGATGGGAAGATATTCACCATCCAAGCTAGACAAAGTACATGATATCAATTCACCATCGAGAATCATATCTCTAGTTTGTAATCAAATTATCGGCATAATCTTTCATTTTCCTCAAGAATTCAATCATCTTCATTGAACCTTTTCTTGTAGTCCTCTTAATGTTCTGTTGTATTGAATATGTGCTACGTTCCTTGCTCCACTTAAATCCTCAATTGATTTTCACAGCTTCACAAGCGATTTAGGTTCTCCATCAATAGTTTTCCCAGCATTACGGATCGAGCAATTGGTGGTTCAATTGTACACATTAACCAAGTATATAACACGCAATCACGAGAATACCAATCTTGATAATCAAGATTTGGTTCTCCATTCTTATCAAACTCATTAGGTACATGAACTTTCCTAAACAAGATATTATCAAGTCTGCAGCCCTCAAGTGCAGGCACAACAATTGATTTCCAAAGTAAGAAATATGTTTCATCAAGCTTAACTAAAACAAGATGATATAAGGAATTACCAAACTGAGTGATCAACTGATTGTTGAACACTGGATTGTCATATCTAACTTGATTAGAAGAGGGATATTCAAGAATCCAATTTGAAAAGCTTCTTTAAGCCTCCATAGATAATTCTCCATGAGCTTCCATGATATATCTTCAATGATCTCCTTCTCCAAATGATGAATAATAAGCAATGTAACTTCAATCGATCACCTTCAATGGTGATGATGAGTTTCTCTTAAGCTCTGATACCATATTGACAGAGAGAAATCAAGAATGCATCATCTCAACTCTCTAACTAACTTTTGTTAGGGAGTGAGAGTTCTTTTATAGATAGAATGGAATTACATGATTGATACACGTTTCTATTCTAGAATGTTCATTGGCTCACTCACACTAACACCGAGATGGAAACCATACAACACTATAATGTACTTAACACTCGCTAATTTTATCTAGTTAATGGTTCGACTTACAAAGAATGATCTTGTTTTGTGCAATGAAACAAGATTTAGGTTAGATCACATCCACACATCATCTTTTAGTGCACATCACTAGGCATATCTAATTAAAGTTGAGTTCTAGCAAAAACATAACCCACTTACCTATCACAATTCATACGTATGATTCCTCCATATCTCATCATCACTAGGTATATCAAAGGCTATATATCATTATTTAATAGCTTTGGGACTGATTATAAATTTCATTTAATTCAACTAAGCTATTTAACTTCTCCTGATCATCGACTATCCGATTATCTGCGCTTACGCGTTCCTCGAGGTGACTTGTCGCTCATTGAAGCTCGCACCAAAACCCTGCGCCGAAAACTTCACATTTAATCACACAACACATGTATTAGTAGTACAATAAATATACATTCATCACGCAAAAATACTATTTGCCTCGTCTCTCACCCAAAGTCTCGATCGAGTTTTACACATCAGTTGAGTCATTAATCCTTAAAATTAGAGCATATTCTGGTTTAATTCAAGAACTTCAATATAACAACTTTATTGAATAACTTGAATGTAGAGTGTGGTACTTTATATATAAAGTAGTATAAGGCAAATATATTAGGAAATTTGTATGATGCAAGGAAACAACTGATTTACATAAGCAGTGGGAAAAATATAGTAACGAACCTCGTGAATCGTCAATTATAGTAATAGGATGTTGGTCGCTTAACATCCCTCCACAAACTCAAAGTGGTGACTAGGAATCCAACTTGATTTTGCAAGCCAATTCATGAAAGCGGGCAGGTGGCAGTGCTTTGGTGAAAATGTCAGCAAACTGGTCACGAGAAGAAACAGATATAAGAGAGGCAATTCAATCTTGAAGATGTTGGCGAGTAAAATAGCAGTTGTTCTCTATACGCTTTGTTCTGTGTTAGCCCTAGCTCCCCAAACCAGTACCGCTTCGGCCTAATCCTCCATTAAGCCCTAATCTACACCATGTAGGACTCAACAACATATTAGTCAGCCTTTTCACCTTATTCACCTTGTCACACATGCACAACTTAGTTAATATTCATTACAATATTATCAGAGTTAATTAAGAGATCGTTATTATTACTTTAATTATCAGCGGAAGACTTAATAAAATTAGTGGAAGCATTTATAAAAACACATACTGTGGAAACCAGGTAAACAAACGATCATATAAAACCGACCAAAGTAATATATGAAATAGTAGCAACAACCGACCAAAGTAATATCTATCTTGTGTTCTAACATAAAGGTGATGGGAAGATATTCACCATCCAAGCTAGACAAAGTACATGATATCAATTCACCATCGGTAATCATATCTCTAGCTGTAATCAAATTATCGGCATAATCTTTCATTTTCCTCAAGAATTCAATCATCTTCATTGAACCTTTTCTTGTAGTCCTACTGGTTGTTCCTGTTGTATTGAATATGTGCTATGTTCCTTGCTCCACTTAAATCCTCAATTGATTTTCACAGTTCACAAGCAGATTTAGGTTCTCCATCAATAGTTTTCCCAGACACAGATCGAGCAATTGGTGGTTCAATTGTACACATTAACCAAGTATATAACATGCAATCACGAGAATACCAATCTTGATAATCAAGATTTGGTTCTCCATTCTTATCAAACTCATTAGGTACATGAACTTTCCTAAACAAGATATTATCAAGTCTGCAGCCCTCAAGTGCAGGCACAACAATTGATTTCCAAAGTAAGAAATATGTTTCATCAAGCTTAACTAAAACAAGATGATATAAGGAATTACCAAACTGAGTGATCAACTGATTGTTGAACACTGGATTGTCATATCTAACTTGATTAGAAGAGGGATATTCAAGAATCCAATTTGAAAAGCTTCTTTAAGCCTCCATAGATAATTCTCCATGAGCTTCCATGATATATCTTCAATGATCTCCTTCTCCATAGATAACACTTTTTGCTTCCTCTGCATCATGCAAGCCACAAAAAATAGCAAATTTGTAGAATTAACTAAAATGGGGAAATTTTTATGCTTTCCAACATAAAAGTTTAAGGATGGTCCTAGAGCGACATACTTTTGCTACAAAGTTATTGAGGTTATGTGCACATCTCATGCAAAATTTAAGGGACCACAACAACTTTGTAGCTAAAGAATGTCACACAAATATTTTTCTAAAGAAATTAAAATGATTGGGTGACTTTGTTTTAAACTCCCGAACGGTGTTTATTGATGTTTTTGTGCACATAAATCGATATGTATTTAATGCACAACAACATGGTCCATAAATCGATGTGTATTTATTGATTTAGGCTAACATTTTCGTATCACCAAGGGGAGTTTGGGTATTCCTACCAAGGGGATCTTAGTTTAAGGGACATCACTATAAGGGCTGAGAGTAGTGTAGAAAGTCTGCGTGGGATTATGATTGAGAACTTGTGTAAATTTGTAACTCACTTGTAAGTGGTGGATGATTTCACGTCTGGGCGTGTCCTCGCAGATGTAGGTCTCGGACCGAAATACGTTAACATCTCTTTGTGTTGTAGTGTGTTTATCTTTGCATATTTACCATTAGAGATTCATAACTTACACCTATTTATACCCCAAGAATAATATAGTTTGATATTTTCTGGTTATTAGATGTGGATCTTGAGCTTTGCCTTTCTATGTCAATGTGCGTTAATTTGCGCCGCACAATGATATATGGCCTATAATGGTTGTTGGACTTGAAAACTTTTAGAATTTCAATCCCATGAAGACGTTGTGATCCAATTTATAGCTCCAGTTCGCTGATAGACCGTTGCCGAAGGAACTTTTGTTGCGACGATCTTACCCTATGTTATATCACCGATATGCTGATTTGAGCGATTATGAATTGATGAAAGAATCATTACTAAAGGGAATTGATGCTTGTAGAATGTAGATCCTCCCTCTATCAATTTATTTTGATGAATGCTTTGACATCATATTATATGCCTAAGCTCAATGACGTTAGGTAACACTACTAACACAAATGATAATATTGAGGATGAAACGTTCCTTAAAATCTTCCATTTTGAATTTCGAAGTGCAACTATGTTTTTTTTTTTTGAAGATAGAAATCTCATTAATCATCAATTATGACTCTACTAGCCCAAACATATAATCAATTGCTCTAATGGAAATACATTGATTCGCTAATCATATTTGTTCAAAAGAATATCCATTTTCGTGAATTTGGTTGTGAATGCAACTATTATATTGAAACAATATGATAATCAGGAACCGTTCTCTACAAACATTCAGAACATATGACAATGTACTAACACTACTAGAACCACATAATGCGAATGAAACTTCCAACAAGAGAAGAAAACACTACTAGAACCACATAATGACGAATAAAGCTTTCAATAAGAGAAGAAACCGCAAAACTTTCAACAAGTGAAGACAATCATAACTTCCAACAAAGGCCCTGTTTGGTTCCATCTTTTCTTTTTTCTTTTTTTTTTTTTTTTTTTGGTTTACACGGTTTTTTCTTTTAGCATATGCTTGATGATGTGGATAAGTGCTTATATGAAAAGTAAAAGCATGTAGGGAGACGCTTTTCAAAATCACAGTGATTTTGATAGGTTTAGTTGCAACGTCAGTGCCACGTCAACTAATCGCAAAAAACATAAAATAGAACCAAACGATACAAAAGCTGCTTATTGAGTGGCATACCAGCAATAAACAATCAAAAAAACATGAACCAAATGGAATGAAAAATCTTAGTGAAAAGTATCAATCCAACAACCACATAAATCTACGAACAAAAGATGAGAGAGATGTACCACAACAAGAATTGAACCAATCTTTACTGTTCATGAAAAGATGTGATTAGAATCGCCGCTGATCAAAAGAGAAGATCAACAGGTGGTTCAAGATGTATAAAAATAACAAATAATCAAAGAAATAATTTTAGGGTTTGGAGCTGCCTCTTTTCTCGATGCACTTTTTCATACTCGAAGGCTTCTTGTTTAAGTGAAGAGTTTGAAGTGAAACTATGTTGTACTAAGAATTGATCGAGCTTTAATTTAACAAATTTTCTTTGTCTACAATATGAATTTACTTAATTTAAATTAAACAAAGTCATTTGGTAAACAAAATCAACAAAGTCAAGGAATTAAATGAGAATGTCTGGATTTAAAAAAAAAAAGAGTTGAGATTAAATTTGTGACCCCTTAGCTAGAGTGGCAATAGCAGGGGAGCGACGATAAGAAGGCTTGGTTGCTAAGGGTATTAGTGACGGAAATTAAATTGACGTTTAGTGACAGGATTTTCTCTCGTTCAAGGCTTTTACTTGTAGTGAAATTTATATTGTTATTAATTAATATAGAAGGGCTTTTTTCCCTTTGCCCATATAGATAAAATATACTTCTGTTATTAGTTTTGATACCAACTCCACCTATGTTGTACACTACGTGCGCTACATAGCCGGTCCCAAGTCCGGATAAAGGAGGAGGACTCTGACGCACATTTTTTCATACCGAAAAATGGGTATGGGAGGTCCCAAACTCACTTTTCATACCCGAAAAGTGGGGGAGGGAGGCCCCAAGCTCATTTTCCAGTCTTGAAAAATGGAGCAGGGTTGCGATAGGTTGACAGCCAGCGTAAAACTTTTGTCACTTTTCATGAAATGGATCAAACATATATAAACGTTGGGGCGTTCCCACCTAGTGACGCGCTGCATCGGAGCCCGGGTGTAGTGAGAAATGAGCAAGGGTGTGTTTCACATCGCCGCCTGGGTATGAAGAAAAATGAGCAAAGGTTCCCACACATAGGACGTGTGTGGGTAAAGAAGCTAGTCCCTTCACATCGTCGCCCGGATGTGAAGAAAAATGAGCAAGGGTTCCCACACAAAGGATGGGTGTGGGTAAAGAAGCTAGTTCAAAACAAACACAAAAACAAAAACAAAATCATAGATACGGACACTAGATCTTTTAGACAAAATAGAAATAGAAAAGGAAAACAAATACAAAGGGGAGAAAAAATTAGTTTACGAACATGGAACATAGGAACACTTACGGGGAAGTCAATAGAACTAGTAGATACCATGATTAGAAGGAAAGTCAATATTGCTTGCCTCCAAGAGACAAAATGGGTATGAGAAAAGAGTAGAGAAATAGGAAGCACAGGTTTAAATCATGGTACACCTAAGTATAGATAGAAAATGCGGTGGAGTAGGAATTGTGGTGGATAATGATTATAAGGATAAGGTCGTAGAGGTTAAAAGAATGGCAGATATATTGATTCTAGTTAAATTAATTATTGGAGACGAAAAAATTAACATACTTAGCGCCAATGCACCACAAGTAGGATTAAGCGAGAGCATCAAACACAAGTTTTGGGACGATATGGATGGATTTATGCAAAGTATACAATTAGATGAAAATGTTTTTATTGGAGGAGATTTAAATGGGCATGTCGGGGCAAGTAACGATAGGTTTGAGAGAGTTCATGGAGGTTTTGGTTACGGTAATAGAAATGAAGAAGGAGAATCAATCTTAGAATTTACTTCAACGATATGATCTTGTCTTAGCAAATACTAGTTTTAGGAAGAGGGAGTCGCATATAATTACTTTTAGTAGTGGTAATAACAAGAGTCAAATAGATTTTCTTTTAACAAGAAAAATAGATAGAAAAATATGTAGAGACTGCAAAGTAATATCTGGTGAAGCACTTACTACCCAACATAAGTTAGTAGTACTTGATATTAAGCTAACACGACGACATAATATAAATAAAAGATTAGCGACCCTAGAATAACGTGGTGGAACCTAAAACACAGTAAACAAGTAGAGTTTAGAGAAAAACTACTAAAGGAAAATATTTGGAATCTTGACTTAGATGCTAATACAATGTGGCTAGAAATGAGTAGTTGCATAAGGAGAGTAGGATCAAACGTATTTGGTATATCTAAAGGCTTGGGACCACCAAAGAAAGAAACATGGTGGTGTAATGAGGATGTCCAACGAGCAATTAAAACTAAAAGAGATATGTATAGAAAAATACATAAATGTCAAGATGAAGATGTGTACAATCAATATAGAGAAGCTAGAAAACAAGCTAAAAAAGTAGTTAGTCAAGCTAAAGCAAATTTCATGGAAGATCTATATACAAGGTTAGGTAATAGAGATGGCGAAAAATATATATATACAAATTAAGAGATAAAAAGAAACAAGACCTAAGTCATGTAAGATGCATTAAGGACGAAAATCAAAATGTTTTAACGCGCGAGGAGGATATTAAGGAGAGATGGAAAAGTTACTTCGATAGTTTATTTAATGATGGTCAAGTTGCTACTATAATAAATGAAAACCCACACCAATAAAGAAATGTAAACTATACACGCAATATTAGAATTGTAGAAGTTAAAGAGGCATTCAAAAGAATGAAAATAGGGAAAACATGTGGCCCATATGAAATACCCATAGAGGTTTGGAAATGCTTAGGAGAAATTGGATTGACTTGGTTAACAAAACTTTTCAATAAAATCTTAAAATCAAAACGGATGCCAATGGATTGGAGAAGAAGCACGCTTGTGCCAATCTTCAAAAACAATGGAGACATTCAAAATTGCTCAAACTATCGGGGAATTAAACTTATGAGTCACACTATGAAACTTTGGGAGAGGATAATTGACAATAGGCTAAGGAAAGAAACAATAATATCAGAAAACCAATTTGGTTTCATGCCTGGGAGGTCAACTATGGAGGCGATTTTCCTTGTAAGGCGATTGTTAGAAAAATATAGAGAAAATAAAAAAGATCTTCATATGGTATTCGTAGATTTAGAAAAAGCATATGATAGGGTCCCTAGAGATGTTCTTTGGTGGGTTCTAGAAAGAAAAAGAGTGCATGCTAGATACATAGACACTATTAAGGATATGTATGATGGAGTAATAACGAATATAAAGATATTTGGAGGAGCTACAAAAGAATTTCCCATTACGATAGGACTATATCAAGGATCGGCTTTAAACCCATATCTATTTACTTTAGTTATAGATGAACTAACTATACATATTCAAGAGGATATACCATGGTGTATGCTATTTGCAGATGATATTGTCTTAGTGGATGAAACTAAAAATGGAGTCAATAGGAAATTAGAACTCTAGAGGAATACATTAGAATCTAAAGGCTTTAAGTTGAGTAGGAAGAAAACCGAATACATGCACTGTGAATTTAGAAACACTAGACATCGAGATGACGGAGTTGTAAAATTAGGGGAAGTAGAAGTTCTTAAGGTAAACCACTTTAGATACTTAGGATCAATCATACAAAATGATGGTAACCTTGAGAATGATGTCACACATAGAATTCAAGCTGGATGGAAGAAATGACGGCGTGCAACATGGGTGATTTGTGATCGAAATGTTCCTACTAAGTTAAAAGGAGAATTTTATAGGACCGCAATTAGGCCAGCTATGCTCTATGGAAGTGAATGTTGGGCGGTAAAGCAACAACAATTACATAAAATGAACGTAGCAGAAATGAGGATGCTTTGGTGGATGTGTGGTAAAGCTCGTAAAGATAGAATAAGAAATATAGAAATTCAAAGACAAGTAGGAGTAGCACCAATTGATACAAAGATTAGGGAAGGGCGGTTGCGGTGGTTTGGTCTTCTCAAAAAGACGGCCTACAAATGCCCCAACTAGAAAACTTGACTCAATAGAAACTGTAGAAATTCGACGAGGTAGGGGCAGACCAAAGTTAACATGGGATGCATTAATTAGGAGGGATTTGAATGGTTTGGAAAGCTCCCCATCAATTACACTTAATAGAGCACAATGGAAAAGTTTGATCTATGTAGCCGACCCCAGTTAATTTGTGACTGAGGCTATGTTGTTGTTGTTGTTGTTGTCGTTGTTGTTGTTGTATTAGTTTTGATACCCGTGATATACGCTGCAGTTTTGATGAATGCGTATTGGAAACTATATATGCTGACATAGTGTTTCTGCGGATTATATAGTCGTGATTAATTCATACCTAATCCATGTAAAGATTTTATACAATCCGAAAACCACTTGTAGAAGCTTCTGAAAAACATATTGTTGGGAATGAGTAGTGAAATTATTTCTATTCTCATTTGGTCTTAAACCTAGTTTCATTATTTGAGAGCATGATTGTTTAGATGTAAATATGTAGATAGAAGTCTCAAGATTTTAATTCTGTCATGCCATGAGAGATGAGATGGTTAATTTGCTCAGCTAAGTAAAAACTCTTCATCATGTATTAATTGTTAAACAATGTCAGGTAGCAATTGCTTATAATTAGTAGGTCATGATAACCAAATTTTACCATTCAAACTTATCCTCAACCCCATCTAGAGGATTCAAATAATCATAGCAGATGTGGTTATATTTAATTTGACAATATGTATGCATACATATTTTACATGCATAATTATATATATATAGCTAACAAGGAATTAAAGCTCTCATTCAATTGTATATAAATATAATGTTGTAAATTAATCATCAATCATGCAAAAGACGAGACAACATATATATATATATATATATATAAATAAAGTGAAGGGAAGGGAAGACTAGTACAACAAAATATAGCTAGTCTTAATTAATTTCATCACTCTTGATGAACTGCTAGCTCTTATTGAGACACAAGTGAATGAGCATATATAACACATGCACAAATATATATGCTCATATTTATTCACTTAACAAAGCCAAACAGACGAACTAGAAGGCACAAATAATCATGGCGGTCATGGCGATCGATCAGTCGAATGTTGAATAAACATTCACTTGTAATGGCCTGTTTGGTTCGTGGGATTAGCCCGGATTAGCCACACTGGACTAGTTAATCCGCTGTTTGCTTGGAGGATTAACTAGGCCAGCGGATTAGTTAAGAGGCATGGTAGTGGATTAAACAATACCACCATTTTTGGTGGGATTAGCTAATCCATTGTAACTGAAAGAGGAGATTACCATTTTACCCCTCACATAAACCAAATCACAATTCCAAGTCCCTGTTTTTCTCCTGGGGATTTGGGAGACGGAGTGGATGAAGAAGGCGAAGAGGATGATGGAGGAGAGGAAGATGAGAAGGGGCTCGGCAACCACCGCATCTCCGGAGCTGCTGAGAACACATGGTACAGTCGAGCCTCCTCTGTGAGAGATCAGTCCGCCATTAAAGATGACGCGAAGCTCGAGTGGTGGTTCGGTTCGGTTCGTGAATGGCGACGCGGTTTTGATCGGAGGATTTGTTGAGGGCGTTCTTGGATGCTGGGATATACAACTTTGATTTGGAGGATTTGTTGAGGGATTCGGCGGAGGTGTTGGGGAAGGGGAGTGTGGGGACTTCGTACAAGGCGGTGTTGGAGGAGGGGACGACTGTGGTGGTGAAGAGGTTGAAAGACGTGGTTGTCACCAAGAGAGAGTTTGAGGTTCAGATGGAAGGGTTGGGGAAGGTCAACCATGAGAACATTGTTCCTCTTCGAGCCTTTTATTACTCCAAAGATGAGAAGCTACTCGTCTATGATTTCATGCCCGCCGGAAGCCTCTCTGCTCTTCTTCACGGTATGCAAATTTTTTTTTTCTGGGTTTCGAACCTTCAAACCTTCACAGCCATGGAAATCCTAGAAATGAGAAATGTAAAGGTGAGCCGATTCAAGCAGTGGTCTTCATTGGAGGAGATGAGAAATGTGTGAAATGGGGAGATTTTTGGTGTTATTTATCTAAGGGTATTTTGGTAAATGTACATGTACAACCCCATTTAATCCCAACCTTAAAACTCCCAACCAAACAAGATACACAAATGGGACTAAACTATCTAAACCCATGTGTTAGTCCCATCACTAATTAATCCCATGTGTTAGGATTCACTAAAATGTGAACCAAACAGGCCATAAGTTCTTATATATAATTAACATATTCTGCCGCCGGCAAGTGAGCAAAGAACAGTAGAGTCAATGCTAGCTTGAGCTTGTACGCCTATAAGCATTTTGCGGGCTTGACGGACATTATTAATCTCCTTCTCAGCAACACTTTTTGCTTCCTTTGCATCATACACGCCAAAAAAAAAACAAATTTTTAGAATTAATGGGAAAGTTTTTATGCATGCCAACATAAAATTTAGACATACTTTTGCTACAAAGTTATTGAGGTCCCTTAGACATACATTAGTATTAATGTATGTGCACATCTCATGCAAAATTCAAGGGACCACAACAACCTTGTAGCTAAAGAATGTCACTCAAACATTTTTCTAAAGAAATTAAAATGATTGGGTGACTTTGTTTTAAACGCTCGGACGGTGTTTATTGATGTTTTTGTGCACATAAATCGACCTTAAAGCTAAAGAATGTCACCTAAACATTTTTCTAAAGAAATTAAAATGATTGGGTGACTTTGTTTTAAATGCCCGGTCGGTGTTTATTGATGTTTTATATGTGTGTATGTTGCTATCGGGCGAGTTTGTGTGACGGGTGTTTGCCTCGAAAGGCGAGTCAACGCGGGTGTCGGATAGGCGAACTACGGGTACATTGGGGAAACTAGTCTAATCCATCTCAGGGTGACTAGTTAATCAATTAAAATGGGTAATGTGACCATATGCCAAGTAAAATTCAATTAAAACAATAGGCTATGACGTACCTCGAATTGCATGCCGAGATGCGTGGCATCGAGTGCCAGGTAGTCGAGGGTTAGTGAGATCACAAAATTTATCAATTTGGTGAATAAAAACACTAACCATACATATTATAATGGGCATAAGCTAATGTAACTGAATCAAATAAATCAATCCCTATAGTTTGGTTATTTAAATTAGAAACCATGAGATTGTACTAGAGATATGTGTTGACACATCTAGGAACCATGTGAGTAGCAAATTAGTGTCACTTTGATTGGGTTAGTGGGAGTTAGTGGGATACATGTCAAGGTTTGGATTATTAGATGAGCTTCGAGATACGTAAATACATGGAGATCAATGGCTATGAATCAATATTACCTTAGTATATAAGATCAACACATGCAAGGAAACCATTTTTATTTTCAACTTATAAATCAAGAGAACTTATTTACATCTTTATATACTTTTTGGGCTATATATTGGGGTGAGAGCCTAAACTCCAAGATAGATGCATGTATTATATTGTTTAACTTACATGTGATCGTCTTTTTACCTGGTTTCTATAGTATGTGTCTTTATAATGTTTCCTCCTGTTTTATTAAGTCTTACGCTGTTAATATTAAGATAATAAAAAGTTTTAATTAACTCTGAAAAACACAATTAACAAGAAATGAGAAACACTTATCCTGAACATGAATAACGAGGTGAATGAGAGAAAATGCTGACTAATACATTGTTAAGTCGTACGTGGCTGGGATTAAGGCTTAATGACATGATTAGGTCAGGCAGTGCCTTGTTTCGAGAAACGAGTTGTCATAGTCTTCCTAATCTTAAGCGTCCCTCTGTGAATTCTATAATTTCATCACTTTATGAGCCTAACACTTATAGAAAAGCTCGAACAAATCCTTTGTGGCAAAAAGCTATGGATGATGAATTACAAGCTTTGGAGATAACAAAAACTTGGGACTTAGTTCCACTTCCTCTTGGCAAAACTTCGATTAGCTGCTAGTGGTTGTATAAAATCAAAACTATTGCTAGTGGCACAGTTGAGCGATATAAAGCATAACTAGTTGCCAAAGGATTTACTCAGGAGCACGGAATTGACTATGAAAAGAAATTTGCAACTATGGCTCAATTGACTTTTGTTTTCAGTCTTGTGGTTATCGCAGTTATAAAGAAATGGCATTTATTTCAAATGGATGATGAAAATGTATTTCTTAACAGTCACCTCTCTGAAGGAGTTTATATGCAACCCCCTCCTAGATATGATCATCCTCCAAATAGTGTTTGTAAACTGAAGAAAGCACTGTATGGTTTGAAATAGGCCCTCATGCCTGGTTTGCAAATTATTCATTAGTTTGGCTTCATCTCTAGCCCGCATGATAATGCATTGTTTGATCGCAAGATTGATTATGGATATGTACTATTGTTACTCTATGTCGATGATATGATCATTAGTAGTGATGATTGTGTTGGTATTTTAGATCTCAAATAATATCTCAGTCGGCAATTTGAGATGAAAGATCTTGGAAAACTTTCTTACTTTCTTGGTCTAGAAGTTTCAAACTCCACTTCTGGATATTATATATCTCAATTCAAGTATACCTTTGATTTATTATCTCGAGTCGATATCTCAGATAGCAAGGTTGCTTCTACTACAATGGAATATAATGTTTGACTCACACCTATTGATGGCATACTCTTGGGTGATCCTACTTTATACCATTAGTTGGTAGGCAACGTAGTCCATCTTACTTTCACTCGACCTGACATAGCTCATTTTGTTTATATTAAGTCAGTTCCTGGTTGTTCCTTGCATTACTCATTATAAAGTTGTCGTTCATATTCTCAATTATAACAAGGGAACTTTACTTCACGGAATGCATTTTTCCAGTTCATCCTCCATGAAAATTCGTGCGTTTTCTGATACAAATTGGTTTGGTGATACGACTGGTAGACGTTCCTCAAATGGTTTATATTTTTCTAGATCATTCACTAATTTCATGGAGGAGTAAGAAATAAAAAGTTATTGCTCGGTCTAGTACTAAGGCTGAGTATCGTGCTGTCACGGCCTAAATTCCAAATCCGAGTTTAATTCCTTAATCAGAATCAGTGGCCCGTGATGTGGGACTCGTATCGAGATAGGTGTCGTGACCGAGGCAAGGTGGTCGAGGTATATGAAGATTTGTTGTGATGTATGCCTAGTGTATTATGTATGTGTAGACTACTAAGTCACTCCTGCTTGTGTTTAAGTGTCGAGACATGTGTGGGGACGCGCCTGGAGATTATGCTGGCGTGGGACCGGGGTAGAGAGGGATGTGGTAAGTTTATTTAGGCTTAGTGTAGCTGAAATAATAGTATTAATGTGGCTATATATGATTTTATATTAAATGTACATAAGTTAGAAAGTAAAAACAATAGCCATGTGATAATTCTCGAGATGTGTGTTGACACATCTAGAAAGTAATTAAGTTACAAGTTGTGTTAGCTAGATGGAGATAGTGGAGAGTTAGTGGAAGTTGTGTCAAATTGTAGGCCATTAGATTAATCTCGAGATACGTGTGTATATTAGCATCAATAGTTATAAATCAATCTTATCTACATATATAAGATTAAAATGATCAACTCATGCAACCAAACCATTTCATTTTCAAAGCTTCGGAGTTAAGAAACCTTGCTAGAAAAGAAGATCAGCAAGGTTTGTGAAGGAATCTTACGGGTTTGGTGTAGGAGGTGTTGATCAAGCTAGGTGTTCATCAACTTGGTAATTCTCTTACATTAGTTATTTAGTTTAATTGGATGAATTTGTGATAAAATTAATGTATGGCTGTTGTAAATGATTTTGGTGGGTATCTTGGGTCTTTGGAGGTGTAGTAAAGAGATCCCAATGTGTTGGAGTGGCATATGTGAGGAGAGAACTCAAAATTTTTTAAGCATAGAATTATGGGTTTTCCAGCACATAGCGCGCTAGAAGTGATCAGCTAGTGCTCTAACTTCGTATAGCGCACTAAAGAAACTTGGTAGTGCGTTAATGAGGTCATTAGCATGCTAGGTAGGCTACCTAACACGCAAGGTGCTATGGCAGCCCAAAAATCTGAATTTCCTAAATTAAACACAAACATTCTAAATAAGTCCAATACCCTAACTAAAGGTCGAAACACACTTAAAAACCTGTTAAATAATATCAGGAACCTAGGGAAGAGTATCGAGGGTTCGGATACGAGTTTTGAGGTGTCGAGAGGCCAGAATAGCCAGGAAATTTGTATGGATTGTAAGTAAATTGATTGAGATATTTATTTACATTTTATTCCTATTTTGTCATTCAATTCCAGTTATTTGGACTGATTTGCCTATTGTAATCTAAATACCATGACTTGTTTCTCCTCTCATTTCATGAGTTTGCTATCATGGTATTATTTGTTGGTTGAATAGTTTCATTGGCTCTAAATCATGTGCTATATCATTTTTTATTGTTGAAATGCTGAGTCAAATGAAATAGCATGTTGTTAGGTAGATATTTGATGATATTGTACATCTAAACTCCTTTGTGCATTAGATATGCAATTACTTTGTTTGATTCCTAAATCGTGTCATTTCTTGCGTAATGAAAGTAGTTCTTGTATCTAGGACCATGATATGATAGAGATGGCGTGGTACACGGGGTCACTAGACTTTCAGGGTGATCGAGATCTCACCACTACCTTGCGCAACACATGGGGTATGGGACCCAGAGTTGTTGGCAATCACATATATCACAGGTGACTGGCACTTGTGAAAGATTATAGAGGCATAGAGCTCAGCTCTGACCTTCAACAGAGATGTAGAGCACAACTCCATCTTTATATAGTGAAAAAAGGCATTGTGATAGGACTCATGGCCAACCGGTCCTAGATCATTACTACTTAGCCTAGTGTCAGTTTCATATTTTTTTAACTGTAGTATCTTTTAACATGATTTCTTTTCAGCATAATTGTTATTATTATGACTTCGAAACTTCTTATATATTTGGAAATGTGAACAAATGTCTCTTAGTGTTACTTTCTATTTTCCCGTACTCACCGTCCTTTTTATGACGGTGGGTGAGTAGCAGACCAGGCAAAGAAAAGATCGGCAACAACCTCTGAGCCAGTGGAGTGCTGCTACATCGATTTTGTAGGTATTTGGTTTTGTCGTATGACTTTTATACGTCTTTTATATACTTTTAGGGTTATATATATTATGGGATGATAAATAGTACCTTGACCAGATACATGATGATATATTTATCACCGTATCATTATTTATATATATATATATATATATATATGTATATGTATGCATGTGATCTTTTATTTCCTAGTTTTCTACACTTATTAGGTATTACATTAAAAGCTTCTGCTAAATTGTTATGACTTTTGCTGAATAATCTTTAAGTTTTTAAACTTTTAAATAACTCTGATTTATTAATTAACATAAGATAAGAAAATGCTTATTCAAAAAAAATTGACTTGTAAGTAGAATGGTTTGGAAAAAAGGCTGACTAATTCGTTGTTAAGTCCTACATGGAGATATTAGGGCTTAGTGACGGGAGTAGGTCGAGCGGTGCCCTAATTTGAGAAGGGGTCGTCACACGTGCACTTGCAGACATTACGTCTGAACTTTTGTGGCTTCAATGATTGCTACAAAACATGGGTGTAGTCCACTCCTCTCCAATCATTATTTATTGTGGTAACCATAGTGTCATTCATATTGCTCATAATGATGTCTTTCATGAGCAAACCTGTAATGGCCCAGAATTTGCTAATAGTAAATTAGTCCTGAATCAGGGTTATTTACCATTGACGTGGCCTAAGAGCAGGTACACCATCCAAATACTCAGTGTGAGGACTGAGTAGTATAGTATTTTTGAGTGATGAATGCCTAGTGTGATGTATATATGTAGACTAATTAGTCACTCGTACTTGTATATAATTGTCGAGACATGAGCGGGGACACGCGTCGAGATGCATGTCGGCGTGGGACCGGGGTAGAGAATGATGTGGTGAGATGAAATTTAAGTTAATGTGGCTTAAATGATTAGATTAAAGTGGGTTATAGTTTGATTTATCTTAATGTAACCTAAGTTAGCAAGTTAAAACAATAGCTATGTGATGATTCTCGAGATGCGTGTTGACACATGTAGAAAGCAATTGAGTAACAAATGGTGTTAACTAGATGGAGATAGTGAAGAGTTAGTGGAGATTGTGGCAAGAAATAGGCCCTTAGATAAGTCTCGATATGTGTATATATATATATATATATATATATATGAAAATTAATGGCTATAACTCAATCTTATCTTAATATATAAGATTGGATGAATTAGCATATGCAAACCAAACCATTTCATTTTGTAGACTTAAAAAAGAAGAAAACTTGCTGGAAAATGAGAAGAAGATCAATAAGATTGGAAGGAGAGAAATCAGTGAATTTAGGAGGTCTTGATCAAGCTTTGTGTGGTTTACATCAACTAGGTAATTTCACTTACACTACTAATTTAGTTTAATTTGATCCATTTATGAAATAATTAATGTGTGGCTATTCTTATATGTTATGAGGGTTTCTTGAATCTCCGGTAAGTTAGACAAGAGATCCCAAGGTATTGGTGTGGTCTACATGTGGAGAGAATTAAGAATTCTAAGTGTAGAATTCTAGGTTTTCCTGCACATAGCGCGCTAGACGTCCTAGCTAGCACGCTATCTACATGTAGCACGCTAGTAAGGTTGAATAGCGCGCTAATCATGTTACTCAACGCGTTAGGTGCTCTGATAGCACAAAATCTACAATTTCCTAAGTAAAAATAAAATACTTTAAATAGGTCCAATAATTTAATTTAGTCTAAACACATTCCAAAACATGCTAAATGGCATCAGGAACCTAGGGAATAGTCTCGAAGGTTCGGGTACGAGTTTTGAGGTGATCGGAGTAGCTAGGAAATTGGCGTGGTTTGTAAGTAAACTAATTGAGATATTTATTTACATTTCATTCCTATCTTGTTATTCAATTCTAGTCATTTGGACTGATTTGCCTATTGTACTTTAGATACCATGAATTATTCTTTCTCTCATTTTATGAGTTTGCTATCATGGTACAGATTATTAGTTATATAGTTTCATTGACTCCATATCATATGCTATGTCATTCTTGATTGTTGATACATTTAGTCAAATGAAATAGCATGCTATTAGGTAGTGGTTTATGGTATTGTAAATTTCATTTCCTGTGCATTAGATATGCAATCCTATTGTTGGATTCCAAAATTATGTCATTCTTTGAAATATGAAGGTAGTTCTTGTAGCTAAGACCATGATATGATAGAGATGTTGCGGCACATGAGGGTCACTAAACTACCGGGGTGTTCGGGGTCTCTCTAAAATCTTGCGTAGTAAACGGGGTATGGGACCTAGGGTTGTTGGCAAGTACATATATTGCAGGTGAATGGCACTTGGGATTGATTATAAAGGCGTAGAGCTTAGGTCCGACCTTCAATAGAGATGTAGAGTTTGGCTTCATCCTTATATAGTGGAAAAAGGCATTTATGATAGGACTCACGACCGACCGGCTCTAGATCATTACTACTTAGCCGAATGTCAGTTTCATATTATTTAACTAGAGTATCTTATAGCATGATTTCTTTTTCAACTTTAATTGCTATTAGTATGCTTTCAGATACTTGTTGTATATTTGGAAATGTGAACAAATTTCTCTCAGTGTTACTTTCTACTTTCCTGTACTCACCGTCTTTTTTATGACGGTGGGTGCAGATACTTCTAGTAGTAGGCTAGGGAAAGAGAAGATCAAGGATTAGTTTTGAGCCGTCAGATGAGAGTTTCTGCTACTTTTGTAGGTGATCATTTTGTGTATATATTACTTATGTGTTTTTTTATAACTTTTGGTTGTATATTGGGTTGAAAGACTAGACTTTGCTACTATTTCATATATTACTTTGGTCGGTTTTATATGATCGTTTGTTTACCTGGTTTCCACAGTATGTGTTTTTATAAATGCTTCCACTAATTTTATTAAGTCTTCCGCTGATAATTAAAGTAATAATAACGATCTCTTAATTAACTCTGATAATATTGTAATGAATATTAACTAAGTTGTGCATGTGTGACAAGGTGAATAAGGTGAAAAGGCTGACTAATATGTTGTTGAGTCCTACATGGTGTAGATTAGGGCTTAATGGAGGATTAGGCCGAGCGGTACCTGGTTTGGGGAGCCGGGCTAACACAGAACAAAGCGTATAGAGAACAACTGCTATTTTACTCGCCAACATCTTCAAGATTGAATTGCCTCTCTTATATCTGTTTCTTCTCGTGACCAGTTTGCTGACATTTTCACCAAAGCACTGCCACCGGCCCGCTTTCATGAATTGGCTTGCAAAATCAAGTTGGATTCCTAGTCACCACTTTGAGTTTGTGGAGGGATGTTAAGCGACCAACATCCTATTACTATAATTGACGATTCACGAGGTTCGTTACTATATTTTTCCCACTGCTTATGTAAATCAGTTGTTTCCTTGCATCATACAAATTTCCTAATATATTTGCCTTATACTACTTTATATATAAAGTACCACACTCTACATTCAAGTTATTCAATAAAGTTGTTATATTGAAGTTCTTGAATTAAACCAGAATACGCTCTAATTTTAAGGATTAATGACTCAATTCGATGTGTAAAACTCGATCGAGACTTTGGGTGAGAGACGAGGCAAATAGTATTTTTACGTGGTGAATGTATATTTGTTGTACTACTAATACATGTGTTGTGTGATTAAATGTGAAGTTTTCGGTGCAGGGTTTTGGTGCGAGCTTCAATGAGCGACAAGTCACCTCGAGGAACGCGTAAGCGCAGATAATCGGATAGTCGATGATCAGGAGAAGTTAAATAGCTTAGTTGAATTAAATGAAATTTATAATCAGTCCCAAAGCTATTAAATAATGATATATAGCCTTTGATATACCTAGTGATGATGAGATATGGAGGAATCATACGTATGAATTGTGATAGGTAAGTGGGTTATGTTTTTGCCAGAACTCAACTTTAATTAGATATGCCTAGTGATGTGCACTAAAAGATGATGTGTGGATGTGATCTAACCTAAATCTTGTTTCATTGCACAAAACAAGATCATTCTTTGTAAGTCAGAACCATTAACTAGATAAAACTAGCAGTTGTTAAGTACATTATAGTGTTGTATGGTTTCCATCTCAGTGTTAGTGTGAGTGAGCCAACTTAACATTCTAGAATAGAAACGTGTATCAATCATGTAATTCCATTCTATCTATAAAAGAACTCTCACTCCCTAACAAAAGTTAGTTAGAGAGTTGAGATGATGCATTCTTGATTTCTCTCTCACAATATGGTATCGAGCTTAAGAGAAACTCATCATCACCATTGAAGGTGATCGATTGAAGTTACATTGCTTATTATTCATCATTTGGAGAAGGAGATCATTGAAGATATATCATGGAAGCTCATGGAGAATTATCTATGGAGGCTTAAAGAAGCTTTTCAAATTGGATTCTTGAATATCCCTCTTCTAATCAAGTTAGATATGACAATCCAGTGTTCAACAATCAGTTGATCACTCAGTTTGGTAATTCCTTATATCATCTTGTTTTAGTTAAGCTTGATGAAACATATTTCTTACTTTGGAAATCAATTGTTGCCTGCACTTGAGGGCTGCAGACTTGATAATATCTTGTTTAGGAAAGTTCATGTACCTAATGAGTTTGATAAGAATGGAGAACCAAATCTTGATTATCAAGATTGGTATTCTCGTGATTGCATGTTATATACTTGGTTAATGTGTACAATTGAACCACCAATTGCTCGATCTGTGTCTGGGAAAACTATTGATGGAGAACCTAAATCTGCTTGTGAACTGTGAAAATCAATTGAGGATTTAAGTGGAGCAAGGAACATAGCACATATTCAATACAACAGGAACAGCCAGTAGGACTACAAGAAAAGGTTCAATGAAGATGATTGAATTCTTGAGGAAAATGAAAGATTATGCCGATAATTTGATTACAGCTAGAGATATGATTACTGATGGTGAATTGATATCATGTACTTTGTCTAGCTTGGATGGTGAATATCTTCCCATCACCTTTATGTTAGAACACAAGATAGATCTTACTTATACAGAGATGCAGTCCACATTGTTGAGTTTTGAAGTTAAATTGGAACATCTTCAACTCATTTATAGTATTAATTCAATGAGCATTCAAGGAGTGACTCAAGCAAATGCTTCTGAAGTAAAGCAAGGAAATGGAAATTGGAATTATAATTCTTAGAAACAATTTGATGGTAGACAAGGCAATGGAAATACAAATAGAGGATGTGGCAGATCACAAAGAATATGTGGTTTCAAGTATTCATACAATGCTAGTCCAACTTGCTAAATCTATAACAAAATTGGTCATTCAGATGCACATTGCTATTATAAGTCAAACATGAATTACATGGGAGCATCTCCATTTAATGAAAATAATCAAAATATTCAGAACACTTAAGGATCAAACTTCATAAATTCCAACCAAAGAGGTGGTTTTGGTGGACGTGCACCAAGTGCTCATTTCATTAGCAATGAAAGTTAGTTTGGCAATAGATCTACACAGTTCATATCTGATGGTTCTTGGTATGCTTATATGGTGCTACATCACATGTTACACCAGATTCTTCATAGATGAGTGGTTGTGCTCCTTACCAAGGTAATGATGCTCTAATAGTTGGAAACGGAAATGCTTTACCTATCAAATACGTTGGTATGCAAATATTAAGTCTACAAATAATAGACTTTAGTTTCACAATACATTGTGTGTTCTAAGCATAAAGAAAAATCTTATGAATATATCTCAACTAGCTAGAGACAATAATGTTGTGGTTGAGTTTACTAACAAACATTGTTTGGTAAAGGATTCTTCAACTAATGAAATACTGTTATCTGGAGTACTACATGAAGGACTCTATAGGTTCTCTGAATCTTCTTCATTGTTACGAGTTTCACTGTCAATAAGACAACATAGTAAAGTTTTGTGGTGTCAACAAAGCCATCATCCTTTATCTGGCATTTGAGGTTATGACATCCAGCTACACAAACCTTCCAACAGATTATGAGATTTAATCTGCATATGCCCTATAATCTAGTTGAATTTTATTATGTATGTCCATTAGGTAAACATCATGCCCTTCCATTTGGAACATCCGATTTTTGTGGCAAGTCTGTATTAGAATTGATACATACTGATCTATGGGGGCCTTCACATGTATCTTCTAATGGTGGATTCAATTACTATATTACATTTGTAGATGATTGTACAATATTTACTTGGATTCATCCTATGAAATACAAATTTGAAGCTTTGAATATATTCAAGTCGTTCAAATTACAAGTTGAGAATCAATTCTCTACTAAAATAAAGAAGGTACAATCTGACTGGGGAGGTGAATATCGAGTTTTCAAATCATTTTTGGAGGAAAATGGTATTTTATTTCAACATCCTTGTCCTTATATACATGAATAGAATGGAAGAGTAGAAAGGAAACACATACACATTATAGAAACCAGTCTAACTCTTCTTGCTCAAGCACAGTTACCAGTTTCATATTGGTGGGATGCTTGTCAGGCAACAATATTTCTGATAAACGGATTACCTACAAGTGTATTGCAGGGTATTTCACCATATGAAAAGCTATATAGGGTTTGTCCTGATTACATGATGCTAAAAGTATTTGGCTGTGCTTGTTTCCTATACACAAGACCATTTAATTTTCATAAATATCAGTATAGGTATGAAAAATGCCTATTTTTAGGCTACAGTTTAGTACACAAGGGTTGTAAATGCTTGAATTCAGCTGGGAGGTTGTGCATTTTGAGACATGTATTGTTTAATGAGAAAGAGTATCCTTATACATCTCTTTTCTCTTCTAAATAATCTGTTTCTACACCTACTACATATGTTGGTCCTATGGTTCCTTTACATGTTCTTATACCATCTTCTTGTGCATTTACTACTGACAGTCCTTCTCCACCAGCTACTTTTACATCTAATTTCAATTCAAATTTGTAGTTACCTCACCTCTTTCACCTACTCCTACAACTGAGGTCTCACCAACTCTTCTTGAGCCACTGTTTGATATACCTGTTGATGTTACTCAACCTCCTCCTCCACACAATATACATCTAATGGTCACGAGGGTGAAAAATGGTATTTTCAAACGAAAAGTTTTTCATGTGTGTACAACTACTGAAGATATTCCTAAATTTGCAAGTCAGTCCTTATCTATTCCACATTAGAAAGATGTTATGCAAAAGGAATATCAGGCACTATTTAAGAATGATACTTGGTCCTTGGTTTTTGCTTCTCCAAATCAGAATATTGTGGGTTACAAATGAATTTTCACAATCAAGAGAAATTTTGATGGGACTATTAACAGATACAAAGCAAGACTAGTTGCCAAAGGATTTAAGCAGGTACCTGGAGTAGATTTTGATGGAACCTGCAGTCCACTAATGGTTAAAGCTTTGACAATCAGAGTAATCTTCTCTATTGTTGTTACATATGGTTGGCCAATTAGACAAGTTGACATTAATAATGCTTTTCTAAATAGTCATTTGAAATAGGAGGTTTACATTAATAAGCCATAGGGGTTTATTGAAGATAACACTTCTGGGATGGTTTGTCGTCTTCATAAGGCATTATATGGATTACGACAAGCTCCAAAAGCTTGGTTTAATGAATTGAGACATAAGTTGGTTGAATGGGGATTTCATAATGCGCTTTCGGATATACATCATTGTTTACCATTCACATAAATGGCTCTCTATTTTACGTGTTGGTCTATGTAAATGATATTATCATTACAGGAAATAATTCCCAGTTAATTCAGTCATTTATCAGTCAGTTACACAATGTGTTTGCCTTGAAAGACATTGGTGATCTTAACATGTTTCTTGGCTTTGAAGTTCATAGAGATTCATCAGTTTATTTCTCACTCAAATTTAGCTATATTGACTCTTTACTTCTGAAAGCTGGCATGTCTTCTGTAAAACCTATTGATACCCCTGATGCACTAGGGAAAGGTGTTCCCTCTGATCATGATCCTCATTTCCATGATCAAACTCTGTATCGCTGCATTTTGGGTGGCCTACAATATGTAGGTAACACTCATCCAGATATATCATATATTGTGAATAGGCTGAGTCAATTTCAACAAGCTCCAGCTACATCCCATTTGCAAGCTCTTAAGCGTATCCTCATATATCTCAAAGGCACCATTCACTGTGGTCTTGTTTTCAAATTAGGTTCTCAGTTACTTCTCACATGATATTCTTATGTTGATTGGGCATCCTCTATTGAGGATTGTAAGTGTGTAGCAAGTTATGCAGTTTATTTAGGTGGAAACTTGGTGTCTTGGCTATCGAAGTAGCAGGCTGTTGTAGCGAGATCCAGTATTGAGTCCGAATACAGGGCACTTACTCGGGTAGCTTCTGAGATCACTTGGTTGAGGTCTTTACTCTCTGAATTACGTTTCCCTCTTCAACATCAACCTGTGGTATGGTGCGACAACATGAGTGCAATAGCATTAGCAATGAATCCAGTGTTTCATGCCAGAACCAAACATATTGACATAAATGTCCATTACATACGAGATCAGGTCCTTAAGAAGTTATTATCTGTTCATTATGTGCCTTCTCATGACCAAATCGCAGATTGTTTTACAAAGGCCTTGTCCTTCTCCAGATTCTGCTATCTAAGGGACAAACTCAGTGTCGCCATACTCCCCTTCGTTTGAGGAGGGATTAAGTCGAAACCATTAATTAGATGAAATTAGCACTTGCTAAGTACATTACTGTGTTGTATGGTTTCCATCTCAGTGTTAGTGTAAGTGAGCTAACTGAACATTCTAGAATAGACACGTATACCAATCATGTAATTTCATTCTATCTATAAAAGAACTCTCACTCCTTAACGAAGTTAGTTAGAGAGTTGAGATTATGCATTCTTGATTTCTCTCTCAAATATTCCTAAACAAGAAAAATAGGAAAACTTGGAGAGTACTTGAGTTTTTTTATCAAAACGAAAGGGTGTTAGGGCTGATCTAAAGTGGATTTCAACATAGGTGTGTTCAAGTCAAAGGAATTAAAGCCCTAAGAAAAAAACTCACCAACGTTCTAGTAGCGGTTCAATTCTAAATAATTCAAACCAATTGTGTTGTTGATCTTAGTAAGAATGAGCTTTCAAACTCATCTTTCACTAACAAATTAAAATGTTAAACCCGATTTTGCAAAAATTATTGAGTGTCAACTCGTTATTAGAATTTTTCATGAAAATGCATTGACTTTGCACTTAATTTATCCAGATATTTCCTAACAAACCAAAACAGAAACTTCCAAATTTATATCCTTCTCAAATCTTACAATGCAAGCAACGTACACCACATGTCTTGCTATTGGATCTTCATCAATCACCATGACACGCTTCTCGAGGCCGATCTCATGGGCATTTTATGCATGCACATCAATCTCCATACACCTTGCCATATCGTGCCAACTCCTCTACCAATTAACGCACTCACGTTTAAAGTATATGCCACCACTATTATGTATCCGCCACGTCATAACCTGTGTTCTTCACATGTGGGCCCCACCAAGGTTGCCTCGGGATGCGTGCAAGCGTGGTTTTTGGCGTAGAACGGATCCGAGCATATGAATACTCGATTTTGCATAGTTTTTTTTGTCCCGAATTCAACCGCACACTCCATTAAACCTGAAAATAATAAATAAAGACAATTAGACTAATATTTTGGAGACTTAATCATATAAAATATATAAATACCCTAAATAATACTACTATTAATGACTTTTGATTAACTTGTTGAAAGAGTAATTCTTGGCTGAAGATCAAGTCATTCATCATGTCTTGTATAGCCCTCTCTTTATGCCAAGTCCACATATTCCTCAACATAAAGAGAGGTCTATACAATTTGCTTCATGTCGAACTAAACTCATTAGATCTAAGCCGGAGGTGGATCCAAAGAAGTTGATTGGCGAGTAAAACATAGTGAGCTTTATCTAATTTCATTTATGTTTTCTTAATTGATTGTGTTCTATTTCCTTAAGTATTAGTTGATTTCATGGCTTAAGCTTACATTCGATGTTGTAAGGACCTTTCCATGATTCTAGGTGGAAGACCTAGCCAATGAGTTGACTTCATACGAAATATTGTATAAAACCTTATGACTAGTGGGATTTAATTTGCACCCTTTTTGGGACTAGTCAAGTACCTTAGGGATCTAGCAGGATAAATCAAATACACTCGTGATCCGGTTGTCTAGCTAGGTGTAATGTCTTCAGAAGCTCAAGGCGGTCACCGTATTAAACCCTGTGGCGCGTCTATGGTGTTACACTGAGCAGAGGAATAGTCAAAAGTTGCATTGTACCCTAGCTATATCAACATTTGGAAGGCGAGGAATCCGAATGCGTGTTTGGCTCTATAGCTATTCTAAGACACTATAATTGGGTTGATTTTTGGCACCCTCGACATGTGATCAAATATTCAAAATATATGATTTGGTACCAACACCATATATAGCTCTATTATTAGTTTGGCATGTCCATCTTTGTACAAGGTTTGAGAATTAGACCATATATATATATATTCCTAGCTAGCCACGATTGATCCACCATGCATTTTATATACATATAAAATAATTGCATTTGTATGCATATAATGAACCTCTAGAAATAATAATGTACGTAGCGTTCGGTCTCAATCTTTTTTTCTTGCCACGTCTATTTCACATTCGAAGATCAAATAATAAATTCATACATCTATGTTTATTCTTCTGCATAATTGAGAAAAAAAAAATATAGACGTGAACTCCACTACACATGCATGAATGCAACATTATTTGATTAGTTTTGTCCATAAATAGATGGTTGATCGGCCTACTTCCCCACATCGATCTCATCTCTCACTTTCCAAAACATTTTAAGCTGTGTAATAAGAAACTCTATCTCCTCGAATGGCTTCTTCTTCTTCTCCTCAAAAGGTTCTTCTGATTTTGAGTGCTCTGTTACTTGCCTTTCTTGTACTTTCTGCCAATGCACATGCCCTGCCAGACAATGCCATTCCCATTTTGAAGGAAGAGGAAACAAGTAAGTCCAATTAAGTTTTGGAAAGTGACTCGCTTTAGACACCGAGAATTAAATGGACCTTGTTGTTGTGCATTAAATACACATCGATTTATGTGCACAAAAACATCAATAAACACCGTTCGAGCGTTTAAAACAAAGTCACCCAATCATTTTAATTTCTTTAGAAAAATATTTGTGTGACATTCTTTAGCTACAAAGTTGTTGTGGTCCCTTAAATTTTGCATGAGATGTGCACATACATTAATACTAATGTATGTCTAAGGGACCTCAATAATTTTGTAGCAAAAGTATGTCGCTCTAGGACCATCCTTAAACTTTTATGTTGGAAAGCATAAAAATTTCCCCATTTTAGTTAATTCTACAAATTTGCTATTTTTTTGTGGCTTGCATGATGCAGAGGAAGCAAAAAGTGTTGCTGAGAAGGAGATTAATAATGTCGGTCAAGCCCGCAAAATGCTTATAGGTGTACAAGCTCAAGCTAGCATTAGCTCTACTGTTCTTTGCTCACTTGCGGGCGGCGGTATATGTTAATTATATATAAGAACGTACAAGTGAATGTTTATTCAACATTCGACTGATCGATCGTTATGAACGCCATGATTATTTGTGCCTTCTAGTTCATCTGTTTGGCTTTGTTAAGTGAATAAATATGAGCATATATATTTGTGCATGTGTTGTATATGCTCATTCACTTGTGTCTCAATAAGAGCTAGCAGTTCATCAAGAGTGATGAAATTAATTAAGACTAGCTAGCTAGTTCCCATATTTTGTTGTACTAGTCTTCCCTTCCCTTCACTTTATTATATATATATATGTTGTCTCGTCTTTTGCATGATTGATGATTAATTTACAACATTATATTTATATACAATTGAATGAGAGCTTTAATTCCTTGTTAGCTATATATATATATATATTTATGAATGTAAAATATATATGCATACATATTGTCAAATTAAATATAACCACATCTGCTATGATTATTTGAATCCTCTAGATGGGGTTGAGGATAAGTTTGAATGGTAAAATTTGGTTATCATGAACTACTAATTATAAGCAATTGCTACCTGACATTGTTTAACAATTAATACATGATGAAGAGTTTTTACTTAGCTGAGCAAATTAAACTTCTCATCTCTCATGGCATGACAGAATTAAAATCTTGAAACTTCTATATACATATTCACATCTAAACAATCATGCTCTCAAATAATGAAACTAGGTTTAAGACCAAATGAGAATAGAAATAATTTCACTACTCATTCCCAACAATATCTTTTTCAGAAGCTTCTACAAGTGCTTTCCGGATTGTATAAAATCTTTACATGGATTAGGTATGAATTAATCACGACTATATAATCCGTCAGAAACACTATGTCAGCATATATAGTTTCCAATATGCATTCATCAAAACTGCAGCGTACATCACTGGTATCAAAACTGATAACAGAAGTATATTTTATCTACATGGGCAAAAGGAAAAAAGCCCTTCAATATTAATTAATAGCAATATAAATTTCACTACAAGTAAAAGCCTTGAACGAAAGGAAATCCTGTCATTAAACGTCAATTTAATTTCCATCACTAAAACCCTTAGCAACCAAAGTCTTCTTATCGTCACTCCCCTGCTATTGCCACTCTAGCTAAAGGGTCACAAACCCTTTAATCTCAACATCTTTTTTTTTTTTTGAAATCCAAACATTCTCATTTAATTCCTTGATTTTGTTGATTTTTTTTTCCAAATGACTTTGTTTAATTTAAATTAAGTAAATTCATATTGTAGACAAAGAAGATTTGTTAAATTAAAGCCCAATCAATTCTATGGTATAACATAGTTTCACTTCAAACTCTTCACTGAAACAAGAAGCCTTCAAGTATGAAAAAGTGCATCGAGAAAAGGGGGAGCTTCAAACCCTAAAATTATTTCTTTGATTATTTCTTGTGATTATACATCTTGAACCACCCGTTGATCTTCTCTTTTGATCAGCGGCGATTCTAATCACATCTTTTCATGATTAGTAAAGATTGGTTCCATTCTTGTTGTGGTACATCTCTCTCATCTTTTGTTCGTAGATCTATGTGGCTGTTGAATTGGTACTTTTCACTAAGATTTTTCATTCCGTTTGGTTCAGCTTTTTTCATTGTTTATTGCTGGTGTGTCACTCAATAAGCAGCTTTTGTATTGTTTGGTTCTATTTTATGTTTCTTGCGATTAGTTGACATGGCTCTGACGTTGCAACTAAACTATCAAAATCACTGTGATTTTGAAAAGCATCTCCCTATATGCTTTTACTTTTCATATAGCTTCGATAGTTTATTTAATGATGATCAAGTTGATACTATAATAGATGAAAACTCACACCAAGAAAGAAATGTAAACCATACACGCAATATTAGAATTGTAGAAGTTAAAGAGGCGTTGAAAAGAATGAAAATAGGGAAAGCATGTGGCCCAGATGAAATACCCATAGAGGTTTGGAAATGCTTAGGAGAAATTGGATTGACTTGGTTAACAAAACTTTTCAATAAAATTTTAAAATCAAAACGGATGCCAATGGATTGGAGAAGAAGCACGCTTGTGCCAATCTTCAAAAACAAAGGAGACATTCAAAGTTGCTCAAACTATCGGGGAATTAAACTTATGAGTCACACTATGAAATTTTGAGAGAGGATAATTGACAATAGGCTAAAGAGAAAAACAACAATATAAGATAACCAATTTGGTTTCATGTCTGGGAGGTCAACTATGGAGGCGATTTTCCTAATAAGACGTTTGTTAGAAAAATATAGAGAAGAAAAAAAATATTCATATGGTATTCGTAGATTTAGAAAAAGCATATAATAGGGTCCCTAGAGATGTTCTTTGGTGGGTTCTAGAAAGAAAAGGAGTGCATGCTAGATACATAGACACTATTAAGGATATGTATGATGAAGTAGTGACGAGTACTATAAAAACATTTGGAGGAGCTACAAAAGAATTTCCCATTACGATAGGACTACATCAAGGATCGGCTTTAAGCCCATATCTATTTACTTTAGTTATGGATGAACTAACTAGACATATTCAAGAGGATATACCATGGTGTATGCTATTTGCGAGATGATATTGTCTTAGTGGATGAAACTAAAGATAAAGTGAATAGGAAATTAGAACTCTGGAGGAATACATTAGAATCTAAAGGCTTTAAGTGGAGTAGGACAAAAACCGAATACATGCACTGTGAGTTTAGAAACACTAGACATCGAGATGACGGAGTGGTAAAATTAGGGGAAGTAGAAGTTCTGGATGGAAGAAATGACTAGTGCAATCATACAAAATGATGTAACACAGAGAATGATGTCACACATAGAATTCAAGTTTGGATGGAAGAAATGGCGGAGTGCAACAGGGGTGATTTGTCATCGAAATGTTCCTACTAAGTTAAAAGGAAAATTTTATAGACCGCAATTAGGCCACTATGCTCTATGGAAGTGAATGTTGGGCGGTAAAGCAACAACAATTACATAAAATTAATGAACGTAGCAGAAATGAAGATGCTTAGGTGGATGTGTGGTAAAACTCGTAAAGATAGAATAAGAAATATAAAAATTCAAAGACAAGTAGGAGTAGCACCAATTGATATAAAGATTAGGGAAAGGCGGTTGCGGTGGTTTGGTCACCTGCAAAAACGGCCTACAAATGCCCTAACTAGAAAACTTGACTCAATAAAAACTGTAGAAATTCAACGAGGTAGAGGCAGACCAAAGTTAACATGAGATGCATTAATTAAGAGGGATTTGAATGGTTTGAAAAGCTCGTCATCAATTGCACTTAATCGAGCACAATGGAAAAGTTTGATTCATGTAGCCGACCCCAGTTAATTTGGGACTGAGGCTATGTTGTTGTTGTATAAGCACTTACCAACATCATCAAGCACATGCTAAAAGAAAAAATCGTGTAAACCAAAAAGGAAAAAAGAGAAGACCGAACCAAACAAGGCCTTTGTTGGAAGTTATGATTGTCTTCACTTGTTGGAAATCTTGCGATTTCTTCTCTTATTGCAAGTTTTATTCGTCATTATGTGGTTCTAGTATGGTTCTAATAATGTTTACTTCTCTTGTTGAAAATTTTACTCGTCATTATGTGGTTCTAGTAGTGTTAGTATACAAATCATATGTTCCAAATGTTTGTAGAGAACGGTTCCGATTATCATATTGTTTCAATATAATAGTCGCATTCACAACCAAATTCACGAAATTGGATATTCTTTTGAACAAATATGATTAGCGAATCAATGTATTTCCATTAGAGCAACTGATTATATGTTTGGGCTAGTAGAGTCATAATTGATGATTAATGAGATTTCTATCTTCCAAAAAAAAAAAAACATAGTTGCACTTCGAATTTCAAAATGGAAGATTTTAAAGAACGTTTCATCCTGAATATTATCATTTGTGTTGGTAGTGTTACCTAACGTCATTGGCTTAAGCAGATAATATGATGTCAAAGCATTCATCAAAATAAAGACAGAGGGAGGATCTACATTCTACAAGCATCAATTCCCTTTAGTAATGATTCTTTCATCAATTCATAATCGCTCAAATCAAACAACATATCGGCGATATAGCATAGGGTAAGATCGTCGCAACAAAAGTTCCTTCGGCAACGGTCTATCAGCGAACTAGAGCTATAAATTGGATCACAACGTCTTCTTGGGATTGAAATTCTAAAAGTTTTCAAGTCCAACAACCATTATAGGCCATATATCATTGTGCGGTGCAAATTAACGCACATTGACAAAGAAAGGCAAAGCTCAAGATCCACATCTAATAACCAGAAATTGAAGATATTAGCTGAGAGTCATAATAAGACCCACCTAAGCTTCTGTTGTTTGGAAGAAAGTCTCCACTTCAGTTATGATGCTTCGAGCTTCAACGATCTCTGGAACTTCCTCCTGATTTCCCTCCTCTAACTCCGCCTGAAAATGGAAACCAGTAAATGGAAAATGAGAAAAATAAGAAAAAAATTCGCCATGTTAAGGTCGATTGGAAGCAGTTGACATAGCCCTTAACAGGCGATGTTAGGCACAGTCATACTGGGGGCAGCTTGGTTTCAACCTAAAGATCTAATGGGACTTAAGTCATTGACATGAAGGCCAAAAGCATTGGATTTGATGACTTCCAAGTAGTGTTTTATCCACAAATAACATGGACTGATGAAAATATTTTTGATGTCGTTAATGATATATTACCAGAGTTCCCTTTATATCAGCAAGTGAAGTTTCGAGACGTTTGCGGCAATCAGGAATCATATCATCCACCACTTACAAGTGAGTTACAAATTTACACAAGTCCTCAATCATAATCCCTCGCAGACTTTCTACACTACTCTCAACCCTTATAGTGATGTCCCATAAACTAAGATCCCCTTGGTAGGAATACCCAAGCTCCCCTTGGTGATACAAAAATGTTAGCCAAAGAAAATATGAAAGTTCCGAAAAGAAATATGTTGTAAAGTACATTTTGTGTTAAACCAACCAAGAAGAAGAAGAAGAACTTAGCATGAATAAATACTCTTTCATCCTTCCTAAAATTACATGATGTGAACTATCAGATTTGGGTGGTTATTTTCAGGCTGATCAAGTTTCAAATTATTTAGAAATTCTGCTTGAGATCTCCCAAAACAAAATTATAATTAGAGATTCTTATAGGGAGTTTGTTGAATTAAAAACTTTCTATTTTTTGTCGGTTGCAACTTCCCTTATTGTTGAAACTATCTTAGTTGTAACTTCTAGTTGTAATCCCTCATTGTTGCAACTGTCTCGGTTGTAATTGTCAGTTGCTGCAACACCATTGACTCTTATGTACAGCTTCACATTACTACAATTGCATGTGTTGTTGATTACTTTGCTACTTAGTTGTGCAAATATTGATAAGTAAATATGACACTAACGTACAATACGACTTAAGATTTGGGTTAGGTTTATCTTTTGCTTGAGAAGGAAACTTGAAAGAGACGTGTTTGATTTGCTTCATGTTAAACTAAACTCAATAGATCTAAGCTGGAGGTGGACCGAACGAAGTTAATTGGGTTTATAGCTATTCTAAGATACTATAATTAGGTTTCTTTTTGGCACGCTCGACATATGATCAAATATTCAAAATATATTATTGGTGTTGTGGAATATGGATGACCATGCATGTACACCAACATATTGTGTAGTCATGTAACTTGTATTTCTCACTTAATAGTACCTCCACTTGTCTATGTATTGTCATGTAACTTGTAATCATCTCCAATGTACACCAACTATTCCATGTATTGTCTATGTTGCTTGTGATGTGTTGTATGACTTGTGGTGTATGTATAACTTGTACACATTGTATAAGTACAATTATCATCATCACCAAATGACCTATATAAAGGGTGTCAACCTCATTGTAATTCACACACCAAGTTGAATGAAAACTTCTCATTCCAACTATCTCATTTCTTCTCTTCTCCTTTGTAGTAGTAGTTTGTAGTAGTAGAAGTTCTTAGTCTTCTATTTTCCTTCTCTAGTTCCTAGCAAGTTCCAACTCAATTTACAACACGTTATCGCACGAGTTTGCTCTAGCATTAAAGAGATCTTGAAGTTCAAGAAGGCTTGTTAAGGAGACAAAGCTAGGAAGGTATAACTTTTGTTATTTAAATAAGTTCAATTTATTTATATATTATCATGGTTGCTTCATTTTATTACATGCATCACTTCTATATGCATACTTTATTCATATACTATACATTATAACGTCACCGATTGCGAAAGTATGCTATGTAGTTGCGTCTTGTACGATCTTCTACATCAGAAATCAAAAGTCAATATGTGACATAACTAGTTTTCTCTTAAAACTACAAACGATTAGTTATTGTTCTATTCTTGATTTCATAATACAAATAATGCTATAAGTTTGAGTTGATAGTGGGTAAGCCTTGTCCCTGGTAAAGCTAAACATTGAAAGGGAGACGGTTATCCCTTTCGAGAGGCATGGTATTAAGTAGACTATGTCTCGCCACCCAACCTCGGAGGTTGTCCCACCAACTCATACGAATAATACATTTTGTTTATTAATGAATCAAGTTGTGAACATATGTTTAATCATATGTTATGTTTTTACATAAAAAGAGAAAAACTATTATATATTAAATTTATTTTAAAAATATTATTCAACCATAGTTGAACTTGTTGCCTTATTATATTACTGACAAGAATTATTTGTCATGACAATTAGATATTACAATTTGTGAATGAAGCATATATGCAAAACTATGTGTTATACACAATCATTCGCCAATTTCTCTTTAGAGATTTGAAAAGTGAATATTTCACTTTATATATCTTTTTACCTTATGGAGTTATATATATACCAAAAGGGTAATGCTCTAAAAGCTCAAAATGAGCGGCTGGGTCTCATGCTACAAAATTTAATCACTCAAATATTAATTATAATTCCACAATTTTAATTACCTCTATGTTGAGGCTATGTGGAAATATGACTGATGAGACAATAAAAATAAGGTCACGTGGCCCGCCTCGACTTATTGCTGCAACAAATATCAAGTGCGCATGTCAATCCAATAAATATTAAGGATTGATTTCTTGTCTCATGGTAGCTGAGTAAAATAATGAGATATTATAAATATAATATCGCTCCCGTCCAATTAGTTCAGCTTCAAATTAAGAAGCATATGTTGCATATAATGATCATGATCGCAATAATAAATTTATGGACGTGGAAAATGTTAAAATATCGTGTAAAGGTCGTATTGACAATTCTACCAAAAATTGGAATAAAAGTGGTGCACCACTACAAAGGGCAAATAATTATTGACAATGAGCGCTCATAATTGTGACATTTTTGGTCATATATGAAAGGCTATTTTGCCCAAATATTGTCATATATATACCCGAATATTTTTGTGACCTTTACCATGCCTTCAAAATGAAAGGCAAAATATTATGAATTTTATCATTGAAAATGGCTCGATAAAACAGGCACATCGAGATGTGTTTAAATCGTGAACTAAATATGGGCAATGAGTTTATGTCTTGTGTATCATGCTACATGCATGTACATGATAATTCAAAAGGAATATTTCTCGAATTCGAACTTAGCGGAGGCTAATGTTCAGTGCAATATCTCGATACAACAATTTTATTGTGAATGTCTTGTTTATAAGAAGTCTACTCGTAATAATAGAAAATTTATCTATATGAATATGATTTAATCTGAGTATAATATTCCCGCTTTAACTTCGTAATATATAAGGCACGTTAAAACGAATGTCGTCATAAATCAAATGACATTCATAATATGGAAAGATCTATTTGATTATCCATAATCATCGATAATGCGAAAATATCGTAAATTCGCACGGACATCCTTCATCGAACTCGATTTTTTTTTATCACCGGAGATTATATCAAGGCAAATCAATAGGAGACGTATATTGATTTAACTCTCCATTAATTATATTATAAGATGCCTTGGATCCCTAATAGGGAAATTATTTATAGCAAGTTTTGCTAATTGTCACTTTGATGAAGCAATTTTCCCACCATTAGGGGAGATATAAGCCAATTCAAAAGGAATGGCGTGAAATTGCTTGAAACACATCAAATTGCATTAAATTTGTTGTATTATGATCCATGTATAAATTAATATGAACTCAAAGTTCAAAGGATCATTCAAAGAGTAGCAACAAGTTATGAATCAATTACTTGATGCAAGTACTATACACAAAAGAGTGACAATCACATGTTTCAAAGATTAAATGGTTCATATAGAAAACGATGTCCATGTGCAACAAAATGCACAAGACGTCTCACCCATGTGAATATGAGGGGAGAATCAAAATGAGTTATTGGTTAGTGTATTACACTCTTTTTCCCTTTGCTATGGTTTTATCCAACTCGGGTTTTCTTTGCAAAGGTTTTTGATGAGGCAATTCTAACAATATTAAAACTCTTTATCTAGATTGATTAGTGTATTGCACTCTTTTCCTTTCGCTATGGTTTTATCCCACCGGGTTTTCCTAGCAAGGTTTTTAATGAGGCAATCCTAACATTATTATACTCCATATAAAAAGAAAAAAATTATGAAAGCAAATAATGTACTTTTTTTCCTATACTAGATTTTTTCCCACAGTGGTTTTTCTAGTAAAGGTTTTAATGAGGCATATATATTCTCTCAAAGTGTATCAATGTGTTGCACTCTTTTCCTTAGCTTTGGTTTTGTCCCATTGGGTTTTCCTAGCAAGGTTTTTAATGAGGCAATCAATAATATTATACCACAAATCAAGATTGACGAGAACATTGTACTCTTTTTCCTATACTAGATTTTTTTCCCACAGGTTTTTCTAGTACGTGTTTTAACGAGGCACAATCTCTAAGGAAGTGTTATCCAAGGGGGAGTGTTGTGGAATATGGATGACCATGCATGTACACCAACATATTGTGTAGTCATGTAACTTGTATTTCTCACTTAATAGTACCTCCACTTGTCTATGTATTGTCATGTAACTTGTAATCATCTCCAATGTACACCAACTATTCCATGTATTGTCTATGTTGCTTGTGATGTGTTGTATGACTTGTGGTGTATGTATAACTTGTACATATTGTATAAATACAATTATCATCATCACCAAATGGCCTATATAAATGGTGTCAACCTCATTGTAATTCACACACCAAGTTGAATGAAAACTTCTCATTTCAACTATCTCATTTCTTCTCTTCTCCTTTGTAATAGTAGTTTGTAGTAGTAGAAGTTCTTAGTCTTCTATTTTCCTTCTCTAGTTCTTAGCAAGTTCCAACTCAATTTACAACAATTGGGTACCAACACCATATAATAGTAGGTTGTCCCACCAACTCATACGAATAGTACATTTTGTTTATTAATGAATCAAGTGAACATATATTTAATCATATGTTATGTTTTTACATAAAAATGGGAAAACTATTTTATATTAAATTTATTTTCAAAATATTATTCAACCATAGTTGAATTTGTTGCCTTATTATATTACCGACAATAATTACTTGTTATGACAATTAGATACTACAATTTGTGAATAAAGCATATATGCAAAACTGTGTGTTATACACAATCATTTGCCAATTTCTCTTTAGAGATTTGAAAAGTGAATATTTCACTTTATATATCTTTTCACCTTATGGAGTAATATATATACATACCAAAAGGGTAATGCTCCAAAAGCTCAAAATGAGCGGCTGGGTCTCATGCTACAAAATTTAATCACAAATATTAATTATAATTCTACAATTTTAATTACCTCTATGTTGAGGCTATGTGGAAATATGACTGATGAGACAATAAAAATAAGGTCACGTGGCCCGCCTCGACTTATTACCGCAACAAATATCAAGTGCGCATGTCAATCCAATAAATAATAAGGATTGATTTCTTGTCTCATGGTAGCCGAGTAAAATAATGAGATATTATAAATATAATATCGCTCCTGTCCAATTAGTTCAGCTTCAAATTAAGAAGCATATGTTGCATATAATGATCATGATCGCAATAATAAATTTATGGACGTGGAAAATGTGAAAATATCAGGTAAAGGTCGTATTGACAATTCCACAAAAAATTGGAATAAAAGTGGTGCACTACTACAAAGGGCAAATAATTATTGACAATGAGCGCTCATAATTGTGACATTTTTGGTCATATATGAAAGGCTATTTTGCCCAAATATTGTCATATATATACCCGAATATTTTTGTGACCTTTACCATGCCTTCAAAATGAAAGGCAAAATATTATGAATTTTATCATTGAAAATGGCTCGATAAAACAGGCACATCGAGATGTGTTTAAATCGTGAACTAAATATGGGCAATGAGTTTATGTCTTGTGTATCATGCTACATGCATGTACATGATAATTCAAAAGGGAATATTTCTCGAATTCGAACTTAGCGGAGGCTAATGTTCAGTAATATCTCGATACAACAATTTTATTGTTAATGTCTTGTTTATAAGAAGTCTACTCGAGAATAATAGTAAATTTATCTATATGAATATGATTTAATCTGAGTATAATATTCCCGCTTTAACTTCGTAATATATAAGGCACGTTAAAACGAATGTCGTCATAAATCAAATGACATTCATAATATGGAAAGATCTATTTGATTATCCATAATCATCGATAATGCGAAAATATCGTAAATTCGCACGGACATCCTTCATCGAACTGATTTTTTTTTATCAGCTGGAGATTATCTCAAGGCAAATCAATAGGAGACGTATATTGATTTAACTCTCCATTAATTATATTATAAGATGCCTTGGATCCCTAATAGGAAAATTATTTATAGCAAGTTTTGCTAATTGTCACTTTGATGAAGCAATTTTCCCACCATTAGGGGAGATATAAGCCAATTCAAAAGGAATGGCGTGAAATTGCTTGAAACACATCAAATTGCATTAAATTTGTTGTATTATGATCCATGTATAAATTAATATGAACTCAAAGTTCAAAGGATCATTCAAAGTAGCAACAAGTTATGAATCAATTACTTGATGCAAGTACTATACACAAAAGAGTGACAATCACATGTTTCAAAGATTAAATGGTTCATATAGAAAACGATGTCCATGTGCAACAAAATGCACAAGACGTCTCACCCATGTGAATATGAGGGGGAGAATCAAAATGAGTTATTGGTTAGTGTATTACACTCTTTTTCCCTTTGCTATGGTTTTATCCAACTGGGTTTTCTTTGCAAAGGTTTTTAATGAGGCAATTCTAACAATATTAAAACTCTTTATCTAGATTGATTAGTGTATTGCACTCTTTTCCTTTCGCTATGGTTTTATCCCACTGGGTTTTCCTAGCAAGGTTTTTAATGAGGCAATCCTAACATTATTATACTCCATATAAAAAGAAAAAAAAATTATGAAAGCAAATAATGTACTCTTTTTCCTATACTAGATTTTTTCCCACAGGGTTTTTCTAGTAAAGGTTTTAATGAGGCATATATATTCTCTCAAAGTGTATCAATGTGTTGCACTCTTTTCCTTAGCTTTGGTTTTGTCCCATTGGGTTTTCCTAGCAAGGTTTTTAATGAGGCAATCAACAATATTATACCACAAATCAAGATTGACGAGAACATTGTACTCTTTTTCCTATACTAGATTTTTTTCCCACAGGGTTTTTCTAGTACGTGTTTTAACGAGGCACAATCTCTAAGGAAGTGTTATCCAAGGGGAGTGTTGTGGAATATGGATGACCATGCATGTACACCAACATATTGTGTAGTCATGTAACTTGTATTTCTCACTTAATAGTACCTGCACTTGTCTATGTATTGTCATGTAACTTGTAATCATCTCCAATGTACACCAACTATTCCATGTATTGTCTATGTTGCTTGTGATGTGTTGTATGACTTGTGGTGTATGTATAACTTGTACATATTGTATAAATACAATTATCATCATCACCAAATGGCCTATATAAAGGGTGTCAACCTCATTGTAATTCACACACCAAGTTGAATGAAAACTTCTCATTTCAACTATCTCATTTCTTCTCTTCTCCTTTGTAATAGTAGTTTGTAGTAATAGAAGTTCTTAGTCTTCTATTTTCCTTCTCTAGTTCTTAGCAAGTTCCAACTCAATTTACAACAATTGGGTACCAACACCATATAATAGTAGGTTGTCCCACCAACTCATACGAATAGTACATTTTGTTTATTAATGAATCAAGTGAACATATATTTAATCATATGTTATGTTTTTACATAAAAATGGGAAAACTATTTTATATTAAATTTATTTTCAAAATATTATTCAACCATAGTTGAATTTGTTGCCTTATTATATTACCGACAATAATTACTTGTTATGACAATTAGATACTACAATTTGTGAATAAAACATATATGGAAAACCGTGTGTTATACACAATCATTCGCCAATTTCTCTTTAGAGATTTGAAAAGTGAATATTTCACTTTATATATCTTTTCACCTTATGGAGTAATATATATACATACCAAAAGGGTAATGCTCCAAAAGCTCAAATGAATGAGCTACTGGTCTCATGCTACAAAATTTAATCACAAATATTAATTATAATTCTACAATTTTAATTACCTCTATGTTGAGGCTATATGGAAATATGACTGATGAGACAATAAAAATAAGGTCACGTGGCCCGCCTCGACTTATTGCTTTGCAACAAATATCAAGTGCGCATGTCAATCCAATAAATATTAAGGATTGATTTCTTGTCTCATGGTAGCCGAGTAGTAAAATAATGAGATATTATAAATATAATATCGCTCTGTCCAATTAGTTCACTTTTTAAATTAAGAAGCATATGTTGCATATAATGATCATGATCGCAATAATAAATTTATGGACGTGGAAAATGTGAAAATATCGGTAAAGGTCGTATTGACAATTCCACCAAAAATTGGAATAAAAGTGGTGCACCACTACAAAGGGCAAATAATTATTGACAATGAGCGCTCATAATTGTGACATTTTTGGTCATATATGAAAGGCTATTTTGCCCAAATATTGTCATATATATACCCGAATATTTTTGTGACCTTTACCATGCCTTCAAAATGAAAGGCAAAATATTATGAATTTTATCATTGAAAATGGCTCGATAAAACAGGCACATCGAGATGTGTTTAAATCGTGAACTAAATATGGGCAATGAGTTTATGTCTTGTGTATCATGCTACATGCATGTACATGATAATTCAAAAGGGAATATTTCTCGAATTCGAACTTAGCGGAGGCTAATGTTCAGGCAATATCTGATACAACAATTTTATTGTTAATGTCTTGTTTATAAGAAGTCTACTCAGAATAATAGAAAATTTATCTATATGAATATGATTTAATCTGAGTATAATATTCCCGGCTTTAACTTCTGTAATATATAAGGCACGTTAAAACGAATGTCGTCATAAATCAAATGACATTCATAATATGGAAAGATCTATTTGATTATCCATAATCATCGATAATGCGAAAATATCGTAAATTCGCACGGACATCCTTCATCGAACTGATTTTTTTTTATCAGCTGGAGATTATCTCAAGGCAAATCAATAGGAGACGTATATTGATTTAACTCTCCATTAATTATATTATAAGATGCATTGGATCCCTAATAGGGAAATTATTTATAGCAAGTTTTGCTAATTGTCACTTTGATGAAGCAATTTTCCCACCATTAGGGGGAGATATAAGCCAATTCAAAAGGAATGGCGTGAAATTGCTTGAAACACATCAAATTGCATTAAATTTGTTGTATTATGATCCATGTATAAATTAATATGAACTCAAAGTTCAAAGGATCATTCAGTAGCAACAAGTTATGAATCAATTACTTGATGCAAGTACTATACACAAAAGAGTGACAATGACATGTTTCAGCATTAAATGGTTCATATAGAAAACGATGTCCATGTGCAACAAAATGCACAAGACGTCTCACCCATGTGAATATGAGGGGGAGAATCAAAATGAGTTATTGGTTAGTGTATTGCACTCTTTTTCCCTTTGCTATGGTTTTATCCAACTGGGTTTTCTTTGCAAAGGTTTTTAATGAGGCAATTCTAACAATATTAAAACTCTTTATCTAGATTGATTAGTGTATTGCACTCTTTTCCTTTCGCTATGGTTTTATCCCACTGGGTTTTCCTAGCAAGGTTTTTAATGAGGCAATCCTAACATTATTATACTCCATATAAAAAGAAAAAAATTATGAAAGCAAATAATGTACTTTTTTTCCTATACTAGATTTTTTCCCACAGGGTTTTTCTAGTAAAGGTTTTAATGAGGCATATATATTCTCTCAAAGTGTATCAATGTGTTGCACTCTTTTCCTTAGCTTTGGTTTTGTCCCATTGGGTTTTCCTAGCAAGGTTTTTAATGAGGCAATCAACAATATTATACCACAAATCAAGATTGACGAGAACATTGTACTCTTTTTCCTATACTAGATTTTTTCCCACAGGGTTTTTCTAGTACGTGTTTTAACGAGGCACAATCTCTAAGCAAGTGTTATCCAAGGGGAGTGTTGTGGAATATGGATGACCATGCATGTACACCAACATATTGTGTAGTCATGTAACTTGTATTTCTCACTTAATAGTACTCTCGCACTTGTCTATGTATTGTCATGTAACTTGTAATCATCTCCAATGTACACCAACTATTCCATGTATTGTCTATGTTGCTTGTGATGTGTTGTATGACTTGTGGTGTATGTATAACTTGTACACATTGTATAAGTACAATTATCATCATCACCAAATGGCCTATATAAATGGTGTCAACCTCATTGTAATTCACACACCAAGTTGAATGAAAACTTCTCATTTCAACTATCTCATTTCTTCTCTTCTCCTTTGTAATAGTAGTTTGTAGTAGTAGAAGTTCTTAGTCTTCTATTTTCCTTCTCTAGTTCTTAGCAAGTTCCAACTCAATTTACAACAATTGGGTACCAACACCATATAATAGTAGGTTGTCCCACCAACTCATACGAATAGTACATTTTGTTTATTAATGAATCAAGTGAACATATATTTAATCATATGTTATGTTTTTACATAAAAATGGGAAAACTATTTTATATTAAATTTATTTTCAAAATATTATTCAACCATAGTTGAATTTGTTGCCTTATTATATTACCGACAATAATTACTTGTTATGACAATTAGATACTACAATTTGTGAATAAAACATATATGCAAAACTCGTGTGTTATACACAATCATTCGCCAATTTCTCTTTAAAGATTTGAAAAGTGAATATTTCACTTTATATATCTTTTCACCTTATGGAGTAATATATATACATACCAAAAGGGTAATGCTCCAAAAGCTCAAAATGAGCTACTGGGTCTCATGCTACAAAATTTAATCACCAAATATTAATTATAATTCTACAATTTTAATTACCTCTATGTTGAGGCTATGTGGAAATATGACTGATGAGACAATAAAAATAAGGTCACGTGGCCCGCCTCGATTTATTGCTGCAACAAATATCGAGTGCGCATGTCAATCCAATAAATATTAAGGATTGATTTCTTGTCTCATGGTAGCTGAGTAAAATAATGAGATATTATAAATATAATATCGCTCATGTCCAATTAGTTCAGCTTCAAATTAAGAAGCATATGTTGCATATAATGATCATGATCGCAATAATAAATTTATGGACGTGGAAAAGGTGAAAATATTAGGTAAAGGTCGTATTGACAATTCCACCAAAAATTGGAATAAAAATGGTGCACCACTACAAAGGGCAAATAATTATTGACAATGAGCGCTCATAATTGTGATATTTTTTTGGTCATATATGAAAGGCTAGTTTGCCTAAATATTGTCATATATATACCCGAATATTTTTGTGACCTTTACCATGCCTTCAAAATCAAAGGCAAAATATTATGAATTTTATCATTGAAAATGGCTCGATAAAACATGCACATCGACATGTGTTTAAATCGTGACCTAAATATGGGCGATGCATTTATGTCTTGTGTATCGTGCTACATACATGTACATTATAATATAAAAATGAGTATTTCTCGAATTCAAACTTAGCGGAGGCTAATGTTCAGTCAATATCTGATACAACAATTTTATTGTTAATGTCTTGTTTAAAAGAAGTCTACTCAGAATAATAGAAAATTTATCTATATGAATATGATTTAATCTGAGTATAATATTATCGGCTTTAACTTCTGGAATATATAAGGCACATTAAAATGAATGTCGTCATAAATCAAATGACATTCATTTTGTGGAAAGATCTATTTGATTATCCATAATCATCGATAATGCGAAAATATCGTAAATTCGCACGGACATCCTTTATCGAACTGATTTTTTTTATTAGCTGGAGATTATCTCAAGGCAAATCAATTGGAGACGTATATTGATTTAACTCTCCATTAATTATATTATAAGATGCCTTGGATCCCTAATAGAGAAATTATTTATAGAAAGTTTTGCTAATTGTCACTTTGATGAAGCAATTTTCCCACCATTAGGGGGAGATAAAAGCCAATTCAAAAGGAATGGCGTGAAATTGCTTGAAACACATCAAGTTGCATTAAATTCGTTGTATTATGATCCATGTATAAATTAATATAAACTCAAAGTTCAAAGGATCATTCAGTAGTAACAAGTTATGAATCAATTACTTGATGCAAATACTATACACAAAAGAGTGACAATCATATGCTTCAGCATTAAATGGTTCATATAGAAAACGATGTCCATGTGCAACAAAATGCACAAGATGTCTCACCCATGTGAACATGAGGGGGAGAATCAAAAGGAGTTATTGATTAGTGCATTGCATTCTTTTTCCCTTAGCTATGGTTTTATCCTACTGGGTTTTCCTAGCAAGGTTTTTAATGAGGCGATCCTAACATTATTATACTCCATATAAAAAGAAAAAAATTATGAAAGCAAATAATGTACTTTTTTTTTCCTATACTAGATCTTTTCCTACAGGGTTTTTCTAGTAAAGGTTTTAATGAGGCATATATATATTCTCTCAAAGTGTATCAATGTGTTGCACTCTTTTCCTTAGCTATGGTTTTATCCCACTGGGTTTTCCTAGCAAGGTTTTTAATGTAGGCAATAAACAATATTCTACTACAAATCAAGATTGACGAGAACATTGTACTCTTTTTCCTATACTAGATTTTTCCCACAGGGTTTTTCTAGTACAAGTTTTAACGAGACATATTCTCTCAACAAGTGTCATCCAAGGGGGAGTGTTGTAAATTGGATGACCCTTTAACCAAGCTTATGAATGATCACATTGTCAAGCATGACTCTCACATTGAATTGTAACATCAAGTATGACTTCTACATTGAATGTAACTTGTACACTCTATATAACTTGTATTCAACTCCAACATATAATCACTTGTCTATGTATTGTCATGTAACTTGTAATCTTTTCCAATGTACACCAACTCTTCCATGTATTGTCTATGTTGCTTGTGATGTGTTGTATGACTTGTGGTGTATGTATAACTTGTACACATTGTATAAGTACAATTATCATCATCACCAAATGACCTATATAAAGGGTGCCAACCCCATTGTAATTCACACACCAAGTTGAATGAAAACTTCTCATTCCAACTATCTCATTTCTTCTTTTCTCCTTTGTAGTAGTAGTTTGTAGTAGTAGAAGTTCTTAGTCTTCTATTTTCCTTCTCTAGTTCTTAGCAAGTTCCAACTCAATTTACAACACTGCGATAATTTTTTACCAAAAAGTACTACAATTGAATAGAATCTCTATATAAATAAGTTAGAAGAGAGAGAAATTAAGTTAAGAAACTACCTCATCTGACCATTTTTATTTCTATTTTTCTCAATTTTTTGTTTTCTGCTTTTTTTATTTTATGCTATTTATTTATTTATTTCTATTATATCATACAACACACCAACCCCCACAATTATAACAGCGCATTCGTGAAATTTATAGGGGGAATAGAACTTGCAGTACACTCAATTCCATGTATCTGCTCATGATTTCGAGTTGAACATGTTCGTTCTATTCATCCATTCGTTGATAAGATAACCATAATTAATTATTAATAGATGCAAACATAATACAAAGCACCAACCTTTTTTAACTAAAACAAAGATTACGTAAGATCTAAGCCAATAAGCGTGGAAAGGCCATCGTACACACACCAAACCTAAAGCTCACAAAACGCGTATGCTAGAGTTCATCTTAATTAGCTATATGTTAGCCGATCAATAAACTCATTCGATAGGGAAAAAATTATACTTACATTTTAACGTTTTTTTAAAAACTATGGGTATCCCCACCATCTGGGTGCGACTATTATATAGTGTCAAGTCAGTCCCACCTAAGACATTGACCAGGATACACCACCAATAAGTTTTCATTATAACACTTTTCGCTATTTAAAAATTAACATATTTTTAAGGGTGTAAAATAATTTAATAAACCTTATATTGTATAGTTGCGTGGAGCTTAGGGAAATGACTAGTTGATATATATATATATATATATATATATACACGCGTGTGGGACCAAATGGAGACAATGAAGAATTGATGTTACTTTGTTCTAGTTAGGATCCACAAAATTGGTTTTTTCAAGGTGAAAAACCGATTGCAACCTCTGTTCCAAGATATTGCAGAACTTGTCACAAAAATCGCTCTTTACTAGTTCAACAAACTCATATTGATCCACAAACTCGTTGCTTGATATTGCGAAACTCTCGAATAAAACCCCTAATAAGTTATAACTAGACGGATCATTGTGACAATCAAAATTAATTATGTTAGGCGACCAATATCATATTACTATTGTTAATGTATATGTGTGTATTAGGGTTAGGCCCACTTGGCCCATATATTCTTGTAATTGTATATATTGACCTTATTGGTGCTAGAATAAACAACATGGTATTTTTCCTAAAACCTAGCATGTTATCAGAGATTTAGGTTTTCTTTTCCTGCCATCTCCTTCCTCATTCGACTGTCCAAGTTCATCTTCCCAATGGAGCTCTGCTTATGCCTTGCTGCTTACACCTTTTTCAATTTCTTGGTTCTTCTCTCATTAGTGTACATTAACCGATTTTCAACTTCTTGGTTATTCTGTGTACATTGATCGATTGCAATATAAAGAAGAAGAAATCGATTCTGACCTCACTACTTTCATAGGCTTTTGTCTTTTATCCTTTTAAGCATTGATTGAATAGACATTGATTTTGTCTTTTTATGCTTTTAAGCATTGATTGAAGAGACATTGCTTTTGTCTTTTATGCATTTAAGGATTGATTCAAAAGACTTTGATTTCGTTATTATGCTTTTAAGCATTAATTGCAAAAAGTTTGAGAAACTGGCTTGCACAAAAGAATTGCGCACGGGATTACGTATATTCGATGACATGACAATTTTTTTATTACGAAGTCATACAGAGTCGAAATCGAGTGCCCTTTTTTGCATTGGAATCATGATAAAGAGCTCTACACAATGATAGATGCCTCGTCTGCATTTATCTGCTTGAGCATACATTTGTAACACTTGATTTGATTGTATTGGTGCTTATGACGTTTGGCATGTCTCCCGATTTTCTGTCCGCCTTTGATGTTAAGCTGAATGGGCATAACTATAAAACTACAAATAAACAGCTGATCAGAGACGGAAATGTCCGTTGCTGATTAGCATCAATTCCGTTTCTGAGTATATTCTGCAACGGATCAGAGACGGAATTATTTCCGTCTCTAAAACGCTCGACGCTAATTTACTCAGCGACGGAAATGGATTCCGTGTCTGATTAGAGATTGAATAGAGATGGATTTGAGACGAATTTAGACACGAATCAACAACGGAACAAAAATGGAATTTATTCCTAGGGGACGATTGCAATCACATTCCGTTTCAAATCCGTTGCTGATCAACAACAGATTAGATACGGAATGCTTAAGTTCCGTTTCTAATCCGTTGCTAATCAGCAACGGATAAGAAACATAATTTTTGAATTCCGTTGCTGATCTGTTTCTGATCAGCAACGGATTAGAAACGGAATTCTTGAAGTCCGTTTCTGATCCGTCTCTATTTCGTGCATAAATTTAATAATATCCAGTTTCGCGCGACTATTTCCTTGGCTATTAGAGACGAAATAGCAACAGAATCTCTGAATTCCGTTGCTAATTCGTCTCAATTCCGTTTGTAAGCTTCTTATTCTTCTGACTGCTAACAACAATCCAATTGGTTCTCCATAACCTGTAAACCAAAAAATACAAGCATCACACCTACTCCATCGCCTGCACCCCCTCCAACAACTCCTTGGGGGTGCTAACATTCCCCAAAAAACCAGAATTTGCCATACATACATCAACAATATATATCAACACCAAAGATTGAAATGAGGGAAAAAAAGTACAATTCGACATTGGAAAAGATTTATATATCCACGAAAGATTGTCAAGTATAATAAATGTTCAAAAAACGTAAGTATTCACAAAAACCACCAATCCTATTGTTCAACATCAACCACAAAAAACTTCCAATCTTCTAAATATGCACAAAAAGAACCATCAATCTAAAAGTTCTATAAACAACTGTAAAAGATATGTACAAAAGCAAAATTATCATCTCAAAAGTAACACAAACAACAAGAAAAATACCTAAGTATCACCAAGCTGCTAATATTTCGTAAGCCAATCTTGCGTATCTCGATCAACATTGTCTTGTTGTTGTGGTGGATCAGCGGGATCTATTTGCGATGGCTGTTGCTGCTCATGAGGCGGTGGTGGTGGTGGTGGTGGATGTGGCTGTGGTTTTGGCTGAGATAGGCCTGCTGCGTCTATGGTCATCCCAAATTGCCTCTGCATAAACGCCACAACTTATCGTAATTGCTCGGCAACACTATCGAACTCTGAACGTGGCACCATCTCCGGCAACTGGGATGTGCTAGCGCCAGGATCTGCATATATTCTCTTCTTTCTCCCTAACGACCCGAGACCGTAGACACGTCCTTTGGGACACTCACCCGCCACATTGTAGTACACCGCCTCATCATCCACCGGCTGGTTCGGTGTAGCCTGGATTAGCTCCTGACGTCTCCGTTGGAGCTTAGCCTGCATGGATCAATAATAAACATATTAAATGATATGCTTTTAAAGTAAACTTACTACTATTTTACTCGTATTTCTGTACTTACATAGAACCGCTCCGATCTAGTGTCGATGAATGTCACCCCGTCGTGATTTACGGTGTGGAGATGCAAATACAATTCATTCACAATTCACGGCGAGCACGCACATATGGGCAAAGTACTCTCTTGTCTCCTCCCCAATATGTGCAGCCAAAAGAAGCGACACGCGAGCACACACATATGGGCAAAGTACTCATATCGTGAGATAAATAGTAACCATGACTCACTTGCCAATGGACTCGCTCAATCGACAACAATTTCAACGATAGCTATCATCACAACGCAATGAACAACAATCGTTGCTTGATCCAAAACAAGAACAACAACGACCTCGATGGAGAGAAATGAAATAATGTATAATTCCACTAGTTGGTTTACTTACCTCGAGAAATCGCAACCTCAAAACGTCTCGCTCGCGTCTCGATTCTACGCACCCGACACCCGGAGCTCCTAGTCTCTCGGTGTCCATTTAGACATTTTAGGTATATTTTACTTAAATTGTTCAAATCGAACTCAATTAGGTGAAATAAACCTCACCTCCATCGCGTCGTCGCGATTTAAAATATAGCGCATCATAATGACCGATCGACAACGCAGCCACATGTGCGATTCATCACCTCGCTCAAGCCGCTGCCTGCGCCATAATGCAGCTATAGCCGCATACTTGCACCAGTGTGAGGTCCTCCGCGTTGCGTCAGCGTCACGTCATGCGTTAGTAATGCTGCTGCCGAGCTTGCGATTTCATTGCCGTCCATGCCAGATTCTGCCGTTGGTTGCTGGCGTCATGCTGCCAAACAGCTGGTCGCCATTCTTGTCATGCGTCGTTGATTCCGTCATGTGCCGAGTTCCTGGTAAAGCGCGACCCATCGCTGCTGCTATCGCGATCTCAGTGATAAATCCACCTCGACCGTCGCATGTATTGATCCGCTCATTCGCTTATCATCGGCGATCAACAATGGCGTCATATCGACCGACGCCTTTGTTAGTCCATGAGAATCTTCGCTTGCCGCCGTAGAGTCTGAGCCGGCAAATGATGCCGATGATCGCATACTTTCTTCGGCGTAACGTCCGTCGTGGTCGCCGAAACCACCGCTCATCCATGCCGTGATGCCGCCGTGATCCGCCGCCACTTTCTGTTTGCTTCTTATTTCCACAGATCCTTTCTCTCCGTCTCTGCGTTTCTCTCTTTCACTTTTCTTTCTCTCCTCTCTTTTTTTTCTCTTATCTCGATTTATATATATATATATAGTATATATATATTTATTTCTTTTTCTCTTTTAATTTCAAAGCAAAAGTGTCCTCGAGATTCGTGCTGACACAAATCTCGAGGCAAACCAAAGTATGTCAACCAAGTAGCGCGCATCCCGAGGCATCAACCCACCTCATTTCAAACTCTCGATACTCGCGTCTCACGGTAGTGGCGTCTCGGATGTATTAGTCTGCATACAAAAGTTATAACAAATTTAAAAAATGTCAATTACTAGTAGGTCGACACTTATATTCGCCAATCATCGATCAATTGCATAGAAGTGAAATGAACTAAACTTAATGAAATCAGACAATGCAATTCGGCTTAAACTAGCATCAATGTGTAAGAAATAAAAAAATAGATTAAAAGCAAACACAGGCATAGTGAACAAGTGTAGAAATGAAAAAAATAAACAAGAGTGTAAAAAACACTTACCAATCTTTCATTGGTAGTCACAAAAGACACCGAGCCACCACCGTGCTTCGAGGGTCCAGTCCCAGGTCCTTCGACCTCAGTGTTACTATTTATAGACGCTTGCCTAGACCTGGCAAGAAAGTCCTCGCTCTCCTAGTACTCCAAGTATCTCCTCCACGCCTCATCTCGTAACAAAGTTTGGCTGCACACGATTCTTCTTTAACTTGTGCATCAATGCGGTGTACCTTATGCCTGCATGTGTGTCGTACGCCGCACGAATGAGATCCTCGTGAATCTTGTCATCCCATCTAAAATATACATATAAAATGGCAAGTGCAATGGTTACGAGACATTAAAAAACTAGTATAAATCCTAAGACATTTATTATTCCTGCGTACCTGCCATTGGCGCTAGTAATGGTCTTTATGATGATTCGGTACCGACTTCCAACAATACCCTTCTGGAATCATCCATCGCTTGAAAACTTTTGTCATCCGCCAGGCACAATAATGAGAAGGATGTAATTCCCTGTGTTTCATGAAAATACATAACATCGTAAACACTTATTTAATACTTTACATCGACAATTAGAAACACATATATGAATCAAATACAAACTTATGTATTATTCGTAATCAGTGTGATCGGGATCCTATGCACGCGAGGGGGCTCTGTCCCTGTCCTCTGAGGTGTCCGTGGAGGGCCTGTAACCTGCAAGCCCGCTCTGCAGTCGTAAGATGGGGATGCTGCTGGTGATGCGGTGGCTGGAGGCGCAGTCATCGTCGGTACAGGAGTGTCATGGCTCGATGTCGCCGATGGCGATTGCAATGGGCGATTTGGTATGGTTCTAGATGACGATGTCGACGGTACAGGCGACGCGGACGGTATGGAAGGCGAAGGTGATGTTGACTGTAACTCATGATCGAGTGAACGAGAAGTCGGAATCGATAAGACAGAATCGAACCACGACCTCGGCCGCCATGACCTCCTCGACCCCTCGTGTGGTCGGACCATGAGGTCCGTCGGTATATCGATTCCGTAGGTCCAGTGCTTTGCACCTCTTACGACTGGACGAGGTCCTCCTAAAGGTATCCCTCGACTGCCCTGAGGTAATGTGCGACCTCGAAGTGGGGGGTGATCACTGCGACCCATGAAACCTAAAAAACACCAATCTTAAACTAATGTGTGTACATTCACCAATAAATACAGTAACACAAATCATAGTATGTTATTTAGAAAGAAATTCAATATCTCATAGATCAACGACATTAAAGAAATTCAATCATAGAACGAAGTCAAGACAAAGAATGTGATGCTACAATTTCTTACACGATTATTTTAGCCAAAGAAATCATAGACAGTAATACACAATGCATGACATTACCAATATAAGATCGGTAGTAAAACAATCCAAATGATTTAATGTCAACTCATAAATGGAAATGAAATAAAGAGAATTGCCTCAAAGGGTTTACTTACCTCAAATGCACGCAATTTGTAGCCTATACCGGCTCTCGGCCACTCCAAACTCGTGTTCCACACCTTGTAAGTCCTCTTCAAGCTCCAACGGTGTCCTAACAAATTTAATTTTAACTTTTTTTTAGGTTGGTCAAGTGGTTTTCAATTCTAAATCTTAGCTTTAAAACTCATGATTTTCTAACCAAAGCCTAAAAATATTTCCTTCAGCAAGTTGTTGACTTTCTCCTCAAATCTCTTTTTTGTTGAATTTACAAAGTGATGTGTGAATGGGTACAAACATGAGCGGTTGTTTCTGTAGGCTAATTGAACCTAAATTTGTAGAAAATGACAACTAGGTTTTAGAGTGTACTTGAGATTTTGATGAACGTAAACATTATGCAATGCAAAGACTTAGTATTCACATAGACATATACTAAATGTACTCAGGGTAATCTATTTATTTTTGACAACTACATTGTAGTTCAACCGAGAGCCAGTGGTTTATTATTTGTGGTTAAAATGCTTATGTTGATTGTCAAGTTTAATTGTATAAATTTATAAGAATAATTAATATAAAAGCTAGACTCGTTTTTTAAAGGGCTTGTTGCAATTGACCATGATTTTAGAATGAGGTTTAGTTTAGGACATTGAATGGTTTACCAGATATTACAATGATTGATTAAGTTTAACCAAATGTTCAGTTGTTTCTTAACATTTTATCCTCCTATATTTCAAGATATAAGTGTATTTAGAATTCTTAAGGGATCTAATTACAAAAACTTATGCAACTGTTTGCTTAAAATGAACCAATCTTCATTACAAAATAACTATACATTTAAAGTCATTCTTAATTACTCCAAAACTAATATGTACACCAAAAGTAGGCTTAAAATTGTAAAGAACTTATCATCATTTTTTTTTTGTCATGGTCTTATTCAGTTGATTTCTCCTAACATGATTGACAAAGGGGGACAAGGGTATCAAAAATTCTATTTGGTTTCTTTTCCTAGTAAACCTAACATTTTATTTTCTTCTTTCTACTTTATTATATGTATTACACATGTACCTTTTTATTCATTTTAATATTGAAGCAAAAAAATGGCAATGTTGTTAATAAAGCTTCAATGGTTACAATGATAAGGAATATAAAGTTAAATATTTCAGTTTGAATCCATGATCTCATCCACGATCTAAAGAACTATCGAATAAAATTGCTATCATCTTTAAAAGACTATATAAAAATATTTAGTCTTATTTGTTTGTAAAAGAAACATGTAGTATCTTTATTGTTCATTTCATGATTCAAAATCCACTTCTTTAAGGCATTGAAGGTTTATGCTTGAACTTCAAATTGGAAAAATTGATTTTAATTTGTAAAAATCATTAGTTAAATTTGCCAATCTTAGTTTCAGATCATTGCTAAATGAGGAGTCTGTAAGTAAAAATTATAACTTTTATTTCTTTCATTGTTGAATTGCTGATTGTGGTAAAAATACAAGTATTTATCTAATTGTACATTTGTTTGTCTTTGGATTCAATTAATTCACAGATTCATGGTTAGGTTTTTGTTATAACTTGTAATCATATTCTTCATTTGACACTAACTGGGAATCAAACGCTGATCATCTTATAGTATAGCCAAAATATGTGTTCTTATTTTGGTTCTATTATTTGCAAGGGTATATCAATGTAGAGATTACCTCACCTGGCAGCGACGAACAATGCATGAAAGGGGTCGCACAGCAACACGACAGAGGGCAAAGGCGACGACAGCGATGGTTTCCGAGGCAGCGATGAAGAGCGGCGAACAGCGGAGGGGGCTGCAGAGCCAGCGGTGGCAGAGGGCGATGGTTTCCACGGCAATGACGAACGACGGCGCGCACAGCGGCACGGCACATAAGCGCGAGAGGCGAAGGCAGATCGCGATGGCTTCAGAGGCGCGGACGACGAATGCCGGCGACGGCCGGAGGCGGCGACGCGATTTGACGGAGACGGCACCACCTCTGGCAGACGCAACGACAACTCGTAGCGACGGCAGAGGCCCCAACCTCCGGCAGACGGTGCAGCGATTTAAGGGTTTGGGAGACAGATTTCGGGGAGAGAGAGACAGAGAGTTGACGGTGAATCGGTCGAGAAAGAGACAGAGAGTTGACGGTGAATCGGTCGAGAGAGAGAGACACAGAGTTGACGGTGAATCGGGGGAGGCGGGTTAAGTTTCTGATCAGAGATTTGAGGAGGGAGAGAGGGGGTTGTTGGAGGTGAGAATGGGTTGAGAGAGAGGGGGTTCTCTACATCCGTCCCCATTTTTCAATTCTTCGCATCGAAGCATGCACGAATCTCGAGACATAACGGACGGTTACAAAAAATTAAACTTTTGGTGGGAATGTTGGCGCCATTATTTTGAGACAAAATTTAATTCCGTCTCTATTTCCGTCTCTGGATCTCTCTCTATTCCGTCTCGAATGATTTCGTCTCAATTCCGTCTCTAACCATTTATTCGTAGCAACGGAACTAAATTCCGTTGCTAATTCCATTTCTAATTAACCATTTTTTGTAGTGTAAGGAGTGGTCTTCCACCATCCGAATGATTCTTGATGGGGATGCGTCTTTGGGATCATGTTCTTGGCACTTCGACTAAACCAACTGGTAATAAGGTTGTTGAAGAGGTACTTGAGAAGTGGCTAGCTAACGAGGCTCATGCAAAGGTCGTTCTTTGTCAGGGTACCGATATTTCCATTCGAATGGACATATGTGAGTTGTCTTCGGTAAAGGATATTTGGGAGCACTTGCAGCGTCGATACGTTCCTAGCAGTGTGGCTCGCCACTATTCCTTACTTCAACATCTTTTGACCCTTCAACAGCATGACCCCTCTGTTGAAAAGTTATATGGTCAGTTTCTTGCAATTTAGCGCCAAATGGACTCCATCATTTCATCTCCTTATCAGACTTGTGATCGTTGTATGGATTAGCGTACGTGGAAGGAGCGACAACGACTCTTTATGTTCATAATGCATCTTCGTCCTGAATTTGAGTCCATTTGGTCTCAACTTCTTGGTAGTCCTAATTTTTCGAACATAGAAGAGGCACTTACGACACTTCTTGCTGAGGAGGAGCGTCTTCGTTCTCTGGCTACATCTGCCCAGATGCATCTACCTCGCAGTATTTTATCAGCTCGACAGTCCATTTCCTCTTTTAGTCTACTTCCTAGTCCACCTGTGAATTCCCAACTTGTTTCTACTACATCGCGTCCTCAAAGTTCTAAATTAAAAAAAGATGTTCAGTGTCACTATTGTAAGTAGTCCAGTCATAAAAGGAAAGAATTTCCTAAGCTTCAATCACGTGGTGGCACTGCTTTAGTTGCTATAGCTCCTAGTGCACCACCTCCGATATTGGTTCCTAATCCGTCTTCTAGGAACAGTTCAGGGCACTTACGCAACAGTTAGCTCAGTCGTATATTGCTTCCGATTTGTTTGGTCAGACTTTTGTTTCTTCTGATGTACCTCGGTCCACAGGCTATGCTAGTTCAACTACACCTTCGAATACTCAGTCAGGTATAACTGACTCATATTGGATATTAGACTCAGGTGCTTCTTTTCATATGATGACTGGTGCTTCTTAGTTGTAGTCATGTTATCCCTTGACTGAAAAGTGTGGCGGCCCTCGCCGCCCCGGGGTGACGTGTCTCCGTGTACTCCTTGCCTACCGGCCCTACTACACGTGTACGACACCTGCCCGTCCTTTTCCTGTCTTGAAATTCGCATCCACTTGTGTGTACAGCGTATAAATGACATATGCAGCGGAAGTTGTACTTAAATGCAAGAAATATTAATCTATTTAACAAATCCTACTGTAGAAAAACCTGGAAAAGTATTATGTATACAACTGTACCATATAAGGTATAGGCATGTACAAGGTCATCATACTCCCAGTTCCCAAAAGAATCAAAATATCAAAACAAAACACACGTACAAGTAATCCTCAAAGGTAGGCAGTCAGAGGTAGTCACCTAAGATCCCCTTGCCCTTACTTGTACTCAGATCTGCACTCAATCATCACAGAAGAAAATGGATGACGAGTCCAGTCAGTAAAATCACAAGGAACTCTTCCGAGCATTCATATAAATAAGTGGAAGTCAATAAATAATGTTAAATAAACATGCGGAATGTAAACAGACAACTGTAAGTAGGGCATCGCATGCATAGATAACAATAAAGTGCAAATGTGTGTGCCTATTCCAGTCAGACTAAACCATACTTCGGGATTCCATTCCAGGATCCCACTAGTTGACACATCCAACTAGCTATCACCTGATCCCTCTCGGTGGCCGGCGTAGACCTACGACGCACCGACACATGTAGCAGTTCAATAGCTCGGGTCGTTATCCACCGAGAACTCCTGATACACATGCTATGGTCTAGAATGCATAGACACACAACGGAAAATCCGGTGGGAGTAACTCAACCAACCGTGCAAACAACGACAAGAAATAGATATAGGAAAAATCACAAGGAAATACTACAATTGAATGGAATTATAAAGCAAAATAAATACTCAAGAGTTTTTCCATTGGGTTTTACAAACCTCACAACGCGCTCCACTACCCCGTAATCAATCCCCGGGTCCAAGTCAACTGAGTCCTTGGTCGCCAATTGATCACCGTGTCAACCTATGTCCATTTATTAATAATTTAAGTTAGCATGACAATTTACCACAAATTTCTAAGATTTTAGGCCAAATTACCTATTTCGCGCTTTACGAGGCAAAAAACCCCGCGAAAGTCGCGTCCAGATTATCCAAATATTTCATTTGTCATAGAAGTTCATAAATTTCTATTTACGTTATGGAAATATAATTTTTTTCGAAATTTTCCCAATTTTTTCAGAATTTTTCTTTCATTTTTCTTCTCTTTTTCTCTTTTCCATTTTTTTTTTTAAATTTTTGTTTGGGTCGGACCCGACCCGGCCCTGGACCAGAACAGGTCCAGCCTAGCCCATGGGCCGAGCCTGGCCCGTTCTGGGCCCTGCCCGGGTCCGACCCGGTTGGGTCAACCCGACCCAAACCCAAACAAAAATATAAAAAAAAGAGAAAAAAAAGAAGAAAAATGAAAGAAAGATTTGGAAAAATTCCAAAAAAATTGGGAAAATTTTGGAAAAAAATATATTTCGATGAAATAAATAGAAATTGATAAAGTTCTATAAAAAGAAAATATGTGGGAATGTCGGACGCGACTTTTTGCGGGGTTTTACCTCGAAAAGCGCGAAATGGGTAATTTGGCTTAAAATTTTTAGAAATTTGTTGTAAATTGTCATAATAAATTAAATTATTGATAAATGGACATAAGTTGACACGGGTGATCAATTGGCGACCAAGGACTCAGTGGACTTGGACCCGGGGATTGATTACTTGGACCCACTGGGATTGATTACGAGGTAGTGGAGTGCGTTGTGAGGTTTGTAAAACCCAATGGAAAAACTCTTGAGTATTTATTTTGCTTTATAATTCCATTCAATTGTAGTATTTCCTTGTGATTTTTCATATATCTATATCTTGTCGTTGTTTGCACGGTTGGTTGAGTTACTCCCACCGAATTTTCCGTTGTGTGTCTATGCATTCTAGACCATAACATGTGTATCAGGAGTTCTCGTGGATAACGACCCGAGCTATTGAATCGCTAAATGTGTCTGTGCGTCGTAGGTCTACGCCGCCACCGAGAGGGATCAGTGATAGCTAGTCAGGTGCGCCCACTAGTGGGATCCCGGAAGGAAATCCCGAAGTATGGTTTAGTCCGACCGGAACAGACACACACATTTGCACTTTATTGTTATTTATGCATGCGATGACCTAATTATAGTTGTCTCTGTTTATATTTCGCATGTTTATTTAACAATATTTATTGAATTCCACTTATTTATTTGAATGCTCTGAGGAGTTCATTGGGATTTTATTGACTGGACTCGTCATCCATTTTCTTCTCGTGATGATTGAGTGCACTCCGAGTACAAGTAAAGGCAAGGGATCTTAGGTGATTACCTCTGACTGCCTACCGTTGAGGATTACTTGTACGCGTGTTTTGTTTTGGTATTTTGATTCTTTTGGGAACTGGGGAGTATTATGACCTTGTACACGCCTATACCTTATATGGTACAGTTGTATACAAAGTATTTTTCAGGGTTTTTCCACAGTAGGATTTGTTAAATTGATTAATATTCCTTGCATTTAAGTACAACTTTCGCTGCATGTCATTTATACGCTGTACACACAAGTGGATGAGAATTTCGAGACAAGAAAAGGACGGGCAGGCACCGTACACGTGTAGTAGGGCCAGCTGGCAAGGAGTACACGGAGACACGTCACCCCGAGGCGGCGAGGGCCGCCACAAAAGTCTTATGTCAAAACTGCTAATGGTACCCCTTTACCAACTTCTCTTTGTGGCATTCTTAGCACTCCTCAATTTACCATTCCAGATGTTACTCATATGCGTCAGTTGTCATTGAATCTTATGTTTGTCGATCAACTTACTAATATGAAATATTTTGTTGTGTTTGATGATTATGCTTGCTATGTGCAGGATCGTCGTACAGGGACACTCGTTGGTGTAGTCGTCGCCGTAAAGGGACAATGAGGTTGTATGTGCTTAATCATTTGCATTTTCCTACTTCCAATAATGATGTTCTCTCCTCAGCCTCATACCTTGTTTCTATCAATTTCCTTAGTGTCATCATCGTCTTGGTCATCTATGTGATTCACGTCTCTACTTTAGTTCATCAGGGTATCGTAGGTCTAGTCTCCGTTGATCCAGAGTTTGTATGTCCGAGTTGTAAGCTTGGCAAACAGCTACACCTCCATTACCGTTCTTGATACAACCCTCCCCTAAATTAGGGTCGGGTTGCTCGGCCCAAATCATTACTTAAGCCTGATACTTGAACCAGGCCTAAACAACGATCTAGCACGCTTCTCAAATAACCTGCGGAATAACTTAATGGCTATACAAAAGGATAATAACTGCGGAATAAATCTAAAAGTTATCCTTAAGCTAATAAAATAAAGTTCATATGAACATCTATGAAACTATTCATGGGTTCGCATTCATTTAACTAAACACGATCTATTAAAACTCTCAAGTAAATCAACTAAAGGTGAGTAGGTTTCAAACTACCCAAGGACCTGTTTTAATTACAACCCAAGCTTAATAGTACAAAATCGAATACATATATAATACAACACAAGGCTCGCATCAAGAGAAGGCTTCAAGCATCACCTCTCCCTTGTCTCGTTCTAGCGTCATTGTTGAGGGACCTGAAAAGTAGTGGGGTGAGGTAAAACAGCCAACGGAGCTCAATAAGAGGATAACCCCGCTCAAACATTAAACATGCAAGTACTACTTAATAAATATGCAAGATCTAACATGGAGTTGAAATCAAATATCAAACATTAAGTAGAAAGCACGTAGATATTGATCAAATTCAAATTCAAGCATGTAGATAAGATATAAAAGCATGTAGAAACATGAGAACATTGTTCATCGACATAAACAAGGATATAATCATGCTTTCATAACTTCTAAAACGAGTTTCAAGAATCATTTAAAGCACAACAGAATTCAAATCATTCATGCAAGGCATCCACAAGAGATATACCATAAGAGATAATAATAATTATAAGTCATTGGTTCATTCAATGCATGCTAGTTAATAGTATGAATACGGTGACCGAAACACTCACCCTCAAGATGATGTGAATCATTGGTGGTCACAATGGCCATTGTAACTTCCACTTAGTTCCATCAAACCAACAGTAAGTGTTTCCAAGCCATCACCGATTGTGACCACTTGTGAACTTGATGTTTCATGATGCAGACCACTCTCTTTTTGGTGGGATCGTGACCACACCACTGCAACTCGTGGCGGGGACCACTCCCTTTTAGTGGGCACACTGCCACACCACCGCTACACGTGGCGCGGACCACTCTCTTTTGATGAGCATACTGCCACATCAACACATTTGATCGAATAACACAAGTGTTCCCATCACATGCACTCCATAGATAAGCATATCCATACGATTGACTAAATGCAACCCAGTCCCAAGTCTTTCGATAAAAATATGTCATTTCTATTTATCTAATATTCACTCCACATTTAATGTATAAGCGAAGCTCCCCACTTACCTGGACTCGCCGTAAATCCTAATCTCGATCCTCATGCACTCGGACTCGACGTGAAAAATCTCGCGAATCTAATTAATCCAAAACAATAATTACTTTGTGTATCTTCAACCATAAAAGTATAAAACATATTGTTTAGACTCGTTTATTACTTGTTTAGAGTAACTCGAACTATGTAAGGAATTATCCTTATTCCTAATTGAGTTCAATTAAGCCGTTCACGACTCTAAGCCAACACTTAAATTTGAAATCGATGATTCGGATAAAATAAGAATGCAGTGAGGCGATACAATGTAAAAACCATTAAACTTGATTTTCCAACTTAAATTGTCTAATCATGACCAAAAGAGTCAAACTAGACCCGAAACTCCCAAATCATAGCATTTAGTCAAAAATCCACGCCTTAGACGAGTTAAGTTCATTTTTCAAGAAATAAGTCCAAGTCTCTTTCATGTCTAAATTTTAATTTCAAAACCAATTCAAGATGGTTTATCGAAACCATGTTCCATAAGTGCGACTAAGCCATATTTCAAATGAGACCAAAAATATATTTTAAAGGTGACTACAAGTCATATCCCCTTTTGATTAATCTTCAAACATTTAGAATTGCATTGTCTCAAAACTATTTATATAAAACGTAGAAGAACATAGTAAGTTTTCTTTGAGACGTTCCAAAATGATTTTACCAAATTCAATGCAAACTAGCCACATTTTTTCAAGACACAAAACCATGCCAATGACGCTTGATTAATCGGATCATAGAAAACAAGCTTGGTAAAAGATCCACAAGACTTAGAACTTATGTTCCTCCACATTGTTTAAAGGAGCCATAGAATATTTCTCTCTTGGTCATTTCCTCAAACATGTAGAATGCATTATTTTTTCAAAACCATTTCAAAACAAAAACAACCTTCGAAACACGTTCAAATCGTTAATAGTATGAAAAACTCCATATATTGAATAAAAAAAACATAGCAAACAAGATCAACCCGCCGAAAAGACTCGTATCCTGAAATTTCACAAATGGAAAAACCTATTTCAAAATTAGACTAAAAGAACATTGACAATAAGCTAAAACCGATTTGTTCTCGTCGATACCTAAATCAAGAACATGTTTGATCAACCCAAATCTTCACATTAAAGCCATTTTAATTCAAATTGAAACTAAATCATGGTTTGAACAAAAGTTGAGTCTCACTTACCCTTCAATGGAGTTCTAAACTCTAAATCCTTTCAAATCAAATCTTGATCTACACATTCCTTTTCTTCGCGAACAATCCATCGCGCCGTGAAGCCTCGTCGAAGTCTTTAGCGCCAATCTTGCTAGTTTGCGTAACAAGCGTTCGCCTCACCGCTGTTGATTCGCGAACTCGCCGAAGTCGCTGCTGCCTTGCCATTCCGCTGGAGCTCCGCATCATCCGCTCCACGCCGCTGCTTGTCGTCCAGCTTGAAAGCCCGCGCCTCCCACGTTTACTGCCATGTTGTCCTCCGCGGCTAGTTGCTGGTCCGCCGTTGTTCACCGCCGCCCGGGCCGATCCACGCCACTCCGCCTGAGCCGAAGCTCCGTGTTCCTTTATCTCTATGCGGTCTCTCCCAAGTTGTAGCCACCTCTCATCATTTCTTATGTGTTCAAAGCAAATAGGGTTTAAACCCATTTAAGTTGTGTTTCGTTTCTTTTTGGGTTTAAGAGATTAATATTTTGTCTCCTTATTTAATACCAAGATTGACACACTTTGTGCACAACCTTGTCTTGACCTTCTACTAAATTTATTTTCAATGACTTAGAAATCCGATGGTCTCGTCGCTGCGCGCACATAATATAATTGAGTCGCGATACTTACATAGTACACACAATATCACACCAAACACAATTAAAATATTAAATTACCTCAAATGCTCTCGAGTCGGGTCTGGTAAGTTTCGGGTCGTTAGAGTTCTAGTGTGTTTCGTTCCGTTACTCCTTTAGCTTTGGTTCACTCCGATGTATGGGGTCCTGCTCCATTTGTTTCTAAAGGAGGTCACAAATATTATGTTATCTTTATAGATGATTTCTCAAGATACACTTGGGTTTATTTTATGAAACATCGTAATGAACTTCTTCGCATTTATAAGTCTATCACTTCTATGGTACACACTCAGTTTTTTACCACTGTTAAGAATTTTCGCTCTGACTCTGGTGGTGAGTACTTATCCAACGCATTCTGTCAATTTTTATCTAACCAAGGTACTCTTCCTCAACTTTCGTGTCCGAGCGCTCATGCTCAAAATGGTATTGTAGAATGCAAGCATCGTCACATCATTGAGACTGCACATACTCTTCTCATTGCTTCTCATGTTCCACCACACTTTTGGGCCGAGACAGTATCCACTTCTGTCTATCTTATTAATCTTCAACCTTTTTCAATTCTTCAAGGGATTTGTCCGGGTGAATGCTTATTTTTTCTCCCCCATGCTATGATCATCTTCGTGTCTTTGGTTGTGTTTGTTATGTTTTTCTTCCATCTCATGAACACACTAAGTTTTTTTCTCAATCCGTTGAGTGCGTCTTTCTTGGTTATAGTCTTGAGCATAAGGGTTATCGTTGCTATGATCCTTCCGCTAGTCGGGTGCGCATTTCTCGTGATGTCTTTTTTGTTGAGGATCGTCCTTTTTATGCTTTTCCTACCTCCTCTCCTACTGAAGCTGTATTTTCTTTTTCTTCAGACCACTGAGTCATTAGTTTTGATCAACTCTGTTCCTGCACCTGCTAGGTCTTCTAATTCTCATTTTCCTTATCATTATTCCTAACGCTCTCGTGTACCTGTAGATGATCAACATGTTTCTAATGATATACAACCTTTCCTTGCCCCAGCTATCACTGATGAGGTTCATTTTGATGATTCTTCCACATCGCTCTCATAGTCTCCCACTATTTGACGGTATGATCTTCGTGACCATAGTACTATTCATTCGCCTGCTCGTTTTGGTCTAGTTGTTGCTCGTGATATTCAAGAGCCTAACACTTATTGGGAGACCGAAGAGTTACCTGAGTGGCAATTGGCTATGACTGAGGAGTTTGCCACCCTATAGCGCACAAGCACATGGGATGTTGTTCCTTTGCCAGATCATGCAAATCCTATCACCTTTAAGTGGGTCTTTAAAATGAAGACTCGCTCTAATGGGTCTATTGATCATTATAAGGCTCGATTAGTTGCTCAAGGGTTTCAGCAAGAATATGGTCGTGATTATGATGAGACATTTGCTCATGTGGCTCACATGACCACCGTTCGTACACTCATTACTATTATTGTCGTTCGTCGATGGACTATTTCGCAGCTGGATGTGAAGAATGCTTTTCTTCATGGTGATCTACAATAGGAGGTTTATATGAAACATCCTTTGGGCTTCTCTTGTCCAACTGTCATGTTTGTCGTCTACGTCGTGCTCTTTATGGACTAAAACAAGCCCCTCGTGCTTGGTTTGAGCGCTTCAACTCGATTATTCTACAGGCTGATTTTGTCGCTAGTGAGCATGACCCAGCTATGTTTGTTCACTCTTCTTCACGAGGCTAGACTATTTTATTGTTATATGTAGATGACATGATTATTACTAGTGATGATCCATCTTATATCGACTTTGTGAAGCAATGTCTCAGTGAGCAGTTTATGATGTCTGATCTAGGACCTCTTCGATATTTTCTGGGCATTGAGGTCACTTCTACAGATGATGGGTTTTACTTATCACAACAGCGATACGCTCTTGATTCGCTTTCTCGTTCTGGTCTCACTGATGCTAAGACTGTTGCTACTCCCATTGAGCTTCATCTCCAGCTACAACCCACTGATAGTACCTCTTTGCGATCCTTCTCGGTATAGGCAGCTTGTTGGCAGTCTTATCTACCTCACAACTACTCGACCGAATATATCACACGATGTTCATGTGCTCAATCAATTTGCCAATGCTCCTACTTCTGTTCACTATTCTCATCTTCTTCGTGTGTTGCGATATTTACGGGGGACATCTTCTCGGAGCTTATTTTTCTCTCGTGATAGTACTCTGCAGCTGCATGCTTATTTAGATTCCACAAGGGCTAGTGATCCTGTTGATCGACGATCAATCATTGGTTATTGTATCTTCCTTGGTACTTCTCTTCTTGCATGAAAATCTGAGAAACAAACTGTTGTTTCTCTTTCCAGTGCTTAGGCCGAATTACGTGCTCTCGCCTCTACAACTGTTGAGATTATCTGGCTTTGTTGGCTTCTTGCTGACTTTGGTGTTGTGATGTCCGAGCCTACTTCATTATTGTCACTATGGCGGCCCCAAATTCCAGGCCTCCTTGTTACCCGCCACGTCGCATCCCACGTCACTAAGCCTTGCCACGTCATGACCCGCTTATCCTTGACATTCCACGACCTACTTGGCTACTTACACTTTTCCATTTATTCTTAACTTAGCTAATTAATTTTCATATAATTATTAATGATTTCATTAGCCAGTTAATCAATTTATCAAGTTATAATGAGATTTTACAGCGGAAGTCTTAATTTAAGTAAGTTATATAGTATTCAACAATCCTAAGTAGTGGAAACCCGACAAAAGATATCATGTATATACCAAGGCGAGTTAAGTATAACAAAAGTTCCATATACATATAATCAGTGTTCTATGGTCCCCATGACCCAATAAAAGTAAAATAAATACATATTGATATCATACACGAGCTGGCTCCACAATCTCAGAGGTAGTCGCTCAGTACCTCCTTCCCCTTGCTCGTCGAATGATCTACACTTAATCACCCAACAAATACAATGACGAGTCCAGTGAGTAAAATCCCAAGAGAAGTCCATACAATATTCATAAATAAAACGTATAAACTAGGAGACATGCGAATATAAATAGCACACAACAAGCAAAAGTAGTAGCGTGAAATAAATAAATAGCATATACCAATTAAACCAGTTCATAAATAAAGCATTAATCAATAAACATCCGTATAATCACGAGAAAACCTTGACCTACACCAGCCAGTAATCGATAAATCAAATAGGAACCACGTATATACTTACAGGCTTACAGTGGCTAAACCTCAACTTCAGTAAACAGCATGGTCTCTTCTCGACGATGTTACACATCAAGATCACCCTAATCCCTCCCGACAGTCATAAATATATTTTACTGCCATCACACAAACACTATCACAAGTAACCCGTGCATGCGATTTAGTCGTAAATTATCAATTTTATTTCATGAATATTGTGTGGACTTCTCTTGAGATTTTACTCGCTAGACTTGTCACGGTATTTGTCGGGTGACCGAGTGTAGATCATTTGACGAGCAAGAGCAAGGGCTAGGAGGTAATGAACGACTACCTCTAAGATTATGGAGCTAGCTCGTGTGTGACTACAGTATGTACGTATTTATTTTTTTGTCAGGTTTTGGAGACTGTAGAACATTAATTACATGTATTCTTAAACTCTTCAAAAAAAATAGCTTGAGTACTTGAAGATATGGTAGAGTGAAGTATTTCTTTATATAACACATTTTAAATGATATATTCATTGTATCTTTACAAAATTCCTATTGATTTTAATTATAGTACTATTTATAAAGTATTTTCTAAAATTAAGATTAATCTAGTGGTTTTTGTGTTTTAAGATTCTATACTAGTCATCGTAAGGGTGATGTTGGCCAGTGAAGATTGAGAACACATATATTGCATACTGGCCTTAGTATTGAACTTCAAGTTCTAAGGGGTATCGCATTGGGTGGTTGAGTTATCATTACGGGATGGTTTATTTTTTCCAAATCATTCTATTATATCATAACTTTCGTTTACTTGCGGGTAATATGTTTCTATTTGAAGATCACTTCTATTTGAAAAACTTCTATTACTTAAAGTTAAGATGAACTAAATTTAAATTAATATATAAAGAATGAAAAGAAAATATGATTAAAAGTATTCATTTGCCCGAGATGGCAAAATATTGAGTTTGGAGCATTTGACAAGTCAATAATTAGATATGTTTTATAGTGTAATTTAAATTGATTTTAGATATAAATGATAATATTACACTAAGTATTCTCTTGTTTTGTGATTTCAAGATTTAATTAAGAAAAATGAAGAAATGAAAGAAAAAGAGCAAAAAGAGCAAAATAGTCAACTAAAGAACAAAGCCAACGATTTGCCAGTGATACTGAATTACAAAGTAATCGTTGGGCAAATATGCAGGAGATAAGAGCCAACGAATCATCTGCGAATTGGGAAATACACTAGGAATTGTTGGATGAATTGGTGGAGGACAGAGAGTCAAATCTAGTGATTTTCTTAGCAATTTGTGAACAAATTGGATTCGCTGATAAATCGATGAGGTCGGTGACGAGTTTTTTAGATAAGAACAAGAAGTTTTACTTTATCTATGATATGTATACTTAGGGAAACTATAAATATGACCTTAGAGCTTTAAAATTAATAATGTGGGAAACTCTATCTTAGCCCTCTATTAAGTTTTAGATTAAAACTTTTTTCAATTAAGTTTGAGTTCATTATTTTTGGAGATTCAAGACTTGTTTAATAAAAGTTATACTAATGTCTTTCAATTATTTGTTTATTGCAATGTTTATTATTAATATGTGTGAGTAGTTAATTATTCTAAACAATACTTTGGACATGATTGTAAAACGCTCATTAATTTATTCATATTGTAGAATTTATCTACTTAAAGCTTTAATCCAATCAAACACGTTAATCACGGTTTTAATAAGTTATTTTTCGTATTACAACTAATAATTCTTTGTATTGGATGCAAAAAGGCTAATATATTTCTTAGTATAGAGTTTCTAAATCTATGTATATGGTTATTGATAACAATTATAAAAGTAGTAACTATGATTAATCTATAAGGCTATATTACCCGAGTGAATGTTTTAGATGATTGTGTTCTAAATTATTCAATAACAAGCATAATTCTGGTTTTTATTTAGTTTGGATTATGTATGACTTTTATTAAGTGTCAATGCTACCGTATTTCTATTTTATTGCGTTTAATCCAATAAGTAGAGTTACAAGGTAAGGATATGGCTTATTTTCATTGACTATAGAAAAGTCGATAGTTTGCTAAAGGCTATCAACCTATTATGATTAAAGTTTAATGATTTAGGATCATTATATAAATATGATGATTGATTATGACTATGCTTTAATGAAAATGTCTAGATATGACAGTTTACATATCATTGTCTAAGATGTATTATTTAGATATTTAATTTATATTGATTATTTGATTGTTTGTTTGAATTACATTGAATTAGTTTATCGAATTTAAATTGTCTACAGTTTAATTAATTGATTGTTTTATTTCTAGATTAATAGTGTTTAATTCCCGTATTAATTAGATTAGTTAAATTAAAGCAAATTAAATCCATTAAAACTTTAAGGAAGCCTTAATTCTAAAGAGATTTGCAAAATCCCTGTGGAGACGATATCACATTTATCACTACTACAAATAATAAGAAAATATAGGAAACTATTGTTCACACTCGACACGTGTCATATACGTAGTAAGGGAACATTAATGCTAGACAATATAACTTGAATAAATGACCATAACTAATGATAATTATGAGTTAAGATGAATAAATAAACCTCAATGTAACTCATATTGGTCGGATACACTAGTAATGGCGCACCTCGAGATGCATGTTAGGACGCGCGCACAGGGTGTCGGGTAGTCGGGGATTTGTGGGATCACTAATATGTCAACAATGAGACTAAATACGTTAACCACATGAATTTGAGTGTCCAAGCTTGTAAATTTAATTGATATGGATTAATTAGACTATAATTTGAATAAACAAATTGGAGATCATTAATTTGTATGGAGATGATGATGTATAGAAATCCTATGATAAACTAGTAACTAGTGAGTGGAGACATGCATTCTTCATGTGGGACAAGTGGTATGTTTTGAGTGAGGACACATGTCCTAGTGATTAACTTAGTTAAATTAAGGATTTGCTTAATTAATCAATTTGCTAATCTAAGTATATAAAAGACAAACTTTGGTTTTCATGCAAACAAGAGAAGGAAAATCCAAAATTCTTGAGAGCAAATAGAGCTAGAATGTGCTAAATTTTTTGGACTTCAATGGTACCTGAGCATGGAGAATCAAACTACAAAGGATTAAACAATAGGTAACAACTTATACTCCTCATTAGTTTGGATTTCGATAAAAATATTTTCATGCATGACCAAGAGGTGTTAAATTGTTTAGGTTTGTTGATTTCATTTTTTTTAAGATTGAAGATAAATCATATACATGTCATATAACTTTGGTTTTAAAAGAAGTAAGCCAAAGTTGCTAGTAGAACCAGTTATATTCATGAGAAATTATTCAAACTTTGCAATGGCAGAACTCCCTTAATACTTATCAGATTGGACTGATCTTTTAGTATGTTGTTGTTGGGTATATTAGATGACTTGTGACCAAAAATCATGACTTTTAGAGCTATATATTGGGAGAAATGATTTTTACAATCTTGTTGGTCGGATTTGTTTTAATTTGAGCTATTTTGTTAAAGTTTCGATATCGTTTTCATTTTAAATCGGAATTTTGTAAATCAAACTTTTTTAGAAAGCTAAGACAGAGACCAACAACTTCTTTCCAATGAAGTTTTTTGAGATTCATACGTTTTCACGCCTAAAAATACGCTGCAGCACATGACTGAAAGTGAGTTTATTAACCTTTAGGGGCTATTTTGAAGACTTGACCTACATACTTAACTTTAAATATCTATAATCGATCTAAAACACTTGAAATTGATCTTAAGGGACTCATGGACTATAAAGCGATAGTCGGGAGCATATTAGGTCAGATCGAGTATTTTCGGGACTCAAGGGGAAGTGCAAGCACGTTTTGAGATGCGTAAAACCCATGAGAAAGCTTCACGGAATTCAGTTCACTTTTAACATTTGTTTTATGTTTGTCGAACTATTTTTACTTCGTTGTTATCATGATTTATTGTTGATTCGTTCGTGCTTTATCCATGCATTTTAAGGGGTTTTGCTATGAAGACCGATTGAGTTGGTTCACCGAGGTTTTGCTATAAAGACCGATTGAGTTTGCTCATCGCAATTTTGCTATGAAGATCGGTTGAGTGGGTTCACCGAGGTTTTGCTATGAAGACTGATTGAGTTGGTTCACCACGGTTTCGCTATGAAGACCGGTTGAGTTGGTTTACCAGGGTTATGTTGTGTTGTTGTTGTGAGAAAGAATGATTTACCACTTAAGCGATTCACCGTGGTTATCTGTATTTCACATTTTTGCTTACTTATATAATTTTCGTTTTTGTTTTTCGATTATTTACATGCTGCTTTGGTTTTCGAATTACCCTACATTCATGGGAGTACATCTTTCTGTTGCTAGATAGCATACTTGCATATCTCATAGTTTTATTTGATTGCTTAGTGAATATTGTGTGGACTTTTCTTGGAATTTCACTCACTGGACTTGTCATTGTGTTTTTGGGCGACCGAGTGCATATCCTTCTACAAGTAGCAGCAAAAGGGAATCTTGGGCGACTATCTTTTTCTGCTGACGATCTTGGACATACTCGTAGGTGTTTATATTTTGATATATTTTGTTATATTATGGGTATTAGGGCACTATGAGACACACTGTACAAGTTTATACCTACTTTTGTGTATTTTGTGCCTTATACACATGGTACTTTATCTCTGGATTTTTTTTCCACTACTTAGGAATTGTGATAATATGCATAAAATACTCATATGTTTGAAAACTTCTGCTGTAAAATGATAATGAAACATGATAGGTTAACTAATTACCTAAACAAATTTATTAGTAATTATATGAAGAATAATTGGCTAAGCTAGTGTTAGTTAGAGACATGTAAACAACCAGTTAGGTTGCAAGGCATCATAGATAAGTAAGCCATGAAGTGGCAGGACTTGGTGACGTGTGATGTGACATGGCGATGTCCAGGTTTACCTCGGAACGCGGGGCCGTCACACTCTTACCATATCTAGGTGTACATATAACACAACTAGTTAAAGTTAAAAAAAAAAATGAAATAGCAAAGGTGCACTTTACCCTTCATATAGACAAAAACAAAGTGACAACTAATAAAATGCACCCTCCTTCTGAGGACGTTGTACTATGCTAAAATTGTGATAGATTTTTGTACCCTTTTGGATGTGAGGAACATCAATGCAGCAAAATTTGAGAAAAAACTAATTAATAAAATGCATATCCAACCAAAAAGAAATTCAAACTACAAAGCAGAATGAACCCTACTTCCATTAATTATTTGAGAAGTTACTTTGCAGGAAAACAATAGTCCACTCACACATAAAATCATCAAATCTTAAACTAGATGACATATATAGAATGCTTGTACTTCTCTTATGCCATAGCAATCGATTCCCTGCTACATCACCTATATGTAAATCTATCCACTTGGTTTGTTAGCCCATCAACAAACATATAGATTAAGAGCTTTTATTTGAATAAATGAATTAAGCCTTCACATTTTATAAGAAAAGTTACAAAATATAAGCAATTCATATATATATATATATATGTGTGTGTGTATGTCGCTCATCAAGAGCTCATAATCAATACGTGGCATACCATTCATCAAAATGACTTTTTCTCTTAGTACTTTATGGAATATTGTTGTTAAGCTCCAACCATTATCTGTTGTGGTCATGTTACGAACCTCTATATCCAAAATCGAACTTCTTTAAAGTACAAAGTCTCTTAAATTTTTGTATCTAAAACACTAAGCTTCTTCATAGAAAAAAAAGAAAGAATAAAATTAATTGCGAAGAAATGACAATATTTACTCCCGAAAAGAAAAATTAGCAATAAATATTGTCATCGCAATTATGACACAAAAATTAGATAATGAGAAATTACCAACAAGATTATTACAAAGGCCAATATTAGTTAGTTTGACTCAATCAAGAATGCATAGTTTCCAAAGGTCACAATAATTATGGTGGTTAAAGGTGTTGTTAGTTGTTACCCATCTTTAGAAGAAAACAGACCAACAACACATTTTGAAAGAGAGATTAAAATCTCTAGCTTCAACATAGCACTAGTACTAAATGGCCTAGTATATGTATGGCGGGTAAGGACGTGCATCATTACATAGATAATAAAGAAAAAAATGACATAGCTAGCTTTTTTTTTGGTAATTTTTTTTTTTTGGTACAAAAATGGGTTGTTCTTTAATCTATAAATTATGAAACTTTCTAACCAGATTCACAAAAACCAAATACAGAGCTAAAGCTTGTTCAACAAGTGGGTTTTCTTTTTGTTGTTGTAATTATCAACAATGTTCATATACCCAAAACTGAAAAAAAAAAAAAATAGTACAAGAATTAGGAATTAAAGAGCCCACGAAACTTTCTATCCTCTCCCAAAAACAGCCCACAAAAAAATGATAATCAAAGCAAAAATAATGGAGCCCATCCAAATATAATGCTAAGACCCAACACGCTCCCACTCACACCACTGAACAACCATAGAGCCTAACAAGCACACCTCAGCCAAGCGTCGACAACATTAGTATACAGTAGACAAAGAAACCTAGTGCCAATCTTCGTCTAAGAGCCTAAAGAACATCAGTGCATTGACAGCAATGAGGAACATAAACCTAAAAATCAAGCTTTTTTATCTATATCGCCACATCTGCCCAAAATAATTACTTCAAGATTTCAATAGTCAAAACCCAAAATCCGATCCGCGCAAAAAGGAACCAAATCAGATTCGCCAAAAAAAAAAAAAAACCTAACTTAGATTATCCTAAACCCAAAATCAAATCACTAAGAAAAAAAAACAACCAGAATAGAAAGATTGGGAAAAACAGCCACAAATAAATAAATAAATAACCAAAGAGATACCAATTTCATGTTCAAAACTAGACCATTAATCTATCCAAAAAAGCCTCAAGAACAGCTTCTTTCACTACCAAGATATTAGCCCAAAACAACACAGGGAGTGAAAGAAAAAAATATGAGGAAAAATGAAACATAAATAAACCAAAAAGGAAGAAGAGAAGGTGCTCACAACAACACAAGAGGTACCAAGGCTCCTATGTCCTTCCTTCTTCAAATCTAGTGCTCTAATCTACTGCAACCCCAGAGTGACGCACCGCAAGCAAAGGCAAATAACCCCAACCCTCTTCTATCAAAGTCGAAGCCCCATCACAAAGCCCCATTGTGAAGCCTTAGAGCATGGCATTTCAGTTTTCTCTCTTTGAGTTCAATTGAAAGTTGGAGGAGAACAGAGTGTACGTTGGTTTTGATAGAAGGAACCTACACCAAAAAAATGGTCCATCCGATTTCAATAAAAAAAAAAACTCTATTAATTTTTTTTCTTTCTTTTGGTTTCCCTCCTCTCTAAAATTTTGGCGCCCTCAGTCTTGTGAATTCTTTTTCAGCGGCAATATCTAAAGACTATTTATAAATATTCGTGTCGTTAAAAAGGAGTAAAATGTGTTGTTAAATAACTATTTTAGTGAATTATTTCACTACTAGCATTGAGCTTTGTATTATGACAATTGTTGAGATAAAGCATAGTTTCCAATACTGCAATATACAACAACATGCTACATGAAACAATTTATGTATATAACATTTCACTACACTTGCACATGAACGTTGTTGTTTGAAGTTGTCGTATCGTAAATTTCTTGTAGTGATCATATTTCATTCAGCCAGCGTAAAACTTTTGTCACTTTTCATGAAATTGATCAAACATATATAAACGTTGGGACGTTCCCACCTAGCGACGCGCTGCATCGAGCCGGGTGTAGTGAGAAATGAGCAAGGGTGTGTTTCACATCGCCGCCTAGGTGTGAAGAAAAACGAGCAAAGGTTCCCACACATAGGACGTGTGTGGGTAAAGAAACTAGTCCCTTCACATCGTCGCCTTGATGTGAAGAAAAATGAGCAAGAGTTCCCACACAAAGGACGGGTGTGGGTAAAGAAGCTAGTTCAAAACAAACACGAAAACAAAAACAAAATCATAGATACGGACACTAGATCTTTTAGACAAAATAGAAATAGAAAAGGAAAACAAATACAAATGGGAGAAAAAATTCGTTTAGGAACATGGAACATAGGAACACTTACGGGAAGTCAATAGAACTAGTAGATACTATGATTAGAATGAGAGTCAATATTGTTTGCCTCCAAGAGACAAAATGGGTAGGAGAAAAGAGTAGAGAAATAGGAAGCACATGGTTTAAATTGTGGTACACCGGTATAGATAGAAAATGCAATGGAGTATGAATTGTGGTGGATAATGATTATAAGGATAAGGTCGTAGAGGTTAAAAGAATGGGGGATAGATTGATTCTAGTTAAATTAATTATTGGAGACGAAAAAATTAACATACTTAGCGCCTATGCACCACAAGTAGGATTAAGCGAGAGCATCAAACGCAAGTTTTGGGACGATATGGATGGATTTATGCAAAGTATATCATTAGATGAAAAGGTTTTTATTGGAGGAGATTTAAATGGGCATGTCGGGGCAAGTAACGATGGGTTTGAGAGAGTTCATGGAGGTTTTGGTTACAGTAATAGAAATGAAGAAGGAGAATCAATCTTAGAATTTGCTTCAAAGATACGATCTTTTCTTAGCAAATACTAGTTTTAGAAAAGGGAGTCGCATATAATTACTTTTAGTAGTGGTCATAACAAGAGTCAAATAGATTTTCTTTTAACAAGAAAAATAGATAGAAAAATATGTAGAGACTGCAAAGTAATACCTTGTGAAGCACTTACTACCCAACATAAGTTAGTAGTACTTGATATTAAGCTAGCACGACGACATAATATGAATAAAAGAGTTAGCGACCCTAGAATAAAGTGGTGGAACCTAAAACATAGTAAACAAGTAGAGTTTAGAGAAAAACTACTAAAGGAAAATGTTTGGAATCTTGACTTAGATGCTAATACAATGTGGCTAGAAATGAGTAGTTGCATAAGGAGAGTGGAATCAAACGTATTAGGTATATCTAAGGGCTTGGGACCTCCAAAGAAGGAAACATGGTGGTGGAACGAGGATGTCCAACGAGCAATTAAGACTAAAAGAGAGATGTATAGGAAAATACATAAGTGTCAAGATGAAGATGTGTACAATCAATATAGAGAAGCTAGAAAACAAGCTAAAAAAGTAGTTAGTCAAGCTAAAACAAATTTCATGGAAGATCTATATACAAGGTTAGGTAATAGAGATGGCGAAATATATATATATATATAGGCTAGCCAAATTAAGAGATAAAAAGAAACAAGACCTAAGTCATGTAAGATGTATTAAGGACGAAAATCAAAATATTTTATCACGCGAGATGATATTAAGGAGAGATGGAGAATTTACTTCGATAGTTTATTTAATGATGGCCAAGTTGATACTATAATAGATGAAAACCCACACCAAGAAAGAAATGTAAACTATACACGCAATATTAAAATTGTAGAAGTTAAAGAGGCATTGAAAAGAATGAAAATATGGAAAACATGTGGCCCAGATGAAATACCCATAGAGGTTTGGAAATGCTTAGGAGAAATTGGATTGACTTGGTTAACAAAACTTTTCAATAAAATTTAAAATCAAAACGGATGCAATGGATTGGAGAAGAAGCACGTTGTGCCAATCTTCAAAAACAAAGGAGACATTCAAAGTTGCTCAAACTATCGGGGAATTAAACTTATGAGTCACACTATGAAACTTTGGGAGATGATAATTGACAATAGGCTAAGGAGAGAAACAACAATATCGAGAACCAATTTGGTTTCATGCCTGGAGGTCAACTATGGAGGCGATTTTCCTCGTAAGACGATTGTTAGAAAAATATAGAGAAAAGAAAAAAGATCTTCATATGGTATTCGTAGATTTAGAAAAAGCATATGATAGGGTCCCTAGAGATGTTCTTTGGTGGGTTCTAGAAAGAAAAAAGTGCATGCTAGATACATATACACTATTAAGGATATGTATGATGGAGCAAGAATGAGTATAAAGACATTTGGAGGAGCTACAAAAGAATTTCCCATTACGATAGGACTACATCAAGGATCGGCTTTAAGCCCATATCTATTTACTTTAGTTATGGATGAACTAACTAGACATATTCAAGAGGATATACCATGGTGTATGTTATTTGCAGATGATATTGTCTTAGTGGATGAAACTAAAGATGGAGTGAATAGGAAACTAGAACTCTGGAGGAATACATTAGAATCTAAAGGCTTTAAGTTGAGTAGGACGAAAACCGAATACATGCACTGTGAGTTTGGAAACACTAGACATCGAGATGACGGTGTGGTAAAATTAGGGGAAATAGAAGTTCCTAAGGTAAACCACTTTAGATACCTAGGATCAATCATACAAAATGATGGTAACATTGAGAATGATGTCACACATAGAATTCAAGCTGGATGGAAGAAATGGCGGAGTGCAACAGGGGTGATTTGTGATCGAAATGTTCCTACTAAGTTAAAAGGAAAATTTTATAGGACCGCAATTAGGCCCGCTATGCTATGGAAGTGAATGTTGGGCGGTAAAGCAACAACAATTACATAAAGTGAACGTAGCAGAAATGAGGATGCTTAGGTGGATGTGTGGTAAAACTCGTAAAGATAGAATAAGAAATATAGAAATTCAAAGACAAGTAGGAGTAGCACCAATTGATACAAATATTAGGGAAGGGCGGTTGCGATGGTTTGGTCACCTCCAAAGACGGCCTACAAATGCCCCAACTAAAAACTTGACTCAATAGAAACTGTAGAAATTCGACGAGGTAGGGGCAGACCAAAGTTAACATGGGATGCATTAATTAGGAGGGATTTGAATGGTTTGCAAAGCTCACCATCAATTGCACTTAATCGAGCACAATGGAAAAGTTTGATCCATGTAGCCGACCCCAATTAATTTGAGACTGAGGCTATGTTGTTGTTGTTGTTGTGATCATATTTCATTCAGCATTAAGATCATTGAGTACAACTATAGTTACTTCACCAAGAGGTTAATTTCATACATTTAGCCATTTTGCTAGCATAGGTACGGAAAAACTACGTCATTACATGAGCAACCTCATTTGCTTGCTTACAAACCTTAAACCCCCAAAAAATAAACTTCCAACAATGGAAGAAAATCAAACTTCCAATTAGGGAAGAAAATCTAAAGCTTCCAACTAGGAAAAACACTGCTTATTTTAATACAAAATCACCAATGAAAAGTATCGATCCAATAGATGCAAGCGCAACTCCATACACAAACGTTAATGAAGATGTAGAGTTGAAGATTTAACTTTTGCCAATGTTGAATCGATAACAAAGAACACGTAATGAACTATTCATCGATTTATATCTAATCAAATTTGTTTTATTTGACGAACAAAAAGGGAAGGGATATCATTAGCCAAAGACCTATAAAAGAAGTGTAGTGCAATACAAATCCATCAAAAGCACTCGAAAATCCATAAATCAAATGCAAAATAGAGGGAGATACTATAGTGAAGTTATTTTTTTCAAAATGGGGTACGTTAGATAAAAAGTGGAAATTGTTTAGTTGAGTGATTATATTGGAAAGCAGTTGGGTAATTTTGCACAGGTTACAAAACTTTTTTAAAAGTTAGGTCCGCTCCTTTTGACTTTAGGGAATATTTACACCCAAAGGTCTCGACACTGCTTGGGGAGAGAACCACAACTTAAGTATTTCTTTCATAAGTCACTCTTAATTAATGTGGGACTATATTTCGTTCCACACATCTCCAACAACCTCTTCTTTGGATCAAAATCCCACTAAGGATGCAACTAAAGGAATATTCACGACCACCAGCAGACAAGTCTTCCCAATCGAACTATCGTATCTAATACCACTTGTTGGGCCCTCTCATGTCTGTATCCACGGGTCAGTGGATATCATTAGTACTAATGTTATCCCCAACTTAACCACCTTTTGCTTATAGGTATGTGGTTTTACTTCAAAAGACGTCAGTACTACTTAGGGAAAGAGTCACAACTTACGTACTTCTTTAATAAGTCACATTTAACCGATGCGAGATTATATTTCTATCCGCACATCTCCAACATGACTTAATTGCGATTGACATGGTTTGTCAATGTTGAGACTCTGTTCCCTAATTTATTTCCATAATCTTAGAGATTACCTCGTTGATTCCCTAAATCGTATATAATAACTAGTTTCCTAAATTGTAGTAATTGATTTTTTAATTATTGTAATTACCTTTAATTGTAGGCTAGAATGTCTATATATTTGTACACAATACAAACAAGTAAAAAAAAATCAAAGAAGGCTTTGATCTTATTTTCATGTTGGTACCAGAGCCAACCTTCTTTTATCATTAATTAAAAACATTTTCAATTTTTAAAAATATGAGTGAAAAAGGTAAGGAATCATATGGTTTAAAACCAATTCCCATAGTTGTTCAGTTTGAAGGTGTTCTTAATATTGGAATCATTATCAATGAATCTAATTATGATGTTTGGTCACAATTAATATAGTTGCATATTGGTGAAAGGGAGAAAATCTCTCATATTGTGGGTAAAACAAAGATTTCTGATGAATATGAAGATGGATACGAAAATTCGTATGCCGATAATCAAAAAGTAAAAAGATGGTTGTTGATGTCCATGAAGCCATAAATTATGAAGCGGTGCCTGCATTTACCAACTGCTCATGAAATTTGGAATGCTTTGTCAAAGGCATTCTATGATGGAAGTGATGAGTTGCAGATTTCACCATGAATCAAAAAATTTTTCCTCTAAAAAAAAAGTTGGGAAATCTCTCATTGAATATTACGGAGAGTTAACTAAGATTTTTCATGAGTTGAATCATCGAAATAGAGTTGTTATGAAAGATCTAGATGATGTTGTTGCGTACCAAAAGTCAGTTGAACGACTAAGGGTACATATTTTCCTTGCTGGTTTAGACAAAATGTTTGAACATATTAGTGGAGAGATCTTGCACAAAGAACCATTCCAAGATCTACCAAAATTTTATGCACAAGTTCGGAGAGAGACAATATGCCAAACAATGTTAAAAGAAGACAAGGAAGACTTTGAAGCAACAAAAATGGTGTCTCGAAAAAAAAACCAAAGACTACTAATGACGCTGATGTAAAAGCCCGAAATTCGAGATCCTAGTCACGCCTATTTACAGGACCTTGACGTGGATATAGTTCGACGTGCCGTTCTTGGTCAAACCTCGAACGTTGACTCAGAAATAGTATGTTTTATATTTGTGTGATGTTATGTATATTATTATTTTACATGTGTGGTGTTAAATTGGTTTGTATTGTCCAATTCGCAAGTAAGAGTTTGCTTTAGAAATGTGTAAAATATACCTCGATTTATGCAAGAGGGTGAGTGTAGACAACATGATCGACAAGATCGATAAGAGAGAGAAATCATAAGGAACTTATCGGGTTAGAGTTCAACAAGAAAAACAAGTCGAGATTTTGCAACATGTAGACTTCATGAAAAGCGTGTCGAGACGACAAGAAATATAAGAGAGTCTAAGATTAATTAATAAGTTGAGGTTTAAGTGGTTTATTGTGGTTTAAAAGTTGATATGAATTCATAAAAAGTCAAAAAATAGTATCACACTCAACCTATCTAGTGTTCACACATCACCACCATCTATCACATCACCTTTTATCTCTTTCTCTCTCTCTCTTATCCAACTCAAAATAAATCTCTCATCTCTCCCTCTCTATTCGATTTTCTCTCACCTCTCTCTTTTTTATTTTTTTCTCTCCTTCATCCAAGCTCACCTCCCACTCGGTTTCCCTCTCGCTCACGGCTTCACTCTTTCCCACAACTCTCTCAGTCTCATCTTGTTACTCACGGTGTCCTAACCTTCAGCTCCGGTGGCCATCTCGCCGATGAACCTTTCTAGACTAAGGTAATGAGTGTAGTGGTCTAGTTTTATGTGAGTTTGTTAATAAGGGGTTCATATAGAGAGTTTTGTTAGGCTTTTTAGTTAATTAATAGTGTCGAAGTTCAAGCCATGATGAGTAGAATAGAAGAAAATTTATTATTTCAAATGCGCTGTCTAGCGTTGCTGTTGGACAGCGTTGTCCAGCGTTACTATTGGATAGCCCTGTCCAAATGATGTTGTTGGGCAACGTTAGGCCTGGCTCAACCAGGTAAGGGCAAGCTTGGTTAGGCCCATTAGGGCCTAACTCTCTAATAAAAAAAAGTTATTACAAGTAAAATAAAATGAGTATATATATATATATGCAAATATGGGTATATATAAATGCGTATATAAATGTATATATGTAATGTATATGATATATACATATATACGTGTATGATACATATTTTATATATACAACACGATCTTTTAAAAAAAATAATTAAAAATATATAATCAATTAGGTAGGAATAATAAATGCCAAATACAAGAAAATTGGTCGAGCCGACACCTAGCTAACGCGGTCCAACACGAGATGCGACCAATGTGCTCACAACCCGAAAAAAATTCCTATTTCTGGAAATTGAGGTAAATAAAAAGAAAATATAATTAAGTTATTGTCGAAAAATGAGTTTAGTATCAATAAATGTGTAATGATTGACTCACATCAAGATCAACTTCACGATGCGTGCGTAACTTGAATAAAATATGAGTGAATCTTAGAAATGATATTAATAAAAGACAATTGAATGATTTAGGGAGTTCACACGCGCGGATCTTTGAACGGTAGTGAGGATCGACATTCTAAGCGAGGTATCGACGTAATTTGAAGTTAGTAAACCAAGAGGAGTGTCAACATGATTTCTTATCCGTTTTATTGTTCTAAATTCATCAAAATGATGTTGTATCTTATTATACTTCCTTACCGAGTGACATAGGGTCCAAGTGGTCCAAGTGTCGCGTCCACTCGTTGGTTTAGCAGCCTAGTAGCTTTCATGGCTTCCCATTGAGTGGTAAATCCATTGAGTTGAGCATCCGATGTTGTCGTGACTTCTTTTAGGATTCGGTTGCATCGCGGCTGAGCATCCGATATTGACTGTTGCTCCCTTTGGAATCTGCTCGGGTTGTGGCTCAAGTGATTTTGCAGTGACTGAGTAGTTGATGGTACGGTTGAAGTGGCCCTAGGCCTGCCGTACCATTCGGTGTTAGGATCACTTAGTCACCTAACATTTGCCTCTGGTCACTTGGCTTTATCATTGTTTACTATCAGTCTGTCTATCATGCGTTTTACTATCTTACTTCCCATTTTATTTCATTACCTGCATGATTTAGAGACTATTTCTTATAAATTATCTGAAATACTGTTGAACCTATTATGGATTTACTCACTAGGACTGTTTCTGTTTTGGTGACAATTGTAGGTTCCTCGAGAAGTAAGGGAAAGGAGCCCATGATCGGTGACTTCCTCTGAGCTTCCCACAGACCTTGCTCCGCTCTCTTACTCGTTGTTAGGTCATTTTTTGATATTTTGGTTGTATTTACTTTATATAATGGTTTTTTTAAAAAAAACTTAGGGTTATTTTAGGTTATGTGACACACTTGTTGCATGTATATGGATGTTTCCCGCACTTTTCACCAATTATATACATGATATCTACTTTGCAGGGTTTCCACACATAGGGTTGTCCTGACGTCGTGATATTTCTAAATTATTATCGTTTTAATTATTTATCTCTACTGCGTAATTTATTTAAACTTGCAAAACTTACTAATAACTCTAATAAGCGACCAAATGATGAATAACTTGACTCTATGGGAGTTTACTAGGGTCTACGTAGGTCTAGTGCCAAGCGGAGCCCAATTTATGGGGATTGGGGGCCGCCATAGTTAGTATTAAAGCTTAGGTTTAACAAACCTTGTGATCAAATTAATTGCGCTCAAGGTTGATACCTTAACACTTGATAAACCCACATCTCGACTAAAATATAAACACGAATTTTAGAGTTGGGACGCCAAAAAACTTAATGTGGAAACTCTGTGATCCTAACTTAGAGCCTTAGTTGGAAAGTGAGGTGAGTTGGGGAAAAATATGAATTTTAATTATATGTATTACGTTTTGATTGTATTACATAATATAATGATACCTATATAAGCTGATTAGGAGTCGTAATCTACAATTGCAGACCGCCATGGTCGATCAAGTAGACACCACTGATCAAACTGGAGATGCAGCTCCCCATTATATCAACGTGACTAATTTTATGTCCTTGACATAGAGGGTTGAGTCTCAGGATCATCGACTGGACGAGATTTTATCTATTTTCAAGGGGCAGACGATGCAGTCATCGTCACCGTCTACACATATATCGGCTCCGACATACGATGCGAGTGCGCCCATATTTCAAGTGACTTCGTCGCCACCTACATCTATGGTACTAGCGACACTAGATATCATAGTAGTCTCTATACCATACGAGTCAGCAGCACTAGCAGTTGTGGCATTGACTGAAAGAGATACTAGTATTGATTTAACTCTCGAGGCCAAATTGAATAAATAGCACTAAAGGTACAAGCCAGATAAATTTAGTGGAATCTCTTATGTGTTGGAGGCAGAGAAGTTCATCAAGAGTCATAAGAAGATTTAGAGACTCTTGAGGGTGGATGATAGCAAGAAGTCTTGTTTGGCGGTTTTTTCTTTGTTTGGAGGTGCAAACCTTGTTGGACTAATTTGGTAGCCATTCAGGGATAGCCAAAGGCATGGACAGACTTTAAGAAATTGTTCAACCAGAAATTATTCCCGCCCTTAGTAAGGATCCCCAAGAGGTCGTGATTAATGCATATTCAACAGAGGCTAGGAGAGTCCATGATTCAGTATATGAGGAGATTCCAGTTATGTTACATTTTGCTGATGGAGTGGTAGACATTGACAGGGACTAGGTCCAATTTTTCTATGTGGGGTTATTTCCTACCATAGGGGCACAGTCGTTACGACCGAGCCGAGTAACTTGGGTAGAGCTTATGAGTGCAGCTTGACTAGATAGGTGTATCTTACCACGCACCTCGAAAACAATGCCATAGACTAGCAGAGACACCGATTGGGTGAACTTATGAGCAGAGATCTGGGCAGGTTCATGATAGGGACATGAAAAGGAAAATGAACTTTGTCAAGGTCAGCAGTTTGATAAAGCACACAGTATTGGTTCGGTTGTACCACAACCATAGTTAGCACCAGTTTATGCAGCCGCACTTTCTCCGACACTAAGTCGTACTGGTTGGCATCCACCTGCACCATAAGCAGTACAGCAGCAGAGGATTTATGAAAGTAGGGTTGGTTATGGCGGCAGTAGTCAGTAGGGGTAGAGGCCAGCGCCGATTCAGGCTGCATCATCAGGGTCTACAAGTCTAGTTACTTGTTTTGAGTGCAGACAAGAAGGGCACATCAAATGCTATTGCCCGCAGTTAGGTGGCGCAGAACCAGGGGTTTCGCAGCCTCACACCAGAGAAAGAATACATGCAGCGGCCGAACCAAGTATAGAGGCGACAACAAAATAGTAGACAATATGATTTATAATTGCGGTCGTTGGTTGATTTTAAAATTATAATGTCTTTCACTTTCGACCACTTTATAGATGAGGTAGGGTTGACTACGATAAGAGTTAGTGGTTACTCAACCGTTCATACGATAGTAGATAATAAAGATTACCTTAAAATAAGGTGAGAGAAATATGTAAGGCTAATGACATAAAGTAAAGTAGACTCCAAGGAAGTGAAGTGTTGCGAAGGCGTGCTACTAAGTAAAGCATGTACGAAATCCTTTAACTTTTATAAAATTACTGGAGTAATAATTCTAGATCAGAAGTCCGAGTAACTCAACTTTAATATCGCTAATCATCTATTGTTCGAAAGTTTGGTGAAGTCGACCACCACCTTTAGGGACTTAAGGATGAATTAAGTGCTTCGAGTAGAGGTAGAGTCTGCAAAAAATTCTAGAGGTAAGAGGTAACGTAAGCTTTAACCTTAAAAGATTATACGTTTCAAAGTTTTCACACACTAAGAAACTGGTTCAAATGTGCTAGTGAACGCGACTAACGAGTGTCAGAGAGTGTGTAAAGTTACTGAGATAATAGTGAAATAGCTGACAAATCAGGATAAAAAAAGGACGAGCATATGAGAATAAAGTGAAGGAAATACTTGAGAGAGAACCTAAAGATAGATAGGGCTAGGTTTATTCAAGCTTTTGAAGGACACCTATCATGCTTTGGGGCTAGGATCTTTCGACACTTTATTTCAATGTCGTTATTAAACTTGAAATCTTACTAATAGTATGGCGTGTCCTATGACTGATGACATAAAGTGTTGAATAACAGACAACTCTGCACGAAAGATGTTGCATTGTGGGAACCTGAATTTACTGGGAATGTTAGAAATATGATTTATCAGATGCATGTAAGATAATCTTAATTAAATTAAGGCTTAACACAGAAAGACTCAAGAGTTTATATATAAATTTAGGGATGAAATTATTATTACTTGGGAAGATTGTAAAAGCTCGAAATTCAAGATCCTAGTCACGCCTATTTACAGGACCATGAAGTGAAAATAGTTCGATGTGGTGTTCCTGGTCAAACCTCGGATGTTGACTCAGAAATAGTATATTTTATATTTGTGTGATGTTATGTATATTATTATTTTACATGTGTGGTGTTAAATTGGTTTGTATAGTCAAATTTGCTTTTTTGCTTTAGAACGTGCGAAATATACCTTGATTTACGAGAGAGGGTGAGTATGCGCACCATGATCGACAAGATCGATAAAAGAAAGAAACCGTAAGGAAATTACCAGGTTTGAGTTGAATAGGAAAAAATAGTCAAGATTTTGCGATGCGTTGATTTCTCGAAATGTCAGACCCCACCTAATTAGGGCATCTGACCGACCTAGATTACCTTAATCCCCTGATAATCTAGCAGCCTTACTCTCACCATCATAAATAATTATAAATCCATCATATACAATTATCAAATGTAATTATTTATCAACCACAAAGGATTCTAAAGTGAATCTTAAACCTCAAAGTTCCGTAAAGATTTATTATATAATTCTCAAATTTCATTTATATTGATTACATTATCCTAAAAATTTCGTAAAATTTTTTCTGCAGCATCACCTCTATTTCTAAACCTACAACGGAAATCTTGGCATTCAAAAATCTTCATAAAACTTGCTCAGCTTTGATGGAAATGCCAAAGGACTCACGATCCATCCCATAACAATATATAGTGCATCAACTAAATTATATATTCATTCTAACTTGGTTTAACATATCAAAATTCTTAAACTAGCATTACCTTCATTCCAAAATTATTTCAATTCATCCTAAAACTATTCCAGCCATTCGAAAGGAGATCCTAATCACACTCGAACTCATAAACCTATTTATACAATATATTCAAAAATCTCTACATATATAGAGAAAAGAACGAAGCAACTCACGTACAGTCGGAAAGCTTTCCCTTTCCCTTGTCGCTGCTAGGATGTAACGACCCATTGTCCAAATGTACCGCTACGGGGGCCGATGCAGGCCCACAACCTGGCCTACCAGCGCGAAGTTGTGTCCCACATGCCAACTCATCCACCATTCAATCCTTATTAACCTCAAATTACAACAATTTACTGTTTAAATTATTACTGAACTTAAGTCATCTGTTTAGATCATTTTAAACTCAAATAAATCATAGCAGAATTCATGCATAATAATCAAATAAACCCCACACTATCCAATACACCTGTAAATTAAGTACACCTGTAATAATCAAATGCATAATAATCCAAGGAATTTAAATGAAGAATATAATCCAAGGAATTTCAATACAACGGTGAATCCATCTCGTTTTTGTTATCTAACCACAATCAGAAAACGTTCCCCGAAAGTGGTAAGTAAATAATAATAAGGACTCATGCTCAGGGAGAATAGCCAAACGACTCTCGTTCTTCGAGTCTATCAAAGTATGATCTGGTTCAACGTGATCTCATGATAATCACGTGATGCAAAGTATCGTTGACTCTAGCCGCTTCGAGCATAATATAGTTCTACCCTATACATAGTCGGTAGAAACTATAAGTTCGACCCTGTATACACAGTCAGGTAGCTTAATATACCTTGTGAATATAGTCAGATAGACACTAAATAGTTCTACTATGTAAATACAGTCAGGCAGACACTATATGGAGACTCGACTTGCCTTATTCTCCCAACCCGTGTATGCATGTACAACAAAAATGTAATATCAAGGATCAATGCAATTTATACGAGATTATAATCATACAATGTAAAGGTTACTATGGGATTTACTTAACCTTACAAACGTAATATCGCAACTCCCTTGTGTTCTGAATCTGTAGCTAGCCCACACGGGGCTCCAATCGCAGCCCTACAATTCATTAATACGTCATGTATTCCACCACAACAACTTCACCAATTTTCCAATTATTTGCAATTTAATTGACCCAATCTGAAACCCCTAAAATACTTCCAATTTTTTTTTTCGATGCCCGAATTTCATTTTTGACTCAAAACTATTGTTCGCCATCGAAACTTACGTTGTCTAAATATAAATTTTTCCAATTTTTTATATTTTTATCGGTCATATTTGACCCGAAACCCTGGAATCCCTCCAAATCAACTTCTCGGATGCCCGGATCTGAATTTTGACTCCTAATTGTGATTCGAAATAAAAAATTACCCTTCACTAGACTTTTAAAAATAAATTTTTCTAATTTTTATATTTTATAAAAATATCGAGTTTTTATTTATTTGGTCAAAAATATATTTTCATAATTTTCTGAAATTTTCCCCAAATTCCAGCATTTTTTTTCTCTTTTTCTTTTTTTAAAAAAAAATGGATTTAGAGTTTGGCCTGAACCGAGTCGAACCGGGTTCGACTCAATCGACCCTTCTTCTTCTCTGCTCTGTTTTGTTTCAAATAATTTTTTAATTGATTTTTCATTGGGGTTGGGCTCCTAACCCCAACCCTAGGTTGGGTTTAGGTATGGGAGACATTCCTCCGCCATTGTCTTCCTCGGACGAACTGCCATGGCAGTTCATCCGAGCTAGACATCCAATTTCACAACACACCACAACGACGATAAAAAAATTCATATTGAGTCTCTATCGCCTCGTGATCTCTCTCTCTCTCTTTCGGTCTCCCTCTCGTTCTCTCTTCCTCCCTCTCGGTCTCTCGATTCCCTCAGGTTTGAATCGTAAATTTGATGAGGAAGACATTCTGTTTGGTTTCCAAATTATATATTAGATTTTCTCGAGATCCGCATCACATGAATCTCGATACAAATTTAATGATTTTCATTCTATAATATAAATTTGTTCTTCATCGAGATACGTACTACGTATCTCGAGGTAAATTTTTGGCTTAAAATAAATTGAGGCAAATTTGTTGATATATATATTAGGATTTCTCGAGGAATCAAAATCTAATTATCATTTTTTTATTTTTTATATATTGAACTTTCTCGAGATACACATTGCCTATCTCGAGGTCAATTAAGTGGCTATCAACTAGATAAGCATCACCTCTTGACTAGGGATGCAAATAGGGAGGGTAGGGGATGGAGACCCTATCTCCATCCTCATCTCTGCTTAAGAATTCATCCCCCTCATCTCCATATCCATCCTTATGCGGGATGAACTTTCATCCCCACCTAATCCCCTAAGGGATGGAGAATCGCCATGGAGAAAAATCTTTCCCTATTTCACTTCCCATTGAAGATCCTCATGGGGGATTCTTGTGTGGAATTTGTGAAGAATCACCGCGGGAAAATATTTTTTCTGACTTAAAGTTTTTCAAAAAATTTATAAAAACGTATGATACACATACATAGGATCACAAATGTTGAAAATCCCAACCAAATAATGCATAACATATAAATATAGTTGCTAACAATTCAAAACAAAACATATAATTAACTAAACAATTTAAAATTCTAAATCACATTAGAGTTTGTTTATCACTAGTGTTTTGGGTGAAAGTCTTGTAATATTATATAAAATTGATATATACAATGTATATAAATGTATTTGATATATACGAGGATCTCCGCGGGGATCTCTATGGGTAATTCCCATGAGGATCCCCAATAGGGATACCTGTAGGTATTTCCACGTATATTACCAATGGGGATTCCCCGTAAGGATCTCCGTGAATATTTTTTTTTCATCCCCGTACCCATACACGCGTAGGCATGTGACTTTATCCTCATCCCCACCATCTTCCTCATTTAAATTCATCATCCCCATCTCCGTTGCGAGGAATCCCTACGGGGGACGGGGATTCTCCACCTCACTTGCATCCCTACTATTGACCAACCCACTGTGAAATCAATTATTTTGATTTTCGCCAGATACGTATCCCATATCTCGAGGTAAACCAAACACCCTTGATTTTCATTGATATTTGACGTCACGCATCGCGAGGCGTGGACAAATCATCTCACCAACCGCAACGCTCAACCATTTTCCTACATCGACATTCATGCTACGTGTATCTCGAGGCACATCCAATATATGTTTTTATTTAATTCAAACTATATGATTGATTTATATATTTATATATAAACTATATTATACATAAATATATATAAACCTATGTATTTTTGCGGCTATAAATTCGTCATGCGCGTCAACGACCATCCTCAAGCGTGTACACTATGGTACATCCCACGTGTGTCACCCTCGACCCTGCGTGTCACTAGGTGCTCACAAATTTATTAATTATTTTATTTAATTTCGTGATTATCTCTTCAATTTATATCCAAATTAAATTCAGAAAATATTCAAACTTCACCAAAAATTGGGAAATATTCCCAACGCGCTCCGAAACTCACGGACACTGTGTATACACTGTACTTGACCCTATTTCGTGTCAAAATATCATATAATACATCAAATAGGCACATGACACACAAAAATAATATTAACATTCATGATCTTTGATCCGTAACACGTAGGTCCCACCTCAAATACCTAAATCTCAAATTAAATCCGAAAATACTTAATTAGCCACCTAATCAAGTTTATAAAATTTTCGGACGTAACACGAAAAACACGTCAAGAAAACGAGAAATCTAAGAGAGTCAGACAAAAAAGAAAGTGATTAATTTATAAGTTAGGTTTTAAGTAGTTTGGTGTGGTTTAAAAGTTGATGTGCATTCATAAAAAGTCAAAAAAATGTATCACACTCAACCTATATAGTGTTGGCACATCACCACCATCTATCACATCATCTTACCTTACCACACCCCCACTCCCACGTGCTCCCTCTCTCTATTACTCTTATCCAACTCAAAAAAATCTCTCATTTCTCCCTCTTTATTCGGTTTTCTCTCATCTCTCTTTTTCATTTTTTTCTCTCCTTCATCCAAGCTCTCCTCCCACTCGGCCTCCCTCATGCGCACGGCCACTCTAGTCCACCACTCTCTCGATCTCATGTTGTTACTCACGGCGTCCCAACCTTCGGCTCCGATAGCCATCTCGCCGGTGACCCTTTCTTAACTAAGGTAATAAGAGTTTATTAATAAGGGGTTCATCTTTTTTTCTCTCTCTCCTTCCCTTAGAGCCTGCTTCGCTCTCTTATTCGTTGTTAGGTCATTTTTTATTTTGGTTATATTTACTCTATATAGTGGTTTTTTTTTGAAACTTTTGGTTATTTTGGGTTATGTGACACACTTGATGCATATATATGGATGTTTACCGCACTTGTCACTAATTATATACATGATATCTACTTTGCAGGATTTCCATACATAGGTTTGTTCCGACGTTGTGATATTTCTAAATTATTATTGTTTTAATTTTTTTATTTCTACTGCATAATTTATCTAAACTTGCAAAACTTACTAATAACTCTAATAAGCGACCAAATAATGAATAACTTGAATAAGAGGCTAACTAGGCATATGTTGACTCCAGGAGAGTTGACTAGCGTCCATGTAGGTTTACTGTCTGGCGGGACCTAATTTGTGGGGACTGGGGACCATCATAGCTAAAAAGTATTGTACTCATTGCAACCGGGCAAGATATACCAAAGATCATTGTTTTAATCTTAAGGGATATCTTGTGTAACGGCCTCAATATAATTCACCGTTATTTATGACGTGTTTGCAGACTTGACTGACAGCTCATACGCTCGTGGGACCCGCAGTTAAGCTTATGCGTGCTTGGAGCTAAGTAATTAGTACGTTTGTGTGCTGATTTGTTTAAATTGTGATGTTGATATTGAAATAGTGTAAATGACATCGCAATGTGTGTTATTCTAGTACATATGACGTGCGAGACCGTGTGTCAAGTAGTCGCATCGATATATGTGTCGACACGGGTACCGGGTAGGTTAACCGACTTAATACTAGGCCGGGGGAAAGAATACACACAAAATGAATAAAATTGGTGAAATAACTAATATGGAATGTCTAGTTGGTGGTTAGGAACATGGTCGTACGTGTATCTCGCAATTTGGGATGCGAAACCGGGCGTCGAAACGCCCGAAAATGGACTTTTTGTGCTAAGATTTAGAGCAAGTGAGTTAATGGTGTCCCAATTGGAGTCATTAGAGTGTAGAAAATGAGTAAATGGTGTGCTTTGGATGGCCTTGGGATGCACAACTGAGATATGATGACAAATCACTTTGACTTCAAAACCACCACCTTTTCTCTCTCCTCAACTTCTTATCCAAGATTGAGAGGAAGAAAACCAGGGTCTGGACTTACAAACGTGGTGATTCAAGGAGATTGGAGTGGGAAAACATCAAAACCAAGGTGAGAATCCCAACCACCATAACTTTCTCTATCTTTGATCCTAATTTTGTTGATATTGGTGATGTTTTGGAGGTTTGTGAGTTGTTGTTGTGATGGGTTTCTAGTGGTTTGAAGTGTTGTTGTTGGTGTTATGGTTGTTGTTGGGTTGGTGGGGTTATGTAAAACCCAAAAAATTTCAGCAGTTTTGTTGTCCAGAGCGCGATTAGCGCGATTAGCGCGCTAATTGTCATTAGCGTGCTAGACCAAAAAATTAGCGCGCTAATGTTCTTCTGGGTAACAAACTTCTAACTGTCTGGGCATCTAGCGCGCTAATGCCCAGACTTAGCGCGCTAATGCACCCTTGTTTTGACATACTTTGTGTGAAATGACTTAAAACATCTACAAATGCCTAAATAGCACTTATATATGGAATTAGGTCATTACGGGCTGTACTCTGGGATATCCGGGACTAGGCAGAGCCAGATCGAGGGTTCGTGACGGTACACGGAGTGCGATGTGAGGTGTGTAGTATCCCAACTAAAATTTCTTGAGCACTATTTAATTTTACATTTTGAATTCTATTTATGTATTTCATTACTCTATTTCTGGTATGTTATAATGGACGGACATTGAGGCTATCCCTCCATGCCATTTCTGTGTGTACGTCTACTAGGCCATAACACGTGTGCCCTCTCGCTGAATAGGGCTACCCGAGAGAGTGACGGGCACGTGTCGATGCGTCGTAGGTTCCACATCGACCACCTAGCGGATCCAGATACTGGCCTTGCTTGAGTGCTACTCGCTGGCAGTAGTCTGTTGGGAGTCAGAATTATGGCGCTAGTCTGACCCTAGGGGCTAGGAATACACACTTTGAGCTTTCACTATTACATTTGCATGCCATGAGCACAGTTCCCTGTATTTTATTTCCGCATGTTTATTTAATAGTCTTGTTTCAATTCCCGTACTTAGTTTTAGTATTGCTCACTTAACTTCCTTGGGAATACTCACTCAGGACTCGTCATCTATCTTTTGTGATGGCTTGAGTGCAGATCCTAGTACGAGTCGGGGCAAGGGCAAGCTACCGGAATACAGAGACGTGTAACCAGGCTTGTACGTTTGTATATATTTATTTTGGTTTTATTTTGGGATTTGGGATTTTTATGAGACACTAGGACTCTGTAATGTTGATATTTTGATACATTGAGGTATATATGATATATGAGTTTTCTACACTAGGTATCAGAGTTAATTGCATGACTTCCATTGTGATTTATTTGGGTTGAAAATGATCTAAACATTAAATTGTTATAATTTAAGGATTAAATGGTGGATGAGTTGGCATGTAGGACACAACTTGGTGCTGGTATGCCAAGTTGTGGGCCTGCATCGGCCCCCGTGGTGGTCCATTTAGAAAATGGGTCATTACATCTAAACTTGGTTGGATAATAACAGATCACCACAAAAGAAGGATTCAAAAAGGAAGCCTACTATTGTTGTTGCTGAAGCAAATAAAGACGATGATTCAATTGAAACAACCTTAACTCTTATATCATATATAAACGATTGCGGTAAGAACTCACACTTGTTTTTAATAATGCATGGATAATTGATTTCGGTGCTAATAATCGTGTCACATTTGTAACTAGACAAGTTAATAGCATTAACCCGCCCTAAAAAATTCGTGTTTACTACCAATGGTGGTAAAGCTCCAATAATTGGAAACAACTCTTTAACCCTTACTAAAACTCTTAATCTTAACTCGATTTTGATTGTCCCATCTTTATATTATAACCTTTTGTCATTTTCTCAAAGTACTAAAGCTTTATCTTGTGTTGTTATTTTTTGGCTTGACCATTGTGTGTTTAAAGATATCCAAACAAAAAGGAAGGTTGGTTGTGGTACTAAGAAAGGGAAGCTGCATTATTTGGACACGAGGACATAAAACTTGGACAAGTTACAACAAGCTTTGGTAGTGGATAGTCATGAAGGATAGAAAAAAAGGTCTGAAGTTTTATTGTGGCATCTATAGCTTAGGTTCTAATGCAAAACATTAATATATGAGTCATAAATCCACAATACATTTAATACACCAATGATGAAAGATTCCTTCATTACTTTTATTTGTAAAATTTGTTGCATTAATTTTCCTAACACCCAACACGGGTACATCAATATATTACATCGATGAGAATAGATGTTACAATCCATTTAAGCTTGGAACAACATTCTCACAAGGAGCAACCCCACGAAGGGGACAACAACCTCATAATGGAGGGCAACCACCCCTTGAAAGAGGACAACGAAACACTAAAAAACCCTAACAGCAAGGATTACCGCATGATAGCGAAGAACAAATCCTAACAAACTACCCTAAAAACATAGAACAATATAACTAAATACAAGACAAATCCTACTTGCAAACAGCGACAATCACATCATTGAAAGAGGAGAAAACCCCCACCATCCGGAGTCGTCTTCATCTTCGCGGCAAGCTAGAGACAACCAGAGACACTGGTGCGGAAGCACAAGATTTTCTCTGCCATGGCTGCAACCGCTTATTGGACATGCTCACACCCGACTGTGCTGGTGTGTCGAGGAACTAGGAACGCATGTAGTACTCCCAACATTTATAAAATCGCCATTGCTACCTCGGTCCAACGTTGACACGTGACTCGAGGTACGTCCTCGCTAGTCTTGATACCTATACACCCATATAAAATTGACTTAATAGTCTACATATATACAATACACTAGGCATACATCACACTAAATATCAACCATACCTCAGCCCTTACCTTGGTAAATGGACATATCACGCCGTAGGTCCCACAGTACAGGTCGTTAATCATGTTTAAAGAATTAAACACGATTAGAAATTATGGGCCATTAAAATTCTTCCCAATTAATGAAAATTTTTTCCTCAGAATTTAAAATCTGAACTAGGAGTTATACCTGACTCGAATAGGTACGAAAACCTATCTCGCATATAGTCCTCCATTTCCCACGTGAGTTCCGTATCATCATGAAACTGCCACTTGACGAGTACTTTTGGAATAGACTTGCCTCTCAAGTTCAAGACCAATCGATCCAAAATCTGCACAAGCTGATCCTCATATATCCTCACTCAGGTCTATCAAACTCAAATCTATAATTGGACGATCACCTGCTCTCGACTCAGCTAATCGAAGCATGGATATATGAAACACTAGATGAACTCCTGACATCTGTGGAAGTAACTCAAGCTCATATGAAACCTTCCCCTCCCGTTTCTTAATCCTGAAAGGTCTGATAAATCTCGGTGCAAGTTTACCTTTCACACCGAACCTCTAAAGACTCTTCCGAGGGTGTACCTTTAAATATACAAATGATCATTTGATGTATGTGAGATCACCGCGATATTTGTCTGCATACTTCCGCTATCTGTCCTGGGTTCCCTTGAGTTTCTGATGAATCAGTTGTACCTTCTTTGTGTGATCAACAATAATCTCAGGCCCCACGATTTCTGACCTCCGGCCCACCCCAACACGATGGCGAGCGACACGATCTATCATATAAAACCTCAAAAGGCACCATCTCAATACTGGCCTGATAACTGTTGTTTTATGCAAACTCACACAACGGTAGGTATTTTTCCCATGATCCTCCAAACTCCAAAACACAAGCTCGCAACATATCCTTGAGAACCTGAATCAATCTCTCAGTCTGCCCGTCAATCTGAGGATGAAAAGTCGTATTAAACTGCACGCGTGTACCATACTGCTCCTGCATACTCCACCACGTCCTGGACGTATACATAGTATCTCGATCTGACGTAATAGTCACTGGTACCCCATATAGTCTAATAATCTCTCGCTCGAACAGTATACTCAACCGATCAAACGTACAATGTGCGGCCACTAGTAAAAATGACCAGACTTCGTCAGTCTCTCAACAATAACCCAGATGGAATCATGTCTCCTGGCGGTTCTCAGCAATCCTCTCATAAAATCCATAGCAATGTCTTCCCACTTCCATCTTGGAATGGGAAGAGGCTGTAACAATCCTTCAGGTCTCAATGTTCTGCCTTCATTTGCTGACAAATCTCACAGTTCCTGATAAACTTAGTTACATCCGCCTTCATCCCAGGCCACCAAAAATGCCTCTTCATGTCGTGGTACATTTTGGTCCTTCCTTGATGAATAGTGACTCGAGAACGGTGTGACTCCTGAAGAATCTCCTCTCTCAGCTTTGGTATTGACGGTATCCACAATTTGCCCCTGAATCTCAAACACTGGTCAGACGTTTCTGTCCAGTAAACACAATCTGCACTCTGCACCAACTCACTAAACCTCGAGTATAACGTACATGTCGCTCCTCCGACTCGACACTCTCTGTGTAGACACAATACGTACTCTCATCTAAGCACAAATCTCAACTCGAGTTTTAGTAGGAACCTCCGCATCTCCAACAGGTATCCTACTCAGCGCATCTGCGACTACGTTCGCTTTTCCCAGATGATACTCCAAGGAAAAGTCATAATCCTTCAGAAACTCTAACCATCTGCGCTATCTCATATTTAGATCCTTCTATGTGAAGAGATACTTTAGACTCTTGTTATCCGTAAAGAGTGTAAGTTTCTCTCCATACAGATAATGTCTCCATATCTTCAGTGCAAACACTACTGCTGCCACCTCCAAGTCGTGCATAGGATAATTCTTCTCATGTATCTTCAATTGTCTGGATGCATAAACTACTGTACCAACACCCTGCATCAACACACATCTCAGTCCTCTATGAGAAACATCAGTGTACACTGAAAATCCCGGTCCAACCTCAGGTAACACCAATACTGGCACAGTAGTCAACAATCTCTTCAACCGAGTGAATGCCTCATCACATTCATCACTCCACTCAAATCAAACATCTTTCTGGGTCAATTTCGTAAGTGGTGAAACGATTTTTGAGAAATCTTTCTCAAATCGGTGATAATACCCCGCAAATCCCAGAAAACTCCTGATCTCAGTCACTAAAGTCGGTCTTTGCCAATCCATAATCGCCTGAATCTTTGCTGGATCCACTGATATCCCTGCTGCTCCGACAACATGCCCCAAAAATTTAACCTCTAGACAACTAAAATTCACATTTACTGAATTTGGTGTACAATCTATGCTCCCTCAAAGTCTGAAACGTCTCTGTAAGGTGCTGCTCGTGATCCTCCCTCGTGTTCGAGTATATCAATATATCATAGATGAAGACTATCACGAACCGGTCAAGAAATGGTCTGAAAACTCGATGCATCAGATCTATAAACCCGGCTGAAGCATTGGTTAGCCTAAACGGCATGACTGTGAACTGAAAATATCCATATCTCGTGCTGAAAGCTATAATGGACCTATCCTCGTCCCTGATCCTAAGCTGATGATACCATGATCGCAGGTCTATCTTGGAGAAAATTGTGCTCCTCTCAACTGATCAAATAAATCATCAATCCTCGGCAGTGGATATTTGTTCCTAATTATGACTTTGTTCAACTGTCTGTAGTCGATACAAAGTCTCCAAGTACCATATTTCTTCTTCACAAAAAGAACGGGTGCTCCCCATGGCGACATACAAAGTGTAATGAATCCCTTATGTCCCAAACCCTGAAGCTGAGTCTTCAACTTTTCTAGCTCTCGTGATGCCATCCGGTATGGTGGTATGGAAATTGGTTTCGTACCTGGTACCAACTCAATAATGAAATCAATCTCTCGCGGTGGCGGTAAACCAGGTAAATCCTCCAGAAACACATAAGGAAACTCTCTCACCACCGGTATGTCCTTCAGCCTAGGTCCCCGACTCTCTGGTACAATGTACAACGAGATCAATGCCTCTATCTCCTCACTAGTCGCAGGTCGACGTCTCGTACCTATTGTCCTCACTGAACTACCTCTGTAGGTAAACGCCGGACAGCCTGGGATCTCAAATATCACTGTCTTGCTGAAATAGTCGATGTGAGCATGGTATGCTACTAACCAGTCCATCCCTAAGATCATGTCGAACTCCAAAAATTCAAGGACTCTAAAGTCAGCAGGTAGCTTTACCCCAGCTATCTCAACCAGACATCCTTCAACAACACTATTAGGGTAAACCCTATCTCCGGCTGCAGTACTCAAAATTAAATGTATTCTAAGCCTAACAGTTTCATCCCTAGGATGTATATCATGTGACCAGCAATGAAAGATACAGTAGATCCAGAATTAAATAATGCATATAAATCTCTACCGCAAATGGAAATCGTACCCTCAATAAGACCTAGTGTAGCGTCGGCGTCTGGCTGGGCTACCATATGAACCTCCTCTCGGGCCTACTGTGCATACACTGTTGCAGGATGCGGGCACTCTCTCACTATATGTCTGACCTTTCCATATCTATAGCATGTCAACTGTCTACGCTGACCCTGAGTCTGAGACGGCCCCGTGCCCGATTCGACCCCCGTCTCTCGTGGTCGTTCGGCTTCGTCTTCAGTATCTCGGCCTATGCCTCTGCCTCGGCCTCTGCCACCCTACGGCTACTGCTGCGAAGCTTGTAGGGCGGAAAGTGCAGTAACAACGGGAGCTGGTAAGGCTGGTCTGATGGGAGGTCGCAAAGGAAATCTATCGACAGTGCTCTGTGCTGGAGCAATAGATGATACATGAGGCACAACCAGTGGGTAAGTAGTTGTCCCCGAACCCTGAGTACCTCTGTTCCATCCCCTTGCTCCCTTACCCCTTTGTCTCCGTCTCTCAAACTTCATGGCTCGCTTCCGTGCATAACACCGGACCCGGTGCTCGCCAGGCTCATGTAGTATGTCTCATGTGCTAAGGCTCACTCATATATCTCGGTGAGTTTCCTCGCGGCTGAACTGACGACATAATAACCAATATCTGGCCTGAGTCCATCACCGAAGTGGTACACATCCTCAGACTCATCTCTCACCAAGTCCCCTGCAAACTGGCGCAGATAATCGTATATGTCCATGTACTACATCACAGGCTCCTCTGGCCCCTATCTCAAGTCCATAAACTTTCGTCTCAATTTCTTCATTACTGAAGGCGGAAAGTATTGCTGATAGAACTTCTGCTTAAAAGCATCCCATGTCTCAAACTCCCCGTGAGTAGTTACTGTCATATGCCACCACACGTCGGCGTCTCTCTTGAGAGTGTAAAATGAGATCTCTGCTCGAAGTCTATCCTAAATCTGCAGTATCCGATGGAGCTTCTCTTGAGACAGAATCCATTTCTCAATCTTTTGGAAGTCTCGTACACCATCGAAATATATTGGCTTGAGTCTGATGAAGTCCTTCACCAGTTGAACTTCAATAGCAAGTGCTAGAGGATGCGGGCGTGGGAGACGGTCCTGCATCAGCTGTCTCCACCACTAGTTCAGTCATGGCTATCGACGCTGCTAAAGCTGTAGTAAGAAGTGTTGGCGCCTGGACAGTAGGTGTAGGAGTCGATGTCGATGCCTGTGGAGCAAAACGAGCGGTCATCAAAGCGATGAAGTCGGTCAACTACTGACCCGAGCTGTCACTCGATCAGACAGCCTCTGTAGATCCTCCGCAATAGTAGGAGGCTTACTGCCACTAGGCTCTGCATCTCCTCCCCTCGTGTATCAGCCATCGGGGTCTGCAATGGATAGCGAACGCGAATCAGCTTCTACGTGACACAGCGCATACGTATATATATACATACAACAATTAACAAGTACATATAAGAAATCCCCATCTCACTGTCACTCACTTCCCAACTAATGGTTTCTAGGCAAAGGTCATCTGGTTTCCACAACTAAGATTTGTATTGTATTCATCTTGTTCTCTAAACCTATGCTCTAATACCAACTGTGATGGCCCCAACTTCTAAACAGGGAACCGCCTAATCCCGTAATCAAGCCTTAATCTTAACCATATAAGACTTAATTACGTATTAGTCAGCCTTTCGTCCCTATATTTCTCAAAACACATGTTCGATATATTACTAAATTCGAAGTTATTTAAAATTTCTTTATCATTTTCAGCCTAAACTTTTATTATTCAAAATCCTAAGTGTGGGAAACCAGAAAAATATAGCATCACATGCATGCATATATATGGAATTATTCACTCAACTCAATGTACAACCCAAAATGTACAGTAAAGACATAAACAGTAATAATACAACAAAAGTCGAGTCATAAAAAATGAGATAGGAGAGTCGCCAAAATGCTCAAAGAAAGTCGTCAATCTTCTCCTTCCCCGGTCTGCTGCTGTTTGATGGACCTACACCCACCGTCATCAACTAGACGGTGAGTATAGTAATATTTAAGTAATAACTGGAGAATTATATGCCACATTTCCAAAATAAAAGAATAGTATTTAACAGCATAAAGTAGCGAAAGAATTGCTGAATCAAGTAATGCAAATAAATACCACAGTTAAAAATGTATAAACTGACACAGGCTAAGTCGAGATGATCTACGCCCTGTCGGCGGTGAGAACTATCACCTAACTTTTCCCTCTACTATATGAAGCAGCATTCAACATATTCTACACCAAAAGCATAGCTGCGCTCTACGCATACAAATCATCTATCTCATTCTTGTCGATCACCCCGAGTCTCATAACTCGTGTGCCGCACAAGTGCAGTGGTGAGTGTCGAAACCCCGGTAGATCCATGTCCCCGTGAACCGCGCATCTCTCGTGCAATGGACACTAGATAATCCCTTCTTTAGTTTTCAATGACAAATAATTCCAAATCTATAGGATTCCAAAACTAGATAGGCTACAAAGCCCTAATTAATATATTACAATTCTAATCAAATCCAAATTATCCCAATAGCATGCTTTTCATCAATTATTTATCAAAAATGATATCAAGAGTAGGAATTAGAATAAATGAAACATGTCACAAGGCATCATGTTACAACATTCAATCATGAATAGACACAAGAACAACATGATGTGAGATTACAAGTAGCAATGTCTACAAATAGACCATAAACCAATAAGAGAATCAAATGAAATATAGAATTCTCACAAATTTTTACATACAATTCACAACTTTGTCCTATCCTATCCGATCTTTCGCCACTCAAATGCGTTCTCAAACTTCGAGATCTCCCCTTAGTTCCTTGGAGTTGTTTGATAGGTTTTAGAGTAAGTTTGAACTCATTTATAGTGTTTAAACCATGTTTAGACTTTGCTGATTTTGTACTAACAGAGGCGAGTTAGCGCGCTATATTACACCTCTAGCGCGCTAATCAGGATCACTGCACTAGTTTTCGACATTAGCGCGCTAATTAATATTAGAGCGTTAGATTATCGACCTAGTGCGCTATGTGCTGCAGAACCCAGAATTCTGCATTTCGAATGCTGGATTTTTGCCACACATAGGCCATGTTTTCGCCTTTTGGGCCCTCGTACATATTACATGAGGTTCCTAATACCCATCGAAACACAAAACAACAACAACAACCTCAAATTCATGAAATCACAAGTTTATGGTGTGTAGAAGTTACCTAGCTTGATGATGATCTTCTTCCTCACCAAGGCTTCAATGAACCACACACTTCTCTCTTCCCCTAGCACTCCAACAATCTCTCTTCTTTCTCCTTCCTTCCCACCCAATGATTTGATGAGGATGAAATGAGAAAATGTTGACTTTTATACTCATTTGACTATATAGTTATATTTGAATGATATCCATTGATCCATGTGTGCACACGTATCTCGAGGCTCAATTCATGGACCATCTTGTCCCACTTGTCCCTCACGTCACCATTGAGTGACTCAACATGTTGACACATTGTCTCATAATGAGTTTATGCGTGTCTCGATGCACATCCAATGTTTCTTGTTTTATTTCACAACTTTAGGCTCTTAATGTTTAATTAAATGTGACCACTTTAAACAACTAAAGCCACTTACAAAACCACCATTAATTCACATTTAACTCAAATAAATTAAGCTTACCCCGTAAGCCGCTACCTCAGTCCCACATCGACACGCGACTCGAGGTACGTCCCCACTCGTCTCGATACCTATACACCCATATAAAATTGACTTAATAGTCTACACTTATACAATATACTAGGCATATATCACAACAAATATAAAACATACTTTGGCCCTTGCCTTGGTAAATGGACATATCATGGTGTGGGTCTCACAGTACGGGTCGCTGATCCTGTTTAAGGAATTAAACACGGTTAGAGATCTTGGGCCATTACAGTACTCATTTGGGCATGAAGTCTTTTTGTGGTAATGATTTTGATTACTATTTCTTCCTTTAAAGATTTTTCGTCTTACCTATTTAATATATGAGTTTCATAAGAGACTTTGGATTCTTACTGTTTTATGAGAATAAAAAGTTGTTTTTCCTATTTCAATGTTTGCAACTATATATTTGGGTAGATGATTTTGGATGCTTGTTGTTTTAGCATGACCACAAGTGCTTGTAGAGCGAGAAGAATACATGTTGGTCCAACAAAGAATCATTTCTACAAAAAATTATTAAAATAAACAATCATTTCTATGGTGCAATAAACAATCATTTCTATGGTGGAAGATTTACCTGTTCAATTTGTTTACATTTTCTTTGATTCTTGAAGAGCGCGATTTTTTCTTAATTTACACTTTTCATTCGCTTCTCTTTGTACCAATGATGCTAAAATACATTTGAGCTTTTTTGAAGTTTTCTTCTTCTTTTTATATTATATTATATATTATACATTTGGGTCTTTTTTTAGGAATTATATTTGACACTAGTTTTATATTTTTTTTGGCAGGGGACAAGTTTTGGTAGAAACGAGAGATTGAGTTTGAATCACAATTATGTTAAGTAAAGGAAGGAAACAAGCTATGTAAGAGGAACACTCATAGAACCTTTGGAGTCTACTTAGTTGACCTAATTAATAATATAATTTTTCATTACAGCTTATATTCGTTGTAAATATATGTTTAATTCAATTTGATACAATAAATTAGTACTAGTTTTTGTGAGATGGAATGAATATTTATGCAATGCATTGCATTTTAATGAATAATAAAAAGATTTTGTTATTGAGGTCATAATTTAATACCTTTGATACATAGTTTTGTAGCAACGGTGCAAATGAATGAATTTTAGTGGAAACGAGGAATTATTGGAAAATCATGGTAGAAAAAAGTCTTTTGACATAGAGGCTTTTAGTGAGAGGCTAACATAAACAGTGAAGGGAGTTTCGGTCAATTAAAAGTGTAATTTAGTGATAAGAACAATTCGGTCACTAATAAATTCTAATGACGGGACCTTAATCCCGTCACTATATACTTTTAGTCTCGGAGCCTTTAGGGATGGGCCATGACAAGATTTTTCCCGTCACTAAAATTCTTTAATTACAGGAAAACGCTATTTAGTCACGGGAATTCCCGTCCTTAAATGTAGTTTTCCTTGTAGTGTAAGCTACACGCACTTGTCCGCTTCCATTAAATGCACATTGAGATGCGTGCGTAACAAAAATCAAGTGCAGCTAGATAGGTACGTGGTATCCATTGATAAAAAATTCATATAATTAAATCACGAAAAAATATACAAAAATGTATTACAATTCTAATTTTATCTACTAAACTAATATTGTACATCACTATGACAACTACCTTACATTGATCATCAAATAGCATAATATAAGATATTAGTCAGCATCTCGCGCTTCCCACACGGACAATACTGAGTATCAAAATATTATATGAAGACAAATTTGTTGAGAAGAAATATAAAAAAATTATTATGTAATCTCGATGCCAAGAAAAATATCGTCCAATTATCCTAAAGAGATTTTTTTAAGAAATAGTCGTTATTCAAAATCTTCTAATGATGTAAATTAATGGGATACAGTGAGATTTTCCTTACTAATGACACTTGATTTATGATATTAATACTCATACTTGTGGCAAACTCGGTTATAAATGTGATATGGACATACACAATCATCCTGCCCTATTAAAATTACCAAACTCTCTTAGGGATATACATGTTTTATGATTCTAGTACATATGTACCTATCTAAACCCGATTGTAATAATATGCATACGAACACCTTTATATCTAGCTCTAACCTAATGCGATTCAAGGATGAAAGTTTCTAAGAATAAAGTTGATGTTTTTGTCAAATTTCAATATTTAGTAGGTTTTTGAACTTGATTTGTTTTTTAAATAAGTCTAGGATGAAATTATGAACTTTATTTAGCGTTTTCGTTTCTATTTTATGATGTCTCTAGGTAATTATTAGAAGTTTCTTTAGGTTAGTTGCTTTTATTTTAGGAATTAAAAAGGTTATTAAGAATTAGGAAGTTTACTTTTTTTGTTTGGTTCCTATTTTAGAGTCTTGATGTAAGGCTATATAAAGACACTTTAGCATTCAATAAAGAGAGTAGAGTTGAGTTTGAGTTTTGAGATTCTCAGTGAGAGATTTTACATCAGTGTGTGTAAGAACTTATCAATCCTTGTGTGGGTTGTGTGTAGCATCCCCTAACCTGATTAAGGCAATACCCTGCCTGAAACCCTAATTAAGCCCAGATTACCCTTACCAGACTTAACTAGAGCCAGCAGCCTTACCACCTACACCTGATAAACACTACTGTATATCAATTATCGAAATAAAAAAAATTATATATGCAGCGAAAATTTAAAACCTTTTTCTAACCAAAATAAGATATACAATATTAAAAACAAACCGGAATAAACCTCGGTTATATAAATCACCCATCCCATGTGATATTTTCAACACCAATATATAAGACCAGAGGAAGTCATTACATCAAAGAGAAGTTCAAGACTCCTATAATTTCTCCATCCTGTAGTCATAGCGCTCGTCGGATCTACCTATAATGTTAATTGGGGTGAGCACTCCAACTTGCTCGGTAAGTAGGGATTCACACTAATCATCAACATTCCATATAAAATTCAAGGATATCATGCCATAACAACATGCACCAATGATATCTAACAAGAATATGGAAAGCATATAGATTCAATACATAATCAGATGCAAAGCAAGTAATTTGGACTATTACACTGTGATCCCCATTTATTTTATAAAACTAGGATCGATTACCTACTGACGCCATTAATGCGATTGCTAGACCAACATATTGGCCGATATGCTCTCTAGCCCTTCCACTAATGCCCAGTGGTTCTATTCCAAACCCTCTAATGTGTATGTAATCCATACAACCTATTGTTGAGTAGGAGTTATATATAGGCCGGGAAAGGAACCCATCTCCTATAAACCTATTCTCAAAACCATCACATTACACACCGTTTTTCATTTATTGAAATCCATCACAATGTACATAATCCCCAATTTCATTATAACTATATGAGCTATATATATACTAAATAGCCAGTCAATATTGATAAATAAGCGAATCTGTACTTAACTCGATCTAAGTCTCTATTTCCCAAACTCCCTAACTTTCTGATCATCTCACATTTCCTCGGTGTTCCTCAACCTATCACCAATCATTTAGGATCAATATAAGTTCAATACACCATGTTTAGAACCCCTAGAACAATCCCTAAGTCCCCCGAAAATTATTCATAAAACACAACACAGTTTTTGGTTTCAGGGGTCCAGTAGCGCGCTACATGACATGGATAATAAGTCAGTGATCCTCCCCAGTATGCGTAGCGCGGTATGGCCAGTGCCTAGCGCGCTCACTGCACAAGTTTTGATTCAATTCGATCCAAATCACATCCATACTCAACGATTACACTCCCAATCAATCCGGGAGGACCTCTAATGAGGTTATAAACCGTTTATAATCAACAACAACCTCAATTCAACAAGTTTTGATCATCACCACTAAATTGAACTTCAACAAACTTGAAAACTAAACTTACCAAAGTGATGATCACTAGCTTTTAATCCGTTTAAGCTCCTCAACTTGGTTGAATTCGGCTTCCGGAACGATCTCCCTTCTATCCGAATCGAAACCGACCTCACGAACCCTCTCGAATTGTCGAAATAAATCTATAAGAATGAAATTTGTTTTTATATATGAATTTTCCTCGAGATACACGTCGCACTATCTCGATATTGATCGCGTGTTTGATGTATTAAAGTGACACTCCTTAAAGTGACACGAATTTTTACACATCAAGCACTTAAGCTCGTTCGAGACGATCCGATAATCCATATATTTCTATTATTCTTTTATTTTCCAATATATATTTATATATTTAAAACATATAAATATATATATCGCATATTATTAACCAATAAACTCACCGGACGTGCCTACAAGTGTCTTTGAGCGTGCACACTCATGCCACGACTCCCTCGTCACACTTGGTGTCCCGATAAATCATTGTTTATTATGTATTTTTCGTTTTATAGGCTTGTGTATAATCTCTGTATTATACGACAACCTATATATAAATTGATTTCACAATCCAAACAAACACAAAACATCATGCAAACGCACACATACGCTAATCGAGGTATGTCAATCTTAATCGCGAGCCTAACTCCGATTAATTAAGATTTGGATTAGTACTAATCACCAACTTAAGGTAACGGGTCGTTACATTGTGGCGTTTGTGATCTTATCAACCAATTCGTTGTTTGTGATGATCTTTTCAATAGAGCTTATTGAACATCATTGTTCATGGCGCTCCAATTTATCTTTCTATACTTTATTTTTTTCTATTTTTTTGCTTTTGATTCTTGCAACTTGGAGTCTGGGTATTTCATGTTTTGTTCTGCATTAATTGGTATCATAGCTTAATTGTCCGAGTTCAAGAAGATGTATAGAAGTGTTTGTGGGTATTCTTCACATGATTATGATGGTGAAATTGATTGGTTGTATAAAAATTATTAATCAAGTTGGTCATCAAGGTGAATCTCAAAAAGAGATGAGGCTGACGGGGATTATAGAAAAGGTAAAAAGTACCAAGACAAATATGTTTTGTTCAAGAAAAAATATTTACTTTGAAACAAGAGCTTTTTATCATCATTATGGAGAAAATATTAGTTTTCTTATAAATTTGATCAAAACACATGAGTCATTGTACCACTAAGAAAGGAAATATGAAAATGTATGTCGATTTGTAGAAGATGAAAGGCATAACAGAGAGTTTGGCAGTCATCGGAGCACTAGTAAGCATGAAAGCTTTGATTTTTGAGTGCTTGATAGGTCTAAAGGTTGGATATCTACCAATCACAGCAGTTCTTCAACAACAAGAAGGTATTTCTTGGTGAGAAGATCCAAGCAACGCTTATGAGTCTTGAAAGCATGTTAAAGTAGTTTTAAGTAATCAAGGCTTGAATTCACTATCTCTGCAAGATTCATCGCCTATGGAGAATGTAGCTGAGGTTAAGAATGGCAGCTATAGATCTAGTGGTCAACAAGGTTCACCAACTGGTCAAGGAAATCTGAAAATTGAGATGGAGGTTTTAGATTTGGTAATAAAAGTCGTAGCAGTGGTCGCAATAGAGTTCATGGAGCTTTAGGGTTCAATAATAATAGCAAATCAATTTGTTAGATTTGTGGCTAGTTTGGATACCCAGTGCCTGTGTTACTTTCGTGCCTATATAAAGTATACATGGACACAACCTCTTGGCAATCAGGTTCCACAACAGATTAGGTTTACTCCAGCTGCTCCACAGAATCAAAACTCTTAATTTTTTTGGTGCAACTGAACCCATCCATGATAATTCATGGTACATGGACAGTGGAGCATCATCTCACATAACTAGTGATCAGTCTCAACTGGGCAACTCCATGCCCTATATAGGTAGACAATTTTTAATGACTGGAAATGATGAAAGCTTAAAGATTGTTTGTATAGGCAGTGCACTAATCCCATCGATTAACTCTAGACTTTCATTCATAGTACATTGTGTGTTCCTAGCATTAGGAAAAAACTTTACAGTGTTTCTCAATTAACTGATGACAATAATGTGTTGTTTCATTTGAATACTTGTTTTGTGAAGTATATCCAAATCAATGAAGTATTATTTCATGGATTTCTCCAAAATGTTCTCTAACAGTATTTTTGGACCCTCGATGTCTTCTGCTGGTACTCCTTCTGCATTTCTTACTTCGAATAAAAGTTCGTCAAGTTAGGCTTGGACACTGTACACAAAAGTGCTACGACAGGTTTTCAATAACCATATTCGCTTACCTATTGATTTTGTACATGATTTTTGTTCATATTACTCACATGAGAAAATTCATATTTGCCTTATAGTGCATCTACACACTTTGTTATGCATGTATTGGATCTTATACACACTAATTTGTTGGGACCTGCACATGTTACTTCTACTGGTGATTTCAATTACTATATACACTGTATGGATGATTGTACTCGCTTTACCTAGTTGTATCCATTACACCTTAAATTTGATGCATTAAAGGATTTTGTGCAATCTAAAACTATAGTTGAAAATCAGTTTCATACTACCATCAAGAGAGCTCAATCTGACTAGAGTGGAAATCAAAATAATGTAAAATAATATTAACTAATTTAAGAAAGCATGACCAACAACAGTTTTGAATCTTACCATCACTTGTACTTAGCCTCACATTAGCACTTAATTGCACAAATACCCAACTTATCGAACATACACATGATGACCAAAAAATGTGGCATTTAACAGGTGCATGATAATCATATACCAACTATTAGAACAAAATATTCATCAAAAACTCTAGATTTTGCAAGGAAAATTGATTCATCAACGATGGAGCAGTGTTAGAGAGAGTGTGTGTGTAAGAGAGATCACCTGCAAATGGAGCTCTAAATATGTGAAACCTAGAGAAATATGCGGGAGATAGAGAGATTTGTAAGTGAGCAGGTGAGTTTGCGATAGAGAGATCATTAGAGAGAGACTTCAAAATAACATCAAAATCAACAAAACCACGACCAGTCAAAAGTAAAACCACAACTTTTCTGCTAATCGCCAACAAACCCTAGTTTCTCCTACATATATTTTGACTCAAACAAAACCAGTTCACAAAATCTCAGACTCTCAAACATATCAACAAATTGAAACGCGAAACACAAACAAGCACCATACTTCCCCAAATTGAACTCAATCGGTGTCGTTCCTCCTTCTTTTCCAGATTCCCCAATCCACCTTGAAATCTGGAACTCCAATCTTCAGAGCTTTGACTTAGTTCAATCACTGAACCCAAATATGAGCTTTTGATTCGCTCAATTTGAGATCTAACAGGGGTGTATTCAATTGAGATTTTCATAGAATTTTGGTTACTTTTATAAGTGAATGATTTTTCTAAAATTTGTAGATTTTCATAGACTTTTAAAGACTTTGACAAACTTTAATGTAGACTTCATTTTGATGACTTTTATTAACATTTTTTTGTGAACTTCTTAAACATGATTTTGATTGATACTGATAGATTTTTGTGATTTTTATAATGAAACAAATAATCTGCACTCTATTATAAAAAAAATAAGTAATTATATTTCTTTTTCTTAAGAACTGTTACTAATTTTTTTAAAAGTATTTTTCTGTTTCAATAAAAAAATCATATAGACATATTAATGAAGGTTCCAGCTATGTGTACCCCACAAAACACTAAGGGCAAACCACCCCTTATTGTTTTGCTCCAACTAACTTGAGGTCCAATAGTTTGCCCTTAGTGTTTTGTGGGGTGCACATAGCTGCGCCCTTAATGAATTACTCTCAAGGTAGTAGCATAACAAATAAGTAAATAAATACCAACATATTAAATAGGTAAATAAATCATCTTTTAGTGGCAGGAAAGAACCAAGTAAGATCATTGCAGATATTAGTGTAAAAATTTTGCACTTTATTTTTTGTTTGACTTAAATAAATAAAAAAATTCTTCCTTAAGAATGATAATTTAAATTTTTAAAAATGCATTTCTTGCATTTAAAAAAATTATGCAATTATTTTCTCCAAAAATAATAATAGTTAATAATGACATCATTTTCTCTTTTCTTTTTAGGGAAAGGGACATCATTTTCATTTTCATCAACATAGATATTAGAATATAATGGGTGAGTAATGAAATCCATGAGTTGTGGAGTGATTGGAGAAGTTGGTAAAAATAATTGATAAGAAAAGACCTTGTGAACAATGAAGTCCTTATTGAAGAAGAGAACCAACAAAAATTAAAAGTGTCTAAAAGTTTCTGGGTTGAGGTGAGGAGAAGTTGAAGATTTCTTTATGTATATTTTTATACAAAAAGTCTATAAAAGTCAAGATTTGTAACCAATCCACAAAAGTCACTAAAAAACTAAATACACCTTACTTTTATAAACTCTCTAAAAGTTTAAATTGAATACCACAAAACTTTTATAGACTTTTAAAAAGTTTATAAAAGTTCACATTGAATACACCTTACTTTTATAAACTCTTTAAAAGTTTTAATTGAATACACCTAAACTTTTTTAGTCATTAAAAGTAACCAAAAGTTTATTAAAATCTCAATTGAATACACCCATGTAAGTCACACGAGTAACATTGATGAAGAAGGACATGAAGAGAGTAAGAGAACTACGCAAAGAGAGCAGGAGACAATGGCAACGCGAATAGAGCAAGAGAAGAATTTGAGAGAGACTCACCAATTCGGATCTTCAAAACCTTAAACAGTCGCGCAGTTGAGAGCATTCACGCATTGAGTTTTTGAGAGCACGAATTAGTTTTAGTGGGGGAGGGTATTTACGTGAATAACAAAATTGATGTGGGCTATAGTGGGAGTATATACCCTCACCAATACATATTTATAATGGCATATAATGAGGGGTTGAAATACCCTCACTAAATTTGGTAGTTAAAATTTGGTTTTCTTGTAGTGATACCTTTTCTTGACTCCCAAGTGGTCATCTTTTAACACTCTAGTCCGCACATCCACTTGTCCTCACATCCACGAGCATAATGGTAGGGCCAACAACAACAACAACAATATAGCCTCAATCCCATATTAATTGAGGTCAGCTGCATGGATTAACTCTTCCATTATGCTTGATTAAGTGCTTGTGAGGCATGTGAGACAACCTCTTTTCTGATCAACAAACTACCTACTAAGGTTTTCGTAATGACCCAAAAATTCAAAATATCCTCATCGGGGGCATTTTGGTAATTTCACAATTTTATTTGTGTTTGGTGTGATTAATGCGTATATTACAATTATTGTTGATGAATTTATGGAATTACAGACTTTAATGTAATTTACTAAAGTTATTAAAAATTGAATAAAACTTATGGTTATTAAATCATAAATTAAAAACATTTAAGTTGGATGGGCCTCGGGGAGCACAAATTCTGAGGCACATCAAGTGGCAGAGAGGTATGCTCCCGAGGAAACCCTAAGTATAAAAGCTTAAGTAATAACCCTAGCCCCCATTTGAGTTTAAAACACAAAGTGAAGAGACGAGTGTGTAGGAGAGTTGAAGGTCGCGATTTGGGTTGGATTCGGTGATCAACACAAGGGAGGCTTTTATTTTGGTAAGCAACACTTTCCCTCATCTCTAATATTCCTCTTATGAGTGCTTTGGTTAAATCAAGCTTTTTGGCCTCTTTAATGGTGGCTAGTAGTGAGATTGGGATACAAACACCAATTGATGGTGTTTTAGTGCCCCAATAGCCCTAATTTCTATATAAAACCCCTCTTTGGGAGATTTGGAGAAAAAACTTAGTCGACGGCTGATTCTAGCAAGGAAAACTTTCCAAAAGGGGAGGCAATGCCGTCGCGACACTACTGAGGAGGGGCGGCGAGTCACCGCTGCCACCACATTCAAAAAGTGGAGGGGCCTCCACTAGAAAGTCCCCCTCCAAACCCTAAGAGAGATGGTTGCGCCATGGCCACCCCCACCTCAATGGCCACAGGCTTACAAAAGAGGGGTGGCCCCTTTAGATGCAAGGGCCAACCAGGTCCTTGGACTGTCCACCTAGGGACCGAACCGGTCTTCGGGCCGCCAATAAGGGCCATTTCGGCCCTTAGACCTTAAAAATAAAAATATATATAAAAAGTAAAATAAATAAAATAAAAATAAAAATGAACCCTTGTAACTTTGACCATTCGATAGGCCACACTCCCACGCCCTTGGGTGAAGAGTTGGGTGTGTCCTTCCCCTCGACCTTCGCACCTGGTGATGGAGGACCCAAATGACCCACAATAGTGGGCCCTTAAAGCCAATTATTTTCATAAATTAATAACAAAACCAATTGAACTTGTGAGTGTGATGTGATGTATATTGATTGTCTAGATTTGCGAGAGAGTTCCTAAAGAACTCCGAGCGCAGGAGAATTGGATTTGAATTTGCGCGGTGAGTTGAGGTAAATAGGTAGCTTGCTCAATTATCAAACATGACATGCTATTAGATATGTTTAGGTCTCACAATTTTAATTCGAGACTTGGGGAATGAGTTGCGACATATTATTGACTTGAATGTGACTATTTATGAACTATGTATGTGTTGCACTTTGCTCATGTTTTCTTTGCCTCAATTACATAGTTGTTGCCATTATTTGAATATCGTGTGGTTGTCGCCACCAAGGGCCTTAGTATTGACTTTAACTAAATTATGTGGTCGTTGCAACCAGTTGAGTAGTGTATGGTCGTCGGCACTACTTGAGTCATACTATGAGATCGAAACATGAGGTTAGTGCACATATCGGCAAAGGCTTTAGAAGAACCTACTGTGGACTTGATGGGACTAGTTAGCTGGCATAAAGACCTTAGTGTCAACTAATGCTTTGCATCACCTCGAGAGTAGGGGAATCGGTCACCGACTCTTGTCAATAACTAGTATGCATTGAATGGAAAACAATTTATGATATTATTATACTTTTATGATATCTCTCTTGAATCACCCTTGCATGATGATTTGATTTATAAAGGCTTTATGTTTCCTATGCGATGCGTTATGAGTCTTGACTAATGTTATTCGTGATATGCTTTCTTTCTCTTTACTTATTTTTTATTCGTGTTAGACTTGCATGCCTAGTAGGTATTACGTGTATGTTTGATGGTTGAGCGGGTTATCCATATTACTGAGCTCTATAGGTTCTTTTAACTCACCCCACTTACTCCTTGGGTCCATCTTCATCGACACCAACGTGGGACAAAGGAAAGGCAATAGCATAGAGCCTTGCCTTTAATGTGTGCCTTGCTGGTTATTTATATTATTGGTATATAAAAATACCTAAACATGGGTTGTAGTTAAGTACTTAATGTGGTAGATTCTAATCCCCGAGACTTGTTGGTTTAGTGCTTTTATAGTATGTCTGACATCCCCATCCCCTATCCCGATGAGGGCGATACCTGGCTTGAGACCTTAATTAAGCCCCGTTACACCAGCCATACTTAACTAGATTTAGCAGCCTCTTCTTCTCTTCCATAAACAAAACTTCTATATCGATATCGAAATAAAAATTAATCTATACGCAACGAAAAATTAAAACATTTTTGATAATCAAAATGATATACATAAATTCGAATTTTATCAAAACCAAAACTCATTTACAAAACCTCCTAACCCTGTTATATTAAAAAAATGTAATTCAAATAGTGTACATAACAAGAAGGCTCATTACATCGAAGAGAAGACTGTAAAACTCATAATTCTTCACTTTGCTTTTCACCGAAGCGCTGGGCTAAGAACCTAAAATGTTAAATTTGGGGTGAGCGCTCCAACTTGCTCAATAAGTAAGGATTCACAAAGCCATCAACATTCCATATAATAATTAAGAGTCATATGCAATAACAATATGCACCAAACATAGCTAACAGGATCATGAAAAACATATAATCCAATAAATAGTGGATGCAATCCAAACCGTCAATGGCTATTACACAGCAATTCTCATTTCATTTGTAAACCTAGGGTCGATTACCCACCGACACCATTAATGCGATTGCTAGACAACACAATGGCCAATGTGACGTCTAACTAATCCATTAATGCTCAATGGTTCTATCCCAAACCATCTAGTGAATGTGTAATCTACGTAACCTATTAGTTGAGTGGGATTTAACTTATAAGCCGGGAACCAAACCCATATCCTATACAACTTGTTCTCAACTCTTGGATTTTCTCTCGCCGATCACACCAGACATCGTTTCCATTTAATAAACACATCACATCTTACATAGCCTCCTCTTTCAGTCCATAAACTATATAAACTACATATACTACATTATTCAAGCAACATTGATAAATAAGTGAATCCGTACTTACCTCGGTTAGGTTTAATTTTCAAATTTCCTAAATTTTCGGGTCACTTGACCTTCCCTGGTGTTTGAAAACCTATTACAAAAAATTTGAGGTCAATGCAGTCTAATACATATATTTAGAACCTCTAAGTCAGTCCCTAAAACCTCAAAAAACTTCAATCAAAACTCAGCACTATTGTTGTGTTTCTTAAGGTGGGAGCGTGCTCCCTCATATGGTGGGGCGCGCTCCGCCAACTAAGCTCCTGACATTTTATGAAGGGAGCGCGCTCCACCCTTTACTATCTCGATAGTGAACAGGGTAGTAGCCCCAGTTCAATCACCAAAACATAACAACAACATCAAAACACTCCCCACAACATCAAGGAGGATTTTTAATGAGGTTTTAACTCATTTCCAACCATCAATGACATCAATAAATAGAGAATTCATCACTTACTTATGAATTCAACTTGAAAACCAAATTTAAACTTACCCATAGTGATGATATCAAATTTACAGTGGCTTGATCACTTCCAATCCACTGAACAATCTCTCTTAAATCAATCTTAACAATTCAAAACCCTCAGTTGCTCTCATCTCTTTCTCACTCAATCAATTGAACAATGATAGGTATGAAATGTTTTTTATTTATATATGGATTCTTCTCGAGATACGCATCACAATATCTCAAGGCTGATCAAGTGTATAATGTGTTAAAGTGACAAAACCTTTTGTAACACACATCTAAACACAATCTCCGCTTGCACTTATCTCGAGGCAATCCAACGATCTATATAAATCAAGTCAAACCTATAGTTTTATTTATATATTTATATATCAATTATATATATATATATATCTCGTGTATTTTATCACTAATAGATTCACTGGACACGTCTACAAGTATTCTCGGGTGTGCACATTCATTTCACGACCCCCGTCGCATTTAGTGAACCGACAATTTATTAATTAATTATTTATTTTCCATTTATATGTGTGTATTAATTAATTTTCAATTAACCACAAATACCTATAATTCATCAAACATACAACACAAACATAAATCAATACACAAACCCACGTACACGCCAATCAAGGTACATCAGAATTTACCACGAGTCTAAGTCGGGTTAATTAGGATTCAAGTTAACAATAATCACCAGCTTTAGGTAATGGGTCGTTACAGTATGATGGTGTAGTTACCTTCAGATACTTGAAAACCTTGTTTAAAGTTATTATTTGACATATAAAACCTTTTAGTTTTTTAAATTCCACGATTATTTTTCATATGTAGAGTTAAGTCATTTCGCAGGTTGTTTTAGGCTAGCCAGACCATTTACTTGGGACTGATTCGAGTATTCGGCATTGGTGGCGGTCTAGATCGGGCGACCCAACCCTAGCTAATTAAGTGAGGGTCATTATATTTCTTTTCACCTTATCAGAAGCTTTATAATAGACTGTCATGAAGTAAATTTCTAATATCGTTTATTATTTGTAATCAAAATTACCGACCAGTGACGTGGGGCCCGCACCGTGATACGTGCACTGACTTAGGTTAGATGGTCGAGGTATATGTTAGATTTGTTGTGGTGTTAGCCTAGTGTATTGTATATGTGTAGACTACTAAGTCACTCCTGCTTGTGTATAGGGGTCGAGACGTGAGCGGAGACGCGTCTCGAGATGTGTGTCGACGCGAGACCGGATAGAGAGTGATGTGGTAAGTTGGTTTAAGTTTAGTGTAGCTTAAATAGTAGAATTAATGTGGCTATAATTGATTTTATATTAAATGTAACTTAAGTTAGCAAGATAAAACAATAGCCATATGATGTTCTTCGAGATACGTAAGGACACATCAAGAGACCAATAGAGTATGGGTTGGTGTGATTAGGGAGAGTTAGTGGAGAGTTACTGGAATTGTGTCAAGATGTAGGCCATTAGATTAGTCTTAAGATACATGTGTACATAAAGATCAATGGTTATTAATCAACCTTATCTTTATATATAAGATTGGATAGATCAACTCATGCAATTCATTTCATTTTCATAACTTAGAAGCTAAAGGAGTTGGAGAAGAAGAAATCAGAGGAATTGATGAAGGTTTTAGCTAAAAAATTCAGGGGGATCAAGGAGAGTTGGAGCTCAAATCAAAGTGTCATCAACCCTAGGTACACATCTCTCTATTTCAAGTTAAAACTAGTTCTAGTTTATGGCCATTTTTAGAGGGTAGATAGTTAAGTCTTTGCAATTGGTTTATATATTTAGATTCCTCATTTCAAGCTTAAAATCCAGCTATTAAGAAGTTCTTAATTTGGTTTTGAAATAAAAAAGATACGAATTTTTGAAGTTGTAAGACCAAAATTGAAATTTTACATGTTGTATTATGAATCGGCCTATATAATTTGGTCATAACTTGCTCATTTTCAATCGAAGTGAACCCAATCTGGTGGCATCTAAATGCTAACTTAAAAAGGAGCAACTTTGTCCTACCGAGAATGTTGTAATTCAAATTTTTTCATGTCCAAAAGTGCACTACAAAAATGTGACTAAATGCATTACGAGATTTTTGAAACTAAAATTTTAAAATACATAAATCCCTAATTAATTATCCAAATGAGCATATCTTTTAGTATGTTGTTATTTGATATGTTAGCTACCTTGTGACCAAAAATTATGAATTTTGAAACTATAGATTGGGAGAAATAAATTTTCTAATACTACTGGTTGGATTCGGTTCCAATTTGAGCTATTTTTGAAAGAATTGCGATATCTCTTTCATTTTTAATCGGAATTTTGCAAATCAAGCTTTTCGAAAAGCTAAGATAGAGAACAAAAACTTTATACTAGGGAAGATTTTGAGATTTGGACAATTTCATGCCTAAACTTGCGCTGCAATACAGGACAAAAATTTTAATTTTGTTTAGTCTTAAGGAGTTGTTTGGAGTTAAGGTTCCTAAACTCATTTGACCTGACCTAAACCCAATTTATTTGGGTCAACTTGATATCAGGAACCTAAGGAATAGTCTAAAGGTTCGGATACGAGATTGAGGGTATTGGGAGGCCGGTAAAGCTAGGACTTTGTATTGCTTGATGTGAGTATACCCATTGATTGTTTCATTTGTATTTCATACCCACTTTACGCCTTGTTTGTTGTAGTCTATATTGACTATATTCAACATTGTACTCTCATATCATGAACCTATTTGATACTCCTCACTCATTTAGCTTGACTTTCATGATATTATGACGAATTGAGTTCCTTTAAGTCATTTCTTGTTGTTTTACAGTGACTATAGCAAAAATAGCATGCTATTAGGAATTGTGAGTTGGTAAATGACTTTATCGACTTATACTCTTTGAAAATTGTGCTTTCTAGCATAGCCAAGCCTTGGAATCCTTAACGAGTTAATATCTTGAAATTATAAAATAGTTATAGAATATAGAGTCCATTGCACTATGTTAAAGTTGATCGGCATACGAGGTTAGAGTCCCTAGGGATGACGTCACTCGCCACTATGGCGCGACACACGGGGTTAGAGTCCCTGAGTTTGTCGATACACCAAGGTTGGAGTCCTTGGTGAAATTAGGGTTATAGTCCTTAATGATATTAGATTGTAAGATGTCATGCACGTCCTTTAGTCACCTTAAAGGCTTTAATGACACGTCATGGCCGACCGGATCTTGATCATAACTATTTATCCTCATGTCAGTTTCAATTGGTTAATCGTGGTATTTCTTAGCATTTCTGGTACTAGTTTTTCTTTATTGAACTTATGTTTTTAAATACCATTTAGTCTTTTGGAAATGTAAATGAATATGTCAACGAGGATTACTATTACTTTTTGTACTCGCCGTCCTTTTTATGATGGTAGGTGCAGAGCCGTCGACGAGCATGCCCGGCAAAAAGAAGATCGACGACTACCTCTAAGCCAACAGTGTACTTATGCATCGACATTTTGTAGATTTTGATATTTTGTGTATTATACAATTATATCTTTTGATATATTTTGGGGTTGTATATTGGGTCGGGCGTTTAGTTCCTTGACTTATAATGACCATCACATTATTTGTCTTTGCCACTTTATTATATGTATGCATGTAATCGTTGTTTCCTGGTTTCCACATTTAGGATTTAATATATTGGTTCAGCATAATCTGTTAAGACTTCCGCTAAAATTTATAACTCTTAAAAAGTTTTTAATTACTCTGAAATCTAGTAATATGTTGGCATGTATATTACTTATCCTGAACACGTATATCGAGGAGATTAGGATAGAAAGGCTGACTAATACGTAGTTAATTCCTATATGGCTAGGATTTGGGCTTAATTACGGGATTAGGCCGGGTGGTGCCTTAGATTAGGGAAAGGGCCATCACATAGACCTTCCGATTATACCTTCCTTGTTGAAAGTGTTTGGTTGTGCTTGTTTTCCTTATATTTGACCCTACAACAATCACAAATACCAACTCCAATCGAAAATGTCTTTTCCTCTGGTGTAATTCACTCTATAAAAGGTTTAAGTGTGAGATTTATTAGGAGACTTTTTATGACCAGAAATGTGTTATTTAATGAAGTTGAGTTTCCTTATTTTACTTTGTTTCCTTCTTCCACTGTTTCCGATAGGTCTTCTTCTCGTGATCATTTCTCTATTCTTTTACATTATCGAAACAAGCTTCTTATTGTTGTACCTACTTCTCCCTCTCCACATTTTTCTCCTAGTTCTATTGGGTCTGATACATCACTTCCTATTGCCTCTACTTCGTCCATTCCACTAGTACATCTACTCTTTATAATGCTAGTTTTCCTACTAGCACATTTTATGATTACTAGAGCTAAGGATGAGATTAGTAAGAAAAAAATGTTTGTAACTTATACTTCGGATGTCTCTGCTGATATTCCTACAAAGGATGAAATAGTTCTTCAAGATCTAAAAAGGAAAGAGGCTATGGATAAGGAATATCATGTTTTAATGAAGAATGGGACTTGGTCTTTGGTTCCTTCTTTTTCTCATCAGAATGTTGTAAGTAGTAAATGGAATTTATCAATAAAAAGAAACTCGAATGTCTTCATTAATCGATACAAGGCTACATTAGTTGCTAGGGGGTTTAAACAATTTCTCGGTGTTAATTTAGAAAGACATTTAGTCTTGTTGTCAAAGACTCTACCATTCGAGTCATCATATTGTCTTTGGCACTTCACATAGGATGGTCTATTCGACAATTATACATAAATAATGCTTTTTTGAATGACATATTGGTTGGGGAATTGTTTACAAACTAGCCCTAGGGTTTCGTTGATGCTAGATTTCTTTCTCATGTCTGCAAGTTACATAAGGTTTTGTACGGACTGGGACATGCTCCTATGGCTTGGTTTGATAAATTGAAGGCTACTCTTATTTCTTGGGGATTCCAAAATTTTAAGGCTAATAATTCCTTATTTGTCTAGAGAGATGGTTCTTCAATTATATATATTATGTATAGTATGTATATTATGTTATATGTTGATAATATTATAGTCATTGGTTCTCAGTCTTCTTTAATTCAGTCCTTTATCTCTAAATTGAACAATTGATTTGCTTTTTGAGTCAAATTATTTCTTGGGAATGGAAGCTCAAAGATACATGAGCCATTTATTCCTCACATAATTTGCTTAGGTTAAACAATTACTTTGTATAAAAGGATTGTATATTGAATGCTAAGGCAATCGACACACTCTTCTCTATCGGAAAGCCTCTCTAGGCAGATGGCAGTCTATCTTTTAATGACACCACTCTATAGAGGAGTCTGCGTATGTTAAATAATTACTTCAAAAGGGTGGTATGTTGAATGCTAAGGTGAATGCTAAGGCAATCAATACACCCTTTTCTGTTGAAAAGCCTATTTATGCAGATGGCAGTCTATCTCTTTATAACACCACTCAGTCTATGAGTTTAATCAAGTGATTACAGTATTTGGTCTATACAAGGTCGGACATAGCATATACTATGAATAAGGGATAAGTCGTTAATCATTCATATTATATATAGTATACTTAGTTATTTTTATTGTTGAGTCTTCAAAATATGGGCCTAATTATCCTTATTATTCATTTCCAAGATTTTTGGAGTGCGCAGTTGAATTCGTGGCGAAAAACTGTGTGAAATTGACTACTTATATGTAGTGATCAGATGCTAGAGGATTTGTCTCGAGTTACGTACTACACAGTGGTTGAGGCATTGGACCAGCAGCTGGGTGATGCAACGCTTTGACACACTTAAGTACACTACGCACAAGAACCGTGGAGACCAGCCTCGAGACGCGTACATCATAGTTTCCCACGTCTTCGTGCGACTTTCATGCGAGTTTCTTTTCTCCCAGCCAATTCGCGCCTGCAACGTGGTGTCTTCCTGCTCACCAGCACGCCTACACAACAGCCTCTCCACCACTCACAGCACGACACGTCATATGACCAGCAGCTGCTTAACCAATCCGCGCACGACACATGTCGGACCATGCAGAAAACACCCCACAGCCAGTTGATTTACCTCGGCGCACGTGTCAATAATGATGCACGAAAATAACACTCCAGGGACCAATTTTAGTAGTTTTTGATAATTAGTACTTAGGGTTTTTATTGGAGGAATCGAACCTCTATTCTCTCCTCTCTCGACTTAACTCTCGGCAACCTTCTAGCCTACTCCTCTTTCCCTCTCCACTTTTCTTTCGAGATTTTTTGTATTCTTCCATGAGGCACTAAACTCATGGCCTAGGCAAGACTGCGAGGGAGGTTCGACTGCACATATTCATGGGTTTGTGAGATTTATTTATATTAATTGCATTGCTTTTCATTATATATTATTGCCTTTGGTATTGTTTGAACAATTAGAGTTAAATTCATATTTAAACCCTGATTTACTCGCCAGTGAGTCGTAAGCATCCGTCCTTATGTGACAAGACCACACTAGTGGCAATTGACCCTAACAATTGATTGATCTATTTTGGGACCTATTTGAATACCCCACGCGGGCCGGCCCACCGACCTGCCAGACTCAGCGAGACCGGTCGACCGACTCGGTCCGACCGGGACCTGGGTCTGGGCTGACCCGATCCACCCTAATATATATAATATATATATTTAATTATATATATTTAATTATTTAATTAATTAAACAGCTTTTAATATATAATAAATTCCCGAAAATAGATAAAATATGAAAAAAAAATTCGTGAAAATTCTTAGAAAATAGGAAAATATATATTTGTGACCCAAATCAATAAAACTTCAATATTCCTATAAAAAGTGAAGAATTCTTGAGTTAGCCGAGGCGTTATAAAGCATCTGGGGTTTTACTTCTCAAAACGTGAAATCTTGAAATTAGTTCCTCGAACTTAATTTGACCGATGCCGACCAATTTAGTAGGATGTTAAATCATTAACTTAGAATTTAAATTGATACATTTTCAATCGCATAGGGATCCTGAGGAGCTATTACTTGGGCTCTTGGGGCGTACATCGACGCCGAGACTGGTTCCTGATGAGCTTAGGAATTGCCTGTATGTAAGTAACCGGTTTGAGACATTTATTTACATTTCATTCCATTTATTTATTTATTCTCGCTATTCAAACCGAATTGCTTTCAAATCCATATGCTATGACTTGTCCTAACAATTGATTGATCTATTTTGGGACCGGTTGAATACCTTGGGAATCTAGGCTAAATCGGAAACACTAGTGATTCGGTTATCTAGTTGTAGTGCATTCACGAAACCCATTGCGATCATCGTGTTAAACCTAATGCGCTTTAGTATAGGGTTATATGTTTGATTAGGGAAATAGTCACCGTCGTACCTTGGCTATCGAGATTAGGAAGTGCGAGGAACCGCGTACGTTACCGAATCTATAGCTACACTAGGATACTTTTGATTTGCATATTTTACATAAATTGAAGACCAAATCCAATCTTTTATCGAACCAAACTTGTATGTCTTGACCTTGGTATTTTTATTAATTGTTTTCAAAGCTATTTCCATTGTTTATTTATTTTCCTAGTATTTAGATTAGTTAATTAAATCACTTTCTTAAACCCCCAATCCATTTTTGTTGTTTTTAAACTTTAGAAAGAATACCAATCCATGTGGGATCGAGCCTTTGCCACTATCTACTAAATAGTTGGTTTAGGTAAATTATTTTATTGACGCGTCAATTTTTGGCGTCGTTGCCGGGGATTGGTTTTTTCTTTCACTGGTGTTCTTTTATTTATTTGTTTTTTTATTTTTTATTTTTTCTATCTAGTCCGTTGGTCTTAACATTTTTGTAGGCAGTTCCATAATGGCCTCCTACTTCCATAATTACGGTCGATACGAAGACTCATACTATCATGTGTAAATGGGGTAGGTATGTCACATAATGGACATCAATTTTCTAAGTCGCAATTTTTTGTGCAAGAAGTCGAGGTTTGTGGAAATTGTAGGGAGTACTTTCATCCTACGTATGCTTGTCCTCATTATCTGAAGTATAGGAATCATCATGGTACCAACTATGCATCACCACAACCCAACTTCTATATGTCTAGGCGAAGTCCACAGATTCCTCAACAGAACGGATAACCATTGCCGACATTGAGAAAGATATGAGCTCCGACTTGTTTTCTCAAAGCACTACTCAACAACCCTTACATGAGGATATGCGGCATATAAACCCAAAGTTGAAAAATTTTGAAACTCAAGCTACTACTATACTTGAGCATTTGATGGATGAGAAAGAGTTGTCTTCGCAACCAATTTCTGACTCAGAGGAGACCGTGAATGCTGCTACATTAAAAAGTGTTGAGTTTGATGAGTTCTTAATTGTGGACGAGTATTTGAGCGAACCAGAGGAAACAATTGAAGTTTCTTCACATGAGCCAGACATTACCATTGTACAGAATAAAGATGATGAAGTTGAGAAAAAAATTAGAGTCATTTCAGAAAGGCCAGAGGAGCCGCAGATGGAGAGCAAAGAAGACTAACCTCTGGTGTTGGTCAAACCACCTACCCTCCCATGCATATTTGTTAGACCTTACAAGGGGGTGGAAGTAAAGGAGCGTTCGCATACCTTCTACATTGTCGACACCTTTGAGTTGGATGATCATGATGCGACAAATTCTTTTGTGTTAGAGGTCTTGAATGAGCTCCCAAGTTTGAAAGAGGGCGTGCATGCTTCATTGCCCAAAGCTATAGATGCACCATTCATTGTTGATATCTCGAAATGAGATGGCATCACATGATAAATCACGTCAAGTCTAGCCAAAGACTTAAAAGAAGGGCACTCGTTGGGAGGCAGCCCAGCTTTGTTTTTATTTCATTTTCATTTCATGCATTTATTTTAGTATAGTTTAGGTTTTAGTTTTTTTTATTTATTATTTTATAACGCCCTAACTTGGTCTTTTGGATTTTTGCAGGTGTAATGTTTAATGATCATTGGAGGCACCAGAGCACCCCTTGAGTTTTGCTAGGTTCGACTATGGATTACATTTTTTTGGAGTAATTTGTGCATTTTTTTGGGAATTAACATATTAATAGTATTTTAGGTGTTTTGAGACTTGATTGAGACATATCCAACTTAAGTCGCCGCATTAGTGGCGGGTCTTTGAGTAGACCCAAAATCCTAGACTCCATTCCATCATCTTGTTTATTTCACCCTTAGTTGAAATACTTCATGCTCACAAGACTTGTTAGGAAACATTTGAATTAACTCCTATGCTTATTAGTTCTTGCTCTTATTATGATGATTTTATTCCATAGTTTCCTTAGTCACCTAGACACGCAAGATTTTGGGCATTCACTAGTTTTTGGAGACTTTTGTTATGCATGCATTTGTATAATCTTCTTATTTATTTATTCATGTTCTTTTTCACCACTATTTTCTTTTTCCTTTTGTTATGCATGGATTCCTTGACTTGTTTTGAGCCTTGAGGACAAGGTTCGAAATAAGTTTGGGGGCACTTTATGATTTGTGGATTGAGTTGGATGGACTTCTTTGTGAAAGATCGCAGATGAGATCGTTTAATTTTTTTCAATTATATGCGGTTACTTGTGGTTGACGGATGGTAATGGTGGTGTTTCATATCACTTATTCTTTCATTTCTTCCATTTCTTTTCCCTCCATACTTCTCTTTCTCATTTCATTAGGAGTTGATACACTTTCATGTTTGTATTTAGTATAGTTTTCATTTTTTATTGTTTTGAGTCACCCAAAATTTTGTTTCATGCCTTTGGTTGTGGATGAGTACATTATAGTTTCCTTTTTGACTTGAAACTTAGGGAAAATTAGGAGAAACACTCACTCGAGTTCGTAGCCCGACATTTTTATGATTTCATGATTAGAGACTTAGTATGATGGTTAAGCCTTGTGCTAGATACCAAAAGGGGTAGATTGTCAAAATTGTGCAAGTGATAGAAGTTTATCCTACATTGGAGAATTTGCTTAATCATAGTGAAAGTGAGAAGGGCTAACAAGAGTTTCTTACAACAAATATAGAAAGTCCAATAGGTTCCACAGGAAATGGAGCAGGGAATCTTATGGTGGGAAAAAGTAAGAAAAATGATTTCCACAGGAAATAGAGCAGGGACCGTATTACATGAGAAAAAAAATTTGGAGAAAAAAAAATGAAGAGTACATACATAAAATGAATAAAGCGAAAGTCTATGAAAACTCCTCAAATAAAAAGATTTAGCTAGAGTGCTTCTAACTAGATTAAGTGAAATTGTAAACTTGCGTGCGACCAAGAAAACTCATGAGTAGTTGATAGCCTTTGTCTTGACTGAGTCTATATCTTTAAAGTGTGATCTTCACTGTGTTTGGGTTGCGGTTCTTGATATATCATAACTCTAAAATTTCTTGAGTGGCTTGTTTACTTGACGACTATGTAAACCATAGAAACTCCATTAATTTTGAATCGGGTGTAGGATTAGTTTAGTTAGTGCATGACTATATTAGAGTATAGTTTATTTGTGTTTGTTATTTACACCTTTGCTCGGGACGTGCAAAGTCATAAGTTTGGGTGTATTTGATAAGTCGTTAATTATTCATATTATATATAGTTTACTTAGTTATTTTTATTGTTGAGTCTTCGAAATATGGGCCTAATTATCCTTATTATTCATTTTTAGGATTTTTAGGATGCGTGGTTAAATTCGTGGCAAAAAACTGTGTGAAATGGACTACTTATATGCAGTGATCAGATGCTAGAGGAGTTGTCTCGAGTTACGTACTGCACAGTGGTTGAGGCATTGGACCAGCAGCCGGGTGACGCAGCACTGTGACACACTTAAGTACACTGCGCACCAGAACCGTGGAGGCCAGCCTCGATATGCGTACATCACAATCTCCCACGTCTTTGCGCGACTTTCATGCGAGTTTCTTTTCTCCAAGCCAATTCGCACTTGCCACGTGGCATCTTCTTGCTTACCAGCACGCCTGCACAGCAGCCTCTCCACCACTCACAACACGACACATCATCTGACCAGCAGCTGCTCAACCAATCCGTGCACAACACGTGGCAGACCATGCAGAAAATACCCCTCAGCCAGTCGATTTACCTCGGCGCACGTGTCAATAATGATGCACGAAAATAACACTCCAGTGACCAATTTTAGTAGTTTTTGATAATTAGTACTTATGGCCCGTTCGGTTCGCAAGTAAAATAAACTCATGAATATGAGATTATTTTACACTGGGATTATAACATGGGTTTGGGTATTAGTCCCAATTGAGGGACTTGTTCAGTTGGGGATAAAGAGGTTGGGATTAAATAGGTGAAGTTATAAAATTGCCCTCTTATATCAACAACAAAAACCTACATTCCAACCCTAAACCCATTTCATTCCCGTCACATGCTTATTTATATAGTACTTGTGTGATTGCCCCAGTTACCCACAAACTGGGCCCCCCGGCCTAAGCCAACATGGACTCCTCGAATCACCTCGCAAGGACAACGCAGGCCTAGTTAGCCTTCCAATACATCATTATCAGTTAATTCATAATTTTAAGTTGAGTTATTAATATTTTCGCAAGTTTTACAAGTTAGCGAAAGTAATTAATAATTAAAATAACTAAAAAATAAAATAAAAGAGTCGGACAACCTCTATGTGGAACCCTGTATATATATATATATATATATATCAAACCTCTATATTAAGTGACAAGTGTATGGTGCATACAAAAGTGATATGCAAGTCATAAGCATCTCTCAAAACCCATAAAGTACCCCAAGAGTGATAAAACAACATATATATGTAATACAAACAGTCAAAAAAACCTACAAAAGTGAGTAAGGGAGGGCCGCTTCGATGTCCTCAGAGTAGATCACCTAATATCGGCGTCTTTCCCTTGCTCGACTCCAGGTCTGCACTCATTCAAACACAAGAATAAAGAGTCCAGTAAGTAAAGGCCGTAGGATCTAAATAGTACTTCAAAATAAATAAAGCAGTCTAAAATTCATGCGGATAGAAAGAAAGCTATAAGACTGAATAATGAAAGTACAACAAGAAATGAGTGTCAAAAGAAGCAATAGAGAGGTGCCCAAGTAGTCCAAGACCACCGAGTGCGGGTGCCACAGGGTCGGGGTCATAGAGTCACGACAACGCCAAGCAGACTCGGGTCCCAGGACGCGCGCGCTCTGCTGTACCAAAACCGTCGCGAATGAGGGATATCAACGGTGCCCCGGATAAAACAAATCTCATCTCGACCAAACAATCCAGTGAATCGAGGTCATGGCTCCGGTAGCTAGCCGACAACTACATCAAAGACACTTTCCTGACTCACTTGGCCCTCAGACACTCATATTGGAGTGGGAATTTCAAGAAAGGTAAGATAATGCAATAGTAATAAAATATGAAGCTCATTGAATTACTGTACATTTCCTATCTGGTTTTACGTACCTCGGATCCACGCTAATATGCTCTCTCGCAGCTCCAACACGACCCCGAACTAACCCCCAATTTTCGACTCTAGCTCGCTAAGTCCCTGACATCATTTTAGTTGGTTTCGGTGTGTTAGAGTATGTTTGTCTTACTAATCCTCTATTAAGTATAATTTAGTCCATAGTATGATTTGCTTTTTATTTTTGTTCTCATATTAGATATTGGTATAGAGGTTATACACACACGCGCGCACACACACACACACACACATGTATGTATGATATATATAAATATATATAACCACTTAATGCATCAATAGATCTCTGCAAACTCATTTTAGGAATCTTATCATTTATTACTATTATTATTTTAACACTAGATTAATCTTTGGTCATATAAAAATCCACTTTTACTTAGGTACAATAGTAAATTCTTTGATTAATATACTTAGGCACATCAAACTAGCTTATATACTCATTTTTGTCTTAAAATCAACTTAGGCTTTTTATTTCAATTAAATTCAAGCCCTCTAATTTATTTAAATGATTCAAGTGTAATTATTTCATTAACTTATTAAAAGTCATTAATTTATACAAGTAAATTAATTCATTTGTCTTTAGGCCTAATTGTCTTTATTTCACAACTTAGGCATATTAGATAAATAGAATTAGCTTACTTTATTTGTTTGACTTAGGTATTAAAGTTTTATAATTAATACCTAAGTTATTAGCTAACTCAATGTTGTACTCAAATTTCCATTTCTCAAATAATTTAATCTTAGCAAATGAATATGTCTTCCATCTATGCACCATTTCTTTTATTAATGCACATAATTATTGTAATTATTATTTTCATTCTTCTTAGCCATATTCATATCAAGGTTCCAACACATTTAGGCCAACCCAACAATGAGTTATAGCCATTAATTTGGATCAACCTAAAACACTCAAAGAAACCATGCATGAATTTAGTTGATCAATATACATATGTGTGAGTTGTTGATTAATTAAAGGGAGATGCAAGCAAGATTATGAAAATGAGAGTATCAAGAAGTAGCTTGCATGAATAAGATCATCATTAAAAAAGAAACAAATCAATAAGAATCAAAAACATGGATAAGAATTCAAATAGGAGAAATTATTGTGGAGAAGGTGTAGAACATGCTTTGAGACCATATGAATTTTTAAATTCCTTGTTGTCTTCAAGCTTTCTCCAACTCCATTAATGGTGGGATTCGTTCTAATTTCCTTTCTAGAGCTCTTAGAAATAATTTGAGTTAAGTCCCTAATGACTTCTACCTATTTATACATTTATTTGAAAATTCATTAGTGATGGATTAATTAAGCTAAACTAGCTTAATTAAGTCTTAATCCAAGCTCTCCATCTCATTTCTACATATGCCAAGTGTCCTACAAAGTGTAAAATGACAATTTTGCCCTTAGTTCATCTATGTATTTTCCATGCAACCAAGACATTTATATAGAATAAGAGACCTTATTTTTTCAACATATTTACCAAGCATACCGTAGGTCTTTGAATTTAAATTGGTTCCTTAATATGAATGAAGGAGAATTTTACATTAATTTCAATCTTCCATAGTACGCCTCTCGAGGTATATCATATGCCTTATTTCATTTCTACACTATAATCATAAGTTACTTAGATGTGCATTGTAATAATATAGTAATGTGGTAATTTAAATAAGAATTCCAACTTAGGTTATTCTTTTAATTAAATAGCATTATAGTCCTACAACTATTTTTGTCATATCTTTTCGCGTACTCGTACCCGGGTACCCATAATATACACGCATATCTAACATCGAACCTTACTTGTATTTTGATGCAATCGGACCAATAATTAGCTGAAATTTGACATTTTTAGTATAAAATAAATACTACACACACCAAACAAACATAATATACCTTGATGTCGACTCCCAAGGGTTGACCAAGTACGCCACGTCAGATAGAATCCCCGTCAGAGTCCTGCAGTGACACGTGGCACAAGTTAGAATATTCGGGTCGTTACAACTTGCATCAAGAAATTAATTCATAACTTGTTGCTAATGAATGATCTTTTGAACTTCAAATTCATATTAATTTATACATAGATCATAATACAACAAATTTAGTGCAATTTGATACGTTTCAAGCAATTTTACGCCATTCCTTTTGAATTGGTTTATATCTCCCTTTAATGGTGGAAAAGTCGCTTCATTAAAGTAATAGTTAGCGAAATTTGCTATAAATAAATTTCCTGTTAGGGATCGAGGCATCTTATAATATGATTGATAGAGAGTTAAATCAATATAAGTCTCATATTGATTTGTCTTGAGATAATCACCAACTAATAAAAAATGTGGTTCCATAAAGGATGTACAGGCGAATGTCAGTCCCCTCGCCATTAAGACGACTGACCGGCTTAGATTACCTTAATCCCATGATAATCTAATGAGCCTAATTCATTCTTTTAACTTTGACCTCCAAATACTTTTCATTCAGATCTTTATTAATGCTTAAAAATTAAATTTATATCCTCTATGAAACTCAATTTGTAACGGCCTAAATTTAATTCTCCGTTATTAATGACGTGGTTGCATATATGGCTGACAGCTCAGACGCTCGTGGGACCCGCAGCTAGGCTAGTGCGCGCTTGGAGCTAGGTAAATAGTTATTTTGTGTGCTGATTTGTCTAATTTACGATGTTTACGTTGAGATAGATTAAACGGCATCGTAATGTGTATATTTATATTACATTTGACGTGCGAGACTGTTTGTTAAGTATTTGCCTCGATAAGCATGTTGACGCGGGTACCGGGTAGTCTAAAAGACTAAATAATAGGCCAGGGAAATAATACACACATAAAATGAATAAAATGGGTTAAGTAAATGATATGTAATGTATATTTGGTGGTTAGGGACATGGTAGTACGTGTATGTCGCGGTTCGGGACGTGAAACCAGGCGTCGAAACACTCGAAATGCCATTTTTTCGGTTAAAGACAAGGGCAAGTGTGCCATCGGTGTCATTTTTGGGTCATTAAAGGTTGGAAATGGAGCAAATGGAGTTCATTGGATTGCCTTGAGATGCACAAATCAACTATAAAAAGTCCTATTTGACTTCAAACCCACCACCTTTTCTCTCTCCTTATCACAAATCCGAAAATTGGAGAAGAAGAAACCAGGGGCTTTGGAGTTTTAACTTGGTGATTAGAGGAGCTTGGAGTGGTGGAATCATCAAAGCAAGATGAGATTCACAAACACCTCAACTTTCTTTATCTTTTGGTCTTAATTTTTGAGGTGTTGGTGAATCCAATAGGGATTGTTAAGTAGTTGTTTTGGTAGGTTTGAAGTGCTATGAAGTTCGGTGGTTGGTGTTGTGGTTGTTGTTGTTGTTGCTGGAAGGGTTTAAAACCCAGAATTTTCAGTAAAACTGTTGTCCAGAACGCGATTAGCGCGCTAATGACGACATATAGCGCACTAGATGACAATTAGCGCGCTAATGTTCTTCCTGATGAAGAACGTATAACTGCTCTGGGAATCTAGCGCGCTAATTCTCAGACCCAGCGCGCTAGATATTGCAGTTTTGACATTATTTTTACTAAGTGATATAAAATACATCAAATTGACTAAAAATCAATTATAAATGGACATAGGTCATTTCAGGCGATAATTTGGATATCTGGGATTCAGCGGAGTCAGACCGGGGGTTATTTACAGGACACGGAGTGCAGTTTGAGGTGTGTAGTATCCCAACTGAAATTTTTTGAGTAGTACTTTATTTTTGCTTTTGAATTCATATTCCATCTTTCAATACTCTATTCTTGGTGTGATTTAATGGACGGGCGTTGAGGCTCTCCTCTGTGCCATTTATGTGTGTATGTCCACTAGGTCATAGCACGTGTGCCAGGGATCTCGGTGAATAGGTCGACCAGAGAGTCGCGTCGGGGCACATGTGGGTGCGTCGTTGGTTCCACGCCGACTACCTAGCGGATCCAGATATTGGCCTTGCTTGAGTGCTACTCGCCGGTAGTAGTCTGTGTGGAGTCCAAAGTATGGCACTAGTCTGATCCTAGGCTCTAGGAACACACTTTGAGCTTTCACTATTACTTATGCATGCGATGAGCACAGTTGCCTGTATTTATTTCCCCATGTTTATTTAATAGTTTTGTTTAAATTCCAGTATTTACTTTTCATATTGCTCACTTAATTTCCTTGGGAATACTCACTCTGACTCGTCATCTGCCTTTTTGTGATGGTTTGAGTGCAGATCCTGGTACAAGTCGTGGCAAAGGCAAGCTTCCAGAGTACCTGTGATTCAAAGATATTGAGCCAGGCTTATACGTTTGTATTATATATATTGTGTTTTTATTTTAGGGATTTGGGCTTGTGAGACACTACAGGATTCTATACTTTTGATATTTTGATACATTGAGGCATATTTTTGGTTTATGATATATGAGTTTTCCACATTAGGTATCAGAGTTAAATGCATGACAATGATCTTCATATTGTAGTTTGTCATGATAAAAGACTTACGCTGTGGTTATTTATTATGGTTTAAAATGATCATAATAGATGATTTGAGTTCAGTAACAATTTAAACCGTAAACTGTTATCTATTGAGGTTAATAATGATTAAATGTTGAATGAGATTGCATGTGGGACACAGCTGGCGCTGGTAGGCCAGGTTGTGGGCCCGCATTGGCCCTCATAGCGGTCCATTTGGAAAATGGGCCATTACACAATTCATGATTTATTCAATTGGAGCAAATTAAGAAATCGTATTTGTATTTTGTAAAAATCTTGACAGCACCTTCATTAAAAGAGGCATGCCGAAAAACTTCCACCTAATAGACAACAAAATTGGGGAGAGGCTTAAAAGGACTCACAACTCCCCGCAGTTCACAATATATAACAAGTTCAAATTTATAACCTAACTTAAAGTCTCTGATAGCTTAATTACGACTTTACAATTCCAAATAGACAAAAATTGAAACATAAACTTTTTAATTTATTTTAAACTAATTTAAGAGGCTTTCATAACCATTCAATGAAACTTTGCGTCCTACACTTACTCCAAAAATCCCAAAACAATATATATAACCAATTTAAAACAAGAATTTACTTTAAATTTTGAAAACAATCACCACAATCTTTGAGTCTTGTCCATTTTTCTCTTGTCTTCTTATAGAATATGACATCATTCATGTCTTCTGCAAGCTTTTCAACAGACATCCCTTGAGGATCTTGCAAAATGGACATTGTTGATCTCTTTTTTCTGCTGATTTCAGGATTTATTGGAACTACTTCTTCCCCCTTTGATCAGAGTCCGTGCATTCAACGAAACCCTTACCAAAATAGATTCGAGAAGAAAAGGATCGTCAAAACTAGTCTCTGATGCCAGAAGCTTGATCCCAATATCCCAACAAATCGAAAATAAAAGAAATAGAATTTTGCGAAATCAAAATAAACAAAAGACAAGATTTTGTTTTACGTGTTAAAACCCTAATTGAGAAACATCCACGACTCCATAGAGCAGAAAAACTCACTATGAAGAAATTTTACAAAGCAGTACCGAATTTGGCTGAAAGCCTCGGTATCAAACTATCTCCCTCAAAATTCCCTCTACTTCATGATCTCTCTTTTTTCTCTCAAATCTTTCTGTGTATTGTATTTTTTCTGTACACATACTTTGATAGAAACAAAGAAAGAGATAAACCCCAGAAAAATATTCTTAAAGGGAACTAATTAAAAGTTGTTGAAACTAACTCAACTTCCTTTTTTCTTTTTTTGTACATATAAAAAAATAAAAATAAATAAAAAATAACGGATCAGTAGCGAGCATATTGAAGCCTGCAATACGTGACTATTGCATTTGATAGGTTTCCTCCATTTTTCAGTATGTATCATTTTTCTAAACCATTTTGCTTCAATCAAGTAGGTTTATACTATGTATTTCATCTGGCAGCGCATAGAGAGCACATACAAAACAAAACGATTATTGAGCTTGCTAGTTTCAAAAATAAATCGAGCAATGTTGGTATACATCGGTAAGGATGTTATAGAAAGAAAATAACATAATGGAAAATGCTAGAACGAGGGACACCACTTATGTGGCGTGTAGTGGGCCCTCAGCTCCCAAAGCATAACTTTGGAGGTGGGTGTCCTCGCTGGTGTCCCCAGCAGATCATATATCCTAGCATTTCCTTACCATAATATTGTTTTCGACAGCTCATCAACTCAATTGGGGAAGAAATTGTGAAAGAGAGGTCTAAGAGCATCTCCAGTAGTAATGTGAATTTAGATCATGGATTGGCGTCACATCATAGATGTGGAGAGGATGTCTGTCCTATGTGGCACTAGATAGACATTCACCTCCCAAAATGGTCTTCAATTGACGATGAATTTAGATCATAGATTGATGAGTTGACACTTTTTATTTCTGATTTTCATAATATTAATAAAGGTTTGAAAAAATAAAAAACTTTAAAAGAGTCCATTTGTCTGATGTTTACCACAATGTCTAGAAGACATCCTCCACTTTAATTTCATGTCACATAGGATAGACATTATCAATCAATGGTCCTATTGGAGAGCATTTTTTGAGTTGGATGTGGATTAAATCCTAGGTGGATCAATTTCTACCCCAATCCACGGTCCCATTGAAGATGCTCTAAGATATATAAAGCCCATTAATTTGCAGAGATGAAGCAGAAGAACATACCAAACTGAGTGTTCACGCCTCTCCATCTTAACAAATTTCAGGCCTTGACTGGAGATGTCAAATAAATAGGTAATTTAACACCATTTTATCCTATATTTGTAAGCAAGAGGGGAGGAGACTTCAACGACCAAAGCATCAATCCTCTAAAACGAACGTCCCATCTTCTAATCCTTCTAGTCATAAATTATATCAAAGAAGAGACGAAAGAAAAAGAGTCAGTTGAGAGAGAGATGAAATGGTGGTAAAAAGATAATAGTAGAATATATGGCCTTTTCTTTTCTTAGCTAGCATATGTATGGGAAAATCGCGTCATTACACGAGCAGCCTCATTCGTTTGCCTCCACAAAAATCAAACTTCCAATAAGGGAAGAAAATCAAACTTCCAACTAGGGAAGAAAATCTAAGACTTCCAATGATGAAAGAAAATTATCTACTTTAATAAAAAACTACCAATGAAAAATATCGATCCAATAGCCGCATGCGCTAACCCATACACAAACGTCAGGATGTAGAGTTGAAGATTTGACTTGTGCCAATGTTGAATCTGATAACTGCAACACAAAAGGAACTATTCATCGATTCAAATCTAATCAGATTTGTTTCATTTGGCGAACAAAAAGGAAAGGGATATCATTGGCCATATAAAAGTAGGTGCAGTGCAATATATAAATCCATTAAAAGCACTCAAAAAAATCCATAGATCGAATGCAAAATAGAGGGAGAGATGAGAGTGGGGTAAGTTTTTTTTCTCAAAAAGGAGTACGTTCATTAAAAAGTGGAAACTATTTAGTCGAGTGCTTATATTGGAGAGCACTTGGGAAATTTGCATAGGGAACAAAACTTTTTTAAATGTGGGTAATAAAGAATTGGGTCTGTTTAAGCGCTCCTTTTGATTTTGGAGAATATTTACTTCAAAAGGTCTCGATACTACTTGGGGAGAGAACCACAACTTAAGCACTTCTTTAAGAAGTCACACATAATCAATGCGGGACACTATTTCAGTCCATATATCTTAAAAAATCTCCACCTTTGATCGAAACTCTACTAAGGATGCGACTCGAGGAATACGGTCGACCACCAACAAACATGTCTTTCAAGTCGAACCATCAGCTCTGATACCACTTGTTAGGCCCGCTCTTACATATATCTCTGGGTTATGGATCTCACCAAGATTGATGTTATCCCATACTTCACCATTTTTTTCTCACAGGTGTGGGTTTTTACTTTTAAAGACCTAGGTACTACTTGGGGGAAAGAACCACTGATGTTTTCCGAGAGCAACAAAAATAATATAACCCTTATTAGGTTACCATTTTCCATATTATTTTGTAGTAGTGGCAAGTTAAGGGATCGAACCACAAGGAATTAGATTACTTTATGTGACCAAAAAAACCAATTTTAATAAGGGATGTATCAAATTAAGCTAAAGTATGCAAATTAAACACAAATAAGCAACAAAAACAAGTAAGTATGCCAACAAAGGAATGTAAACGGAGTGATGAAATCAATTATAAAAGACTAACCTAAGCACGGGAATTCACAAGATCAACTCAAAATTAACACGCAATGATCATCAATTTCCACACCAAAGTATATTCCAAATGTATTCTTTTATGCTAGTTATAGAGCTTGGAAAGCACCTAACACTCATCGATTCCCTAAATTCGGTAAAAGACTCCCTAATAAATGTATGAACCTAGGTAAAGCAACAAAAAATTCATCACATTTGTTGCATTAAGTTCAATGGAATCATTAGCCCTAGACAATCAAAACAACGAGCATGTTTGATTCAATCTAGTTCTTCTTGTTATGCGAGATAGACCAAAAGGGAGTGAACCAATTGGGCTATCCGCTTGCTACGTGTTGCCCAACGATCTACATAATTACGAATGCAAATCGATGAACAAGCAATAGGTTCTAACCAAGGCAAGTATATTCATTACTATAAAAGCACCTATCTCAAACCATATGAATCAACACAATAATAAGAAGAATGAAAGAAATAACTAAAAATTAGTATAAAATCAAGAAGATCTCACATTGTTTTGTTGAATTTGAGTCTCCCTTGCTCCTAACTTAACCTAGGTTAGAGGAGTTCTTTAGTCTCTCATGGCTTTGAAATCTAAATGTTGATTGTCTTGACAAATCAAATTACAAAAATAATAAAAAAAGTTGGTGAGGAAATGGTGAAAATGGGGGAAAGAGAAGGAGGAGATGAAAAATGGGGGGAAGGGTTTGGTTTTTGGTGTCAACCGTGTCTATGAGTCCATGCTGCCCAATCCCATTTCCTCGTTAATTTTATTTTGCCCAATTGTTAGAGGCATCTCTGCTACGTGTTAAGTTGAGGGGGTTGAAACTGTGTGTGTGCACGTGCGCCGAGGATCATCTACTGTGGTTGATCGTATGAGTAGAAACTTGCACGTCATTCGAGGATCATCCAAGGATTCATAGAGTCGCGTCATGATTGAGATAGAGAGGGCAATGTGTTGCTGACGAGTCCATTTAGGAGAATTTATGGCTGTGATTACTGAAGGCAAGGAAGCCACGCGGTTCGAGGACGATCAAAAGGCGGTGGGAGAATCGCGTGGGACGTATAGGAAGGCAAGAACATTTGAGTGATACATCGACGAGTGCGCCGAGGAAGATCTAAGGCTGCTGAACAATGTTGGGATGTTGACGTTTCATTTAAGGTTGATTTGGACGGTAGCTCAATAGAAGTCGTTGATGAGGAGAGAGAGCGCGCAAGGGAACTGTGAGTTCTTCATCCGATCTTTATAGTGGCGCACATCTCGAGAAAAATCTGGACGGCTGCTGGAGCATGGGTTTATCATGTGTGTCACTGCCTGCGTCACTCAGCTTGCTCTATCACCTCTAACCATACACATATATGTGTCTCGAGGTCTATCTGAAGCCTGCTGAACCTCCCCAACATTACTCCTTGCTTATCCATTTTCTTTCAACTTTTCTTCAACTTTAGGACTTCAACTCTTCATGCAAACCAACTAACATCGCCATAGCTTAACGTGGGTCCTACGCGACTGCCTCGGATGCATGCCAATGCGCTTTTCGAGGAGAACATTAAAAACACTCCAAAAGAGCTTCACTTTTATTCTTTTTTATCAAACCAAACGTAGTACCTACAATTGACAAAAATAGGTAATTAGGGGTTCATTTTGGAGACTTAGGTACATAAAAATATAATATTTACACACTAAATAAGGGCATAAAAATTTTAAGAAGTCACACTTAACCAATGCGAGATTAATATTTCGATTGACACATCTCCAACATGACCTAATTGTGATTGACATGGTTTGTCAAAACATAAGAGTTTGTGTTGAAGATCGATAATAAATAAATAAAAAAAAAACTTATGTGGAGTTATTTGCTAAAGCTAGAATTGTGTCGTCAATCCCATTTCGACTATGAGAACATCACGATTGGATATACTTGAAGCCAACACACGAGTCGGAGCTATAGCTTGCAAGATATAAATATCACTATTCATCAAGCTCTCATAGCAATACTGCCGCACTACGTTCGCGTAGATGTCAAGCTCAGTTGGCTAAATGGCTCAAACTCTAAATGCTTCATTGGTCTAAAAATCCCTAAAATATATCAGAATGGAGCATCAAGTCTAACCAATAAAAGTTCTTTTTTTTAGGTAAATAAAGATTTTTTCTTAAAAAAGAGGAAAAAAACTGAATTAAACATTTCCTAAATTTTACCAAAAATCATAATTCACACATTTACGAACCCGCTTTTCTGTGAACCGCCCGGTCTGAGTGTGTGCTCCTTATTCTAAAATCCGAACGAATGAATCACTTGTGGTTCAATTGATTTCATCATCTCATTAGAGAGAGAGACAGAGAGATGGGCGTGACCAAGGAAATCGTCGAGTCTACTTTGACATCAAAGTTGAATCCAACCCATCTCGTAAGCTCTAATCTTTACTCTCATGGGCTTTAATTGCTTTTGTTGATTGATGATCCATGCAAAACCCTAGTGGGTCTGAATCCAACATGTTTAGATTCTTTGGGTTTTGATCAAAATCATGCTTTGAATCACTTGAAATTGATGACCCAATACAAATCTTTGATGCGAATTAGTGGGTGTTTGATATGGCGTTAAGAGCATGATTTGAACTTATAAGATATGATTTTTATTGATTTGATTGTTGTATTTGTCTTCATGTTCTTTTGGGGGGTTGTTTCTTGGACTCTGATGAATGGATTTGTTAATCTAAGTGACATGGGTTTATTGATTCCTTCATTGAACATAGGCAGTTTTTAAGAATGTGGTTCACCCCAATATTACCCACTTGTCGAACTGTTGTTGCTCAGCAGTTTTTGGATATCAACCGGACCTCCCAGGATAGTAATTTTAATGTGGCCGAGTTACCTTCTTTTGCAATCAGTTTCGCTATATTTCATTATTCATATTTTTTTAGTCCTGGAACATAGATATTCTATCTACCCTTTTATGAATAGCCTCAATTCCAAATTAGTTGGGGTCGGCTACATGGATCAAACTATTCCATTGTGCTCGATTTTGTGCAATTGATGATGAGCTTTGCAAATCATCTAAATCCCTCGTAATTAATGCGTCTCAATTTAGCTTCGGTCTATCCCTACCTCGTCGAATTTCCTCAATTTTTGTTGAGTTGAGTTTTCTAGTGGGGACATTTGTAGGCTGTCTTTGGAGGTGTCCAAACCACTTTAACCGCCCTTCCTTAATTTTTGTGTCAATTGGTGCTGCTCCGTTGTTCCAATTAGATCCAAAAAATGATAAATCAATCATAAAGGGACATGAATGGAATCATGACTAATAAGAGTCCAATGAATTTGTTTGATTCAAATTAGAATGTAAAAATATTCCATGAATATAAGAAGTGTAGAAGTGAAGATGATCTTCTTAGCATTTAATGAGCTATCTTGTATTTCATAGAAATTTGGGGCAATATAGGATATATTAGTTGATAATAGTTATTAACTTAATTGGATTTTGGCTGTTGTTGAGAGAGCGCAATTCGTTGAAACAATTCGTTCTGGGTGCATCGGGCTCTTTGAAACCGTTTGTTGTTCTCTTAAATTTTCAAACATAGAGGTTTGTTGCTAAATTATGTTATCTATGTTCATGGGAAAAAATTGCTCAGTTTTAAGTGAATCATTGAGGGTATCTGTGTGATTGGTCCGCCTAGTTATAACTTATAAGGGCTTTCAGTAGTTTGTATACATTTCCAAATTTTGTTGTGACGAATCCGTGGATCAATATGAGTTTGTTGATCAGTAAAGGGTGACCTTAACATCACCGGTGAAGCTACTCCCTGCAACTCTCATCCTTGATGAGATGCAATCCAGACATGGTTGTAGACGTCGAACCAACTCTCCGAACTTGGGTTTGAAATCTCATTTATCATACAATCTATTTGCATAGATAACGGTAGTCATAGATATGGCTGAATAATAGATGATAAATAGGTTCCAAATCTCTCTTGCCACAGTTTTTTTTTTTTTTAATGCCAGATTTGTGGTTATCGCTTTCTGTTCACTTTCCTTGCTTTGGTCCTTCTCATCTCTTTCGATTTTACTATTGTTCATCATCAATCCGGAAAATATAACCGAACATGATTCTTAATAGTATTTGTGGGCAGTTTCATTTAAAATCCTCCCTTTCTGTACTAACCCATTGTGTTTTAACTTGATCTATTTTTTGCGTGATGTTTCAGGAAGTACTCGACACATCTGGAGGGTAAGATCTTTTCCTGAAGGAAACATTTGGTTTTCAACTACATTCGCATAATCTTCTTTCTCGTGCTCTTTCTGTTCAATTCAAGTTATTGTGTGCTTGTTGTCAGGTGTGGAGCAAGCTTTGCTATCGAAATCGTGTCAGATCAGTTTGAGGGTAAGAAATTGCTGGAGAGGCATCGGATAGTTAATGCAGCATTGGCAGAGGAAATGAAACAGATTCACGCGCTCTCAATAAAGAAAGCTATGACACCAGCTCAGTGGAAACCAGAACCATCATCGAATGATTCACAGCCTTCTGCATAATTGCCACAATTATAATTGATCTTAATTTAGCAGTCACCATGAGCTGTGGAAGTTGTCTTTGTTATGTGCTTTTCTGATAAGTGAGTCTCAAATGATAAGTGAGTCTCAAATTCTCAATTATACTTGATCTTAATTTAGCAGTCAGCCAGTCACCATGAGCTATGGAAGTTGTCTTTGTTATGTGCTTTTCTGATAAGTGAGTCTCAAATTCTCAATTATACTTGATCTTAATTTAGCAGTCACCATGAGCTATGGAAGTTGTCTTTGTTATGTGCTTTTCTGACAAGTGAGTCAAATTCTCAATAATACTTGTGTTAAAATGTGAAATGTTCATCAATGTTAAGGTTCTAATTACATAAATGATGCAGTCCTTAAATTTTACATCCATGGAGTGAGGAATGATCTTGGAAAACCTGGGGATTTTGCTGGGATCTCTGTCTAAATGAGAATGGAAAGCTGTGCATTTCATATACTTGACAAATTTTATAAAAGAGGCTTGTCTTTTTTTTTTTTTTTTTTTTTCTTAATCAAGCACAATGGAAAAGTTTGATTCATGTAGCCGACCCCAGTTAATTTGGGACTGAGGCTATGTTGTTGTTGTTGTTGTTGTTGCTTGTCTTTTTTTGGTTTTTCCATATAAATCTATATTCCAAACTACCTTTAAACCTAACAATACATCAATTCTCTTCTTGGAGATGTCTGAGTATGTTATTTTCTATTACCCTTTCAATCATTTTAGATTTGCCAAATTACCCTCCAAAAACCAGATATGGGGTATGTAGATGAATATCAAGCCAAGAGAGTAAAAAAGTGCCTCTAAAAACCTAAGAACATTTTAACAGTCATTTCTTATTCTTTTTTTTTAAGCCTTTTTTTTTTTTCGAGTAAGAACCATCTAGTATTTGGAGGCCTATTGTGCTCCGACTGGTTTAGCTTGAGCCTTGTTGGTGCAAAAAGTAGTACTCTTCTAGTGGACACAATTCCATTTGTAAGACTTGAAATTGTGCCTTGTTGGTGCAAAAAGAAGTAGTACTCTTCTAGTGGACACAATTCCATTTGTAAGACTTGAAATTGTGACCTCTACTTAAGGTACCCAGTCGCCAAACTATTCGGACCAATCTCCAATGGTACTTTGACAGCCATTTCGCTCGAAAGCTTTGCACATTCTGGGTCACAAGGATTATTCCATAGCCAGCGAAAGTTAACTGCACCAATAAGCTGAATTGGCCAATTATGCATCTGTGTTTCCTATTAGCTTAAGATTTTAAAACCCAGTTTGCAGTAGGTTTTTTTTTTTTTTTTTTTTTTTTTTTTTTGAGCAAATAATAGAAGCCGAAGTGTTATGTCTCACTACACGTATAAATCAATTGAGTTTCTTGAATAGATGACCCTGTTGTGATTCTTGCAAACTGATCAATTTGATGACCATCCCAGCCATCAAGAATCAATAAGATTTTTTGCTTCAATTAGAGGAATGTAATTATCACTAAAAAGTGAAAATATTTCATTTGCCTCTTAGTTTTATTGTTATTGTTACAAATCTGTAAAAGAATGTCACTGATATACCTTTGACTAAAATAAAGAAGAGTGAAAAACAAGAGAAGAACAAGAAGAAGAGAAAAACAATTAGGCGCCGTGCTCTAGTCTCTCCAATATGAAGATGCCACCTTTGTCATCCCTTCCGATTCGCGTTGTTTCATCAACATATCTGAAGTCTTGAATCAAAGAAAAAACTCAGAGCTCACTTTTAATCTTTCATCTATAAATATGGAATTGTAACCTGTACATTTTTTTTCGAAGGAAAAGTAAGGAAGAGAAGTGGTTTTCGGATACGTAATCTCCAGCCAGCCCTCTGGATTGAAAATGCTGAGCAGAAGATCATAGTTCTTTTGGAAGACATTCATCAGCTGTTGGTGGCTCAAGTATTTTCATTCTCAGTTAGTGCACTGCAGTATCATAAAAATAGAGATATGCACTACATGGTTCTAGTCCATTCCCTCTTTTATTTTTTATTGTTTTGATGAGATATAGGGATGATAGTATTTTTGCATACCTGATCCGGGGTGATTGTCGAGTTCGCATATTTGATATTGACTCTCTGGAAACAAGAGAAATGAGGATGTTAATAACTCATGAGAAACTTCGGAAAGACCTTTTTGAAGATTATTCATGAAGTGTAGGAGGTCTGAACTGATTTGGACGAAATCTTAAAGGAGGTTTCAATGGTCAGCTGGCCGTTCAACATTGTTAATCCTCTCGCATTGAACTGGATCACATTCACTGCTTTGCCCTACAAACCTCAATCACATTCAGCCGAAATAAAATATTTATTGTTAGAGAATATGCTATAGATTACTAGCATCACTTATATTTACAAATATTAGGGGTTGAATAATGAATTCCTCATTGTTGCAATCTTGTTCAACAATATCAGTCCTTTGTTTGAACCTCAAATCACCTACTTAAAGTTTAGAGCTCAAAAGTCATGAGTAGAGCCTAAATCACATAAAATCCGTTTGATGCCATCCTTCATCAATGAATTTTGTCTACATTATATAGCTTTCCGCTGCAACTTTTCTCAGATTCAAACTCTAAATCACGGTGTTAATGTAATTGAATTGTATTAATCAAGGCAAACTGGATACAATGGGATGCTCGAGCTTTGCAATACATAAATAAGGAAAGTAATTAATGACACGAATATAGTAATACCTAAATACCGAAATCACAAAACTATTGCAACTTTATATAGTTGCCAAAAACACGGTATTAAAAATACTACTTTTGATTAAAAATCGTGAAAAGTTTCTTGTTCAGATGAAACTTGGGGAGAACTCAATCGAAAGGAATACCTTGGCGACATCAATGGATTGTAAGAAATCCCCCAAAGCGATGAAGTCTCGCAATCCGAGCTTTGTTCTTTTCGCACCCAGGATCGATATAGTGCTGTAGAGAACTTTCCAACTCCCTTCTACCTTCCAATCAAACAAAAGGAGTAAACGTTGCATTAAATATATTCCCAAAACTTATAAATATATAAAAACGCTTCCTTTCTACCTTATCCAAATTTTCTGTAGGATTAGGAGTTGGATTTTGAGATTCTAAGAGTTCGATCAGACCAAGAATTTCAGATTTCTTTGCTGATGGGACTCCAAAGATGCCCCTATTGATACCTTCACATTAAATCAATATATTTTACTGCAATCAGTACTTATGTTCATTCGCAAGAAAGCCATTGCTAATCTTAAAAAACACTGGTTAGAGTGATAACAAACTAACTATTTGGTTAGTTTACCTTCTATTGCCTGATAAAGTGTTTCTTTGATCTGGGCAACTGTTTGATACTCCGCATATTTCGCTCCTTGTTCCACTGGGTCATTGCTGACTAGACTAGAGCTCTGTTCTGCAGCCTTCATGATGTGAACGTTTCTCAATTCAGCAATATGGTCTCCAAATCCGGAGGTCTTGATTGTTAAGGAGGAGGATGCTACTATAGGAGTTCTTATTAACTTTGTGCTTTTGGGAGTTGCAGGACCTAAGTGGCAAGTAGTTATTGGCGGTTGCATAATCCCAATAGCCATGAACGTAATCCCAGTACCGTCTTCCCAGCTAAACAAATGAGCTTAAGCACAAATGGATGCAAGTCTGTTCAGTATTTTGCATATGTGACGAAATCCTATCAAAAGAAATCATTTGCCTTAGTTTACAAACGCTTACGTAAAAATGGTATTGAAGCAAGACTCCATAGCAACTGATATTATTAGATTTTTCAGGAGATGTTAGAGGCAGACACTAAATCGAAAATGATCTCAGTTAACGATGTCACCCACTGGTCACACATGCATTGCAGACCATTGAAACAGTGAATTAAAATGTGCACGGACGAATCTTGAAGTAATCCGACAACACTCAATGTGTGTGACTTTAAACTGTGTCGGCATAGCATAACTCACACCTAATGGCTATTAATTCAAGTCGTCGTTTTCTTAGGCTAAAAAACTAACTACTAGTTTAAAGAATATCAATGTCCAGTTTACTATGAAGGCTAATTCTTTCAGAAACCATTTTATGCACAAATTTGAACTCTTAGTGGGACCCAAATATATTTATGCATATCAACCGAACAAATATATTCTACAGATAAGTATCATTTCGGGCGAAAAACAAATAAAAAATCCGAGGCTTGAGAATGTTCAAAATAGTATCTTCGGGACAAAGACGTGAAGTGAGCTGCACCATTGCTCTGAACTACCTGCGTATTGAAAACATCATACATAATTGGGTGAGCTCACTTCACTTGAGTAGTGAAGCTACTTTCCCCAAATATATTGTATATCAAATCTTATCTCAATTGGACGCAGAACACTCAAACAACTTCAGCAATCAACAACAACAACAACAACATAGCCTAGCCTCAGTCCCAAATTAACTGGGAAACAACTTCAGCAATCAATCAACTATAATTGCATGAAATCTCTCAATCTTTCACCCCATAAATAGCCTAATCCCAAAACGGCCCGGCGAAAAGAGTAAGAATTAAAGCAGTTTTTAGCATGAAGAAGATGATTAGGGATTAGGGTAATTAATACAATTTCCTAATTTGGCAAATCGCCCTCCAATTATCCAAAAAAAAAACCAGCTTTAACAATAATAAAGTGAACCTAGCATTCCCATTTATTATCCAACAATCCACAACATCATCGTTAAATCACTTCGTATTCAAATCTCAAGTTCACAACAAAATGAATCAAAATCTGATTTTGCTGACACGCCAAATCTCCAAAACCCCTTAAATACACACCCTGAAAAGCATTTGGGACATCGATTCTTCTTACCCTTTTATGGGTCGCACACAAGCACCACCAAATTAGATAGATTAAACTGAACCAGAAATGCTCCCACCACAAATTCACAAATTGGGTCTGATTCAGAATCACTGATATGTATAAATTTGTGTTTGTTTGGCAAGAATTGAGATCTTACCTTGTTAGTGTGTGTGTGAGAGAGAGGTGAACAGGCAACAACAACAGCAGCTACAACGTTGTAGAACAAAAACCTTTTTTTTTAAAAATGAAGTGTTGTAAGAACTCAGCCAATCAAATGAACCAAGTTGTTCATAGTGTAGCCAACGAGGCCCAGCCATATTTAGACACGTGTAGTCACCGAAATTTTAATTTGTTGTCTTTTTTTTTAACTTCTGCAATAGGCGAACCCACGACATCCATTAACCATGATGTTTTTTGGCAAGTAATATCTCATTCATTTCAAAAAAACTTTGGCACTAAGCTTTTATAGAATTTATTTTGTTTATGTTGAGTAGCTTTTTTTTTCTTTGTGTAATTATTTTTTATTTACTTTTGTTTTCTAAAGTTTTAATCTACTAATTTTCTAGTACACATGAGTGTGCAGAAATTATGATACACCATCAAGATAGTTTGTTGGTCAAGAGCCCATCCTATAACGAGATGATAGTTGAAGTCCAAGGGCAATCTTCATGATTATCAATAATTGATTATAGGTGCTAAGGGTGAAAAGATTTACTCTAATGAGATAAATCAGAAACAGAGGTTGAAGATGAAAAATTGAATGCAAGAAAACGTCTTCACATAAATGTTTCTCAACAACAACTAACAAATACACTGTTCACACAATATTAATACAAAATTAGTTAGAGCTTAACCAGTCATTCGTGTCTCTAACAAAATCCTAACAAACTTACTAACAGCTTTAACTAATTATACAATAATTTGTTACAAACACATGCGAGTCATCACATGCTACACTAACTACTACCCATAGTCAATGATAGTTTATGAATATAATATGTTTATTGTGTGTTGATCTTGTGTACATGTAATCTATATATACACGTACAAGACTTAGAATACAAAAGGAAAGTGCAATCACAAAGGGAAACTACTAATTACACGAGATACTAATTTCCTTAACTCTGCTGAATATAATATTGAGTTTCCTTAATCGGTAGTTTCCTTAACACCTCCCTCAAACTCAAATGGATTCGTAGAAATCAACTTGAGTTTGTCAACCAAGGCATGAAAGCGACCCGGAAGATGAGCTTTAGTGAAGATATCAACCGTCTGATTGGAGGAGGAAACAGAAGAAAGCTGAAGAGTGCCCTGAACCAGATGCTGACGGACGAAGTGACAATCATTCTCAATATGTTTTGTTCTCTCATGAAAAACATCATTGTGTGCAATTTGGATCGCACTTTGATTGTCACAATGCAGGATGGTAGCAGAAGCATGTGTAACCCCCATATCTTCAAGTAACCATTGAAGTCAAAGTAATTCGAGGTAGCATCGCAAGAGCCCGATACTCGATTATGTGCTAGCGAGATGTTATTGTTTGTTTCTTGCTTCGCAAGGATATTAACGAGTTGCCCAAGAAGAAACAAGAAACCGTAGTAGAACGTCGGTCGATAGGATCACCCGCCTAATCTGCATCGGAGTAACCCGATAATACCAATGGAGAGTTATCTCTGAAGTGGAGGCCATGAAATAGAATACCTTTCACGTATCGAAGGATGCGAGAGAACATCGTGAAATGAGTAGTACGTGGGGCGACATGAAATGACTAACAACATGAACCGTAAGTAATGTAATGTACGACGACTAACAAGAAGAGAAACCAAACTCCTCACAAGTTGACGATATAATGTAGGATCTCGAAAGCACTGTACCATCCGATGGAGTCACTTGAAATTTGTGTCTAATGGAGTGGATGCAATATTAGTATCAGTGATCACAGAGCGAGAGATCAAATCAGAGGCATATTTCGCTTGTGAAAGATAGTATCCATTAGAAGTAGAAGTAACTTCAAGACCAAGAAAGTAGCTCAAGTTACCCAAGTCCTTCATCTCAAAGTGACTTTTGAGGCATTGCTGTAAATCAGAAATCCCAGTTGAGTCGTTCCCGGTGATGATCATGTCATCAACATAAAGTAGGAGAAGAACCATGCCACTGTCAGTTCGTCGAGTAAACAAGGCAGAATCGTGAGGACTCGACTGAAAGCCAAATTGTTGAATAGTGGAACTGAACTTGGCAAACCAGGCACGGGGAGCCTGTTTAAGCCCATATAATGCACGACGGAGAAGGCAAACTTATTTTGGAGAATGAGAATAGTCGGGAGGTAGACACATAAACTTCTTCGCAAGATCACCATTAAGAAAGGCATTTTTAACATCCATTTGAAACAAAGGCCAATGTCTAACAGCTGTTACAGCAAGCAAGCTTGGAACAAAGGTCAGGCGGGCTACAGGGGCAAACGTTTCTTCATAGTCAATGCCATATTCCTGTATGTAGCCTTTAGCAACCAGACGAGCCTTATACCGCTCAATAGAGCCATCAGAGCGAGTTTTTATCTTGTAAATCCACTTGCATCCAATCAGAGTTTTGCCAGAAGGTAGCTCCACTAAGTCCCAAGTATGAGTCTTTTCTAATGCACACAGCTCTTCTCGACAATGGTTGCTTTGCCACAAGGGGTCAAAACTAGCCCTCGGTAGGAAGAGGGCTCATGTAAAGAAGAAATAGCAGAGAAACAATGATAATCTTAGAGGTAAGGGGAGGTTCGGTTATCTGCTCGGGCCGACGAGGTGGGACAGAGCATGAACATGTTGGGTTTTGGGGTTCATACGCTGCGAGATTACAAAACAATTTTGACAAAAACCCCAACAGATCCGAATCTAATTCCATTAAAACATTTAAACCAAGAAAACTTAATCATACATCGGTCGCAAAATACCTTTCTAAAGGTTGATCGATCTCTAAGGTGTCGCTAACGACGAACGCCTCTACCAAGCGGATCCACACACGAACGAGCATAATAGAGATTCAAAGTGCTAGCTTCAAGAGAATACCAAACATTTTTTTTCTCTCCAAAACTATCCGTAGCGTACCAAAAAACCCTAATTCGTTTCTAAACGAAAATAGAGTTTCGGCCCTTAATCTTTCGTACGTGTGTTCTAACTTAAAGCGTCTATTTATACAACCTTGTATATAGACGATTAAGTAAATTACACATATACCCATACTTAAAGAAGTATAAGTGTAATACACCACAAGGACGTTTACATCACGAATTTTATCATATAAAATTCGTTTTTCCAACCATCTTAAAATCTCGTAAAACCATTCTTAGTGTGCGACCCAAAGGCTCATACAACGTTGGCGGTGTACGAAAACACATTTTGGTATACAAGTCATAAGCCGCCTCTAGCGAGACATTATGACTACCCAAGTTGTACGAATATCAAATCGATACAACCTAATCAATAATGTATATAACATCCTTTTGTCACAAGATATCCTTTTGATCAAACATAAGGCATGGAATCGTCATCCAACATGTTCAATCATACTAGTCTCGATCTCTAGGTAGACTGAAAACATCCAAGTGACATTGATCAATATCAATTCACTTAGACTAGGCCTTTTAACAGTCTAACACATCGAGGGATCCACTGGATATCTCTCTTTATATGAGAGGGACAAATTATATCTTGATTACACAACTTCATCACATTGCTCACACAAGAACCAATCACAACCTTTATAATCGTCCTGGTTAAAGACAACATTTGATTGTGTCAAATCACTTTGTGTTCCTAATGTTGAAGTCTCTGGTAATCTCAAGTCAAAAGACTGAAAAATATATCTATCATGATAAACAACTATGACTTAATCCATGTGATGTTCTCATAATGCGGGTCGGTCCAAGACTTTTTCCCTAACAAGTACTCGTGATCTTGATTCGTATCCCTATACGTATAATCATCATATGATCATCAATCAAGACTCACACTAGTTTTAATTCATTATAGTTCCCGGTATAATGATCGATAGGGACATTTAGGATATTTCTATAAATACCCATGGATCTTATTATAATGTAAACATGCAAATTAATTATAATAAACAACAAATGAAATCCTCTATTTTATTAACTAAAAGTATTCATAAAGACAGTAATGGATTGATCTAGGGCACATGCCCCAACATCTCCCACTTGCACTAGGGCCAATCATACATACATCTAATGCCCAATGATCTAACATGACCATCATGTTTTGCTTGTGGAAGAGCTTTAGTCAATGGATCTCAACGTTGTCTTCGATAGGTACTCGCAAATCTTCACATCTCCCTTCTCAATAATTTCTCCGATGAGATGAAAACGCACGAGTATATGTTTGGATCTGTGGTGTGATCTAGGTTCCTTGGCTCGTGCTATTGCCCCGTTATTGTAACAATACAAACAAACAGGGTTAGCAATACTTGGAACCACACCTAGTTCAGAAATGAACTTTTTGATCCAAACTGCCTCCTTTGCTGCATCGGACGCTGCAATATACTCAGCTTCAGTTGTAGAATCTGCCACAGTCTCTTGCTTCGAACTTTTCCAGCTTACTGCACACCCATTCAAAGTAAACACATATCCAGACTGTGATCTAAAATCATCTATATCAGTTTGAAAACTTGCATCTGTGTAACCATTTACAACTAGATCATTTTCAAAACCTCCATAGACCAAGAACACTTCCTTAGTCCTTCTTAAGTATTTAAGAATGTTCTTTACTGCTATCCAGTGACTCTCACCAGGATTTGACTGATATCTGCTTGTAGTGCTCAAAGCATATGATACATCAGGTCGAGTGCATAGCATGGCATACATGATAGATCCAATAGCTGATGCATATGGAATCTTATTCATACGGTCTCACTCATCATTTGTCTTAGGACATTAAATCTTGCAAATAATTATGCCATGAGACATTGGCAACAATCATCTTTTAGAGTCCCGCAAACCGAACCTATTCAAGACCTTGTCTATGTAAGCACTCGACTTAGGCCGATTAGCCTCTTAGATCTATCGCTATAGATCCTTATCCCTAGGATATAGGTTTGCATCTCCTAAGTCTTTCATTGATAAACACTTCCCTAACCAAGACTTGACATTCTCGCAATGTTGGGATGTCATTTCCAATGAGTAATATATCATCAACATACAAAGTACCAAAAAACAACTACACTCCCACCGACCTTCTTGTCTACACAAGGCTCATCTTCGTTCTTAATAAAACCAAAATCCTTGATTGCTTCATCAAAACGAAGATTCCAACTCCGAGAAGCTTGCTTTAATCCATAAATGGATCTTTGAAGCTTGCATACCTTCCTAGAATTCTCAGGATGTACAAAACCTTCAGGTTGTGTCATATACACGTCCTCAAGCAGCTTTCCGTTAAGAAATGTTGTTTTTACATCCATTTGCCATATCTCATAGTCATAATATGCAGCAATGGCAATTAAAATTCTTATGGATTTAAGCATGGCTATTGGCGAAAAAGTCTCATCATAATCAACACCTTGAGTCCGCTCTCGACACCTTTTGCTACAAGTCTTGCTTTAAAAGTATGCACTTTGCCATCCATGTCAATTTTCTTCTTGAAAACCCATTTACATCCAATGGTCATACCACCTTCGTGTAAATCAACTAAGTTCCAAACTTGGTTATCATACATGGATTGCATCTCAGAGTTCATGGCACTTAGCCATTTATCTGAGTCTAGTCCAGACATAGCCTCCTGATAAGTGGTGGGCTCATTTTGATCCATAAGCAACACATCACGACTATCAGTAATGAGAAATCCAAATCTCTCTCGGCTCATGTCTTACCCTACCGTTTTACGTGGGCCTTATGTCACTTGTGGAGGTTCAACTGGTTCGAACGTTCACGGTTTAGTGTTTATCTCATGATTCTTGAACTTCTTCAAGATTTATTTCTCTCCCACTAGTGTCTTTTGAAATAAACTGCTTTTTTCTATAAAGGCACCATACCGAGCAACAAACACTTTGTTATCGGCGGGATTATAAAAGTAACATCCTTTTGTTTCCTTATGATACCCTACAAATAAACACTTGTCGATTTAGGTGCTAGTTTTTCGAGACTTGTCGCTTTACGTAAGCCTCACAACCCCAAATCTTAAGGAAAGTCAAACTAGGTCTCTTTCCGTACCATATCTCATATGGTGTTTTATCAACCGCTTTAGAAGGAACTCGATTTAGAGTGAAAGTCTGCTTTGTAATGCATAACCCTAAAAGGATAATGGAAGATCTGCATGACTCATCATAGATCGAACCATATCTAATAAGGTTCGATTTCTCCTTTCGAAACTCCATGCCATTGTGGAGTTGTTGGTGGAGTCAATTGGGAGACAATCCCACAATTTCTATGATGATCATCAAATTTTTGGCTCAAATATTCACCACCTCGATCTGATCGAAGTGTTTTGATAGTTTTACCAAGTTGATTCTCGCACTTCATTTTGAAACGTTTGAAACATCTCAAATGATTCAGCTTATGTTTCATTAGATATACATAACCATATCTGCTGAAATCATCAGTAAATGTAATGAAGTACTGATAACCTCCTCTAGCCATTGTGTTTATAGGACCGCATACATCAGTATGTATTAGACCCAATAAATCACTTGCCCTTTCACTGTGTCCAGTAAAGGGACTTTTAGTCATCTTGCCTAGTAAACAAGATACGCACGTTTCATATGTTTCTAAATCAAATGAATCTAGAAGTCCATCTTTATGGAGCTTCGTTATGCGTTTCTCATTTATGTGCCCGAGACGACAATGCCAAAGATAGGTTTGATTCAAATCATTTGACTTGAATCTCTTTGTATTTATGTTAAAGACTAGAGTATCAGTGGACCTTTTCATGCTTAGAATATAAAGACCATCACACAAATCAGCATTTGCATAAAATATACCTTTACGAGAAATGGAACATCTATTATTCGCAATAATAAAATCAAAACCATCCGTATCCAAGCATGAAACATAAATGATGTTTCTACTCAAAGAGTGCACAAAATAACAATTTTTTAAAGTTAAAATAAGTCCACTGGGTAAGACTAAGTCATATGATCCAACGACCAGGCAAGAAACTCTTGCTCCATTCCCTACGCGGAGGATGACTTCTCCTTTCTTCAACTTTCTACTTCTGGTGAGTACCGCACATTTATACAAATGTGAGATCCACATCTGTATCTAATACCCAGGAATCACTAGTAGATAAATTAATTTCAATAACATAAATACATGTTGTAGTAGTCGCGCTACCCTTTTTCTTCTTTAGATCATCCAGATAGAGTTTGCAATTTCGAACCAATGTCCAGTCCATGACGAAATGACAATTTCCTTCCTTTTCTTTTGGGTGTTTTGAAGCGGAACAAGTCAAGGCTTGACTTGTTCCACAAAGCTTTGCGACAGTGCGTGCAGACCTTGACAACTTTAGCCTTGCCTTTGCCTTTCTTCTTCATTCCCTTTCCTTTTGGACCATCAACACATTACTATAGGGTTTCTTGATATTTTGATCAGCAGCTTTTGAGCATCAAATGCAACTCGAAATTGATTTCTCCATATTATTCATATTGTAGTTCATCACAAATTGTGAGTAACTTTTTGGTAATGAATTCGGGATCAAATCCGTAGCCAACTCTTGGCTTATGAGAAATCCGAGTCTATCAAGTCGGTCAACATAGCCCTTCATCGTCGAACATGAGGACTAACTGACGCACCCTCGGTCATCTTGCAAGAATGTAGGTTTTTGATTGTCTCGAACCTTTCTTGCCTAGCTTGTCTTTGTTGGAACATTTCCTTCAAATAAGTTATAACCATGTCGTAGGCTTCCATTAGTTCCATGTCCTTCGAAGTTCAGAACCATAGTTGCCGATAATACATGCAACATCGGTAGAATCGTTGACATGCTTATTATGCGCATCCTTCACAAATTTTCGTAGCATTGGGTGGTGGGTCCTCGGGGATTGGAGCATCCAGGGACATACAACTTGCGTTCATGCTTAAGAATAATTCTCAAGTTTCGAACCAATCAAGAAGTTAGTCCCAGATAGCTTATCCTTCTCAAGGATGGATCGCATGACAGGGGATTATTGTTACTTGAAGAGGCCATTGATATACAATAAAGATTATGCAAAGTTTATTTTAGTATAGAGGAATAGACTCCCACTAAATTAACAACCCTCTTAAAACACACTTGTTTATTTAGGGGACTAAAATCCATATTTCACCTAATTCTATGACAATGGCATGAAACACGAACTAGATTATTTAGGTAAGTAACGATTACCAATTACATCTTATGTAATTTTAGATACTTTTATGAGATACGGGACATCTTATGTCTTATCATGTTTTTTATCTCATCATGTGCCTAAAGCTCAAAACTATTTTGATAGCTTTATTAAGTCGGACCATTTTAAACATTTAGATAACTCTTACCCAACTTGTCTCACCAAGATAACACAATACACCCAAATATGGCATGAAACTATATTAGTGTGATCGAGGCATTTGACAAGTGTTTAAAATGGATGGCACGAGACTAAAAATTTAATAAAGGGATTTTATTCAGCTTTTAGTGATTTTTATGTAAACAATGAAATATCATATATTCTATTGATTTGTTCAATCACTAAACAATTTGGAAATTTTTATATTGTTCACTAATAAAAGAATTTTCGTGCGTTAGGATTAGTTAGACGGCGGTCCCATTGACGGACGAAAGTGACAATCATTCTCAATATGTTTTGTTCTCTCATGAAAAACATCGTTGTGTGCAATTTGGATCGCACTTTGATTGTCACAATGTAGGATGGTAGCGAAGCATGTGTAACCCCCATACCTTCAAGTAACCATTGAAGCCAAAGTAATTCGAGGTAGCATCAAGCAATAGCCCGATACTAAGATCATGTGCTAGAGCGAGATGTTATTTTTTTTCTTGCTTCGCAAGGATATTAACGAGTTGCCCAAGAAGAAACAATAACCGATAGTAGAACGTCGGTTCGGTAGGATCACCCGCACAATCTGCATCGGAGTAACCCGATAATACCAATGGAGAGTTGTCTCTAAAGTGGAGGCCATGAAATAGAATACCTTTCACGTATCGAAGGATGCGAGAAACAAAGAGTGAAATGAGCAAGCGATGCGGGGCCGACATGAACCGACTAACAACATGAACCGCGTAAGTAATGTACGGACGACTAACGCAAGAAGATAAACCAAACTCCCCACAAGTTGACGATATACGGTAGGATCGAAAGCAAGCGGTGTACCATCCGATGGAGTCGGCTTGACCTTCGTGTCTAATGGAGTGGATGCAATATTAGTATCGGTGATCACAGAGCGAGAGATCAAATCGAGAGGCATATTTCGCTTGTGAAAGATAGGATCCATTAGAAGTAGAAGTAACTTCAAGACCAAGAAAGTAGCTCAAGTTACCCAAGTCCTTCATCTCAAAGTGACTTTTGAGGCATTGTTGTAAATCGAAATCCCAGGTTGAGTCGTCCCCTGATGATCATGTCATCAACATAAAGTAGGAAAAGAACCATGCCACCGTCGGTTCGTCGAGTAAACAAGGCATAATCGTGAGGACTAGAGTGAAAGCCAAATTGTTGAATAGTGGAATCGAACTTGGCAAACCAGGCATGGGGAGCTGTTTAAGCCCATATAATGCACGACGGCGAAGGCAAACTTGTTTTGGAGAATGAGAATAGCCGGGAGGTAGACACATATAAACTTCTTCGCAAGATCACCATTAAAAAATGCATTTTTAACATCCATTTGAAACAAAGGCCAATGTCTAACAATGCTTCAAGACAAGCAAGCTTGGAACAGAGGTCGTCGCGGGCTACTGAGGGCAAACGTTTCTTCATAGTCAATGCCATATTCCCGTGTGTAGCTTTTAGCAACCAGGACAAGCCTTATACCGCTCAATAGAGCCATCGTAGAAGCGAGTTTTTATCTTGTAAATCCACTTGCATCCAATCAAAGTTTTGCCGGAAGGTAGCTCCACTAAGTCCCAAGTATGAGTCTTTTCTAATGCACAGCTTCTTCGACATTGGTTGCTTTGCCACCACGGGTCAAAACTATCCCTCGGTAGGAGGAGGGCTCATGTAAAGAGGAAATAGCAGAGAAATAATGATAATCTTTGAGGTAAGGGGGAGGTTCGATTGCCGTTCGGGCCGACGAGGTGGGACAGGAGCATGAACATGTTGGGTTTGGGGGTTCATACGCAATGGAGATTACAAAACAATTTTAACAAAAACCCCAACAGATCCGAATCTAATTCCATTAAAATGTTTAAACCAAGAAAACTTAATCATACATCGGTCGCAAAATACATTTCGAAGGTTGATCGATCTCTAAGGCGCTTAATGACGAACGCCCTCTACCAATGAGCGATCCACACGAACGAACGACCGAGATTCAAAGTGCTAGCTTCAAGAGAATACCAAACCTTTTTGTTTCTCTCCAAAACGATCCAGAGCGTACCAAAAAACCCTAATTCGTTTCTAAACGAAAGTAGAGTTTCGCCCTTAATCTTTCGTACGTGTGTTCTAACTTAAAGCGTCTATTTATACAACCCTTGTATATAAACGGTTAATTAAATTACACATATACTCCTACTTAAAAAATTATAAGTGTAATACACCACAAGGACGTTTCTGTCATGAATTTTATCATATAAAATTCGTTTTTCTGAACCATCTTAAAATCTCGCAAAACCATTCTTAGTGTGCCACCCAATAGGCTCATACAACGTTGACAGTGTACCAAAACATTTTTGGTATACAAGTCATAAGCGCCTCTAGCAAGACATTATGACTACCCAAGTTGTACGAATATCAAATCGATACAACCTAATCATTAGTGTATATAACATCATTTTGTCACACGATATCCTTTTGATCAAACATAAGGCATGAAATTGTCATCCAACATGTTCAATCGTACTAGTCTCGATCTCTAGGTAGACTGAAAACATCCAAGTGACATTGATCAATATTAATTCACTTAGACTAGGCCTTTTAACAGTCTAACACATCGAGGATCCACTTGGATATCTCTCTTTATATGAGAGGGACAAATTTTATCTCGATTACACAACTTCATCACATTGCTCACACAAGAACCAATCACAACCTTTATAATCGTCTGGTTAAAGACAACGTTTAATTGTGTCAAATCACCGTGTTCCTAATGTTGAAGTCTCTCGTAATCTCAAGTCGAGGACTGAAAAATATACCTATCATGAGAAACAACTATGACTTAATCCATGTGATGTTCTCATAGCGGGTCGTTTCGATACTTTGTTCCCTAACAAGTACTCGTGATCTTGATTCATATCCCTATACGTATAATCATCATATGATCACCAATCAAGACTCACACTAGTCTTAATTCATTATAGTTCCCGATAATGATCGACTATGGACATTTAGGATATTTCGCAAATACCCATGGATCTTATTATAATGTAAACATGCAAATTAATTATAATAAACATCAAATGAAATCCTCTATTTTATTAACTAAAAGTATTCATAAAGACAGCTAATGGATTGACCTAGGGCACATGCCCCAACATCTCCCACTTGCACTAGGGCCAATCATACATGCATCTAATGCCTAATGATCTAACATGACCATCATGTTTTGCTTGCGGAAGAGCTTTTGTCAATGGATCCGCAACGTTGTCTTCGATAGGTACTTTGCAAATCTTCACGTCTCCTCTCTCAATAATTTCTCGATGAGATGAAACCGTCTAAGTATATGTTTGATATATGTGTTGTGATCTAGGTTCCTTGGCATGTGCTATTGCCCCGTTATTGTCACAATACAAACAAACGGGGTTAGCAATACTTGGAACCACACCTAGTTCGAAATGAACTTTTTAATATAAATCGCCTCCTTTCTTTGCATCGGACGCTGCAATATACTCACTTTTGTTGTAGAATCTGCCACGCCTCTCTTGCTTCGAACTTTTCCACTTTACGCACCCCCATTCAAAGTAAACACAAATCCAGATCACGATCTAAAATCATCTATATCGCTTTGAAAACTTGCATCTATGAAACCATTTACAACTAGATCATTCTCAAAACCTCCATAGACCAAGAACACTTCCTTAGTCATTCTTAAGTATTTAAGAATGTTCTTTACTGCTATCCAGTGACTCTCACCAGGATCTGACTGATATCTGCTTGTAGTGCTCAAAGCATATGATACATCGGTCGAGTGCATAACATGGCATACATGATAGATCCCAATAGCTGATGCATATGGAATCTTATTCATACGGTCTCGCTCATCATTTGTCTTAGGACATTGAATCTTGCTGAGACTTATGCCATGAGACATTGGCAACAATCATCTTTTAGAGTCTTGCAAACTGAACCTATTCAAGACCTTGTCTATGTAAGCACTCGACTTAGGCCGATTAGCCTCTTAGATTTATCCCTATAGATCCTTATCCCTAGGATATAGGTCGCATCTCCTAAGTCTTTCATTGAGAAACACTTCCCTAACCAAGACTTGACATTCAAGAATGTGGGATGTCATTTCCAATGAGTAATATATCATCAACATACAAGTACTGGAAAAATAACTACACTCCCACCGACCTTCTTGTATACACTAGGCTCATGTTCGTTCCTAATAAAACCAAAATCCTTGATTGCTTCATCAAAACGAAGATTCCAACTCCGAGAAGCTTGCTTTAATCCATAAATGGATCTTTGAAGCTTGTATGCCTTCCTAGAATTCTCGGGATGTACAAAACCTTCAGTTGTGTCATATACACGTCCTCAAGCGACTTTTTCGTTAAGAAATGTTGTTTTTACATCCATTTGCCATATCTCATAGTCATAATATGCAACAATGGCAATTAAAATTCTTATGGATTTAAGCATGGCTATCGCGAAAAAGTTTCATCATAATCAATACCTTGAGTTTGCTCACAAAACCTTTTGCTACAAGTCTTGCTTTAAAAGTATGCACTTTTCCATCCATGTCGGTTTTCTTCTTGAAAACCCATTTACATCCAATGGTCTTACCACCTTCAAGTAAATCAACTAAGTTCCAAACTTGGTTATCATACATGGATTGTATATCGAGTTCATGGCACTTAGCCATTTATCCGAGTCCGGGTCCGGACATAGCCTCCCGATAAGTGGTGGGCTCATTTTGATCCATAAGCAACACATCACGACTATCAGTAATGAGAAATTCGAATCTCTCTAGCTCATGTCTTACCCTACCAGATTTACGTGGGCCTTGTGTCACTTGTGGAGGTTCAACTGGTTCAGAACGTTGTTGAACTTCCGATGAGCGGTTCAGTTTTATCTCGTGATTCTTGAACTTCTTCAAGATTTATTTCTCTCCTACTAGTGTCTTTTGAAATAAACTATTTTTCCATAAAGGCACCATACCGAGCAACAAACACATTGTTCTCACGGGATTATAAAACTAATATCCTTTTGTTTCCTTATGATACCCCATGAGATAAACACTTGTCATATTTAGGTGCTAGTTTTTTTGAGACTTGTCGTTTTACGTAAGCCTCACAACCCCAAATCTTAAGGAAAGACAAACTAGGTATCTTCCCATACCATATCTCATATGGGGTTTTATCAACCGCTTTAGAAGGAACTCGATTTAGAGTGAAAGCTTTGCAATTTGTAATGCATAACCCCAAAAGGATAATGGAATATCTCGCATGACTCATCATAGATCGAACCATATCTAATAAGGTTCGATTTCTCTTTCGAAACTTCATTCCACTTGTGGAGTTGCTTGTGGAGTCAATTGGGAGACAATCCCACAATTTCTAAGATGATCATCAAATTCTTGGCTCAAATATTCACCACCTCGATCCGACCGAAGTGTTTTGATAGTTTTACCAAGTTGATTAAGCTTCATTTTGAAATGTTTGAAACATCTCAAATGATTCAGACTTTATGTTTCATTAGATATACATAACCATATCTCATTGAAATAATCGAAAATGTAATGAAGTACTCGATAACCTTTTCTAGCCATTGTGTTTATAGGACCGCATACATCGGTATGTATTAGTCCCAATAAATCACTTGCCCTTTCATTATGTCCAAGAAAAGGGACTTTTAGTCATCTTGCCTAATAAACAAGATACGAACTTTTCATATGTTTCTAAATCAAATGAATCTAGAAGTCCATCTTTATGGAGCTTCGTTATGCGTTTCTCGTTTATGTGCCCGAGACGACAATGCCAAAGATAGGTTTGATTCAAATCATTTGACTTGAATCTCTTTGTATTTATGTTAAAGACTAGAGTATCGTGGACCTTTTCATGCTTAGAATATAAAGACCATCACACAAATCAGCATTTGCATAAAATATACCTTTACAAGAAATGGAACATCTATTATTCGCAATAATTACGAGAGACATTAGATAGATCAACACTTGCAGCTTGATTCAGCTGATCGATTCGATGTTCATGCAACATCAATCAACAAATATTCTGCATCCTGAAGTATTGATGTACTTTGTTGGGATGAAATCAACACCACAACAGGATCAAACTCATGACCAAGACTGTTTAGAACTGATTGAATCAGATTTGAGTCTGTAACAACCTGATTAATAGATCTAAACTCTGCACCTACGTTCTTGATCTTAAGAACAAACTCACAAATATAAAACGCACCTTTCTTCATGGTGTTCAACTGCTTTTCGAACTGAAGAGCTCTTGCCATGGAAGCTTGATTGAAGAGACGTTCAAGTGTAGTCTAGATCTCATACGATGATTCACACTCCGTCACATGACCAATAACATCTTTGATGATATTCGAGAATAACCACATATTGAGTAGTTGATCAATACGACTCCACGCTCCTCATTCAGATCTGTTGTAACTAGAGACTCGAGATCTTGAGCTTGCTATGAGAAACTCCAAACCATGTGCTCGAGCTGCAGATTTGATCTGAACTTTCCAGTATAAATAATTTTCATTATCGAGTTTCGTAAGTAGGTTGAAATCTACGGCTTTTGCAATGCTAGTAACATCAGCATAGGTGTTGAGACTATACGAACCAGATCCAGATGAATTGACCTCCTCTATTGTTACACCCGGAGCTCTTGTTCCATGAAAAGATTTACTCTAATGAGAGAAATCAGAAACAAAGGTTGAAGATGAAAAATAGAATGCAAGAAAACGTCTTCACATAAATGTTTCTCAACAACAACTAACAAATACAGTGTTCACACAGTATTAATACAATATTAGTTATAGCTTAACCAGTCATTTGTGTCTCTAACAAAATCCTAACAAACTGACTAACAACTCTAACCAATTAAATAATAATCTGTTACAAACACATGTGAGTCATCACGTGCTACACTGACTACTACCCATGGTCAATATGACTTTAACTATGATAATCTCTCATGGAAAATGCTAGAATGACACCCTAATTGACACCCCAAGTGACACCCCTGTGACGTGGCGTGTGGGCTCATCCATGGTAGCCATTCAAATTCGTTTCGAGATATACACCATGCGTGTTATGCACCAGGAATTATTTTGCGCACATTCATTTTTACATGGGGCCCGCGCGCCACGTCACAAATGGTGTCACTTGGGGTGTCAATTAGGGTGTAATTCTAGCATTCTCCAATCTCTCACAAAGGGATTATCAAGGAAGCACTAATGTGACTATAGTTAGTGAAAATAAAACAAGGAAGCACTAGATGTGCATCGAGACACGTATTCACCCATCATTAGACAAGGTGTAAACTTGTTGAGTCACTCAATGGTGACTCGAGGGACAAGTGGGACAAGGTGGTCCATGAGATTAGCCTCGAGATACGTGTGCACACATGAACTAATGGCTAAGGTTTAAAGTTATCAACATAGTCAAATTGACCATATAAGTCAACAATGGGTTTTTATCATAAATCGATAGGCAAGGAGGATAGGAAGAAGAGAGGTGCATGAGTGCATTGGAAAAGAAGAGAAGTGTGTCAATTGAAGCTTTGGTGAGGAAAAAGGAGATCATCAAGCTAGGTAACCTCTCCCACTCCATTAACATAGCTTGGTCATTTCAAGAATTCTTGAATTTGATGTTGTTGTTGTTGATTTTGGTGGACTAAATGTCGGGTTTATGGCGTGATTTTACATCTTATTTGTTCATTTGGCAAGGCAATTGGAGGGTCTTGAAGTGATGAAAAAAAGAAAAAACATAGGCGTTTGTGCCTCTCGTTAGGAGTCTCCATCTCTTTCGTGAACGAAAGAGAGAGGGGAGAGGAACGAGCCAGGCCCGCTCAGCCAAACAGTTTGGCCAGCTCAGGGCAGCAAGGCATGGCGAGCTGGGCCTGCCCAAATTAATGAACCGGGCCGGTTCAAAAATAAAAAGGGGTCCGATGGGCCCCAAACTAAAAAAATAAAAACAAAAGAGAAAATCCAATAAAAATCAAGAAAATTCAAGAAAATTCAGGAAAAAAAATTGGGAAAAAAAAAGTTGAGGAAATTATAGAAAAATTTGTTTTGAAGTTGTCGGAAGTTTATACACCGAAAAATTTCCTCGAAAAGTGTGCCACCACTATAATTTTCCTAATTTGAAAAATCTTGGGACTTAAAAATCTAAAAATTACTTAAATAGGCTCTAACACAATATAAATTTTCCCATATGATTATCAGGGGCATAGTTTACTAATGTCGGGTATTTGGTACAGATTTGGAGGTGTGTCAGAGCCGATTTGAGTGTGTATTAGCTTGGATACAGGTAAGTAAACCAGTGATGAATTTTTTAGTTATTTCTTGAGCTTTAATTTGTTGTTATTGCTATGTTCATCATTTTATTTTGAAATTGTCATTGGTTGAGTGGTATATTGGCAAGTGAGTCATGGTTATTATTTATCTCTGATATGAGCTCTTATCTGGATGCTGTTGATATCTCCCAATTGAGTGTACGTTGGTGGCACTTATACGTGTCTGGGGATATCTCATAGTCGCAAGGGTAAGGGTGGTATATCGTGTCTTGTCCCGAACCCGAGTCTGCTTGAGTTTTTGCCTCGACTCAACGACCTTTTGGTCGGGACTCCTTGCTATTTGGTTTTTGTGTTCCGAACCCTCATTTATCAATTGATTTATTTACGATCTTTTATATTCATTTGTTCCATGTTCCTTTATTTCTATCTCGCATGAATTAGACTTATTTATTTATTTCGAAATGTTGTATATATGTCCCGCTTGGCGTTACTTTCTGGACTCGTCATTCTTGTGTTTAACGAAGTGCGGATCCACGATCTAGCAAGGGAAGCCTCCACGACTAAGAGATATCATTTGAGGATACCGGAGGCTTCTTTTCTGGTGATTCTTTTTGTATTATTAAATATACTTGTTTTGAAACACTGGGATTTGGGTTTTTTGGAGAGATCGTGGACATGTATATCTTGTGTTTACTCTCCACCGACCGGTCATTGATGATGATATACATATTCGGGGTTTCCACACTTTAGGTTATCATAACTTGTGTGTCTTTAAGGTTTTTCATTTAGTTTGAGCTTTAATTGCTTCCGTTATAACTAAGATAATTCACTAAGTGATTAACTCAACTTTAATTGCTTGATAAATAGTAAATGGTAAAGGAAGGCTCACTAGGCTTGCGTGACTCAGCGAGACGGGCTCGGAGGTCCACGTAAGTCTAGGCCGAGCAGGGCCCAGTTTAGGATTGTGGAACTGGGGTCGTCACACTAGCGGGAGTAAATAGCCCGCTAAGATTTCTTAACCCAATATGGTATACAAATCATGAGCCACACTTGATATCGTACACATGAGGAAACCAATGAGGCTAGACTACTGAGAGAGAGACGAATAATCGAGTTAGGGATCGATTACAGCAAATCCGATAAAAGGGGAACAGGGACATCTTGATGAGGATCATATCGTGGAATGTGCGAGGTTCGGGGGACGCAAATAAAAGAAAGTTGATCAAAGAAGAGATCAAGTTACAAAACTCAGTTTTCTTAATTTTGCAGGAAACTAAGAGGGAAACTTTTAGTCATAGGGAGGCGTCTGGTGTATGGAGTGGGAGATTTACAAAATGGGTAACGCTAGACTCGATCGGAACAAAGGGTGGAATAGTGATCATGTGGGACACTCGAAGGGTAAAGGTCGTAGTTAGTTTAGTTGGTCAATTCTCAGTATCTATACAGGTAGAGGGTGAAAATGAAGTGAATTAGTGGCTTAGTGGCATATACGGTCCGGCTTCATATAGGGGTAGACAAGAGTTTTGGGAGGAAATGGGCGCACAGTTTGGGTTATGAGGGCCCAGGTGGTGCGTAAGGGGCGACTTCAATGTTCCTAGATTTCTATTTGAAAAATCGAATAGATCGCGGAACACGTCAAGCATGAGATCATTCGACAAGATCATAAGGGAAATGGAACTTATCGATCTTCCATTACTCTATGGGGAGTTCACGTGGTCAAATTTTGAGCCAATCTGATTTGCGCGAGATTTGACCGATTCTTGTTCCTTAGCGGATGAGGGGATTTGTTTCCCATCGGTAGGCAACGTCTTGGAAATCGGGTAACCTCTGACCATTTGCTGGTGATCCTCGACACGGGACTGATACAATGGGGGCCAGCCCTTTTTCAGTTTGAGAATGTATGGCTCGACCACAATTCATTTCAGAATATCCGAAGGAATATTGAGAGTGGGATGAAGGATAGGGCGGCCCCAGCTTCATTTTGATGCAAAAGCTATGGAAAGTTCGTCACGAATCGAAGACATGGAACAAAGAGATTTTTGGCCTAACCCAATCCAAGAAGAATGAAATTTGAATGGCCATTAACTCCTTGGATGGGCTGTAGGGGGAGCTCGAATGGGATTCTCAAAAGATTTTTGTGGCGGCCCTAATTTCCCACAAATTGGGCCCCGCCGCGTAAGCCCACGTGGACCCCGAGCCGGTCTCGCAAGGTCAACGCAGACCTAGTCGACCTTCCAATTTACACTCAATTGGGAGATATCGACGGCGTCCAAATAAGAGCTCATATCGCGAGATAAATAGTAACCATGACTCGTTTGCCAATGGACCACTCAACCAACAAAGAATTTTAAAGATAGCTATCAAAGCAATGAACAACAATATTCCATAGAGTAAAATGAAATTACTTGTACAATTTCCTAGCTGGTTTACTTACCTCGAGAACGTCTCGCTCACGCCTCGATAAGCGCACCCGACTCCCGACTATAGCATCCTAAGTTCCATAGCCTACGCCTCTCATCTCCTTCGCGAACAACCCATCGCGTCGTCGAGCTTCGTCGAAGTCATGACGCATTGTCCACTATTGTTGTGCCTCGTCGGGAATCGATTAGTCTTGCAACGCGCCACCGCGCGTTGCTCCAATCCGTTCCCCGCGTCGCCGCCGCCGCCGCCGCAATGCCGCCACCGCCGCCCATGCTGCCGCGCATTCTGCCGACGCTGCATTTGCGTCTGCTGCGCGTCATTCGCATCGCTCCGCGCCACCGCTTGCGCCGCCGCATTGTCGCGCACACCGCCGCTACGCCGGCGTCACTACCGCATCATCGCCGTCATCTCCACCGCTGCCACCTCCACGGTGAGACACCATTTCTCTCGCCGACGTCCTCAGCGATGCCGCGCCACCTCCTGGTGCTTGAATTGCCGTCTGCGGCCTCCGCGCGTCGCCCGCCGCCAAGATCCCGCTTCGATGCGCCATCGCTGCTGGGTGTCCGCGCCGTCGCGTCATCCGCCGCCGCGACGTCTTGTCGCGATGCTCGGCTGGCCGTTCGCGGCTTCGCGTCGCCGCCGCGAGCCGTCGTCCGTGGCCTCCCGTCTCGCCGAAGCCGCGCCCTCGCCGGAGCTCCACTATGTCTCTCTCTCTCTCTCTCTCTCTCTCTCTCTCTCTCTCTCTCTCTCTCTCTCTTCTTCGATCTTTCTTTCTCTCTCTCTCTCTCTTTCTCTCTCTCTTTCTCTCTTTCTCTCTCTTTCTTTCTTTCTTAGCCGATCATTTTTTTCTCTCTCTTTGTTTCTTCCTTAAGAAGAAAACAAATGTGTCCTCGAGATTCATGTGGAGCGGAACTCGAGGCACATCAAAAACATATTGATCCAAGGCTTTCCTTAAACATCAAGCAACAGCACATCTTGAGGCACCAACCCGCCTCATTTCGTAATCTCGACACTCGCGCCACACGCATCACGAGGCGCATCAAATGTATATTATTTTAATGTGACCACATTAAAACCACGATAACCACTATAGCCACATTAAGCCGTTACCTCGGTCCCACGTCGGCACGTGACTCGAGGCGCATCCCCGTTCGTGTTTCGGCTCACCAAATTCCTCGCGTAAACCAACTCGTAAAACAGCTCAACAATTAATCTCAAATTGGATATTACGCAATAATACACACATCACAAAAAAATATCATAACTCGATGTCTCCACCTCGAGACTCGGACATACGTATTCGACGAGTGGATCCCACATACGACCCGACCCGGCACATGGCACAAGTCAAATTTTTGGGCCGTTACGGTCTTCCCAACGAATTAGAATTTTGTCCTCGAAATTGACGAAATTATCAAAGGAAGATAGTGTGCTATGAATGAAGACCCAAGGCCATACCCGCCCAAGGCCATACTCGCCCAAGGCCATACCCCCATCTTACTCGTAGGGCCGGGCTCCTCCGCGACAAGCCGGGCTACTCCGTGACGAGTGGGCTCCTCCGAAACCTCCAAGCAAAAAACACACCATCTGTCTCCTCCCATCAATATATGTCGGGGCAACATCCTAGCAACATATATTGAAATACAAAGGAACATATTAGTCCCATGATCCACCGTCACTAACATACCCATATCCGCAGATATGTCGCGAGAATGTAAATCAATCTCTCTCGATCGTCCGTCATCTGTCTCAACCCAACTCCTACCCTCTATCGGGTTACGATGGGTAGTAGTCGGTCATAACGTGGCAATAACATGAATCGCTCTTGGCTCTCTTGTGCCTACCCGCGCCGTGAACACCTACGGTGAAGTGACACAGTTGTCAACACTCCCAAACAGTACGTTGAAATTCCAATCCAAATGGAACATGTTGTCCCTGTCTTTGTCCCCGTGCATGACTAGACCTCTCGTCCTGTTTGTGCACTTGATGGACCTCGACCACAGTATCCGGCCATTGCCTCTGCCATCGCCCTCTCCGATGGTACTAATGCTAAGGATCTGATGGTGCTGGTTGCTGTAATGCACTAGCGTAACCCTGCGCTGGACCAACAAACACTGGAGCGGTATACGCCGCATATGGTGGAAACGCGCCAGATCCTACGCTCTGAGGTCGATCTCTTAGCCATGATCATCTAACTCTCTTCCTCCTCCGATCACCTCCAAACCCTTGCACCGACTTTGACGATGTCGATGATGCAACCAAGACTCGGTGCGTGCGCTCCCACGCTCTTACTAGCCATAGCCAACGCATAGGCCTCCTGTAGACCGTTTACAAAGTAGTAAGCCTGGTCGGCGTCGGTATCGACTGCACCCCAGCCTACTCCATCAAGCGTATATACCGATCCATATAATGCATAACTGCCTCCCCGGTCCTCTGTCGAATGGTCTGAAAATCAGTTCTCTTCAGATTACGAACTGTAGGTGGAATGTACTTCCCCATCCTTGAACTCAGCCCAAGCCTTGAGCGTCCCCATTGACGCCACCGTAGTGCGCAACCAAACATCGGCCTCGCCGAACAACGAAGCTGATGAGATGCTCGACCTCATATGATCTGGTGTGGCCAAGACGTCATGAATCTTTGCTGCTCCGAGATCCGTACCACCGTGAAACTTTTTCGGGTGATGTCGCTGAAACTCGCGAGACTGCCTCGCCTTAGCCGTCACTCTAACACCCGTATCAGTCGGCGTGCTCAGCATCTCCTCATGTAGTGTCTCAGATGTAGGAAGTACGAGTTCCACCAGAACCTATGCCTCCTCGGCCACTGTAGGCCCTGCCTGAACTGGAGATGTTTCAGGTGGGTTGTGCACTGTAAAAGCACACCCAGCCTGAATAACTAGCGCTGCTAACGTAGACGACGACGGTGTAACCTGTGCCCTTAACAATCGAAGAATCTCTTGCGATTCTTGATCGTGCGATACAATTGTTTGACAGAGTATGCGCTCCTCGCGCTCGCAAACCACGAACTCGCAACCCCACGATCATTCCTAGACCGTGCAAACGTCGTCGCATTTTCCATAGTCACAAATCCTCGAATCCGTGTATAATTACCGATATCGTACGAATCCTCGAATCAGTGTATAATTACCGATATCATATATATTACAACACAACACAACAAATATACCATATATGACACATTTTCATTTTTTCCAACTCTCCTCACTTCCCAACGAAGACTTAAGTCGGGATCATAGGGTTCCACTCTAAATTCGGGTTCCTAACTTCCATTGTTTTATGTCTTATGCTTTGGTTGTGGGTTAATCAAGAGCTAAATGTAAAACCTTATTCTCTCGATACCAACCGTGACGGCCCCAATTTCCCACAAATTGGGCCCCGCCTACCTAAGCCCACGTGGACCCCCGAGCCGCCTCGCAAGGTCAACGCAGACCTAGTCGACCTTCCAATCCTTCATTTTACGTAAATTCACAATTTTAAGTTGAGGTATAAGTATGTGTCAAGTTTTACAATTTAGCGAAAGCAATTTATGCATTAAATAACTCAACAATAATATAAAAAGTTGGACAACCTAATTGTGGAACCTCGCATAACTATATCATCATCGGATGAGAGTAAATAAAAGATATACAAAAGATTCACCTAGCAATGGAGCCTTCCCTTGTTTGGACCGTAGATCCGCACTCGGTCAAACCCAAAAATGACGAGTCCAAGTAAGTAACGCTAGTAGGACATATATACAACATTTCGAAATAACTAAAGCGATCTAATTCATGCAAATAGAAAGAAATGAACAGAGGAACGCATGAATATAAAAGATCGTAAACAAATCAATCGATAAGTGAGGGTCCGAAAATACAAAAATAAACCAATTAACAAGGAGTCCCGACCAAAAGGTCATTGGGTCGCGGCTAAAGCCCAAGAAAACTCGGGTTCAAGACGAGACACCCGCCTCCCACCTAACCCTTGCGACTATGAGATATCCACAGACCCGGATAAGTGCCCCCAATGCACACGTAATTGGGAGATATCGACGGCGTCCGATAAGAGCTCATATCACGAGAAACAAGTACCATGACTCACTTGCCAATGGAGTAACGCATGCATGTAAAAGACACAAATCAATCGATAAGAGAGGCCAAATAGCATGGAGTCCCGACCAAAGGTCGTTGAGTCGCCGCAAAGCCCAAAGCAGACTCGGGTTCGGGACGAGACACCCGCCTCCAAGCCCTAACCTTTGCGACTATGAGATATTCACAGACCGGATAAGTGCCCCCAACGTACACTCAATTGGGAGATATTGACGGCGTCCGAGATAAGAGCTCATATCGCGGATAAATAGTAACCATGACTCGCTTGCCAATGGACCACTCAACCAACAACAATTTCAAAGATAGCTATCAAAGCAATGAACAACAATATTCCATAGAGTAAAATGAAATTATTGTACAATTTTCTAGCTGGTTTACTTACCTTGAGAACGCCTCGCTTACGCCTCGATATGCGCATCCGACTCCCGACGATAGCATCCTAAGTCCCATAGCCTACGCCTCTCGCCTCCTTCGCGAACAACCCATCGCGTCGTCGAGCTTCGTCGAAGTCACGACGCATTGTCCATCGTTGTTGTGCCTCACCGGAATCGATCGGTCCAAAGAATAAGCCACCGCCGCATTGCTAACGCTCGCCGGAGCTGCTTCTGCTGCTGCTCATTGCCGGCGTCGGCTGCCGCCGCGCCACCGCATTGCTGTGTGCGTCGCTACCCCGTCACATCGCCATCATCACCACAAACCGCCACCGCCACTCGGTGAGACACCATTTCTCTCACCGACGTCTTCGTGACAGCGCGCGCCACCTCCCGGCGCTTGAGCCGCCGTGCGCGCCTCCCGTCTCGTTGGAGCCGCCCTCGCCGGAGTTCCGCCGTCTCTCTCTCTCTCTCTCTCTCTCTCTCTTTTTTCTTTCTCTTAGCCGATCATTTTTTCTCTCTCTCTCTTTGTTTCTTCCCCAAGAAGAAACAAATGTGTCCTCGAGATTCGTGCGGGCGAACTCGAGGCACATGAAAAACATATTGATCCAAGGCTTTCCTTAAACTTTCGGCGCGCATCTTGAGGCACCAACCCGCCTCATTTCACAATCTCGACACTCGTGCCACACGCATCACGAGGCACATCCAATGTATATTATTTTAATGTGACCACATTAAAACCATGATATCCACTATAGCCACATTAAGCCGCTACCTCGATCCCACGTCGACACGCGACTCGAGGCACGTCGCCTCTTCGTCTTTCTAAGACACCAAATTCCTCGCATAAACCAACTCGTAAAACAAACTTTCAACAATTAATCTCAAATTGGATATTACGCAATAATACACACATCATAGAAAAATATTATACCTCGGTGTCTCTACCCGAGATTCGGACATATGTATTCGGATGAGTGGATCCCACATACGACCCCGACCTAGCACGTGGCACAAGTCAAATTTTCGGGCCGTTACAATTTTGGAGCGAAAGACAAAGAAAGATTTACGGAGAATAGAATTGCTAGTCATAAATTGAGAGTCAAGTGGGCAAAGGAGGGCAATGCAAATGTTAAATTCTTTCATTGCATATTAAGAGCTCGTATGAGTAAGAACATCATTGACGAGACTACACGTGCGAATTGTGAGTTTACGAGGATAGGACTGAATAAAAAGAGAAATCGTCGATTTCTATAGGAACTTGTACACCTCAAATATGAATAAAAGATGGGAATTCAGTGGCATCGAGTAAGGTTTGATCCTAGCACATGCGACATCACAATAGGAAAGACCTTTTCTCGAATACAAGGTCCGGGCGGCGGCCAATTCTGCGATAATGACAAAGCTCGGGACCGGATGGTTTCACCTTTGCATTTATCAAAAGGTCTTCGAAGTTCATCAAAGGGGACATTATGAAGTTTTTTGAGGACTTCTATACGAACGGGGTCCTTAGTAAAAGTATGAATTTGACATTCATATACTTAATTCCCAAAGAGTCTCAAGCCGGATGGATTGAGGATTTTCGACCAATTAGTTTAATCACCTCGGTGTACAAACTATTGGCCAAGGTACGTGCACATAGACTTAGAGAGGTTCTTTCAATCATGGTCTCCAAGGAACAGAATGCATTCGTTCCGAAGAGACAAATGCTTGACTCGGTCCTTATTGCTAGCAAAATGATGGAATATGCTAGATTACGAAAGTTGCAAAGCTTCGATTTAAAGTCGAACTTCGCAAAAGCGTATGATCGAGTAGATAGGGAGTTCCTCGACTATGTCCTAAGGATGAAAGGTTTTGGAAAAGGATGGAGAACCTGGATAAAAGGTTGCATCTCCTCTACCAATTATGAAGTCATTATAAACGGGTGCCCAGAGGGAGACTTTAAAGGTCAATAGGGCCTTGGCGGGGGACCCTCTTTCCTCTTTCCTTTTTATCTTGGTCGCAAATGTTATGAGTCGAATGATTGATACGATTAAAGGTAACAGGATGATTTAGGGTTTCAAGGTGGGCCGGGGGAGACATATTACACCTCTCCAAAGATGCGGGAGACTATCTTCTATTGACTTGAGGCTCAGAGAGTGACGCTAGGAACATGATGCACCTTGTTCGTTTGTTTTGCACCATATCGGGGCTTAAATTGAACATGTCTAAATGTTGCCTACTGGGAATTAATGTTAACGTCGCGGATGTCACCCAACTGTCTGAGGAAATAGACTGCCAGATCGGATCCTGTCCAATGAAATACTTGGGCATACCATTGGGTGGGTCTCCATTGTCAGCAGAATTTTGGGAACCGGTACTTAAGAAAATTGCACGTAGACTTGACGGGTGGAAAAAGGTTTCCTGTCTAAAAGGGGCGAGCAACACTAATTGCATCAGTTTTAGACTCTATACCGACGTACTTCATGTCCCTATTTCAGATACCTACAGGTATTGCTAATAGAGCGGAAAAACTGATGAGAAGTTTCCTATGGAAAAGGATGAAAGGAGAATCGTCATGGACTTTGGTGGCTTGGAAACATGTCACACTTCCAAGGAAACTTGGAGGGCTCGGTATAGGCAACTCGTCACTCGAAATAAGGCACTAGCGTGCAAATGGATTTGGAGGTTTCAAAAGGAACCAGAGGCGCTTTGGACAAACATCATCAGAAGCATATACGAGGTAAAGCCAAACGGACGGGAGGCGTGTTTCTCATTTAAACCAACATATAGAGCCCCGTGGCGTTTCATAGACAAATGCAAAGAAGAGTTTAAGAAAGGGCCTCTTTCAAGGTCCGTAATGGAAAGAGAATTAGTTTTTTGCATGATCCTTGGAATGGAGCCCGATGCTTTGCGGGGATTTCCTAGACTACTCTATATATCTCGAATGCTAATGCATTCGTGACGAAAATAGCGACTTTTAATGAAAGCGTAGAGTGGGACAAAGACATGGCAACACGACTTCCCCGGAGATTAAGGGATGCGAAATTACAAATTTGCGGCACTCGGTCATAAACTTCGGGATATAAATTTGGTTGCGAGAGATTGAGGATGAGCGAGTGTAGGAATGGGAAGCCTCTAAAACTTTCTCAACCAAATCGCTTTCTATAGTTTATGTTAAAAAATTTCTCTGTCATCTTGTCGACTTATAACTTGATTTGGAAATCTTTTGCTTCTATGAAGGTTAAGGTGTTCGTATGGATGGCGTGTGTAGTGAACCGTTACCTTAAGCTGATGATTAGTGCTAATCCAAATCCTAATAAATCCGAGTTAGGCTCGTTGTTAAGCTCGGCGTACCTCGATTAGCGTGTGTGTGTGTTTGCATGATGTATGGCGTTTGTTTGTATTGTTGAAACAATTCATGTATAGGTTGTTGTATAATACAAAAATTATACACAAGCCTATAATGCACAAAATACACAATACGTCATGAAATAATGATACACAGTTAGCGACGAGGGAGATGTGGCAAGGATGTGCACACCCGTGGCTACACGTAGGCGTATCTGGCGGTTTTATCGCAAGAGATAAACATGAAATATATATTTATATATAAGGATATATATGAATATATATAAATTGGAAAATTAAGAAAATAGAAATTATATATATCATTTGATCGTCTCGAACGAAGCGGAAGTCACAGATGTGTCAAATTTTGTGTCACGATAGCGCGTCACTTTCACACATCAACGATAGATCAATCTCGACATGACACAATGCGTATCTCGAGGAATCTATATATACAAATAACATAATCAATGTTTATCACTTCATTTCTATCAAACGAGAGAAACCGAAGGTTGGGCCGGATTTGGTCATTCCAAGAGTCGAATTCGATCAAGTTGAGGAGCTTAACTGATAGAACGGCTCTTGAGCATCACATAGGTATGTTTTGATTGAGTGTTTATCAAAGTGGGAATCGTAAGTGATGCTAGGATTGTGGTTGTTTGAGATGTTTTGTTGATCTAATTTAGTCCCTCAGCTCATATTTGATGTTTCTAAGCTATTGGGAATGAGTTTGTGGTTGTTTGGGACGACTTGGAAGGGTTTTGGATTGGATTGGTAGAGCATCAGAACATTGTTGTTGCTGATCTAGCGCGATTAGCGCGCTAGATCAGGGAATTAGCGTGCTAGATGCGCAGGAGATGAAGAACAGGAGATCAAACAAGGAATTAGCGCGATAGATTTCCCTGTTAGCGCGCTAATTACCCAGAAAATAGCCAAAAGAGCTGTATTTTCATGAATTCCCAATGGGGGACTTAGGGGTTTGTCAAGGGGTTCCTCATAGATCGTAATAGACCTACTTTGATCACAAATGATTGATGATAAGTTTAGGAACACCGAGGAAACGTGAGAGGACCAAAAAGTTAGAAGTTCGGGAAATTGGGACTAAACCCGAGGTAAGTTCGGATTCGCTTATTTATCAATATTGTCTCGCTATTTAGTATATATAACTCATGTAGTTGTTGGAATAGAATGGGGGATTATGTACATCGTGGTGGTTTTCAATAAACGGAAAACGGTGTGTAATGTAACCATGCTATAACTCCTGGTTTTAAGAATAGGTTTATAGGAGATGGGTTCCCTTCCCACGGCCTATATATAACTCATACTCAATTCGATAGGTTGTGTGGATTACATACACATTAGGGGCTTAGGATAGAACCATTGGGCATTTGTGGATGGGATAGAGAGCGCATATGTGCAATGTGTTGGTCTAGCAATCGCACTAATGGCGCCGTGGGTAATCGACCTCGTTTGTATAAAATAATGGGGATCACAGTGTACTAATCCAAAAACATTTACTTTGCATCCGTTTATGTATTGAACTATATGCTTTCCATATTCTTGTTAGATATTATTATTTCATGTTGTTATTGCATGTTTCCTTTGAATATTATATGGAATGTTGATGGTTATGCGAATCCATACTTATTGAGCAAGTTGGAGCGCTCACCCCAATTAAAAATTACAAGTAGAGCCGACGAGCGCTACGACTATGGGATGGAGAAGTTTTAGGAGTCTTTAACTTCTCTTCTATGTTGCGAGTTTTCATTGTCTTATATATTGTATTGAATTACATTTTGTAATATCATATGGGATGGGAGTTTTGCATAACTGATGGTTATTCTAGTTTTGTTTTAAATATTGTATATCTTATTTTGATTATCAAAAAGGTTTTGAATTTCTGCTGCGTACCGTATTTGTCTTAATCAATAATGGATATACAGTAATGGAGATTAGGTGTAGGTCGTAAGGCTACTGGCTCTGGTTAAGTCTGGTAAGGGTAATCTGGGCTTAATTAGGGTTTCAGGCCGAGTATTGACTGTCAGTATACAATTGCAATTCTAATAGATGGAGAAAATGTAGCTATTGATATAGTTTCTCAATTTAGACTTCATGGGGAAGTGACGATGATGATGATTTATGTGAGTTTAGGCGACACGCCATCAATTGAGGGAGCAAATTGTAGAGCTATTAATCTAAAGATGTAAACTGAATTAATGATGATGTAGTGGTGATTGATTGTTAGAAAGTGATAAGGATTATATAGAGCGTTAGAGGTTAACGGCTAGTGAAAATTATCCCGATTAGTCAATTTCGATAATGGTGCATTACGGTTCAAGATAGATTATGGATTACGATTCGGATCAGGTGAAGCGAAGTGCTATGGAAATCTTATAAATCTCTTTACTGCATTCATCCAGATAGCAGTAAGAAATATCATGAAATGAGGTGCCATTATTTATTGTTAATCTGGGATGAAAAACGATGATGTGAAGATAATAAACAGATATGAGATATGTCAGCAAGTTAGGGCTGAGCACAGAAACCCGGAGTTTTACTGTATTCGCTGCTTATTCCAGAGTGGAAAGGGGAACATAGATCGATGGATTTTGTTTCAAGTTTATCTCTGAGTTAGCGTAAGCACAATATGGTAAAGGATTGTAGTTAACATGTTGATGGAGTCTGCGCATTTCTTGCCAGTTTTGATGAAAAATCCTCTTGACTGGTTATATATTATCTACATACAAGAGGTGTTAGAGTTCAGGGTGCTTCAATGTCGATTATTTCCGGATAGGGATCCGAGATTCACGTCCAGAGATAGAGCGAACTGTTGTGACAACTATAGAACTGTTCTTAAACTCAGTATGATATATCATCGACAGACCAATGAGTAGCGGAGTAATTGATTTTAGTGCAAGATGATATACTTCGAGTTTGTATCTTGAAGTCCAATAATAACTGAAAGAGATACGTTTCTCTGTGTGAGTTCATTTGTAATAAACAATTGTTAAGCTATAATGGAATGCTCCTTTGAAACTGTGTATGGTCAACCATGTCATTCACCGGAGTGTTTGGACAGGGGTTGAGATGCAAGTTTATTGGAGGCGGAATTGATTTAGAACTACACAGAGGAGGTGTAGCAGATTCTCCATCATTTAACTACAACACAATTGAAGCAAAACAGATACGCCGATAAAATATTATAGGTGGTTGGAGCTTTCAAAGGACAATTAGGTTATTTTGAAAGTCTCACCTATGAAAGGAATGGTATAGGTTTGGCTTTTGAGGTAAACTAGCTTTAAGGTACGTTAAGTAGTTCAGAATACAGGAAAAGGGTTCGTCTTGTTACTTACAAGTTAAAGTTGTATCCTCGGCTAAATCGAAGTTCATAATATCTTCCATAAGTCAATATTTAGTAAAACAGACTCAATTCATTCCAAGGTTTGGTTGGAATGAATGTGATCTTCAGAAGACTTATTTTATGAAGAACAGTCAAGTAGGTTACTTGATTGTAAGATTCATAAGTTTGAGAGCCAAAGAGATTCTTTTGGTTAAAGTGAAATGGTGATTTCACAAAGACAATGAACAGTTTCCGAGCTTTTCTTCGAAACTAAAAGTAATTTACGGTTACTTTAATTTCGAGGACGAAATTATTTTTAAATTGGGAGACTATAATGACCCATTACCTTAAGCTGGTGATTAGTGCTAATCCAAATCCTAATTAATCCGAGTAAGGCTCGTGGTTAAGCTCGGCGTACCTCGATTAGCGTGTGCGTGTGTTTGCATGATGTATGGCATTTGTTTGTATTGTTGAAATAATTCATGTATAGGTTGTTGTATAATACAGAAATTATACACAAGCCTATAATGCACGAAATACACAATACATCATGAAATATCGGTACACAGTAAGCGACGAGGGAGTGGTGGCAAGGATGTGCACGCTCGTGGCTACACATAGGCGTGTCCGGTGGTTTTATCCTAAAAGATAAACATGAAATATAATTATATATAAGGATATATATGAATATATATTTATTGGAAAATTAAGAAAATAGAAATTATATATCATTTGATCGTCTCGAACGAAGCGGAAGTCACAGATGTGTCAAATTTCGTGTCACGATAGCGCTTGTCACTTTAACACATCAACGATTCAATCAATCTCGACATGATGCGATGCGTATCTCGAGGAATCTATATATATATATATATATATATATAACAAAATCAATGTTTATCGATTCATTTCAATCAAACGAGAGAAACCGAGGGTTCAAAGATTTGGCGCGACGGAGGTAATTCCAGGAGTCGAATTAGATCAAGTTGAGGAGGTTAACCGATAGAATGACTCGTGAGCATCACATAAGTATGTTTTGATTGGGTGTTTATCAAAGTGGGAATCGTAGGTGATGTTAGGATCGTGGTTGTTTGAGTTTGTTTTGTTTATCTTAGTCCCTCAACTCATATTTGATGTTTCTAAGCTATTGAGAATGAGTTTGTGGTTGTTTGGGAAGACTTGGAAGGGTTTTGGATTGGATTGGATTGGTAGAGCAAACAGAACGCTGCTATCGCCGATCTAGCGCGATTAGCGCGCTAGATGCGCGGGAGATGAAGAACAGGAGATCGGACGGGGAATTAGCGCGTTAGATTTTCCCGTTAGCGCGCTAATTACCCGAAAAATAGCCAAATGAGTCGTATTTTCATGAATTCGAATGGGGGACTTAGGGATTTGTCTAGGGGTTCCTCATGATCGTAATGGACTTATTTTGATCACAAATGATTGATGATAGGTTTAGGAACACCGAGGAAACGTGAGAGGACTGAAAAGTTAGGAGTTTGGGAAATGGGGACTAAACCCAAGGTAAGTTCGGATTCGCTTATTTATCAAGATTGTCCGGCTATTTAGTATATATAACTCATGTAGTTCTTGGAATAGAATGGGGTATTATGTACTCTGTGGTGGTTTTCAATAAACGGAAAACGGTGTGTAATGTTACCATGCTATAACTTCTTGTTTTGAGAATAGGTTTATAGGAGATGGGTTCCCTTCCGCCTATATATAACTCCTACTCAATTCGATAGGTTGTATGGATTACATACACATTATGGGGCTTAGGATAGAACCATTGGGCATTAGTAGATGGTGCTAGAGAGCACATATGCACAATGTGTTGGTCTAGCAATCGCACTAGTGGCGCCGTGGTAACCTTAGGCCCTAGTTTTTATAAAATAATAGGGATCACAGTGTACTAATCCAAAAACATTTGCTTTGCATCTGTTTATGTATTGAACTATATGATTTCCATATTCTTGTTAGATATTATTATTTCATGTTGTTATTGCATGTTTCCTTTGAATATTATATGGAATGTTGATGGTTATGTTAATCCATACTTACGAGCAAGTTGGAGCGCTCACCCCAATTAACAATTACAGTAGAGCCGACGAGCGCTACGACTACGGGATGGAGAAGTTTTAGGAGTCTTGAACTTCTCTTTTATGTAGTGAGATTCCATTATTTTATATATTGTATTGAATTACATTTTGTAATACCGTATGGGATGGGAGTTTTGCATAACCGATGGTTATTCCGATTTTGTTTTAAATATTGTATATCTTATTTTGATTATCAAAAAGGTTTTGAATTTTTGTTTGTGTAATACCGTATTTGTCTTAATCGATAATGGATATACCGTAATGGAGATCGGTGTAGGTGGTAAGGCTACGGCTCTAGTAAAGTCCGGTAAGGATAATCTGGGCTTAATTAGGGTTTCGGTGGGTATCGCCCTAATCTGGTTAGGGGATGCTACGGCGTGGGTGGGGAATATAAACATCATGGATGTGCTATAGAGAAGATGCACGATTACACCCTCCTCCCCTCAAGGTGTCATTTTTGTTTATCTAATTATGAATCCATTAATCATATACTATTGTTTTGTCCTTTTGCGTGCGGGATATGGCAAGAGATTGTAATGACTGTTATCTTATGTTTGGTAATTAGTACTAATCCAAATAGTAATTAACCCAAGTTAGGCTCAAGGTTAAGTTCGGCGTACCAAATTAGAGTGTGTGTGCGTTTGCATGACGTTTGGTGTTTGTTTGGATTGTGAAGTTGAAATATAAATAGGTTGTGTATAATATTGGCTTATATACAAACTTATAATTGATAAAATACATTATAAACCATGATTTATTGGTAAATCGTGAACGACGAGGGAGTCGTGTCATGAATGTGCACGCTCGTTGCTACACGTAGGCTCGTCCGGTGAATTTATTGGTGAAGAAATACGTGAGTCATATATATATTTATATATAAGGATATATATAAATATATATTGAAATTAAAAAAGAAAAATGAAATTATACGAATTGTTTGATATTCTCGAACAGAGCGTAAGTAAAGATGTGTCAAAAATTGTGTCATGATAGAGAATGTCACTTTAACACATCAAATACTCGATCATTCTCGAAATGACGCGAAGCGTATCTCGAGGAAGATCCAAATATATATAAACCAAAAAGTTGATGTTTATCAACTAAACACATTTGATCAAACGAAATCGGGGTTTAGGAGTTTGCTACCAATCGAGAAAAGTTATCCGAGGTCCCGGAACCAAACTTAGTTCGGGAGCTTAATCAATCAAACAAACTTGTGAGCATCATATAGGTATAATTTGTTTTAGTGTTTATCAAAGTTGAAATTGATGGTGATGCTACGATTGTTGTTGTTTAAGCTGTTTGTTGATCCATTATGGTATCTCGCCTCACTAGAGGTTGTTCTCGATCGTTTTGATGAGTCGTGTATTGTTTATAATGTTTAGGATGTGGTTTGGGTCAAGTTTAGATCAGTCGAAGTGTGCGGGTGTTGCAGGTCTGGTGCGCATAGCGCGCTAGGCATTGGCTATCATTAACGCGCTACGCGTGCGAGGAAGATGACGGAGACATACGGATAGCTCGCTATCAATGTCGAGTAGCGCGCGCTATCAGACCCCAGAAGTGTGTATGAAGTTCGGTAGTGCAAAAATCGCGCTAGCTCCGTGACATAGCTCGCTATCCACACTCAGATCAGTACAAAACTGATTGGATTTGGGTGGTTTGTAGAGATCTTAGGGTCTATGGGTTCTAATTAGAGTATAATGGAGATATATTAACTATAATTGGTTTATGATAGGTTTTGATTAAGCGGGAAAGAGTTATAGACCCTAAAGTTAGGAAATTGGACGAGGACTCGACCAGAGGTAAGTGCGGATTCATTTATTTATTAATATGGCATGGCTATTAAGTATATATAGCTCATATAGTTGTTAGAATGGAATGTGAAACTATTTATGCTGTGATTTTTTCAATAAAAGGAAAACGATGTTTATTAATCATTCACGAGAGTAAGATCTTGGAATTAAGACGAGGTGATATAGGAGATGGGTTAGCTTCCCGGCCTATATGTAACATCTTACTCAGTTTATAGGTGGCGTAGGTTACATTTACACTAGAGGGTTTGGGATGGAACCCTTGGGCATTAGTGGATGGGCTAGAGAGCATATCGGCCAATATGTTGGTCTAGCAATCGCATTAATGGCATCAGTAGGTAATCGACCCTAGTTTTACAAAATAAATGGGGATCACACTGTAATAGTCCAAATTACTTGCTTTGCATCTGATTATATATTGAATCTATATGTTTCATATTCTTGTTATATATCATTAGTGCGTGTTGTTATTGCATGATATCTTTGTTTACTATATGGAATGTTGATGATTAGTGTGGATCCTTACTTAATGAGCAAGTTGGAGCGCTCACCCAAATTAACTATTTCAGGTTCGCAACCAGGCGCTTCAACTAAAGGGAAAGAGAAGATTTAGGAGTTTCGTGACTTCTCTTTGATGTAATGAACCTTCTTGTATTTATATACTCTGTTTGACTTATTTTGATGTATATAAACAGGGTTGGGGTGATTTATATATGGGTTCATGTTTTGATAAACTCGTATTTTCATATGTTTGTATATATCGAAAAAGTTTTAAATTTTTTGCTACGTAATACTTTGATTTATTATGTCGATATAAATATACGGTTTGAGTTTATCGGGTATAGACGAGAGGCGGTGGCTCTAGTTAAGTATTGCGGGATTAGTGGGTTTGATTAGGGTTTCGGGCCAGGCATTTTTCCTAATCGGGATAGGGGATGTCACAGCTTGGTATCAGAGCCTTAGTTTTATCATTTTTTAGAGATAAGGTGATAATATTAATACAATTAGGTATCATGAATAAGGCTTTGATCCTAGTTTCACTTTTGAAAGGTTTTAAATGCGAATGATAGCATAATCATTGTCTTGAAACATAAGTTTATTGACTTTGAAAGTTGTCTCGAGTCATGAATGAACTTATGGATTGATAAATGGTTTTCATCGTGTTTTGGCGGGAAATGAATATGAAAATACTATTATACGTTATTTCTTGCACATATTATATATATTGTATAGTTATGATTTCCTTAAATTGTCTAAATGATACCTGATGATCTTGTCTCTCCTTTGACCACCGAATCTAATGGCGGATCAAGGGGAGAGATCACAGAGGTCGGAACCTCAGGGTAACAGGAGATAGAGGATCAGTGAAAATCTAGAATGGAGCAGCAAATGAAGCAGTTAATGAAGTCTCATGCCAAGTTAATTGCAATGTTGATGGTTCAGATGGGACAACCAGTACAGCGACTTGAGGCACAGCCTGCAACCATTCCAGAGGTTAGCAGAGTTGAGGGAGAAGCTGAGATAGTAGCAGCTCAAGTTCGGTAGGTAGTTCCACGAGTTCGAGTGCACTGGAAATAGTCATGTCAATGTGCCAGAGGATTACGAAAAGATCGCATTCCTCGAACTCGTAAGGAATTCATGAAATATGATATTTTGAGGTTTGATGACACTCTGGAGGAAGGGGTAGTGAGACCTGGATATTGGAAATGGAGCACGTTTTCTTCTGTCGATGTTGAGGACCTGGTTTAAGGTTAAACTAGTCATCTTTTTGTTAATAAACTATGTAAGGAAGTGGTGGAACTCCCTAAAGAGATAAGGGAAGATTGTCGCTACGTGGCCATAATTTTGGATAGTATTTTACGAGGCAATATTTCCTTAAATTAGTCGAGAACAGGAAGAAGACGAATTTATTCAATTGAAGCGAGGAGCGATGTTTGTTAGGGAGTACGAATGGAGGTTCACCGAAATTTGAGTGAATTTGCTCCGGAGATGGTAGAACGGGAGGAGGACAAGATTGACTTATTTCTTGGTGGGGGGTGAACTATGAGATTAGGGTTGTTATTTCTTCTCATCCTCGCACTAGCTATGTTTTTATATTTGAGAGTGCAATGGAGGTAGACCCGACTATTCTAGCAAAACCACCGGAACCCCTAGTACCACATTATCCTGGAAATCGGAGAATCTAGGAATTTGGTTCTTTTAGGTGAAGAAGAGACAAAGGAGTATAGCTAGTACAACTACACCGTCGGGATCTATGGGAACGACATTTGTTAGTGCACCTGTTCGCCGCTTTCTCGAGCTTCATAGCCAAACTACCGTTGTCGCTATCTCAGTCTAGAGGTAGAGGCAAGGGTAGAGTGCAGTCTTCACAAAAACTGAATGGATCGAAATAGGCTTCTCAGGCTAGTAGTTTGCCGCAGAGGGCACCGATTATATGCTATAGGTGTGGGCAGTCGAGACATATTGCGAGGGAGTATTCCATGCCGACAGCCACATCAATAGGAAGAACTACGCCACCTGCACAAGGACAAGCTCATGCAGTGGCGGTGGCAGACCCAGAGGCCAATCGGAGACTAGTGGAAGGTATATTAAATATTTGTGGTCGAGATATGCATACTTTAATTGATGCTAGTTCTACAGTTTCATTTATTGCTGGAGAAATGGTTGATGAATTGAAATTGAAACCTGTTAGAGCCGATACATTTTTTATTCTAAGCACAGCAGTGAATAAGAAAGTTTATCCTAACCTAATTTGTAAGAGATTTGTAGTAAAAATCGGGGAATATGAACTTCTAATTGATTTGAGGTGATGGAGTTCCTGGAATTCGATGCATTACTAGGGATGGATTGGTTATCAGCATATCATGCCGGTATCGACTATTTCCATAAGACGGTGATCTTTCACATACCTAACCTTTCTGAAGAAATAGTCAATAAAGGCTATAATCCTTCACGATTCGCAACTCGTGGAAGGGAAGCTACACCTTGAGATTTAGAAGTTATAGCGGGAATTGTTACCTTTGGAGAGACTGAACAGGAACTTAAAATTAATTAGATACCCGTGGTTTGTAAGTTTCCTGAAGTTTTTCCATCTGACTTGCTTGGATCACCACCGCCATGTGTCATTGACTTCATTATTGATATAATTCCTGGTACCAAACCTATATCTATTCCTTCGTCGTAAGGCACCGAAGGAATTACGTGAGTTGCATCGATTGAGGAGTTGCTTCTGAAAGGGTTTATCCATCCTAGCATGTCACCGTAGGAGCACCTATTCTTTTTGTGAAGAAGAATGACGGAACCTAACGAATGTGCATTAATTATAGATAGTTGAACCGGGTGACTATCGGGAACAAATATCCATTGCCCAGATTAATGATTTGTTTGATCAGTTGAATAGTGCCAAATATTTCTCAAAGATTGATTTAAGGTCTGGTTATCATCAACTGGAAATCGGGGATGAGGATATCTCGAAGACAACTTTTGGTACTCACTATTGGCACTTCGAGTTTACGGTGATGCCATAATGCTCTGCTATGTTCATGGATCTCAAGTATAGGGTATTCAAACCCTATCTTGACCGGTTTATCATCTTGTTTATCGATGATATTTTAATCTATTCGGAGATCGAGGAAGAGCATTTGCACCACCTCGAGTTACATTGCAAACTCGAAGGATAATCGGTTGTATGCCAAGTTTAGTAAGTGGGAGTCTGGTCTTCGGAGGTCAAATTTCTTAGACATGTGGTTAATGTTGAAGGTATATATGTTGATCCAAATGAAGGTCGAGACAATCGTGGATTGGCCTACCCCTACCACGGTGTTAGAGATTCAAAGTTTTCGGGGTTAGCGGGTTATTACGGACGATTTGTTGAAGGATTCTCTCGTAATGCTCTGCCAATGACTCGGCTAACACACAAAGACGACAATTTTACGTGGTCAGATGAGTGCAAAACTGCTTTCAAGGAGTTGAAGACAGATTAACTACGACACATGTTCTTACGTTACCTGAAACGGGGAAAGAGTTAGTTATTTATACTGATGTTTCTCATTTAGGCTTGGGCTGTGTACTGATGCAGAAAGGCAGGGTTGTAGCTTATGCTTCGAGGCCACTCAAGATTCATGAAAGAATTTATCCAGTTCATGATTTTAAGTTAGCTGCAGTGGTTTTTGCCTTGAAAATTTAGACGCAATATCTCTACGGCGAGAAGCTCACGGTATTTTCGGATCATAAGATACTTTGAAATAGTTATTTACTCAAAGCGAATTGAACATGAGACAACAAGTGGCTTGAGTTTCTCAAGGATTATGATTTCACTCTGAGAGTACCACCCAAGTAAAGCAAATGTGGTTGCTAATGCCTTTAGTAGGATAAGAACAGCAGAGAGAACGTAGCTACGCGCGCAGCTTCTCTGTTCGAATTTTGATGAAGCTTCAGTGATGATGATTCGTGAAATTCCAGCTGGCACATCATCAACTGAGAAAGCTAGTTCTATAGCTACTAATATGTTCTTCTATGCTCAGATTTGAGCTGAACCGGAGATGATTCAGCGGGTGGTTGATAGTCAGAAAGCTTATCAGGAATATGTAACACGTTGGGCGTTAAAAGCTAGTATAGATCATCCTGATTGGTCAGTTTTTGAAGACGAGGCGTTGCAATTGAGGGATAGATTATGGATTCCAGCTCGGGATCAGTTGAGGCAGGAATTGCTACGGGAATCTCATCGATCTCTTTACTCTATTCATCCAAGTAACACTAAGATGTATCATGAAATGAGACGTGTTTATTTGTGTCTGAGGATGAAGACTAACATTGTTGAGTTCCTAAAAAGATATGAGATATGTCAGCAAGTTAAGGCTAAACATAGGAAACCTGGAGGGTTATTGCATTCGATGCCTATCTCTGAGTGGATGGGAACACATATCGATGGATTTTGTTTTCGGTCTACCTCTGAGTCAGCGCAAACATGATGTCGTTTAGGTTGTGGTTAACAAATTGACGAAATATTCTCATTTCTTACCAGTTTCTATGCGAGATCCTGTTGACCGTTTACGCGAGGTGTACGTACGGGAGGTATTGAGATTTCATGGGGTTCCAGTGTCGATTACTTCAGATAGGGATCTGAGATTCACATCCAGGTTGTGGAGTGAATCACAGAGCGGTGGGAATTATGCTTAACCTCGAGACGGCATACCATCCTCGGGGACCGACCGACGATGAGCGGTTGATATTGGTACTTGAAGATATGCTTCGAGCTTGTGTCTTGGAGTTTGGAGGTAACTGGGAGAAATATATTCCTCTACGTGAGTTCTTTTATAATAATAGTTATCATACTTGTATCGAAATGGCTCCATTTGAGGCACTTTGTATGGTCGGCCTTGCCGATCACCAGCGTGTTGGGCGAGGTTGGAAATACGGTTTATTAGGGCCGAGTTGATTCAGACTACACATAAAGGATACACGAGATTCGCCAACGTTGACTACGGTATAACTTAAACAAAAGAGATACGTCGACAAACATCATAAGTTTTTGAAGTTTGCAAAGGATGATTTTGTCCTATTAAAAGTCTCACCTACGAAGGGTTTATATATATTTGGGTTGCGAGGTAAGCTAGCTCTAAGGTATATTGGGTCATTTAGAGTACAGAAAGGATTGGTCTAGTAGCTTACGAGTTAGAATTACCTCCTCGGTTGCTTGGAGTTCATAATATCTTTCATGTATCTATGCTACGCAAGACGGAGACTCAATTCACTCCAAGAATTGATTAGAATGGATTTGATATTCGGAAAACTTATCTTACGATGAGCAACCGATTCGAGATACTTGATCGTAAGATTCGAGAGGTTGAGAACCAAAGAGATTCCTTTGGTTAAAGTGAAATGGCAATTTCACGGAGATAAAGAACTAACCTGGAAGCGGGAATCCTACATGAAGGAGCAATTTCAATTTCTCTTCGAGAATACAGTAACTTTATGTTTACTTTAATTTCGATGACGAAATGGCTTTAAATTAGGGAGACCGTAACGACTTGCTACTTTAAGCTAGTGATTAGTACTAATCCAAATAGTAATTAACCCGAGTTAAGTTCGAGTTTAAATTAGGCGTACCTCGATTAGCGTGTGTGCGCGTTTGCATGACGTTTGGTGTTTGTTTGGATTCGAGATTGTCATATAAATAGGTTGTGTATAATATTGGGTTATATACAAACCTATAATTAATAAAATATATTATAATCCATGAATTACCGGTACACTTTGAGCAACGAGGAGTCGTAGCATGAATGTGCACGCTCGTGGCTACACGTAGGCATGTCCAAGTGAATTTAATGGCGAAGAAATACGTGAGTTATATATATTTATATATAAGGATATATATATTGAAATTAAAAAAGAAAAATGAAATTATATGGATTGTTTGATCTTCTTGAACAAAGCGTAAGTAAAGATGTGTCAAAAATTGTGTCATGATAGGGGGTGTCACTTTAACACAGCAACTACTCGATCAATCTCGAAATGACGCGATGCGTATCTCGAGCAAAGTTCATATATATAAACCAAAAAGTTGATGTTTATCAACTAAACACATTTGATCAAACGAAACCGAGGTTTGCTACCGATCGAGACAAGTTGTCCGAGGTGCGGAATCAAGCTTAGTTAAGGAGCTTAATCAATCAAACGACTTGTGAGCATCACATATGTATAATTTGTTTTAGTATTTATCAAAGTTGGAATTGATGGTGATGCTAGGATTGTTGTTTAAGCTATTTGTTGATCAATTATGGTCTCACCTCACTAGAGGTTATTCTCGATCGCTTTTAATGAGTTTTGTGATTTGTTTATAATATTTTGGATGTGGTTTGGGTCAAGTTTTGATCAGTTGAAGTGTGATGGTGTTGCAGGTCTGGTGCGCATAGCGCACTAGGCATTGGTCATAGCGCTACGCGTACTGGGGAAGATGACTGACACAGATAGCACACTATCCATGTCAGGTAGCGCGCTATCAGACCCCAGAAGTGTGTGTGAAGTTCAATAGTGCGAACAACACGCTAGCTCCAGGACATAGTGCCTATACACACTCGGATCGGTACAAAACTGATTGGATTTGGGTGGTTTGTAGAGATCTTTGGGTCTATGGGTTCTAATTAGAGTATAATGGACATATATTAACTATAATTGGTCTATGATAGGTTTCGATTAAGCGGTAAAGAGTTATAGACCCGAAAGTTAGGAAATTGGATGGGTAAGTCTTGATTCGTTTATTTATTAATATGGCCTGGCTATTAAGTATATATAGCTCATATAGTTGTTGGAATGGAATGTGAGACTATTTATGCTGTGATTATTTTCAATAAAAGGAAAACGGTGTTTATTAATGATTCATGAGAGTAAGATCTTGGAATTAAGACGAGGTGATATAGGAGATGGGTTAGCTTCCCGACCTATATGTAATATCTTACTCGGTTTATAGGTAGCGTGGGTTACATTTACACTATAGGGTTTGGGATGGAACCCTTGGGCATTAGTGGATGGGCTAGAAAGCATAACGGCCAATATGTTGGTCTAGCAATCGCATTAATGGCGTTAGTGGGTAATCGACCCTAGTTTTACAAAGTGTAATAGTCCAAATTACTTGTTTTGCATCCGATTATATATTGAATCTATATGCTTTTCATATTCTTGTTAGATATCATTAGTGCATATTGTTATTGCATGATATCCTTGTTTACTATATGGAATGTTGATTATTAGTGTGGATCCTTACTTATCGAGCAAGTTGGAGCGCTCACCCAAATTAACTATTTCAGGTTCGCAACCAGGTGCTTCAACTAAAGAGAAAGAGAAGATTTAGGAGTTTCGTGTCTTCTCTTTGATTTAATGACCTTCTTGTATTTATATACTCTGTTTGACTTATTTTAATGTATATAAACAGATTGGAGTGATTTATATATAGGTTCATGTTTTGATAAACTCGTATTTCCGTATGTTTGTATATATCGATAAAGTTTAAAATTTTTCGTTGTCGATATGAATATACGAGTTGAGTTTATCGGTATTGCTAGCTCTAGTTAAGTCTTTCGGATTAGCGGGCTTGATTAGGGTTTCACGCCGAGCATTTTCCATAATCGGGATAGGGGATGTCACAGAGATGCTAGGAGAATTGGGCCTCGTATGGCATAGACCCCAATCTCTATCGTTTTGGCTGGAACAGGCGTGCACACATAGCGCATGGAAAGCGAGAGGAACACACTATGTCGAGCGGGGTCTTTGGCTTTGATATGGTCATTATGGATAGAACAGAATTCGTGGATTTTTAATGAGAAAGCACGTGGGAAGAGGTGTGGGAATCTACTAAAAAGTTTGTGGCAACAATTTTACTAGGCCATAAAGATTTCAAGGTTTGGTCGTGGTAATAATTGAACGGGCATTGGTCTCTCATTTTGTGAATACCCTCGGGATTTGGCCATGACAGGTTGGGGGGCCAACTTGGCATTGCTCTAAAGATAGAGTAGTTGTTTTTATCATATTTTCGGTAAAAATAGATACACACCCATGTTTTTGTGCCCCATATGTTTTCTTGGTCTCTCGCTCGTGATTGGTATAGTGTATGCTCCCTATATATGCTTTGGCCGAAAGAACAGCTTTTTAGGAACGCACTGGTGAATTTTCTTTTAGTTTGGCCGGTGATGGGGTGTGAGGAAGTCTTTTCTCGCATTCTCTTCAAACCCGCCTTGCATGTGCTTTTATCTGTTTTGAACTCATGAATCACTATAATGCGTTGTGTGGGGGGGAAGAGCTCTTCTTTGCTGGTGACATTAATGCCCATTGAATGCGGACAAAGTGGGATGAGTTTCATGCTTAATGGGAGGCGAGGTAGGTGGAATGGTTGGAAGGACTCAAATGGGGCTAATAATGAAACATCTAAATAACGAAGAGCCTCTCGTGATTTTAAATGCATGGCCTACGCGACCGGATCGAGAGATTTTTTTATGTGCTTGATTGTTCTTGGGGAATTTCTTTTAGGGGAGGGGGCACATGGGACATGTAATCGCCAATTGCTAGTGGCATTTTTTGTGAGACATGGGCTGGCCACTTTGGGCCAAAAAATTTTTGCTATTTTGTACATATCATCACATGCACTTGTGATTTTGTATTTTGTAAAGTTATAGATATATATTAATATACATAGGAGTATTGCCTCCTTTCATAAATAAATAAATAAATAATTAGAGACAAGTAAATAAAAAAAATTTCCTTCATGTCCCAAATTAAGAGAGGTTATCGTAACCTCTCTGCACTTGTTATCTGCCTAAGTGCACCATTTCTCTTTCTTCTTGATTCTCTTTTGTGATTTTTTTATTTTGGATCACCGCCAATCTCGATGGTTTCAATCACATCTATTTGCAATTTTGAGCATTTCCAATGGTAAACGTAGATTGTGGACGTAGATTCTCAATATGAAGAGGATGTTCATCCTATATAGCTCAAATTGACATGAACTTCAAAATATGTCTCCAATGGTATATGTGAATTTGTGGCTCAATTAATGAAGTGACATTTCTTTTTGTAATTTTATTAATTAAAATGTGAAAATAAAAGTGTAAATAAAATAAGTAAATATTTTAAAAAATCTTATTATCCAACATGGATGTCAATTTGAATGTCAAGAAGTGACATTCAAAATAAACAATGTCTATCCACGTCATCTTGACATTCAAAATGCAGATTTCATTGGTGAGATTTTTTTCACTACAATGTCTATTTAGTCCTAGGTGGTACACATTGACGTCCAATCCACATCCCTATTGGAGATGCTCTTATTCTCCAATAAGCTTCAGATCTAATTAGATTTGTAAATATTGCTTTCATCCTTGTTGTGGTATATCTTCCTCAACGATTGTACGTGGATTTGTGCGGCGGTTGGGTTGGTTTTTATTTTTTTATTTTATTTTATAGTTAGTTTGTCTTCCATAATTGGAAGTTTTTTTTATTTGTCTTCCCTTGTTGGAATTCTTAGGCTTTACTTTATTTATTAAAAGTTATGTTATCCGTTATGCGATTTTAGTGATGTATGTGAATTTTCATGTGTTTCAAATGTTGTAGAGAACAATCACTAAGGGTGTGTTTGATAGCAAAGAGAATCTTCAATGAGAAAAAGTATTTACTTCGGCAAATTTTTTGTAGAGAATTTTTTTTAACAGAATTTTCTCATTGATGTTTGATTGCACGTGAGAAAAAAAAAATTTTCAATTTTTTGTTGTTTGATAACTAATGTAATTTTTTTTCATTTTCATGCGATACCACGAATTCATACTAAAATTAAACCAAGTGGACAATTAATCAAGGTTACGCACCGAAATTGAATCAAGAACAACTATCTTCACAACCATTAATGAACTCAAAAAAATCATTCAATAATTAATTGATAAGTAACATAAATGAAAGAAAATAAACAATGTACTAAAAATTCTTATAAAAAAAACTTATGGTTTAACTTCTAAAAGTAATCTAAAATTTCCTCTGCAAATATAAAATCACCCAATCTTTCTTCAAGTCTTCATCCAAGTGAAAAAATATATTCGCATCCTTAACTTCACCTCCCAATAAAAGCATGGCACGCATTACGTCTTCTCGACTTAGTTCAGGAATATTATGAAGCTCTTTCTGAAGACGTGCACAGTCTGTATGCGCAAATGCATCCGCTAGTCTATTGGCAGCTGCAGTTAGTCCTTGCTCGGTAGCATCAACGTTACTACTCTTTTTCCTTTTAGTTCTCTGGCCATTTGATCCCGTACGAGTTGCACTAGATGACGAGTGATTGACCTCATCTTTTTCTTCTTTAGTTGGGAGTGACTTCTCTGCATTGCCTACAAAAAATAATAACATTACTTATAAGACATGGATTATTTCTACTAGAATTTCACAAATTGGGCATGATAGTAACCAGAATTCAAGAAGCGAAGCAGTTGAGTTTCTTATATTGCATTTCTTTCAAATTGGACCTAATTGTTTACATCAAACTCTACAAAAGAATTGATCATTCAAAGTCAATGAAAAAGAATGTACAAAAAAAAATGTGTAAAATTAAATAATCAATTACTTATTCTACAAAATTTACTCACACATTTCTTCCAAAGAAGGTAATTTTATGTTTGCCTCATTACCGGTAATTGCATTCCCTCCAAAGCTTGATCATCTCCAAATATGACACATAGCTCATCCTAGTACTAAGACACACTTCCCGTGATATGATTCCTTTCTTGGATGTTTTTGTTACATATAAACATACACACCAACACACAAAGAGATATAGTTAGTTAATATACATCACTAATACAATTGTATATTCCAACAAAACCTAAAATGTACCTTAATATATTCTTTCCATGTCAAAACATCTGCCGTGGCAAGTCGTGTATCTGGATCCCATCCGAACCCACTTTGAGATATTACCTCCCTTGCAGAGAAGTAATTGGCTTTCACTGTTTTGATTCTAGCCTTCACATTAGTCGGGTGTACTTGTTGTTTTAATTGCTTTAGCAGGTTTCCATGAATTACCCGAAGCATTGCCAAATCCGTACTCTTCCAAAATAATTTCAAGCATGATCTTATCCATGCGGTCATTTCATCTCATTTGCCCCTTAGACACTACTTTCACGCTCCCAATTGATTCTTCCATCTCTGTTTGTACATGATACTAAAGTTGTATATATTTTTAACGAAAAAAATGAAAAACTATATAGTATGATATAACATAAGACTACATATGACAATGCACTAATTAAGAAAAATTTCAAAGAAATCAAATTTAAAGTGATAAAAAATTCATACAAACTAGGTACAAATTCATATGCTCAACATTATGGAACATTTCATCTAAAACTAGTCAAGATAAGCTTGTCTAGGCTAGTTGTACTCATTTCACATTAACTCGGCCAATGCATCTCGTTTAGCTATCCAAATTGGAGATTGATGTATGAAAATATTATCTTCTTGTGGGCTATCATCATCTTCTTCATCTTCATAAATATCTTCATCATATTCACATAGATCTTCGGGATCTTCTTCTCTCAAAAAATTGTGTATCGCACAACATGCTAAAATGACATTTGATTGAGTTTTAACGTCATAAAATGGTTCGTGCCGCAAAAATGCAAATCGTTTCTTTAGAAGCCCTATTGTTCTTTCTACTACGTTAAGCAAGGACGAATGTCGAAAGTTGAACAACTCTTTTCCATTTCTAGGTGTACGACCAACTTGATCTTTTAAGTGATACTTTGTACCGCGATATGGTGCTAAAAATCCAGGAACATTAGGGAACCCATTAACCAAATAATACTTCCTTACATTAAAATGATATCATAGTAGTTGTAATTAGTTGAAATAATCACAACAAAAAAAAATAACAATAGTATTTATACAAATGTTACACAAAATGTATCTAACCTGGTGGTATAGTTAGTCTATCCACTCGATTTGGCCTAACAAAGATCTCTTAATATACGACCATCGTGAGCCGAGCCCTCCCAACCTAAGCAAGTACGTATGTAAATCTCATATCAAATATACATGCCACTAAGACATTTTGGGAAGTAAAACCTTTTTCTATTGCGGTACTTTCGCCGCTCTTCAATCGGTACCGTGCATGAGAAATGAGTTCCATCTAATGCTCCGACCGCATCCTAATATTTAATATTTATTTAGTTTATATCCACAAATTATTATAATGTATTATTATGCTATTTACAGGACAAACTTTAAAAATATCTTAAATAAATTCATTACCTCAAAATAGTGATACCAAACACTTGGGTTCGATTCTTTGTCTTGTGGAGAATTATTTATATTTGCAGGCTTGACTACGCCTTTGTACATACTGATTAGAGCTCTTGTAACAACGTGGAAGTAGCGGCTAACTGTCTCACCGGAACGAATAAATTCAAAATTTGTCCGTCTATTTCAATTATCGTGTCCAACTATCAAAGAAAAAACATAACTACTTGTTCTTTTACTTTTACATCTGCGCTGTCAACTAGCCCATGCGTACGAAGAATTCTCGCAAAGCTCTTTGAATGGACCTCGTTTCAATCGTAATCGTTCCTTACGCTTTTTGTCGATTCTTTGTAAAAACGCTTTAATATTAGTTTCCTTTCTTCATTTCTATTAACTCGAGGTTGTATGTTCAACGAGTTACGACGTTGTACGTAATCGAGCAATAACATCATCATCATTATAGTCTTGCTTTTTTTCTATCTTCTTCAAAGTAGGCATCTAAGTAAATGTATGTAAACTTAATGAATGAGTGAATGATAGTAAATCAATTTTTATAAAACAAATACATACTTAAAAGTTGATAAAAATTGTAAAACTTAAACAACAAGAAAGTAATGAATGCGGTGCATGTGGAATGCACATCTATGGCAATCCAGGGTTTACATTCATTTAAGAAACTATGCTCCAGATCATCGCACCAAGGAAATTGAAGCATGTATTGGAAAAGTCGTTAATTTTATTGAGAGCTTACAATGAAATGATGGCTCATGGTCGACTCACTAACTCATTGTTTCCCTGATCATTGCTATTGTTCACACATCACCTACCACTAGAGAATATATATAAGACTTAAATACTAACACCATTGGTTTTTAATTCCATTAAATATGTCATGCAATTTAGAGAATTCTAATTACTCAAGTAAGTATAAGTAAGTAAGTGCTTTTGATTTACGATACAAGTCATTGCATATATTGATATTTATCTAATTGCAAAGCTAAATACTTTGAAAAATGTATGGGTCTTGGGGTGTCTGCTTCACCCACTTCGTACATGGTTTGGAGTGAAGGGGTTGTCGGTCACGGTAAGACCTACCGTACTAGTTCTAGCATTCGAAGAGCTTGTGACTTCCTACTGTCCAAGCATGGAAATCGATGGGAAGGAAGTGAAGGCTCAAATTTGGGACACGGCGAGGCAGGATAGGTTTCGTGCTGTCATTTTGTGTACTACAGAGGTGTTGTTGGTGCACTTGTTGTGGCGATAGAGCACGGGTTTGGAGTTTACGTTCGGTTGAAGTATTTTTGTAAGCATATGTTCCCGAGAGGATATTGAACACTCCTGCCTCATTTCCTTCCCCTTTACCCTTCTTCGTGTTTGAAAACAAGTAAGTTCTTGGAATCACATGGATGAGCTTGTCATCTATAGGAACTGTTTTTCCTAATTCAAGCAACAACCATAGTTTTATGTTTTCGATGGAGGACATCCATTTTTCTTTCCCACCATTTTTCGATATCAACGTCTAGTAGTTTAAAGATGTATTCCCCTCCAATTGTTGTAACCTTTAGCATTGAGTAATTTTTTTTGCTTTGCTAATTAGTTTTATTTAATAATCAACTCTTCACCAAGGGTTCTAATGTTTCTATTTTGTCGTGGAACTTCATATATAATTCACTGCAGAAGATGATTAAATGAAAACAAGGATTATTGATGGGTACCCTTATGATCTATATATGTTCGGGAGTTCGTGAAACAGTTCATGATCTTTATTTCTTATTCCATACCATGTTTGGCTTTCGGCAAGTGTTGCTCATCATTCACTTGAATGTGGTTGTATTATTTTTCAAGCATTAAAATTGATGCAATCAATCAGCTTTTTTGGTCAAATCTTAGAAGTTTTTGTTTATTTGTTAGAAGAATCATAACACCGAGTTTTCTCTAAGAGAAACAAGATGATCACACCCCGGATAACCTTTGTAAGCAAACTTTTAATAAACAACATTGTTAAAGAAGTATTTAAACAAACACATCATGTACAAGACTTTACAACATCAAAAAAATTCATAAGAAAAACCTGAGCAAAGAGCATCTCATAAACTAAAATGAAGAAACATATGTTGTTTGCAAAATCACAATAAATAGAAGAATGTTACCTCTCGCACACTTTCAAAGTCTTCTAAGTTGGTTCAAAGAATTACACCAACAAAGAACGACAAGACCGAAAGTGTTGAGAATCTCAAGTTCTTTAGTTGGGAGGAAATCGTTGAGAAGGAATTGAACAAAGAAAATCATCAAAAAAATCACGCAGACACAATCAAAGAAACGAATAATCCCCCAAAACCCCAAAACCCCAAATTTCGCAACAAATACGAATTCAATAAAGAACTTCATGGACCCGAAAAGGATTTTCAAACAAAATGAATGAGGAAAGAGAGATTCGTACTTGATCCTTAATTTTTATGGCTTGAGGAATAGCCGATTGACGGTGTGCGGCGAAGGTTGAGACTTTGAAGAGTAGAAGCGCCGGAGCGAATGGGAGGCGAAGATTGGGAGACGAGATTGAGAGAGGAACGGTTTGGAGATGAGGAGATCCGCAGAGGAAAAAGTGAGAATTGAGAGGAGTATCGTTGGTATTTATAAATGTAGAGATTTAAAAGGAGATTGTAGTTAAGGTGGAAGAGTTCTTGTAGAAGAAGGAGTCCGAGTTTCGGTCAAAAATGGATTCGTTACGCACCAAAAATCTCGAATTTCCACGCCGAAACAAGAGAAAAGAAACGAGAAAAAATAGGAGGGTGGATTTTTTTCTACGCGGTTACAAAGTTTATCAAACACCATGTAAAAACGGTTTCTTAAAAAAAACATAATTTTCCACAATTTTTTTCATTTTTTTTGTTATCAAACACACCTTAATCTCAACTATTTTAATTTAACATTTGCATTCACAATCAAATTAATGATCGTTCTTTTGAACGAATATGATTAGCGAATCAATGTACTTTTAGTATGACAATTAATTATATATTTGGTCCCGTATTGAACCACGAATTATTTTTATTTTTATTTTTCTTAAAAAAACTATAATCTAGAATAAGAAAAAGTATGAAAACTCAAAAAAAAAAAAGGAATAACACTTTCGATATGAGAATTAGCAAAAGGTGTTTGTTGTGATTTCAACACATTTAAAGACGACTTGAAAATACTTTAATTAATAAACTCAACATAATAAAAATGAAAGAGATTTTATCGAGTGAATTAAATTGAATGGAGTGTGTTGCATATAACCTTTCCAATTTTTAAAATTGAGGTTTTTGTTATTCGTTGATTTATTTCATTTTCCTAAAATAAAACATAAGTGCCTAACTATTTGTTGTGCCGATACTCATTTTGTACTGTTGAATTAAATTGAATGGAGGCAAGCGAATAGTGCGGCACATGTGTTGGCAAGAATTTCGCAATGTCACGATACTCGCACTATTTGGGATTTAACTCCTGTTGATGTACTAGAAATATTATTGAATGATGTAATAGAGAGTTGATATGAATGAAAATGATGTACAAGAAATATTATTGAATGATATAATAGAGAGTTGATCCGAATGAAAAGAACTACTTCATTAAAAAAAAAAAAAAATCGTTGTGGCGATGATATATTGATGACCTCTATTTGTGAATCCGACGACCCTTAAACAAGTTTTCTTTATCCATTTTTTTTTGTCAAACTGCTCGACATCCAACTACTCTAAGTAATTCGCTTCGAGTCTCACACTATATAGATGGGGGCTCCCAACGTTGACGTTCTCATTTCCATTTCTTGAACTTAAGAGTTAAGACTATTGATTAAGTAACAATGACTCACTCATAATCGTGCCAACCAGCCGTTCGTAGTTTGTTTTATTTATTGTCAAATTAAAAGCATTATCGACCTCAATAAAAGAGTTTAATGTATTCAAATAATAGTTTCTCAAATGGCGTGGTGGTGGGAATCCCAACACGGCCCATGGAGCCAACAATATACAGTTTTACATAGAACAATGTACTTGGAAATGTAGTACAAAAATAGTTTCTCCTTGTTGTAAATTGAGTTGGAACTTGCTAAGAACTAGAGAAGGAAAATAGAAGACTAAGAACTTCTACTACTACAAAGGAGAAGAGAAGAAATAAGATAGTTGGAATGAGAAGTTTTCATTCAACTTGGTGTGTCAATTACAATGGGGTTGGCACCCTTTATATAGGCCATTTGGTGATGATGATAATTGTACTTATACAATGTGTACAAGTTATACATACACCACAAGTCATACAACACATCACAAGCAACATAGACAATACATGGAAGAGTTGGTGTATATTGGAGAGGATTACAAGTTACATGACAATACATAGACAAGTGGAGGTACTATAAAGTGAGAAATACAAGTTACATGACTACACAATATATTGGTGTACATGCATGGTCATCCATATTCCACAACACTCCCCTTGGATGACACTTGCTTAGAGATTGTGCCTCGTTAAAATCTCTACTAAGAAAAACCCCGTGGGAAAAATATAGTAAAAGAGAAAGAGTACACTATTCTCATAAATATTAAGATGGGTATAATATTATTAAGATTGCCTCATTAAAAACCTTGCTAGGAAAACCCAATGGGATAAAACCATAGCTAAGGAAAAAGAATGCAATACACTAATCAATAACTCCCCTCATGTGAACATGGGTGAAACTTGTTCGGTTTCTTAACTTGCAATGTCTTTAAGTTTACGCAGTCAATACCATATGTAAGCCTTTTAAATGTCGTAGTTGGTAAGGCTTTTGTGAATAAATCAACAAGATTATCACTCGATCGGATTTGTTTGACATCAATTTCACCATTCTTCCAAGCTCATGCGCATAAAAGAATATTGGTGAAATATGTTTTGTTCTCATCCCCTTTTATGAATCCTTCACTTAATTGTGCAATACATGCTGCATTATCTTCATATAATATGGTTGGAGAATCTTTTATTGAAGGCAATCCACATGATTCTTGAATGTGTTCAATCATGTTTCTCAACCATACACATTCACGACTTGCTTCATGAATTGCAAGTACTTCGAATGATTGGAAGAAGTAGCAACCATAGTTTGCTTTATCGACTTCCATGATACAACAAGATATTACCACAGTGTGAATACATATCCCGTTTGAGAACGGGCCTTGTGGGGATCGATAAAAATCCAAAGATCAAAGATAACTTTGGAGATTCAATTTTACCCTCTCGAGTAAAATAAACCCATGTCATTTGTTCCTCGAAGATATCGAAAAACATGTTTAACACCATTCCAATGTCTTCGAGTTGGTGAAGAGTCAGTATCTTGCAAGTAGGTTGACAAAGAAAAGCAATGTCGTCTTGTACAATTTGCAAGATACATAAGTGCACCAATTGCACTTAAATATGGTACCTCCGGACCAATTAGCTTTTCATCACTTTCATGAGGTCGAAATGGGTCCTTATCCACTTCAAGTGATCCGACAACCATTAGAGAGCTCAATGGATGTGCCTTGTCCATATAAAGTCTTTTTAATATTTTTTCAATATAATTTGATTGATGGACAAGTACTCCACTTGAAAAATGTTCAATTTGCAAACCAAGACAAAGTCTTGTTTTTCCAAGTTCTTTCATCTCGAATTCCTTTTTCAAGTGTTCGGATGTTCTAACGATGTTGTCGTGGTTTCCCACTATATTTAAATCATCAACATATACAACAATAATCACGAATCATGTTGATGATCTTTTAATGAAGACACATGGGCAAAGCGATTATTTACATATCCTTCTTTCAAGAAAAATCACTAAGACGTTTGTACCACATTCGTCCGGATTGTTTCAATCCGTACAAAGACCTTTGTAATTTTATAGAATGCATGTTATGAGGTTTCGATTTTATTTCTTCGGATATTAGAAATCCTTCAGGGATTTTCATATATATCTCACTGTCTAGGGATCCGTATAGATATGCTTTAACGACATCCATTAAATGCATATCAAGCCCTTCGAAACCGCAAGGCTTATCAAGAATCGAAATGCGATTGCATCTATAACAGAGAATATGTTTCCTCATAATCGATGTCGTCTTTGTGAGAAACCTTGAGCTACAAGTCTTGCTTTGTACCTTGTAACTTCATTTTTTTCGTTTCTCTTTCGTACAAATACCCATTTATATCCAACAGTTTTACGCCATCTCATGCGTTTGAACAATCGGTCCAAAACCTCTCGTTTCCTTAACGAGTTTAGCTCTGTTTGGATAGCCTCTTGCCATTTTTGCCAATCATGTCTTTTTCGACATTCATCCACTGATCGTGGTTCTGGATCATCATCATTTTCACATATTTCAAAGGACACATTGAAAGCAAATATATCATTAGGAACAATTTTATTTCGATCCCAAATCTTACCAGAGTTTAAATAATTTATTGAGATCTCATTATTTTCATCTTTTTCCTCTTTTTCTAGAGGTAGTTGTTCCTCGTCAGAATCAACTCGTTCCGACAAATCCTTATCAAAGGATTCTTGTGCTTTCTCATGAGTATTTTGATTTGTATTTATTTTTACTCCCGTTTTCCTCTTTCGATGAATTGTATCCTTTGAACCAACTGGTCTTCCATGTTTTAAGCGTTTCGTTGGTTCTTGTGCATTTTGTTGCACAGATACATCAATTCTTGCGAAGCATTTACAACTGGAATATGTGGTTTTGTCACTTGTTTTGCATCATTAAATGCATCGTGTAATTGATTTGCGATTTGTTGCAAATGAATGATCTTTTGAACTTCAAGTTCACACCGATTTATGCGTGGATCATAATGTGATAAAGTTGATGCATTCCAAGCAATTTCGCGCCATTCCTTTTGAATTGGCTTCTTATCTCCCCAATGGTGGGAAAATTGCTTCATCAAAGTGACAATCAAGAAAACGTGCAAGAAAATAAATCCCCTGTTAAGGGCTCAAGGTATCTTATAATGGACGATGAGTTAAATCCAACATAAATCCCAAGTTTTTGTTGTGGACCCATCTTAGTTCTATTGGGAGGTGGTATAGGAACATACACTGCACAACCAAAAATTCTCAAGTGTAAAATATTTGGTTGTTGACCTAAAATGAGTTGCATGGGGGAATGTTCATGGTATGCAGTAGGCCTATAACGAATGATAGATGTTGCATGAAGGACTGCATGTCCCCAAACCGAAGTTGATAACTTAGTTCTCATGATTAAAGGTCTGCAATTAGTTGAATGTATTTGATCGTAGATTCTCGCCAAACCATTCTCGGTATGCACGTGTGGAACAGAAATGTTCAATGGTAATTCCTATAGACATGCAATAATTTTTAAATGCTTGAGATTGAAATTCTTCGCATTATCAAGACGGATGGTCTTGATTGGGTTGTCAGGGAATTGTGTTCTTAACTTAATGATTTGTGCTAAAAGTCTAGCAAATGCAACATTGCGGGTCGAAAGCAAACAAACATGTGACCACCTAGTTGATGAATTTATCAAAACCATGAAATATCTAAATGGTCCGCAGTGAGGATGAATAGGTCCACATATGTCTCATTGAATGCGTTCTAAGAAAACTGATGATTCCACAACAATTTTACTCGAGGATGGTTTAACTATCAATTTACCTTGAGAACAACTAGCACAATTATAATCACCAGCTGAAAATATTTTGTGACTCCTTAAAGGATGTCCTTGCGAATTATTAATTACTCTTCGCATCATTGATGATCAGGGATGACCAAGTCGGTCATGCCATAAAATGAATGTCTTTGGATCATTAATTTTCTTATTTAAGACGATATTTGTTTCGACATGCCTTATATGAGTAAAATATAATCCGATGATAAAGTCATGTGAATTTTTCTAACACTTTTTTTTTCCCATTTGAAACCAATGTGACATAGAGAAATTCTCTATTATTTTCGTTCATGGTTTCAATGTGATATCCATTTTGTCGAATATCTTTAAAGTGAGTAAATTTCTTCCGGATTTTTCGAGTATAAGGCATTGTCAACATGAATTGTTGTTCCCCAGTGCAACATAATATTTGCTCTTCCAGAGCCATTAATCAAATTGGAGATGCCAGATATTGTTTGAACATTAGCCTCAAATACGTTCAAATTGGAGAAATATTCTCTATTTTTAAGGATTGTGTGCGTTGTAGCACAATCAAGAAGGCATATATCACTCTTATTTGATTCATGATTTGAACACATGATTTGTTAATCCATCTAGACAAATAATGTTTGACAAATTAGAAAAGAGTCATATTTCAATGATAAAATTCATAATATTTTTCCTTTGATTTTGAAGGCATGGTAAAGGTCACAAAAATATTCGGGTATATATATGACAATATTTAGGCAAAATAGCCTTTCATATATGACCAAAAAATGTCACAATTATGAGCGCTCATTGTCAATAATTATTTGCCCTTTGTAGTGGTGCACCACTTTTATTCTAATTTTTGGTGGAATTGTCAATACGACCTTTACCTGATATTTTCACCTTTTCCACGTCCATAAATTTATTATTGCGATCATGATCATTATATGCAACATATGCTTCTTAATTTGAAGTTGAACTAATTGGACTAGGGATCAATATTATATTTATAATATCTCATTATTTTACTCAAACTACCATGAGACAAGAAATCAATCCTTAATATTTATTGGATTGACGTGCGCACTCGATATTTGTTGCAAAGAATGAATCGAGGCAGCCACGTTACCTTCTTTTTATTGTCTCATCAATCATATTTCCGCATAGCCTCAACAAAGAGGTAATTAAAATTGCGAATTATAATTAATATTTGATGATTAAATTTTGTAGCTTGAGACTCAACCGCTCATTTTGAGCTTTTGGAGCATTACATTTTTTTTTGGTATTTATATATTTATAACTCCATGAGGTGAAAAGATATACAAAGTGAAATATTCACTTTTCGGTCTCTAAAGAGAAATTGGCAAATGATTGTGTATAACACACAATTTTGCATATATGCTTTATTCACAAATTGTAGTATCTAATTGTCATGACAATTAATTCTTGTCGGTAATATAATAAGGCAACAAATTCAACTATGGTTGAATAATATTTTGAAAATAAATTTAATATAAAATAGTTTTCCCTTTTTATGTAAAAACATAACATATGATTAAATATATGTTCACAACTTGATTCATTAATAAACAAAATGTACTATTTGTATGAGTTGGTGGGACAACCTCCAGGTTGGGTGGCGAGACATAGTCCACTTAATAATATCATGCCTCCTCGAACGGATAACTCGTCTCCTTTTCAATGTTTACCTTTACCGGGACAAGGCTTACCCACTATCAACTCAAACTTATAGCATTATTTGTATTATAAAATCAAGACTAGAACAATAACTAATCGTTTGTAGTTTTAAAAGAAAAACTATATGTCACACATTGACTTTTAATTTCGATGTAGAAGATCGTATAAGACGCAACTACAGAGCATACTTTCGCAATCGGTGACGTTATAATGCATAGTATATGAATAAAGTATGCATATAGAAGTGATGCATGTAATAAAGGAAGCAACCATGATAATATAGAAATAAATTGAACTTATTTAAATAACAAAAGTTATACCTTCCTAGCTTTGTCTCCTTAACAAGCCTTCTTGAACTTCAAGATCTCCTTAATGCTATAGCAAACTCGTGTTGATAACGTGTTGTAAATTGAGTTGGAACTTGCTAAGAACTAGAGAAGGAAAATAGAAGACTAAGAATTTCTACTACTACAGACTACTACTACAAAGGAGAAGAAAAGAAATGAGATAGTTGGAATGAAAAGTTTTCATTCAACTTGGTGTGTCAATTACAATGGGGTTGGCACCCTTTATATAGGTCATTTGGTGATGATGATAATTGTACTTATACAATGTGTACAAGTTATACATACAACACAAGTCATACAACACATCACAAGCAACATAGACGATACATGGAAGAGTTGGTGTACATTGGAGAGGATTACAAGTTACATGACAATACATAGACAAGTGGAGGTACTATTAAGTGAGAAATACAAGTTACATGACTACACAATATGTTGGTGTACATGCATGGTCATCCATATTCCACAACACTCCTCAATATAATAAAAACTCATAAATTTTCTTTTGTGAATTCAAGATACTTTGAGAAGATAAAAAATACTCCTTAATTACAATCATTTGACGTTTGGACATTGAGTTTTCCTCGGTATAAAAAAAATAAAAAACTCAAAAAAATTTGTTTTGGATTCAAGATACTTGAATTTAATATATTTTAGAAATATTTGAAAAAAAACTCGACAAAACCTTTGCTCGAGATGTACAAAGTCTTGAGTTTGGAGTATATTTTGTAGCTCTAAAGTCTATAAAATGTGTATCTAATAGCTCTTATTTGTTACTTTGATCTCAATATCTCAACGAACGAGAAAATAAAAGAAACAGAATTTTGCGAATCAAAATAAACAAGAGACAATAATTTTTTTTATACGTGGTAAAACCCTAATTGGGAAACATCCACGACCGCATAGAGTAGAAAAATTCACTATGAAGAAAGTTTACAAAGCAATACCGAATTAACTGAAAGTCTCGGTATCAAATTCTCTCCCTCAAAAGTTCCTTCTACTTCCCGATCTCTCTCTTTTTCTCTCCCCAAATATCTCTGTGTATTTTTTTCTCTCTCTACACATGTTTTCATAGATACAAAGAAAGAGATAACCCCCCGAAAACGTGTTCGTAGTGGGACTAACTAGAAGTAGTTGAAACAAACTCAACTTCCTTTTTTTTTTCTTTTTTTTTACATAAAAAAAAATATTACGGATCATACTTACAATTTACAAGGATTTAGATCGAAGCGGGGCATGGAACAAGGTATTTTGGAGATTTGGTGGCGAGTTGTATTGAAAAGCGTGTAGTTGCATATCACGAGGCAATTTTGAAAGGCCATGTGCGTGCCTAAGTGGAGTAACTCAGTGGTCGTGAACCTTTAATGCGCACGTACAACGTGTATGCAAATGTGCTAAGTTATATTTATTATTATTTAGTTGAGGATAATTTTTATAGGTTGCCACGTACAACTGTACGGGTGAAAATGAAGTTGTGTGAGTTAAGCGCACCACGTAGATTTTTCGATTCATCGATGTGATAAAATCGTTTGAGCCATTAGTTTCACACTCTTGTGGATTGGACTAGGGCTACGAGAGATTGACCTAGAAGAGAAAGAGGAGTTTCAGTCTCACTCCCATGTACTACTCTAAATTGTATGTACTACTCTAAATACAATTTTCTTAACGGGAGTTTTAGTCCCACATCGACTAATCTGAATATAATTTCCTCACTTTTCGTTATAAATACACGAAAAAATTACAAAAGTACAAAAGTTTTTAGTTTAAATGAGGAAAATAAGTGTGGTTGTTTTTTTATTGCAAAACTAGGCTATGTCAAGGCGCTATCGATTGGGTGAGTTTTTCCCGTTTGGCGTGGACGGACACGAATAGCGCCTTTTGGGAATGCGCTATTCGTGTAAACGTCCACGTGGGATGACCATGTGGACATGGGCCGAACACATGGGCTATTTGTGTGTACTATTTGTGTGTACTTGCCACGTGGGCTCGGGGTACTTGCCATCGGTGTGGTATTTGTCGTTCTGAGGGACATAACAAAAAATATTGTTCGCCTCGCGATACGTGCGTGACGTTTGCATGGGGTCCATGGTCTGTAGTGGATATGCATGGGTTGTCCCCTCGAGATACGTGCATGACGTTTGCATAGATTGTCCACCTCGAGATACGTGTATGGCATTTGCATTACTTATCCACCTCGAGTTACGTGCATGACGTTTGCATGGATTGTCCATATCGAGATACGTGTCTCGGCGTTTGCATGGATTGTCCACCTCGAGATACGTGTCTAGCATTTGCATTACTTATCCACCTCCGCTTACGTGCATGACGTTTGCATGGATTGTCCACCTCGAGATACGTGTCTGGCGTTTGCATTACGGCGTTTGCATTACTTATCCACCTCGAGTTACGTGCATGACGTTTGGATGGTTTGCATGGACTGCAGACGAGTTGCATGTAGTGTCTACCTCGAAATATGTGCTTCACATTCGCATGGTTTGCATGGATTGCACGAGGTTGCATGAGTTATCGACACCTCGAGATATGCGTGTGACGTTTGAATGGTTTGCACGAAGATGCATGGCTCGCCCACCTCGACATACGTGCGTGGCATTTCCATGTGTTGTTAACCGAAGATACGTGTGTGACGTTTGCATTGGCTTTACCACCTCGAGACACGTGCGTGACGTGTGCATGAGTTGCACGAGGTTGCATGGGTCGCCCACCTCGATAGACGTGCCTAGCATTTGCATGAAATCTCCACCTCACCGCATGGGTTGTCCGCGTCGATATCCGTGCGTGTTGCTTACATTGGTTGTCTCCCTCGAGATATGCGAGTGCCGCGGGTCGTCCATCTCCATATGCACGTGTCGTTCATAGGGCCAAAAATTTTGTATAGATAGCTCCTTTTCAAAATGAGTCATTCATAGAGTATATAATTTTGTATAGATAGCTCATTTTCAAAAGGAGCTATCAATAAAATGTCTTCCACCTCACCACCATGCATGTCACCTCATCATCAATACCTCCTTTTCAAAAGGAGTTATACCCTAGTTTTGGAATTTAAAAGTAAAGTTTCATATTTTGTGAAATAAAAACTATCTCCACCCCACTTTTTGAAAAAACCCCATAAATACACACAACTAGGCCATATGTAGGACATTATGACCTTTGGGAGAAAGCTTGTTTTTAGGGTTGATGTCTAACTAGCCTCTTTGAGAAGCAACTAGCGTATCCGCTCAAGCCGAGTGAGGCTCCAAAAAAAAATTAAATATAATTGTTCTTTTAAAATTTAAATAATCGTTCTCTTAAAATTTTCCAATCTAATTTAAAAAAGAAAAAATTGGTAAAAATGTAATAAATATGTTTTTGTAATTGGAATGATCTATATAAACCCTAATTTTGAATAAAAATTATTATTAGAATGATCTATATAAACCCCAATTTTGAATAAGAAGTTTTTATTAGAATGATCTCACAGATAAGACCTGTAACAAATAAGAGTAATTAGAACAGAGAGTAACAAATAAGATCTATAACAAATAAAAGTAATTAGAACTCAGAAATTTATTCTCCATCAGAATAGTAAAAGAAAAATACGGTTCAGAAAAATAAATTAAATACTCAATAAGTTTTTCTTTAATGAAATTTTTTAAAGATAAGAAAGAAATACACTACTCATTGGCCAAGCAGTTTTTCATTGGATCTAACTTAAATACCAATTTGGCATTGCATCTTCGATCTAGCGCTGAGTATGTTCTAACATATTATAATAATATTTAGAGATATAACAAAGTGGATATGAAATAAAATTTGTAATAAGGATGTCCTCAAGATCGTGACCTCTTTGCACCTGTTATCTGCCTAGGTGCGTGACTTCTCTTTCTTCCCCCAAACTCAACTTTTTTCTTAATTTTCCTTCGTATTTTTTAATTTTGAACCACCGCCGATCTCAGTAGTTCTAATCACATCTTTTTGCGCTTTATTCATTCAATAGAATGCAAATCTAATCAGATTGGTTTCATTTTTGTTGCGGTGCATCTTCCTCAACGATTGTGCATGTGTGATGATTGAATTTGTTTTTAGTTTTTTTTAGTAGTTAGTTTTTCTTCACTAGTTGGAAGTTTTTGATATGTCTTAAACTTTACTTTTTTTATTGTAAGTTTTGTAGTTCTAATAGTGTTTGTGAATTGTCACATTTCGGATGTTGTAAAGAGCAATCGTTAATGTCACACTATTTCAATTTCAAAATTACATTCAGAGCCAAATTAATGACAATTCTTTTGAACAAAATAGAATTAACGAATCAATGTAACTTTATTTGGGCAATTGATTATATATTTGGTTATGTATATCTAACCATGAATGCTTAAACAAATATTTATTCTTCTTCAAAAAAAATGTAATAATAGGATAAAATAGAAAATATAAAAAATTCTAAGAAAAATAAGAACTAGCACCAACGATATAAAAATTAGTAAAAGGTGTTTGCAAATGATTTCAACACATTCAAAGACGACCTGAAAATACTTTAATTAATAAACTCTAACATAATAAAAATGGAATAGATTTTCTCGAGTGAGTCAAATTGATTGGAGTAAAAGAATGTACATAGCCTTCCCAATTAATCTCAAATTGAGGTTTTGTTACAGTTGATTTATTTCGTTTTTCCTAAAAAAATACAAAATGATTACACGGAGCTTTTAAACTTAAAACAATCACCAAAGTTCTTCAAGATTTTTCCGTTCTGCCTAGTCTTCATAGAGAACCTGACATTAAAAAAAAAAAAAAAAAAAAAAAAAAAAAAAAAAAAAAAAAAAAAAAAAACTTGAAGATGTCGGTAAGTAAACTCCTATATTGCTCAGTACTCCTGCAAATGTTATTCTGAATACATAGAGACATGTCATTGCATTTCCAAATAACAACAAATTTATATAACGTGGATCCCTCATTTCCTGTTCTAAGCTCATCACAAGCAGCCCACTCATGACGAACCTAGAACAAATAGTCCAATGAGTTCAATGCTTGCTACCCCAGAGTCGACATTACCCGTCTTAGACGCCCGCATGACGTCTAGTCTAGAGTGAAGCACCTCATACTCTTACGATCAAAGCAGGGGCAACTCTATCCGGAAGCCCTGTATGTATGATCAAGAATGATGCGAAAAGCAATGCAAACTAAACACAAATTAAGGTACAAAGATAATTCCATAAATAGTAAAGACCACTTTCGTAGGGTTTACTTACAATCAACCAACTTTGAGCTTAATTTTCGGGGTTCCTGTAGTGTCGGATCACCTTGAAAATGGTTCCAATAGCTTCCATGTATACCGAATTATATTGTGGGTCAAGCTTCAAGTGAAACCAAATTATGAAACCCAATACAAATTGCGGCCAAAGTACGTTTCCGCAAATATTAATTTATATAACTGTTTCAACCGACTTTCAACTAGCCAACTTGAGGTAACATTTTAACCTTGAAAACTTCGATATTTGTCATGATGACCTAAAAGAAACTTGTAGTACTCATGTCGCACTTTCTATAGACTACAAGAACACTCAAATCGGATCACCGATGGAGAAGTTATGAATTTTCTAATATGATCTGTCTACTAATCAAACTTTATTAATTTTGAACTGAAAAACTTCTCCAAATCAATATTTTCGCAATTAAATCCTTAAAACTCAACAACGAACACCACAAAACCAATCAATACCAACATCAAAATATTTTCACAAATTAGTGGAGTCAAATTGAATCAAAATCAATAATCAATTCATCCGAAAACCTAATGTAAATCAATATCAACTATAAACATCTCCAAAATAATTATCAATTGAAATCCATCAATTCATTTCACAAAAACCTTATCACATGTTGGTGGAATTTATTCCAAATTGGCGCAAATTAACCCAATACATCAATTCTCAACAATCCCTACCAAGTCCTATCAAAACCCCGAAAGAAATCGAAAAATTGCCATAATTCAAATTGAATTGAGGGAAATGCCTTGAATTGACAATTTATCAAATTCTCGAGTCGAATACCTCATCTCCATCGCGAAACTTAGCTCGAGTTGACCGCCTTGCGACGCTATACGCTTTTGCGGAAAGAAACCGAGTGAAAATCAAACGTCGGGAGCTCGCGAGCAAAAGATCGAATTGAGAGGTTTTGAAACGAACGTTCTGTCGTTTCAAATGAAATGAAATTTTGATTTGTTTTTTTTTCATTTATATCTAAACTTTCAGCTGCTTTATTTTATTTATTAATTAATTCTCGAAATTTCTATTTTGACATTTTTTGACTTATGGTGCTCGTTTTGGGTCCAATTTTTTATCAAATTGAGCCATACTCTCGACAAAACAATCGAACTTTATAAAACGTTCATAACACTTTGGTTTTAGGTTATGTCAAAACTTCAAAAATCTTAAGTTTTTCCACGACATACCAAAATTTATTAAACCAATTCTCGTTGACATACTTAGCGAAACGTATACCAATTAGACTCAATCTCAACCTCAACCACTACCAACGATACGACATTCGAAGCAACGTCTTGTACCAACTTCATTCTCATTTTACACCGTCACCGATCCCAACTTCTATGTAAACCGGGGCAAAATCTCCGCGTTATACTTAATACTAGCAACTAATATTTTATTTTTATTCGTGCCCTTCAAACACACACTTGCAACCCCGAGTATGACAAACTAAGGATACACCTCAACACACCCCGACTTCATGACAAATACCATATAATACACATACTAAGCACACAACACACAAAAATAAAAGATACCTTATGATCTCTCGGTCCTTAATGAGTGTGTCCCACCTTAGATACTTAAACTCCAAATAAAATCCAAAAATACTTAATTAGTCACCTAATCAAGTTAACAAAATTCTTGAATTTCACAGCTTCCTATCGAAACCACGCGAAAGAAATAAGAAAATTGCGAGAATTCAAACCGAATTGAAGGAAAATGCTATGAATTGAGAATTTACCAAATTTCGAGTTGAATACCTCGTTTCAACCTGCAAACTTGGCTTGAAGTGATCATCTCTCGATGCTTTACTATTTTAAGGAAAGAAACAGAACGAAAATTGTACGTCGAGAGATCGTGGAGCAAAAGAGCAAGTCGAGAGGGGTTAAGGAACGAACATTTGACGTTCTGTTGAAATGAGAAAATGAAATCGTTTGATTTTTTATTTGGTTTTTTTTGTTTATTTATATATAAACCCTCGGATGTTTGTCCGCAACTTAATTTCTTTTTATTTATTAATTCTCGAAATCCTTATTTTGACATATTTTACATTCCGATGCTCGTTTTAAATTCAATTTTTTACCGATTGAACTAATCTCTCGAAAAAATAGTCCAACTCCATAAAACGTCCGTAACACTCGATTTTGGTCACGCCAAATCTCCAAAAATCTTAACTTTGTCTACAACATACCAAAATCTTTCGACCAATTCTCTTGCCATACTTAACCAAACTTGTACCAATTTGGACCTAATCTCAATCTTGACCGTCGTCGATCGATACAAGACTCGAAGAATGATCTTGCACTAACTTCATTCACATCTACCTACACCGCCACCGATCCCAACTTATATGTTAACCAGGGCAAAATCCTACGTGATATTCGACACTTGCTTTACTAGTTTTCAAGCAACTAATAATTTATTTTACCCCACTTACGATAAATTTTGGATACACCTCAACGCAACCCCTACTTCGCGACAAAGTATCATATAATACACTAATTAGGCATACAACACACAAAAACAATATTTAGACTTATGGATTCGATCCGTAATGCATATGTCCCACCTCGGATACTTAAACTCTAATTAAAATAAAAAATCCTTAATTAGACTACTAATCAAGTTTATGAAATTCTCGAGTTTCGCATATAAATACTTTAAATACTCCTTGTTGGGCTTATTTAGATAGCACGTAGGACGTGTTAAGAATGGTGCCTCAAATGGCATAATCGTTGAAGGCTCATGTAACGACCCATATTTTTATTTCATTAATTAATCGCTAATCACAAATTATTAGTGGTCCAAAACCTAGTTAAGAATTGCGGTTAGTCGACATGCTCAAATATTAAAAAAAATTGTTTTAATGTGCCTACTGTGATGTTATGTATATCATTATTTTACATGTGGTGTAGGATTAAATTAGTTTATATTGTCGAATTCGTGAGCAAGAGTAACATGTGAAATGTACACGATTGAAGGTGAATGGGTGTAGCATTATCGACGAGGCCGATAAAAGAGAAATTGTAAGGAAATTTCGGGTTTGAGATGAACAGGAAAAATTAGTCGAGATTTTTACGATACGTAGTTTTTCGAAAAACGTTTCAAAGCGGGCGAGGAATATAAGAAAAACTCAGACAAAATGAAAGCGATTAATTTAAATAAGTCAAGGTTTAAAATAGTGAAGTTTGATGAAGTGAAAAGGGGAATTGATATTGTGAGGTTGGGTGTGAGATAAAAATGTGGCGTAAACCAATGGGTAGTGACACATCATATTAAAAAGTCAAAAAAATAAAGAAACACTTAACCTCTCTCATTTGGATAACTCACCACCAATCCAATCACCTTTTCTCTTTCACCAATCAAATCACTTTCTCTCTCATCATTTAAAGCAAGAAAAAAGTCTCTCTCCTCTCTCACCACTCTCTCTCACGTTTTCTCCCCTTTCTCTTTCTCTCTTTCTACCCTCTCGCTCAAGCCTTCTCTCTCTCTCATCTCCAAACCAACACCATGCAAAAAAAGAAAAAAAAAAGTATATTTATTCTCTCCCTAATCAGTGTTCTTCTTCCTCTCTCATTTTGACCTTCTTCCTCTCCCTCCCTCGCCATTCAAGTCGGCCTAGCTCCCCTCTTGGAGCTCACGACCTTCTCTTGCCCTCGGCATCCCTTACACACGGCCTCCCTCTCGCTTCTTACATTCTCATTTTATTCCCTTATGTTGTCTGTTGATACCCAACATAGGAAGATGGAAAAAGAGAAAGTCTCTACTCTACTAGCGAGCTGCGCCCACAAACTTGCACTCTGCACTCTTAGGGATGATGAAAAAGACATCTTATGTATCCCCGATGCTGCCAAAGAAGCCACACTACAAGCATGAAACCAGAGTATCCTAGCCCGAGTGGCTTCTCCTCTGACCTTTTCAAAAAAAAAGCTCAAATAAGCGCTAATGAGAGCCTGACATTTCATAGACAGAGAGACATTCGTCGAGGTAACGGATAACATCTTCCAAATCTTCTTCCCTCTGAAAAATGAAGTACGTAGACGAACAAGGTTCATGGCTCTACGACGATTATGTCCTTATCTCCTAACCTTGGACTGCAACTACTAGACTATCCGACGTCCACATTTCAAAATGTAAGGTTTGGGTTTGACTATTTAACGTCCCTCTGGACTGTAGGAATCCCGCGATCATCACGGAGATTGGCACAAATTTGGGAGATGTCATGAGTGTAGACCTAGGACCCCATCAAAATGAGTCCTCACAAGGAAGTTCATCCGAATCAAGGTTCTAATAGACCTAGACAAGTCAGTGCTGAGAGGAAGAGTAATCCTAACCAATCAACGATCTGATTGGATCTCATTCAAGTTCGAGAGACTCAAAGTTCTATGCCACGTCTGTGGCAAACTCACCCATAAGAAGTTTATGTGTGACCAGCCTTGGGTAGAAGGCTAGTTCTTCGAATATGGCGACGACATGCTAGTAGAACTACATAAACTCAGAGCAGTGACTCAACGAAGACCTCATGAAGAAGAAGAGTAGACAATCGAGGTACATCTACACAAGATACGAATCTCAAGGCGGATCGAAAACTAGATGAGGAGGTCAATAGTCCAGCCAAGAAGATTGTTCCCCAAGTTATCCCCAGTGCAATTAATGGTGAGGGGATGGGTGAAAATAAATCTGACACTACTGCACCACCTAATCCGGCGCATTTAATTCACCTTGTACCAGCCCAGTATGGTGTAGAGAAAACTGAGGAAAGGTTCCGCTTGACCAATACCAAAGGCAAGTAAGCCCATCACTGAGGCCCAATGAACCATGAAGTGGGCGACACCTCAAGTCTATATGTAGGCCCAATACATCACGAATTAGGAAACACTGAGGCCCCTCATCGAAGAATGGTAAGACCCAGGTCCATGGCAATAGCAAGACAATTACTCAGGCCCAATCTGAAACCGAGGATGATCGATTTCAAAGATTTTGAAGTCTTCATTCAGGAAACTCCAAACTCTGCTTGGGTTTGTGTCCCTAACCCAGAATTCTCCAGCACAAGAGGAACCAAAGGTACCCAATTGAAAATTGTGGAACTCCCTGAGTCTTATTCCGAACAATGAAGAATAAGAGCAGCCAGCCCAAGTACAAACCCAGGAAGCCTGGGTCTGAGTAGCACCCCCACCTCACACAACAGATGCATCTCGGCACCACCCCGAGACCCAGACCCCAGGAGTGAAAAGGTTGGAAGTCGGCCATCGATATAACAGTACTTCTGCTCCACCCAAGAGGGCGTCGCTGAAGAAAATGGCTCGAGCACCCTGCCGCCTGGTCAAGCACCCCTGCTTTGTCCTTAAAGCAACTCCACATCAGGAAGAGGGACAAAGCTCTACCCAGTTAGGAAAAACCAAAACTGTCCATTCTCGCCCATCTTCAGGCGAAATGGAACCAACGCAAAAGAAACCCAAGATGATTTATCATGTATGGAAATTAAAGGAGGCTCGGAGTGACGAGCCTCCGAACACCATATGAGGATAGTGGCATGGAATTGTCGGGGATGGGAGGCCCCCTGGTGATTCCAGGACTTAAGGCTCGTACGAGAGCCCAAGCACCTGATATAGTTTTCCTCAATGAAACCAAATGCAAGGAACGTTTTCGCCAATCTGTCAAGAGGGAACTTAATTTCAATTGTATGATTTCGATCGACCCTACTGGCTTAGCAGGAGGTCTGGCCATCTTTTGGAATGATCAGCTGAATGTCCAAGTAGTCAAGTATTGTTCTTTTTGTATGGAAATGAAAATTTTAGATCACAGTATTAACTATGAATGGAGACTTTTTTGTATTTATTTTGATTGTATTTAAAGCAAGCGGGTGACTCAAATGCAATTCTTCTTCAACCGATTACACACATTCCCAGAAGATGTAGTATTTGTGGGAGACTTCAACTCCCTCATGGCAAGCTCGGAGAAGCAGGGAGGTACCCCGTGGGACTGCACGACTAATGAAGAACCAATCTAATTTGCCAATGAACTGAAACTGGAAGACTTGGGACTTTTGGGTCACCCTTTCACGTGGACTAATAGAAGAGAAGGAGAAGAACTCATCAAGGCACGGTTGGATAGAGGACTTGTGTTAGTAGGATGGCTTCACAGATATCCCAGGGCACACATCACACATCACTTAGTAGCAAGTTCTGACCATTCGCTCCTCCTTCTTGACACAATTGAGCCCCAAAAGATAGCAAGACAAATCTTTCAAATGGACAACAGATGGCTAAAACATGAAAGTCTTTTGGAGGCCATTGAGGAAACCTGGAACTCAGGGAGACATTCCATTCTCTCTTCCAGTCGGGAACCGCCACGTCAGCAAGAATAATGCAACAGCAAAACCATTTCTTTTCCTCGTTTAGCAGCTCTTCGATTTCCTCGGGATGCGCGACAGCACCGTATCGCAAAATTTTGGCCGAGTCGTGCGCGATTTTCTTCTTCGCCTCCCGTGCGCCAGGTGTCGCTCACTCACCACGCCACAGCGTCATCAGCAGCGGTCTCCACCAATCAGAAGGCAACACGTCAGCGCTCCAGCAGGAAATGAACCAATGCGGTCCAGACACGTGGCGGACACCAATTTTTTAGCCAAAAACAACCCTACGATGCTCCTCGGCGCACGAGTCACTTCCCCAACACCCAAAATTAGTTTCTCTCACCTCCCGAGACCAATTTTTAGTAGTTTTATATATAAGGAACTTAAGTTTTATTTTTTGGATCACCGACTATCATTGTTTTCTTATCGACTTTCTTCGGCGACGATGTTCAGCTAATCAACTCCTTGCCTAGGTCAGAGAGGAAACAAGTCGGGATCATGAACTCATGGCATATTATGTGAGATCTTTTATTTTATTATTTAATTTAGTTTAAATTCTCCTATTTCATTGTTGTTGCTTTTAAAGATTATGGTTTAGATCTATGGTATGTATACTGCCGATGCATGCTTTTAGGTGGACAACCTATAGTTATTTGGACTATTAGTATCCATGTATTGTGTTTCTGGACCAATAAAGTGACAAACACTCACCCGTTTGCCGTCAAACCCTTTCGCTTCTTGAGTGTGCAATAATTGAATCTAGGTTAAACTGGGAGCGGACGCGATCCGGTTATTTAGCATTAGTGTTTCCACTTACCCATATTACTGTGGTTAGTGTGTTAAACCTGATTGGCGAATGTCTCGGGTTATACATTAATTAGGGAAGTAGTTAGTGGCGGACGTCCTGGCTATCGAGATTAGGGGAACGAGGAATTTATGGTGGATGTCAATTTTCTATAGTTAATCTAGGAGAATATAAATTAATAACTTTTTAGGAATGATTGAAGACCATGATTGCCATTGAATCTTGATCTTGATTTGTGGAACTGTAGACCTAGGTGTTACTTAGGTATTAATTAATTGTTTTCAAAATTAGTTTATTTATTTTATTTATTTAGTTTAGTTAGATTAGTTAGTAAATTAATATTTATTTTAAAACCCTCGATTTTCCTTTTTTGTTGTTTTTAACCTAAGAAAGACTACCAATCTCTGTAGGATCGACCATTTGCCGCTATTCTACAAAATAGTTGGTTTATGAAACTTTACTTTATTGACACGTTCTGCGCGCTTCAGGAAGACCCTAGAAAAACAAGAGGGCGACTATGGGCACCCCACCATTTCATGAAGGTACCCTGTTGTTGAGGGCACTAAGTAATTTACCAAGGGAAGAATTTAGGCCCGAAATCCTCAAAATACCCCTCGTTCAAAACAGAGGCACCCCACCACCCCCACCACTGACCTCTTGAAGGAGCAACCAAGCTGCTCTGAACCTAGTACCAGTGAGCAATCCCGAAAATCGTTTGTCTTCATCCCTCTCCGTCTTTCTCCTCTGTTGTAGGACGTTTTTCGAGTTTGAAGGCTCTCGGTGTTGAGCGATTTCGTCTCCACATTAGGGCTCGGTTGAAATTCGTCGTACACACACTTAAGGCGTGAAATCGATCGTTTGAAGGTACGTTAATAGTCTAATTAAGTTCCATTTGGTAGAGTAGTTGTAATGTTTGTGTGGCGGTGCATTCAATGGTTCCATTATTGGAAAGTCGTGGTTCTCGGCCACACAAGCCAGAGATGTTATTTACAGTCTCGGCTAAGCATGGCCGAGACAGAGGGTAAATATTTGGGAACTCATCGTTCTCGGCCAGGCAGGCCGGAATAATTCAAACATTCTCGGTGACGAATGGCCGAGCGTAATTGTGTTATATCGGTCACGACATCACGAGAGTAACCTTAAGTGTTAGTTTATGTTCTGTCGGTGGTGTACAACCGAGAATGTACATTATCTCTCGGTTGTACATTACCGAGACTTTTAGAGTCAACGCGGTCTGCACATCACGAGAGTAAGGCGAATTGAATAGTTTATGCCATGTCTGTGATATACAACCGAGAACGTAGCATTTCTCTCGGTTGTCCATTGCCGAAACTTGTGTTCCATTTTCGGTTAGGCGTCACCGAAAGTATTAGGTATTTCTCTAACCTGCTTGACCGAGACAATAGAAATGGAAGATTTTGTACTTTTTTTTAATTGTACTTTTTTTTAATTGTACTTTTGGTTCTGCTCCAGGCACTTAAATGTTGTAGTGTTTTCAGGTATGGCTCGTTCGAAAACACCGGTGACTATGGAGGAGGTTAGTGTTGAGGTGTCGAGGGTAATCGGGGGCGAGGCGGCGGAGACCCCGATCGATAGATCTGTTTATACCGCAAGACCAACAAGGAGGTTATCTCTCGCATTTGTGGAGCGGTGGCAGCCCCAGAGACGAACACATTTCACTTACCATTTGGTGAAATGTCGATCTCCTTAAGGATGTGAGCATCCTCCTGAAGATTCATGTGACGGGCAAAGTCGTGGCAGTTGAGAACTTTGCGAGGTACACGGAGGAATCTCGCTCGGATGCTATTAAGTTGGTGTCGAAACTACTTGGGGTTAGCGTTGAAGAGGCTGAGGAGGAGGTGAATGTCAGCAAGGGGCTCACAGTGCGCAAATGTTGGTTGAAGAGTCGATGGTGCCCCAAAGCTGGTTCGAGGAACACAAATTATCCTCATGTGGAATGCACAGCCCGAGCGTACTTGTTGTATCTTCTTTCTTGCACCCTGTTTGCCGATAAGAGTGGATCTCGGGTGTCTATCGCGTTGTTGAAGCTTCTTCAAGATTTGGACGACGTGGGAAAGTACGCATGGGGTGCAGCTGCATTGGCCTACTTGTACCGACACTTGGGGTCTGCCACCAGAGTACAAGTGTCTCAAATTGCTTGCTACCTCACATTACTTGAGGTTTATTATAAAATAGACTTACATTGTTTATGGTATAATTATTATTAATTTTTGCATTTGCGGACTAACTAACGTTGTATGTATTTGCGGGGATGGGTGTACAACCATTTCAAACTTGGGCTCGCCACACCCATGCAAAATACATGGACTACGTGCAACCTCGTGTCTGCGAGATGGATTCAAAAGCACGAGACCGTGATGAATATTGACAAGGTCGGGTCCATTAGGAGAACGTTGGACAGGTTGGCCCCAGTGAGGTGAGATATTTATCCAAATCCAGATCTTAATGTTGCATCTAGTGTTTGGTTACTAACAATGGTTGTTGCATTTTGATTAGGTCACTTGGGACCCATATGTTAATTACAGGGATAATGGAGCTGTTCACGCGATGACCTTTTACAGTAGGACGCTGAAGTACATGGATGTGGTGGAGCCCTACCATCCGGAGAGGATTCTGAGACAGTTTGGCCACGTGCAATCTATACCAGATCCTCCATATCGCCCATTGGAAGCACATCGAGGCCCATCTGCGAACAAATACTCGGTCAAGTATGGGTTCCAACCAGACAATTGGGAGCGTTGGTGGAACCATTTGTTGGCTCCCGAAGTTCGTGGTGACAAGGCGGAGTTCGAGTTTTTGGCTACACCGGACTACCTACCTTGGTTCCTCAAAGTGTCTCATCCAGTGATCACCAATCCGAGCTATGAGGAAGAAGACATGGTCGCCACAACCATCGCTGACAATGAGCTACTGGAGGTATTGAATGTGTTATACGTATTATGCATGCCTACGTGCCATTTCTTGAAATCCCGATATGTTTTACATTAACACTAACCCGATTATTTTCATCAGCGTAATAGGCGTGTGTTGGACGCGGCCTTACGATGGATGGACCTCCCGCCGGAGTTGTGTACGCTTGAGTCTGCGAGGAAAATGGCGAGTGATATCGTCAATTTCCTTTCGGGAAGGAGTATCGATCCCACAACCACCACTACTACCACTCCGGCCACCGCAACCGGCACAACCGCCACATCCGCCCCTACCAAGCAGACCCTAGGCAGTCCCAGCACGGTAGCACTTCTACACACTCCACCCCGGCTAATGCTCCGCCCGCCACAGTCGATGCTCGTCCTCCAAAGAGAATGCATGGCAAGGAATACCAAAGGAAAAATTTGAAGAAACCAAAGCAATGACAGTTTGAGGAAACTTGTTATTTTTTCTGGTTTGAGGAACTAAGCCCACAATTAATTTTTCATGAAAAACTTGATGAATGTTGGATGGTCTGTTGGATAATTTGATGATTGTTGCATGAAACTTGTTATTTTTTTATAGTTTAGATGATGAATGTTGGATAGTATGTTGGCTGATACAACGTGATGTTGTGCGGTGTACAATTTGAGCCTTTCTCAAGTGTTGTTGCTGTTGTCTGAACCTGGTCATGTATTTCTTATTTCTGGTTTAGTTTACATAGCAATTTTTGGAACAGGTAGTGTCTCGGTCATTCAGAGCCGACACCTCATTGCAATTCTCGGTTGCAACCAACCGAAACATACGTATCACTCTCCGCAATGTCCCGCCGAGAACTTCCAATGATCCAATATTATCTAATGTGTCGGTCATCTATGGACGAAACGAAAGGGCGAGTTCCGGTTAGTAACAACCGAGATTATTCCAGTCGGGTCGCGCATGTGGTCGACGAGCCATTTCTGTGCGGTATCAATAACATGGCGACCAAATTCTCTCGGTGGGAGCATGCCGCGAAGGAATACAAGGTTTCGGATGTTATGTTCCGATAATTATGAGCGGATGACGGAAAGTCCTTGCCGAGAGGCTATTTTAGACAATTTTCCACCACATGTAACACTAACTCGTGCTGCCCATGTTGTCAGTTTAACTACAACGTTTAGTGTCGGTGTGATGGTACCGAGATTTTTATTTAAGTCTCGGTACCTCGTGTCCGAGAATTGTCTCGTCTGGTCGCGCACAGGTCGACTAGTCGTTGCTGGACGGCATAGACAACCACAACTATCGGTAATGTAGTCCCGACGATTTACGTTAGGTTTCGGTTGAATACGGCCGAGACTATGCTGTGGGTGACGGACGGGCTATGCCGAGAGGATAATTTTGCACCGAGACTAAAATCATAATATATCAAAAAAACACTTTTACAATGTTTACAGTAAATGAAATGTACAACACAGTCGTAGTTAGATACATGTTTTATACTACGGTGTACCTAAATCTACCACGGATACGGTGCATTCTTCAACAGTGACAAGGGGCGCGATATCTCGAATTACGAATCCATCTCGCCAACCTTTTGCGCACTCCTCAACATACCGGTCCCACGAAGGATATAAGGATGGCAGCGGTGCATTCACACGCAACTTCACCTGTCAAAGTCAACAGTAGAACATAGAAGCTATTGTCACATACCCGATTAAGGGAGAAACAAAACAATTCACAAAAAATCTAACAACTTACCCTAACCCAATGGATATTCCTTTCATTTATCATGGCAATGATAAGTCTGCTATGTAACGACAACGGTGGAGCACTACGTAGAGGTAGAAATGTCGAGGCACTCCCATGCGAGAGGTTTACTAGAATGACATTAAAGGCAATTGATATTAACAATCCCATGTCTGGAAGTGTCAACCATTCTTTGAAAGATGCACCAACTTGATTATCTGGACAATGCACAACAATCTTGACATTCTCGTAACTCGTTCCAAGCACTTCCCGCCAAAGGTTTTCATACCCGATTATCTCATCATACATCCTTCTACGTACGATCCTCCAACCGTCTACATCGGCAAGTCCTAGCCCGGAGGCAACACACCGATATCCATAATTTCAATCGGCTAGCACATCGATAGTGCTCTCAACATATGGCAACCAATCTGGTTCTATGCAATGACCATAAGACATGTTATATGCACTTTCGGTGCGTCGACTTGTACGGCGCATTTTAGGACACACTTTACTTTTCTTCTTCCTCGAACTAGAGGCATCTTCTGTTGATAGCACGTACTCAAATCCGCTCGGCAATCTAGTCGTCGAAGAATCGTCTTTATCGTGTTTTCTCTTTGATCCTGCCTTACCTCCGATTGAAGACCCCGGTGTCCTTCCCTTTGTCTTTATTTTCGTAGGTGGCACAACACCCGGTGTAGACGAAGGTCGACTAATCTCCCTGAGCTGCTGAATAATCCTGATGCGATCGTCCTCATCAGTGCAAGCATGAAACTTTTGCAACACCCTTTCAATCTCATCGTGCACATTGTACCCAGACCGATCCACATGATTCTCAGGTATCATACTCAACTTTCGCCAGTACACATGAATGTCCTCGAGAGGGATGGGCGACCAAGCAAATTTATGATGGTTTAGCTCGTGTGCACAAGGAAGGCCATGTGTCGTACGTATCTCGCAACCACAACGAGTTGAGTCGTGACCAACATCCTCTCCACGTGTCAATTCATCTCTAATTAACTTAAGCGCCCGTTGAGAGACATAACCACGCAATTGTCGATATAACTCATCAATGTATTCATGTTGGACCACATTCAAACTGAGCTCAAACGATGCCTTGATGTTGTTGTGTTGGATCCTAAGGATGTCATCAACCACATTCCACAAAGTCTCAAAATTTGTCTGACTGTTGACAAGATGTAGCTTCAGAGTGGAATGCGCAGACTCAACCCTCTGTGTTATTGTTTCCCCAAAGTGCATAATTCGATTTGTCCATGCGGGTACAAATTTCTCCTTGTAGCTCTTTACCCATGTGTTATCCAAGTAATCAGTAAGACCCTCACATTCCCGAACTCACAACGCAAGTCATTCATCCTAACTTCAAATAAGGCATCCGACTTGGCATACATCACACTCATCCACATATCCATGAAACGAGCAAAGCCTTCGTTATCCCCAAACATCTTTTTAGTCTTGGCCAATACTACTTTGTTGATGTGCCAAGAGCAAAGAAGGTGAGACGATGATGGGAATACTTCTTCGATGGCACTAATAAGGTCTAAGTCCCGATCGGTAACAAACACGTCAGGTTTAGGCCACCCATCCAATATGGATCTCAAGTTCTCAAGTGCCCAAACATAATTTGCATGATTCTCTGATGATATGAATGCAAACCCAACGGAGAACGTCAAATGCGTAGAAGTGATGTCAACAATCTCCAATAAAGGCATTCGATACCTATTTGTTTTGTATGTGCAATCCATCAAAATTACCGATGAGAAACACCTTAGCAATTTGATTGAATCAGGATGTGACCAAAATAAATCGGTGACGACATTCGTATCGGGATGCTTCCTATGCCACGACATCCACTTATTCTTCTTCAATATGTGCAATTGTTGTTGCATTTGAGTCCTCCCACCCGCATCCTCAATTTGGACTTTTTGTCTTGCATTATATATTGTCCGCATTGTCGATACGTTTGTAACATCTCTTTGCTTCAACGTATTGAGGATGTCTCTTGGCTTCACATTACCCTTTGTCATCTGCACCACAACCTCCTGCTCCCCCTTATCCAATCTTCCGGCAAATGAATGGTCGTCCAAGTTTTTCGCGGGGTCGTGATTGTGCCTCCCACATATGACACTGACATACCACAAATAGTCAGCATTTTCTTTGATGTTGATAAGGAAATGGCATCCACATTTCTTTGTACCGGTTTGAGTCCTCCCCGTTTCCTCTTCTTCTTCATTTCTTGGTTTCGAAACAATTTTTCCCGCTTTACCCTTCCCAACTCTTTGTGACATTCCCCTATATGTACCAGACCTCTCACACGCAAGTTTCACCCTTCCCCTGCGCTTAATCCCTCCAGCATCAGAGTATTTCGTTACTAACACAAACTTGTTCTCCCGACCTATCAATTGCTGATTCTCTAGAGGGGAATGGCCTACAAGGTGTAAACGCATCCTTGTAGTCTGGAAATAAAGTAGAAACCGACATTACCTGCAATACAAACATTGTAACATTATGATCAACCAAAATGTACAGCACAATCACCAAAAAAACCCAAAAACCCAAAATGTACAGCACAATCACTATAAAGACGGTTTCGTTCAAGTCCAACCGAGAACTACTTCATAGTCTCGGTCGTTCCATCCGAGAGGCGCCACTACATATCGTTCACATCATGACGTGAACTACGTACACTTCTCGGTGGTTGCTGGCCGAGACGTTTTTATACCTCTCGGTCCTGCGAGGCCGAATCAATCGCGGACGTGAAAAATCGACTGAAAATTTGATAAATCGCAAATAAAACACATTAAATTTCAAAAATTACCTCAACTTCTACCTCCTCTTGCACCATAGCATTACAATCTTCCATTTTATAGTGCAAACAAGTTCGAATTGGTCGAATTTACCAAACCCTACGTTGACAAACAAATCATCAATTTCACAGTTTTTTATCAAAATTACAGTTCCATCGAAGCTTCATATGGTTGTCAAACATTGTTACCTCGCTGTCGGATGATGTCAAGCCGCAAGAATCGATACACGCTCGGCAAACACAATTGTGGCTTTAGGGTTCACTTGTTCCTCAAGGTGGTGGGGTGCCCCAGTTTTGCTTTGCAAATGGTTTGTGGGGTTTGGGTGAGTATATATGAAGGGGCAAAATAGTCATTTACATTTTAGATTGGGAAATGAGAAAAAATATAGGTGCCTTCATGAAATGGTGGGGTGCCCATAGCGGGCCTCAAAAACAATTGGACCACCTCTACAAAGAGGAAGAAGACTTTTGGAAAGCTATAGCACATAATGACTGAAAAAATTACAAAAGTACTAATGTTTTTAGTTTAAATCCGAAAAATAAGGTTGTGTTTTTTTTTCTCCAGAATAGGCAATAACGCCTTTTGTAAAGGCGTTATCAAAGTGGATGGATTTTTTGCTGACGTGGACGGTCCACGTAGGATGACCACGTGGACATCGGCCGACCGAATAGTACCTATGGGTTGTACGGGTTGTCCGCCTCGCAATACGTGCTAACGTTTACATGAGGTCTATGATTTGTAGTGGATATGCATGAGTTGCCCCCTCGAGATACGTGCATGACGTTTGCATGGATTGCCCACCTCGGGATACATGCATGACGTTTGCATGGATTGTCAACCAGGAGATACGTGCGTGACGTTGGCATTGGCTTTACCACCTCGAGACACGTGCGTGACGTTTGCATGAGTTGCACGAGGTTGCATGGGCATCTTGAGGTAGACAACCAATGTAAACAACGCACACGCATATCGAAGTGGACAACCCATGCAAACGTCACCCATGTATGCCGATGTGGAGATTTCATGCAAATGTCAGACACGTCTGTCGAGGTGGGCGACCCATGCAACTCATGCAAACGTCACGCACGTGTCTCGAGGTGGTAAAGCCAATGCCAACGTCACGGACGTATCTCCTGGTTGACAATCCATGCAAACGTCATGCACGTATCCCGAGGTGGGCAATCCATGCAAACGTTATGCACGTATCTCGAGGGGGCAACTCATGAATATCCACTACAAACCATAGACCTCATGTAAACGTTAGCACGTATTGCGAGGCGGACAACCCGTACAACCCATAGGCGCTATTCGGTCGGCCGATGTCCACGTAGGACGACCTTACACAGATAACGTCTTTTCAAAAGGCGCTATCTGTGTAAGGGTTGTCCTACGTGGACCGTCCACGTCAGTAAAAAATCCATCCACTTTGATAACGCCTTTACAAAAGGCGTTATTGCCTATTTTTATTAATTAAAAGTACATCACCCTATTTTGTGAAATAAAATGTAAATGTCCCTTACTTTTTGAAAAACACCCATAATGACTGGCTCAAATTAGGAGACCGTAATACGGCGTACTTTCATGCGGTAGCTAAGGGCAGAAGAAGATCCAATAGAATTAAGGGGTCGTTCGATGAGGAGGGCTCCTTCATATTCGAGCAACAGACCATCAAAAGGGAAATTGTCTGTTGCTTTAAAGATATATTCACATCCGCCCAAAGAAGCCTCCCAAGCTTGGCTTCGGACCCCTTAGCCAACTTCCCATCCCTGATCGAGAACGAGGATAACCTGGTGATCACTTCACGTTTCACTGAAAAAGATGTGCTAAACATAATCAAACATTTCAACCGAACACCCAGGGTCGGATGGACTCACAAGAAAATTCTTTACCTCTAACCGGAAAGTAGTAAGAGAATAGGTGATGACCTTCCTTCATTCGTTTCAAGAATCAGGAGTACTGAATGGAGATATTAACTCCATTTTGATCACCCTCATCCCAAAAGGCCAAAACCCTCAGAGAGTGAAGGATTTTTGCCCTATCAGTCTCTGTAATACCCTCTACAAAATCTTGGCTAAAGTTCTAGCTAACAAGCTGAAGAGAGTCCTGAGTAAGCTCATCTCCCCCTTGCAAAATGCTTTTGTTGCGGGAGGTCAGATCACGGAAAACATTATCATAGCGAATGAAATCCTTCACTCTATGAATTGCAAAAGTCGTAGATCTATGGACATGGCACTGAAGCTGGACATAGCCAAAGCATACAACAGGTTGGAATGGCCGTTCATTTTGAATATGATGACTAAAATGGGGCTCAGTAGTAAGTGGTGTAAGTGGATACTATCATGCATCTCATCAGTCTCCTATAAAATTCTTATCAATGGAGAACCTTCCAACGTAATACATCCGTCTCGGGAATTTAGACAAGTTGACCCCTGTCTCCATATTTATTTGTGTTGTGCACTGAAGCCCTCACGCACATCATACAGGAGAAGGAAAGGTCAAACTTGTTTAGGGATTCAAGCTGAACACTAATGCACCCCTCATCTCCTTCTTGCTATTCGCTGACGATTATGTCTTATTTGGAAGAGCAGATATCCAAAATATTAAGGCGATTAAGGACATCCTCGACATTTACAAGGCAATATGAGGACAGGAAATTAATAAGCAAAAAAGCTCCATCTCATTCAGTAAGTCTTTCCCAGTTATTTTCCAAAAAGAAATCGCCCTCCAACTGGGGATCCCCGTAGCAGCTGGATTCGACAAGTGTCTCGACATCAAGCTATCCCAAGGGGAGCCCAAGAAAATGAAGTTCCAGCACTTTCTGGATACACTCCAATATAGTGTCATTTCATAGAAAGAAAAGCTTCTTTCCACTACATGGAAAGAAATACTCATCAAAGCAATAGCACAGGCCATTCCCTCATTCTAGATGATGATCTTCAACATCACTAATACGGTATGTCAATCCTACACGCAACTAATGGCTAAATTTTAGTGGGCACCTTCTGACAAAGAAAGGGGTATCTATTGGCTCAAGTTGAGCAAAATGGCTAAACCTAAGGAAGTTGGGGGGTTAGGCTTCAGAGACCTGAGCCTCTTCAATTTGGCCTTACTGGCAAAACAGGGCTGGAGACTCGTAGAACAGGAGACATCCTTAGTGGCTCAACTTCTCAAGGCCAAGTACTTCCAACACTCATCCTTCCTAGAGGCACAGTTAGGGTCGCGCCCATCTTACTGTTAGAGAAGTTTCTTGGCAAGAAGAGATGTCCTCAAGGCAGGGTTGAGGATGCGAATTGGAGATGGGTGCCTTACCAAGATTTGGGGATAGGCACTGGTTCAAACCCCCAGACAAGTAAAGCTTTAGTCACCTAAAGTTCCTCATCTTAACTATGTTAGAGATTTCTTCTGCTAATATCCAATCACTTTTCTAAGGAAGATGCTAACCTTATCCTAGGAACACAAATTGGTCCAAATACCTGTGAGGACATGAGGGTGTGGATGTATGAATGGACAGGAATCTTTTCAGTTAAAGCGGCCTATAAAATAGCCGTCCAATTGGCCAATCAAATAGAGTTACAAGGTATCCAATGGGGGTGAGACTAGCACGTCAAGTGAGAATATCAAGCAGGGGGCAGCTCTCTGGAAAGCTATTTGGAAAACGAATGCTCCTAGGAAATCCTCTATTGGAGAGCTTGTATGGAAGCGCTCCCAACTAGACAAAAACTTTTTAAGAAAAAACTTACCCAAGACCCCCCATGCCCAATCTGTTAAGAAGAAGAAGAGGAATCCACTTCCCACTTGTTCTTCACTTGCCCTTTCTCCTCGAGGTTTTGGTTTGCATCCCCCCTTGGTATCGATATTGGCAAATTAAGGCATGGACCCTTCATCCAAATTTGGAATGACTTGCACGTATCAGTAAAATCCTTCCCTAACCCAGGCGACATCTCACAATGGCTCATTATGGGACTTTTGTCAATTTGGAAAAATCAGAACAATGTAGTCTTCCATTGAAAAATCAGAACAATGTAGTCCAGAAACGGAGGAATATGGAGTAGGATGGGTCCTCATGGATAAGAACCGAAGAATTTGTCTAGAAAGAGCATTCTTCCTGGGCACATCCGCCTCAGTGGAAACAGCCGAGGGATGGGCAATCTTGAATGCAATTTCTCACTGTGGCAGCTCCAACCAAGGTATCCAATTCTTCTCTGATGCCAAAGTTGTAGTGGGTGCTCTCAACAAACCCGATGATTGTCCCTTTGAGTTGGAAACACTATGCTGAGATATTCACCGATTAGCCAATGCTCGAGGCCTAGTTAAATTCAACTTCATCCCGCGAGACCACAATGTAATGGCACACAATCTAGCTAAGAGAGCCCTTAACTTCCAAGTAGGATGTATTTGGTCTGAACCCATTCCTGAATGGGTCTTTTCTGGTTTATTAATATAAATGCAGTTATTGACAAAAAAGGTATATGAGGCACATTTTATATATACAATGTGATCTTTTAGAAAAATAATAAATAAAAATTATCTAATCAATAAATGCCAAATATGAGAAAAAGTAGTCGAGCCGAGACTTAGCTATTATGGTCTAACTCAAGACGCGATCAATGTGCTCACTACTCGAGAAACTTTCCTATTTTTAAAAATTCAGGCAAATTAGAAAAAAATAGAACTTATTAAGTAATTATCGAAAATGAGGTTTGTCTTGATAATCAGCGTGCAACATCTGATGCATACCGAGATCAAACTTATAATGCGTGTGTGACTTAAATAAAATATGAATAAATCTTAGAAATTATGATAATCAAAGACAATTGAATGATTTAGGGAGTTTGGATGCGCCGGACGCGAAACGGTAGTGAGGATCGATATTTTGGCAAGGTATGAACGTGATTAGAGGTAAGTAAACCAGTAAGAAGTTCAATATTAATTATTTTCTTTTTCCTTGCATATTTTGATGGAAATGATATCTATTGTTGGACTCTACTTCCCTACCGAGTGACCTAGGATCTACGTGGTCGAATTGAGTCGATTTTTATTCGTAGGTTAAGCATCAGAGTCGCGCTCGTGGCTCCTTGACGAAACTGAATTCAATGAGTGAGCATCCGCCATGTGTCGTGGCTCCTCACGGGACTTCAAGAATTCCATTGCAATTGAGCATCCGGCTACGACTGTGTCTCACTTTGGAATTTTCTCATTTCGGCTCAAGTGAGCTGACAGTGCCGAATGGATTAGGTGCGGTTAAAGCAGACTTGGTCCCACCATACCGGTATTTGACACTTACTCATAGTCAAGTGGCTTTGAGCTTACGTGTAGAGTGTCAAGACCACTTAGGTGCCTATCTTTTGCTTCCTGGTCACTTGGTCTATATCGTCGACCATTGTAGTCTGTCTATCATGCGCTTTATTGCTCTTTTCAGCTTCGTTATTTCCTGCATGATTTATAGACTTATTTATTGCTTAATTTGAATTATTGTTGAACTTCTTTTGGATTTACTCACTTGAATTGTCTCCGCTTTTGGTGACAATTGCAGGCATAATCTCTGAGCTCGAAAACATTAATGTGCAACATACATAGGTCATTTGATGTATCTATATTACATTTATTATATTTTATAAATGAGTGTTTGAGTCGAGAGATACATGTATTTCCCTTATTCACTATAATTTGTACATTGTATATGTTGTACGGGATTTCTACATACTAGCTTCCACTTCAAAAACTTGTTGTATGTTTAATTTATTTGTTATCGGGTTTTCATCGCATTTAATTTCCGCTGCATATGATTTCATATATACATATACTTTTTTTTATGTGGACTCTCAGGTACTGAACATCGATTGATGAGGCTGACTAGGCCTTTATTAACTCCGCACTGGTTTACTGAAAGTTAATGGAGGTCTAGTGCCGGGCGGTGCCTAATTTGTAGGGTTGAGGCCGTCACAGCTCATCGCGGCCCATGGAGGCCCCCAAGTTATAATCTTACATCGGAAAAATAGGGAATAACATGACACACCCCAAGACACATTGGCTGACAAGAGCTATCCATGTGTGTCTTAAGATGCGAGCATAAACATATCTCGATGCATAACATACGGGTTGAGGTTGCATAGAAGGCTCTTGTGAGCCAATGTGTCTTGTGGTGTGACATTGTTGTTGTCATTCTAGTATTTTTCAAAAAAAAAAAAGAGACACTCACTACAAAAATAGTTTTTTCCTCAATGTAATAAAACTCAGAATTTTTCTTTTGTGCATTCAAAATACTTGAGAAGAAAAAAAAATACTACTTAGAATCATTTGGTGTTGGATTTGGCATTGAGTTTTCTTCAATATAAGAAAATAAAAAAAACTTAAAATCTTTCTTTTTTTGAATTCAAGATACTTGAATTTAATATGTTTTGGGGTATTGAAAAAAAGAAAACTCAACAAAACCTTTGGTCGGGACGTGCAATGCCTTAAGTTTGAGAGTATTTGATAAGTTTGTAGTTTGGGCCCCACCATAGTTATGTAGTCCTACATTATTTTAAAAAAACTAATTGGTATTTTTTATTAATTTTATGAATTCTTTTCTTACCCACATGATCGAAATACCTATTTGGAGTTAGATGGCTAGTAAAATTTGTAATGATGGAATAAGAAATATGATTTGTCAAAATGAAAAATAAGAATTGAAAGAAAAGTAAGAATAGAACCAACAATTAATGTAAGAGTTAAAGGTGACAAAAAATGTTCGAACCCGCTTTTAACAGGTCCAGACACAATTTTTTCAAAATAAATACAGGTTTGGGCTTGAAATTAAAAAAAAAAAAGTACGCGTTTTACAATTAATTCGTAGGGGTATTTTATTAATTCATTATGGATTTAGAATATTCGAGATATTTTTATTTGATTTTTTTTTTGAAAAACCATTTTTATTGGACTTTAAACAATGGTGATGCTATTTTTTATGTAGGAACCTTTTAAGACTTGAATTTCAAATGTATAACATGTCATGTTTTGTAGTAATTGAATGCACATCGACATGAAGTAATATTTTTTGTGAATATTTGAAAAAAATATTTGAAATAAAAAACAGGTATGGAAAAAAAAGGTCTTGTATGTTTTATAATTATACGGGTCTGAACAAAAAAAATGTCCCTTTCCAAAACGAGTTCGAGTCCATACACTATCTTTAATCATTATCAGAGGGGTGTGTCGGACTTGTACCCGTTCGTACTTGTTTTTTTGCTACCCCTAGTAAGAATTAGTGAAGGGTGCTTGTGGTGATTTTGCACACAATCAAAGACAACCTAAAAATATTTTAATAAGTAAACTCAACAAAATAAAAACATAAAAAATCTTATAGAATGTATTGAATCGAGTGGACTGAAAGAATTTAATATCTAGCCTTTCCAATTATTAATTTTTATCTGAACTACCCAATATCCAGACTTAATCGACTACTTCGGGTTCAAGCGGGTCAGTCCAGTAAAAGATGAAACTCTCTCAAGAGTGGTTTTCTGAGTTCGTGACTTCCCAATTAATTTAAGGTTAATGTTTTTGTTGCTGATGATCTATTTCATTTTCTTAAAACAGAATATAAGTGTCATAACACATGTTATGATGATCACCTTGGGCGATATGTGGTGTAATGGATTGGCTCAAATTCATGCACATTTGATTTTTATCTTCTCAAAAAGAAAAGGCAAATATGAAAAAAAAAAAAAAAAAAAAAAAAAATCATATCCAATGGATGCGCCTTTTCTTAGATGAGAAGTGGAGCTTTAGTCCCACATCCACTATGACTTCTCTAAATACAATTTCATTAAGAGTAGTCTAGTCCCACATCGACTATTTTAAATACAATTTTCTCACATTTTGATATAAATACACATAACCAATTCGAATAGCACGACTGTTGAGAGAAAGTTTGCTTCAGGGGATGATGTATATCTATCCTATGATATGTTTGCTAAGGACAAATTAGTTTATAAGTTAAATTATAAATTACTATAGCAAATAAGTTGTTTTTGATTGAAAGCTTATTTTTAAAATAAGTGAGATGAAATTAGTTTATAAGTTAAATTATAATGCTAGTTGAAGTAGCTTATAGTCTCAAAACGCAGGATTACATTTTTGCCCCATTTTTACCCCTATTTATTTGCCGACTTGAATTGTAGATTCAATTTTGTTACTTGCGTTAAACATATATTTTCATTCTTGTTGTGTTAATGTATCTGGGCCCTTCTTGTATTTGGGCCCATTTGGTGTAAACGTTTGTTTGTTTTTTTTTTTTTAATGTATACATATATTTCAGTAAATATTATATATAATTGTATCTCAATTTTTTTTTAGTTTCACACGTAGTATCTCCACACTTAAATACTATTGAGCGTCATTCAAGAGGTGACCCTCTCAATTCAATTTTCTTTATTCGCAAGACTCGAACTCGATACCTTGCTTAAAGGATCACAAGGACCACAAGTCATTTACTACTTGAACAAACAAATTATTGGTCAAATATAATTCTTTAATTAATATGTTCATACATGTAATATAATATTAAATAATATTACTTGTACGAATATATATATATATATATATTAAAATAAATTAATTAACAAATAATATGCCCTTTTATGTCATTTAACAATTATCAGCTACTCAATCAGTTATTTTTTCTATACAATTTAATTGCTCAGCTAGATTATCGTTTTTAGCTTATCAGCTACAAGCTTATCAGCTATCCGTTAAATTATCAGCTTTCAGTTAGATTATCAGCTATCAGCTAGATTATCAATTAGTATTGTCAAACAGAGTCTTTGTAAGTAGCAACTAGCGTTCCTGCTAGAGCCATAAGATCTTTAACGAGTGAGGCTCTTAGCGGTGGGTTCAACTCCACCTACGATTGTGGTCCAAAAAAAGAAAATAAATATCCATTCTCATAAGTTTTTTTTTCAATTTAAATAGGATTAGAAAGTAGTTTTTTTCAATCTTACTATGTTTTTCAGAACTCAGAAATTATTCATCATCAGAATAGTAAAAAAATGTACGGTTTAGAAAATAAATTAAAAACTCAATAAGTTTTTCTTTAGTTTTTTTTTTTTTTTTTTTGAAGATAAGAAATACACTCTACTTATGGCCAGCAGTTTGGCATTGGATCTATCTAACCCATTAACCAATTGGCATTGGATCTCTTTGGTTCCAATCACATCTCTTTTGCAGATCTAATCAGATTTTTAATGATAGGTTGCACTCTTGTTGCGGTACATTTTCCTCAACGATTGTGGGTCGATTTGTGCAGCGATTGGATTGTCTTTAGTTATTATTATTTTTAAATAGTTAGTTTCTATTCGCTAGTTAGAAGTTTTTAATGTCTTTTTTCGTTGGAAGTCTAAAGTTTTACTTCTTTTGTTATAAATTTTGTGGTTTAAATGGTGTTTGTGAGTTGTCATGCATTTCATATTTGTAGAGAGCAGTCACTAAAGTTACACTATTTTAATTTGACAATTACATTAGAGCCAAATTAATGGCAGTTCTTTTGAACAAAATAGAATCAGTGAATCAATGTAATTTTATTAGGACAATAGATTATATGTTTGGTCATGTATATCGAACTCTGAATACTTAATTAAATTTTATTTTTCTTCAAAAAAATTGTAATAATAGAATAAAAAATACAAAAATTCAAAAAAAAAAAGAAATAACACCAACAATAAAAGAAATTAGCGAAAGGTGCTTGCGGTGATTTTAACACTTTCAAATACGACTTTAAAATACTTTAATTAGTAAACTCAAAATGATAAAAATGGAAGAGATTTTATCGAGTGAATTAAATTGAAGTGAAAGAATTCGTTGTACATAGCCTTCCCAATTAATTTAAAATTGAAGTCTTGTTAGGGTTGATTTATTTCATTCCGGGAGGCTCATCGCGGCTCATGGATTTATAATCTTACATCTAAAAAAAAATAAGGGCACTCAGTGCAAAAATAGGTTTTCCTCAATGTAATTAAGAACTCTAGAAATTTCTTTTGTGAATTCAAAGCATTGAGTTTTACACAATATAACAAAACAAAAAACTCAAAATTGTTCTTTTCTGAATTTTTTTCTTTGGTAACCTGGCCTAGAGGCCCTTTATTGATCAACTTATGGATTTACAGAAAAATTCAAGCAATCGTTGTCCAATAACATGGACACATTAGATGGCCACCTTCACTTCCCAGTTCTGCCGTATCAAGTCCTGAATCTGCTGGATGATGTGGGCTTGTGCATTACGATATTCAAGATACTTGAATTTAATATATTTTGGGGTATTTGAAAAAAAAAAAAAAAAAAACTCAACAAAGCCTTTGCTTGAGACATACGTCTTAAGTTTGGGGGTATTTGATAAGTCAGTAGTTTGAGGCCCACCACAAAGTTATATATTTTACATTATGTGAAAATAAATAAAAATCGATCGGTAACTTCTTTAAGCGCTCATGATCGAAATACTTATTTGGAGCTAAATGCCTAGTAAAATTTATAATGATAGAATAAGAAATACGTTTTGTCAAAAAAGAAATATAAGAATTCAAAGAAAAGTAAGAATATAACAAACAATGTAAGAGTTAGCGGTAACAAAAAGTGTCCGGACACATTTGTCTGCATTTGTCCGGACTCGCTTTTAACAGGTTCGGACACAATTTTTTCAAAATAGATTCAGGTCCGAGTCATGACAAAATTTTTAAAAATTGGGTACCCATTTTGTGATTAATTCGTAGGTGTATTTTATTTTATTAATTCATTGTGGATTTAGAATTTTCATGATATTTTTATTGGACTTTAAACAATGGTGATACAATGGTGATGCTATTTTTTTTGTTTTTTTTTTAAATGTTGGAACGTTTAAGACTTGAATTTTAAATGTATAACAAATCTTGATTTGTAGTAATTGAATGCATGGTGGCATGAAGTTATATTTTTTGTGAATATTTGAGAACATATCATTTTAAATAAAGAAACTAACGGCAAAAAAAATGGGTATTGTATGTTTTATAAACATATGGGTCTGAACAAAAAAAAAAAAAAAAAAAAAAAATCGTTTCAAAAAGGGGTACGGGTACGGACACTATTTTTAATCATTATTAGAGGGCTTTGTCCCGACTCGTACCCGTCCATACTCTTTTTTGACTACCCCTAGTAAGAGTTAGTGAAGGGTGCTTGCGGTGATTTGAACACATTCAAAGACGACTTAAAAATACTTTAATCAGTAAACTCAACACAATAAAAACATAATAAATTTTATCGAATGTATTAAATCAAGTGGACTGAAAGAGTTTAATATATATAGCCTTCCCAATTTTATTTTTTATCCAATATCCAGAGTTAATCGACTACTTCGGGTTCAAGCGAGTCGGCCCAGTAAAAAGCAAAGCTCTCTCAGTGATAGTTTATGAGTTTGTTGCTTCCCAATTAATTTAAGGTGAGGTTTTGTTGCTGACGATTTATTTCATTTTCTTAAAACAAAATATAAGTGTCATAGCACTTGTTATGATAATGCTATTTATATTGATGACCTCTATTCATTTTCTTTTACTGTCAAAGCATTCTCCTAAAAGCATCATCAGCCTAAAAAAAAAAGGAGTTTGATGTATATATAGCCAAGCATTCTCTTTTAAGAGGGAGTTGCTTCGGGGGTTGGTGCAAAACCAACTTCTGTGAGCAGCAATAGCGTTTGACGCGTGAGCCTAAAATCTCTAACGAGCGAGGCACTGGCGGCGGCCAAGGACCCCACAACGCAGATCACACATTGTGGTCCTATGATTTATATAATCTGTCAAAAAAATAGGAACTTACAAATTTATCACAGCCTAAACAATACAAAATAAGATAAAAATTCAATAATTTTTTTAATGATACTTTTTGAAAAAAAGAAACAATAAATCTACTTGGACTCATGAGTCCGGACTCATAGGGAGATTTTCAAAATATTTGTAAATATTTAAGGGGTATAAAAGGAATTTTACAAGTAATTATGGTTGATTCATTAATGTTGGAGGATGTATTTAAAATTAAAAAAAAAATTGAGTCTGACTCACGAGTCCAAATAACATTACCCAAAAAGAAATACACACTGTGATCTAAATTTGGCATTGGATCTTGGATCTAACGCAGAGTTTGTTATAACTTATTAAGTACCAACAATAAATCTACTTTGATTTCCTTGATTTTAAGTAATAAAATTTGTAATAATGACTTCCCCAAACCCAAGATTCTCTTTATTTTCCTTGTGTGCCGCTTCTCTTTTTCTCCCAACCCCTTTTTTTTCTTGATTTTCCTTCATGATTTTTAATTTTAAACCATCACCGATCTTAGTGGTTCTAATCATATCTTTTTGCACTTTATTCATTCAATAAGCTGCAAATCTAATCAGATTTGTGAAGATAGGTTTCATCCTTGTTGTGGTACATCTTCTTAATAATTGTGCATGAATTTATGCGGCAACTAGGTTGGTCTTTAGTCTTTCCTTGTTGTCTTCGCTAGTTAAAAGTTTTTGATTTGTCTTCCCTTGTTGTAAGTCTTAAGTTTTACTTCCATCGTTATAAGTTTTGTTATTTGTTTATATGGTTCTAATTGTGTTTGTGAGTTGTTAATGTGTTTCAGATGTTGTAGAAAGCAGTCACTAACATCACGTTATTTCAATTTCACAATTACATTCACAACCAAATTAATGACAGTTTTTTCGAACAAATATGATTAACGAATCAATGTAATTTTATTAAGGCAATTGATTATGTATTTGGTTATGTATATCGAACCATGAATGATTAATTAAATTTCTATTTTTCTTCAAAAAAATTTGTAATAATAGAATAAAAAAAGAAAATATAAAAATTCAAAAAAAAGTAGGTTAACGAATCAATGTAATTTTAAGGGGAAGTTGAGAATGTAAGTTAACGTTTAATTAGGCTTCCCAAAAAAAAAAAAAACAAAAAACAAAAAAAGATGGTTAATGTTTAGAGAAGTTGATACTTTTTTTTGTTTGGTTGGAGTTTTAATAAATGCTAGAATGACATCAAAACGCACATTAAGTCTTCAACCCGCATCTCAAGACATGCACCGACTACTTGTATACTAGCTAATATGCGTTAGGTGATGTCACTAGCATTTCCTTGGAGTTTAATGTCACCCTATAATAAAGTTAGAAACCATGACAGGTTGCTCCTCATTAAATCACCTCCACGAGGGAAGTTCGAAATTATGACCCGAGTGTTAGATCTTGAAGAAAAGAAATACACACTATGATCGAAATTTGGCATTGGATCTTGGATCTAATGCTGAGTTTGTTATAACTCATTAAATACCAATTTGGCAACATTGTGAATCTTTCTCAAAGAATACTAATACCTAGAGATATAACAAAGTGGTTAAGTAATGAAATTTGTAATAATGATGTCCCCAAACCCTAAATTTTCTTGATTTTCCTTGGTGTGCTGCTTCTCTTTTTTCCCCAATCCCTATTTTTCTTTTCTTGATTTTCCTTCATGATATTTAATTTAGAACCACCGCAGATCTTGGTGGTTCTAATCATATCTTTTTGCACTTTATTCATCCAATAAGCTGCAGATCTAATCAGATTTGTGAAGATTAGTTTAATCCTTGTTGCGGTACATCTTCATCAACAATTGTGCATGAATTTGTGCGGCAGCTAAGTTGGTCTTTAATTTTTTTTATATATATATAGTTAGTTTGTCTTCGCTAGTTAGAAGTTTTTGATTCGTCTTCCCTTGTTGAAAATCTTTAGTTTTACTTCCCTTGTTATAAGTTTTGTTGCTCATTTATATGGTTCTAATGGTGTTTGTGAATTGTTAATGTGTTTCAGATGTTGTAGAAAGCAGTCACTAATATCACTTTATTTCAATTTCACAATGACATTCACAATCAAATCAATGACAGTTCTTTTGAACAAATATGATTAACGAATCAATGTAATTTTATTAGGACAATTGATTGTGTTTGGTCATGTATATAAAACCATTATCGCTTAATTAAAATTTTTTTTCTTCAAAAAAAAACTATAGTAATAGAATAAGAAAAAAGAAAATATAACAATTCAAAGAAAAGTAGGAATAACACCAACGATATGAAAATTAACGAAAGGTGATTGCGGTGATTTCAATACATTCAAAGACGACCGATCAACATAATAATCGAGTGAATTAAATTGAATGGAGTGAAAGATTTCGTTGTACATAGCCTTCCCAATTAATTTAAAATTGAGGTTTTGTTTTTTTTGTTGTCAAATTAAAAGCGTTATCGGCCTAAATGGAGTTTAATGTATGTAGCCAATCATTTTTCTTTTCTTAGATGATGAGAAAGAGCGCTTTAAAAAAAAAAAAAAGGTTAATTGGAAACTAAAACAAAATAGAACTAGTTTAAGGGCAAAGCTATGTGCACCCCACAAAATCTTATGTGCAAGCCACCAAAAACTATTGAAACCATTTCCAAAATTGCCCTCAGTCCCAATGACCTATTTACCCCTAAAAACTCAAAAAAAGACTTCCTAGTCTTTCTTCTCTGTCATGATTTAGCACCCCACAAACCACCACCTTTGTCTCCGACGATCTCTTCCGACCACCGGCGACTACCAAGGACAAGAAGATGCATTTCGGCGAACAATACTATTGTAAAAGTCGATCTCTTCATGCATTTTCGTGAAAGTTGATGGTTTGAAAGTCTTGATTTGGTTTAATGGAGTTGTACAAATTTTTGTGTTGTAGAGCATTGTTCGTTGTTGTTGTTTGGTGTTTATTGAGCTCCCAAAATGGAGGATGAACGTCAAGGGGGTGCGAATGTGCAAGATACAGAGATATCTCTTCTTATTTTATTTGTTTGTAAAGTTTGTCGCATTTTTTTTTACTGTTTTGCCCGCCACTTTGTTCGGTTAGACAAGACCGTTCGAATGCGTTCTGTTCGATCGATACCCATCGCCCAGTCAAGTGTGGGTCGGTTGTGTAACCGAACAGTTGATGTATACTCAGTTGGAGGTGACCAAACTACTTAAATTGTGTTGTTTTATGTGAGTATCGATTGAAGGGCTTTCGTGATGTTGTTAGTTACTATTTTCAGGGATTGTTGTATTTTTTGACTTTGTGGACTACACAAATGACTTCATCCCCAACGGCCATTTCTAAGTAGGGATAAGTCGGTAAAATGGGTTCAAAGTCGTGGATCAAATAAAAATCTCGTTATTGTCACGAAGAATTCTGATGCGGGAGGTGATGGTCGTCGCCGGATGAGGGTTAACATGGTGTTAGAGGTATGGTAGTTATAGGGGTGACGCCCAAAGACTTAGGAAAATGAAAACTAGTCAAGAAAAAGTTATTGGTAAGGAAAAAATTGTGATAGATGAGAAAGGGGAGGTTTTGAAAGGGATATCAATGAGAAGAACTGGGACAAAAAATGTGGATGTCCATTCGCTATAAACATAAAGGAACATGAAGACCGTTTATCGCATGTGATAGTGGTGTGCGGGCAGCATAATCACGAAGTCGGTTGTTATAAGGAGGATCACTCATATGTCGGTCGGTTAGTTCCGGAAGAACGCGTTGTGGTTGTACAAATTATGCAAGGAAACATTAAGCCCCGAAGATATTGGACACCTTAAAGAAAAATGATGTAGATAACGCATCAACCTTGCGCACGATATACAACGCAAAGCAAAAATAAAGGCTAGCCGAAGCCGGGGGAGATCACAAATGCAACAACTCATGCATTTGTTGGACACACATGGTTATCTTTCGTGGCATAGGAAAGACGCAAAAACCGACATTGTGACAGAGTTGTTTTGGTCTCATCCTGGCTCCATAAAATTACTCCGATGCTTTCCTTATGTTTTGATTATAGATTGCACCTACAAGACCAATCGCTATCGCATGCCATTTCTTGAGATCATCGGTGTGACTTCAATTGAGCTCACGTTCGCCGTCGAATTTACATTTATGTCAAGAGAGACGAAAGAGAACTACATGTGGGTGTTGGAGAATGTTAATAACCTCATGGATGGGTGGGGTAAACCAAGTGTGATTGTAACTGATAGGGAGTTGGGATTGACGAAAGCAATTGAATTGATTTTTCCCACGTCCACTCACCTTTTTTGCATTTTGCACATTAATCGAGGTGTGGCAACGAAAACGAAGAAATTTTTTGCACGGACGGAAGACTTCAACCTTTTCCAAAGTAGGTGAAATGATTTGATAAGTGCGACTTCTGAAGTTGTGTTCAATAGTAGGATGTCGAGTATGGCAGCCGAATATGCTTGTGTCCATGGATTGCTTGATTATCTGATGGATACATGGATTAGAGATTACAAGGAACGATTTGTCAAAGCTTGGACTGACCAATCATTGCATTTTGGACAGACTACGACCGGTAGAGTCGAAAGTGCACATAAAACCCCAAAAAGTCATCTTGGACATTCGCAAGGAACATTTGTGGATTTGTGGCGGGTAATTGATAGTATGGTTGTTGGCCAACATGCTAAGATCAAGGCGTCTTTTGAGACAAGTTTGAATGTAGTGCAACACAGATTGGGTGACACCTTGTACCGTGTCTTGCGAGGTATTGTTTCACAAGCGGCGTTGGGTAGAATCCCAAAGAGTTGGAAATGATCGAAAACATTGGGACCGATCCAAATAGATGTCATTGTGTTTTGAGCAAGACATTTGGACATCCTTATGCCCACAAACTTACAAGTCACCAATTGGCAGCTTCACCAATACCACTTGATGATATCCATATTCAATGGCAAAAGTTAAGTATGAATCCCGAGCAAGCAGTAAATCGGACATAGTACAATTTCAAAGCGAAAATCCAAATGGTGATTGAGAGGTTTAAGACTGTCGAAACCGAGGATATGCGCATGAGGATTATGCAACAACTTCGAAAGGTTAATTATCTCCCGTCCGTGTCCTTGATTGTCCCAAGGGTTAAAGTGAAGACAAAGGGAAAGCGATCACAACTTGGTAAATGAAGAACGAGGAAGGTAAGTAAGGCCAAACTTGATGTCGAGAATGGTGACACATCCTCAAAGAGAAATTCATCTCACTTTGAGCATGTACTTCACCCAAAGATGATACCAAAGAAGATTAATCATCTAGTACCTCACATGGTTCACAGAACGCGTACCTTAATGCATGTCGTGTATAGGGATCGTTATTCCGATGTCGCACCTGAAGACTTGCTTGATCAGATTGAGAGGGTTGATGGTAATTGTGGCTACCGTGTCATTGCAGTTGGTCTAGGGCATCACGAAGACGACGCATGGAAACAAATCCGAAATGACATGTAATGGGAGCTTCAAGGCCACCAAAATATTTGGCGTCCAATCCTTGGTGGGGATCACTTTGAGACAATCCTACTCTCAGTCCAACTTTACCATGATAGCAATGATGCTCCACTTGACAAGTGGATGTGTATGCCCGATTTGGGGCTCGTGATTGCTACGTGTTACAATGTCATTTTTGTGTCCTTATCACCTTTGGGTAGTACGACATTCCTTCCACTTATGGGCGCACCACCAGTTTCGCTGAGCGATCGAGTTGTAATTGGGATGACCCACGTTAATAACAACCATTTTATGCGGGTAAAGTCATATAAATGTATACCTATTTATAAGTTTTTAATTCTTGCCCAAGGTTCACGTGTTAAAATTATTTTTACAGGTGTTGTTCAAGGCGGATGCTCCTTTTCCTCCATTGTATCCAGGGTGGCGAAATAACATACAACCAGAGGCCTTACCTTGGTGTGCAAACTTGAATTGGAAACTCCCAAAGAACGCCTTCTACTTCCGGTACTCCTACTACCATTCACTTGGGCACACCATGATTATGGTGGGTTTGTATAGCAAGTGTGTAACATCCAATTTTGGTAAATTCAAAATACGACAATTATTGAATTGTCGTTGTAACGGTCTTTTTTGGTACCCCCATTACATTGAACATCGTTGGATGATATTTTTGTACATTGGCAAACGCCTTACTTTTAAACTTCATATATAGACAGTGAATAGTATGAAATAGGTTGTGTTATTTGTCCCATGAATTTCATTTTCCATGAACAATATATGTCATTACTCTGTTCGATCGCACACAACCGTGGAAACAATGTTCGCTCGGTCAAAGCTTACCGAACGTTATTATATTAGTTGGTGCACTCTCACCGAACGAATTCTTTATATATCAAAATATAATATTCGGTTGTATGTTACCGAGAATATTACATACAATCGGTCGACTCCCACCGTACTATTTTATATTATTCTATTGTTTGGCACCGAACGATACTATTATCAATTATAACGTGTTGTTCCTTGGTACTTGCCCGAGTATTTCATTAAGCACACCTTATTGGATCGAGCATTGTCAAGTCTTCTCAAGCCTCGGGAGGTGGTCAACATTATGATGGGGTATGTGCCCTAGGTCAATCCATTAACTTGTCTTTATGAATACTTTTAGTTAATAAAATAGAGGATTTCATTTGTTGTTTATTATAATTAATTTGTATGTTTACATTATAATAAGATCCATGGGTATTTACGTAAATATCCTAAATGTCCCTAGATCGATCATTATACTCGGAACTATAATGAATTAAGACTAGTGTGAGTCTTGATTGATGATCATATGATGATTATACTTATAGGGATACGAATCAAGATCACGAGTACTTGTTAGGGAACAAAGTACTTTGGACCGACCGCTATGAGAACATCACATGGATTAAGTCATAGTTGTTTCTCATGATAGGTATATTTTTCAGGTCCTCGACTTGAGATTGCCGAGACTTCAACATTAGGAACACAAGATTTGACACTATCAAACGTTGTCTTTAACCTGGACGATTATAAAGGTTGTGATTGGTTATTGTGTGAGCAATGTGATGAAGTTGTGTAATCAAGATAGAATTTGTCCCTCTCATATAAAGAGAGATATCCAAAGGATCCTCGATGTGTTAGGCATTAAAAGGCCTAGTCTAAGTGAATTGATATTGATCAATGTCACTTGGATGTTTTCATCTACCTAGAGATCGAGACTAGTACGATTGAACATGTTGGATGACAATTTCATGTCTTATGTTTGATCAAAAGGATATCGTGTGACAACAGGATGTTATATACACTATTGATTAGGTTGTATCGATTTGATATTCGTACAACTTGGGTAGTCATAATGTCTTGCTAGAGAATGCTTATGACTTGTATACCAAAATGTGTTTTGGTACACCGCCAACGTTGTATGAGCCTATTGGGTCGCACACTAAGAATGGTTTTGCGAGATTTTAAGATGGTTCAGAAAAAATAAATTTTATATGATAAAATTCATGACGGAAACGTCATTGTGGTGTATTAAACTTATACTTCTTTAAGTAAGGGTATATGTGTAATTTGCTTAACCGTCTATATACAAGGGTTGTATAAATAGACGCTTTAAGTTAGAACACAGGTACGAAAGAAAAAGGGCCGAAACTCTATTTTCGAATTAGAAACGACTTAGGGTTTTTGGTATGCTCGATCGTTTTGGAGAGAAACAAAAAGGTTTGGTATTCTCTCGAAGCTAGCACTTCAAATCTCGACCATTGTTCGTGTGTGGATCGCTTGATAGAGAGCGCGTTATCGTTAGCGGCGCCTTAGAGATCGATCAACTTTCGAAAGGTATATTGCGATTGAAGTATGATTAAGTTTTTCATGGTTTAAACGTTTTTAATGGAATTAGATTCGATCCTGTTGGGTTTTTGTCAAAACTGTTTTGTAATCTCCATTGCGCGTATGAACCCCAAAACCCAACAAAGGTGGTATCGAGCCTTCGAGTTTGATTCCATTAAACTCATTGCATGTTTTCTTCGATATATACATGATATATGATTGAAAGCATGTTAGTAGTTGATGTATATATGATATACATAAGTTTTCTCGTGAGATTTATTATCATGTTTTGTGTATATGATACATATATTCGTGATTTAATTGAAATTAGTTTCGTACATGCTAGTAACCATGTTAGGTTAATTTGAATAATTTTAATGAATTGAGTTTCGTGTTCTATGATCCATGACACCATTAGGTTCGATTGTGATAGTAGTTCATGATTCAATTACATGTTTGTGATTATTTGGATGAAGACCGAAATTGCAAATAACTAATTTTCGAAATTATTTATCTGTAAATAATTAATTTTTGAAATTATTTATTTATCTTGTTATATCTATTTTGTTATGAAGTTTCTATTTGATAAAGATAGATAACAAATTAGAATATGGATAAATATCAAGAATCTTGTTATTGGTGATATACTAGGATTCAAATATCTTAAATCCAAAATAAATAAATAATTTTCGAAATTATTTATTTATCTTGTTATATCTATTTTGTTATGAAGTTTCTATTTGATAAAGATAGATAACAAATTAGATTAGGAGATATAAGCAAAATCGGTTTCGTTATCCCTATTGGATAGGAGATAAATATGGAGAAGTTTGTTATTGGAGATATGTTAGGATTCAAATATCTAAAGTCATAATTGGATTAGGATAAGATGATTAGTTAGACGTGGGCCGGGTTAATTAAAAATGTTTTAATTGACTTAATTTTGGATAAATTAAGGGGTAAATTTAGTATAGTAAAATCAGCGAAAAATATTGATTTTCTATAGCGAATTTCAGTTTTCGAAATTGAGATTCGTCTTCTAAAAAAAAAAAAAAAAAAAAAAAAAAAAAAAAAGGGGCGCCCCTTACGTATCTTCGTCCATTGATCATTATAGACCGGCCAATGGGACCGCCGTCTAACTAATCCTAGCGCACGGAAATTCTTTTATTAGTGAATAGTATAAAAAAATTTCCAAATTGTTTAGTGATTGAACAAATCAATAGAATATATGATATTTCATTGTTTACATAAAAATCACTAAAATCTGAATAAAATCCCTCTATTAAATTTTAAGTCTCATGTCATCCATTTTAAACACTTGTCAAAGGCCTCGATCACACTAATATAGTTTCACCATAGCATATACTGGGTGTATTGTGTTATCTTGGTGAGACAAGTTGGGTAAGAGTTACCTAAATGTTTAAAATGGTCCGACTTAATAAAACCATCAAAATAGTTTTGAGCTTTAGGCAAATGATGAGATAAAAACATGCTAAGACATAAGATGTCCCATATCTCATAAAAGGATCTAAAAATTACATAAGATGTAATTGGTAATCATTACCTACCTAAATAATCTAGTTATGTGTTTCTTGTCATACCGTATAGAATTAGGTGAAATATGGATTTTAGTCCCCTAAATAAACAAGATGTTTTAGGAGGGTTGTTAATTTAGTGGGAGTCTATTCCTCTATACTAAAATAAACTTTGCATAATCTTTATTGTAGATCAATGGCCTCTTCAAGTAACAATAATCCCCTGTCATCTGCGATCCATCCTTGAGAAGGATAAGCTATCTGGGACTAACTTTCTTGATCGGTTCGAAACTTGAGAATTGTTCTTAAGCATGAACGCAAGTTGTATGTCCCGGATGCTCCAATCCCCGAGGACCCACCACCAATGCTACGAAAGTTTGTGAAGGATGCGCATAATAAGCATATCAACGATTCTACGATGTTGCATGTATTATGTATGCGGCAACTATGGTTCCCGAACTTCGAAGGACATGGAACTAATGGAAGCCTACGACATGGCTATAACGCTTTGAAGGAAATGTCCCAACAAAGCAAGCTAGGCAAGAAAGGTTCGAGACAGCTTAAAAACCTACATTCTTGCAAGATGACCGAGGGTGCGTCGCTTAGTCCTCATGTTCAAGATGAAGGGCTATGTTGACCACTTGATAGACTCGGATTCCCCATAAGCCAAGAGTTGGCTACGGATTTGATCTTGAATTCATTACCGAGAGAGTTACTCACAATTTGTGATGAACTACAATATGAATAATATGGAGAAATCAATTTCGAGTTGCATTTGATGCTCAAAACTCGCTGAACAAAATATCAAAAAACCCTCTAGTAATGTGTTGATGGTCCAAAAGGGAAAGGGAATGAAGAAGAAAAACAAAGGCAAGGCTAGAGTTGCCAAGGTCATTCTTTGCACTGTCGCATCGCAAAGCCTATGGAACAAGTCAAGCCCCACTGCTCCTCGCTTCAAAACACCCAAAAGAAAAGGAAGGAAATTGTCATTTCTGTAATCAAACCTATCTTTGGCATTGTCGTCTCGGGCACATAAACGAGAAACGCATAACGAAGCTCCATAAAGATGGGCTTCTAGATTCATTTGATTTAGAAACATATGAAACGTGCGTATCTTGTTTACTAGGCAAGATGACTAAAAGTCCCTTTACTGGACACAGTGAAAGGGCAAGTGATTTATTGGGTCTAATACATACTGATGTATGCGGTCCTATAAACACAATGGCTAGAGGAGGTTATCAGTACTTCATTACATTTACTGATGATTTCAGCAGATATGGTTATGTATATCCAATTAAACATAAAGCTGAATCATTTGAGTTGTTTTGAACGTTTCAAAATGAAGTGCAAAATCAACTTGGTAAAACTATCAAAACACTTCGATCAGATCGAGGTGGTGAATATTTAAGCCAATAATTTGATGATCATCTTAGAAATTGTGGGATTGTCTCCCAATTGACTCCACCAGCAACTCCACAATGGAATGGAGTTTCTGAAAGGAGAAATCGAACCTTATTAGATATGGTTCGATCTATGATGAGTCATGCAGATCTTCCATTATCCTTTTGGGGTTATGCATTACAAACTGCAGCTTTCACTCTAAATCGAATTCCTTCTAAAGCGGTTGATAAAACACCATATGAGATATGGTACGGAAAGAGACCTAGTTTGTCTTTCCTTAAGATTTGGGGTTGTGAGGCTTACGTAAAACGACAAGTCTCAGAAAAACTAGCACCTAAATCTGACAAGTGTTTATTTGTGGGGTATCCTAAGGAAACAAAAGAATATTACTTTTATAATCCCGCTGAGACCAAAGTGTTTGTTGCTCGGTATGGTGCCTTTATGGAAAAACAGTTTATTTCAAAAAACACTAGTAGGAGAGAAATAAATCTTGAAGAAGTTCAAGAATCACGAGATAAACATTGAACCGCTACGGAAGTTCAACAACGTTCGAACCAATTGAACCTCCACAAGTGACACAATGCCCACGTAAATCTGGTAGGGTAAGACATGAGCCGAAAGATTCGGATTTCTCATTATCGATAGTCGTGATGTGTTGCTTATGGATCAAAATGAGCCCACCACTTATCGGGAGGCTATGTCTGACCAGACTCGGATAAATGGCTAAGTGCCATGAACTCGAGATGCAATCCATGTATGATAACCAAGTTTGGAACTTGGTTGATTTACCCAAGGTGGTAAGACCATTTGATGTAAATGAGTTTTCAAGAAGAAAACTGACATGGATGGCAAAGTGCATACTTTTAAAGCAAGACTTGTAGCAAAAGGTTTCAGGCAGACTCAAGGTGTTGATTATGATGACACTGTTTCACCAATAGCCATGCTTAAATCCATAAGAATTTTAATTGCCATTGATGCATATTATGACTATGAGATATGGCAAATGGATGTAAAAACAACATTTTTTAATGGAAAGTCATTGCTTGAGGACGTGTATATGACACAACTTTGAAGGTTTTGTACATCCCGAGAATTCTATGAAGGTATGCAAGCTTCAAAGATCCAATTATGGATTAAAGCAAGCTTCTCGGAGTTGGAATCTTCGTTTTGATGAAGCAATCAAGGATTTTGGTTTTATTAAGAACGAAGATGAGCCTTGTGTATACAAGAAGGTCAGTGGGAGTGTTTTTTTTCTGCACTGTATGTTGATGATATATTACTCATTGGAAACGACATCCCAACATTGCGAGAATGTCAAGTCTTGGTTAGGGAAGTGTTTCTCAATGAAAGACTTAGGAGATGCAAAGATATATCCTAGGGATAAAGATCTATAGGGATAGATCTAAGAGGCTAATCGGCCTAAGTCGAGTGCTTACATAGACAAGGTCTTGAATAGGTTCAAGTTTACAAGACTCTAAAAGAGGATTATTGCCAATGTCTCATGGCATAAGTCTCAAGAAGACTCAATGTCCTAAGACAAATGATGAGCGAGACCGTATGAATAAGATTCCATATGCATCACTATTGGGTCTATCATGTATGCCATGTTATGCACTCGACTCGATGTATCATATGCTTTGAGCACTACAAGCGGATATCGATCGATCCAGGTGAGAGTCACCGGATAGCAAGAAAAGAACATCCTTAAGTACTTAAGAAGGACTAAGGAAGTGTTCTTGGTCTATGGAGGTTTTGAAAATGATCTAGTTGTAAATGGTTACACAGATGCAAGTTTTCAAACCGATATATATGATTTTAGATCGCAATCTGGATATGTGTTTACTTTGAATGGGGGTGCGAAGAAGTGGAAAAGTTTGAAATAAGAGATCAGCGATTCTACAATGTAGTTTGAGTATATTGCGTCCGTCCGATGCAAAGAAAGGAGGCGCTTTGCATCAAAAAGTTCATTTCTCAACTAGGTGTGGTTCCAAGTATTGCTAACCCTGTTTGTTTGTATTGTGACAATAACGGGGCAATAGCACAGCCAAGGAACCTAGATCACACCACAGATCCAAACATATACTCGGGCGCGTTTTCATCTCATCGAGAAATTATTGAGAGGGAGACGTAAAGATTTGCAGAGTACCTATCAAGACAACGTTGCGGATCCATTGACAAAAACTCTTCCACAAGCAAAACATGATGGTCATGTTAGATCATTAGGCATTAGATGCATGTATGATTGGCCCTAGTGCAAGTGGGAGATGATGGGGCATGTGCCATAGGTCAATCCATTAACTGTCTTTATGAATACTTTTAGTTAATAAAATAGAGGATTTCATTTGTTTGTTTATTATAATTAATTTGCATGTTTACATTATAATAAGATCCATTGGTATTTACATAAATATCATAAATGTCCATAGTCAATCATTATACTTGGGAACTATAATGAATTAAGACTAGTGTGAGTCTTGATTGATGATCATATGATGATTATACGTATAGGGATACGAATCAAGATCACGAGTACTTGTTAGGGAACAAAGTACTCGGGACCACCCGCTATGAGAACATCACATGGATTAAGCCATAGTTGTTTCTCATGATATGTATATTTTTCACCCTCCGACTTGAGATTGCCGAGACTTCAACATTAGGAACACAAGTAATTTGACACAATCAAACGTTGTCTTTAACCTGGACGATTATGAATGTTGTGATTGGTTATTGTGTGAGCAATGTGATGAAGTTGTGTAATTGAGATAGAATTTGTCCTCTAATATAAAGAGAGATATCTAGTGGATCCCTCGATGTGTTAGATCATTAAAAGGCCTAATCTAAGTGAATTGATATTGATCAATGTCACTTGGATGTTTTCATCTACCTAGAGATCAAGACTAGTACGATTGAACATGTTGGATGACAATTCCATGCCTTATGTTTGATCAAAAGGATATCGTGTGACAAAAGGATGTTATATACACTATTGATTAGGTTGTATCGATTTGATATTCGAACAACTTGGGTAGTCATAATGTCTTGCTAGAGATCGCTTATGACTTGTATACCAAAATGTGTTTTGGTACACCGCCAACGTTGTATGAGCCTATTGGGTCGCACACTAAGAATGGTTTTGCGAGATTTTAAGATGGTTCGAAAAATGAATTTTATATGATCAAATTCATGACGAAAACGTCCTTGTGGTGTATTACACTTATACTTCTTTAAGTAAGGGTATATGTGTAATTTACTTAACCGTCTATATACAAGGGTTGTATAAATAGACGCTTTAAGGTAGAACACAGTACGAAAGAAAAAGGGCCGAAACTCTATTTTCGAATTAGAAACGACTTAGGGTTTTTGGTATGCTCGGATCGTTTTGGAGAGAAACAAAAAGGTTTGGTATTCTCTCGAAGCTAGCACTTCAAATCTCGCCGCCGTTCTTGTGTGGATCTTGATAGAGGGCGTTCGTCGTTAGCAGCGCCTTAGAGATCGATCAACCTTCTGAAAGGTATATTGCGATTGAAGTATGATTAAGTTTTTCATGGTTTAAACGTTTTTAATGGAATTAGATTCGGATCCTGTTGAGGTTTTTGTCAAAACTGTTTTGTAATCTCCGCTGCGTATGAACCCCAAAACCCAACACATTAAACCATTGTTCTTTCTTAACAACCCACCTACTGACACGTGGGAGGGTGTCAACGTACCCCATGTTCTTGTGGGCTTCAGGAAGATCGAAGTGCTCGTACACCCATCCCTGGAAAGGCGTACCACAAATAAGTCATTACATATTACCAAATACAACAAATACCAAATTAAAAAAGGCAAATAACGTAAATACCTCAAGCAACGTCAGATATCCCGCAATCTGACAAACATCCACCCGAGTTGCCGCCCCAAGCTATCGGTAGAGGTAGGCAAGAGCTGCTGCACCTCATGCATACGTCTTAATATGGTCCAAGTCCTCTAGCAACTGTATAAGTTGTACCGACACCAGGGTCCCCGACTTGTCGACAAAAAGAGTGCACCCGAGCATGTACAACAAGTACGCTTGGGCTGTGCACTCAATCTGGGGGTGTTGGGGCATGTGCCCTAGTCAATCCATAAATGTCTTTATGAATACTTTTAGTTAATAAAATAGAGGATTTCATTTGCTGTTTATTATAATTAATTTGCATGTTTACATTATAATAAGATTCATGGGTATTTACATAAATATCTTAAATGTCCCTAGTCGATCATTATACTGGGAACTATAATGAGTTAAGACTAGTGTGAGTCTTGATTGATGATCATATGATGATTATACGTATAGGGATACGAATCAAGATCACGAGTACTTGTTAGGGAACAAAGTACTTGGACCGACCCGCTATGAGAAACATCACATGGATTAAGTTATAGTTGTTTCTCATGATAGGTATATTTCTCGGTCCTCGACTTGAGATTACCGAGAGACTTCAACATTAGGAACACAAGGTGATTTGACACTATCAAACGTTGTCTTTAACCGAACGATTATAAACGTTGTGATTGGTTACTGTGTGAGTAATGTGATGAAGTTGTGTAATCAAGATAGAATTTGTCCATCTCATATAAAGAGAGATATCCAATGGATCCCTCGATGTGTTAGATCATTAAAAGGCCTAGTCTAAGTGAATTGATATTGATCAATGTCACTTGGATGTTTTCAGTCTACCTAGAGATTGAGACTAGTACGAATGAACATGTTGTATGACAATTTCATGCCTTATGTTTGATCAAAAGGATATCGTGTGACAAAAGGATGTTATATACACTATTGATTAGGTTGTATCGATTTGATATTCGTACAACTTGGGTAGTCATAATGTCTTGCTAGAGACTGCTTATGACTTGTATACCAAAATGTGTTTTGGTACACTGCCAACGTTGTATGAGCCTATTGGGTCGCACACTAAGAATGGTTTTGCGAGATTTTAAGATGGTTCAGAAAAATGAATTTTATATGATAAAATTCATGATGGAAACGTCATTGTGGTGTATTACAATTATACTTCTTTAAGTAAGGGTATATGTGTAATTTACTTAACCGTCTATATACAAGGTTGTATAAATAGACGCTTTAAGTTAGAACACAGTACGAAAGAAAAAAAGATCGAAACTATATTTTCGTTTTAGAAACGACTTAGGGTTTTTTGGTATGCTCGGATCGTTTTGGAGAGAAACAAAAGGTTTGGTATTCTCTTGAAGCTAGCACTTCGAATCTCGGCGCCGTTCGTGTGTGGATCGCGATAGAGGCGTTCGTCGTTAGCGGCGCCTTAGAGATCGATCAACCTTCGAAAAAGGTATATTGCGATCGATGTATGATTAAGTTTTTCATGGTTTAAACGTTTTTAATGGAATTAGATTCGGATCCTGTTGGGGTTTTTGTCAAAATTGTTTTGTAATCTCCGTTGCGTATAAACCCCAAAACCCAACAAAGGGTATCGAGCCTTCGAGTTTGATTTCATTAAATTCATTGCATGTTTTCTTCGATATATACATGATATATGATTGAAAGCATGTTAATAGTTGATGTATATGTGATATACATAAGTTGTCTTTGAGATTTATTATCATGTTTTGTGTATATGATACGCATATTCGTGATTTAATTAAAAATCAGTTTCAGTACATGCTAGTAACCATGTTAGGTTAATTCAAATAATTTTAATGAATTGAGTTTCGTGTTCTCGTGATCCATGACACCATTAGGTTCGTTTGGGATAGTAGTTCATGATTCAATTACATGTTTGTGATTATTTGGATGAGGACCGAAATTGCAAATAATTAATTTTCGAAATTATTTATTTATCTTGTTATATCTATTTTGTTATGAAGTTTCTATTTGATAAAGATAGATAACAAATTAGAATAAGAGATAAATATCAAGAATCTTGTTATTGGTGATATACTAGGATTCAAATATCTTAAATCCAAAATAAATAATTAATTTTCGAAATTATTTATTTATCTTGTTGTATCTATTTTGTTATGAAGTTTCTATTTGATAAAGATAGATAACAAATTAGATTAGGAGATATAAGCAAAATCGGTTTCGTTATCCCTATTGGATAGGAGATAAATATGGAGAAGTTTGTTATTGGTGATATGCTAGGATTCAAATATCTAAAGTCCTAATCGGATTAGGATAAGATGATTAGTTAGATTTGGGCCCGGGTTAATTAAAATGTTTTAATTGACTTAATTTCGGATAAATTAAGGGGTTAATTTATAATAATAAAATCAGCGAAAATTATGATTTTCTATAGCGAATTTTAATTTTGAAATTGAGATTCGTCTTCTTAAAAAAAAAAAAAAAAAAAAAAAAAAAAAGAACGGGGCGTTGCCCCCTGTACCCCCCTTTCGTTGATTGGCCAATGGCGAGACCGTAGTCTAACTAATCATAGCGTACGGAAATTCTTTTGTTAGTGAAAAGTATAAAAATAAATCTCCAAATTGTTTAGTGATTTAAGAAATCAATAAAATATATGATATTTCATTGTTTACATAAAATCACTAAGATCGAATAAAACCCCTCTATTAAATTTTAAGTCTCACGCCATCCATTTTAAACACTTGTCAAGGCCTCGATCACACTAATACAGCTTTCAAACCATAGCTGGGTGTATTGTGTTATCTTGGTGAGACAAGTTGGGTAAGAGTTACCTAAATGTTTAAAATGGTCCGACTTAATAAAGCCATCAAAATAGTTTTGAGCTTTAGGCAAATGATGAGATAAAAACATGCTAAGACATAAGATGTCCCATATCTCATAAAAGGATCTAAAAATTACATAAGATGTAATTGGTAATTGTTACCTACCTAAATAATCTAGTTCTGTGTTTCATGCCATAGCTGTCATAGAACTAGGTGAAATATGGATTTTAGTCCCCTAAATAAACAGTGTGTTTTAGGAGGGTTGTTAATTTAGTGGGAGTCTATTCCTCTATGCTAAAATAAACTTTGCATAATCTTTATTGTAGATCAATGGCCTCTTCAAGTAACAATAATCCCCTGTCACTGTGATCCATCCTTGAGAAGGATAAGCTATTTGGGACTAACTTTCTTGACTCGGTTCGAAACTTGAGAATCGTTCTCAAGCATGAACGCAAGTTGTATGTCCTAGATGTTCCAATCCCCGAGGACCCACCACCAATGCTACGAAAGTTTGTGAAGGATGCGCATAATAAGCATATCAACGATTCTACGATGTTGCATGTATTATGTCTTGGCAACTATGGTTCCCGAACTTCGAAGGACATGGAACTAATGGAAGCCTACGACATGACTATAACGTCAAGGAAATGTTCCAACAAAGCAAGCTAGGCAAGAAAGGTTCGAGACAAGTAAAAAACCTACATTCTTGCAAGATGACCGAGGGTGCGTAAGTTAGTCCTCATGTTCGAATATGAAGGGCTATGTTGACCACTTGATAGACTCGGATTTCCCATAAGCCAAGAGTTGGCTACGGATTTGATCATAAATTCACTACCTAAAGTTACTCACAATTTGTGATGAACTACAATATGAATAATATGGAGAAATCAATTTCGAGTTGCATTTGATGCTCAAAACTCGCTGCGAACAAAATATCAAGAAACCCTCTAGTAATGTGTTGATGGTCCAAAAGGGAAAGGGAATGAAGAAGAAAGGCAAAGGCAAGGCTAGAGTTGTCAAGGCAGTTAATGCACCTGTCGCAAAGCCTATGGAACAAGTCAAGCCCCAGCCTGTTCCTGCTTCAAAACACCCAAAAGAAAAGGAAAGAAATTGTCATTTCTGTAATCAAACCTATCTTTGGCATTGTCGTCTCGGGCACATAAACGAGAAACGCATAACGAAGCTCCATAAAGATGGGCTTCTTGATTCATTTGATTTAGAAACATATGAAACGTGCGTATCTTGTTTACTAGGCAAGATGAATAAAAGTCCCTTTACTCGGACACAAGTGAAAGGGCAAGTGATTTATTGGGTCTAATATATATTGATGTATGCGGTCCTATAAACACAATGGCTAGATAAGGTTATCGATTTCATTACATTTACTCGATGATTTCAAAGCAGATATGGTTATGAATATCTTATGAAACATAAAGTGAATCATTTGAGATGTTTCGAACGTTTCAAAATGAAGTGCGAATCAACTTGGTAAAACTATCAAAACGCTTTGATCAGATTGAGGTGGTGTGTATTTAAGCCAAGAATTTGATGATCATCTTAGAAATTGTGGGATTGTCTCCCAATTGACTCCACCAAAAACTCCACAATGGAATGGAGTTTCGAAAGGAGAAATCGAACCTTATTAGATATTGTTCGATCTATGATGAGTCATGCAGATCTTCCATTATCCTTTTGGGGTTATGCATTACAAATCTGCAGCTTTTCACTCTAAATCGAGTTCCTTCTAAAGCGGTTGATAAAACACCATTTGAGATATGGTATGGGAAGAGACCTAGTTTGTCTTTTCTTAAGATTTGGGGTTGTGAGGCTTACGTAAAGCGACAAATCTCGGAAAAACTAGCACCTAAATCGATAAGTGTTTATTTGTGGGGTATCCTAAGGAAACAAAAGGATATTACTTTTATAATCTCGCCGAGAATAAAGTGTTTGTTGCTCGGTATGGTGCCTTTATGGAAAAAAAGTTTATTTCAAAAGACACTAGTGGGAGAGAAATAAATCTTGAAGAAGTTCAAGAATCACGATAAACACTCGAACCGCTCGGAAGTTCAACAACGTTCGAACCGATTGAACCTCCGCAAGTGACACAAGGCCCACGTAAATCTGGTAGGGTAAGACATGAGCCGAGAGAGATTCGGATTTCTCATTACGATAGTCGTGATGTGTTGCTTATGGATCAAAATGAGCCCACCACTTATCGGAGGCTATGTCCGGACCGGACTCGATAATTGGCTAAGTGCCATGAATTCCGAGATGCAATCCATGTATGATAACCAAGTTTGGAACTTGGTTGATTTACCTGAAGGTGGTAAGACCATTGGATGTAAATGAGTTTTCAAGAAGAAAACTGACATGGATGGCAATGTGCATACTTTTAAAGCAAGACTTGTAGCAAAAGGTTTTAGGCAGACTCAAGGTGTTGATTATGATGAAACTTTTTCGCCAGTAGCCATGCTTAAATCCATAAGAATTTTAATTGTCATTGTTGCATATTATGACTATGAAATATGGAAAATGGATGTAAAAACAACATTTCTTAATGGAAAGCTGCTTGAGGACGTGTATATGACACAACCTGAAGGTTTTGTACATCCTGAGAATTCTAGGAAGGTATGCAAGCTTCAAAGATCCATTTATGGATTAAAGCAAGCTTTTCGAGTTGGAATCTTCGTTTTGATGAAGCAATCAAGGATTTTGGTTTCATTAAGAACGAAGATGAGCCTTGTGTATACAAGAAGGTCGGTGGGAGTGTAGTTGTTTTTCTCGGTACGTATGTCGATGATATATTACTCATTGGAAATGACATCCCAACATTGCAAAATGTCAAGTCTTGGTTAGGGAAGTGTTTCTCAATGAAAGACTTAGGAGATGCGGCTATATCCTAGGGATAAGGATCTATAGGGATAGATCTAAGAGGCTAATCGGCCTAAGTCGAGTGCTTACATAGACAAGGTGCTTGAATAGGTTCGGTTTGCAAGACTCTAAAAGAGGATTGTTGCCAATGTCTCATGACATAAGTCTCAGCAAGATTCAATGTCCTAAGACAAATGATGAGCGAGACCGAATGAATAAGATTCCATATGCATCAGTTATTGGATTTATCATGTATGCCATGCTATGCACTCGACCTGATGTATCATATGCTTTGAGCACTACAAGCAGATATCGGTCAGATCCTGGTGAGAGTCACTGGATAGCAGTAAAGAACATTCTTAAATACTTAAGAAGGGCTAAGGAAATGTTCTTGGTCTATGGAGGTTTTGAAAATGATCTAGTTGTAAGTGGTTACACAGATGCAAGTTTTCAAACTGATATAGATGATTTTAGATCGCAATCAAGATATGTATTTACTTTGAATGGGGGTGTAGTAAGCTGGAAAAATTCGAAGCAAGAGACCGTTGCAGATTCTATAACAAAAGCTGAGTATATTGCAGCGTCCGATGCAGCAAATGAGGCAGTTTGGATCAAAAAGTTCATTTCTGAACTAGGTGTGGTTCCAAGTATTACTAACTCTATTTGTTTGTATTGTGACAATAACGGGGCAATAACACAAAGCCAAGGAACCTAGATCACACTACAGATCCAAACATATACTCATTCGTTTTCATCTCATCAGAGAAATTATTGAGAGGGGAGACGTAAAGATTTGCAGAGTACCTACTGAAGACAACGTTGTGGATCCATTGACAAAAACTCTTCCACAAGCAAAACATGATGGTCATGTTAGATCATTAGGCATTAGATGCATGTATGATTGGCCCTAGTGCAAGTGGGAGATGTTGGGGCATGTGCCCTAGGTCAATCCATAAATGTCTTTATGAATACTTTTAGTTAATAAAATAGAGGATTTCATTTGTTGTTTATTATAATTAATTTGCATGTTTACATTATAATAAGATCCATGGGTATTTACAGAATATCCTAAATGTCCCTAGTCGATCATTATACTTGGGAACTATAATGAGTTAAGACTAGTGTGAGTCTTGATTGATGATCATATGATGATTATACGTATAGGGATACGAATCAAGATCACGAGTACTTGTTAGGGAACAAATACTGGACCGACCCGCTATGAGAACATCACATGGATTAAGTTATAGTTGTTTCTCATGATAGGTATATTTCTCAGTCCTCTGACTTGAGATTACCAAAGACTTCAACATTAGGAACACAGTGATTTGACACTATCAAACGTTGTCTTTAACCGGACGATTATAAAGGTTGTGATTGGTTACTGTGTGAGCAATGTGATGAAGTTGTGTAATCAAGATAGAATTTGTCCCTCTCATATAAAGAGAGATATCCAGTGGATCCTCGATGTGTTAGATCGTTAAAAGGCCTAGTCTAAGTGAATTGATATTGATCAATGTCACTTGGATCTTTTCACTCTACCTAGAGATCGAGACTAGTACGATTGAACATGTTGGATGACAATTCCATGCCTTATGTTTGATCAAAAGGATATCGTGTGACAAAAGGATGTTATATACACTATTGATTAGGTTGTATCGATTTGATATTCGTACGACTTGGGTAGTCATAATGTCTTGCTAGAGACCGCTTATGACTTGTATACCAAAATGTGTTTTGGTACACTGCCAACGTTGTATGAGCCTATTGGGTCGCACACTAAGAATGGTTTTGCGAGATTTTAAGATGGTTTAGAAAAATGAATTTTATATGATAAAATTCATGATGGAAACGTCCTTGTGGTGTATGACACTTATACTTCTTTAAGTAAGGGTATATGTGTAATTTACTTAACCGTCTATATACAAAGGTTGTATAAATAGACGCTTTAAGTTAGAACACAGGTACGAAAGAAAAAAAGACCGAAACTCTGTTTTCGTTTTAGAAACGACTTAGGGTTTTTTGGTATGCTCGGATCGTTTTGGAGAGAAACAAAAGGTTTGGTATTCTCTTGAAGCTAGCACTTCGAATCTCGGCCGCCGTTCATGTGTGGATCTGCGATAGAGGGCGTTCGTCGTTAGCGGCGCCTTAGAGATCGATCAACCTTCGAAAAAGTATATTGTGACCGAGGTATGATTAAGTTTTTCATGGTTTAAACGTTTTTAATGGAATTAGATTCGGATCCCGTTGGGGTTTTTGTCAAAATTGTTTTGTAATCTCCGTGCGTATAAACCCCGAAACCCAACAGGGGGAACAACTGGGTCTTGGCGTTGCCTTTCTTCGACGGCTTGGGTTTGACACCCCATTGCCCCTTAAGCCATGATTTGTTCACTTTCAAATCTTTATTGACTTGCTTCTTGGCCCCGGCCTCCGATACATTAAGGGCCCGACATACCAACTCGATTTTTACGTCGCTTGACATGGCTTCACAATCAACTACCTTTCCCATAACAGGAATCTGCAACAACCTGCTGACATCCTCCAATGTAATAGACATTTTACTAAAGGGGAGGTGAAATGTGTTGGTATCCGGCTGCCATCTCTCCACAAAGGTAGATATGAGCGTCTTGTGTGCCTTCCTGTATGAGTTCTGCATCAGTGACCTAAGCTCAGACGCCTGAATGATCCTATCTAGGCCAGCTGCATCTTGGTGACACTTACTCAAATCCCAACTTGCCAACTAGGCACCTTGATTGATGCATCTAAGCAAGGGACGTTCCTGAAGGATAAAAAATTAATTGTTATAAGTAATTGAATTACTGAAACTACACATAGCCAAAATAAATTTAATTATGAATTGAAAAAAATTACCTTGTTGTTCCAAATGGCCGCGCCGAAGTGATAGTTATAACTCTTCAACACATTCCTATTTGATGGCCCACCGGAAAAAGGTCTTGATGGGTCATCACCTGCTGCCCTTTGGACGACTTGTTCCCTTATGTGGAACCCTTGGCCTTACTACCAAGGCCCTTATCACGTGGTCCTCTTTCTTTGACCACTTACTCTCGTATATCCTCATCTTCCCTCCTTTGTACATCCTCAACCTGTGCCCCGGAACCTTCATCAACGTCCTTAGATTTTCGTCCCAATTCCTTAGATTTCTTATAAGAAGCGGTTTGAGCTCTCCGACTAGGACGCTCGCTGTTCGGGGGACTACTATTATCTCCACTTCTAGTGGTCTTAGTATGAGCCATACCTATAAGAAAGTAAAGAAGATTTATCCTCAAATCAATACACAATCATTCATATATTAATATATAATCACATAATAATTGGTGCATATAAATATATATGTTTGGTGGATACTGATCGAACAAACTCAAACTGTTCGGTAGGTAACAACCAAGCAAATTCATTTAACTCGGTGGTACATGACCGAGCTAATTCATTTAGATTGGTGGTACATGACCGAGCAATAATGGTTAACTCAGTTGATACGTACACTCGAACAAACCAATATTTAATAAATAAGTAAATACCCAATTTGCTCGGTTGGATATGACCGAATGAGTAATACTTTGTTTGGTCACACGCAACCGAACATTCCATATCAATACAATCAACTTATTTCATACACAAATACCCAATTTGTACAATCATATTTAACCACAATCAAGAATAAAGTCGTATAAAACAACCAAAACGAATTGAGTGATGTATGTCACGGCTTTACCCTACAACCAAACACACAGGCTCTGCTTCGGTCACCTTCGACTGAGCGAGAGTCATCTTTTCGATCCCGTGTGACCGAACCGAGACGATCGATAATTTCAACAAAACATGTATACAAACAAAGAACTTCAACAATAACATAAAAAACACCAACAATCTCACCTTACGAGCACAAAAATGATGAAAACCCAAATCGGAACCACCACAGCCGCACATACAACCTACGTGCTCTTCCTCTCGTCCATGAAACCAACTTCCAGGGCTCGTGCTACGTCGCCTCGCTCCCGTCCACAGATCGTCTGCACAAAGTATTGGCTAGGGCTTCTTCTTCACCTTTTTCCTCGATTCAGTTTTTCGAATTTGCTCTGTGGGATGCCCTTCCAAACGAATATGGACATTTCAGGAAAAAGAAATGTTTGCTTGGTGCTCTTAACAATATGTGGGGTGCACTAATCATGTGGCTTGCACATAAGGTTTTATGGGGTGCACATAGCTTGGCCCCTAGTTTAAATTCTCCTCGTTCGGCTTTTCAAGATAGCATGTAGGACATGTCAAGAATGGTGTTTCAAATAGCGAAGTTGTTGGAGGCTCATTGCGGCCCATGGAGCCCCACAAATTATAATCTTACATTTTTAAAAAAAGGAAACTCAGAACAAAAATAGTTTTTCCTCAATATAAAAACTCAGAAATTTTTTTTTTTGAATTCAAGATACTTGACAAGGAAAAAAACTACTTACAATTATTTGGGGTTGGATTTGGCTTTGGATTTTCCTCAATATAAGAAAATAAAAAACTCAAAATTCTTCTTTTTCTCAATTCAAGAAACTTGAATTTAATATATTTTGAGGTATTTGAAAAAAACTCAAAAGAACTTTTGCTCGGGACATCGGTCTTAAGTTTGGGGGTATTTGATCGATCGGTAATTTGGTGCCCACCACAGAGTTATATAGTCCTACATTATTTTAGAAAAAAAGCTGATTAGTGTTGTAAATTGAGTCGAAACTTGCTAAGAACTAGAGAAGAAAAATAGAAGACTAAAAACTTTTACTACTACAAACTACTACTATAAAGGAGAAGAGAAGAAATGAGATAGTTGGAATGAGAAGTTTTCATTCAACTTGGTGTACATACATGGTCATCCATATTCCACAACACTCTCCCTTGGATGACACTTGCTTAGAGATTGTGTCTTGTTAAAACTTCTACTAAGAAAAACCATGTAGGAAAAAAATATAGTAAAAGAAAAAGAGTACACTATTCTCATAAATATTAAGATGGGTATAATATTGTTAAGATTGCCTCATTAAAAACCTTGCTAGGAAATCCAAATGGGATAAAACCATAGCTAAGGGAAAAAGAGTGCAATACACTAATCAATAACTCCCCCTCATGTGAACATGGGCGAAACTTGTTCAGTTTCTTTACTTGCAATGTCTTTAAGTTTACGCAAGCCAATACCATATGTAAGTCTTTTAAATGTCGTAGTTGGTAAGACTTTTGTGAATAAATCAGCAAGATTATCACTCGATCGGATTTGCTTGACATCAATTTCACCATTCTTCTGAAGCTCATGTGCATAAAAGAATTTTGGTGAAATACGTTTTGTTCTGTCCCCTTTTATGAATCCTTCACTTAATTGTGCAATACATGCTGCATTATCTTCATATAATATGGTTGGAGAGTCTTTTATTGAAGGCAATCCACATGATTCTTGAATATGTTCAATCATGTTTCTCAATCATACACATTCACGACTTGCTTCATGAATTTCAAGTACTTCGAATGATTGGAAGAAGTAGCAACCATAGTTTGCTTTATCGACTTCCATGATACAAAAAGATATTACACAGGTGAATACATATCCCGTTTGAGAACGGGCCTTGTGGGGATCGATAAAAATCCAAAGATCAAGATAACCTTAGAGATTCAATTTTACCTCTCTCGAGTAAAATAAACCCATGTCACTCGTTCTTCGAAGATATCTGGAAAACATGTTTAACATCATTCTAATGTCTTCGAGTTGGTGAAGAGTCAGTATCTTGCAAGTAGGTTGACAAAGAAAAGCAATGTCAGTCTTGTACAATTTACAAGATACATAAGTGCACCAATTGCACTTAAATATGGTACCTCTGGACCAAGTAGCTATTCATCACTTTCATGAGGTCGAAATGGATCCTTATCCATTTCAAGTGATCTGACAACCATTGGAGAGCTCAATGGATGTGCCTTTTCCATATAAAATTTTTTTAATATTTTTTCAATATAATTTGATTGATGGACAAGTACTCCACTTGAAAAATGTTCAATTTGCAAACCAAGACAAAGTCTTGTTTTTCTAAGTTCTTTCATCTCGAATTCCTTTTTCAAGTATTCGGATGTTCTAACGATGTCGTCGTGGTTTCCCACTATATTTAAATCATCAACATATACAACAATAATCACAAATCCTGTTGATGATCTTTTAATGAAGACACATGGGCAAAACAGATTATTTACATATCATTCTTTTAGTAAATAATCACTAAGACGTTTGTACCACATTCGTCCGGATTGTTTCAATCCGTACAAAGACCTTTGTAATTTTATAGAATGCATGTTATGAGGTTTTGATTTTATTTCTTTGGATATTACAAATCCTTCAGGGATTTTCATATATATCTCACTGTATAGGGATCCGTACAGATATGATGTAACGACATCCATTAAATGCATATCAAGCCTTTCAGAAACTGCAAGGCTTATCAAGAACCGAAATGTGATTGAATCTATAACAGGAGAATATGTTTCCTCATAATCGATGTCAAGTCTTTGTAAGAAACCTTGAGCTACAAGTCTTGCTTTGTACCTTGTAACTTCATTTTTTTCGTTTCTCTTTCGTACAAATACTCATTTATATCCAACAGGTTTTACACCATTTGGCGTTTGAACAATCGGTCCAAAAATCTCTCGTTTTCTTAATGAGTTTAGCTCTGCTTGGATAGCCTCGTGCCATTTTTGTCAATCAAGACTTTTTGACATTCGTCCACCGATTGTGATTTTGGATCATCATCATTTTCACATATTTCAAATGACACATTGAAAGCAAATATATCATCGGAACAATTTTATTTCGATCCCAAATCTTACCGTAGTTTAAATAATTTATTGAGATCTCATTATTTTCATCTTTTTCCTCTTTTCTAGAGGCAATTGTTCCTCATCGAATCAACTTGTTCGGACAAATCATTATCAAATGATTCTTGTGCTTTCTCATGAGTATTTTGATTTGTATTTATTTTTACTCTCGTTTTCCTCTTTCGAGGAATTGTATCCTTTGAACCAACTGGTCTTCCACGCTTTAAGCGTTTCGTTGGTTCTTGTGCATTTTGTTGCACAGAGACATCAATTCTTGCGGGAACATTTACAACTGGAATATGTGATTTTGTCATTTGTTTTGCATCATTAAATGCATCAGGTAATTGATTTGCGATTTGTTGCAAATGAATGATCTTTTGAACTTCAAGTTCACACTGATTTGTGCGTGGATCATAATGTGATAAAGTTAATGCATTACAAGCAATTTCGCGTCATTCCTTTTGAATTGGCTTTTTATCTCCCCTAATTGTGGAAAAATTGCTTCATCAAAGTGACAATCACCAAAACGTGCATAAATAAATCTTATGTTAAGGGCTCAATGTATCTTATAATGGACGACGAGTTAAATCTAACATAAATCCCAAGTTTTCATTGTGGACCCATCTTAGTTCTATTGGGAGGTGGTATATGAACATACATCGCACAACCAAAAATTCTCAAGTGTGAAATATTTGGTTGTTGACCTAAAATGAGTTGCATGGGGGAATGTTCATGGTATGCAGTAAGCCTATAACGAATGATAGATGCTGCATGAAGGACTGCATGTCCCCAAACTGAAGTTGATAACTTAGTTATCATGATTAAATGTCTGGCAATTAGTTGAATACGTTTGATCGAGATTTCATCAAACCATTCTCGGTATGCACGTGTGGAAAGAATGTTCAATGGTGATTCCTATAGACATGCAATAATTTTTAAATGCTTGAGATTGAAATTCCCAAGGCATTATCAAGACGGATGGTCTTGATTGGGTTGTCGAGAATTGTGCTCTTAACTTAATGATTTGTGCTAAAAGTCTAGCAAATGCAACATTGCGGGTCGAAAGCAAACAAACATGTGACCACCTAGTTGATGCATCTATCAAAACCATGAAATATATAAATGGTCCACATTGAGGATGAATAGGTCCACATATGTCTCCCTAAATGCGTTCTAAGAAAACGAGGATTCCACAATAATTTTACTTGACGATGGTTTAACTATCAATTTACATTGAGAACAACTAGCACAATTATAATCACCAAATTTAAAATATTTTGTGACTCCTTAAAGGATGTCCATGCGAATTATTAATTATTCTTCGCATCATTGATGATCCTGGATGACCAAGCCGGTTATGCCATACAATGAATGTCTTTGGATAATTAATTTTCTTATTTAAGACGACATTCGTTTCGACATGCCTTATATGAGTAAAATATAATCCAGAGGATAAAACTGAGAATTTTTCTAACACTTCTTTTTTCTCATTTGAAACCAATGTGACATAGATAAATTCTCTATTATTTTCGTTCATGGTTTCAATGTGATATCCATTTTTTCGAATATCTTTAAAGATGAGTAAATTTCTTCGAATTTTTCGAGTATAAGGCATTGTCAACATGAATTTTTGTTCCCCTAGGCAACATAATATTTGCTCTTCCAGAGCCATTAATCAAATTGGAGATGCCAGATATTGTTTGAACATTAGCCTCAGCTAAATTCAAATTGGAGAAATATTTTTTGTTTTTAAGGATTGTGTGTGTTGTAGCACAATCAACAAGACATATATTGCTCTTATTTGATTCATGATTTGAACACATGATTTGTTGATCCATCTAGACAAATAATGTTTGGCAAATTAGAAAAAGAGTCATATTTCATTGATATAATTCATAATATTTTGCCTTTGATTTTGAAGGCATGGTAAAGGTCACAAAAATATTCGGGTATATATATGACAATATTTAGGCAAAATAGTCTTTCATATATAACCAAAAAATGTCACAATTATGAGCGCTCATTGTCAATAAGTATTTGCCCTTTGTAGTGGTGCACCACTTTTGTTCCAATTTTTTGTGGAATTGTCAATATGACCTTTACTCATATTTTCACCTTTTCCACGTCCATAATTTGTTATTGCGATCATGATCATTATATGCAACATATGCTTCTTAATTTGAAGCTGAACTAATTGACGGGAGCGATATTATATTTATAATATCTCATTATTTTACTCACTACCATGAGACAAGAAATCAATCCTTAATATTTATTGGATTGACGTACGCATTCGATATTTGTTGCGGCAATAAATCGAGGCGGGTTACGTGACCTTATTTTATTGTCTCATCAGTCATATTTCCACATAGCTTCAACATATAGGTAATTAAAATTGCGGAGTTATAATTAATATTTGATGATTAAATTTTGTAGCTTGAGACTCAACCGCTCATTTTGAGCTTTTGAAGCATTACCTTTTTTGGTATTTATATATTTTATAACTCCATATGGTGAAAAGATATATGAAATATTCATTTTTCAAATCTCTAAAGAGATATTGGCAAATGATTGTGTACAACATACAACCTTGCATAAATGCTAGCTTTATTCATAATTTGTAATATCTAATTATCATGACAAGAATTATAATAAGGTAACAAATTCAACTATGGTTGATTAATATTTTGAAAGTAAATGTAATATAAAATAACTTTTATCTTTTCTTTTATGTAAAAAAAACATAACATATGATTAAGTATATGTTCACAACTTGATTCATTAATAATCAAATGTATTATTCGTATGAGTTGGTGGAACAGCCTCTAGGTTGGGTGGCGAGACAAAGTCTGCTTAATACCATGCCTCCTTGAACGGGATAACCCGTCTCCCTTTCAATGTTTAGCTTTACCGGGGACAAGGTTTACCCACTATCAACCCAAATTCATAGTACTATTTACATTATTAAATCAACAATATAGCACAATAATCATTTATAGTATAGAGAAAAAAATTATGTATATTGTCATATTGACTTTTGATTTCTGATGTAGAAGATCGTCCAAGACGCAACTACGAGAGCATACTTTCGCAGTCGCTGACGTTACAATGCATAGTGTATGAATAAAGTATATATACATAAATAATGCATGTAACAAAAAGAAATTAACCATGATAACATAAAAATAAATTGAACTTATTTAAATTAATAAGAATTATACCTTCATAGCTTTGTTTTCTTAGCAAGCCTTCTTGAACTTCAAGATATCCTTTATGCTAGAGCAAGCTCGTGCTTGATAACGTGTTGTAAATTGAGTCGGAACTTGTTAAGAACTAGAGAAGGAAAATAGAAGACTAAGAACTTCTACTACTACAAACTACTACTACAAAGGAGAAGAGAAGAAATGAGATAGTTGGAATGAGAAGTTTTCATTCAACTTGGTGTAGATGCATGGTCATCCATATTCCACAACAATTAGTATTTTTTATGAATTTTTTTTCTTACGCTCATGATCAAAATACATATTTGGAGCTAGATGCCTAGTAAAATTTGTAATGATAGAATAAGAAATACGTTAACCGATTACTTCAGGTTGAAGTCGAGTGGATTGAAAGAGTTCAATGTATATAGCCTTCTCAATTTTTTTCTTGGTCTAAAATATACGATATTCGGACTTAACCGAATATTTCGGGTTCAAGCGGGTCAGTTCGATAAAAGGTAAAGCTCTCTTAGTGGTGGTTTCTGAGTTCATGGCTTTCCAAATAATTTGAGATTGAGGTTTTGTTGATGATTATTTATTTCATTTTCTTAAAAATAGATTTTTTTTTAATTGTAGGAGTCGAGGTTACACTTAAGCCTTGTTTGGTATGAGGTGAAGATATCTCCAATGAGATAACTCAAAAGGAGTTGGGAACTAATCTTATTTAGTGTGTTCGGTCCGCATGACTGCTTAGCTAATCCATTGGATTAGATGTAATCTGTTGTTCACTTCGAGTGATTAGATAATGTAACGGATTAGTTAATCATACAAACTGTGGACTAAGCTAAGTGTCACCTGACCCTATCGTTAGCTAATCCATCATCAAGTTCAACTTCTGCACTCAATATTCCTCCTTTGCCCTTCCCTCCTTTTTTCACAGACACTTCTCTCTACCCCTACAACGAAGAACAACAATAACAACACAATCACAGCTCTCTCTCTCTGAAAACCCAGTTTCCATTTTCATCTCTGTTAGGGATTTCATCAAACAACTTTCTTGCGTCGTCTAAATATCCCCCTGAGACATACCCAGTAATCATAGCAGTGTAGGACACTGCATCTCTCAGAGGACTTTTGTCGAACAACAAACGAGCATCCTTCAACTCCCCATTTCGGGCATACATGTTAATCAACGAGGTATGTACAAACGCATCCCCGTCAAAATCAAGCTTCAGAACATGCTCATGAATCTATTTCCCTTCCTGCGTCACTGCAGTTTGGGCGCACGCCTTAAGATCCATCTTCTTCTTCTTCACTGCATTTCACTTTCAATCCCAATCAACCCTTTCGATTTCCATTTCGTTCATGTTATCTTATCATTCTCAAAGCATTTGAATTTGGTTTCCTCGTTCTTTATGGCCTAAATTGGAAGTTCTGAATCTTTAATTTCGCTGTTCATGGCGGTTTCACTGTTGGTTTAGGGTTCCTTGAGCTACTTTGACTCATTTATTGACCAAAATGATGATGAATTTGCTTGTTCAATTGTGCGTGTTCTCTGAATTTGAAAAGTAATTTGTGAAGAACTTAACTGAAGTTTAAAAAGTTGATCTTTTTAGGTTATTGGATTGTACATTTTGGATTGGGAGTCACTACTGGGTTTCGGTCTCTCGGTTGAAGAGTGAAGACGATGAAGACGATGCAACAGTTGTTGTGGGGTCATCTAGCTTTCTGGAGTTGTTGACACAATTACCCCTCATTAATGACCATTTTATTACTTATCTCTCTTGTTTGAAGGCTATTTATGTCAATTTATACTTTTTATTGTTTAAAATTTTGAAACTTCCCTACAAGTTTAAAGTTGAAACAAACATGAAAATATTAACTCCAGGAGATAACTCTGAACTAACATTATAAGTTAGCAAAAACGAACCAAACGAGGCCTTAATGATCCCACGATTATTGGTGATGCTAGTTATATTGATGTCTCCAATGTAATTCATCCCGATTTTATCTTTTGAAAAAGAAAAACAAGAAAAAAAAAATCATATCCAATCAATGCTTCCCACGTGCCTTTTCTTATATGAGAAAGTGGAGTTTTAGTCCCACATCGAAAACAAAACAAAGTAGAACTACAATAAATATAATTTTCTGCACGTCCCTTCTCAACAAGAGGTAGGACTCGTTGTTGACGGGACTCATAGAGATCCCGGGGACTCATGGAGTACCCTTTGCAATGGATGAGCGTAGTGATTTGATCACAGGGGAGCCATCCGGTGGATTTCATGGAGACGCGCCCTTTCGGAAGGGAGTTTCTTAGGACACGATCCTCTGAAGCAGCAATGAGCGTTGCCGTGGAGCGCCTAAGATCTTACTCAAGTGAGGCTCCTCACGGCCCATGGGCCCACCATTATGTTATAGTCCTACATTTTTTAAAAACTCTGTATATAATTAGAACTCGTAAATTTTTCTCGTATAAAAAAAGTACAAATTTTTCTCAATAGTCTTCAAAAAAAAGTTTTCTCAATGTAAAAACTAAAAGCTTAGTATTTTCTTTTATGACTATTTTAGGTCTGACGGTCGACATGCCTATTGGTATTTGAATATATTTTGTTAAAAAAACAAAAAAAAAATTCAAAGTAAGAATACCACCAACAATGTAAGAAAGAGTGCTGGTGGTGATTTAAAAATTTAAAGAATTAGTGAAGCGTGCTTGTGGTGATTTATACATTTAAAGACGACCTCAAAATACCGATAGTTTTGTTGAAAATGTAAAAACAGTTTAATTAACAACTCAACACAATAAAATTAGAAGCAATTTATTGAATGTATTAATTAGAACTTATAAGGTTATATAGTCCTACATTTTTAAAAAACTCAGTATATAATTAGAACTTACAAATTTTTCTCATATAAAAAAGTACAAAATTTTCTCAATATTCTTCAAAAAAATATTTCTCGATGTAAAACTAAAAGCTTAGTATTTTCTTTTATGACTATTTTTAGGCCTAACGATCGAAATATCTATTGGTATCGATATTTGGTGTTGGATGTGTGGTAAAATTTATAACGATAGAATAAGAAATATATTTTGCAAAAAAAAAAAAAAGAATTCAAAGTAAGAATACCACCAACGATGTAAGAAAGAGTGCTGGTGGTGATTTAAAAATTTAAAAAATTAGCGAAGAGTGCTTGTGGTGGTTTAAACATTTAAAGACGACCTAAAAATACTTTTAATTTTGTTGAAAATGTAAAAATAGTTTAATTAACAACTCAACACAATAAAATTAGAAGAAATTTATTGAATGTATTAAATAGAGTGCCTGAAAGAGTTTGATGTATATAGCCTCCCAATTAATATGGTTTTGGGATTTGTTTACTGTTGATTTATTTTATTTTCCTAAAACAAAATATAAGTGTATGGGCTTATGAATCTCTTATGGAGCTGTTAACGCAAAACATCATATTTTATTAATCTCAAATCAATATAGGTTACATGACATGACAATAGATAACTGAATAGTTATCATAATTAACTACAGTATAATAAGTATTTCTATCTATCCAACTTAATAAGAAATTATAATCATTTTTTTATTTTATTTTTTTTGCCTAAACCACCCGGTATCCGGACTATTCAACTACTTTGAGTTCGTCCTGAGTTGCGCACCATATAGTTGGGGGACCTCTCAACGCTTTTTCATTAAGAAATGCTAAAGTGATCCAGAATGAGACACTAGTATGGACACCTGGTGAAGGTGTCCATCCATTCGATCATTGGGATATGTGTGCACACATAATGGATGGACGTCATCACTGGTGTCCATCCCGAGTGCTCATCACCGGGTCTTTTTTTTTTCATTTTCAAAATTCGAACTCGAGTAACTAGTTAAGGACAACAACCCGCTTCCAGTTATATCAAACAATCGTTGATAATTTATAATCAATTTAAAACTCAATTTATCACTAACATGATGAATATTAATCTAGCTACCAAGAATTGAACCTATGACCTCTCCCTCAAGCCTTCAATCAGAGTTATGTTACTCCTTTCTTTGCCACTACACCGCATCATATTTCAGGGCTTTTGTTTTAGATCTTCTTATTGCTCAAATTCAAGCTTTTGATTTTGGTGTTTTTCCAAAAGTAGGGTTGTTTTACAATTTATTTCACAAAATAGGGAGGTTTTTTTTTTATCACGAAAGTAGGCAATAACGCCTTTTGAGAAGGCGTTATTGGGGTGGATGTGGGTTCGTGGTGCTGACTTGGCGATGACGTGGCGGCGTTTTGTACAGATAGCGCCTTTTGAGAATGCGATATCTGTACATGTGGCCGCCACGTAACCGCCACCTCAGCGCCACCTCACATAGTTCAATAACGCCTTTTGAAAAGGCGTTATTAGCCAAAGTTGCGTTTGTGAGGTGGCGCTGAGGTGGCGGTTACGTGGCGGCCACATGTACAGATAGCGCATTCTCAAAAGGCGCTATCTGTACAAAACGCCGCCACGTCACCGCCACGTCCGCGCCACCTCACAAACAAAACTCGCCCACGTCACCACCACGTCATCGCCACCTCACCGCCACGTCACCAACTGGACTCGATTTGTCCACCGACACCGCGCGTCGCATTGGGCCAGCGTAAATCGTCGTAGTCGTAGTCGAGCGATCTCGACAATTACAACCAAAGGAGTTTATATTTGTATAAAAAAGAAACAAATTTTGAATATATATATATATGTACATTGGTTTCAACCTTCAACTTTCTTTTCTAACCTAACTAATCTAACCTAACTAAACTAACTAACTAACTAACTAACTAACTAAACTAAACTAACTAACCTTAACTAAGGGAACCAAACCAAACCAAACTAAACTAAATAACTAACTAACCTTAACTAAATTAAATAAGTAACTAACTAACTTAACTTAACTAACTAACCTTAACTACCCTAACCAAACTAAACTACCTAACAAAGTAAACTAACTAACCTTTAACTAACCAAACTAAACCAAAATAACTAACCATAAGTAACCTTACCAAACTAAACTAACTAATTTAACTAACTAACTAACCAAGTAACTAAACTAAACTAAACTAACTAACCTTAACTAACCTAACCAAACCAAACTAAACTAAATAAGTAAGTAACCTTAACTAAACTAACTAACTAACTAACTAACTAACTAACTAACTAACTAACTAACTAAAGTAAACTGAAATAGCTAACATTAACTAACCATAAGTATTCTTAAATAAACTGGAGTAAACTAACCTTAACTAACATAACCAAACCAAACTAAACTAAGTAACTAACTAACCTCAAGTAAACTAACTAACTTTGTGCATGACATTGTGGTGTTTTTTGTGTCGAAGTTCAATGAAGACCGTGACGATTCTCACACAAACGACAAAAAATAGACTAACTTAATTGCAAACTAAACATACTAACTAAATGAAACTAACCAAACTAATTAACAACACCTATGTCCCTATATATTAACACGCATGCAGTTAGGTGTAATTGCGATTCAATATTGATTTGCGAATTAACAACACCTATGTCCCTATATATTAACAATGTAAACAACCTAAAATATACTAACCTAAACAAATTTGGCAAACATATCTTGCAACATTGTGATAACTAAACAAACTACATTAACTAAACTAACTTACCAAAATTAACCTAAATACCTCAAATACCTAAACTAAACTAACCAAACTAATACATAAACTTAAACTAACTTAAACAAACTAACTAATCAAACTAACTAAACTAACTAACCTTAAGACCAAAAATAACCCAACTTAATTGACTTAACAAACTAAACAAACTAACTAAACTAAATTAACCAAACTAAACTAACTAACCTTAACAAACATAAATACATATTATAAACTAAACTAAACTAAACAAACTTAACTAACTAAACAAACTTAACTAACTAAACTAACCACTAATACCTAAACTAAACTTCTCACCTAAACAAACTTAACTAACTAAACAAACTTAACTAACTAAAACAAACTAAGTAAACTACACTTAACTAACTTAAACAAACTTAATTACCTCCTCCTTCCACTCCACTGTCGGATTCTCTGTGTATATGGCCGCTGCCTCCGCTCCTCCTCCTCACGCGCCATGCCGAGAGATCCTCCTCCACCGCCTGTTGGCCATTGTTCTTCCTCCTCCACGCACCACCGCCACGCAAATGCCTCCACGTACCACTTGCGCTGCTGCTCGCTGAGATCCGCCACTCCTTGCTCCGGTGACCCCGCCGCACCTCTTCTCCTCCGTCTCCGCCGCGCGTATGCACCGCCGCCACCAAAACACGCGATCGATCGCCTCCTTCTTCCTCCCTCCTCGGTGTCTCTCTCCACGGATCGCTCCCACCCTCCCCTCCTTAAATAGCCGCCCCACCCCACTCTCCACAAGAAAACTCGTGACCTACCACCCCCTACCCCCTACCCCTACCCTCACGGAAAGCGAAACCGACGCAGAGAGATTCTCTCGCGTCGGTTTGCTTCGGAAGACGACAGTGGGGTGTAGATAGCGCCTTTTGAGAATGCGCTATATGCACCCCTTTGTCACGGGTTTTCCCGGTCCACGTGGATCCACGTGGACCGGGAAAACCCTTCTTCGTCCACGTGGACACTGATAGCGCTTCGCCACGTCGGTCCACGTGGACATGCCGACGTAGACATGTACATTGATAGCGCCTTCTGCGAAGGCGCTATCCGATCCACGTGGACGGGGGAAACCATCTGTTGTCCACGTGGACATTGATAGCGCCTTCGCAGAAGGCGCTATCAGTGTCTCCACAAAAAAAAAAAAAAAAAAAAAAAAAATTGCCACGTCATATGCCACGTAGATGACGCCTTCCCACAAGACGTTATTGCCTACTCCCCGAAATAAAAAATTGTTCACCCCTAATTTCCTCATTAAAACTAAATACATGTGTACTTTGGTGAATTTTTCTTTGATTTTATCTTTTGAACAAAAAAAAAATCATATCCTATAGATACTTTTAACGTGCCTTTTCTTTAGATGAGAAAGAAGAGTTTTAGTCCCACATCGGAAAAAAAAAAGGAGGTAAAGATACTTTAAATACAATTTTCTCGCAGTTCTTTTTTACCCAAAGAACAAGAATTCGTTTGTAATGGTTCTTCTACGACTCAATAATAATTTATTCTCATCTTCATATAAAAAAAAATTCTAATTAAAGTGGCCTTGGACCCACAACAATTATAGCCCTACATTTTTTTAAAAAAATCGAAACTTAAAAGTTTGTTATCAATATAAATAATAAAGAACTATGTTCAAAAAATAAAAATAAAAAATTCAATAATTCTCTTTAACGAATTTTTTTAAGATAAAAAATTTAGAGGTTGTTACGTTGCGCACCTATCGGGTGACGTGCGCACGATGCACTTTGAGATGCGAATCGGGCTCGTATTGAACGGTGTTCATAGGTGGGTGCGTCTAAATCGGTGCTCAAAGTGGATCTAATCACAGTCCTATAAAAAAATTTTTTTACTTGATAGGAATATTTTGATCACATATCATACATATTGCACTTCTCAATTTCTACCATCCGGTTTGAATTTGATGATTAACATTATTCCAACATTATCATCATTTTGTATCACTGATCCTATATATCTAAAGTGGTTCACTTTAGAGGCTTCTACACCCCTTAAATTTATCAGTCCATCATCTTGATATATATCTAGTATTTCTAAACTTACAATGAGTGTATTCAGTCTTTGATGCACTCAACTTAAAGCCTCGAATTCTAATGTATTCCTCCAAAATTTTAACCTCATATTTATCATTCCAACCTTTCTATTCTTTTGGCCTATTCAACTAAAATGTAACCTAAAAATGTCGTAATTAGAAAACTCAACACAATAAAAATGAAAGAAGTTAATATGACAATATATGATAGACTCAGCTACGTACCTTGAAATGCATTGATTTTAAGAGGGGTTTAAGAAATTCACGCTCTATATATATGACTAATTTGATATTGAAGTTTTGTTGCATTTGACAAAAAAAAAAAAAAGTGTTTTGTTGTTGATTAAAATAGTCGATGATCCTCACAATAATTTTTTTTTTACTTCGAAGAGAGTCGAGTCACAACATCCCTAAACCTTATTTTTTGGCAAGTGATGTTTCGACCATCTCACAAAAAATGCTTTTGGCATGACCATCACAATATGTTAGATGTTATCAAGTCCATTTTCTGTTATTGTCAAAATTAATAGCATTACATTTGGAAGGATGAAAAAAAATACTTGAGAACCTTAGTTTATAAGGTGAATGTTACTGAAGCTAAGATAATCGCCTTTATAAGATCCCACAGCTGATATCGGATTCAAGACCTAAAAAAGAAGTCAATTTATTGATTAAATAATATGAACTAACCCTGTTAGGTTGCCACAACGTGAGAATAGTCAAGTTCGCCTGAACACCCACCAATATCAATAAAAAAAAAACTAACTTATAATAACTGATGGAACAAGCACTATAGATACAGTACAAATTTCTCTACATTAAAGAGGTTAACACAAACAAATCATTCAAGAAAAATATGCTAATTTGAAGGAATAAAAAGGTGAAAAGAAACATTCACACTTGATACATTTTTTTTTTCTTTTTGTATTTCTCAATAATGACACTAGTCAATAATTAAATAGTAGCACCACTTTGGGAAGCTGTTTTAAATTTCAATACAATCCCATAACTTTTCAGCAAACATTAAATCATTTTCAGATATTGTTTACATATTTATGATGGGATGATCAAACAGCAATTTCAGTCAACTAAAAAACAATTGGCCTGGTTATCTGCTTATCTAACAGGATCCACCTCTCTCACTCACACACATCACCTACAATACCTGTTTATGTTAACTACAAATTGTCACTTCTCTTAAAGGGGAGCATTGGCCGACGAGCAAAGGATATATAGATCAATCTCTTATGTCGCAATGTCATCAACTTTGGAGTTGAACACAAAACTTGGAAATGTTGTTGTTATATCCCTGCATGTTGAAGAAGAAAAATAGCTAAGAGTTTCTTGTTCTTAGTTCATTTAAATATATGGAGTTTTGAGTGAGACATGAACAAGAAAGAACGACTATAAAAATTTTAATACTGCATTTTCAAGTACCTGAGATATGGTAAATTCATAATTTTCATTAAAGAGGGGTTGTGGGTAACAAAGTTTTGCCATTCTTCTTTGTCGATCTTCCCGTCTTGATTTATGTCTGCTTCTGAGAATGTCTGTTTACAGATAAAGGTGCCAGTCAAGGTTAGGACCCTTACTACAACGGAAGGTCATCCATTGAACGGGTAAGATTTAACGAATAAATGCTTAACGCATGGTTCATTTTGTAAAAAATTACTAAACAAGGGACATGCAAGCTACAATGTCTAGGCCTGATCTAATTATACTGGCACCAGTTTCCCTTAAATGATATATTTACCATTTTTACTCAAGCAGCGCATTGCTAAAATGCCAGCCATTTAAATTCAAGCATTCCGGAGTAAACAACTTCACTTCGGTTACAAAAAAGGTGCCAAGGGATGAGCATGTATAGCAAAAACTTTCCACTACATAATTTGATAGTAATAAGATAATTCATGTTACCTTATCTAGTATAATCTCTATGGTCTCGTCAGCCAATTTCATGTCTGATTCACATAGAAGTGCAATCAACATTTGCTTCACCTGCAAAATCAAAGTCGACAGTATAAGAAAAGAAAATAGATGAGAAGAATGTATGATTCGTGGCACAATCAAGCGAATGTTTAGATCCTTTAGATCTTTTTTTGCAACCAAATGTAGAAGGGACATGGGCCAGACAATTTACTGTTGTAAAAATAACTAAGAATGGCAGAAGAGGCGGTTAACTCTGAGAATGTAAATAGTATTTAGTCGGCAAAAAAAACATAATATAGACAAAGATAGCATACACAAAATGAAATGTAATAAAAAATTTAACTTCAACTAAAGAAGAGATAAATTCAGAAGTTCATATTGAAAAAGGAATTCACCATTTATCTAGAAGGCTCCAAAATTAAGAATAAACAAAAGCAAAAGCTGAAGTTTACCTCCTGACGCTCAATGAAACCCGTACCATCCAAATCGTAAAGTTTAAATGAAACTGCAATGCAATGCAAAGCTAAGTTTAGTAAAAGTAAAATAATATAAAGAAGAATTTTCAAGGAGTTTAGTACATCAAATAATGGTATCCAAGTCCAATGTCAGCTATAAACTTGCATCAACTTACAACTAATCTTATCCTCCTGTGGAGCATTTGGATGAAAAACACTTAGTGAGCGGACAAAATCACCAAAATCAATAACCCCTTTTCCCTTAACATCAAACAGTTCGAATATCTGCCAGGTTAGCAAAAAGCAATCAAGAATTAGTAAATAGTCAAAATAGTCTATGTTAGAAATGATTAAGAACAATATAGTGTTCTGGATTAGGCAATAATTATCTCAGTTTTCTTCACTTTTTACAAATTCCATATAGTTAATAAAGCTTTGCGTAAATTAGAAATGTTTCATTTAGGCAAGTCAGACACGAAGTTGGCCAAGGATGTTGTGTATATGCTGGATCTGTAAAAAGCTCTGATACAATTTGTTTGGTAGTAGGTAGTAATCACACAACGTATAGATAGTTACATACTTAGAAATATAGTAGAAAAAGGGAGAACTCTTAAAACCACGCTATTAGATATGAATTCCACTCTTAAAAAGTTAAAGACACATACTCTATCCATACTAGTTTGCACAGTCCTTCAATTTCTACCTTACACCTATTAAAAATCCATATATGATCATAACATACAAGAATCACAATTTCCTATGTGCATGTTAACAACATGCATAACCTATTAAGCTTATGAATTACAATATCCTATATTCATCAATTATTTTCTCAATACATTCATGAATTATGTTTAATTCCTAACACACCTGCTAAGGAAAAAAATGTCTATTGGTTTGGTAACTTATATCTTAGGAAAGATATGCATTAGGAAATCCATGCGCTTGAGGAAACATCAGTAATTTACTCATTTGTGCATTTTCTTCTTTGGAATTTACTATATGTGTATAAATAGGAACCTTGTACACACAATAAGATTATCTTACTTTCATAAAACTATTATGTTAAGGAAAGTAGTATGCTACATCGAAATCCATATATTAAGAATGTTGTGCAAATTAGAAAACCAACACAAATCCATATCTTATTGTGTGTACAACGTCCCTATTATACACATAGGGTTAAATACATAAACAAGGAAATACATAATTATAGAATATAGAGTGATTTGTGGTGGTTTCCTAATGTTTAGAACATTGCTAATATATGGAATTCCATATAGTATACTACTTTATTTAACATGATAGTTTTTAGAGAATAAGATAATCTTATCGTGTCTACAACGTCCTTATTTATACCTGTAGTGTTAAATTAAATACAGAGAAGGAAACACACTACTAGGGAAATTATACATGTTTCTTAAAGCGCACGGATTTCCTAATATATATCTTAACTAACATACAAGTTTCCACATAGTACACTACTTTCCTTGACAATCCTCCTTAAGCATGATTCATGCACAAAAATCAAACCAAGTCACTTACGAAGGGACCATTGAATTTACACTTAATTAGCGAGTAACGTAAGACATTACTAATCTATATCTAACAAGATGTACAATGAAAAGTTAAAGGGCACAAAATTTCCCTCAACACTTACTCTTTTTCTTTTTTTGTTTTTTTTCATTTTTTTAAACATGGAAGAGAAATCGCAATGCCCAATTTGTATAAAGGTCAATAATAGATCAATATTAGAAAACTATTAAGAGTAAGTTTTAGAAAGAATCCCCCTAAACTATTAACCGGTAACCAAGACAATGTAGGTAAAGGCTTTGTTAAGAGTCCTGCTATTTTGACTCCAATTTGGCACGCACACAATGGGAGTCCCTTAGATGCACATCGAGTTTTGTGCGCACATCGATGCAACAATCAAGGGTCACAATCAAGGGTGTGTCAAATCGGTGTACCAATTGAAGTCAAAAAAGCATTATTCTTTGTTTAAGTCCCTCTCTCACCCTAAGAGCCAATAATAGATCAATGTTAGAAAACTAATAAGAGTAAATTTTAGAAAGAATCCCCCTTAAACCAAGTAGCCAAGACAATATAGGTAAGGGCTTTGTTTAAGTCCCTCTCTCACTCTTGTAAAGCATGCTACTAGTTCCTCATCAATAAAGATTACTACTTTCATTCATTATCCTCACGCTTATTTAATATTTTAAATTCAACCTTGAGAATTGTACTTGTACATTCCTATCTCGTAAATTCTTTTCCTTAATATAATAATATTTCTTGAAAAAAGAAATCTCAGGGTTCGTTCACCATTCAAAGTTGAAACATAATATCAAAACTATTATATATGCAAAAACATGTAATGTACAAATATATACTGTTTGTGAGCATAATATATACTGTTTGTAAGCGGATATATAGAGGATTTGGTCGATCCAGTCAAAATTAATGATTCTTCCATGAGCTGGTTCATTGGCTAAACTCATGAATCATACAAGTTCAAGAGCGGCACTTGGCACACCATTTCACATTCCCTCACTTAGTGCTTACTGAAAAACAACTTTGGATTCACAAGACATTGTTTCAATCACCGAAGACCAATAAATAAATCAGTAAAATTGGTCACCACAAACAAATGTGGTAATAAACCACATCATCACTAAGATACTAGCATTATTGATTTCTTCAAATAAAAAAAAAAGTAGAACACCATATCTAGGGTGATCTAAGTCCAATGGTCTGAGCGTTTTAAAGCTTTAAAAAACTAAACTTCCATTTACTTGTTTTCAATATTACCTTAATTTTACAATATAAATAACAAAACCTAATTAACACTTTAAGGAAAATGACAGCCAATTATCTTTTGACAATAACTATGTGAATGGAAAAGGACATAACATCATACCCGATTAGCAAATAGGTTCTCCTTCTTTCTGTTCTTAAACAAAGCTAACTGAAACTCTTCCTGCATTAAACATAATAGTATCATTTAAGTGTTGCAAAACTAATTACAAGGGACTTGCCAACATATCTTTAAGGAAATGAAATATATAGATAAAGTATAAAAAGCTACAGAACCAAAATAAACAACAAACCAATGAATACTTACATTTGACTAATGATCATGATCATACATAAAAATAAGATAGAGTTGACCAAAGAAAAAAAAGAGATGGCTACAAACCTAAAAATGAATATGCCGTCTGGGCAAAGACTACACACAATTTTCTGATGATCATGGTACTACATAAAAGAAAGTGGTCACTTCTCAACGATGGTAATTCCATATTAGGGTTCCACCTAGAAAAACGGATTCATCCATCTCCTACCAGCTCAGTTTTTTCAAACCACAACCTTTCCCATCATATCAATCCATTAGTGGATGGAGAAAAATAATTCTCTGAACAAACCTACCTGAAAGAATTCCACAACAATGCAATATATTCTTTCAAAACCTTCAATCAGTTAAGCACACAGTAGCGGCGAAAGAAGGTTCAAAAAATTGAAGGATCAAATTGATCAATTAAAAACTTTAGATAGCAACAAGAATAACATGATCTAGTTTATTGCTTATTATAAGGCATTGGACTACACTTCCATTGAAACCTTCTTGATTTTTCTACCCTGTGCATATCTCATCCTGCTCTTGTTTCCCTCTTAATATTACTAATATATTGTCTTATTTTTTCAGTTTTCCTGATAGTTTGACAAAAATTAAATGTAAAATACAATATAAAATATATCAGACAGAGAATATGAATGATTGATCATAATTTGTACAAGCAAATAATATAGAAAGTTTGTAGACGGTTTACAATAAACAATGCCAAATATAGACTGGAGATTTGGCAATTTAACAGATGGCAATAATAGGACATCAAATACACAAAGATAGACAAAAAGGCAATAGAAGACATTACCTTACTTATTAGCCCATCATCAACCACGGAGCTGCTTATACTCTTGAACAGCTCGAACAATGCCTCAACCTCACTAACACTGACTGAAAATTACAATATTAATACAGTCATTGGCTGCTTACCGAAATGTCAACCAAAGCTATTATATATTAAAAAGACAACCCACCAAACCGAATACATAACAGCTTAACATATGCTTACATCTTTGAAAACTAAAAGAAAGATAAACAATCTTGTATGTGGATAGAGTAATGGATCACAAATCAGATTTTATCCTAGTCTTCTGGTGGGAAACCAAATACACTACTACAACTAACTGACTTCCTTCAGGTTTACAGATTTAGCTAGGAACCAACTGTGGTTATGCTTTCTCGCCGATGTCGTAAACTATTCCAATGATGCATGGAGGAAGTCTAATAGATACGGTTCATAGTTTCTACAGTCTCTGAGTATTATATTACCACAAGATCATCGTAATCAAATAAAATATCACCAATTGGTCCTTCAAACGATCAAATCTCAAATAATCACACTAGCAATGAGCTATCGAATCTTATCAAAACTCCGTAATTGAGCATGCTTGAACAAGAGAAGTACTAGGATGGGGTTTCGTCTCAAAATTTCCTCGTGTTGTACACATACTTTCCTTTTCAAGCAACAAGAAAAAACCCTTGTTCCCCTGAATAATTTAGTTTTTCCCCCATTACCTATGCTTATAGTTTATTAGTTTACACTATAATATTCATGGGTTTTTCCATAACAACAAGAATATGATCCTGTAGCTCAAAGTCTTAGATCACATGGCTATCGACATGGGACTTTAGACTCCAAGGTCTAGGAGGTTCACCCATTAAAGTGGTACACAAATACGTTCAACTATCATGTACAAGAACAATTCACTAATAAGAATGCATAACCCAATGAAGTAAACAACAAGTCCACATTCTAACAAAAGAAGTGCCATAGAAACCAACTTACAAGCAGTTTGCGACGCTAGAACTAGCGGATCCTCCGTTCCAGGGAACTGCTTTCTAGCTGTAGAACTGAAGCAGCCCATTGGCCTAGGTTAGGCTTCACAATTACTCAACACCAGAGCCATTGAAACCTAACAGAAAAAAAAAAAAAAAAAAAAAAAAAAAAAAAAAAAACAATAACAACAACAACCCACATAAACAGATCATCAAAAACTAAAAACGAAAAACCCCAAAACTGCTAAACACACAATCAACTCAAAAAAAAAAAACAAAAACCCCATTAAAATTTGATCAAGCCCTAAAAAACCCAATAAATCCCAATCCCAAACCTAACACCAATCCACCAAAAAACCACAAATTGCCCTAAAAATTTTAACCTTTTCAACACCACACATCATCCAAACAACAACCTATTAATCTACACAACCCAATCGAACCACCCAAACATCACTCCAAACAACCCAAACCACTCCCAAATCCAAAACCCACACAAAAAAACCAAAAATTGGGAGAGAAATCAAATGTAATAACATCTACAAAGATGAACAAAACATGAACATGACAGCTAAACCGAGCGAGAGAGAGATCGAGGTCGACTCACATACCGGAAATTCGCCACCCCGACCGCGAACGCGCCGCCGCAATGCGGTTCTCCGGCGAACCAGCTCTAGAGAGAGAGAGAGAGAGAGAGAGAGAGAGAGAGCGAGAGAGATTTCACAGAGTCGTCCGTGGAGACATATAAATAGTAAAGGGCTTTGTAACCAAATAATACGCGGGAATGACACTTAGTTGCTGGAGTATCTTGATTTGTTCACCGAAATACGCATTTCAATAAACGAGATGCATCTAAGGGACCCAGACAAATGAATGTCTTTAGTGTACGGAATGTTTAATTTTTGTAAAATTTGGCTCCGTATTAGGTTTGGCTACGACAAATATACAGCGAGAAATTTGTTAGGTGATTAGTACTACGACACGTGTAAAGTTTCTGGGCCCTCTGGATTTTCTCTATGGAATATTCCGGAATATCTGGAATACTTCAGCGCCGATTGGTTGATTTGAACGTGGCGTATAAACTTCGATGGGTTGAAGCCTATAATATCATTATTTTCCCTATGTCATATTTAATTTCCAAAAAAATGGCGAAATCTTCCCTCTTTAGTTTTTGCTATATTAATTGATAATTAATATACGATCCATATTTAAATATTTCCATGTGTTATCGTATCTCAATTAATTCTGATTATATTATTAACAAATATGATAGCTAATCAACATATATTACGTACATATAGAAATTGACAAAAATGTATATAAGATATGGAATTATTTCTAGATTTTGAAATCAAATGATACATTTGTTGACAAAAGCAACTTCTAGAATATTGTATTTCTTTTTCTTTTTTTCGAGTTAGCATCTTTTACTATATTATTTCGAGATTGCGAGAAGTGCTAGAATGACAAAAACATATCACATCACTATATTATTTCGAGTTAAGATTTAGAGAAGTGCTAGAATGACAACGACAACGTTAATTACAATTATAATTTACATGTGTCCTTTGACATTAAATGAATTGAAGAATTGAATAATCATAAATGTTTGAATTGTATGAGGATAAAATGGGTAAAAATGCAATAAATACACTCTTAAATTTCGAAAACGACTTACAATTTTGAACAAGAAATTTTTGCTAAAATGATTTATATAAATGACTAAATGGAGTATTTACTTAAAGAAGTGCTAGAATGATAATAGCATGTCACATAACAAGATACATTTGCTCATAAGAGTCATCAATGTGCGCCTCGAGATGCGGCATATACAGATCTTGATGTATGACAAGCGGGTCGAGGTTGCATAAAAAGCTCTTGTGAGCCAATGTGTCTAGCGGTGTCACATTATTGTTGTCATTATAATATTTTTATACTACTATTATGATTAATACGCCTTGAGTGTGAAAAGTGAAAACCCTTGAATTGAGGTGTATCTGACCATAAATAAGAGATTTGCTTGTTCCTCACGATTCTCACGTCCGTGTTTAATTGATGTTCGATGGAGCACAAATCTTTTGAAAACATTTATTACATAAAAAGAATTAGTTAATACTTGGTTTGGATAATTATAGTCTAAATCTTTTTCGGCCCGTCCTTACTTAGATTCGACTATTCTAAAAAAAGTAAGTCAAACACTCTAACCTCATTACCAAAATGAAATCAAAATATTTAAAGTTGGATGATATGATTCTATCCCATGATTTATTAGTAGTGGTGGACAAACCGCGGTTTGCTGGTGAAAACCATCAAATCGTCGCCAAACCGTCTATAAATGAAAATCAACACCAAAATTGCAGAATCGCGGTTTTTAAGTTTTATAAACCGTCTTCAAATCGATATCTTAAAAAATCAGACCATATATCATACGATTTGGACGATTTTGGCGGTTTTGTGGAGACCACTGCCTATCACTACTTAGAGCATCTCTAATGGGACCATGGATTATGGTGGAAATAGATCCACCTATGATACAATCCACATGCAACCTTCAATCGGACCATGGATTGATAATATCTATCTTATGTGGTATAGAATCAAAGTGGAATGTGTCTACCACAATGTCTAGACTGCCACGTCATACAAATGAACTTTTTTATTTTTTAAAAAGTTTTTTATTTTTTCAGTCTTTATTAATATTATGAAAATTGAAAATAAAAGTGTCAACTCATCAATCCGTGGTTTAAATCTATTGTCCATTGGAGATCATTTTGAGAAGTGAATGTCTATCTAGTGCCACATATGATAGACATCATCTTCACATCTATGATGTGGCACCAATTCATAGTTCAAATCTACATTAGTCATAAAACACATCTCAAAAACTTCATCACCCAACAATTCAATTGGAGGCAAGAATTTATGTTGGCGACTCTATATATATACTCATTAGGAAACAATCATCATCATATTGAAGTTTTTGTTCACTGGTAGTTGCATTGAGCTTTCAAAACCTAAGAAAATATGAATTTTGAAGTTGGCCCTCTGGCTAGTTGTATATGGTGTGGAGAGTGAGCTATCGCATTTTGGACATCTATATCTACGTGTTCCAAACCAATCTTTGGCAATGGTTATCACTAGTTAGCTTTGCTCGATCGAGAGCATCGATTGGTGAAGGAAACGTGTCTTTCTGAACAAAATGGAGAACTAACAACGACTTACAAAAGAAATTACGTACTTGATTTAATATAAGTAGATCAAGTATCTTTAAAAAAAAAAAAAAAAAAAAAAAAAAAAAAAAAAAAAAAAAAAAAAACTTAATATACGAGGAAAGAACCAAGGCAAAAAAAAAAAAAAAAAACTTGAGTTTGTTTGGTTAGACAATTAGACTGCCTAAAAATATATATATTTAGGCAAATTAGCGTACTATGATTCATGGCACAAATTAACTAGACGAAAGATTTTTTTGATTAGAAACTAGACTACATATTTGAATGCGCTAGAAGTTTTTAAAATGACTTTAAAGATTACTTATGATGTTAAAGATATCATAAGCGTATTAAAGTCATAAAAAACATTAAAAAACACTTAAAGAAGGGAAAAAGCAAACCAAAAGAATTTTCCTTTGCGTATGTCAAGATCAAATGTTGTTTCACACAATTTTTTCTTCTCATTCTATCTTCTTCTTTTTTTTTTTCTAGGTTTCACTGTTTGGCAGGCAAGTCACGGTCAAACTAATGAAAACGTTGATTGACGGGGTCAAACACCAAGACCAAAAAGTACTGTATATACGTAGCACGTGCAATTTTGATTCCCCCGACTGGCGGACAACGTTGAATTAGGATTCCAAAACTTAACTTCCGTTGAATATGCAAATTAAAGAGTGTACAATTTTGAAAAGGAAGCTCAATGAAAACTTACTTTAGACATCAACTTTGGATACCTAACGGTTTGTTGTGTGCCCTCGATACACCTCGGGATACACATTTGAGGTGTATCAAACGGCGCACGACTATTAGGTGCCTAAAGTCAGTGTCTAAAGTGGGTAGCCCCAAGCATTTCCTTTTAGATAAGAAAAAGGAGAAATGTATACAAATTAATTCGATTACATAACCAACTTGAACAATTCCATGATCCACTAGTACTCACATATGCACACCTGCACACACAAATCGATATGTATTTAAGGGACGCTAATATATAATTGAGTATCTATTTAAGGTGTTCAAAATAGGTCACCTTAGAGCTACCCGTAAACATTACTCGGAGAGTGGTCTAAGCACAAATTGGTACGTCATCTAAATAAAATTGAAACAGTACCTTTGTTAGAGAACATACTAGTCAACAGGTCAACAATGTATTTTTTTCATCAAGATTTTGGTTAATTGAATCACGTGTTGTTCACGTGACAATTTGTTACTTAGCTTAACTGTTTGTGATCATGTTGTTTGTGTGATTAAACAGTTGATTAGTTAAGCTAAGTGTTTTTTGTTTATAAATATTGTAACATATCACTGTAGCTTGTAATCAAAATTTGAGATCTGAAATATATCTCTGTGAGTCCTTGATGTTCTTGTGTTAGGGGTTTCTCTGGTTAGATCAAATTCTACTTCTAGTCGTAATCTTCACTTAAATAATGTTCTTCTTGTACCTAATATTGCGAAGAATCTTATAAGTGTTTCCAAACTTACTCGTGATAACAATGTGACCACAGGGTTTACTCCATCTTTTATTTTGTAAATGACATGGATTTGAAGAGAACTCTGCTTCAAGGGGTGCTTGACAATGGTCTTTATTGACTTCCCAAAGTCTCTTCTCCAAGTTCTGCTCAAGTTTCTGATTCTCTCTATAATTATGCTCTAGTCTCACACTCAGTTTCTGTTAATAATGATGTGTGGCATGCTAGATTAGGGCATCCATCTGTTTCAATATTGCAGAAAGTTTTACATTCATTAAACACGAATATGTCTAAATCTTGCCTATCTTTTTGTGATTCTTGTAAAATTGGTAAGATGCATAAACTTCCTTACAATTCTTGTTCTATTACTACTTCATAACCTTTAGAACTTGTATACTCTGATCTTTGGGGACCTTCTCCCATTATTTCTACTCAAGGTTCAAGTTATTACATTGTATTGTTGATGCTTATAGTTGTTTTTCTTGGTTTTATCCTCTTAAGTTGAAATTTGATGTGTATGCTGCTTTCACTCGTTTTATTAAACAAACTGAACTTCAACTTAAGTCTAAGTTGAAAACATTTCATTCTGATATGGGTCTTGAGTACAAACCTATTGAGTCTCTTTGTAATCAGTTAGGCATTATTCATAGGTACTCTTGTCCACATACTCTTCAACAAAATGGTGTTCCTGAAAGGAAACATCGATTTATTGTTGAAATGGGTTTAACACTTTTAGCTCATGTAAAAATGCCTCTCTTTATTGGGAAGAGGCTTTTACGAATGCAATTTTTCTGGTTAATAGTTTACCATCTGTTGTACTCAATTTCTTGTCTCCTTATAAAGTGTGTTTCAACAAGTCGCCTGATTACTCTTATCTTAAATCTTTTTGTTGTGTCGGCTTTCCCAATCTTGCTGCTTATTCTAAGCATAATTTTACTTTTCGTTCTTCAAAATGTGTCTTTATTGCCATGGTTACAAGTGTCTTCACAAGTGTCTTCATTCTAATGGCAAGATTTACATTTCAAGAGATGTTGCGTTTAATGAACTTGATTTTCCTTTCTCTGCTCTATTTTCCCCTTCATCTTCAATTGTTGGCGTTAATTCTTCTGCTTTCTTTTGCTAGTCTTCTTTTAACTGTTTTTCAACTATGTAATATTCCTTCTTCTTCTTCTATTATTCCTACACCTTCTTCTTCTTCTGTTGTTGTTTCCACAGCTTCTCCTTCTTCTTTACCTTTTGTTGTTCCGACAACTTCAACTTCATTGTCTTCAGAGTCTTCTCAACTAGAAATTACCAACACTATTATTAATACTCACCCTATGCAAACTAGGAGTAAGTGTGGCATTTTTAAGCCAAAGGCATTGGTCGTCACCTCACCATATGCCTTAGTGCACACGCACACTGAACCTAGTATTGCTAAGGAGGCATTACAAGATGTTAAATAATGTAAAGCTATGTCTGATGAAATAGAGTCATTGGATAGAAACAATACTTGGACATTGGTTCCATCTTGTCCTTCTATGAGTATTGTTGGTTGTAAGTGGGTGTTTCAAATTAGGACTACTCCTACTGGTAATGTTCAACGATATAAGGTTAGATTTGTGGCAAAGGGATTTCACCAGATTCCTGATCTTGATTTGGTGATACTTTTTCCCCAGCGATCAAGCCTTCTTCACTTCGCATTATCTTTACCCTTGTTGTTACTTTCAATTGGCGAATTCAGCAAATTGACATTAACAATGCATTTTTAAATGATGATATTTCTGAGGATGTTTATATGTGCCAACCTGAGGGGTTTTGTAACGACCCGTTACCTTAAGCTGGTGATTAGTACTAATCCAAATCCTAATTAACTCGGGTTAGGCTCGTGTTAAAGTTCAGCGTACCTCGATTAGTGTGTGTCTGCGTTTTCATGATGTATGATGTTTGTTTGAATTGTTAATTCAATTTATATATAGGTTGTCGTATGATATGGGAATTATACATAAGCCTATAAAATGAAAAACACCCAATAAACAATGGTTTACCGGGACACTAAGTGTGACGAGGGAGTCGTGGCACGAATGTGCACGCTCAATGACACTTGTAGGCACATCCGATAAGTTTATTGGTGAATAATATGCGATATATATATGTTTTTAAATATATAAATATATATTAGAAAGTAAAAGAATATTAGAAATATATGGATTATCGAATCATCTCGAACGAAGCGTAAGTACAAGATGTGTCAAAGTTCGTGTCACTTTAATGCATCAACCATGCGATCGGTCTCGAGATAGCGCGACGTGTATCTCGATAAAAATTCATATATATAAAAAAAGTTGATCGTTATCCTCACAATTCAAACATTCGAGAGAAAGGTCGAGGGTTCGGGAGTTGATTTCGATCGAAAGGGACGATTCCGGGAGCCGAATTCAACCAAGTTGAGGAGCTTAAACGGATTAGAAACTAGTGATGATCACTTTGGTAAGTTTGGTTTTCAAGTTTGTTGAAGTTCAATTCGATGGTGATGATCAAAACTTGTTGAATTGAGGTTGTTGTTGATTATAAACGGTTTATAAACTCATTAGAAGTCCTCCCTTGTGATTTAGGAGTGTAATTGTTGAGTTTGGATGTGATTGGAGTCGATTTAGATGAGCAGAAGTGTTTTGGTGTTGCAAGTCTGGTGCGCATAGCGCGCTATGCGCACCAGGCATTGGCCATAGCGCTACGCATACTGGGGAAGATGATTGACTTATGGATAGCGCGCTATCCATGTCATGTAGCGTGCTACCAGACCCCTGAAACCAGCAACTGTGCTGTATTTTATGAATAAATTATGGGGAACTTAGGGACTGGTCTAGAGGTTCTAAACATAGTATAATGAACCTATATTGGTGATAGGTTGAGGAACCCCGAGGAAGAGTGAGATGACCAGAAAGTTAGGGATTTTGATAAAAGAGACTTAGACCGAGGTAAGTATAGATTCACTTATTTATCAATATTGCCTGGCTATTTAGTATATATAGCTCATGTAGTTGTTGGATTGAAATGGATGATTATATACACTGTGACGGTTTTTCTAATGAACAAAAAACGGTGTCTAATGTGATCCACGTGAGTAACTCCTCGGGGCTAAGACCAGGTTGTATAGTACTTGTGGTTGATCTCACAGTCTATACGTAACACTTACTCAGTTTATAGGTTGCGTAGGTTACATATCCACTAAGGGGTTTAGGATAGAACCATTGGGCATTAATCGATTGGCTAAACATCACATATGCGCGGTGTGTTGGTTTAGCACTCGTATTAATGGCGGCGGTGGGTACTCGACCCTAGTTTTATAAATAAAATGTGGGTCACAGTGTAATAGTCCAAAGACATTTGCTTTGCATCCGTTATATATTGGTTTATATGATTTCCATATTCTTGTTAGATATCATTGGTGCATGTTGTTATTGCATGATATCCTTGATTATTATATGGAATGTTGATGATTAGTGTAAATCCCTACTTACTGAGCAAGTTTGAGCGCTCACCCCAATTAACATTACAGGTAGATCCGACGAGTGCTACAACTATGAGATGAAGAAGTTATAGGAGTCTTGATTTTCTCTTCGATGTAATGACTTTCTCTGGTTTTATATATTAGTGTTGAATTATTATTTTGTAATATCATATGAGATTGGTGATTATATAACCGAGGTTTATTCCAGTTTGTTTTTAATATTGTATATCTTATTTTGGTTATCGAAAAAGGTTTCAAATTTTCGCTGCGTATATGATTTGTTTTATTTCGATAATCGATATATAATAGTGTTTATCAGGTGTAGGTGGTAAGGCTGTTGGCTCTAGTTAAGTCTGGTAAGGGTAATCTGAGCTTAATTAGGGTTTCAAGCTGGGTATTACCCTAATCAGGTTAGGGGATGCTACATGTTTGTTAGTAAGAAATATCTTAACTATGTGTATATGTTGAATAAAGCCTTGTATGGCTTAAAGCAAGCTCCAAGGGCTTGGTTCTCCAAGCTCAAGTCCACTCTTTTTACATGGGGTTTTACCAACAGTACATTAGATGTTTCTCTATTTTTTCAGAGATCTAGCTTTCTGTCCTGTTACTTTTGGTGTATGTTGATGACATACTCATCACTGGGTATGGTCTTTGTATGATTTAAAAACTTATTGCTTGGTTACATTCCAAGTTTGCTCTTAAATCCATAAGTGATATGGATTATTTTCTTGGGTTTGAGGTGTTTCGTGATGCTACAAGTCTTTGTTTGTCTCAGCAAAAGTACACTATTGATCTATTAAAGAAAATAGGTCTTAAGGATGCTAAGCCTTTGTCCTCTCCTTACTCCACTAGTCATCGTCTGTCTGTAGTAGAGGGTACTCCATTCTCTGATCCTACACTCTATCGCAGTACATTGGGAGCCTTACAGTATCTCACTTATACTTGGTCTGATATAAGCTTTATTGTTAATAAGCTTAATCAATTTCAACAATCTCCCACTGATCTTCACTAGGTTGCAGTTAAACGTGTTCTTAGATTTTTTAAATCTTAACTCTCTACTGGTTTAGTTTTTCTGCTGCTATTTTTTTGTCTCTTGAGGTGTTTACTGATTCTGACTGGGCTGGGGATCTTGATGATCGTTGGTCTACCAGTAGTGTATGTGTATTTCTTAGTGGTAATCTCATCATGTGGTATTCGAAGAAGCAACCAGTGGTGGCACGGTCCAATACTGAAGCTGAATACAGGGCTCTTGCATTAGGTGTTACTGACCTCATATGGTGTACTGCTCTTTTACGAGAATTGGATTTTTCTCTTTCTTATCGTCCTATGTTGTGGGGTGACAACATAAGTGCTCGGGCTTTGGCACTGAATCCTATTTTTCATGCTCGTACCAAGCATATAGAGGTTGATGCTCATTTTATTCCAGAAAAGTTACTCGCTGGAATTTGTGAACTTTGCTTTATTCCTACTGAGCATCAATCTGCCGACCTTTTCACCCAGATCTTATATGTTCCTCGTTTCCAGTTCTTGTACTAGGTTCAATTTGAGGGGGCATGTTAGAGAACAGACTAGTCAACAGGTCAACAATTTTTTGTTTCATCAAGATTTTAGTTAATTGATTGTATGAATCACGTGATGTTCACGTGATAGTTTGTTACTTAGCTTAACTATTTGTGATCATGTTGTTTGTGTGACTAAACAGTTGATTAGTTAAACTAAGTGTTTTTTGTCTATAAATACTGTAACATATCACTGTAGCTTGTAATCAAGATTTGAGATCCGAAATATATCTCTGAGAGTTCTTGATGTTCTTATGTTAGGGTTTCTCTTGTTAGAGATTCTTTACAACCTTAGTAGCTAATGCAACATATAATCCATTAATTGTTTATAATGGAGGTTGAAGAAGATAAACAATAAAGGTAGCCACTAGAATGCGCAAGAACTGTTGGTATCACCTTGGGTCTCCACACACACACATACTAGTTCTCCAAGGTGCTACGCACCAATGAACCGTTCGGTACGCTCGCGGGCTTATAACTTTAACAAATTATTATTCAAAAATTGCAAGTTTATTAGATGCATTTAAATACTCACAATAATTTGTTTTATAATATTTACATTAGAAAAAACAATGCATTATAATTTACAAAAATATTGATCATTTTATTGGAAACAAAAAATATTGTAAACAAAAGTACTCCTATATATTAAATCTTAATGTCATTGAGCAAAATATGATCAAGATTAGTGATATGCTTGAGATTCCATACCATCTACGATTGATGTGAAATAATTTTTAAGGGTATCTTCATCGCGGCTAGTGGGTATAGGAGAGATGAGGAGAATAGAGCTGTTGATGAAAATTATGCAAAATATATCTCCTCGAGCTACCAAGAAGAAAATGAAAAAAAGAATGATACAAAACCTTTAAATTATGCTAATTTGAGATATGTTAGTATGCAACAAATATTTGATACAATAGCCTATTAGGACAATTCTCGTAGGGAAGTAACGTTTAAGATAATAGTAAGTAATACAATTGAATCTGCCTATAAGAAATAGTTTAAAAAGAAACTATCCCTATAAGAGTAAGTACTACAGTCAAATCATTTATAAAGCTAGTTAGATATATAGCTTTAAAAAAAAACCTAATTAGGCAACAACATAACTTCAAGTCTAGAAATAGGACAACACTCATAGAAGAAATAACATTTTTTGAATAAGAAAAAAAAATTGACTTCTCTTATGACTTATTTTATCAGAATTGGGAAAAAACGGAAGAGAATATTTTTCACGTTTTGACTCAACAGAGCCACATGAAACCAATTCATTATCTTTGAACCACCAAAAAAGCAGTAGGAAGGGTAAGAAAAGTACAACTGGTAAAAGTAAATCATTAAAGGTCCCAAAAAAATTGCTTGTTTCTACTTTCTAGTTTCTACAAAGAGGCAGCTCATGAAAAAATGCTATATATTGATTATTGTTGTAAACTAAGTTGGAACTTGCTAAAAACTAGAGAAGGAAATTAGAAGACTAAGAACTTATACTACTACAAAAGAGAAGAGAAGAAATAAGATAGTTGGAATGAGAAGTTTTCATTCAACTTGGTGTGCACTTACAATGAAGTTAGTATCCTTTATATAGGCCATTTGGTATGATGACAAATGTGCCTTAGCAATGTGGGACTTAAAACATACACCCCATGTACATTGAAATGGTTACAAAGAACATGACAATACACAAACCAATGGAAGTACATAACTACACAATATGTTGGTGTACATGCATGGTCATCCACACTTCACAACACTCCCCTCGGATGACACTTGCTTAGAGATTGTGCCTCGTTAAAACTTCTACTAAGAAAAACCCTGTGGGAAAAAATATAGTAAAAGAAAAAAAGTACACTATTCTCATAAATATTAAGACGGGTATAATATTGTTAAGATTGCCTCATTAAAAACCTTGCTAGGAAAACCCAATGGGATAAAACCATAGCTAAGGGAAAAAGAGTGCAATACACTAATCAATAACTCCCCCTCATGTGAACATGGGTGAAACTTGTTCAGTTTCTTTGCTTGCAATGTCTTTAAGTTTACGCAAGCCAATACCATATGTAAGCCTTTTAAATGTCGTAGTTGGTAAGGCTTTTGTAAATAGATCAGCAAGATTATCACTCGATCGGATTTGCTTGACATCAATTTCACCATTCTTCTGAAGCTCATGCGCATAAAAGAATTTTGGTGAAATATGTTTTGTTCTGTCCCCTTTTATGAATCCTTCACTTAATTGTGCAATACATGTTGCGTTATCTTCATATAATATGGTTGGATAATCTTTTATTGAAGGCAATCCACATGATTCTTGAATATGTTCAATCATATTTCTCAACCATACACATTCACGACTTGCTTCATGAATTGCAAGTACTTCAGAATGGTTGGAAGAAGTAGCAACCATAGTTTGCTTTATCGACTTCCATGATACAAATAGTATTACCACATGTGAATACATATCCCGTTTGAGAACGGCCTTGTGGGGATCGAGATAAAAATCCAAAGATCAAGCATAACCTTGTAGATTCAATTTTACCCTCTCGAGTAGAATAAACCCATGTCACTTGTTCCTCGAAGATATCGGAAAATATGTTTAACACCATTCCAATGTCTTCGAGTTGGTGATGAGTCGTATCTTGCAAGTAGGTTGACAAAGAAAAGCAATGTCAGTCTTGTACAATTTGCAAGATACATAAGTGCACCAATTGCACTTAAATATGGTACATCCCAGACCAAGTAGCTCTTCATCACTTTCATGAGGTCGAAATGGATCCTTATCCACTTCAAGTGATCTCGACAACCATTGGAGAGCTCAATGGATGCGCCTTGTCCATATAAAATCTTTTTAATATTTTTCAATATAATTTGATTGATGGACAAGTACTCCACTTGAAAAATGTTCAATTTGCAAACCAAGACAAAGTCTTGTTTTTCCAAGTTATTTCATCTCGAATTCCTTTTTCAAGTATTCGATGTTCTAACGATGTCGTCGTGGTTTCCCACTATATTTAAATCATCAACATATACAAAGCAATAATCACAAATCCCGTTGATGATCTTTTAATGAAGACACATGGGCAAAGCGGATTATTTACATATCCTTCTTTCAGTAAATAATCACTAAGGCGTTTGTACCACATTCGTCCGGATTGTTTCAATCCGTACAAAGACCTTTGTAATTTTATAGAATGCATGTTATGAGGTTTTGATTTTATTTCTTCTGGATATTATAAATCCTTCATGGATTTTCATATATATCTCACTGTCTAGGGATCCGTACAGATATGTTGTAACGACATCCATTAAATGCATATCAAGCCCTTCAGAAACTGCAAGGCTTATCAAGAACCGAAATGTGATTGCATCTATAACAGGAGAATATGTTTCATCATAATCGATGTCAGGTCTTTGTGAGAAACCTTGAGCTACAAGTCTTGCTTTGTACCTTGTAACTTCATTTTTTCCGTTTCTCTTTCGTACAAATACCCATTTATATCCAACAGGTTTTACGCCATCTGGCGTTTGGACAATTGGTCCAAAAACCTCTCGTTTCCTTAACGAGTTTAGCTCTCCGCTTGGATAGCATCTTGCCATTTTTGTCAATCGTGGTCTTTTTCGACATTCGTCCACTGATCGTGGTTCTCGATCATCATTTTCACATATTTCAAAGGACACATTGAAAGCAAATATATCATCGGGAACAATTTTATTTCGATCCCAAATCTTACCGAGTTTAAATAATTTATTGAGATCTCATTATTTTCATCTTTTTCCTCTTTTTCTAGAGGAAGTTGTTCCTCATCGTAATCAACTTGTTCGACAAACCCTTATCAAAGGATTCTTGTGCTTTCTCGGGAGTATTTTGATTTGTATTTATTTTTTACTCCCGTTTTCCTCTTTCGAGGAATTGTATCCTTTGAACCAATCGGTCTTCCACGCTTTAAGCGTTTCGTTGGTTCTTGTGCATTTTGTTGCACAGAGACATCAATTCTTGCAGGAACATTTACAAAATTGGAATATGTGATTTTGTCACTTGTTTTGCATCATTAAATGCATCGTAATTGATTTGCAATTTGTTGCAAATGAATGATCTTTTGAACTTCAAGTTCACACCGATTTGTGCGTGGATCATAATGTGATAAAGTTGATGCATTCCAAGCAATTTCGCGCCATTCCTTTTGAATTGGCTTCTTATCTCCCCCTAATGGTGGGAAAATTGCTTCATCAAAGTGACAATCAAGAAAACGTGCAAGAAAATAAATCCCCTGTTAAGGGCTCAAGGTATCTTATAATGGACGATGAGTTAAATCCAACATAAATCCCAAGTTTTCGTTGTGGGCCCATCTTAGTTCTATTGGGAGGTGGTATAGGAACATACACACGCACAACCAAAAATTCTCAAGTGTGAAATATTTGGTTGTTGACCTAAAATGAGTTGCATGGGGGAATGTTCATGGTATGCGATAGGTCTATAACGAATGATAGATGCTTTGCATGAAGGATCGCATGTCCCCAAACCGAAGTTGATAACTTAGTTCTCATGATTAAAGGTCCGGCAATTAATTGAATGCGTTTGATAAGAGATTCTCACAAACCATTCGGGTATGCACATGTGGAACAGAATGTTCGATGGTAATTCCTATAGACATGCAATAATTTCTAAATGCTTGAGATTGAAATTCCCCAAGCATTATCAAGACGGATGGTCTTGATTGGGTTGTCGAGAAATTGTGCTCTTAACTTAATGATTTGTGCTAAAAGTCTAGCAAATGCAATATTGCGGGTTGAAAGCAAACAAACATGTGACCACCTAGTTGATGCATCTATCAAAACCATGAAATATCTGAATGGTCCACAAAGTGAGGATGAATATGACCACATATGTCTCCCGAATGCGTTCTAAGAAAACTGGGATTCCACAACAATTTTACTTGGGGATGGTTTAACTATCAATTTACCTTGAGAACAACTAGCACAATTATAATCACCAAATTGAAAATATTTTGTGACTCCTTAAAGGATGTCCATGCGAATTATTAATTATTCTTCGCATCATTGATGATCCTGGATGACCAAGCCGGCCATGCCATAAAATGAATGTCTTTGGATCATTAATTTTCTTATTCAAGACGACATTCGCTTCGACATGCCTTATATGAGTAAAATATAATCCAGATGATAAAGTTCGTGAATTTTTCTAACACTTCTTTTTTCCCATTTGAAACCAATGTGACATTGAGAAATTCTCTATTATTTTCGTTCACGGTTTTCAATGTGATATCCATTTTGTCGAATATCTTTAAAGCTCAATAAATTTCTTCTCGGATTTTTCGTAGTATAAGGCATTGTCAACATGAATTGTTGTTCCCCCAGTGCAACATAATATTTGCTCTTCCAGAGCCATTAATCAAATTGGAGATGCCGATATTGTTTGAACATTAGCCTCAAATTAATTTCAAATTGGAGAAATATTCTCTTTTTAAGGATTGTATGCGTTGTAGCACAATCAAGAAGGCATATATCGCTCTTATTTGATTCATGACTTGAACACATGATTTGTTGATCCATCTCGACAAATAATGTTTGGCAAATCGAAAAAAAGTCATATTTCAATGATAAAATTCATAATATTTTGCCTTTGATTTTGAAGGCATGGTAAAGGTCACAAAAATATTCGGGCATATATATGACAATATTTAGGCAAAATAGCCTTTCATATATGACTAAAAAAAATGTCACAATTATGAGCGCTCATTGTCAATAATTATTTGCCCTTTGTAGTGGTGCACCACTTTTATTCCAATTTTTTTGGTGGAATTGTCAATACGACATTTACCTGATATTTTCACCTTTTCCACGTCCATAAATTTATTATTGCGATCATGATCATTATATGCAACATATGCTTCTTAATTTGAAGCTGAACTAATTGACTTGAGCGATATTATATTTATAATATCTCATTATTTTACTCATACCATGAGACAAGAAATCAATCCTTAATATTTATTGGATTGACGTGCGCACTCGATATTTGTTGCAATAAATCGAGGCGGGCCACGTGACCTTATTTTTATTGTCTCATCACTATATTTCCACATAGCCTCAACATAGAGGTAATTAAAATTGTGGAATTATAATTAATATTTGATCGATTAAATTTTGTAGCATGAGACCCAAATACCATTTTGAGCTTTTTGGAGCATTACCTTTTTGGTATGTATATATATAACTCCATAAGGTGAAAATATATATAAAGTGAAATATTCACTTTTCAAATCTCTAAAGAGAAATTTGTGAATGATTGTGTACAACATACAACCTCGCATGGATACAAGCTTTATTCATAATTTGTAATATTTAATTATCATGACAAGAATTATAATAAGATAACAAATTCAACTATGGTTGATTAATATTTTGAAAGTAAATATAATATAAAATAATTTTCTCTTTTCTTTTATGTAAAAAAAAACATAACATATGATTAAGTATATGTTCACAACTTGATTTATTAATAATCAAATGTACTATTCGTATGAGTTGGTGGGACAACCTCCAGGTTGGGTGGCGAGACAAAGTCCGCTTAATGCCATGCCTCTCGAACGGGATAACCCGTCTCCCTTTCAATGTTTAGCTTTACCAGGGACAAGGCTTACCCACTATCAACTCAAACTTATAGCATGATTTGTATTATAAAATCAAGAATAGAACAATAACTAATCGTTTGTAGTTTTAAGAGAAAACTAGTTATGTCACATATTGACTTTTGATTTCGATGTAGAAGATCGTACGAGACGCAACTACAGAGCATACTTTCAATCTATGTGACGCTATAATGCATAATATATGAATAAAGTATGCATAGATAAAAGGAAGCAACCATGATAATATAGAAGTAAATTGAACTTATTTAAAAGTTATACCTTCCTAGCTTTCTCTCCTTAACAAGCCTTCTTGAACTTCAAGATCTCCTTAATGCTAGAGCAAGCTCGTGCGATAACGTGTTGTAAACTAAGTTGGAACTTGCTAAAAACTAGAGCAGAAATTAGAAGACTAAGAACTTATACTACTACAAAAGAGAAGAGAAGAAATAAGATAGTTGGAATGAGAAGTTTTCATTCAACTTGGTGTGCACTTACAATGAAGTTAGTATCCTTTATATAGGCCATTTGGTATGATGACAAATGTGCCTTAGCAATGTGGGACTTAAAACATACACCCCATGTACATTGAAATGGTTACAAAGAACATGACAATACACAAACCAATGGAAGTACATAACTACACAATATGTTGGTGTACATGCATGGTCATCCACACTTCACAACAATTATTATGTTAAGTGAAGTGGGTTGAAAAAAAATCCCTTCTTGTTGTAAGTTTGCAAAGATGAAGGAGAAAATTATTCTAACTGGCGTTATTTCCAAGTAAGGAGTGCAAAGTCCTTCATCTTCTCGAGAAGAACGCTATTGTTGTTCATTATTGATTCAAACTGTTTCCAGTGGCTTTGGCATGAAAACAAATTTACTGCCACTACATCAACACCCAATCTTTGTAGAGAAAAAATACATCTTTTCTTGATTTATTCCTCTTATAACATATGAGATTTATAAACTCAGTTATGTGTGTGAATTTTTACTTGTATTGAGTATGCTAGATAATTAAGTTGTAAAATACCAATTCATTGTTGTTGACACCGCATGAAAGAAATTCACAACTAAAATGCATTCATCAAATATATTATGCATTAATTAAAATATAACTCAGAGTGTTGTGACATCAAGAGACAGATATCTAATTGAAAGAGGGTTGTAACTAATCACTTCCATTAGTCATCCAAATGATTTCATTGTTTATGGAGCCGGCAATCAAAAGGCGAGAGAGAGAGAGAGAGAAATAGAGCAGCGAAAACAGAGAAGAGAGTTCGTTCGTTGACAGAGAGGATTTTGATTAGGGCAAGTGAAGAAGTGGAGTATATTCGATGAGATTGTGAGCAATCGATTTGCGAGATAATCGATTTTGGAAAGGGTAGAGGTCGATCAAGAATGAGAATACAAAGAGAGCTGCGAGGGTAGAATTGAGATTTTGAAAAGATGAACCAGAATCGAAAGAGCTTGAGCGAGAGATCTCGTATGAGTTAAAAGGATAAAATCGACTTTGTAAGTCACGAAAGAAAAATTCCCTATTTATGCTTTTAATATATTAGTAGATATATATATACGAGTACTACTACCATGAGAATCAAATGTATACTCATGTCATGGGTACACTATTTACAACCATTGGATTCTAATCCAATACATTAATCAAGGTGTCATAAATGCACAAATCATTTAATGCACAACACATTTTGAGATGGTTCCATGACATAGGTATATATTTGAGCTCCGTTATATAATATCCTTATATATATGTATGTATATATATACCCATGACTATGAAATTCGATAAACAGAAAAAAAAAACCAAGAAGCCAATAAGAAGTGGGAGAGAGAGTGCGAAAGATGATATCAGACTTGGAGAATGAGAGATCAAGTTGTAGATCAATAAAGAAGAGGACGTGAGATTTTAGAGAGACAGAGCGAGAGAGACGATATCGACTTGGTCAAGGAGAGTCATGACAGAGGAGGAACGAAGAGTAGGAAAGGGCGAAATGGTAACTTCAAGTTACAGAGGAAAAAAAAAACATCATTCGTGCTTTTAATATATAGGTATATATATATGTGTCAGAGTAAATTGAAACAGTAATACACAGTTTTTGCAGTTTGTAGATCGACGTACATTTTAATTAGGAGAAAGAGAACTTGTATTTTGCTACAATAAAAGTCACAAACTCGCAGGTCCATACATTTGTTTAAAAATTGTTGTGTATATTTTGATGAAATGCGTCCTCACTCAAATATTTTTTTAATTTCTATCATGCAAAATTATAGCAATGCGCGCAGTCTTGTTTTGGTTGGGAAGGTCGACGGAGGCAGTGCAACTATATTTCTTTAAGGAAAATGATTTTTTGACATATTTTGGGGATATACATTAGATACATAATGTGGCATAGATTTCATGGGAATATGTGATATGCATATCCCAATGAAATCTACATCATTGTGTATCAAATGTATGTACCCAAAGTATGGAACAAATATCATTGTCCTTTCTTAAAAACTGTCAAGTTTGCATTTTTGTTTTGCAATTTTAACTCAAGAGTTGGTAACTTCCTCCTTGGATCGGATCGAGCAATTGCAATTTTAAGAGGTTGTGATCTAAATCCTTTTCAGCCTTTCTCTACTTTGGTTCGACTAAACTCATAAGAATTAGTTGGACACCCAATCTTATATAACTCAAACGAAATTAAGAGAATATAATTTGTATAGCTACAAGAATTAATCGAATCATGACCCTTTAAGGGCACTTAATTTTCTTTTTATCGTGATAATAATTTGTTATTTTTATATACCAATTTTTATGAGAAGTAGAATGCTCAATCAAATCATATAAATATCAGACAAATATATCAATGATATCATCCTTTTGAGGGAGAAAACTAATAATTAACATGTTGGACGGCCAACCGTTTGTGTGTTTATGTCAAATGTATGACGTTCACCAAACAGGCCGGACCAAATTAACCTAGCAACATGCAAGTGCGTTGCACGCACTAGAACAAAAAACACCTTTTGTGACGGTTTCATGTATGTTTTTTTTATAAGAAACAAACAATTTTAGGTTGGAACTTACCACCTCTTATTTTCGAACCATGTACCAAATCATCCTCAATTAGTTGGTGAAGAACTATTGGGTATAATTTTTTTTTTTTTGATAAGAAAAAAACTTGGTTTTGTAGGAACGAACCCCAACACCTTACACCCATAACCAAACACCTAACCATTGGGTCAACCACACATAGTCAAGTATTGTGTATAATTGCATTGTTCTTATTAAGATTTTCAAATTATTTTTCTCAAAATTAATTTCGAGGTACATAAAAGAATTATTGTTAGGGTATCCGAGACAAGGCCTTGTCTAATCTCGGGGTGGCGCCTCTAATCAAAAGTTTTAAAAATTCTCTATTCCTAATTAGGACTTGAACTCAATACCTCTAGGGATGCGGTGGGCGGGAATGTTATCCTCATCCCCATCTCCACTTATGACGAGGCGAGATTTCCCGCTTGAAATTCTCCATTGGGGAAATTTTGACCACCATTCACTCACCCAAATGAGGATCCCCAACTCCACGGGGATTCCCCACCATCATTACTTTTTCACATAATATCTAAAAAAAGAGATCAAATACATTATATATCCGAAATTAAAATCATTAAAAGCTTTTTCTTTGCAATTGTAGGTCGTTTTCGAATTTATTGTGAAACATTCACCATACAAAAAAGGGAAATATAAGATTTAATGATTTTGATTCAATTCCCGCAGGGAATATTCCGGATCCCCTGTGGAGAATCCCCACTGGGTGGAGTGGGTAATACCGTCCCGCCTTGCCTCGATAGTGGGGACGAAATTGCCCCCGTCTCTAGCTCTGTGGGAGCTAGTTGGCGAGGAATCCTCGCCCCCATTGGGGCGGATCCCTGCGGGGAATGTGGATTCCTCGCCCCACCTACATACGTAAATACTTTTGGTTAAAGAGGAGGAACATGTGTCATCTTACCAAAATCCTTTTAGTTAAAATGAACAATATTATTATTATTGAAAATAATGAAAATTAAAGATGAGGGACATATGTCATCCTACGACACTTGCGACCTGGTACAAGTGCTTGACAATGCATGACTAAAATCGAGAAATGAAGATGATTGAAGGGTTGGGTGAGAGTGATGGGGTGAGCAAGTGTATTCTTACAATTTTGTAAAAAGAAAAAGGAGTAAACGAAGTAAAAATAATCCAAAACTGGGGCACATTGAAGTAATTGAACCCCCTCAGCAAAAGGTGGGGTCTATTTAGCTGCTTCATATGGCCAATGGCTCCATACATGTACACAAAGGCCACTTTCAATGATTGGAAACTGTAATTTATATTGTGTCCAAATTTGGAAATAACGCAGCGGTAAAGTTATCGTAAAATTATCGAATGTGTTTGATGAGGAAAAGGTCATGAGACGAAATCATCTCTAAATATATTGGTTTGTTCTCAATAACGGATTAAAGCATCCAACTGACTCTCATGAGATTAATTGATTATGGAGCGAATTGTACCAAAAAAAGCCCAAAATACCCAATATTGTAATGAAAAAAAAAAGGAACTATAATTTATACATCAAATTAATATATGGCTAGCTCAAACTTTAGGTACTGGCTCATGATGACCCCATGAGTTATGACAATTAACATGGCTGGACCATCTAATATCAGACATATTATTAACGGAACCTACATTAACAGTCCCCAAATACTTTTTCCAATCCCTTAAAACACTACCCAAATCACCCACTTTGGCACTAATACTACGACAACAGTTGGCATGGACAGTGGTGACAAGGCCCATGTTTGGGCTGTCTTGGCAAAACCCACTAAAGTATAAAGTGTCCAAGTACCTAATTTTGAGGCCCATTTGGTTGAATAGGAGAGATTTTTCGCTGTGAATCATTTGCTGTAACACGTCCTGTTCTTTCATGCCAGTGTAGTTTGAGTTGTTCTTGTTGTCGTGCCATCTTTGGAAAAGTGAGATGGTTTTGTTGTTTGATCTGATGAAGTAGAAGCCTGTGTTGATGGGGTTGGCTGTGGACCATTGATTTTTGTCGAACTTGTCGCAGCTGACTTGGAGGTCTATTGTCTCGTTTAGGCTTAGGTGTAGAAATGGGTCTCGTAGCCACATCACATCTGTGTCCTGGGTAAGGAAAAATTTCACAAAGAAGATAGTTATTTAGTCCCAAAAAATAATGCAAAAAAATGGAGCAGAAAGAAAAAGGTTTTATTTTATTTTACTTTATTTTAATAATTAGGAAAGAAACCAGCTAAAGCATAGCTAGTGAACCATCACTTACACTTGCCAAAATACAAGGCTTGAGGAGATCGTGTGAGTTCCACTCCAACTCGAGTAAAAAAAGAAAGAAAGTGCAACTTGGCGCCCTTATTGAGGCTAAAGCCTTCAACTGTCCAACCTCTTACACAAATGACATCATACTAAATTAGTGAGTTTACCCGGCCGCTTGATTGGTGACTTGAATTTTTTATTTTTATTGTTAATCTTACGCCCGCCGGCACGCGTAGACAGGAGCCCATAAAATATTCGCCAGTACTGTTATTGCTTTCAACTTAACCACATACCTTCAACTCACAAGTGTACGTGTGGTTTTATTCTAAAATGAATTGGTACTAATTAAGGGGATATCCACACTTATATATTTTCATTAATTATATATAGTCACACGTATTTGATGTGTGACTAATTTACAGTCCATACATCTCCAACTAAGGGTGTCAATTTTTTGGGTCTGGACGGGTCCGGGTCGTTCCTGATATAAACGAGTATTTGCATTGCCCAAACCCGGCCGATTGTAAATTCAGACAAATATGCTTTGCCCAGATCTGGTTTGCTTTTAATCCGAGTTGTCCAAATGTCCGGATTTCGTCGAGTTTTTTGAAAATTATTTTATGTTTGAAAGCTTTTTAAAATATTAATATCATTGTAAATTCCTCCTAATATAATCTTCTCTAATATAATTTTTAAAAGTAATGTTCGAGTTGTATTTAATATTTTAAATTATAAGACAAAATGTTTTTTTTTTTGTTGAAAAACAAAATGCACAATGTTGTCTCAAGGAATTTAGCTAAGTCTCGAAACTAAAATAGTACATTTCTATACAAGTTGTGTAGTTTTTTTTTTTTTTTTTTTTTTTTTTTTTTTTTAAATTTCTATTGTTGTTTTTGTGAATTATACTATGTATGGAAGTATACTTTCAAAATAAAATAGGTAACTTTTGAAATCCGGGCCGACTCCATGCTTAGAGGGTCTTATCCAGATCCAACCCAATTTTAATTTGGACATCAAATCTTTGTTTAGACCCGACTCAGATTTAAAAAAATTATTATCCAAACTTTTTTTTTTCGGGCTAGACAAAACTAGGCCACCGGGCCGAACAAAAATTGACACCCCCGTTTCCAACACTTCATCTTGGATCTAAATGCATTTAAGATGGCTTATTGGCATAACCTAGCTAGCCGAACCCGTCTGCTCTGATACCATGTTAATAAGTCAAATATTTTTGATAAACAAAATGAGTGTTTTTTAAAGGAGCGACTATTAGCCCCCCACTACCTTATATTAGCCCCATTTAATTTAATATATTTTTAAACTAAAATGTCTTTAAGCAAAATTACATAAATAAACTCACTCTAAATCATGAACATATTTCATTTCTTTACTTTCCACTCTATACACTCCTTCTCAGCTTTACTTTTCACTCTATATATGCACATTTCCTTAAATGAAACCTTAAACTCATCCCCAACTTCTATCTCACTCACTACACTCACCTTCTCATCTTCTACTTAATTTTCACTTTCTATATATATCTCACCCAAATTAAACCATAGACTCATCTCATTTTCTCTTCTACTTTTTAATATATACATCCCTTCTCAATATCTATTTGTCCATACACTCAACAATTCACTATCAAATACAACATCTTAATTATAGTATTTGGTTGAGATTTGATTCATATTCTTCAATGGTTAGAATCCTTTATTTGTATTGAATCTTAGTTTTTAAGGATCAAAGAATCAATCTTAAAATGCATATGGAGCAAATTGAGTTAAGGAGGAAAAAAAGATGATGTGGAACAAAGGGTTAGAGGTTGAAGATCACAAAGATGAAAAGAGGGCTTTCTTTGAGAAAAGAGGGGGACAAATATAAAGTAGGGGTACAATGGACAGTTAACTAACAATTAAAGGGAGAGCTTAGATTATGAACTAACTTATTGGGGCTATAAATAATATTAAATAAAATGGGGGCTGATATAACATATAGGGGTGCTAATAGTAACTCCCTTTTTTTATTTGATCGAAAACAAATGAGTGCTTTAGGCTATGACTAACATTAACTAGAATTGAGTACAAATTAAATATATATATATACTAGAAGTATAGGATACGTTTTAACGAAAAAAAAAAAAGGAATTTAGGATGTCATTGTGTCAAACACAATACACAACCTATTTTTATATCGTTAGATGCATCCAAACTCATGTATTGGCCTAAAAAAAAAAAAAAAAAAAAATCTTATATAATTCGGGCATCAAAAAAGAATAATTTGAGGCGCTTTGGAATACAAGTCAGAAGTACCTCGTGTGTGCATATAATTTGATGTCTCGGTTGAGGTTAATTTCAATTTCCATTTCTTTTTTGTGGACAAATGTATTAAATTACAATTTTCTCCATTGTTTTTAATATTTGACAATTTTTTTCTTAAAAAAAACACCTAATTAATACTTGATTCGAGGATGATTTTTAAAAAAATCTAAAGAAATAAAAACATATGGATCTGTGCATGAACTGAGGCATACATAGGTTATAAAGGCTTTGTTATGGATAGGAAATGATCTATCTAATTAAGCTTATCTTGATTCGATTAAGCCAAATTAATTATACTGTAAACTAGAAAAATAGATGAGCCCGTTAGTTCTTGCTACGCCCTAATCTTTCTAAGCTAAGCTATAATTAACAATTTGGGAACATCATGTTGAATAATTAACTCTCAAGCTTAAAGTTGAGCTTTTGAAAAAGAGACCTAGTAATTTTGCACACTTGAAGAACCCTAGAAAGGCAATTACCTCTTCTTTTTTTGAGGTAACAAAAAAGAAAATTACTGTTGATGGGATACAAATGCATGCACCATATCAAAACATTCCTCTGGCAAACAACATGGTCCGATTAATTTGATGATCATGCAAATTAAGCAAGAATTGAAAGGATGAGTGCAAATCTTATAAGATTACTACAAATAAAACAAACATTTAATTATTAGAACTAAAGAACAAGAAGAAATCAAACTTACTGTGAAAATGAAGTTGTATCCCCGCTTAAGAACATCGATGAGAAATACCGTTCTTCTCCACATCATATCGATGAATTCACGACTCATGTAAAGCTTCTCCTGGCTGAAATCAGTCCCGTTTGTCTCAAGATTGTAGCAATGAAGTCGCAAAAATTTGCATCGATTGTAGGCAATTCGGTCGACTGCAACTAATAAAAGATTATCGACCAATTGTTGGGTGTCTTCTCCAAGCCAAAAACTCTCTAAAAATAGATCAAGCATTGGCTTCTCTCCACCTACATACGCCTTGTTCACAATGGCTATAATCACAGTTTTATTGTTCCTCATTGAAGCTTTTTCCAAAACTTCTTCAAGTTCATCTTTAGGTGCATCATCAAAACCCTAATTAACATCACTTTCAACAATCACTTCCAACAATCAAACATATAATCGTAAGAAATGTTTAATAACCAAGACATGTCGAATAAAAATTATCTAGGGTTTTGCAACAAACAATAGAATTAGTTGCATAAATCAAACTCTTTCATTCCGGTCCATTTAATTAGGGTTTCATCGAGAATTAAAAAAAGTTTTCTAGAGACAGGAGGTACGTAAGATATAAATCAATAAAATTTAATATACCGAGTTAGGTAGCAAATTGCACTGAAAATACTTCAATGGAGAGGAGATCTTGAAGAACCCTGAAATCGACGATGCAATATGAAGAGCGCCCGCTATGATGATCACCAACACGATCAAGTAACCAATACGATTCTTCGAGTACTCCATCATGTGTTCTTCATTAGTGCTTAGTTTTTGTTGATGATCATGATGAGATATAAGTAGTTATGTGGATAAATCTCTGCATCTACGCTAATGGAGAATATCAAACCTACAATGTCGACAAATCTAAGTAGTGATAATTCTGTTGAAATGAAACTAGCACGCGTTTTATATTAGTGACGTACGCTTAAGTGCCTACAAGCTATAGGACTCCTAAAAAATTGACTACTCTCGTAACGTGTTACGTTTTTTATTTTGTTTTGAAACGAAAGCTATATATAGCGAATGGTAGTAGGTGGCGGCCATATATACCACGTTATTAATGTTGGTTGAAAATGTACAAAGGTGATGAGTCATGCGGATGAGCAAGTTATATCTATATCTATATCTATCTATATCTATATAAAAGTCGGAGGAGAGAGAAATTTTAAAAGTTACTTCATCTCACCATTCTATTTTTCTATTTTTCTCGATTTTCTTATTTTTTGTTATTTATTTATTTATTATTTCAAGAGATATAATTATACATTATGTGTACATTTATTAATAATTAATAGTGGTTATCTTATCATTAATAGATTGAGTACGTTGAACTTGAAATCATGGGTAAATACAAGGAATTGAGTTATTTTTTGTTATTTATTTATTTATTATTTCAAGAGATATAATTATACATTATGTGTACATTTATTAATAATTAATAGTGGTTATCTTATCATTAATAGATTGAATACGGTGAACTTGAAATCATGGGTAAATACAAGGAATTGAGTGTAGTGCAAGTTACATTCCCCTATAAATTTCAACTCTCATCCATTCTTCTTGCAATCGACTTGGTTTTTTTTTTTTTCCTTCACCATTCAAAAAATCACAAAAAAACCAATTTTATTATACATAACCTTAGATTCCTCCAGCTTCTCAACCAATTATCACCCAATAAATTCAAGATATGATCGATGGATTTCAACATCGCTTTGTACATTCAAAAGTCAGTTCTACTTACCCATAGCTTCATGCATCCAAAGGATATAACAACCATTCACAACGCTTATAAGCTAAACCACTTTGATCGCCCTCCTTTATGTATGTTTGCTATATATTGGATCTAATAGTTTGGTACGTTTTCCATAAGTTCAAGACTGAAGTGAATCATTATATCTATATCTATATCTATCTATATCTATATATATATATAAGTCGGAGGAGAGAGAAATTTTAAAAGTTACCTCATCTCACCATTCTATTTTTCTCAATTTTCTTATTTTTTGTTATTTATTTATTTATTATTTCAAGAGATATAATTATACATTATGTATACATTTATTAATAATTAATAGTGGTTATCTTATCATTAATAGATTGAGTACGTTGAACTTGAAATCATAGGTAAATACAAGGAATTGAGTTATTTTTTGTTATTTATTTATTTATTATTTCAAGAGATATAATTATACATTATGTGCACATTTATTAATAATTAATAGTGGTTATCTTATCGTTAATAGATTGAGTACGGTGAACTTGAAATCATATGTAAATACAAGGAATTGAGTGTAGTGCAAGTTACATTCCCCCTATAAATTTCAACTCTCATCCATTCTTCTTGCAATCGACTTGGTTTTTTTTTCCTTCACCATTCAAAAAATCACAAAAAACCAATTTTATTATACATAACCTTAGATTCCTCCAGTTCTCAACCAATTATCACTCAATAAATTCAAGATATGATCGATGGATTTCAACATCGCCTGTACATTCAAAAGTTGTTCTACTTACCCATAGCTTCATGCATCCAGTGATATAACAACCATTCACAACGCTTATAAGCTAAACCACTTTTGATCGCCCTCCTTTAGGTATGTTTGCTATATATTGGATCTAATAGTTTGGTACGTTTTCCATAAGTTCAAGACTGAAGTGAATCATTATATCTATAACACAAATCAATAATCACATGACCTTTATGTTGCCTTTATTATGTTGTCTGTTGGTTTAGATTCTTCAATTGGAGTGAACAGACGATATGGAGGAATTTATATTTAACGGTTATAGTGGATCAATATACACTACTTTGCATGGGATTACCATTGCTTAAAGATGTTGTTCAAATCCATAGAATGCTACAAAAGCTAAAGAATGCAATATAGGGTTTTGCTATTTCTTATTATTATTATTCTTTTATGAACATTTCGTTTGACTCGATGAGAATAACTATGAATATAGTATTTTATTTATTTATTTATTTATTTATTTATTTATTTATTATTATTATTATTATTATTATTATTATTATTATTACACCCGAGCGGAAGCGTGGAAACGACTAGTGTAAATATTAATTTTTATATCTCTCGTAGTAATATTTCGACTCAACATTTTTTATTTTAATTTTTTTGGGTAGAGGAAAGGCCTGAAGGCCAAAAATGCTTAGTCTATTGCTAAGCTATTATTTTGATTCAACATATATAATCCCTAATTAAATTTCTCAAAAAAAACCCTAATTGAATTCTTACTTTAGATTAACTAAAAAAATTATTTTCTTATTAAAAACTCTCCGAGCAACCCCTAGAGACAGCTTTGTCCAAATTACTAAGCTTGCAATGAGGAATTTTAAGCTTACCGACGTTTAGGGGACATACATAATTAATTGATCATTATATATCAATACATATACGTATTTCGAGCAAGTCACAACGAATCCATTAATCCTAGGTGAGCTTAGTGGGCCCGACAGGTCCGACAGGGCTGCATAAGTGCCAAGATCCATAATAAACCAACTGAATTAGATTTGTTCACATATCGGGCTTGGGCCAGGCCCGTGCATAGCTAACCTTAGCCCACCATATAAATGCGGCTTATACATAAGCACAAGTCAAGCCCATGTAGAAAATACAAAGTCCAAACTCGGACCATCACTGTAACGGCCCATTTTCCAAATGGACCGCTACACAGGGAATGATGCGGGCCCACAACCTGGCCTACTAAAGGTGCCACCGTGTCCCACATGCCATCTCATCCACCATTTAATTATTATTAACCTCAATAAATGACAATTCTTGTTTAAATTGTTAATGAACTCTAGTCTTCTCGCTAAGATCATTTAAATCATTAATAAATCACAAATAAGTCTTTCATCATGACAATCTATAATTTTAAAACATTAATATCATACATGTAACTCGATACCTAAAGTGGAAAACTCATATACCATTATAGATCAATAATGTACCTCAATGTATCATCATATAAAAAATATAGAGTCCAGTGGTATCTCACAATCCCAAATCCCAAAATAAAACAAAATATGTATATACAAACGTACAAGCCTGGCTATATGTTTCTGAATTACAAATATTCTGGAAGTTTGCCTTTGCCTCGACTTGTACTAGGATCTGCACTCAAGCCATAACAAAAAGACAGATGACTAGTCCAGAGTGAGTATTCTTAAGGAAATTAATTAAGTGAGCAATACGGAAAGTAAATACCGGAATTTAAACAAAACTATTAAATAAACGTGCGGAAATAAAACAGGCAACTGTGCTCATCGCATGCATAAATAATAGTGAAAGCTCAAAGTGCATTTCTAGAGCCTAGAGTCAGACTAGCGCCATACTTCGGACTCCCAACAGACTACTGCCGGCGAGTAGCACTCAAGCAAGGCCAGTATCCGGATCTACTAGGTGGTTGGTGTGGAACCTGCGACGTACTCATACGTAGCCGACACGACTCTCGGGTCGACCTATTCATCGAGATGGCACACGTGCTGTGGCCTAGTGGACGTACACACAGAAATGGCACGGAGGGAGAGCCTCAACGTCCGTCCATTATAACACACCAAGAATAGAGTAATGAAATACAAAATATGAATTCAAAAGCAAAATAAAGTACTGCTTAAGAAATTTTAGTTGGGATACTCACACCTCAAACCGCACTCCGTGTCCCATCACTAACCCCCAGTCCGGCTCCGCCTAGTCCCAAATATCCCAAATTACCGCCTGAAATGACATATTTCCATTTATAATTGATTTTTAGTCATTTGGATGTGTTTTAAGTCACTTAACAAAAATAATGTCAAAACTGCAGAATCTAGCGCTGGGTCTGGGAATCAGCGCGCTGATTCCCAGGCAGTTATACGTTCTTCATCAGGAAGAACATTAGCGCGCTAGGTGACGTCATTAGCGCGCTAATCACGTTTTAGACAGTAAAACTGCTGAAAATTCTAGGTTTTTAGCAACCCTACTAACACCTACGACAACCACAACACCAACAACTCAACTTCATAGCACTTCAAACCCATCAAAGCAACAACTCAACAACCACCAAACAATCCACCAACTCTAAAATGGAGATTAAACGATAGAGAAAGTTGAGGTGTATGCGATTCTCACATTGTTTTTGATGATTTCACCCCTTCAAGCTCCTTGAATCACCAAGTTTAACACTCCAAACCCTTGTTTTTTCTCTTCTAATTTTCGGATGGAAGGATAAGAGAGAGAAAAAAGTGGTGGTTTTGAAGTCAAATTAACTTAAATAGATGACTTTGACATCTCATCTCACTTATACATCTCTATGAAATCCAAGGACATCTATTTAATCATTTTCCAACCTCCCATGACTCTGATTATGACATTGATGGCACACTCACCTTTGTATTTAACTCAAAAGTGGCGTTTCGGGTGTTTCGACGCCCGATTTCGCGTCCCGAACCGCGACACAGGCGTACTACCATGTTCCTAACCACCAAATATACATTCCATTTTATTATTTAACCCATTTTACTCATTTTATGTGTGTATTATTTTCCTCGGCCTAGTATTTAGTCTTTTAGACTACCTGGTACTCGCTTCGACACGCATATCAAGGCGAATACTTAATACTCAATCTCGCACGTCAAATGTAATATAATCACATACATTGCGATGTCATTTATTCTATTTCAATATCACATCGCAAATTAACAATTCAACACACAAAAATAACCATTTACCTAGCTCCAGGCGCGCACAAGCCTAGCTGTGGATCCCACGAGCGTCTGAGATGTCAGCCACGTCTGCAACCACGTCATTAATAACGGTCAATTAAATTCAGGCCGTTACAGTTCTTCCCAACTAGGTGAAATCTTGTCTCGAAATTTAAATTAAACTGAAAACACTTATCGGCAAATAAGTGGGGATATCGTCGTCGCATTGTAGACTCAAGCTCCCAGGTGAGTCCCTCGGTCCCGTGATGCGGCCATCTAACCAAAACCTTCAGGATTTCCTTATTCCTCAAAATTTGAGTCATCATATCCATAATTTCCACAGGCTGTTCCTCGTATGATACGTCGGGTCGCACCTCATTCTGACGTATATCAACTATAAGCTTCGGTCCCGACCTAGCCAGCCTCAACATGGAAATATGAAACACTCGGTGTACCCTTGCCAACTGCGGTGGCAACTCCAGATGATGTCACTCTGCCGACGAGTTCTTCAACTTTGAACGACCAAATGAACCTTGGTGCCAGCTTCCCCTTAATGCCAAACCTATGATGACCTTTCCAGGGCGAAACTTTCAAATACACCAAGTCTCCAACCTCGTAGCTCAGACCCTCAAGATACTTGTCTGCATATTTCTTCTGCCTATCCTGTGCCGCCTGAAGTGTGACAGCCCCAATTTCCCATAAAATTGATCCCCGCCCGGCCTAAGCCCACGTGGACCCCCGAGCAGTCTCGCAAGGTCAACGTAGGCCTAGTCAGCCTTCCAATCCATTATTACAAGTAATTTCCCATAAAATTGAGTTATTAGTATTTTTCGAGATTTAAAAATTTAGCGGAAGCAACTAATACATTAAATAACTCAACAAAAAAGATAAGGGAGTTAGGCAACCTAATTGTGGAACCCAGTAAATATCATCAGAGGAGAGTAAATACAAAATATGCAAAAATTCACCTAGCTATGAAGCATTCCTTCTGTTACTCGTCCGCGGCTCTGCACTCAGTCAAACATAAGAATGATGAGCCCAGGTAAGTAAATCCAGTAGGACTTATACACAACATTTCACAATATCCAAAGCAATCGAATTCATGCAAATAGAACGAAAGGAATCAAGAACGCATGAATAAAAAAGACGGTAAACAATCCATCAATGAGTGAGGCCAAATAACAAGGAGTCCCGACCAAAAGGTCGTTGAGTCGCGGAAAAATCCCAACAGACTCGGGTTAGGACGAGCCCCATGCCTCCCAACCCTAACCCTTGCGACTATGAGATATCTACGAACCCGGATTAGAGCCCCCAACGTACACTCAATTGGGAGATATCGACGGCGTCCGGATAAGAGCTCATATCGCAGATAAACAGTAACCGTGACTCACTTGCCATTGGACCCACTCGATCGACAACAATTTCAACGATAGCTATCATCACAAAGCAGTGAACAACAATAAAGCTATCACATAACAGTAACAACAACAGCCAATGGAGATAAATGAAATACTGTATAAATCCCTAACTGGTTTACTTACCTCGAGAAATCGCGAACCTCAAAACGTCTCGCGCGCGTCTCGATTTGCGCACGCGCACCCGACACCCTACTCCTAAGTCCCCGGTGTCCATTTAGACATTTTAGGCCTATTTTACTTCAAATCATTCAACTCACACCGAAATTAGGAACCTCACCTCCATCGCGTCATCGCGATTTCGACGAAATCGCGCATCCGATGTCGGTCAACAACGCGCCACCGCGCCGTTCATCGCGTCGCACCACGCCTTTCGCTCGTTTGTCCCCGGCGCCGCTAGTGAGTTCCTCCGCGTTGCGTTGCCGCTGGTTCGTCGCCGCCGATCCGACCAGTTGCCGCGCCGTCGCTGCCGGCGTTACGCCGTCACGATGCCGGCGGCTAGCTGCCGTGCTGCGGCCGTCTCTCTCTTCGCTTTCGCCGGCGCCACGGCTCGCTTGCCGCTGCTCACTCCCGCTCGTCCGTTCGAGCCGCCAATCTGCCTCGTCACTATCTTGCACTCTCGCACGCTGGCCGGCGGCCGCTCTTTCTGCCGTCCGGCTCTCTCGCCGGCTTCCGCATCACCCGCCATCGCTCTCCGCGAACGCCGCCGAGCCGCTGGTCCGATCGCCGCTGCTGCTAACCTCCGCGCTAGCCGCCGTCGCGACTTCGACTCCACCGCGCTGCGACGACTCGTCTGGCGGACCTCGCGCCGCCGTCGTGGCGCGCCGGGAGCCGCCGTCCGATCGTCCCTTTCCCCCAGCACTTCCTCTCTCTCTCCTCACGATCTCTCTCTCCTTCTGATCTTATCCTTTTCTTTCTCTTATATATATATATATACATATACATAACATTTTCTTTTTATTTCCCTTTTGATTTCAAATCAAAAGTGTCATCTGAAATCAAGCAGCGCGAATCTCGAGGCACCAACTCGCCTCCTTTCCAAATCTCGATACTTGCGCTACACATATCACGAGGCGTATCCAATGTCCACCTTAAAACCACATAAATCCACTATAGCCACATTTCGGTCCCACGTCGGCACGCGACTCGAGGTGCGTCCCCGTTCGTGTTTCGGTTATCCGAATTCTCCGCGTATACATTTCTCAACAATTAGCATCTTCACTCGAGATTCGGACATACGCATTTCGACGAATGGATCCCACATACGACCCTGACCTGACACATGGCACAAGTCAAATTTTCGGGTCGTTACATGAAGTCTCTCCTTGATTTGTCTTACCTTCTCAGTATGGTCAACAACAACCTCAGGTTCTATAGCCGCTGTATCTTCCGGTGCCGCCTAACATGCTGGTGACCTGCAGGGCCTACCATAAAGTGCCTCAAATTGTGGCATCCCAATACTCGCCTGATAGCTGTTGTTGTAGGCAAACTCACATAAAGGCAGGTAATCTTCCCACGATCCACCAAACTGTAATATACACGCCTTGAGCATATCCTCGAGAATCTGAATCAATCGCTTTGACTGCCCGTCAGCTTGAGGATGGTCCGCAGTGCTAAACTGTAAACGAGTGCCAAACCGCTCTTGCATACTCTCCCTTAGTCTCAATGTAAACCTCAGATCTCTGTCAGAAACAATGGAGACATGTACACCATGCAATCTGACAATCTCTCTATCGAAGATAATACTCAATTGTGTAACAGAATGTCTCATGGCGATCAGTATAAAATGTGCTGACTTCGTCAATCTGTCGATAACTTCCCAAATTGCATCGTGTCTCCTCATCATAAGGGGCAGGCCACTGATGAAGTCCATAGTCATGTGTTCCGACTTCCATTGAGGAATGGGCAGCGGCTGTAGCAACCTAGTTGGTCTCCTATGCTCAGCCTTCACCTGCTGGTAAATATGACAACTCCGGACGTATCTACCCACGTCAGCTTTCATCCCTGGCCACCAGAACAATCTCCGTAGATCGTGATACATCTTGGTCTGACCAGGATAAAATATATATCGTGACCGGTGTGCGTCCTCAAGAATGCTGTCCCTGAGCTCCGATACCCTTGATATCCACAATTGATCCTTGTGTCTCAAGCACCCGTCTGACCCCTCAGACCACTTAGTGAACCCCGGATCCTGAGCCAGGCTACTGATCCGCAAATATCGGTCATCAGCTCTTTGCAACTCAGCAACCCGTTCTAGAGACACTGTAGGAACTCGTATCTGACAGCAAATCTATAGCTTAGCAATAGCCTCTGTCAAAAACAACACCGACGCTGCCTCAAGCAACCTCTGCTCACGTGTCATATGTCGCAGTACTGTTTGGCTCTCGATACCGCTCTTGTTCAGCGCATCAGCTACGACATTCGCCTTATCGGGATGATACTCAATGGCGAAGTCATAATCCTTCAGTAACTCGAGCCATAGCCACTGTCGCATGTTCAACTCCCTTTGAGTGAACATGTACCTCAAACTCAGGGGTTTGTGTACAACACGAACTTCTCACCATACAGGTAATGCCTCAAGGCCTTTAGTGCAAACACGACCGCCGCAAGCTCCAAGTCGTGCACTGGATAGTTTACTTCGTGAGATCTCAACCGTCAAGATAAATAGGCCACTGAGTGTCCATACTGCTTCAACACGCTACCCAACCCAGTTCCTGATGCATCAGTATAGACGAAAAAACCTTTACTCGCTACTGGGTAAAGCCAAAATCGCGCGCCAAAGTCGATGTCCTCTTCACCACAAAAAGGATCCTCACACTCTTGTGACCATTCAAATCTAATATCCTTCTTGGTCACCTCGTAAACGGCGCTACAATCATTGAGAAATCATGCACAAAGTGCCTGTAATATCATGTCAAACCCAGAAAACTCCGAATGTTAGATACAGGCTCGGGTGTCTTCTAGTAAATAATCGCCCGAATCTTGTCACCATCAACAGATATGCCCTGATAACTGATGACATGACCCAAGAACTTTACCTCACTCAGCCATAATGCACACTTGCTGAACTTAGCCTAAAGTCTATGCTCTCTCAATGTCGCTAGAACACCTCAGAGATGCCTCTCGTGCTCCACACGAGTCTTACTGTAAATCGTGATGTCATCGATAAACACAATGACGTATCGATCAAGGTATGGCCTCAATACCCTGTGCATCAAGTCCATGAAGATCGCCGGTGTGTTAGTCAGCCCAAACGACATGACGTAAACTCGAATAGGTCGTAACGCGTACTGAACACGGTCTTCTCCACATCCTTCTCTCGAATCCTTAACTGATGGTATCCTGATCGTAAGTGAATCTTAGAGAAGAATTTGGCCCCAGCCAACTAATCGAATAAATCATCAATTCTCGAAAGTAGGTAACGATTCTGAATCGTCACTTGATTCAACTTCCAGTAATCCACACACATACACATCGAACCGTCCTTCTTCTTCACAAAAAGAACTGGAGCTCCCCAAGGTGACATGCTAGGGTGAATGAAACCCTTTTGTAATAAGTCCTTTAAATGGGTCCTCAACTCCTCGTGCTCCGATGCTGACATCCTATATGGCCTGCTATAGATTGGCTGAGTCATCGAAATCAGCTCAATGATAAACTCAACAGCTCTCGGTGGTGGCAATCCTGGCAAATCATCAGGAAACATGTTTGAAAACTCGCAGACAATAGAGACATCCTCAACCTTAACCACCGTCTTAAGCTCTGGCTCAACTATAGCTGCATACGCCTCCATCTCCTATGGCGTAGCTAATCTGCATTGAATGATAGGTAATGCAGACGCAATTCCGGCAAATGTAAACCTTGAAATTCCTTCAATATCAAATGTCACAGTCTTGTTGAAACAGTCGATCTGTGCGTGATAAGACGACAAACAATCAATCCCGAACATCGTGTGACGCCCCCAGTTTCAGAATGCTAAACTGGGCCCGGCCCGGCCTAGGCTTACGTGGACCCCCGAGCCCGTCTTGCTGAGTCACGCAAGCCTAGTCAACCTTCCTTCACCATTTACCATTTATCAAGCAATTAAAGTTGAGTTAATCAATTAGTAAGTAATCATAGTTATAACGAAAGCAATTAAACCTCAAACTAATTGAATAACCTCAAAGACACAAGTTAAAACAACTTAGAGTGTGGAAACCTCGAATATGTATATCATCAACAATAAACATAATTGACAAAAATACCCTTGCACTCAGAAACACAGAGACACCGCGTCTAAACCTTAACTTGACCCTATTTCGCGTCGATTAAATCCGGATCACGAGGAGTGGGTCCCACATACGACCCTGAAATGGCATGTGGCACGAGTTAGATTTTTAGGGTCGTTACAATCGTGTCGAACTCCAAGTAATCTAACACTCTCAAATCAACCAGTAGTTGATGTCCCTCAATCTCAACAATACAATTTCGGCTTATCCAGTTAGGGTAGATCTTATTCCCATCTGCCGTGCTGAGAACAAGATGTGTATCTAAAGTCTGTGCAAGTAACCCTAACTCTCTTACCATGTGTCCGAAATAAAAGACAATGTGCTACCAAAATCCATCGTAATATGCATCTCGAATACCACAAACAGATGACGTACCCTCAACATGCTGTCTGGTCGCCTCCCTGTCCGGCTGTGTGACCCCAAATGCTGCAGATTGAGCCCTATCTTTGGCCTGATCCATCTGTGGTGGTAATGGTGTTGGTCTGGTACAATTTGCCACAATATGCCCCACCTGACCGTATCGGTAACAAGTACGGGTCACTGATCTACCGTAACTCCTCGATCATGCGTCGACTCGCCTCTCTAACCTCTATCCTACTTCTTGCTAGGCTGATCAGCCGATCAACTGGTGCTGAAGCCGTAGAATATGCCAACTGATGATCATCACATCGATCTCTGTCATCTCTACGACCCTGATCAAATCGCCAATCACCTCGACGAGGTCTTTGGCCCTGTCTAAGCCAATTTTGGTATCTCATCTGTCTCTTCGGTCTTTGATCAGACCGAGAACTCGAAGCTGGCTGACTCTACTGACTCTGCAATGCACCCTGAATCGCTAATCGACTGGCCCTCTGAACCAGGTATGTCTCATGTGCGAGGGACATGTCATAAATCTGTGCCAATGTACGAGCTCCACTGAACACAACCGTGCTCGCGATCCTCTCATCCAGACCTCGGACAAAGTAATATATATGTAGTCGATCTGTACCATCTATGTCCATGGAGTACGATAATAAATACCGATACCTCTCCATGTAAACCGCGACCAACATATCACCCTGCACTAGGGATAAAAACTCCTCCCTCTAGCAGAGCCTAACCTCCATCGGTATGTACTCATCAATGAAAAACGCTCGAAACTCTGCCCAAGTAGTAACGACAGGATGAGTCGCAGTGTAGGTAGTCTACCATATTGCAAAGATCGGCTCTCAAACACAAACTCGATAACCTCGGCCGATCAATCTCCTCGACCCGAAGCAATTCGTGTAGCCGCTCATGAGATAGAAACCACGTCACGACCCATAAAAATATAATGGCGAGAACTTAAGAAAGTCCCTCATCTTCTTAGCCTCTAATGTCATTAGACACCCTGAAGTCGATGCCACTGCTGGCTGCTCAGTAGTAGCAGATGTAAGCACCACTGTAGCCTCCACTGGTATTGCTGCTGGCGTAGTCCTCTCGGCCAATGTCTCGGATCCTGCCGCTTGCACCTTATTCTCAGCTGTAGTAGGAGCTACGACTGCCTGAGTAGTCGTCATCGGTGCAGCCAAAGCTGTAGTCGGAGTTGTCGTAGTCTCCTGAGCATCCCGAGCTCTCATCATCTCTATCAGCATTGTGAACCTATCATCCATAGTCCGCGCTAACAACTCCGAAGTCAAGGTCGATCTCGTCAGATCACTATTATTTCTTACCTCAGGCTGAGTGGTATCTAATGGCCGTCTCTCCATCGGTATCTGCATCGAAGAACGTGCATCCAATTAGCCTCAACACCAATATACATGTATCGTATGTATAATACAACCAAAACATAATACGTATATCCCTAATTTCTACCTATCTCACCCCACTTCTCGACTAGGACTTTAGGCAATTCTTTTGGGTTTCCATATCTAAAGTCTTATTTATCAAGTTTTATCCTCAAATTATACCACAAATGTAATCGTATTAGAGTTAACTTTCAATTCCTCGAGGTTCACCAACCTTTGCTCTGATACCAAAATGTAACGACCTATTTTCCAAATGGACCGCCACGGAGCCGATGCGGGCCCACAACCTGGCCTACCAGTGCCAGCTATGTCCCACATGCCATCTCATCCACCATTTAATCATTATTAACCTCAATAAACAACAATTTACTGTTTAAATTGTTACTGAACTCTAGTCATCTGCTAAGATCATTTAAATCCTTAATAAATCACAGCAGAAGTCTTTCATCATGACAATCTATAATTTTAAAACATTAATGTCATACATGTAACTCTGATACCTAAGGTGGAAAACCCATATACTATCATAGATCAACAATGTACCTCAATGTATCATCATATAAAAAATATAGAGTCCTGCGGTATCTCACAATCCCAAATCCCAAAATAAAACAAAATATGTATATACAAACGTACAAGCCTGGCTTTATGTCTCTGAAGTATAAATGTTTTGGAAGTTTGCCTTTGCCTCGACTTGTACTAGGATCTGTACTCAAGCCATCACAAAAAGACAGATGACGAGTCCAGAGTGAGTATTCCTAAGGAAATTAAGTGAGCAATACGGAAAGTAAATACTGGAATTTAAATAAAACTATTAAATAAACATGCGGAAATAAAAACAGTCAACTGTGCTCATCGCATGCATAAATAATAGTGAAAGCTCAAAGTGTGTTCCTAGAGCCTAGGTTCAGACTAGCGCCATACTTCGAACTCCCAACGGAATACTTCCGGCGAGTAGCACTCACGTAAGGCCAGTATCCGGATCCACTAGGTGGTCGGTGTGGAACCTACGACGCATCCACACGTGTTCGACACAACTCTCGGGTCAACCTATTCACCGAGATGGCACACGTGCTATGGCCTAGTGGACGTACACACAGAAATGGCACGGAGGGAGAGCCTCAACGTTCTTTCATTATAACACACCAATAATAGAGTAATGAAAGACATAATATGAATTCAAAAGAAAAATAAAGTACTGCTTAAAAAATTTCAGTTGGGATACTCACATTTCAAACCGCACTCCGTGTCCCGTCACTAACCCCTAGTCCTTCTCCGCCTAGTCACATATATCCCAAATTACCGCCTGAAATGACATATTCCCATTTATAATTGATTTTTAGTCATTTAGATGTGTTTTAAGTCACTTAACAAAAATAATGTCAAAACTGCAGAATCTAGCGCGCTGGGTCTGGGAATTAGCGTGCTAACTCCCATACAGTTATACGTTTTCATCAGGAAGAACATTAAAGCGCTTGGTGATGTAATTAGCGCGCTAATCGCGTTCTGGATAGGAAAACTGCTGAAAATTTTGGGTTTTTAGCAACCCCACTAACACCAACAACAACCATAACACCAACAACTCAACTTCATAGCACTTTAAACCCATCAAAACAACAACTTAACAACCACCAAATAATCCACCAACTCTAAAATGGATATTAAACGATAGAAGAAGTTGAGGTGTATGTGATTCTCACCTTATTTTTGATGATTTCACCCCTCCAAGCTCCTTGAATCACCAAGTTTAACACTCCAAACCCTTGTTTCTTCTCTTCTAATTTTCGGATGGAAGTATAAGAGAGAGAAAAGGTGGTGGTTTTGAAGTCAAATTGACTTATATAGATGACTTTGGCATCTCATCTCACTTACACATCTCTATGAAATCCAAGGACATCCATTTAATCCTTTTCCAACCTCCCATGACTCTGATTATGACACTGATGACACACTTGTATTTAACTTAAAAGTGATGTTTCAGGTGTTTCGACACTCGGTTTCGCGTCCCAAACCGCGACATACGCGTACTACCATGTCCCTAACCACCAAATATACATTCCATTTTATTATTTAACCCATTTTATTCATTTTATGTGTGTATTATTTTCCCCAGCCTAGTATTTAGTCTTTTAGACTACCTGGTACCCGCGTCGACACGCATATCGAGGTGAATACTTAACACACAATCTCGCACGTCAAATGTAATATAATCACATACAATCATTTACTCCATTTCAATATACACATAACAAATTAACAATTCAGCAGACAAAAATAACATTTACCTAGCTCTAGGTGCTCACAAGCCTAGTCATGCGGTCTCACGAGCGTCTGAGCATCGATCACGTCTCGCAACCAAGTCATTATTAACGGTGAATTAAATTCAGGGCGTTATAATCACTCCCATATATATAATATTTTAATATTAAAAAATACAAAAACAAAGGAAACGACTAAGCATATCCCACTTCTTGCTAAACGTACCTCCATTTTTTTAAAAAATTTAATGCACGTGTGAAAGTCCCAACTACCTCTCCATATAAATTTTTTTTCGCTCACCCATGCCTCGCCCACCCCACTCACTCATACCCCAGTCACCCCTCTCTTGAATCACACTCTCATCTTCGGCCTAAATCCGATGAAATCCAAGCAAAACCACATCAATTCAATGTTGTGGGTGCATTCCCCACCTCTTTTCGTGTAGATTTCTGGGTTTTTTTGGTTTTTGGTTTTGCTTTTCTTTTAAGTTGATAGTATTTTGTTGTTTTGTTGTTGGTTTTAGGGCTTTGATTTGAAACTTGAGTCTCATATTTTTGGCACAAAAAATCGATGGAATCGATAATAACTAGCAATTTCGAGCAAAAATCACTAATTTTTTGGTCGTTTTCATGTTTTTTTTGGAGTTTTGAGACTTTTTTGTTTGTTCTTGTCGCATGTGGGTTTCGGGCAGACATGGCCGAGACCTTATTAAAGGTCTCGATTACACATGTTCGAGATTGCTTTGGATGTCTCGGTCACACAAGTTCGAACCTCTTTAGAGGTTTTGGTCGGCTCCCACTGAGACCTATACTAAGATCGAGACCTCTTTAAAAGTCTCGGAGAGAGCTGGCTGAGATCTCTAAAGAGGTCTTGGTGTCAGCCGACCGAGACCTCTCTTGACCCTGTGTGACTGAAACCTACGGGCGACACTTCCTCACCTCTAAGGCACTGACAAAACCAAATTCGACCTTGTTCGATGAAGAAAAAACACTCATATGCCACTTATGACCTAGTGCAAATGCTTTACAATGGTAAAAGAACCTAGAAATGGATAGAACTATGAAGTAATGAGGTGAGGGTGAGAGTTATGGGGTAGGAAAGGGTAATTATGAGACTTTTGAAAAAAAAGGTGGGGTAAGTTTAACAAAATTGGGGTATGATTGAGTAATGAATTACATTTAGAAAAAAGAGGGGTCCATTTAGGTACTTCCAAAACAAATTATTTATTCGTTTAGTAAATTTTTTGTGAACTTTTTCGATACAATGTGTATTTCTATGCATATATTATATATTTATTTATTGTGCAAAAAGATGAAGTAGCTTATATGGTAAGCGTCATGTAATATGTGCATTAAGTTATATGATTAAATCTCACCTGTAATACTATATTTTAAAACATATTAATTATTAACTTATATTCGGGTCAGGCTCAGGCCAGACTTGGGCTTTTTAAGGTTGTCTAAGCCTAACACAGTTTAAATCGAGCTTACTCGGTTGGAGCCCGGTCGGTTATTTGTTCACGAGCTTGGCAAGCCGGCGGCTCCGAGCCCATGATCAGGTCTAAGCTGAATTATTCTAGCTACCAAGACCACATGATGGACCTAGAGTAAATATTAACTACCAGGTTCCATAATAAAACTATAAATTACTCTCTCCGATCACAAATATAAGTCGTTTAAGGTAAAGACACGAGAATTAAGACAACCTTAACTATAATGTAATTTACATATACGCCTATTGACATTCAATGAATTGAAGAATTGAAGAGTTATAAATATTTGAATGTATAAGGGTATAATTGGTAAAAAAACAATATATACACTTTCGAGTTTCGAAAACGACTTATAATTTTGGCCAAGAAATTTTTGCTAAATTTTTTTTTATTTTTGACCTGAGGGAATATTAACTACCAGGACCCAATATAAACCTATAAATTATACGAATTTTGAGAAGGCTGATTGTAAGAGGTTTAAAATGGCGTTTTGGGCGTTTGGTTTGTCCATGCGCTCATTCCATCATGTGGGACGAATATTTTTTGTTGATGGGACTTACCTTCGTGGGAAGTACACTTGTGTAATGACCATAATAAATCTAATCCTAATCATTAGCCTAATAGGACCGTGACGTGGCAAAAGATCTTACGTGGCAACTCGGTCGGAACTCGGGCATCGACACCGAGATGAATATAATATTTATTATTGTGTGATGCTTGTATATATGTTATGCAAACTTGTATAAGCAAATTTATATTATTTTATAGTCAATTTTGCATACGATAATTACCTCAAGATGTGTGCGTACACTGGCATTTGGGGTAGGCCAACGATATCGATTTAAGTTAGGTATAATGCAATTAATTAATTGAAATACCTAAGTTAAGTCATTAGGGGTATTTTTGGTTATTTCGTAAATGGGGATTTTACAAGAATTAAATTAGAATTATGACGTGCCACATTTTGGTGGTGTATGTAGAGATAAGAACAAATTCAATAAAAATTAAACAAAGAAAAATTATGTGGTGGTGGTTCACCCACCTAATGAAAGTATAAAAAGAGGGAGATGGAGAGTAAGAGTTTTATTTAAGTTAGAGGTGGTGGTGAGGAAGAAGAAAAATCAATTTCTACGTCGAGATGGTGATTAAGCCAAGTAAGTGACTCTTAATTTTATTTAATTTTGATGTTCTTGAATTGAATGCATGATATATAGATTTGGTTAAATTCATGGTGTATAATTTGATTTTAAAGAGATTATTTTAGTTGGGTTGATTTAAAAGAAAAAAAAGGAGAATTGTTGATTTTTGAAGGAGTAAAAGAAAAAAAGAAAGAAATGAAGGAAGAAAGAAAGAAAGAAAAAAAAACCAGAAAAGGGCAAAACATGTTGGTGTGCCCTTCTCTCTTTCGTTTTCAAGAAAGAGAGAAGGGGGATCGCACACATCGTTGGACCGGGCTGAGGCCAAGCAGGCTGGGCCGAGCTTGGGCCCGCTCATCAGAGTTTAGGGTTTAGGGTTCAGGGGGCCGAAAGCTCATTTTAATAAAAAAATATAAATATATATTTTTATATATTAATTAATAAAAATCATAAAAAATAGTAGAAACTTCAGAAAAATTTAGGAAAAATAGAGAAAGATTGGGAAAAACAAGAAAATTGAGAAAATGGTAGGAAAGTGAGTTTAGAGATTTTTTGGGAATTTTTTACATTGAGATTCTCCTCGAAAAGCGTGCCGCCACTATAACTTCCATATATTGAATTATTTTGGATTTTAAAAACATAAATTATATCAAATAGACTCAAACACTCCTAATTCATTGTAAATTGATACCAGGAGTCTATGAGACTAGTGTCGGATATCAAGTACATATTTTGAGGAATGTGGGAGCCGCGATTTTGCTTGATATTTTACGTTATTGAGGTAAGTAAACTAGTAAGAAACTCAATATTAATTCTTTTTTATTTTCTTGCTATATTTGATAGCTATTATTGGAAATACTTCCCTACCAATTGACCTGGGGTCTAAGTGGTCAGGTTTAGTCGTTGTTGTTGGGTTTTGGGGTTCATACGCAGCGAAAATTACAAAATAATTTTGACAAAACCCCGACAGGATCCGAATCTAATTCCATTAAAAACGTTTAAACCATGAAAACTTAATCATACTTCGGTCGCAATATACCTTTCTGAAGGTTGATCGATCTCTAAGGCGCGCCAACGACGTAGGCCCTATACCAAGAAATTCACACACACTAACGGTGGCGAGATTCGAAGTGCTAGCTTCGAGAGAATACCAAACCTTTTTGTTTCTCTCCAAAACGATCCAGAGCGTACCGAAATCCCCCTAATTCGTTTACAAACGAAAATAGAGTTTCGGCCCTTAATCTTTTCTACGTGTGTTCTAACTTAAAGCGTCTATTTATACAACCCATGTATATAGACGGTTAAGTAAATTACACATATACCCCTACTTAAAGAAATATAAGTGCAATACACCACAAGGACGTTTACGTCATGAATTTTATCATATAAAATTCGTTTTTCTCGAACCATCTTAAAATCTCGCAAAACCATTCTTAGTGTGAGACCCAATAGGCTCATACAACGTTGGCGGTGTACCAAAACACATTTTGGTATACAAGTCATAAGCGACCTCTAGCAAGACATTATGACTACCCAAGTTGTACGAATATCAAATCGATACAACCTAATCAATAATGTATATAACATCCTTTTGTCACACGATATCCTTTTTATCAAACATAAGGCATGGAATTGTCATCCAACATGTTCAATCGTACTAGTCTCGATCTCTAGGTAGACTAAAAACATCCAAGTGACATTGATCAATATCAATTCACTTAGACTAGGCCTTTTAACAGTCTAACACATCGAGGGATCCACTGGATATCTCTCTTTATATGAGAGGGACAAATTCTATCTTGATTACACAACTTCATCACATTGTTCACACAGTAACCAATCACAACCTTTATAATCGTCTGGTTAAAGACAACGTTTGATTGTGTCAAATCACTGTGTTCCTAATGTTGAAGTCTCTGGTAATCTCAAGTCAGAGGACTGAAAAATATACCTATCATGAGAAACAACTATGACTTAATCCATGTGATGTTCTCATAGCGGGTCTGGTCCAAGACTTTGTTCCCTAACAAGTACTCGTGATCTTGATTCGTATACCTATACATATAATCATCATATGATCATCAATCAAAACTCACACTAGTCTTAATTCATTATAGTTCCCAGTATAATGATCCACTAGGGACATTTATGATATTTCTGTAAATACCCATGGATCTTATTATAATGTAAACATGCAAATTAATTATAATGAACATCAAATGAAATCCTCTATTTTATTAACTAAAAATATTCATAAAGACAGTTAATGGATTGACCTAGGGCACATGCCCCAACAGTTGTCCAATCACGGGTTGAGCAGCTTACTAGCTCTCGTGGCTTCCCGAAAGGTCTAAATCCTATGAGTGAGCATCAGCTATACGTCGTGGCTCCTCTCAGGTATTCGAGTTCCATTGCAGCTGAGCATCTGGTTAAGTTTGTGGCTCCCTTTGGAATTTTCTTGGGCTGCGTCTCAAGCGAGCTGACAGTGCCGAACGGATTAGGTGCGGTCGAAGCGGCTTGAACCGTCACACCAATTTTAGATACTTACACAATTTAAGTGGCTTTGAGCCTACGTGTAGTGTGTCAGGGCCACTTACTCCCTATCCTTTGCTTCCGGGTCACTTGGTCTCTATCGTTGATCATTGTAGTCTGTCTGTCATGCGTTTTATTGTTCTTTTTCAACACTTTATTTCCTTTCAATATGATTTATGGACTTATTTATTGTTTGTCTTGAGAAATAATGTTGAACTTCTTCTGAATTTACTCACTGGAATTGTCTCCGCTTTTGGTGACAATTGCAGGTCCCTCTAATAGCAGGGGAAATGAGCCTATGATCGATGACTTCCTATGAGCTTCCCTCAGAGTCAACTCCTATATATTATTACGTAGGTTTATTCTTGATATTTCGGATTGTACATATGATATATATACTTATGTTTTTGGTTACCTCGTGGTTCATTTTGGGTTGTAAGACATTTGATACATGTATATGCCACTTCTTCACACTTTGTTTTACCAGATATATATATATATATATATATATATATATATATATATGAGATCTACTTTTGCAGGAGTTCCACATCTAAGAATGTCACGACTACCGTTTACTTATTTAAGTTGCTTTAAATGTTTTAAAGTCTCGTTGAGTAAACATTAACATATGTTAAACTAAATAACAAATCTAATAAGCAACTAATGATTGAATAACTTGAATAAGAGGTCGACTAGGCTTACATTGACTCTGTTGGAGTTAATCGATGGTCTATGTAGGTTTAGGATGGGCATGGCCCAAGCTTTGTGGGTCCGAGGTCGTCACAACTAGCCATCTGATTGCATCGTATACGATGGCGACGAGCATCTACTACGTACCTTTGCATTTGTGTTGCAACATCTGAATTTAAAACTACGTAGAGCAGGTCCTTTAAAAAAATTGAAGGATCACATATTGGACTAGTTCACACAATATGTGATCGTCTTAGGTAACTGTAATAATCCAGTGCATGGAAAACTCAATTAGAAGGGCCTTGAAAATTGGTAAGATGTTGTGAATGGATGGAAAATGGTACCGGTACTGGTTGGCAATGAAGGTTTTAAGGCATGGGAGAAAACCAGGGACACTATGGTCATGATAAGCTGAAATGGAAAGAAAATGGTGCCTCATACTCAAACCAACCAAACAATCAATCACGCAAACCTTCCCAAACCGAACATTCCAATCAATTCCTCAAGGGAATGGGATTTGTCTCTAATTTTATTCCGAGTGTCATGGGTCCATTTATGGGCATCAATCGAAGAGGTTTTGTCAAGAGTAGCAAAGCGGGCATTATTAGTCCGACATATGTGAGTGGATATGGCCATAATACAGTGTCAAAACCCCATGGAGAAACAACTTTTGTTGCAGATATTAGGGGGCTCTGATCATGATTCGATAGAAGGGATACATGAATGGTCACCGAAATATCACTGGAAGCACAGGAAATGGGGGGAGGGGGAGAGAAGTGTTGGATTCAAATCATGGGAGTTCCTTTAAAATAGTGGAATTCGAGTGGATTTAGACTGATTGGTGAAAAGTTCGGAGGGCTCATCGTAGTAGATCCGGCCACAATTGTCAAAGACCGTTTGGATTATGCCAGAATTAAGGTCAGCAGAACTAGACAGGGATTATGCCATAATTAATAATCAGTAAGGAGGTAAGTGTCACGGGGCCGTTAAGTGAGGGGTTTACCCTAAGGAAAATTTTTCTCACCCAACCCGACCCGTGGTGCCTAAGAGCCACCTTAGTTCAGCACACCAACGAAAACGTGATTGAACAACAACAATGGAACAAATGAAGTTTATTACTTAGTTTAATGCAATTACAACTCTAGCATATCATGTATCTCATACATGAAATCCCGTGTGTTTTCTCAAGCTTACATACCTTGGCTTTATAGCAAAACAACCAAGTTAGTTACATAACTACCGTGGACACATGTCCTATGTACATTACACGAGACTAAGTAAACCACCACACCCATGTAGTGCTTGGAACAGCCACCTAACTGCTTCCTTCCTTTGCTGCCACCTGGTTCCATAACCGTCTTAACCCCCTGATCAATAGGCACATGCTCAAAGTGCCTGGTAGTTGCTGGGACGTGCCTTGGTCATGCTATGAGCCATAACCAAGGTAGTTACATGACCGCCTGTAACTGCTATTGACTTGGTCCGTCCAAGCCTAAAATTCATCTTGCTCGAGGGATCGGGTCTGATTCGTGGTGCCTAGCTGCGCGCCTAGGCACCCTTAGTGCTAGCCGGAGCTCGGTCCGATCCGATCCGAGTCCCACCGGCTCGGGGTGACCGGCACCATGGTCCGTCCATGGGTCTTACCTTGGCATGCCTGCCCAAGGCATGCTCTAAGGTCTTCCTTGCTCCCTTGCCCATGCCGCCCCTAGGAGAGACCACCTCTCGTTATAGTAGATGTTAAGCCTTTTCCTCAGCTCCAATAGGAAACATCAAGAAATGAGACCAAACGTACTTTGACTTGGTCAACGCCCAAGTCAAGCTTTGTCAACCCTTGCCGAGGCATGCCTTGCCCGTGCCAAGGCACGACCTTGCTCGTGCTTAGGGAACCTGCCAAGGTCCTGCCTTGCTTGTGCCAAGGGAACCTGCCAAGGTCCTGCTTTGCTCGTGCCAAGGCGTGGCCTTGCTCGTGCCTAGGGAACCTGCCTCGATCGTGCCCAAGGAACCTGCCAAGGCCTTGCCTTGCTCGTGCCAAGGCACCACTGTGCTCCCGCCAAGGCCCAACCGTGCTCGTGCCAAGGCCCGTGCCAAGGCGCCACTGTGCTCCCAGCCTAGGCGCGCGCCAAGGCGCAACCTTGTCCACGCCCATGCACGTTGCCACATCCGTGCCGCATACAATTTACCTATCCGCATGCGCGAGCTTCCGCGCGCTGTGCTGCGAACCCTTCGAGGTGCATTATCCAGCAACTAACTCCCATGAAACCTTCCGAGTCCACCGAAACTCGAATATTGCTAGGTTTTCCCGCTGCCTAGCCAGCTTACTCGGGTCACGCTATTGAGGGTCTAACAGTAAGGGTAGTGGCCCAAGTCCACAACACAACAAAAATGGGTGGAGGCCCAATACCGAGGAATAACACGCATAAGGGGACTCTATTAAGGCTTAGTGTGGAGGAGAATGTCATTGATCTCACCAGTAAAACACAAGAACAAAGATCAAGTTTTGAAGATGGGCGGATACAGGGCTTACTACAAGGAAAAATATCAATGCCATTCTGGACATAAGATACGTCTGCCAATACTGGGGGGCATATCGAGGGAATTACGAACCCAAATCAGGAAGGGGAGGAAGAATGAAGTTACAGGGCGGAGCACAGCATGGGTGGGTGGCGAGCAGTAGCTCTGAGTCAGGGGAGAGCGCATACTTGGCTGAGGAAGGGTAGAGTGATGAGATAGACACAAAAGAATGGTTGGATGAACAGGTGAATGCGACTAATGAAATAGTGGCAGAAGAGAGGCCCGTTCATTCGATAACAGATGAGGGGATTGAGGAAGTTCCTGACACAAAATCTATTCTCTACTGAACAACAACAGTTAGCGGTGGAGGAGGTACCAATTGTATATGAGCGTTAGAGTAAATCATTGAGCTGGGTGTAATGTGAATCTCGAGGTGTATCCTTCTGTTGTAATATGTTGTAAGTGGTGTTTGAGTGTGAGTGTTGTGTTTGTAATTGAACGGCTGTGATTAGAACAAATGGACGACTGAGATGTAACTTTCATGATGATATATAAATGAAATCCACAGAGCACTCGAGAGTTTTCGAGGTTCTGTTTCTTCTCTGTTTGGTTTTCTTGTTTCATCTCTAATGGAGTTCTGTGTCAGCTTCAACATGGTATCAGAGCTGTGACAGCAAACGCTGGAGATCGAGATCGAGAAAGCCAGATCCATGGAGTCTGGTGATGCTAGTGAAGGTTCGAAGTGATGATCTCAGACTCACTCATGGTGAGAGTTAAGTGAGATTCTTGGAAAACTGAGAAGAAAATCACGCAATCTTGCTTCCAGTGTTCAGATCTGGTGAGGAAATAGCCAGACCGGGAAGAGAAAGCACAAGATTTGGTGATTTTGCCTCTGGTGTATAGATCTGGTGAATGGATCACCAGTTCTGGAAAAAAAATTTGAGAGATCTAGTGTTGAAACTACTAGATCTAGAAGAAAAGTTGAGAGATCTGGTGAAGAAATCACTGGATCTGAAAGGAAAGTCAAGAGATCGAACTAGATCTGGAAGAAAGGCTGTGAGATCTGGTGAAGAAGGCACTGAATCTGAAGTACAAGCCGAGAGATCTGGAAGTATCACCAGATCACAAGTTCTGAAGAAGTTCTGGTGTGATTGGTGAACAGATCTGGACAATCTTGAAGAGATGGCGAACAGATCTGGAGTCTTGGAACAAGGTTCTCCATCATCAGGGTTTGTCTCAGGAGGTAACTCAGGTTTGAGTTCTGGTACTCCATTTGGTAATTCATTGAGTCAGTTTGTTACTGTAAAACTTGATGGAACAAATTTTCTTTTATGGAAATCAATTGTTGTTTCGGCTATCCAAGGATTTGACCTAGATGGTCATCTTTTTTGAACACTGGAAATTCCAGACAAATTATTGACTGATGGATTACCAAATCCAGAGTACAAGATATGGTTCAGTAGAGATCGGTTTTTGTTAGGATGGTTGATAAATGCTATGATGCCTGATACTGCAATGCAGATTATAGGAAATACTCCGAAACATACAACAAATGAGTTGTGTCGAGAAATAGAAGCATATTATGGCTCTAATAATAGAGTTCATGTTCAGACTCTCAAGAAGGCACTACATACAACTCGTAAAGGTGCCATGAAAATGAGAGAGTATCTGTCTAAGATGAAGAGTATTTCTGATAATCTAGCTATTGCGGGATCAGTGGTGAGCACACAGATGATTTGATTTCAAGTGTTCTTATTGGATTAGATAGATAATATCTCGCCAATTACAACTTTCTTTAAAGGAAGGTGTGATCTGCATGCTGGCAAGAACTTCATTCTACACTTTGGTAGGGTTTGAAGAAACTCGGATCGTATAATGTGGTTCAAGATGTGAATGCTTTGGTGATACATGAGTCTCCTTACGCAAATGCCGCTGGAAGTTAAAAGCGATGGTTCAAAGTTGAATGTACGAAATTGGAATAACAATGGGAATCGAACAAATGAGGGTTCCGAGGTCGTGGCTTTGGTAGATTTCGAGGTCGAGGAGGTTTTAAATCCTCCAGCAGCAACAATAAACCCACATGTCAAATCTGTAGGATGTTTGGTCATTCAGCAGCAGTCTGTTACTATAGAGCAGATATGAAGTATATGGGTACTCAGACTGGGAGTTCTCAACAGCCACAGTTGAAGCCATTTACTTCTCAATCTCATACACCATCATCTTTCTTCACTGCATCAGAAGCTGGACATGATGGTTCGTGGTACATGGACAGTGGTGCTACCTCCCATGTCACTGGAGATTATTCTCAGATGCTGAATAATTCAGCATATTCAGGTACTCAGTCATTAATGGTTGGTAATGGTCAATTACTAAAAATTGCTGGAACAGGGTCTGCTTGCATTCCATCTGTTGGCTCTAAACTGTCTTTTCATAATACTTTGTGTGTGCCTAGCATCAAAAAGAATTTGTTGAGTGTCTCTCAGTTAACAAAAGACAATAATGTGTTGATTGAGTTTCATCCTCATGTATGTTTCGTGAAGGACCTTCAAACCAATGAGATTCTTCTTCACTTTAACAAGATACAAAATGGTCTATATCGCATCTCTCGGTTCACTCCGCACAGCTTGTCTCCTTCACATGCTTTGCTTAGTTTGTGTCAAATAAAGGTTTGTCTACCCTGTGGCACTTCAGACTTGGTCATCCTGCACAAAAGACACTTCAACAGGTTATGCATCATAACCTTCATCTTCCATTCAGTTCACTCACTGATTTTTGTCAGTCTTGTCCACTGGGCAAGAGTCATGCATTACCATTTCATTCATCTAGTAAACTGTCGAATAATGTTTTGGATTTAATCCATACTGATTTGTGGGGTCCTGCACCGATTACTTCTCCAAGTGGTTTCAACTATTACATTCACTTTATTGATGATTCGACTCGATTTACGTGGTTATATCATTTGAAATCGAAATCGATGCATTGAAAGCTTTTATGCACTTTAAGTCTATGGTTGAGAATCAGTTTAGTTCTACTATCAAGAGAGTTCAATCTGACTGGGGTGGTGAGTATAGATCTTTTCAGTCTGTACTTGATTCTTGTGGAATTATTTTTCAGCATCCTTGTCCTCATACACATGCACAGAATGGTAGAGCTGAACGTAAACATAGACACATAGTTGAAATGAGTCTTACACTGCTTGCTCATAGTAAATTACCTCTCGAAATATTGGTGGGATGCGCGTTCTCTCTGCTTTGCATTTCTCATTAATCGTCTTCCTACCAAAGTTTTGAATGGTTTGTCTCCTTTTGAGAAGTTGCTTCATGCCTCACCCGATTATAGTCTTCTCGAGTTTTTGGATGTGCATGTTTTCCATACTTACGACCATACAATGATCATAAATATCAGTTTCGATCGAGCTATGCATTTTTCTGGGGTATAGCAGTCAACATAAGGGCTACAAATGTTTGAGTCCATCTGGGAGAATTTATATCACCAGGAATGTTGTTTTTCATGAAAATGAGTTTCCTTATGATTTTTTATTTGCTGCTGGGTCTAATGCAACAACAACTTCCTCGCCTGAGTCGACTACTAGCTTTCCTTTGTTGGTTCCACATCAGCCATTGTCTGCCTCTCCATCAGGATCTTCTTCTTCATCTGATCTGTCTGATGTACCTGCTTCAGTTGAGGTTACACCTCCTGTTGCAGTGGAATCAAGGACTGGTGTGGATCCTTCAAACATACATCCTATGATTACTAGAGCCAAAGATGGGATCAGTTTAAGGAAGGTGTTTTTGTCTACTACTTCCATTCATGAAGATGATATTCCTAATTCAGTTGCTGCTGCTCTTCAAATTCCTCATTGGAAGGCAGCAATGGATCAGGAATATCATGCTCTCATGAAGAATGGTACTTGGTCTATTGTTCCTTCATCTCCTAGTCAAAATGTTGTTGGCAACAAGTGGATTTTCTCTGTAAAAAGGAATTCTGATGGGTCTATCAATCGGTATAAGGCTAGATTAGTGGCCAAAGGGTTTAAACAAGTACCCGATATCAATTTTCATGAGACATACAATCATGTGGTTAAGGCTTCCACTATTCGAGTTATTTTGTCTTTGGCTGTCCATTTTGGTTGGTCGTTGCGACAGATTGATATCAATAATGCCTTTTTAAATGGTCAGTTGGTTGAAGAAGTGTACACAAATCAACCTATGGGATTTGTGGATACTTCTCAACCCACCGCTGTGTGTAAATTGCATAAAGCTTTGTATGGTCTTCGTCAAGCTCCTCGTGCATGGTTTGATCAATTGAAATCCACTTTGTTGTCTTGGGGATTCCACAATTCTAAAGTGACAGGCTCTTTGTTCATTTTTCATCATGAACAAGTTGTGTTGTATGTCTTTGGCTTATGTGGATGACATTATAATTACAGGCTCAAATCAAACTTCTATTCAATCTTTTATTGATAAGTTGAATGGTAAGTTTGCGTTAAAGGATATTGGAGATTTAAATTTGTTTTTGGGTATGGAAGCTCATAGGACTGCCAAAGGACTGTACCTGACTCAAACAGCTTATATTCAACAGTTATTACAAAAGGGGGGCATGTCTCATGCAAAACCTATTGCTACTCCTTTTGCTGTTGGGAAGCTGTTGTACAAGGATGGCAGTGTTTCCTTTCATGATAAAACTCTATATAGGAGTTTACTTGGTGGTCTCCAATATCTTGTTAACACTCGGCTTGACATTGCTTATATAGTGAACACTTTGAGTCAATTTCAGCAGTCTCCTACAGTTTTGCATTGGCAAGCTCTTAAGAGGGTATTGCGCTACCTTAAAGGTACAATGCTGATTTGGGTTTATGGTTCAAGCCGAGTTCTGCCTTGTTTCTTACTGGGTATTCTGATGCTGATTGGGCTGCCTCTGTGGATGATAGGAAATCTGTGGCAGGTTATGCTGTATTTTTGGGTTCTAACTTGGTTTCTTGGCAGTCTAAGAAACAACAGGTTGTTGCTAGATCAAGTACAGAATCAGAATATAGAGCTCTTGCTCAGGTAACTGCTGAATTAAGTTGGCTTCAGTCTTTATTTTCAGAACTGCAGGTTTCTCTTGGTGCTCTTCCCACAGTCTGGTGTGATAACATGAGTGCTGTTGCCTTGCCAAGAATCCGGTATATCACTCTCGCACTAAACATATTGAATTAGACATTCATTATGTTAGAGATAAAGTGTTGGGTGGTTTTCTTAATGTGAATCATGTTCCTTTAGTTGATCAGGTGGCTGATATTTTTACTAAATCTTTTCCTGTTTCTCGGTTTCTTTATTTGAGGGACAAACTAAGTCTCACTTCACTTCCCCTTAGTTTGAGGGGGATGTTAGAGTGAATCATTGATTTAGATGTAAAGTGAATCTCGAGGTGTATCCTTCTGTTGTAATATGTTGTAAGTGGTGTTTGAGTGTGAGTGTTGTGTTTGTAATTGAACAGCTGTGATTAGAACAAATGGACGGCTGAGATGTAACTTTCATGATGATATATAAATGAAATCCACAGAGCACTCGAGAGTTTTCGAGGTTCTGTTTCTTCTCTGTTTGGTTTTCTTGTTTCATCTCTAATGGAGTTCTGTGTGAGCTTCAACAAGGAGGAAAGCGCAACCCCAGCCAGTCCACAATAGGGAATTCCACTCTCGAATGATTTATGGGGTTTCTTAATTCAGGTCAGATAAACATTGATTTTATGGCTTCATGTAGTGTTTTGTTTACATGCAGGAATAGTCAATAGAGATCGACAGAGAGGAGGAGATACATGTCTGAAATGGAACAACATAGAGTAGCCTCGAGCATCAATTATAATCATACTGACAGGAATGATTTTGTAGGTGATCGATGAAGATATTATCATGGAACGTGCGAGGGACGAAAACTGCTAAAAATGTAGAAACATAATAAATGTAATTAAAAAGCATAATCCCGACATACTAGTACTACAAGAAACGAAGATGAAGTCAATTAATAGGGCAAATGTTAGCTATTTGGGGGAGTCGCTTTAAAGGGTGGGCGTGTTACTTTCGGAGGGAAATATGGGAGGAGTAGTGGTGGCATGGGATGTAAGAAGTACTACCATAACCAACATCATAGTGGGTTCATATTCAATTTTAATTCAGATCGAAGAAAGAGGGGGAGAGTCTTGGTGGGTGTCAGGAGTTTATGGTCCCTATAATACAAGGGGGAGGGAGGGTTTTTGGGAAGTGTTGGAGGCTTTGAACGGAGTATGTGGGCCGAGATGGTGTGTGGCAGGTTACTTTAACGTAACCAAGTTATGAATGAGAAGACAAATTGCCAACGGATTACAACAAGCATGAGGAGCCTCGATAATATGATTAGAGAAATGGGATTGACTGACTTGAGCTCGTCTAATGGTACTTACACTTGGTCAAATATGAGGAAGAATCCGGTGTGTGCTCGGTTGGATAGAATCATGTATAATAAGAAATGGGGGGATCATATTCAGTTTGGAAGACAATGTCTGGGGAACGAATAACATCTGATCATTATCGAATCATATTGGAGACATGGATTGAGAGATATATGGGGACCTACACCGTTTCAGTTCGAAAATATGTGGTTATCATACCATTTGTTCAAAGGGGAGTTTCATAACTGGTGGCAGAACAGTGGCAGTTTCGAGGGAAAAGGGTACACCATGATGAAGAAACTAGAGCAGGTTAAAGGTAATATTAAAGTATGGAACATAAACCAATTTGGCAATGTACAAAGGAAAAACATGATTCCATCCAAGAATTGAATGAATTGGAAACTCAGGAAGGTACACAAGGATGGAATGCTCATAAACATGAAAGGGGGAGATTTTTGAAGAATGATATGGAACACATGCTACTACTAGAAAGTTGGATAGCCCAACAAAAGTTAAAGGTGAAATGGGCTAAGGAAGGGGTGCGAATGCGAGATATTTCCATAGGTTGCTAAACATGAGGAAAGGAAAGAATCTCATAAGTTGAATTCAATCAAATCCCACGAATTCACCGAGAATACCGAGCAAATTGAAAATATTATTACCGGCTTTATAAGGATATGTATTCAAATAAAAAAATTATGATTGGAATATCCAAGGGATTTAGTGGTCCCCTATCACACGAGAAAATTACAAATGTACTTGCAAAAATTAATATAAATGAGTAAAATAAGTTAAGTTTTTTTTTTTTTTTTTTTTTTTTTTTTTTTTCAAAACTAAGGTAAAACGTCTTTTGGAAATGCGTTTTTAGTTGGAGAAAATAAAGTCGGCTGAAAATACACGAATGGCGATGAACGCGGACGACGACGACGATGACAGTGGACGACGACGGCGACGGTGGTGGCGAGGATTCTGCGGCGGCGGTGGGTGGTATAAACCAAATTTGGGCAGAGAAGGGACGAGGACGATGGGTTTTTCGGTATTAGATTTTTTTATGTTGCGACAGATCAGCGACAGATCCAGTTTATCGCTAATCGTCTGGTGCTGATCTGCGTCGATGATCTGTCGCATATCAGCGACATACTTTATTCTGTCGCTGATCTGTAGCAGATCTGTCACAACCTCATTTTTTTACTTTGCTACAGATCAGCAACAAATTCAATTCTGTCGCTGATCTGTAGGAGATCTGTCACAACCTTGGCGGGAAATGTATGGCGGGAGAAATCAGCGACAGATATGTGACAAGATACAATCTGTCACAGTTTTTGTCACAAATCTGTCACTGAATTGTTGCTTTTAGGTCAACCGAGTCAAACGGACTGTCTGATGCAGAACTGTTGCTGATCTGTTGCTGTTTAGCAAAATATTATGTCTGTCACGATTTCTTGATGCTATTCCTCCATGTTCTTGTAGTGACATGGCGTCCACGTGGATTGGTCCCTAACATGAATGGCGCATTCTCCGAATGAATGCGCCATTCGTGTATTTTGGGCCCGTGACCGTCCTCTTCCTCGAGAACGCATGGAATATATTCCCTGCGTGCTCGAGGTTTGCAAGCTACGTTTGAGGGGTCTAGGTAGGGGGTAAGCCATTGAATGGGGCTTATTTAATGGTGGTTATTGGTGGGGTATTGTTGGTGGGTGTACATCTGCAAAGAGAGAGAGCAACAAAGAGAAGACGACCGAGAGAGAGAGAGAGAGAGAGAGAGAGAGAGAGAGAGAAGAGAGAGAGAGAGAGAGAGCGAAGCGAGAGAGGCCAAGAGGAAGCGAGAGAGGGAGAAAGGAGAGAGGAGCAAAGATAGACCGAGAGGAGAGAGGAGCGAGCGAGAGACCGAGAGGAAGGAGGAGCGACGCGAGACCAGAGAGGAAGGAGGAGGGAGACCGTGGGTGGGATAGAGAGAAAAGATTGCGAGAGACCGAGAGGGGGAAGGGAGACGTGTGAGAGAGAGCGAGAGAAGAAAGGGATAGAGAGAGAGAGAGAGAGAGAGAGAGAGAGAGAGAGAGAGAGAGAGAGAGAGAGCTTGGTGAGAGAGAGAGAGAGATGGGGGTTGGGTTGGGATGTGGGGTGGGTCATTTTTTTTTTTTTTTGTGATAGAATTGTGTGAGTTGTGGGTTGGGTAGTGACGAGTTGGGTTAGTTGAGTTGTGAGAGAGTTGGATTTGTTGGAATTTTTTGTTGAGGTTTGTTGTGGTTGAACAGGTTGTTAAAACTGAAGAGGATCTGATTTTTTTATTTTATTATTCAATAATAGCATTGTAGTTAGTAATATTTATTTAAGTAAAAACTAAATGTAATTTTTTATTTTTTCAGGAAATATCAAATAGAAGATCAACATAAGTGGGTTTTTTTGTGGTTGAAGGTTGTTAAAAATTAAGAGGTTCGGATTTTTTTATTTATTTTTTACGTCATTTCATTGTAGTTAATAACATTTATATAAATAAAAGCTAACTTTTTATTTTTTTTTCAAGGATTATAAAATTGAAGAAGAAGAAAAAAAAGAGGAAAATTAGTAAGTAGAAAAATTTATTTATTTAAGTTTGATTATGTTTGACTTGGTATTTTAGTTAAAAAATTTAAATTTATGTGGAGTTTATTTGTTAAAAAAATAATATGTGGAGTTTGTTTGTTAAAATGCAAAAAATTTATGCTTTGAGTTGGTTTTTTTTTTTTTTTTTTTTTTTTTTTATGCCCTAATTTGATTGTGTTTTACATATGAGTTATTAATTGATACTTCCCGAGACGAATGAGTATGTTCGGAGTTGCACTATTAAGACGATCCTATACATCGAAAGTTTGTTTGCGATTTAAATCCTCAATTTGATGAACGAATGACGTTTGATATGTAACGGCCCCAATTGGTACACGGCTCCATGAGCCTACGCCTTTATCCCTCGATGGCGTGGGTTCGAACCGTGGGAGGTGAGGGATGTATGTTGAGGTCCTATGGGCGGTTTCACATACACTGGGGTCTCGGTGGTCCTTGGGCGGTCGTGTGCCCAACATAAAGGTGCCTCTTTTTGTAACGGCCCAGAACTGCCCGAAGGCCTCATGGTACCGTCAAGACTATCCAGAAACTGCCCATAGGACCTCTTGGATATTTCCCCCCTCCCACACCCCCCTGGGATTCGAACTGCGCCCCGGAGCGCAGAAGGCCTCATGTACCGTCAGACTATCCGAGAACGCCCATGGGACCTCTTGGATATTTCCCCCTCCCGCACCCCACAGGATTCGAACCCTGCGCCCTACTAGGTACAAGTACACGATTTCTTGAGGGTGTGTACCAATTGAGCTACTTGGCTCAATTGGTACACACCCTCAAGAATCTGCGTACTTGTACCCTGGGGCGCAGTTCGAATCCTGTGGGGGTGTGGGAGGGGGAAATATCCAAGAGGTCCTATGGGCGCTTCTGGATAGTCTTGACGGCACCATGAGGCCTTCTGCGCTTCCGGGGCCGTTACAAAAAGAGGCACCTTTATGTTGGGCACACGACCCGCCCGAAGGACCGATCGAGACCCCAGTGTATGTGAAACGCCCATAGGACCTCAACATACATTCCTCACCTCCCACGGTTCGAACCCACGCCATCGAGGGATAACGCGTAGGCTCATGGAGCCGTGTACCTATATGCAATTTTTTACATCATCATTGTTCAATAAATTATGTAGGTCATGAAACATATGAACATCCCATTTCTCTTTTATGCGAACGGTGAAATTGTAAATGGTATGAATGACATTAGGTACAACGCACCCCATCAGCAGTGTTGATGTTTAAGTTTGGGATGAGTAGACAATAATTGATGGATCACGTGTGTAACACATTCAATATCTCATCTACGGAAACTATAGTAAGGATGAGTTATCGTCACGCGATAATCCTCCCCGAGGGTTCACAGTATTTTGTCCCCGTATTGCTGGAAGACACGACACACTTCGACTTGATGTGGGCGATAGTGACCAATCTACCATTAACTTGAAGGGTAGATATTTATTTAACATTTGAGCCAATCGACTATTTTCAAAATCATACAGTTTAATCGCAACTAGTAGATGAAGATGTCAGCACGTCAGACACTAGATCGATGATGGAAATATTGCATATGCAATCACCACATGATGATGATGAACCCAACGACGATGATGACATTAATGACGCGGACGAGGAAATGCGTCCCCTCGAGGATTCTGCACCATCTGTCGATTGGGAAAACCTAAATGTTGTAACGGATGACCCAATGTATGAACCTCGGGATACGTGCGTAACGTTTGCATAGATTGTCCACCTCGAGATACGTGCGTGTTGTTTGCATGGGTTGTCCATAACCAGATACGTGCGTGTCGTTTGCATGGATTGCCCCCTCGAGATACGTGCGTAACGTTTGCATGGATTGTCCACCTCGAGATACGTGCGTGTTGTTTGCATGGGTTGTCCACCTCCAAATACGTGCGTATCATTTGCATGGGTTGTCCACCTCGAGACACGTACGTAAAGTTTACATGGTTTACTTCGATTGCACGAGATTACAATACGTGCATGACCTTTGCACGGTTTGAATTGATTGGACGAGGTTGTATGAGTTGTCCACTTCGAGATACGTGCGCAATGTTTGCATGGATTGCACGAGGTTGCATGAGTTGCACACCTTACGATACATGTGTCACGTTTGCATGAATTGCACGAGGTTGCATGGGTCGGCCACCTCGACATACGCGCTTGTCGTTTGCATGACTTCTCCATCTCGAGATACATGCGTGGCATTTGCATGAGTTGTCGACGTCCATATACGTGCGTGTCCTTTACATGAGTTGCCTACCTCGAGATATGTGCGTGATGCGGGTTGTCCATATCGAGATACGTACGTGACGCGACTTGTCCATATCGATACGTACATGTCGTTTGCATGGGTTCACCGCTTCGAGTTGAACAAATTACTCATTTTGAGGAGTAAATAAGAGGTTTTGGATTTTGTATAGATGATTCATTTTCAAAAGGTGTCATTCATTCCACCTCATTATTTTATATAGATGACTCCTTTTCAAAAGGAGCCATTCATTCCACCTCATCAAAACACATCAACGCATGGAGCCACATTATCATCAATGACTCCTTTTCAAAAGGAGACATACCTTAGTTTTGTAAATTTAAAGTAGCCATCCTTATTTGATGAATAAAAAAAATTTGTTACCTTAGTTTGTGAAAAATTGGAAGAAGTTTTTAACGAGAATGATGTTAGACAAGAGAAATTTGCAACGACTTCAAAGCGTGTAACATTGCCACTTTCCTAAAGGAGATTTCGCTCTCTACACTGCAAGAGTCAGTAAAAATCCTAAAGGATACGATGAAGCAAACTCAGATTTCACTTTACAGTAGTGAAAGCAGAAACAAGAGCAAATGCTGTTTAATTTCGAGATGATCTTTCTTCCTCCCCAAACCTCTTCTCTTATAGAGCATTGGTCAAAACCAGTTAGAGAAGAAAAAGGGGGTAGTGGAGCAGTTTCAACTGCAACCACTCAGTCAAGCATTGAATGGGTTTATTAACTACCCATTCAATGCTTGAGTGGGTCAATCAAATAACAAACCACATTGTAATTTCGAAAATGGTAAAAAATAATGGTAAAATGTTTTACTCATGGTTAGCTCGCACACATATACACACACGCGCACGTGCCTCATGCCAAGTGCTATGTGCGCTTATAAAAGCGCTTAAAATGCGCCATATGCGCCACGCGCGTGTGGCTCACTTTGCATAACACTTGTGTTTTTCTTTTACACACACTGTAGCGCAAGAGTATATATATACTCTTTAAACTTGAAATTTCTAACCAATTTGGGACTAAACATTTCTTTTGAAAATGTCTAACAATCCCCCGCCATTTTCAAAATAATCAAATCATTTAATCCACGAAATCTCAAACATTATATGCATAAATAATGGTATCTTGCGATTTGAACCACTAATTTGTGAAAAGTTCATTACATCTTATCAGAATTACATGGTAGATAAACTTTGAACCAATGATTATATTCGATATGTAGCATAAATATATCACACATATAACTTACACTAACAAATAGCCATAAATATCCTGACACATTCAACATTGGTCTTGTGTCCCGAATCTTCTCGTGAATGTCGTTGAAGCCAAGCCCTTGAACTTCTTGAAGCGGTCGCACTTCACATCCACATAGGTAGTCTCCATTCTAGTACCCCCGCAATTTAAGCACCTTTAGAAGACTATTAAGATATCATCTCAACCTCCTCTCTTTACATGCAGGTATCGAACACTAACAACCTTGGGATGGTTATTAAAATTTAGTGCTCATAGTCACACTTATAATGAACTTTGACTGCATTGAACTCAAGACTTAACGTAATGTTAGGCGTCGAGTTGAGTTTCCACTATTGGTGACTTTTAATTCATGGGTTTGAGACCCATCCCCCTTGATGTTTTATTCACCAAGTCTTTTGACAATCCTTTAGTAAGGGGATCTGCCAAGATTTGACTAGATCTCACATAGTCAATCGTGATAACTCCATTTGTTATTAATTCTCTGACACAACTGTGTCTCGATCAAATATGTCTAGATTTACCATTGTACACTTGGCTATAAGCCCTTGCCAATGTGGCCTCATTATCACATGTAAGAACAGAGGGACTTGCAATGACTTCAAAGCGTGTAACACTGCCACTTTCCTAAATGAAGTTTTACTCTCTAAACCGCAAGAGAAGTCGACAAATATCCTAAAGGATATAATGAAGTAAACCCACCTTTCACTTTGCGGTAGTGAAAGATGAAAACAAGAGCGATTCTTTGGTGAGTTTCGAGATAATTTCTTCTTCCCCAAACCTCTCCTCTTATAGAGCACTGGTCATGACCAGTTAGAGTGAAAATAGGGTAGTGGAGCAGTGGAACAGTCAAGCATTGAATGAAAATGGGGTAGTGGAACAACAATGGAGTAGTGGAGCAGTAATGAAGTAATGGAGAGCAGTTTCAACTGCATCCACTCAATCACTTTAATAACTACCCATTTAATCTCGAAAATGGTAAAAATTAATGGTAAAAAGTTTTACCCATGGTTAGCTTGCACACATATACACGCACGTGCCTCGTGCCAAGTGCTAAGCGCGCCTATAAAAACGCCTAAAATGCGCCATATGCGCAGCGCCGCGCGCGCGTGTGGCTCACCTTGCATAGCACTTGTATTTTATTTTACACACACTGTGGTGCAAGAGTACATATATACTCTTTAAACTTGAAGTTCCTAACCAATGTGGGTCTAAACATTTATTTTGAAAATGTTCAACAATCCCCCGCCATTTTCAAAATAATCAGATCATTCAATCCACGAAATCTCAAACATTATATGCATAAGTAATGATATCTTGCGATTTGAACCACTAATTTGTGAAAAATTCATTACATCATATCAGAATTACATGGTAGATAAACTTTGAACCAATGATTCTATTCGATATGTGGCATAAACATATCACGCATATAACTTACATCAGCAAATAGCCATAAATATCCTGACACATTCAACATTGGCCTTGTGTCCCATATGTTCTCGTGAATGTCTTTGGAGCCAAGCCCTTGAATCCCTTGAAGCGGCCGCGCTTCACATCCACATAGGTAGTCTCCATTCTAGTACCCCCGCAATTTAAGCACCTTTAGAAGACTATTAAGAGATCATCTCAACCTCCTCTCTTTACATGCAGGAACCGAGCACTAACAACCTTGAGATGGTTATTAAAGTTTAGTGCTCACAGTCACTCTTATAATGAATTTGACTGCATTGAACTCAAGACTTCATGTAATGTTAGGCGTCGAGTTGAGTTTCCACTATTGGTGACCTGTAATTCATGGGCTTGAGACCCATCCCTCTTGATGTTTTATTCACCAAGTCTCTTGGCAATCCTTTAGTAAGGGGATCTGCCAAGTTTTGACTAGATTTCACATAGTCAATCGTGATAACTCCTCTTGTTATCAATTCTCTGACACAACTATGTCTCAGTCCAATATGTCTGGATTTACCATTGTACATTTGGCTATAAGCCCTTGCCAATGTGGCCTCACTATCACAATGGATAGAGATTGGAGCTACCGGTTTAGGCCACAATGGTATCTCGTGTAATAATTCACGTAGCCATTCAGCTTCTTTTGAAGCTGAGGCTAATGCAATAAACTCTGATTCCATGGTAGAACCAGCCATTAAAGTTTGCTTCTTTGAAGCCCACGAGATCGCACCTCCAGCAAGTGTGAAAATCCACCCACTTGTAGATGCATGATTTTGATCTTTCACAATCCAACTTGCATCTGAAAATCCTTCTAAGACCGAAGGATATCCACTATAGCATAAACCATAGTTAATTGTTTTCTTCAGATATTTCAACTCTTCGAATTGCAAACCAATGCAACTCACTTGGATTGATTGTAAATCTGCTCAACTTGCCTACTGCCAAGGCAATATCCGGCCAGTGCATGTCATTGCATACATTAAGCATCCAATTAATCTAGAATACTCCAGTTGTGAAACTGGATTGCCTGTATTTTTCACTAGCTCAATACTTGAATCTAGTGGGGTAGAAACAGGGGCACAATTCAAGTGATTGAATCTATTGAGAACTTTCTCAATATAATGAGATTGAGTTAGAGTAATACTACCCTCATCTCTTACAATCTGAATCCCGAGAATGACATCTCGCTTTCCCATATCTTTCATTTCAAAGCGCCTTAAAAGAAACCTATTGGTCAATCAACTTGTTACAAGTCGGTTCCAAAATCAACATGTCATCTACGTAAAGACCGATAATGACACCATTGCCTTTTTCATCAAACTTGCTATATACACATTTATCGATTCATTTATTTTGAATCCAAAAGCAAGTACAACCTGGTCAAATTTTTGGTGCCACTGTTTTAGTGCTTGCTTTAAACCGTACAATGATTTTCGCAATCTGCACACTTTATTCTCATGACCGGGCATAATAAACCCTTCAGGTTGTTCCATGTTTATTTCCTCATCCAAATCTCCATTTAGGAACGTTGTTTTAACGTCCATTTGGTGGATGACCAGCTTGTTTATAGCTGCAATTGCAATAAGCAATCTGATAGTAGCAATTCTAGCTACTGGTGAATAGGTATCGAAATAGTCTATTCCATGCTTTTGGGTGAAACCCTTAGCAACCAGTCTCACTTTGTGTTTTTCAATGGATCCATCAACTCTTCTTTTCCTTTTGAAGAGAAATTTGCATTTAATGGGTTTACACCCGGAGGTAGATCAACTAGCTCCCAAATGTTATTTCCCATTATTGAATCCATCTCATCATTTAATGCCTCTTTCCGTAAAGTTTGCATCTCTTTCTTTCATTGTCTCCTCTAATGTTTGAGGATCAAGCATCCGTATTAAAACAATACGAAATTTGTCTAGTTATTGTTTCTCTACTTCCTTCAACTAGGAATGTATAGAAATCGAAACCAAATGACTTAATTTTCCAAGCTCGTTTGCTCCTTCGAAGTTCGGGAACTTCTACTATTTCTTTGTCATTTTCAATTTCTATGACTTCCTTCCCTTTTGGTTTTCTTCAGGGAATACTTCGGGAACAAATTTAAATCTTGTCTCATCAAAGATTGCGTCCCTTGATTCAATTACGGTGTTTACTTGAAATTGAATTATTAGGCTCAATTACCATGAACCTATATGCCTTACTCATTGTGCATATCCAATAAATATGCACTCCACTCCCTTTCACCCAATTTCCTCTTTTTGGGTTCAAGTACTTTTACTATCGCTTTCTACACCCCAAAACTCTTAAATAATTAAGATTTGGTTTTCGCTTATTCCAAAGCTCATATGGGGTGACTTTATTCCTATTTTGTGGAATTCTGTTCAAAATATGGCATGCGATCAAGAATGCCTCTCCCAAAATCCACAACTCAAACCAGAGTTTGATAGCATAGCATTAACCATTTCGGTTAAAACACAATTTTTACGCTCATCCACACCATTTTGTTGTGGTGTATAAGAAGCGATAGTCTCATGGACTATTCCAAGTAGATTCAAAGTACTTTGGATCATAGTACGCTCCTCCCCTATCGGACCTTAAACATTTTATAAAGGTCTCACATTGCAATTCGGTTTACGCCTTATAGGCCCGAAACTTAACCATTGCGTCATCTTTGGAATGCAACAAATAAACATAACAAAATTTGCTATAATCATCAATAAATGTTATAAAATATTTATTGCCTCCTATTAAGGGTGTATTGTGTATGTCACATACATCGAAATGTATTAAGTCTAGCAACTTTGAATTTCTTTCAACATTAGGAAATGGATTTCTAGTTATTTTTGTTTTCATGCATGCATTGCAATTTTCTTCATATTTATCAAAATAAGGCGATTATTCCGTTTTACCATATTATATAATTTCTGAAATGAACATGTCCTAATCTATGATGCCATAAAAATGAAGGAGACTCAACAAGATACGCATAAACAACATTCTTATTAGATAAAGCGATTACATTGAGCTTAAACATCCCCTCATAAACATAACCTTTCCCTACATATACCCCTCCCTTGGAGAGTACAAACTTGTCAGCCTCAAATACAAGCCTAAAACCAAACTCATTCAAAAGACCACCCGACACTAGATTCTTCCTCACTTCTGGTGCATAATACACGTTAGTGAGTGTTACAATTTTGCCGAAGTAAATTTCGATCAACACTACCTATGCCTTTAACAGGGACAGTAGCATCATTTCCCATGTACAAGACAATATTTTCATCTACTGCCTCCATGGTCTTGAATAACATCTTGTTCTTGCAGACATGTCGAGTAGCACGAGAATCAACCTACCAAGCCATATCATTTTCAACGACGTTGATTTCAGATATCATAGCAATGAGATCATCATTGTCGTTACCTGCACCTTTTGCAGAGCTAGAGGAAGCATGATTTTTTCCTTGCTTCCTCTTCCAATGATAACATTCGGACTTGAGGTGGCCATCTTTCCCGCAGAACCAACAAGTGACTTTCTGCTTCCTTTGATTCTGGTTTTGGTTGTTCGATTTTCCCGAACCAGTAGGCTTTTTGAAACCACCAGGCTTGTTAGGCACATTCGTTCGCGAGGGCTTTTTGAACTTAGCCGCTTCCATCACATGCACCTTTGAAATCTCCCGAGCATTCTCGCTCTTTTTCATTTTCCCCAAGACAATCATCTTCTACACGAAGATGGTTAGCAAGTTGATCAAGAGTTATGTCCTCTTTTTTATGCTTAAGAGTTCGTTTGAACTCCTTTCGGGATGGGGGCGGTTTATCAATAATAGAAGACACATCAATTGTTTCATCCATGACAAGATTGTGTTGAGAGAAATTATTTCTAATCCTCTCAATTTCACGAAATTGTTCCATGACAGACCTTTCATCAACCATTTTAAACTTAATAAACTTTGATATAAGGAATTTCTTACTTATCGAATCTTCCTTATGATACCTTGCCTCCAGTTTCTCCCATGCTCCTTGGCGGAGGGGACGTCAAGGTAGATGTCGATCGATGAGTCCTTCATGGTGTTCGAAATGTGACCTCTACAGTGTGGTCATCCGTCTCCCATTTCTGCCTCTTCCTGATCTGCTCGACAGTTTCATCGTCGGACTTCATAGGTTTTGGTGTATCCAGAACATACACCAGATGAAGCGCCACCAGTAGAAAATGAACTCGCTTCTGCCACTTCAGGAAATCGCCTCCATTGAAGCGATCCAGCTTCATAATGTTAGCCGACAGCTCTTTGATTGACGCTGCAATGTTCCTAAAGGAAGTTTTGTTATCTAAACTGCAAGAGTCAGCAAATATCCTAAAGGATACGATGAAGTAAACCCACTTTTCACTTTGCAGTAGTGAAAGATGAAAACAAGACCAGTTGCTTTGGTGAATTTCGAGATAATTTCTTCTTCCCCAAACCTGTCCTCTTATAGAGAACTTGTCATGACCAGTTAGAGTGAAAATTGGGTAGTGGAGTAGTGGAACAGTCAAGCATTGAATGAAAATGGGGTAGTAGAAAAATAATGGAGTAGTGGAGCGATAATGGAGTAATGGAGAGCGCTTTCAACCGCATCCACTCAATCACTTTAATAACTACCCATTTAATCTCGAAAATGGTAAAAATTAATGGTAAAAAGTTTTAGCCATGGTTAGCTTGCACACATATACACGCACGTGCCTCGTGCCAAGTGCTAAGCGCGCCTATAAAAACGCCTAAAATGCGCCATATGCGCAAAGCCACGCGCGTGCGCGTGTGGCTCACCTTGCATAACACTTGTATTTTATTTTACACACACTTTGTGGTGCAAGAGTACATATATACTCTTTAAACTTGAAGTTCCTAACCAATGTGGGACTAAACATTTATTTTGAAAATGCTCAACATCACAATGGATAGAGATTGGAGCTACCGGTTTAGGCCACAATGATATCTCGTGTAATAATTCATGTAACCATTAAGCTTCTTTTGAAGCCGAGGCTAGCACAATAAACTCTGATTCCATGGTAGAACCAGCCATTAAAGTTTGCTTCTTTGAAGCCCACGAGATTGCACCTTCAACAAGTGTGAAAACCCACCCACTTGTAGATGCATGATTTTGATCTTTCACAATCCAACTTGCATATGAGAATCCTTCTAAGACCGAAGGATATCCACTATAGCATAAACCATAGTGAATTGTTTTCTTCAGATATTTCAAAACTTTTCGAATTGCAAACCAATGCAACTCGCTTGGATTAATTGTAAATTTGCTCAACTTGCCTACTGTCAAGACAATATCCAGCCTAGTGCATGTCATTGCATACATTAAACATCAAATCAATCTAGAATACTCCAGTTGTGAAACTGGATTGTATGTATTTTTCACTAGCTCAATACTTGAATCTAGAGGGGTGGAAACAGGGGCACAATTCAAAAGATTGAATCTATTGAGAACTTTCTCAATATAATGAGATTGAGTTAGAGTAATACTCCCCTCATATCTTACAATCCGAATCCCGAGAATGACATCAGCTGGCCCCATATCTTTTATTTCAAACTTGCTTGAAAGAAACCTTTTGGTCAACTGAACTTGTTCCAAGTCAGTTCCAAAAATCAATATGTCATCTACGTAAAGACAGATAATGACACCATTGCCTCTTTCATCAAACATGCTATATACACAATAGGGGTAGGCAGCGGTTTCTGAAAAATCGTCCAAACCGCCAAAACCGTGTAAACCGCATGGTTTGGTCTGGTTTTTAGAACTCGCGGTTTGGGGCGGTTTAAAAAACTTAAAAATGGCAGAATCGAGGTTTGGTCGCGGTTTTTGTTTTAAAAAAACCGCGATTTCACCAAACCGATGGTATTTTAGTAAATACCCAACATTTACAACTCGAACCCCTAAAACTTAAAAAAAAAAAAATACTCAGCATTGTTGAGTCAACATTGGAAGATTTGGTCTCTACAAATCTTCCACTACTGTTCATCCTCCTCACTCCCCGTCTCACCGCCGCCGCCGAACCCATCGCCTTTATGGTATGTAATATGTATGATTGTTTTTTTTTTTTGTTTTGTTGTATCTTATGTTGAATTTTTGATGAAAAGTTGAACATTAAAAATGTATGGACTTTATGGTATGCAATATGTATGATTGTTTTTTTTTTTTTTTTTTTTTTTTTTTTTGAAAATGGGTATCGCATGAAAACCGCGAAACCAAACCGACCAAAACGCGCAAACCGCGGGCGGTTTGGGTGCGGTTTTGATGGTTCGCGGTTTGGTGGTGGTTTGCAAATCGGCCAAACCGCGAACCCTCGGTTTGGTCGCGGTTTGATGGTTTCCACCACCAAACTGCGGTTTGCCCACCCCTAATACACAATTATCAGATTCATTTATTTTGAATCCATAAGCAATTACAACCTGGTCAAATATTTGGTGCCACTGTTTTAGTGCTTGCTTTAAGCCATACAATAATTTTCGCAATCTACACACTTTATTTTCATGACCGGGCATTATGAACCCTTCAGGTTGTTTCATATATATTTCCTCATCTAATTCTCCATGTAGGAACGCTGTTTTGACGTCCATTTGGTGGATGACCAGCTTGTTTATTCCATGCTTTTGGGTGAAACCCTTAACAACCAGCGTCACTTTGTGTTTTTCAATGGATCCATCAACTCTTCTTTTCCTTTTGAAGAGAAATTTGCATTTAATGGTTTTACACCCGAGAGGTAGATCAACTAGCTCCCAAGTGTTATTTCCCATTATCGAATCCATCTCGTCATTTAATGCCTCTTTCCAGAAAGCTGCATCTCTTTCTTTCATCGCCTCCTCTCTTTTGTTTAAGGACCAAAGATCTCGTATTAAAACAATACGAAATTTTTCTAGTTACTGTTTCTCTACTTCCTTCAACTAGGAATGTATAGAAATTAGAACCAAATGACTTAATTTTTCGAGCCCGTTTTCTCCTTCGAAGTTCAGGAACTTCTACTACTTCTTTGTCATTTTCAATTTCTATGACTTCCTTCCTTTTTGGTTTTCTTCAGAATACTTTGGGGACATATTTAAATATTATCTCATCAAAGATTGCATCCCTTGATTCAATTACAGTGTTAACTAAAATCAAATTATTAGGCTTAATTACCATGAATCTATATGCCTTACTGCGTTGTGCATATCCAATAAATATGCACTCTACTCCCCTTTCACCCAATTTTCTCTTTTTAGTTTCAGGTACTTTTACTATTGCTCTACACCCCAAACTCTTAAATAATTAAGATTTGGTTTTCGCTTATTCCAAAGCTCATATGGGGTGACTTTATTCCTCTTTTGTGGAATTCTGTTCAAAATATGGCATGCAGTCAGTAATGCCTCTCCCCAAAATCCACTACTCAAACCAGAGCTTGATAGCATAACATTAACCATTTCGGTTAAAACACGATTTTTATGCTCAGCCACACCATTTTGTTGTGGTGTATAAGGGGCATTAGTCTCATGGACTATTCCAGTGGATTCAAAGTACTTTGGATCATAGTACTCTCTTCCCCTATTAGACCTTAAACATTTTATAAAGGTCTCACATTGCAACTCAGTTTCTACCTTATAGGCCTGAAACTTAACCATTGCCTCATCTTTGGAATGCAACAAATAAACATAACAAAACTTGCTATAATCATTAATAAATGTTATAAAATATTTATTGCCTCTCATTGATGGTGTACTATGTATGTCACATACATCAGAATGTATTAAATCAAGCAACTTTGAATTTCTTTCAACATTAGGAAATGAATTTCTAGTTATTTTTGTTTTCATGCATGTATTGCGATTTCCTTCATATTTATCAAAATAAGGCGAAGAATTCCAGTTTACCATATCATATAATTTTCTCGAAATTAACACGTCCTAATCTATGATGCCATAAAAATGAAGGAGACTCAACAAGATACGCAGAAGCAATATTCTTATTAGATAAAGCGATTACATTGAGCTTAAACATGCCCTCATAAGCATAGCCATTCCCCACATACACACTTCCCTTACTAATTTGTCACCCTCAAATACAAGCCTAAAAACAAACTTATTCAAAAGACTACCCGACACCGGATTCTTCCTCACTTATGGTGCATAATACACGTTAGTGAGTGTTACAATTTTGTCGAAAGTAAACTTCACATCAACACTACCTATGCCTTTAACAGGGACAGTAGCATAATTTCCCATGTACAAGACAATATTTTCATTTACTACCTCCATGGTCTTGAAGAACCTCTTGTTCTTGCGGACATGTCGGGTAGCACCGAATCAACCCACCAAGCCATGTCATTTTCAACGACGTTCGAAATCATAGCAATGGGATCATCATTGTCGTTTCCTGCACCTTTTGCAGCGCTAAATGAAGCATGATGTTTTCCTTGCTTCCTCTTCCAATGGTAACATTCGGACTTGAAGTGACCATCCTTCCCGCAGAACCAGCAAGTGACTTTTTGGTTCCTTTGATTATCGTTTTGGTTGTTCGATTTTCCCGAACCAGTAGGCTTTTTGAAACTACCAGACTTGTTAGGCCTATTCAGCAGGGGCTTTTTGAACTTTGCTGCTTCCATCACATGCACCTTTGAAATCTCCTGAGCATTCTGCTATTTTTCATTTTCCTGCATGCAACAATCCTCTTCCACACGAAGATGGTTAGCTAGTTCATCAAGAGTTATGTCATTTTTTTATGCTTAAGAGTTCATTTGAACTCCTTTAAGGATGGGGGCAGTTTATCAATAATTAAAGACACAACAATGGTTTCATCCATGACAAGATTATGTTGAGAGAAATTGTTCATAATCCTCATTATTTCACGGAATTGTTCCATAACAGACCTTTAATCAACCATTTTAAAATTAATAAACTTTGATATGAGGAATTTCTTACTTGTCGCATCCTCCTTATGGTACCTTACCTCCAGTTTCTCCACGTTCCTTGGAAGAGGGGACGTCATGGTAGAGGTCAAACTATGAGTCCTTCATGGCGTTCGAATGTGACTTATGTAGGTGTGGTCATCCTTCTCCCATTGCTACCTCATCCCGATCCGCTCGACGCTTTCATCATCGGACTCCACAGGCTTGGGTGTATCCAGAACATACACTAGATGAAACGCCACTAGCAGAAATGCACTCGCTTCGCCACCTCAGAAATCTTCTCCATCGAAGCGATCCAGAACTTCACAATGTTAGTGCGACAAATCTTTGATTGACGAAGCCATTGCAACAAAAAACTTTTTCCTTTAGATTGTTAGATTATAGGAATTTGCAACGACTTCGAAGCGTGTAACACTGCCACTTTCCTAAAGGAAATTTTGCTATATACACTGTAAGAGTCAGTAAAAACCCTAAAGGATACGATGAAACAAACTCAGCTTTCACTTTGCAGTAGTGAAAGCAGAAATAAGAGTAAATGTTGTTTAATTTCGAGATGATCTTTTTTCCTCCCCAAACCTCTTCTCTTATAGAGCACTGGTCAAAACCAGTTAGAGAAGAAAAGGGGGGTAGTGGAGCAGTTTCAACTGCATCCACTAAGTTAAGCATTGAATGAGTTTATTAACTACCCATTCAATGCCTGAGTGGGTTAATCAAATAACTACCCACATTGTAATTTTGAAAATGGTAAAAAATAATGGTAAAAAGTTGTACCCATGGTTAGCTCGCACACATATACACACACGCGCACGTGCCTCGTGCTAAGTGCGCCTATAAAAACGCCTAATTAAAATGCAAGCATTGAATGAGTTTATTAACTACCCATTCAATGCTTGAGTGATCAAATAATTTCCCACATTGTAATTTCGAAAATGGTAAAAAATAATGGTAAAAAGTTTTACCCATGGTTAGCTCGCACACATATACACACACGCGCACGTGCCTCGTGCTAAGTGCGCCTATAAAAGTGCCTAAAATGCAAGCATTGAATGAGTTTATTAACTACCCATTCAATGCTTGAGTGGGTCAATCAAATAACTATCCACATTGTAATTTCGAAAATGGTAAAAAATATTGGTAAAAAGTTTTACCCATGGTTAGCTTGCACACATGTACACACGCGCATGTGCCTCGTGCTAAGTGCGCCTATAAAAGCGCATAAAATGCATTATATCTCACATTGCATAGCACTTGTGTTTTTATTTTACACACATCAGTAGCGCAAGAGTATATATATACTCTTTAAACTTGAAATATCTAACCAATGTGGGATTAAACATTTATTTTAGAAAATGTCCAACAAATGATGTATGGGCGCTATATGTAGTTGCGAGACCGATGGCTTTTCGATAAGTGTATATAGGGCTGGCAAAATGTGCCCAGTCCCGTTTGGGCCGTTTTGTCCGGTCCCGTTTAAAACGGACCGGGCAATATTTTTTTGACAAACATACGGGTCCGGACAATATTTTATGTCCGTTTAAAAATACGGGACCGGGTCTGGGCAAAATTTTTAAAAAACGGGTACCCGTTTATGATTAATTTGAAGGGCATATAGGTAATTTCACTGTTAAAAAAGGGGTACCCTAAAGCTAATTTCACTCTCACTTTGCCTCACCGGTTCACCCTTCACACACACACGATATCGTTGCCTCACTCGACTCACTCGCACAAAGACACTCAAATCTCACCTCTCACTCTCACTCTCATGCTCTCTCTCGGTCTCGGACTCTCACGCTCTCTCTCTCTCTCACGACGACTCGATCCGCCACTCCTCTTCGCAAGGTACTCTTCGTCGTCGGCTCGCTCGCTCGCTAGGGCCTCACCATGGTTCCGAACCACTCCGAGCTCGAGAGATTCATCATCCAAGCTCGAAACATCCGGAAACCCCAACCCTAGCGGCGGATCGACGGACCTCGTAGTGAGCATCACCGGACCTGAGACCGGTGCATCTTTTGTGCCAGACTAGCGAAATCCGCGCGCGAGAGAGAGGGATTTGTCTTCGGGATCCGATTGACCTCATTAGCGATGAAATCTGGTCAGATCTGGAGGTCTGTTGAGATTGAATTGCAGTTTCGATCGATCAGTGTTGTTGATTTCATTGAGTCGACTGATGTGAAGTAGGGCGTCGCCGGCTCCTCCTCCACCGCTTCGGCTCCCATTTCTCCCACCGGCTCGACGGCGCCAAGCAATTCCTCGGCGGACGAGTCGCACAATTGTCTCCATGGGCGGTGATTTCAGTATCCAGGTCTGCGATTTATTTGATGTTCTTGGATTTGGTTATATGCTGCTGATGATGTTTTTGATTGTGTTTGAATTCGCGAAGGTTGTTGTTGTAGATTTTTAACAATAAAAAGCGGACAAAACAGGTCCCGTATGTTTGTAAAACATACGGGACTGGACAAAAAAAAAATTGCCCATTTCAAAAACGGGACCGGGTCCGGGCACCAAATTTAATAATTTTAAAAATTAGTGTCCAGTCCCGTTTATGTCCGTTCCCGGATTTTTGCCACTCTAAGTGTATATAAGGAATGTTGGGGTTCAACTAAATCGGACATCATGGCTTACATAAATGAGTTCCACGAACTGGAGTTATATGTGCCAAGATGAATGAAACATACATTTGTTTACTCCCGAAGAAGGCGCACATCAACGACAAGTCGATGATTTGTTAGAGTAAATCATTGATTCGATGTGTTGTGGATCTCGAGGTGTATCTGTTGTAATAAGATGTAAGTTGTGGTTTGTGTTTGTGTTTTGTGTTTGTAATCGAACGCACATGTTATACATTGAGATGGACGTCTGCGATGTAATGATTTCAATTTGATATATAAATGAAATCACAGATCACTCGACGAGTTTGTTGAGGATCTGTTTCTCTCTGTGTGTGTATGTGTGCATCTCTTCTTCTTCCTCTAACTCTCTCTGTGTTTCTTTACTTGTCTAAGGTTCTTCTATGGACTTCAACATGGTATCAGAGCATGGAACAGCTAACGCTGGAGATCTCTGGTGTTTCAATGGTAGTCGTGAAGATTTGGTCTCGCTGTTGGTGAGATCGAACTCCGTTCTGTAGATCTACACAAAATCGGAGGCCTTCAAAGCTGAGACGTTGAACCGTGAATCTGGGAGATCTACTCAGCATCGGAGCCCTTCGATACTGAGAGTTCACAGTTTTGGTTACTTCTTCATGTTTCGCCTCTCTGTCTCAAACGAGATCCAGTACAGAAAGAGCGAGATCTACCAGATCTGGTACAGGAAGAGACAGATCGAAGAAAGAAACACAAGATCTCAGTACGGAAGAGCCGGATCTACAAGATCTGTACAGGGAAGAGCGGATCTACGAGATCTCGTAAAGGAAGAACCAGATACGAGCAAAAGATCGTAAGAACTTGAAGAAAGATACGAAACTAGAAGAATCAGCAGATCTAGTACAAATGGCGAACGTATCCGGAGTCTTGGAACAAGGCTCTCCGTCATCAGGGTTTGTATCAGGCAATATCTCAGGTTTGAGTTCTGGTACTCCATTTGGTAACTCATTAAGTCAATTTGTTACTATAAAATTGGATGGAACAAATTTTCTGTTATGGAAGTCTATTGTTGTTCCGGCTTTTCAAGGATTTGATCTTGATGGTCATTTGTTTGGAACCCTGGAAATTCCAGAAAAATACTTGACTGATGGATTATCAAATCCAGAGTACAAGATATGGTTCAGTAGAGATCGATTTTTGTTAGGATGGTTGATAAATGCTATGATGCCTGATACTGCAATGCAGATTATCGGAAATACACCGAAACAGACAGCAAATGAGTTGTGGCGAGAAATAGAAACATATTATGGCTCTAATAATAGGGTTCATGTTCAATCTCTCAAGAAAGCACTTCATACAACTCGTAAGGGTGCTATGAAAATGAGAGAATACTTGTCTAAGATGAAGGGTATTTCTGATAATCTGGCAATTGCAGGATCAGTGGTGAATACAGATGATTTGATTTCCAGTGTACTAATTGGTTTAGACAGGGAATATTTGCCTATTACTACTCTCTTACAAAGCAGGTGTGACTTGCAGTGGCAAGAACTGTACTCTACACTGATAGGGTTTGAGGAAACTCTAGATCAGTATAATGTGATTCAAGATGTAAGTGCATTAGTGTTGCAGGATTCTCCATCTGCAAATGCTGCTGAAATCAAGAACAGTAGCTCTAAAGGGAATGCTCAGAGTTGGAATTCAAACGGGAACAGAACAAATGGTGGCTTCAGAGGTCGTGGTAATGGAAGGTTTCGAGGCCGAGGGGGTTTTAAATCCTCCAGCAGTAACAGCAAGCCTACATGTCAAATTTGTGGGAAATTTGGACATTCAGCAGCTGTATGTTACTACAGGGCAGACATGAAATATATGGGAACTCAAACTGGAAGTTTTCAACAGCCACAGTCGAGGCCTTTCATTCCACAACCTCCTACACATTCTTCTTTCTTTACAGCATCAGAAGCTGGTCATGATGGATCATGGTACATGGACAGTGGTGCTACTTCTCATGTTACTGGGGACTCTTCACAGATGCTGAACAACTCATCATATTCAGGTACTCAATCTTTAATGGTTGGTAATGGTCAGTTACTGAAAATTGCTGGTACTGGGTCTGCTTGCATTCCATCTGTTGGCTCTAAATTGTCTTTTCATAATACTTTGTGTGTCCCTAGCATAAGAAAGAATTTGTTGAGTGTCTCTCAGTTAACCAGAGACAATAATGTGTTGATTGAATTTCATCCTCATGTATGTTTCGTGAAGGACCTTCAAACCAATGAGATTCTTCTTCACGGAACAGTACAAAATGGTTTATATCGCATCTCTGGTCCACCTGCACAAGTACCTTCTTCACATGCTGCTTTGTTTGTTTCAAATAAAAGTCAGTCATCACTGTGGCATTCCAGACTTGGACATCCTGCCCAAAAGACACTTCAACAGATTCTGCATCAAAAACTTCATCTACCATTCAGTTCAATAACTGATTTGTGTCAGTCGTGTCCATTGGGTAAGAGTCATGCATTGCCTTTTCACTCATCCAGTCGAGTGTCAAATAATGTTTTAGATTTGATACATACTGATTTGTGGGGTCCTGCACCGATTACTTCTCCGAGTGGTTTCAACTATTACATTCATTTTATTGATGATTCTACTCGGTTTACATGGCTATATCCCTTAAAGTTGAAGTCTGATGCATTGAATGCTTTTCTACATTTTAAGTCTATGGTGGAGAATCAGTTTAGTTCTACTATCAAGAAGGTTCAGTCTGACTGGGGTGGTGAGTATAGATCTTTTCAATCTGTACTTGATAAATGTGGAATAATTTTTCAGCATCCTTGTCCTCATACACATGCACAGAATGGTAGAGCTGAACGTAAGCATAGACATATAGTTGAAATGAGTTTGACATTGCTTGCTCATAGTAAAGTACCTTTGAAATATTGGTGGGATGCTTGTTCAACTGCTGCATTTATCATCAATCGACTTCCTACTAAAGTATTGCATGGCATGTCACCTTTTGAGAAGTTGTTTCATGAATCTCCTGATTACAATTTGCTCCGAGTGTTTGGTTGTGCATGTTTTCCATATTTGAGACCATATAATGATCATAAGTATCAGTTTAGATCTGAGAAATGCATCTTTCTGGGATATAGCAGTCAGCATAAAGGATACAAATGCTTGAGCTCGTCTGGGAAGGTTTATATCACCAGGAATGTAGTTTTTCATGAAAATGATTTTCCTTGTGCATCTTTATTTGCTGATAAGTCTGTTACAACAACAACTGCTTCAAATGAGTCGACTACCAGTTTTCCGTTGTTGGTTCCACATCAGCCCTTGGTTTCATCTGGTTCTTCTTCACCTTCATCTGATGTACCTGCTCCAGTTGAGGTTACACCTCCTGGTATAGTGGATTCAAGGACTGGTGTGGATCCTCAAAATGTTCATCCCATGATTACTAGAGCTAAGGATGGAATCAGTTTAAGAAAGGTGTTTTTGTCTACTACATCCATTCATGATCATGACATTCCTGCTTCAGTTGCTGCTGCTCTTCAAATTCCTCATTGGAAGGCAGCAATGGATCAGGAATATCATGCTCTCATGAAGAATGGTACTTGGTCTCTTGTTCCTTCTTCTTCTAATCAAAATGTTGTGGGCAACAAGTGGATTTTCTCTGTTAAAAAGAATTCTGATGGGTCTGTTAATCGATATAAGGCTAGATTAGTGGCCAAAGGGTTTAAACAAGTACCCGGTATTGATTTTGATGAGACATACAGTCCTGTTGTGAAATCTTCTACTATTCGAGTCATTTTATCTTTGTCTGTTCATTTTGGTTGGTCTTTGAGACAGATTGATATAAATAATGCATTTTTAAATGGTCAGTTAGTTGAGGAGGTTTACACAAATCAGCCTATGGGATTTGTGGATCCTTCTCAACCTAATGCTGTGTGTCGGTTGCATAAAGCCTTGTATGGTCTTCGTCAAGCTCCTCGTGCATGGTTTGATCAGTTGAAATCCACTTTGTTGTCTTGGGGATTCCACAATTCTAAAGCTGACAGCTCTTTGTTCATATCTCATAATGAACAAGGTGTGTTGTATGTGCTGGTTTATGTGGATGATATTATAATTACTGGCTCTCATCAAACTTCTATTCAATCTTTCATTAATAAGTTGAATGGCAAGTTTGCTTTGAAAGATATTGGAGATTTGAATTTGTTTTTGGGAATGGAAGCTCATAGGACTGCCAAAGGACTGTACTTGACTCAAACAGCTTATATTCATCAGCTTTTACAAAAGGGAGGCATGTCTCATGCAAAACCCATTGCTACTCCCTTTGCTGTTGGTAAACTGTTGTGCAAAGATGGCAGTGCTTCTTTTCATGATAAAACTCTTTATCGAAGCTTACTTGGGGGTCTCCAATATCTTGTTAACACACGGCCAGACATTGCGTATATTGTGAATACTTTAAGTCAGTTTCAGCAGTCTCCTACAAAGGTACATTGGCAGGCTCTTAAGAGGGTCTTGCGATATCTCAAAGGTACAGCTGATTTGGGTTTGTGGTTTAAACCAAGTTCTGCTTTGTTTCTTACTGGGTATTCTGATGCTGATTGGGCTGCTTCTGTGGATGATAGAAAATCTGTGGCTGGTTATGCAGTGTTTTTGGGCTCTAATTTAATTTCTTGGCAGTCTAAGAAACAGCAGGTTGTGGCTCGTTCTAGTACTGAATCTGAATATAGGGCTCTTGCTCAGGTAACTGCTGAATTAAGTTGGCTTCAGTCTTTGTTTTCTAAACTGCATGTGTCTATTGGTGCTATTCCCACGGTTTGGTGTGACAATATGAGTGCTGCTGCCTTAGCTAAAAATCCAGTATATCATTCTCGCACTAAACATATTGAGTTGGACATTCATTATGTTCGTGATAAGGTGTTGGGAGGTTTTTCTTAATGTGCATCATGTTCCTTCTGTTGATCAAGTGGCTGATGTCTTTACTAAACCATTTTCTGTTTCTCGGTTTTTGTATTTGAGAGACAAACTAAGTCTCACTTTACTTCCCCTTAGTTTGAGGGGGGATGTTAGAGTAAATCATTGATTCTGATGTGTTGTGGATCTCGAGGTGTATCTGTTGTAATAAGATGTAAGTTGTGGTTTGTGTTTGTGTTTTGTGTTTGTAATCGAACGGCTGTTATACATTGAGATGGACGGCTGTGATGTAATGATTTCAATTTGATATATAAATGAAATCACAGATCACTCGACGAGTTTGTTGAGGATCTGTTTCTCTCTGTGTGTGTATGTGTGCATCTCTTCTTCTTCCTCTAACTCTCTCTGTGTTTCTTTACTTGTCTAAGGTTCTTCTATGGACTTCAACAATGACTATCGGCCAACTAGCCTTATCTCTTCCCCATACAAAATTTTGGCCAAAGTACTCGCCACGAGGCTCGAAGCGTCCTTGCTCTCGCAATTTCACAAGAACGAGCACGCCCTTATACTAGGAAGGCAAATGACCGATTCGGTCTTGACTGCAAGTGAGGCAATTGAATTCGCTTGGGTGAAAAGGCACAAAAGTTTTGTTATAAAGTAGACCTCTAAGGCGTATGATTACGTGGACTGAAATTTCTTAGAACATGTGATGAGAATTAAAGGCTTTAGTCCAAGGTAGTGTAAATGGATTCGAGGATGCGTGTCATTGGCAAATTTCTCGGTTATGATCAATGGATGTCCTAGGGGCAAAATTTGGACACAATGTGGTATCTTACAATGCGATCCTCTCTCTCCATCCCTGTTCCTTTTGGTGGCGGATATTTTAGAGCGAATGATTGAGGCGACCAAAAATCATGGAGTGGTTAAAGAGCTCATGGTGGGGAATGCGAATGTGCATCTAACTTATTATCAATTTGCAGACGACTCACTATTGTTCACAGAGGATCTTTATCGAGGTTACATAACATGATGAAGGTGGTGTACTTTTTTGTGAATTTAGCAAAATCACAATTGCTAGGCATAAACTTACAAGAGTCATTGATCACAAGAAATGGCCAAGGGGATCACCAATTGCGAAGGACTTTTGGGCACCTGTAATTCATAAAGTAACAAAGAGGCTTGAAGGATGGAAGAGTGGCTGTTTGTCAAAGCGGTTAGGCTAACATTAATCTGAGTGGTTCTCGATGCATTACTCACATTCTATACGTCCCTATACTGAATTCCAGTCGGAGTGGGCAACACGATAAAAAAATGACGAGACACTTTTTTTGGCAAAAACTCGAGTCCGAGGCTACTTCATCACTGGTGGCTAGGGACCAAGTAGTCGCACACAAACATGCTGGCGGTCTTGGCATAGGAAACCTCTGGATTTGAAACAAAGCATTGTTGATCAAATGGATTTGGAGATATCAAGAAGAGATACATTTTATTGGTTAGAGTGATTCATAGTATATATGGCACATACTTGAATGGATGGGACACAGAACATCGATTCCGACTAACTACCAAAGCACCATGGCGGGCAATATCGGTATTGGCAAATGATTTCAAGGATGGGCTATCCTATGAAGTAATTAATGGAAGAAGGGTGAGATTGCGGGAAGATAAGTGGATTGGTGAAAGACCATTTTGCATTGAATATCCACTCTTATTTCAAGTTGTGCGAAACCCCCGAGCATTCATTGCCGATGTAGCGTCAACACCAACACGGCACGAAATAGTGACTCGGTCTTTTGATTTCTGCAGGAATTTTACTGATAATGAAATAGCAGAATTCACGGAAATGAGAATGAAACTGGATGGGCTTTGCGTTGAATGCATAGAGGCAAAATAAACGATCATGGAGGTGGGATGATATAATGGAGGTCACTGTGAGGTGAGCAACTAATGGATATATGTGATGAAGTCCAAGGATTAGCTTGCAAATTCTTGAAAAAATATGATGGAAAGATATGACAGGATGGCATTTTGGTAATTTCGGTGAAGTTCGGGCATTTGAGTTTCGGCGTTCCGGGGGAATGGGTTGATTGGAAACGGCGTGGAGATCACGGGTCACATTTGCTGTGATTACGACGTTTTTCGGTGAAATTCCATCGTTTCGCCCTCCGAAACGGCAATTTTGCTATTTTAGGAAAGTTTTGTTTAGCTTATAACTTTCATTATGAATTTCCGTTTTTATTGCCGTTTGCGGCATTTGTTTCTATTTTTCGTCTAGTTTCCAGTTTAGGACTTTTAGGGCTTTTTGGACTTTTTACTATTTTTGGCAAATTTTAGGGTTTCGCTATTTAAGCGACCTATTGGATGTAATTCGGGGTTTTTTGGTCGGAATAAAAGAATTTTCGAACTTTGGCTTAAGTTCTGACCTAGATCGAGTTGTTCGTAGATTCGTTCAACTGGTTTAGAAGATCTCCGCTGCGTCAGTTGATATCAGAGCCTGCTTCAGCGTGATTGGAGAAATCATGCCGCCGAAGAGGAACCAGCATCGCGTTATCGAGGATGTGTATGACCGTGACAATCGAATCGACAAATTGGCCAAATAATTTACCAACGCATGGGCACGGTGGTAGAACAATTAACGCGCGAATCGATCGGTTGTTGGGTCGAATATGGATCGTGTCCGTAACCATCGAAGGAACTGTTGGTGATGAACCGATAGGAGATTCTTCTACTAAATGGGAGGATGAGTATGTTGAGGCACCGAGGAAGCGCTACAGGCCGCGTGCGATTGAGGATGATCGCAGGCGGTGGGAGTCAGGGATGAAGACGGAGGTATAAGAATTCTATGACACCCTTCAACCGGAAGAATTCTTGACCGTGGTGGCGGCGTCGATTGAAGAAGTCCTCGAATTCAAAGGTGTGCCCGAAGGCAAGCGTGTGCAACTGGTTACGACCAGATTCCGCAACAGGGCCACGGCTTGGTGGCAACAACAGAAGTTGATGCGGAATAGGAATGGAAAGGCGAAGATCACCTCGTGTGAGAAGATGAAAAAACACTTACGGGCTGAGTTCTTGCCTATCAATTTCCAACGCCTTATGTATCAGAGGTTGCATAATCTGTGACAAGGGGCAAAGTCAGTAGATGATTACAATACTGAGTTTTATCGCTTAGTCGCTAGAAACGAATCATTGCAGGGAGACTAACGACCAATTAGTGGTGCGGTATATTGGTGGACCGAGGGTGCATATCCAAGATGTCGTCAACATGTTTGATCCGGTTTCCTTATCTGCAGCGCACCACCGAGCATTGTTGATGGAGAAACAACAAATCGGGGTGTGAGTAATGCTTCCAAGAATGTTAGTGTTGGGACATCCAATACTGAGGTAATACCGCTGCAACTAACCTGCTAGTCGCACGAATGCAGGACCTAGCACTAGTGAGATTAAATGCTTCGGTTGTGGCGAAGTTGGTCACAGGAAGTCGAATGTAAAGGGAAGAAGGCTCTCTTTATTGAGAACGAAGAGGAAAACGAAGGGGAATAGGCTAACATCACTACGAACCGCCTTTGATACTTCGACAACACGAAGAGGAGATCGTGATTTGGAGATGTGGACTTGCCTTGGTTGTGAGGCGTTCTTGTATGACTCATAGAGTGTCGTTGATGATGAGTGGTCGCGAATAACATCTTTCAGTACAAGTGTACCATCTTAGGCAAGGTGTGCAAGTTCATGATTGATGCAGGCAGTTGCGAGAATATCGTCTCAGTTGAAGCGGTTCAGAAGTTGGGCCTTGCAACTGAACAACACCCCATGCCCTACAAGCTAGCTTGGCTGAAGAAGGGTGGTGAGGTGAAAGTGTCGAAGCGCTCCTTGGTGACTTTTTCTATTGGTGCTAACTACAAGGATTCAATTTGGTGTGATGTTGTGGCTATGGATGCTTGCCACTTGTTACTGGGACGTCCTTGGCGCTTTGATGGGGGAGTTGTGCATGATGGCGAACCAATAAATACAGCCTTATGTTCAAGGGAGTGAAAATTGTGCTAGTACCCGCCAAGGATTCGGAGGAAGTTAAGCCTACTAAAGAATCTAGCAGCTTGCTGTCTTTGGCAATATTTGAAGATGCATTACAGGATTCTGATGTAGTTTATATCTTGATGGGAAAGGAGGTAGATAAAGATGTTGATGTTCCTGAAGCTGCAATTCCTATTGTGAAGGAGTTTTGTGATGTTTTCCCTGATGAGATGCCAGAAGGACTGCCATCATTGCGTGATATTCAACGTCAGATTGACCTTGAACTTGGGGCGTCACTACCTAATAGACCACACTACCGAATGAGTCCCAGTGAGCATGAGGAGTTGCGCAGACAGGTTGAAGAGTTATTGGCGAAGGGATTCATCCGTGAAAGTCTAAGTCCGTATGCAGTACTAGCCCTCCTTACACCAAAGAAAGATGGCTCATGGCGGATGTGTGTGGACAGTAGAGCAATCAACAAGATTACCGTCGGTATCGCTTTCCTATCCTCGCTTGGATGATTTACTTGACCAATTGAGTAGAGCAAAAATTTTTACAAAACTGATTTGAAGAGTGGGTACCACCGATTCGCATTAGAGTTGGGGATGAGTGGAAGATCGCTTTTAAAACCAGGGAGGGGCAGTATGAGTGGTTAGTCATGTCGTTTGGGTTGTCAAACGCACCTAGCACCTTCATGAGAGTCATGAACCGAGCTTGAGACCTTTGATAGACAAGCGTGTTGTGGTATATTTTGATGATATATTGATATACAATACTAACGAGGAGGAACACCTCCAAAGACGCGTGCGAGATGTTCGACTATCTTGCGCAGGAGAAGTTCTATCTTTGCGATGAAGAAGTGCTCATTTTTTACACCGAAGGTCCTTTTCTTAGGTTATGTCATTTCTGGAGAAGGGTTGCAGGTTGATGAGTCTAAAGTAGAAGCCATCCGCACTTGCCTAGACCCACCACCGTTACGGAGGTTCGCAGCTTTCATGGGTTGGCTTCCTTCTACAGGCGGTTCATTCCACACTTCAAGCGATATCACGGCCCCAATTACAGACTGTATGAAGGGCGTGAAGTTTGGGTGGAGCAACGAGGCAGGTGAAGCATTCCAACTGATCAAGGTGCGGTTAACTACTGCCCCAATTCTGGTGTTGCTAGATTTTCACCTACCTTTTGAGTTGCATAGTGATGCATCCAAGGTAGGCATTGAGCTTGTATTGAGTCGAATAATAGGCCATTTGCCTATTTCGGTGAGAAGTCATGCAGGGCGAAGTTGAGGTATAACACATACTACGTGAAGTTCTATGCGGTGATACAAGCCGTGAAGCATTGGCGGCATTATCTTTTCCACGAGAGAGTTCGTCTTTGTTTACGAGACCATGAGGCATTGCGACACTTACATGGACATAACAAGGTCTCGACCGGACATGCTTCCCGGGTGGCCTATTTGAAGCGCTTTACTTTTGTGGTGAAACACAAGTCCGGTGTGACCAACAGAGTTGCGATGCCTGCGCAGACACGAAAAGTTTGTTGAGCCGCATGACCATTGAGGTACCAGGTTTTCCTTCTTCTTTGATTTGTTTACTACGATCATTTCTTTGCTACTATTGTGGAGAAGGTGCGGAGTGGGAGCGTGCGATTACACACTCCAGGGAGGGTTTCTTATTTCGGGGCAACCAACTTTGCATTCCTAATTGCGGCTGAGATTGTTGATTATTAGAGAGTTGCATGGAGAGGGACATGTTGGGCGTGATCGCAATTTGCGGTGGTGCGGCATCTTACTTTTGGCCTACCATTCGCAAGGAAGTGGACATATATGTGCGGCGGTGCTTGGACTTGCCAACTTTCGAAGGGTACGCAACTAATGCCCGTCTATATATGCCTTGCCCATTCCGGAACAAATGCCATGGGTTGATATTAGCATGGATTTCGTCTTTGGGGTTGCCTAGAACACAAGTGGGAAATGACTCTATTTTTGTGGTGGTTGACCGTTTTTCCAAGATGGTTCACTTCATCCCATGCAAGAAGACCACCGATGTTGTAAAGGTGGCTCACTGTTCTTTCGGGAGGTGTATAGATTGCATGGCCTTCCTACCTCGATTGTTTCGAGATCGGGACACCGAGATTCCTTAGCCATTTTTGGCGCGGTTGTGGGCTATGATGAACACGCAGTTGAAATTTAGCGGTGCTTATCATCCGCAAACAGATGGGCGATCGAAGTTGTCAACCGTTCGTTAGGCAATCTTTTGAGGAGCTTGGTGGGTGAGAATGTCGGGAGTTGGGACTTCATGTTGAGCCGGCGATTTTGCACACAACCATGCGTTAATCGAAGTACGGGTTTAGTCCTTTTCGGTTGTGTATTCGGTACTACCTCGAGGTCCTCTTGATTTGTTACCAATGCCAAGTAAGACTAGATGGCATGACAAAGCGAGAAGACTTTGTTAGTGGGGTCATGCAAGAGATTCATCAATCTGTCAAAGATAACTTGCGGAAGAGTCACGACAAGTACAAACAATATGCGAGATCGGAAGAAGCGTCACGTGGAGTTTGAAGTGGGTGACTTTGTGTGGGCAGTTCTCACTAAAGACCGGTTCTCTGTGGGTGATTACAACAAATTGTCAGTTCGGAAGATTGGTCATGTGGAGGTTCTTGAGAAAATTAATCCTAATGCTTACAGATTGAAGTTGCCAAGTCACATTCGCACAACTGATGTATTTAATGTCAAGCATCTTGTTCCCTATTATGGGGATACGTCTGATGATGACAATTCGAGGGCGAATTATGTCCACCCTAGGGAGAATGATGAAGTCCAAGAATTAGCTTGCAAATTCTTGGAAAAATATGATGGAAAGATATGACAGGATGACATTTTGGTAATTTCGATGAAGTTCGGGCGTTTGAGTTTCGGCGTTCGGGGGCATGGGTTGATTGGAAACGGCATGGAGATCACAGATCACAGCTATGTCGTGACTACGACGTTTTTCGGTGAAATTACATCGTTTCGCCATCAGAAACGACAATTTTGCTATTTTAGGAAAGTTTTGTTTAACTTATAACTTTCATTAGGAATTTCCGTTTTTATTGCCGTTTGCGGCATTTGTTTCTATTTTTCGTCTAGTTTTCAGTTTAGGGCTTTTAGGGCTTTTTGGACTTTTTACTATTTTTGGCAAATTTTAGGGTTTCGCTATTTAAGCGACCTATTGGATGTAATTCGGGGTTTTTTTTCTGGAATAAAAGAATTTTCGAACTTTGGCTTAAGTTCTAACCTAGATCGAGTTGTTCGTGGATTCGTTCAACTGGTTTAGAAGATCCCCGCTGCGTCAATATGGGAGGGGGAGGGATAGATAAATGTGAGGCCTATCAAATGTTGTGGAAGAGCCACTCTCCAATGAAGTATAAATTTTTCGCTTGGATTGTTTGGAAAGGCAAGCCGAATGTAATGGAAGTATTACAGAAAAGGAGGCCGGCTTTCACACTATTACCGTCAAGATGCAATTTATGTAAACACCATGGGGAAGATATCGATCACGTGTTTTTACATTGCAAGTTTCTGAGCAACTATGGTTGGCGTTAATCTAAGATCTGGGGATATAGTGGGTTAGACCAAGAGGCGTGAAGGAATGCTTTGAACATCAGATAATGAGGGGTGGTGCATCAAGATGACACAGGTTATGGGAGACTTGAGCACATGCGATAGTGTGGTGGATTTGGGCAGAGCGCAATCGTCTGGTGTTCGAAGACAAAAGTAGATTGTAGGAAGACAGTTGCAGCGTCACTAGTAAATACAAAGGAGTTTAAACACTTGTCATGGACGGTCTTAAGCGGGGATTGGAAACGCATATGGCATGATGGATAAACATGGGCGATGGCATAATTGAAATGGGGTAGAGGGAAGTGAGGTCTGATCGAAGGTTCGGGGAAGGATTGAAGTGTGCAGGGAAGGGAAAAATTTTTTGAGTTGTATTTCGGGGGCAGTGCTGCACCGCAAGGGAACAAGTCCTCATCAATGGTTTGTCTCGATGCAAGGAAGGGAGGTATTATCAGGGACGACATGTTTTTCCTCTACACTGATAAGGATTTTTTCTGATTTTATTTTAGAGAAACAGAGTGTTTCTCGCCATGTAAAAATTTATATTGTTTGGTTATATAGAATAAAGTCTCGCTCCTATAAAAAAAAATAGTGATCGTCTTGGTCTCTTAGATCGCAATCTTGGGCTATTAAAAAAGCTGTAATAAAAGTCCTGCTCAAGGTTCAGCACGCACACTGAGTCAGCCACCTTGCCAATAACCTATGTGCGCAATTTAAGAATGAGAATGCCTGGAGTTTGTTATGGTTTCTTGTGGTGGCTTGCACGAAAACAAATTACAATTTTATAATGACCATGATAAGGCAGCAAGGAGGTCAACTTGTGGTGATCCTTTAACTGGATTTTGGAACCAAGGAATTGAGCGCGCTCTAAATTTATCGGCAAACGATATGACTTACTTACCACAAATCTATATGAGAATTTGAACAAGATGCTGTTGAACTTCAGGACTCGACTGCCAGTGGGTGGTCGAGGAGATTGTATGTTATCGCTGCGACATAAACAAGCCAACGACTTGACTAGCAGGCTTAGATTTTCTTGACGTGACGCACTACGAGAACATGGAGTGTTTTTTTTGGATAAATGAAGGCAATACTCCTTTATTATATATATATATATATATTACATCAACGGTGGGTAAACAAATCATTCCTTTTCCTGATCTCTCATAACAAACATGAGCCCAACCATTCATGCATAGATAAAAGCCACCTTCAACAACGCTATGAGAGTACAACCCCTTCCAATGCTAGGTGTAGCAAAAGAGATGGAAACCTGTTCCATAGCAAAAGATATGGTCCCTTCCCAATATTAAAATATGAAGCCACCACAAAGAAAAAAAAATTCTCACATAAAAAAAACACCCAAGAACTGAAGCATGGACTTCTATTTCGCTACTCTTAACGAAAACCACCCGCTCCACTCTCTCAGTTATATGCTCATCAAAATAAGGTGGTAATCAGTTAGAAGACATCAGAAAAATGTGCCAGTACACTCGATAAAAGCCCTAAACATGCAGTAGGTCTCTGACGACCCTCACCTGACCTAGGGTCGGGTCACCTGACCCAGACCGACACCCAGGCCCAATACCCGAACCTAGCCTGAGTAAGCGGATTGACACGCCTAGAAAATCTGCGAAATATCAAACTAATGTATATGGATAAATAATTGCAGAACTAAATAAAGGAAAATCCACATGATGTGCTATGAAACTAGCGTTGGGTTTTCAATTCCTTACAATAGTTTAAGACATTCAAATACTACCAAGTAGTTTAAACTAAAGGAGAGTAAGGTTCATTCTACCCAAAAGACCTATTTAAATTCAACCCAAGTTTAATAATTTCATAATCAAATAATTAGATAATAACATTACAAGGCTCACAACAATAGAAAAATGCAAACAATTGTTGGGTTTCGGGGATCAAGCCCATTAGAAGTTTTCAAAATTTTTTCGAATGTCCCCGATCCAAGATCATATTGATTCCATTAAACCGATGTACCATGAAAGAAAAACCATACCTTAATAAGAACAACTCCATGTCTGCCTTGTTTTGTGTTCATCGATTCCTTCAAGACGCTACCGGAGACGAACGTCCTCTATCTGAAATCCACACACGAATGGATGATCATGATCTGAAGTGCTAGCGCCAAAATTTCTAAATCAAAGATTCTCACAAAAACTCTATAGAAAAATCTCTACAACAACTATGACCCTAATGTCTTATTTATAGTACAATATGTTGAGTTATAAAAGAACTCCATCTCTTAGTCACATTCCAAATAGAGTCTTAAATAAAGTTCAACTCTAAAAATGATAGTTTTTGATAATCTACAATTACTAATCCAACAAGATCGAGTTGTAATTTATCTAAAATTCAAATAAGAATAAAAGTCATACTATAATTCCAATTAGAGTCCTATACAAAATAAGATTTACTAAGAGACAAAATTTCTAGTCACACTAAAATTGTAGGAGACTTTTGAACCTAGTCAAACTAGGACACTTAATGAGAATCTTCAAAATGAATTTTATCAAATAAAATTCATCAACCTAGTCGATATTAAATTGCGCAAATCTGTTCTTTGCGTACGACCCAATAGGTTCATACAATGTTGGCAGTCAACCAAAAACCTTTTCGGCACACAAATTATAAGCGGCCTCTAGCAAGACATTATAACTAACCAAGTTGCATGAAGATCAAAAAAATCGATAAACCTAATAGACAGTGTATATCATATCCTTTTGTGACGCGATATCTTTTTGATTGAACATAAGACATAGAATGTCACCCTTATAGTTCAATCTACTAGTCTCGATCTCCGAGTAGACTGAAATTGTCAAGTGACATTGATCCAATCAATTCACCAGACATGGCTATTTATCTGTCTAACATATCGAAGGGCCCAATAGATATTTTGTTGGGTTTTGGGGTTCATACGCAACGGAGATTACAAAACAATTTTGACAAAAACCCCAACAGGATCCGAATCTAATTCCATTAAAAACGTTTAAACCAAGAAAAATTTAATCATACCTCGGTCGCAAAATACCTTTCGAAGGTTGATCGATCTCTAAGCGCGCGCTAACGACAAACGCCTCTATTAGCGATCCACACACAAAACGGCGGCCAAAACTCGAAGTGCTAGCTTCGAGAGAATACCAAACCTTTTTGTTTCTCTCCAAAACGATCCAAAGCGTACCGAGAAAACCCTAATTCGTTTCTAAAACGAAAATCGAGTTTCGGCCCTTAATATTTTCTATATGTGTTCTAACTTAAAGCGTCTATTTATACAACCCTTGTATATAGACGGTTAAGTAAATTACACATATACTCCTACTTAAAGAAGTATAAGTGTAGTACACCACAAGGACGTTTTTGTCACGAATTTTATCATATAAAGTTCGTTTTTCCAACCATCTTAAAATCTCGCAAAACCATTCTTAGTGTGCGACCCAATAGGCTCATACAACGTTGGCGATAAATGTACCAAAACACATTTTGGTATACAAGTCATAAGCGGCCTCTAGCAAGACATTATGACTACCCAAGTCGTACGAATATCAAATCGATACAACCTAATCAATAATGTATATAACATCATTTTGTAACACGATATCCTTTTGATCAAACATAAGGCATGGAATCGTCATCCAACATGTTCAATCGTACTAGTCTCGATCTCTAGGTAGACCGAAAACATCCAAGTGACATTGATCAATATCAATGAGAGGCGCTAAGGGTACCCCACCTTTTCATGAAGGCACCCAAATTATTTGTAAAAATTCCAAAGAAAGCTGGAAAATATCATTTTGCCCCTCGTATATATAATGATTCAAACCCCACAAATCATTTTGACAAAGAAAAAGGGCACCCCACCACCAAGCTTGAACCACAAAGCCACATTGCGTTTGGCAAGCGTTTATCGATTTTTGCGGATTGACATCATCCTACAACGATGTAACAATGTTTGACAACCATATGATGGTTTCTTAGAACTGTTTAGTTGGGTAAAACCGTGAAAATGATGATTTGTTTGTCAACGTAGGGTTTGGTAATTTCCTCAAATCCGAACTTGTTTCCACTATATATGGAGGATTGTCGCGCTACGGTGCAAGAGGAGGTTGAACTTGAGGTAATTTTGCGAATTTATTATGTTTTTTATGAGGTTATCCGAAGTTTATGTCGATGTGCGCGATTGTTTCGGCCTCGCAGACCGATATATATTGAAATGTCTCGGTCATAAAGGACCGAGCCTACTCTAACCCTCTCGCCGATGTACAACCGAGAGTATGAGAAAATTCTCGGTTGTACACCACCGACGCCACATTACCTATCACTAATTGTAGCTCTCGTCATGTCTCGGCGAGATAATCGAAGTATTCTCGGCCATGCGTAATCGAGACACTGTGAACTCTTCCGGCCTTCGTGGCCGAGACTGCGAGTTCCCAAAAATTTAGCTTCTGTCTCGGCCATGCTTGGCGAGACAGCAACACGCCTCGGCTCCGTGTGGCCGAGAACCGCGATTTCCCAATTTTTTTACCATTCTACAAACCGCCACACACACATTACAACTACTTTACCAAATGTAACTTAATTATACTATAAACGTAACTTCAAACGATCGATTTCGCGCAAAATCTGTGTGTTCGACGATCTTCAACCGAGCCCTAATTTGGAGACGAAATCGGCTCACACCCCGACCCTACAAACGCAAAAAACTCGTACAACGAAGGAGAAACACAAGGGGAGACACGGAAACACGATTTCGGGATTCATCTCACAGTCGGTTCAAAAGAAATGAATTCTTCCACAAGATTTCGGTGAAGGTGGTGGTGGGGGTGGTGGGGTGCGAGAGTTTTTTGCACGAGGGGTATTTTGGGTATTTCGGGTCTAATTTTTGGGTGCCCTGTGTAAATTGGTTTGTGCCCACATTAATTGGGTGCCTTCATGAAAAGGTGGGGTGCCCTTAGCGGCCCTCATATCAATTCACTTAGACTAAGCCTTTTAACAGTCTAACACATCGAAGGATCCACTGGATATCTCTCTTTATATGAGAGGGACAAATTCTATCTTGATTACACAACTTCATCACATTGCTCACACAAGAACCAATCACAACCTTTATAATCGTTCGGTTAAAGACAACGTTTGATTGTGTCAAATCACTATGTTCCTAATGTTGAAGTCTCTGTAATCTCAAGTCGAGGACCGAAAATATACCTATCATGAGAAACAACTATGACTTAATCCATATGATGTTCTCATAGCGGGTCGGTCCAATACTTTGTTCCCTAACAAGTACTCGTGATCTTGATTCGTATCCCTATACGTATAATCATCATATGATCATTAATCAAGACTCACACTAGTCTTAATTCATTATAGTTCCCAAAGATAATGATCGACTAGGGACATTTAGGATATTTCTATAAATACCCATGGATCTTATTATAATGTAAACATGCAAATTAATTATAATAAACAACAAATGAAATCCTCTATTTTATTAACTAAAAGTATTCATAAAGACAGGTAATGGATTGACCTAGGGCACATGCCCCAACATATTTTTCTCTAAAATAGATGGACAAATTCCATCTTAATCACACAACATCCACACATTAGTCGGACAATGACCAATCACAACTTTTATAATCATCTGGTTAAAGACGATGCTTAATTGTGTCAAATTATTGTGCTCCTACTGTTGGAGTCTTTGGTGATCTCAAGTCAAAGGACTAAATGATATAACTACATGAAAATCACTTATGGCATTGACCATGTAGCGTTCTCATAATGGGTCGGTCCAACATATGTTCCCAATAGATACCCATGATCATGATCCGTATATGTATACACATAATCATTACATGACTATCAATCAAGACTCACGTTTAGAATAATACATTTATTATTCATGGATATTATTATAAAAGAAATATGCATCTACTTATAATAGTTAAAAAACATTTACAAAATTGGCCTAGTGCACATTCCCCAACAACAATCGTCTTTCATTTGTCTCGATCTAACGTGGATGTGGATGTACTTGGAGAGAAAGTTGGCTGAGCTAAAATGGACAACATGGCTCAATAAGTAGAAAACTGGCTCCACCATCGAGTATGCAAGTACTACTTGATAAACATGCAATAACTAGCATGAGTTGAAATTAAACCAATAAGCATTAAGTTCAAACATGGAAATCAAGTCTCATATTTATGATAAGTAAGGAATCATTAATGAGTGCCATTAAATCAAGATTCATAAGTCATTAAAAAATAGCATAAATGACAGATTTACAAAATCATAATTAAAAATATTCATCATGCAAAAGGGCTCACAAGAGATATACCATAAAGGAATAGTAATAAATATAAGTCATTGTTCCATTCAATACCTGTTAGCTATTGACAAGAACTTGGTGACTGATAGGTCATTATTTATGCATATCATATATAATTTATTTATGTATATTTATTGTTGAATCCCCGAAATATATGACTAATTATCTTTATTTATTATTTTCAGGGTTTTTGGAGTGCGCGATTGAGTTCGTGGCGATAAGCTGCGCGAAATGGACTATTCATACACAGTGATCAGACATTGAGAGATACACCTCGACATACGCGCACTTTTGGGCGGTGTCCCACTCTCGTGACACGTGTCACTCCATCATTGGTTGGTTCCTACTGCAGTCCACGTGTCCTGCCCCTATTGGTCAGAAGACACCAACAAAAGCTGCCTCACCTGCCAGCTCCGCGCCACGTGTCACATGCCCATTCGCCCGCCCCTCTTCCTCGCGTCGGCGGCGACGCGCGTGTCTCTCGCAAAGCTGCACAATGGAAGCTGTCCCACCAATGCACACGCGACACGTGGCGGTCTTCTGCTACAGCAGCGTCCTCACAACATGTTCTCCTCCAATCCAGAAGCGCCACGTCGTCCATGCCAGCAAGCCCAACCAATCACACTCTGACACGTGGCAGAGACTTGGAAACAAACTCCTAACAACCATCTGATTCTCCTCGGCGCACGTGTCACAAACCAAACTCGAAAATAGGCATTGGCACCCAATTTTGGCAGTTTTAATTAGGGGTTTTTGGAGGGGATCGAAAAGGAGTTATTTTGCTTTTCTTTTTGGGCGGCTTCTAGTGTCTTTTTCTCATTTTCTCTCCCACAAACCATTGTTTTACACTTTGTTTTTAGATTTTTATGGAGTTCTTGACGACGATGGCCGGCTAAACTCATCAATCTGAACCAGAGGTGGATCAAATCACCTATTTTGACATAAAAATATATGTGAGATCTATTTATTTATTTATTTAATTTGTTTTTCATAATATTTTATTCCCTTTGATATTGGTTGTTGAGATTAAACACTTGTTTAAATCTTGATTTACATGCCAGTAGGTTGTACGCACCCGTACTCACATTAGTGGCATCCGACCATACCAATTGATTAGACTCTTTTGGGACCAGTTGAATACCATATGGATCTAGGCTAAATCGGACACACTAACGATCCAATTGTCAAGGTGTAGTGCCTTCACAAAGCCCATTGCGGTCACAACATTAAACCCAGTTCGCTTGAATATAGGGTTATGTGTTTGACTAGGGAAGTGGTCATTGTCGTACCTTGACCATCGAGATAGGGAAGTGCGAGGACCCGCGTACGTTACCGGGTCTATAGCTACATTAATTTACTATGAATTGCATGTTTTGATTAGATTGAGGACCGTATGTACAATTATGCCAAATTGAGGAGATTTGTGATACCGATGGTTTGGATTGTTTCCCCCTTGATTGATACATTTACTTGCTATTTTAGTCTAGTTTTAGTTAATTTAGATATTATTCCTGTGGACACCCCGAGTTATTTTTAGTTTCGTAGCATAGGTAAGAAACTTGGTCTTCGTGGTTCGACCCGTGCTTGCCACTACTACAGTTCTTGTGGTCATTGGTAATCTCATCGGGATTATATATTTTGACGCATTCAACACGTGTCAAATTTTGGCGCCGTTGCCGGGGACCAAGTTATTTTTTTTTACTTAGTTTGTGTTTACCTTTATGTCCCACAGTCTTCGTCGATCGTCGTCTGCTTGGATCTTTACTCCTTTTGATCCGGAGATCGAAAAGACTTGCCTTTGTCGAACTCGAAAGTAACTCGACGAGAGGAACCAATCCTCCGAGTTCAACGAACGACGAGCAACCCCTTTTGATGGCTGACCACATTGGGAACCCACATGCACAACATGCACCCATTGCACCACATGAGAGACGGGAGGAACCCCTAGTTATTCCTCCCCGACGCTTGTCGCACCATCCGGACCACATGCACCAAAGTGGAACAAATGCGAGGCCCTGTAGTACACCAAAGATCAACCATTCGATCAACGAGTGGTTGATCCCCTTCCACAAAGGCCACAAGCTAACCCTCGGGCACAACCTCAGTGCCGACCGTCGCATTACCATCGGGATGGCGAATGATGGGATACAGGATCTCCTGGCTTATCAGCCACACTTGCATCGCAATCCAAGCCCACAGGGGCAATTTTGAGCTCGGATCGGGTTTCATTAACTCGCTCCCCCTCTTCCACAGATTGGATCATGATGATCCCGTCACCTTCATCAAGGACTTCCATTCTAAGTGTAGGACCATGATTCCCCCTCGAGTTGATGAAGACGAAGTCAAACTCTCAGCTTTCCCTTTTTGCCTTAATGATAAAGCTCAAGACTGGCTCTTCTATCTTCCTCCTGGTTCCATCACAAATTGGAACGACATGGTTTTTGCATTCCTCAAAGAGTTCTTCCCTGAATCTAGAGCATCCCAACTTGCTAGAGATATATGCAGTATCAAAATGAAGACGAGGCGAATCATTTGGCAATTATTAGGGTCGTTATAAGTGCTTACTTGTGCAATGCCCCCAACATGGCCAAAGTAACCTCTCCATTGTTCGTTTCTTCTATATGGGACTTACACCCCTCGAGAAACGGATGATTGACAATGCTTGTGGAGGCGACTACAGATGTAAGACCACTGAGGAGATGTTTGAACTGTAAGACTCTATAGCAAGTCAATCACATCATTACATTGATGACGAGGAAGAGGGACCTTCACGAAGTCTTTATGACGGAGTAAGGTCAAATTCTCCAATATCAAGCTTGATAAACTCACCGATCTCATGGAGCGATTCCTCACCTCAGGAAAATCTCAAGTTAAAGTTTGCGGCTTCTGCACAGCCAAGGACCATTCCACTGACTCTTGTCCTACCTTATTCGAGAACGAGCAGGCGAACGCTTTAGGTGGCGGATTCCAAGGACCACCAAGGAATCAATACGGCAACAACTTCAGTAACACTTATAATCATGCCGTAAAAAGCCCCTATTATAGTTATGGTCCTCAGAACCAGAACTTCCTCCAGTATGTTCCAAAGGGACAACCTCTTCCTCAACAGTCCCAACCCGCTCAGAATTCGGGATCTTTAGAAAAAATGATGAGGACACTCATTGCTAATCAAGACAGATTCTCTAAAGACTTGGCCCAACTCAAAAATGAAACAATCGCGAGCCATGCTTCTAGCATTAAAAGTCTCGAGGTTCAATTAGGGCAACTGACCCTTCATGTTGGGCGTACGGATGAGAAAGGCAAGTTGCCATCTCAACCGCATCCGAATCCTAATGCGAATGTTAATGCTGTCACACTTCGTAGCGGTAGAGAGCTGGAAGAGGCCCTTAAAAAACCCAAACCTAAAGAGGCCGCCCCTAAATCCAAGGAAGTCGAGCAGGAGCTCGAAGTTCAACCGTCTCACACTAAAATGGTAAACTTGGATAAGGAAGCACAACCTTCTCTCAAAATTCTACCCCCGTTCCCTCAACGCCTCATTAAGAATAAAAAGGCGGGAGAAGAGAAGGAAATTCTGGAAATCTTGAGGAAAGTGGCGATAAACATCCCACTTCTTGATGCCTTAGCACACATGCCCCGCTATGCTAAGTTGCTCAAAGACCTATGCACCAACAAAGGTCGACTCAAAGGCAACGAGAAAATCACCGTAGGTGAGAATGTCTCAGCTATCCTACGCAAAAAGTTGCCCACCAAGTGTGAGGACCCGGGCATGTTCACTATCCCTTGCACAATTGGTGAAGTTGAGATCCAGAAAGCTATGTGTGACCACGGAGCCTCTATCAACGTCATGCCACGATCCATATATGAGACATTGAAGGCTGACCATCTAAAGGATACTGGAATTATCATACATTTGGCAGACGACTCCGTCGTTCGTCCTGTGGGTGTCTTGGAAGACATCCTGGTGAAGGTTAGCGAGCTCATATTTCCTATTGACTTCTATATCATCGATATGAAGACTCAGCCATGCCCCCATTTCTCTTCAGTCTTGCTCGGCAGGCCTTTTCTAAAGACTGCCAAGACCAAGATTGATGTTCACAGTGGTTCTCTAACCATGAAGTTTAATGGTGAACTCATTAAGTTCAACATCTATGATGCGATGCGCCATCCCTGCGATGCCTCTTCTATGGTGCTTGCCTTGGACAGTATGGACTCACTTGTCCAGGACACCTTTCTCGTGAAAGGTGATGATATGAAAGTGGTGTTAGAGAATCATCTCGACACCGATTATTTGCGACAAAATGCTTCGTCCTCGATACTCTCGAGATTGAGGAGTTGATCTCTCGAGTTGGACTATGCTCCACTTTATTTTTCCACCCTAGCATATCTTGACTTACCGAACTTCGAACTCACACTTCTCCCCTCATGGAGCGAGCCCTCACACTAGAGCTCAAACCACTCGCCCGACCACCTCAAATATGTGTTTTTAGGTGAGAATGATACTTTACCGGTGATCATCTCTACTAAACTCACATTACTGAGAGGAAGAGAAGCTCATTCATGTGCTTCAAGAGTTCAAATAAGCCCTAGGGTGGACGATCGCGACATCAAAGGTATTAGCCCTTCCACATGCATGCATCGGATACATATGGAAGAAGGGTCAAAACCTTCACGAGAAGCACAAATGAAGACCGAACCCACCGATGATGGATGTGGTTAAAAAGGAGATTCGAAGCTCATTGTTGACGCCGGGATGATCTACCCGATCTCGACGACAAGTGGGCCGGTCCCATTCAGGTGGTTCCCAAGAAAACGGGGATCACAGTGGTCACGAACTCACGAGGTGAGTTAGTCCCAACTCGCGTCCAAAACGGATGGCGGGTGTGTATCGATTACAGGAAGCTTAATGCTTATACTAGGAAAGTCCACTTCCCATTGCCTTTCATTGATCAGGTGTTAGAGCGTTTAGCAGGTAGGTCTCACTACTGCTACTTGGATGGCTATTCTGGTTTTCACCAGATTCCTGTAGCACATGAGGATCAAGAGAAGACCACCTTCACATGTCCTTTTGGTACTTTTGCTTACCGGCGCATGCCCTTTGGGCTGTGCAACGCACCTGCTACTTTTCAGAGGTGTATGATTAGCATATTCTCTAACTTCGTTGAGCACTTCATCGAAGTATTAATGGATGATTTCACTATTTACGGCAATTCATTCGATCATTGCCTTAGTCACCTGACTAAGGTACTTCACCGATGTATCCATAAGAACTTGATCCTCATTTACGAGAAATGTCACTTCATGGTGGATCAAGGTCTTATCTTGGGTCACATCGTGTCTGCTAGGGGTGTGGAGGTTGACCCGACAAAGATTGAAGTAATTCAAAAATTGCCTTACCCCACCTTGGCCATGCCGGTTTCTATCGGCGATTTATTAAGGATTTATCCAAAATTTCACAACCCATATGTCGCCTTCTTCAGAAGGACGTGCCTTTCCATCTCGATAAGGCATGTAGGAGTGCATTCGATGCACTCAAAAACTTTCTCATATCTACTCCAGTGATTCGAGCCCCTAACCCAGGAGCTACCTTTTGAGATCATGTGCGACGCCAAAGAACCACGCTTGTGTGGTGCTTTGCTTGGGAAACGAGTCGGGCGGGCTTCTCATGTCATATACTATGCCTCCCGAACTCTTGATCCTGCCCAACTGAATTACACCACTACAGAGAATGAGCTTCTAGCTATCGTCTTCACTTTGGAGAAATTTCGGCCTTATCTCTTGGGAACTAAGGTGGTCGTCTACTCTGACCATGCTGCCTTAAAGTATCTTATGGCCAAAAAGGAAGCTAAACCTCGTTTCATTCGATAGATACTCTTGTTACAAGAGTTTGACATCGAGATTAAAGATAAAAGTGGTGTAGAAAATCTTGTTGCTGACCATCTCAGTCGTATCGAGAATGGTGAAGCACTTGTCCCGCTTCGAGATGATTTTCCTGATGAACATCTCTTAGCAATTTCTGAGGAACTCCCTTGGTTTGCGGATCTGGTAAACTACCTCGTTACACGAGAGTTTTCACCTCACCTTACGCGAGCCCAAAAGGATAAGATCCGGAGCGATTCCAAACACTATGTATGGGATGACCCATACTTGTGGAAGTTTTGCTCAGACCAGGTCACTCGTCGATGTGTCTCCCAGACTGAAACACAATTTATACTGGCATTCTGTCATTCATATGCTTGCGGTGGTCATTTCGCTCCACGTAGGACGGTTATGAAGGTTTTGGAGAGTGGGTTTTATTGGCCCACCATTTTTCACAATTCATATCTATACGCCAAGACCTGTGCCAGATGTCAGTTGACCGGTACCTTGAGTCACAGGGATCAAATGCCACTGACCTCGATCCTATTTTGCGAGATTTTTGATGTTTGGGGGATCGACTTCATAGGGCCATTTCCACCATCACATGGTTTTCTTTATATCTTACTAGCGGTGGATTACGTGTCCAAATAGGTGGAAGTTAAAGCCACTCGCACCAATGATTCGTCGGTGGTATGCGGTTTCCTAAAATCACGAATTTTTTCGACTTTTGGCGCTCCACGGGCTTTGATTAGTGATCGAGGTACCCATTTCTGCAACCGCATGGTTGAAAATCTCCTAGCGCAAGTATAATGTTACACACCGTACGTCTACGGCCTATCACCCTCAGACTAGTGGCCAAGCAGAGGTGTCAAATAGGGAGATTAAATCCATTTTGGAGAAGACTGTAAATCCGTCACGAAAGGACTGGAGCACACGCCTTGATGATGCGGTATGGGCTTATCGAACGGCGTATAAAACGCCAATCGGAATGTCTCCGTATCTCTTAGTCTTCGGCAAATCGTGCCACTTGCCGGTCGAGTTAGAGCATAAATCTCTATGGGCTGTCAAACGGCTCAACATGGAACTCGACGCAGCCGACAAAGAGAGAAAGTTGGACCTTCAAGAATTAGAGGAAATTTGGAATGATGCCTACGAGTTCGCTCGAATTTATAAGGATAAAACCAAGGCGTTCCACGATCGCAACTTATCTCGTAAGACTTTCATAGTCGGCCAAAAGGTCGTACTTTATAATTCCAGATTAACTCTCCATCCAGGGAAATTGAGGTCACGATGGCTCGGACCTTTTGTTGTTACTGATGTGTTTGGACATGGTGCAGTTGAGATTAGGAGCATAGATACAGGGAAAGTTTTCAAAGTGAATGGGCACCGACTGAAGCCGTTCTACGATAACTTCCCACAGCATGAGATCGAGAGCGAGACTCTAACAGTTGTAGAGTACTTTGACTGAGAAAAAGTCAGACTGAGTCGAGCCAACGACGTTAAAAAAATGCGCTCTTGGGATGCACCCCAAGCTTCTATCCCTTTTCTTTTTGATTTTTATTTTAGTATTTTTGTGGTATTCTTACTATTATCTCCTTGTGACTTTTTATAAGTGTGTGACCTCTGCATAGCACACTGGATTTTGAGAGCCTGATATTGCTCATGCGGCTCCTCACATGTTCTGTAACTACGGTTAGTCACATCTGCGATCTGGTAAGGTCACCCATCTTCTTTTCGTTCGTAGATTTAGGGTTAGTGTCAGTGTTCTGCATGATCTTGTATCATTTCCTTGCCTCTATATCTATCATGTTCTTTCACCATCTTGTATGTGTTCATGTGCGCCTCCTAACCTGTTTTGAACCTTGAGGACAAGATTCGAAATAAGTTTGGGGGTACTTTAGGATTTGTGGACTGAGTTGGATGGGTTTCTATGCGAAAGACCGCAGGTGAGATCGTTTAAATTTTTTCAATTATATGCGGTTGTCGGACGGTATTGGTGGTGTTTTGTATCTCTTATTCACTCATTTCTTCCATTTCTTTTCCCTCCATATCTCACTTTCTCATTTTATTAGGAGTTGATACATTTTAATGCATATTTTTAGTGTAGTTTTCATTTTTATTTCGTTTAGAGACGCCCGATATTTTGTTTCATGCCTTTGGTTGTGGATGAGTACTCTATGGTTGCCTTGCTGACTTGAGACTGAGGAGAAACTAGGCGAAACGCTCACTCGAGCCCGCAACCCAACATTCTTATGATTTCATGATTAGAGACTTAGTATGTTGGTTGAGCCTGTGCTAGATACCAAAAGGGGCAGACATTCATAATTGTGCAAGTCAGATTTCTAGGGTACTAGAACGAGGATGTAACTCACTCGAGGCTAAATTCTTATGACTGGAACACTTTAGGGAAATGATTTATGCCATTTTTGAATTTAAACCCTTAACCATAGACCTAGTTAGCCCATTTGAGCCCAATTAAACTTAAACTTTTCTTTGATTACCTGTCATTAAACCCTCAGCCATTAGCCTTATATCTTATACCTAGTTGGAAACTAGACTTAGATTTGATATCCTTAGAAAGAGACATGAAGAGGAAAAAAAATCAGAGGAAATTTTTTTTACTTGCCTAAAATAAAGGGAAAATTCATGATTAGAGAGTCCCACCTAAAACGGCATCCATAGGAAATGGAGCAGGGAGCCGGGTGGTTGGAAAAAGGTGAGGACTGCACATTTTGAATGAAAAATGAATTTTAGTGCAGTTTAGTCACATTCATGTTCTCGGGTAATCATTCTATAATCTAAGTTCTAGTTTTTCAACATTTCGCGTACCCTTTACACCACTTCCTTGGTACCCTTCCCAAGCCTTGTTACAGCTTATTGAAGTCCTATTGATTCCCATTGGTGCTAAGTCTACTGTAGTGGAGAATGTGGTTGAATTTCTTTTGTATGGTACTTTTGATGCGTTGATGCGCTATTTTCATGGAAATTGTGAACTTGCGTGCTTGAATGTATAGACCAAGAAAACCCGCAAGTAGTTGATGGCGTTTGTCTTGACCATATCTTTGTCTTGAAAATGTGATCTTAATTGTGTTTGGGTTGCAGTTCTTAACATATCATAACTCCGAAATTTCTTGAGTGATTTGTTATCTTGGCGACTATGTAAACCAAAGGAACTCCATGAATTTTAAATCGGGTATACAGTAGTTGAGTCAGTGCATAGTCATATTAGAGGTTTAGTTTATTTGTATGTGTCATTTACACCTTTGCTCGAGACGTGCAAAGTCTTAAGTTTGGGGGCATTTGATAGGTCATTATTTATGCATATCATATATAATTTATTTATGTATATTTATTATTGAATCCCCGAAATATATGACTAATTATCTTTATTTATTATTTTCAAGGTTTTTGGAGTGCGCGGTTGGGTTCGTGGTGATAAACTGCGCGAAATGGACTACTCATACACAGTGATCAGACACTGAGAGATACACCTCGACATACGCGCACTTTTGGGCGGTGTCCCACTCTCGTGAAATGTGTCACTCCATCATTGGTTGGTTCCTACTTGCAGGTCCACGTGTCCCGCCCCTATTTGGTCGAAGACACCAAAGAAAAGCCGCCTCACTGCCCGGCTCCGCGCCACGTGTCACATGCCCATTCGCCCGCCCCTCTTCCTCGCGTCAGCAGCTGATGCGTGTCTCTGCAAAGCTGCACAATGGAAGCTGTCCCACCAATGCGCACGCGACACGTGGCGGTGTTCCTTCTCTGCGACGCGTCATCACAAGAGTTCTCCTCCAATCCGTAAGTGCCACGTCATCCATGCCAAAAGCCCAACCAATCACACTCGACACGTGGCAAAAACCTCGGAAACAAACTCCTAACAACCATCCGATTGTCCTCGGCGCATGTGTCACAAACCAAACTCGAAAATAGGCATTGGCACCCAATTTTGCGCAGTTTTAATTATGGGTTTTTGGAGGGGATCGAAAAGGAGTTGTTTTGCTTTTCTTTTTGGGCGGCTTCTAGTGTTTTTTTCTCATTTTCTCTCCCATAAACCATTGTTTTACACTTTGTTTTTGGATTTTTATGGAGTTCTTGACGACGATGGCCGGCTAAACTCATCAATCTGAACCAGAGGTGGATCAAATCACCCATTTTGACATAAAAACATATGTGAGATCTATTTATTTATTTATTTAATTTGTTTTTCATAATATTTTATTCCCTTTGATATTGGTTGAATTATTGAGATTAAACACTTGTTTAAATCTTGATTTACATGCCAGTAGGTTGTACGCACCCGTACTTGTGCAATAAGACCACATTAGTGGCATCCGACCATACCAATTGATTAGACCCTTTTGGGACCGGTTGAATACCATAGGGATCTAGGCTAAACTGGACACACTAGCAATCCAGTTGTCTAGGTGTAGTGCCTTCACAAAGCCCATTGCGGTCAGCACATTAAACCCAGTTCACTTGAATATAGGGTTATGTGTTTGACTAGGGAAGTGGTCATTATCGTACCTTGACCATCGAGATAAGGAATTGCGAGGACCCGCGTACGTTACCGGGTCTATAGCTACATTAATTTACTATGAATTGCATGTTTTGATTAGATTGAGGATCGTATGTAAAATTATGCCAAATTGAGGAGATTTGTGATACCGATGGTTTGGATTGTTTCCCCCTTGATTGATACATTTAATTGCTATTTTTAGTCTAGTTTTAGTTAATTTAGATATTATTCCTGTGGACACCCCGAGTTATTTTTAGTTTCATAGCATAGGTAAGAAACTTGGTCTTCGTGGTTCGACCCCGTGCTTGCCACTACTGCAGTTCTTGTGGTCATTGGTAATCTCATCGGGATTATATATTTTGACGCATTCGACACGCGTCGGTGACCAAATCCCTCACTATTGAATTGATGTGAACCATTAGTGGACACAATGGCCATTGTGCCTTCTAACTTGTCCCATGAAAATAATAGTAAGTTCTTTCAAAGCCATCACCGAATGTGACCACTTGTGAACTTGATATTTCGTTGTGCAGACCATTCTCTGTTTAGTGGGATGATAGCCACACCACTGCAATTCGTAGTGCAGACCACTCTCTTTTAGTTGACACACTGCCACACCACCACTATTCGCGTCACGAACCACTCTCTTTAGATGAACATATTGCCGTATCACTGCTTTTGGTCGAATAACATAAGTGTTCATATCACATACATTCTCATAGATAAGTAAATTCATGTCAATAACAAGTTGTAACCCTTTGTCCCAAGTCTTTAGTTCAAATCTTGAATCCTAAATAAGCTAATAACATGTCATACTTGATAATGAAGTAAGCTCCCTACTTACATCAACTTGCCGCGATATCCGCTCTCGATCTTTGCGCGCACGCAGTTTTATGTGAATCGTTTCGCGAATCTAGATAATTTAAAACACGTCACATCAGCAACAAGTCACATTTAGATTTTAATTTACCATTAAATTTAATTTGGAGTCCCACTAGAGTAGGTCCCACGGGTCTCTCATCACCCGGTGCAAGGGTTGAGGGATAGGACCCAGCTAATCTCCCTTGGGGAAGCGGTAGCACTCCCTATTAAAGGCAAGTATTCGCTTTTATTATATATATTGTTATTTTATTAATTTAAGGTCCATGGGCCAGTCTTGCCCATGTTGACCGATCCAGGGCTAAACCAACCACTAATTTAATCAAAGGACCGAATCGACCCTAGTTAGTGTGGGCCGGGGATCAAACCGACCCCTGGTTTGAGGAACAAGGGTCGATTTGACCCTTGGTGTCTCGTTGGGCGAGCTCGCCCAATGCATGTGCATTGATGGTGGGAGGCATATTCCTATCGCGCTGGGGCGCCTTTACCGGGGGTGTCGTGATGGAGGGTGGCCCAAGGGCCACTCCTCTCCCCTTTTTATTTTTTATTTTTTTGAATTTTGAGGCCTTTTAGTGGAGGCCCCACCATGGACAGCGGTGGCGACGGTGATGTTGCCGCTTTCCTCCAACGATGCCGATGATGTCGCCGCTATCCTCCTCCGTCGTCGAGGTGGTGTCGCCCTCGAAATGGGGTTTTCATCCTTTTTCGCGAAACCCATAGTTATAAATAATTGGAAACTTCAAAAGAGAGCTTGGTGGAGAAGATGAAGGTGAGTATTACCTTATATGTGGTGTCTCTCAGTTTTAGAGCACTACCCTCACCATGAATCTCCTTATCTTGCTCTCATCTCCCCTTCTCTCCTAATTTGTGCTTGTTAAACAAAAAAGACCAAGGTTTATAATGTGATTTATATACTAGGACCAATAGTGTAGGGTTTTTGCATAAATACTGAATTGCCTATGGGATAGGTTTTTTATGTTTTTGGGTCATCAAAAGGTCCATGGAAGGGAAGAGTCAGACATGCATATCAAACACATTCCACCAACCTCTGTGGATCCTTAAAACATAGAGACTTTGCGATGCACCTTCATTGGAGACGTAGTCAGAGACAATGACTAAATGCAAACTGGACAAACATCCTCAAAACCAAAACAACAATCTATGTGCAACTAATATAGACATATAAGTCACATGTAGGCGAACCGAATTGGCCCTATCGTTGGAAAATGGGGTCGGACACTACCCTGTCGAGATCGACCTGGACAATACTTAACTGGCCCCTAACCCTAATCCCAATTTCCAAAACCATAGGGACTCTAATAGCTGAAGCCAAATCATCCATCCCTTTAGGAAGCAGACATGCATTGCATCATTGCCTCATAGAAGTAGAGACCAATTAATGCCCATTCAATTGTTGCCACGACCAACTCCTAAAATCTTTATGTCTATGAATGAAAGATGCCACACTCCTCTTTGAAGACTCTCAAACCTCCTCTCAGGAATTGTCATTCCCACTAAAAATTCTAGAGTCGCGTTCTGACCATAGAGCCCATAGGAACGCAAGCGAACTTGCTTTACATTACGAATTCCTTTTGCTACCACCTGCAATGGTATCTACATGTTCCAACTATATCGAAAAAAGCTGAGGCCTTTGCCATAATAGACCTATCTCGCCTAACATGTCCTCCTAAATCCTGTAAGAAAAATGACATACCAATAGCACATGATCAATAGTTTCAGTTTAGATGGCAAAAACAACACCTTAAAGGGAGTAATTTATAGTTAGGAGATCTTCCTTGAAGCACATATGCAGTATTTATCTTTCCCAGCCTCACCATCCACGCAAAGACTCTAACCATCATAGAAGCACAAGATTTCAAAATAAGGTTATAGGCAGGAAAAACTCCCAACGAAGATTCAAAGGCCTAAACCAATAAAATCAGATTTAACAGTAAAAAATTGGAAACTTCCCATCGCCACACACGCTCGACTGTTGTTTTTGGAATCAAAGTTGTGTCCTACAGATGGTAAGGTGTACCAAATTTCAGGATCTTCGCATCACTTAATCTCCTACTATGAAAACCGATGTGCCAAGTATGGTCCCATTCACTAATGCCATCGAAAGCCGCTAATTCCACTACACATACACTAGGTGTACGTACTAGCGAGAGCAAACACTTGAGGTCCTCTATAAAATACTGTGCACCATTCCATGTATCTTGCCAAAAGCGAATCTTTTGGCCATTCCTTAGCGTATAAGAGAGGCCTTTTAAGAATTCATCCATGCAATTAGAAATGAACTACCTTATATCTTGGTGCAAAGGAAGAAATGAAGCACCCGTGCCCCATCTTCCATCCCATAGATGCTCTTGATTGTTGTCGCCCATAATGCCTCCAGTTCCTTTTAAAAGCGCTACAACTACTTACAAGCTAGCGTCTTGTTACGGGTAACCAAGTTACCAATATAGAGACCACCAAGCTTCTTTGGGAGTGCTACTTGGTTCTAGGTTACTAACGGCAAGAGGATTCTCCATTCATCATTTTCCATAGAAAGTGTCATATCATTTCGGCTCTATAGGCAACACCAATGGGAATCCGAAAAAGCGATATGAAATAGGTCGAGACTGAGTCAAGCATAGACGCGATCAATGTTACCTTTTACCCTTTAGACAAGAAACCTCATTTTCAGCCATCTACTCTATGTGCAATTTTCTTTTAGATCGCCTCATAAAAATCATCAAAAAGAAGGGATCCATCCAGTGGTATACTAAGGTATTTCAGTATTCATGAGCCTACTTGACAGTTAATCATGTCTGCTACTCGACTAAACTCAACATCAGTGACGTTAGTTTTGAGCAGGTTACACTTGGACATATTAAACTTTAAACCCAAGATTGAGCAAAAAGAATGAACAATTTGCATCATATCCGCTACTGCCTTTCTGAATCATGAATGAAAAGAAGAGAATCATCTGCATACTGAAGATGAGTCATATGTACGTCTTCTCGCCTAACCTTAAAACTAAGGGTAGGTTGCAGTCTCCATGAAACGGCCCAAACTGTCCAAACCGCATCGTCTTGTGCAATTTTCTTAAATAGCAATTTGGGGTGTTGAAGCCTTTTCATATTGTTTTAACTTTTGAAATGAACTTAGACTCATAATTTTGATTGAGTTTGTATGTTTTATTGTGTTTTTGGGGGATGGTCATGTATGGACATATGTTTTATTATATGTTTTGTTGATGGACATGTATGGACTTATATGGAATGTGTGATAACTTTTTTATTGAAAATATGTCGCAGGAATTCCACAAAGCCAAACCGACCAAATTGCGCAAGCCGCAGTCAGTTTGGTTGCGATATTGAAGGTTCACGATTTGGTAGTGGTTTTCAAAACGGTCAAACCGTGAACCCCCGGTTTGGTGCCGGTTTGATGGTTTTCACTATCAAATCGTGGTTTGCCCACCCCTACTTGAAAATCTCAATCGTTCCAATGCTTTTGGCCATGTCTATCATCCGAGCTAGTACGTCAGTGACTATGATGAAAAGGAATGGAGATAACACGTCCCCTTTTCTTAAAACGCGTTGGCCATTGAAATTCTTTTTCGGGTAGCCATTGATGAGGATCGTGCAGTTTATAGTAAAAATACATTCGTTTATCCATTTACGCCACCTCTCACCAAATCCCTTCATACATAGTACATAGTTCAAAAAGGCCTAATCGACTATGTCATATGTTTTTGAGAAGCCCATTTTCACGACGAAGCCTTATAGTTTCTTTTTTCTGGCATACTCCACCGCCTCGTTAGCAATGAGAACTGAGTCTAACATATGCTTGTCTGAAAAAAAAAATGTGTTATGTTCATTTGCAAGTGTGAACTGAAAATGTCCCTTAACCGATATGCTAGGACTTTTGCCAAAAGTTTATATATCGACGTGGTTAAGCTAATTGTTTGATAATTCTCTATTTGTCCGGTCTGTGCGCCTTTAGGGATTAAACAAATGAATGTTGCGTTCATATTCTTGCTAATGATCTCGTTAGCTTGGAAGTCCTAAAAAATCTAAGAATAACCCCTTTGATAATCCCCCAGGATCTTTTGATAAATGCAAAAGTGAACCCATCGGGTCCCGAGGTTTTATCCATATCGCATGAATTGGTTGCCACCTAGACTTCTTCTTTTGAAAAAGGTCTCTCCAGGTGTTCGGCCGGCCATATAGGGATAGTAACCCAATTGATGCCTTTGACTTTGCACCTCTTGTCCATCTCACATGTATATAGCTTCATGTAAAACTCAACTATTTCTTTCTTGATTCGACTTCTATTCTCTGTGAATTCACCATTCTGCATGTGTATGCGGTCAATAAAGTACACTCTTGCTTTCACATGCTCTCAAAATGCGATTGAAGAATTTGGTATTGGCATCACCTTCCATAACCTATTTGTCCCTTAATTTCTGACTCGAATTTCAGTTTTCAGTAAGTAAAACCTTAGTAAGTTCCAACTTTGACTCTTTACGTTCTTCTACCCTTTAGGCATTCCAGTTTATACTGTCTTCCATGCCATCCAATTGGTTAATGGTAGCACGAAGGGCATTCTTTTTAGTTTGAGTTATCCCATATACCTCATTATTCCAAATTCTCAATTCACATCGGACTTTTCACAGTTTCCTCATTAAAATGAAACCAGGCCCTCCACGTCCTTCATTCTAACCACACCAACTTTCCAAGAAGTTGTGGAAGGAAGCGTGGTCTAACCATACGTTTTAGATAAAAAATGAGCTGCCCCGCATTGAATGATCTCAGTATCAAAGATCACTGGTGAGTAATCAGACGCAACTCTATTTCGCAAGGTCTGTCTATTATTCGGGAAAACCTCTCCCTAAGCCCTAAAGAACAGAAGCAATCAAGCCTTGCGCATATTGGGATAGCATAAAAACTAAACCACATGAATTCGCTATTTAGCAAAGGGAGGTCCACCGATTCCATTCCCCTAATAAGTTTATCAAACTTTTGCATACTGGTCATAATGCGCAAACTAGTCGATTTTTCTGCAAGAAACTGGGGAACATTGAAATCACATGTAATGCATCATCGAGGTCAACATAGACCAAAAGGAGCGCTCGATTGGAACATGGAGTAAGTGGTATGCATGCCTTTGAGGTTGCACCATGTCGCCTTCTCTTCCTGGTCGTGCACATGCAACAAACGACTTGTTCATGGTCTTCCATGCCCACACACAATGACATCCATAACCTTCCATAATCACGATGTGTACAGATTATGTTTGGTTGATTTCTTTATAGAGGCATACAGGGAAACATATCTTGCCCAACCTACTCCTCGATGCATCCTTATGGGCACCCTCGACCTCATCGAGGAACTAGTGACCCATCCCATTTGTTGTGCAATGGTGGAAAGCCTCGAATAACAAGGTGAATCCATTCAGTTGGAGAAGCAAAAACGTTAAAATGTGACCTGTGTCGTTAATACGGTCATAATAGAAAACATGTTACGTACCACCTACCAGAATCCATCTGTAGGCAGAATGACAATGAATCCACAAGAGTTTCGGGAAACAATTCACTAGCGCATTACATGTGGTGATTTGGTGGTTGCGACTCTTTTCGATTCATCGATCGTTAACTTGTGGACTGTGGTTGCTTTGCAATTAATCTATAAAACTTTCATAAAGCAAACAGAATTCCTAGATCTTCAACAAATATGGTTTAACATTAACACGATAATCAAAATAACAAGATACTTACAAGGAGATGTCATTAGGAATGTTTTGAGAATTGAGACGTCAAACTTTTTGCTCTCCTTAACCTTAGAACTTTCAGAATGCACTACAATGGGGAGCTTCCCCTTTTATAGGCTGGAGAGAAAGGGAGGGGTTACACAAAATGATCATGTAGGTGTGTGACACTTGAATTTTGAATCATTAACATTCTCCCACTTGGACCACATGATTATAATTTTTATCACGTGGGACACTAACTTGATACATTATCTCCCACTTGTCCTACATGACCACCAATCATAATTTTGACAAAGATTAACATAAGCGCGCACATATCAGTGTCAAATACTTAAATGGTGGCCATTATTTATTATCATCATAAAATTATAATTAAATAATTCTCTAATGAGAGTCACAATGGTTATATATCTATATAAGACATATTCCCTTCTATGTACTACAACATTAGTTACATATTTAATTATAATATATAATTTTAAACATTATATCCGTGTCTAAGACATTCCCGATCATGATCATTCAAATCATAATAATTATAATATCATGAATAATAAATAAGCATACTTTAATTTAATGAGATATCTCATACAATAAATGTATGAAAACATATCTAACATTTCTCGAAAAACATCATTGATTACAATTAAGACTCATTCTATGAACATGTCCCTTAAATGACTTAGGAGGCATTCATTTCGTTAAAGGGTCTGCAATCATAAGATCTGTGCTTATATGCTCTAAAGACACTTTCCCCTTCTGAACTTCTTCTTTCACTACAAAATATTTAATCTCTAAATGTTTTGCACCAGTAGAGTATCTATCATTCTTGGAGAAAAATACTGCAGCAGTGTTGTCACAATAAATCTTCAAAGGCTTAGAAATTGTGTTAACAATACCAAGTCCTAAAATGAATTTCTTTAACCATAAACCATGATTTGCGACCTCAAAACAAGCTATAAAATTAGCTTCCATAGTGGATGTAGCAGTAATAGTCTGCTTTGCACTTTTCTATGAAATTGCTCACTCAGCTAAAAGAAACACATATCTAAAAGTAGACTTTCTGCCATCAAAACATCCAGAAAAGTCTGAATCCGAATACCTTAGAATTTCTAAATGGTCAAACTTTCTATATGTGAGCATGTAGTCTTTTGTTCCTTGCAAGTACCGCAACACTTTCTTCGCAGCTTTCCAGTGATCCATGCCAGGATTACTTTGGTATCTCCCAATCATACCCACTGCATAGCTGATATCTGGTATGGTACATGTTTGTGCATACATTATGCTTCCTACAATAGAAGCATAAGGAATTGTTTCTATTTACTGACGTTCCCATTCACTCTTTGGACGTTGCATAAGACTTAACTTGTCTCCTTTTTTAATAGAAGCTACGTTGGCTGAACATTTCTCCATATTAAATCTCTCCAGAAAATCTTCTACGTAGGTTTTTGAGACAATCCTAATAATCCACGTGATCGATCTCGAGAAATTTCGATAGCTATCACGTAGCAAGCCTCACCCATATCTTTCATTTCATAGTTTTTTGAAAGAAAATTCTTGGAGTCAAATAAAAAACCAAGATCATTAGTGGCAAGCAAAATATCATCAACATATAATATCAAAAATATGAACTTACTCCCACTAACCTTAGGATATATAAATCGATCAATAATGTTTTCCTTAAAACCAAAAGAGGTTATGGTATCATTAAACTTGAGATACCATTGTCGGGGAGCTTGTTTAAGTCCATATATTGATTTCTTAAGTTTGCATACCATATGTTCAGTACCAGCAATCTTAAATCCTTCAGGCTGATCCATGTAAACTTCTTCATCTAAACTCCCATTTAAAAAAATTGTCTTTACATTCATTTGGTGCAACTCTAAGTCAAAATGAACCACCAATGCCATAATTATTCTGAAGGACACTTTCTTAGAAACTGGAGAAAAAGTTTCTGTATAATCAATACCATTTTTTTAGCAAAACCTTTGGCTACAAGTCTAGCTTTATATCTCTCAATATTACCATTTGAGTCGTGTTTGGTCTTAAATACCTATTTACACCTGACTTTCTTACAACCATTCGGCAATTCAACGAGATCCCATACTTCATTCTGAGCTATCGAGTTCAACTCATCTTTCATAGGATCGATCCATTTATCTGAATCAACATTATTTATGGCTTTTAAGTACGAAACTGGATCATTAGTAGTTCCTATATCATAATCACTTTCTTGCAGATATACCACAAAATTATTTAGAATAACTGATGTTTTTTTGTCTTTCGGACCTTCTTAATGCTATTTCATGTGGTTTGTCTACAACCGTCTAATTGATCTCGGTAATATCAGAGGAATGACCATCGTTCATAGAAGTAATGAGTATAGGGACTTGATCCCTTACTTCTTAAATATCCACATTTTGTGGCATATTACTCCCGCTGATTTCACCATTCTCAATAAATTTTGCATTTCCAATTTCTACAATTCTTGTACTATGGTTAAGACAGTAAATTCTATAGCCTTTGGATTTTGCAGAGTAACCTATAAAGAAACCACTTATCGTTCTAAGATCCAATTTACTTTCTTGTGGATTGTAAATTCTAGCCTTTGCTAGACATACCCAAACATGAAGATATCTTAAGCTAGGTTTCTTTCCAGTCCATAACTCAAAACGAGTTTTAGGAATTGACTTACTAGGAACCCTATTCAATAAGTATGTAGCAGTCTTTACGGCTTCCATCCATGATGACTTAGGCAATGTAGAATTACTTATCATGCTTCTAACCATTTCCATCAGGGTACGATTACGCCGTTTAGCTATACCATTTTGCTAAGGCGTTCCTGGCATCGTTTATTGAGCACAAATACCATGCTTTTCTAAGAGTTTAGCAAATAGACCAGGACATTTTCCTAAACCATCGTATTTACCATAGTACTCACTACCTCTATCAGATCTTATAATTTTCACTTTTATGTCTAATTGTCTTTCAACCTCAGTGATGAATACTTCAAGAGCATTCACCACTTGAGATTTTTCAAGCAATAAGTAGACATATCCATAACGTGAAAAAATCATCGATAAAGGTGATAAAACACTTATCTCCAGTAATTTATGGAATATTGAAAAGTCCACAAATATCGGTATGGATAATTTGAAGGAGCTCATTACTTCTTGTGGCACCTTTCTTAGTGTGTTTAGTTTATTTTTCTTAGTACAATCTAAACATACATTGAGATCAGTAAAGTCTAAATGCGGAATTATATCATCCTTTACCAATCTCTCCAATATTTCTCTGGATATATGACCCAGACGTTTATGCCACATAAAAGAAGAACGCCAACATTATGATGTAGCATGAGAAGGGATTCAACAAATTGATCATCAAGACACAATTTGTATAAGCCATCACAAAGAATGCCAGAACCAATGAAAGATGACTTATTAAATAAATTGAAAATTTTATTATCAAAAAGAAAGGAATAACTTTCAAAATTAATTTTGGATAAAGATATTAAGTTTCTGGATAAAGTAGGAACATAGAAAGTTTCAGATAAATCTATAGTAGATCCGAAAGCGAGAAATAGGCGAAAAGTTCCAATGGCTTCAAAGGGAGCTTTGACCCGATTTCCCATGGGAATGAACTTCTCATTTTCCTTTATGGTTTAGGTCGTAAGAAATCCCTGCATCGTATTAGAAATATGGACAGTAGCACCCGAGTCAATCCACCAAGTGTTAGAAGGAACTTCAGTAAGACTTGATTCGAAACATACAAAAGCACTAGGCTTACCTTTCTTTTCGAACCATGCCTTTCGCTTACGACAATCACTTTGATAATGCCTAGGCTTCTTACATAAACGACAGTAGTCACTTGATTCCTTTTCTTTAGATTGAAATGACTCATGATGCTTTGGTGGACCTCGTTTTATGCCATTTTCATAATTCTTCTTTTTGGCTCCTTGAATGACCAATGAACAGAATGTTGATCTTACTTCTTCAAGCTTGCTTCTTCTTGAACTAACATACTAGCCAATTCGTTCATATTCCACTTATCCTTAATAGTGTTATAGTAAATTTAAAATGGCCCATACTTAGAAAGCAAAGAGTTCAAAATGAATTGAACAAGGAAAAACTCATTAACATTCACGCCCAATCCTTTAAGCTTAGCAACAATATTGGTCATCTCAAGTACATGCTCATGCATTCCGCATGTACCATCAAATTTTCTTGTTGTAATATCGACCATTAAAGTTCATGTAAGGGACTTACCAGCAGTACAGAAACGTTCTTCCACAATTTTTAAGAATTCCTTAGCATTATCAGCTTGTGGAAGAGTAGACTTAATGTTACTAGCTATAGTCATTCATATGAACATTATGCTTAATCTATTCGATTTTTCCCATGCTTTATAGAATGCCTTTTCATCCACACTGCTTTCCTCAGTAATAGCAGTGGGTTTCTCATGCTGGAGAGCCAAGTCTAGATCCAAAACACCTAAATGGAATTGGACTTGCTCATACCAGTCAGAGAAATTCGTTCCATTCATTAAAGAAACAAATGTAGCATGCGAATGAAGCGAAACAGGAATAGAGGCTGCAAATTAGATTATGCTCACTACATAAGTGTTCTGAGAAAATAAATATGATACTCTTGAAATAAATAAATATTAGTATTATTGTAACTCTCCTTTGAGTAGATATCACAATAAACTAATTTATTTATTTATTTATTTAAGAAGATAAATATTATTTATAAATTATATTACTAAAAATGGATCACCCTTGGGTTAAACCAATTTTAGTAATTGTCTTAAGAATTTGCATAATTTGATGTTTAAATTATTGAGTTAGACCACTTTGGTGATTGAAAAACTCTATAATAAAAAACAGTAAAATTTTATCATAATGCTGATAATAATAATGTATTTTTAATTATTATTATTATTATTTAACAACACAAAATGCACTACTCGTAAGAGTTGGTGGGACAACCTCCAGGTTGGGGGCAAGACAAAATCTACTTAACAATTAGCCACCTCGAACGGGATAACCCATTCCCCTTTCAATGTTTAGCTTTATCGGGGACAAGGCTTTACCCTCTATCAACTCAAACTTATAGTATAACATAATAGTTTTAATTAAAAAATAATAAATTCATAAAAATACATAAATTTATATCAAACATTATATTTGGTTTTTTCTTTGATAGCCTAATTAAATATTTCCATGAATGTGTTTCATGATAGAAAGAATAATCGATTTTAATTAATAACCAATTCAAATTTCTCATTAAAGTATACACATTATAAATGTTATTTTAGCGTTATATTCTTGTATTTTCAATAATGACAAGTAAATAATTTGAGATCAATCGATATTCGATCCATAAATGTATATACGTAAATTAAGCAGGTAAATCAACTTGATAATATGAGTATATTCTAATTGACTGCCATACAATTAAAAGTCAAAATAGAAACAAATAGTGATCATGCATATATATATATATATATATATATATATATACTAGTTTCAAGACGTGCTACGCACGATTGACCGCTCGCTTCGCTCGCGGGAATTAATTTCTAAGAATTTATTAATAAAATTTAAAATTGTAATTAAAATTTAAAAATTAGAAATATAAGCACCTTTTTTAACTCATCAATATTTTTTAATGTAATTGAGATAAGATGTGAATGAAAAAATCAATAAAAAAAAACACAAGTTGAGTTTCCATGCTTAACAGAGTTGTCAATCTTGTGAGTATATATGGAACAAGGCATCAATAAATTGTCATTTTTCATAGAAATAACCAATGCTAGAATTCTTGGTTGCGATTTAAAAAGATGAGAATCATGCCAAACAAAATCCTAATCATGATCTAGAAGAACATCGACCTTAGTAATTGCAGACAACTCAAGTTTCCCTTCCATGCATTATAGTTAAAACAGTGTAAATTTAATAAGCAACTGAATGTATAATAAAAATTAAAATAATATTTATGAGTTTGAACAAACTATGTAATATAAATATTAAATATTAAATTTAATATACAATGCTAAATAAATTGAAAATCTGATAATGAAAATATAAAATGCCTACTGCTAAAAATTAAATATAAAAAGTCTTTTGTATTTTGTAGCATGTTCATGATGATGTTGACTATACTTCATCTTCATCATCACTTTGCATAAGAAATACATTATATTAGTTTATTTATAAATATATAAGTAACTAATTAATAATATGTAACTTCAAATAACTTACTCAACATAACAATATTTTCTCGGGACGTTTATATATTTGTACTATTTAGTAGTGCCAGTTGTATTTGGATATAGTTTTGATTTAAATAGCTATTTAATAGGATCTTAGTTGCATTGTTTGTATTTAATAGCTATTTAGAAGCCTAGTACGATTGTATTTTGAGGGAAAAAGTGATTACCTTTTTGTACACATACAAAAAATAAAGCGCACTTGTACACATACAAGGATTTAGAGACCAATTACAATTGAACATTAGCAAGCTGTACGCAAACAAGGATTGATCGATTTAGTAAAAACCAACTTACTATTTTTTTCTTAATCATTTATTTATTTATTTTGATGAAAAACTATTTCTTTTTCTATTGAAATCAAGAAAATGTTTAATTACTTACTTTTTTTTAAGAGTGGCTAAAAGGCCCCAATTTTTGCTAAATGTACCCACCTTAGTGAAATGACCAAACTACCATTCTATATAAAAGGATTTAAGAAAGCTTTCTTTTAAAAAAAATAATAAAACAAAAAAAATTATATAGTTACCCACATTATCATCTATTAAAATAATATCTAATGATAGTAGTGCACCATTATGCGCATTCGTCGAGTTCCATTTTCGTGTAACTTTTCCTCTCACTTTGAAAGCATTAATTGATTTGCCGATATCTTTTATTGGAGTGATCTCCATTAGAAGTCTCTCAAAGTAAGACAAAAAAAAAAGAATTAAAAATAGTAATGCAATGCATATAAAGTAATATCCATATAAAGTATTAAAAAAGTTGTAAGTCGCATTATTAAAAAAGTTGTAAATCGCATCTCTGTTGAACTACGTACATGTTCTGCTGGTTTCATTTCCATAATTTAAAAAACATAATTTAAATTGGGATATAATTTAAAAAAAACATAATTTAAAAAACATGTTGAACTATAATTTAAAAAAGTAATATCCATATAAAGTATTAAAAAAGCAACCTAACTCGACCACAAAAACTATAAATGGTTCCAAGTTCACATAGATACAATTCATTTGATGAATTAAATGATTTTTATAAATTAAATTGGGAAGTAATACATACCAAGTATGAGGTTCTTATTTCCCTGTACAATATCATTTTCTGCCACATCAACTAAAGCGAAATTTAGTTCTTTCCCAATATTCACAACCTGGTTACAAATTTCTAATTTTCAAAATGGCATCATAATGGGAGGTTTTGATGCATGCTTCCAGTTAACTGATCCACGAGACGCCTTGTCAAGCACTTCCAAAAAAACCAACCTGGAAGTAATTTTAAAAACATCAAGAAAAGATAGGTAGATGCTAGAGGTGAAGAACTGCAAGAGTTATAGAAGATGTTTTACAATATGAATCATGTGCTTTGCTAAAATAACTGTGTAAGTCAATTCCACAAGATCAAACAAATTATCTGAATTAGAAGGAATTAGCATGTCATCTCTATTAATAGACCAAGAGAGATCTATACTTGACGATTAAGGAAGTACTTGCAACAATGAGTTTTCCTTCATTTTTTGGCCTCTTTGCGACTTTGATTGCAGCAGCAGCAGCACCAGAAGATATTCCAACCTGTATAATCAAATGTTAAGCAATAGAACATTTTTTTAAGTTACATGCGGATATAAGATAATGTAATCAACGCAATAAAATAATGTAGGAACATGAGATGGCATCCCCAATTGATACGTCCTAATGGTTGATGTGATATTTGTTGTAGGTTGTTGATGGTCAGCACATCATTCTTCATCCATTAAACATGAAATGTCTTCTAAATTATTATGGGAGCTACGATCTACTTCCTTCAAGGTAGAATGAGAGAATTTTGAGATATTAATGCATAATTTTTTTTTTGTATGATGCATAACTATTTTGAAATCTATAGAGAAACCAATGATTTTGAGATGTTGGTGCGATTGCAGAATCAATGGAGAAATTGTACAGTTGTAAACTGTGGTCCATTCAGAGGCCATGCGAAGGCGATATCGCTATTTAAGTCATTTGCCTTTGACATAAACCTCAAAAACTAACATGAACATGTACCTGTATGACCTGCAGAAGCTGCAGAATGCAAGGAAGTGGTCGACATGTCTTCCTCGGAAACAAGGAGAGAGGGATAATTCAGTAACAGGTGACTTACTATGCCAGTGTTGGCCGAACCTTGCCCGCTACTACAAGCCGCATACATGGCGCTTTCGTCCTCTCCGTTGAGCTTGTAAGCCACAGAGGGCATGGCCCTCAACAAGGCCATAGCGACCTCGAAATGCCCTTCGCGACACGCCTCATGCAGTGGCGTCTCCAGCTTATGGTTCCTGGAGGGCACCATTTCAGGGCACAGCTTGATGATCTCATGAACTAATTCTAGGTGCCCAAACCTTGAAGCCGAGTGCAGCACGGTGTTCATGGACCCATGAGTCACTTACTGATAAGAGTAGAACAAGAAAACTGAACACCTCAAATAAAAAACCAGAATCCATTAGCAAATTTGTAATCTATATATTATTTTCTCAATTACAATATAACACAATTAATCTCGCATTTAGTTTCACTCTTAAAGAACAGCCAAAGAGATTCGGGTTCAGGAACTAAAAATAAGATAACAAAAATCTCAACAAACAATTAAGGATAAGCAAAAATATTCAGAAACAATGCCGCAACTGTCTCTCGGCACCATCAAATTGAAGCATTCAAAAAATACTGTGGATATACTATTTTTATGTCATTAAACAAAACCTATATTCACAATTTTGGATTATATGCCTCGAACTTCTGCAAGATCAAGCGACATATGATATGTCACGAAGTTCTCCAATACTATAGAAATTAGAAGGCAACTCTTCATAATAATTAGAGGAGAATTTTCAAGAGAAAAATCCATGTTGATATGTAATTGGCTCAGAATATGCAAAGTGAAAGAACTATTCATGAGCCCAAACATGAGACTACAAAAGTGCCTTCACACATATTTCTTAAGAGTAACTCTAAGAAAAAGATTATATGAAAAAAATTATGAAAGTAATAAACAAAGTTATACATTCTATTTATAAGTTATTCATTGTTTGAGTTCAACGAAGAAATGAAAGAAAAAGAAATTAAATCATTAAACATCATTAAAGAAGTTGATTTCAAGTATTGGAGCACAAATTTATTACTCGATGTCTCCACGCACTGCAAAACCGAAAGTAAGGGATATTGCGATGATTAATATACATCCTCATACCTGCTTAGAAAGGATCTCAAGTGTAAGCTGCAAAAAAATTTGCTGAGGACATTTCTATCAACACCAATTTGAAAAGAGCAAATCTTGTTAATGATGGAGAAATGGAAATAAGCAACCATCATTTGAAACATCATTTTCCCAATCTTCCTCTCTGAATGGAGCCCCATACTGTTCACCATTTTTAGGCCCCACCCCACTCTTTTCATAGACTTTGCACAGAACATATGAGTCCTGAAAAGCAGATGTGGTTTCAGTTATATCAACAACTCAGATGGAACCAGAACAAAAAAAAAGCATGTTGAAATTTAGTGAAACAAGTTTGCTGTAAGGAAAATGTTTTGGTTGAGCGAGCAACCAACAACCGCAATAGGGATCAACAAGAGGAAAAGTTCGAGCTACTAATGTGGAAATTAAAAACAAAAAACCAAAAAATGGATCTTATGGGGCATTTCATCAAACAACTACAAAGTACTCTTAGACTATAAAATCATCAATACAAACTCATCTCAATGCAATCAAACTAATTATTCCATGAGCATCTAAAACCAATATTCTCATAGGCACAAAAATCATCAATGCAACGCCATCTCAATAAATCAAACTAATCATGTAATTGGCATTTCATCAAACACCTCAAAAAATTAACCCTGGACAATATAGAATTGATGAAGACATACAAACTACTTATAATCATTAAAATTAAAATACAAAAGTAGGTATTTTGCCTACAATTAAATTGGGGACTGGATTCATCGATTGGTCAGGAATTGGCGGCAGGGGAGGGTCTGTAGTTGATGGGTGTCCGTAGTTAATGGGGGCGAACGAGTTGATGGGATCAATAAACGGCCGTGAGAGGCCTTGATCTGGACATCAACTATGAACCTTTAATTGCGAAAAAAAAAATCAACCAAAACGCTAAGACCCCACCCGAAATAAGCTTCCGCCCAATCCAAAATTGGTGATCATCAAGCCAACAAAGCTAAGTCTCCATTAGGTCCCATGTCGAGGACCTCAAATCTATTCTATAACATCAATCAAGGATCATCAAAACCCAATTTGGGTTTTCGGATTCACACGCATCAGAACATCAATTCGATGAAAAAATCAGTAAATTGGGAATATAGAGAGAGAGAGAGAGAGAGAGAGAGAGAGAGGTGTGATGGGGTTGCAGAGACTTACTTGTTTACTGTGTGTAACCGATTGATTGGTGAAGAGCTTGAAATATGCAACGAGATTGAGAGATTGGTGATGAAGGCGGAGTTGAGATGAAAAGAACGCCAGAGTTGTGAGATTGGGGGAGATTGGTGATGAAGGCGGAGTTGAGATGAAAAGAACGCCAGAGAAGTAACAAATTGAATAGGGTTATAATGGTGAAGAAGAAGAGTTGTGAGATTGGGGAGACGTGAAGAAGAAGAGTTATAATGGTGAAGAAGAAGAGTTGTGAGATTCGGGAAAAGAGGCAAAAAAGAGACGTGAGAGAAGAGCAATGAAGGAGGAGAAAAAATAGAAAGTGAGAGAGAGACGTGAGAGAATAGGAATGGAGGAGTAGAATTCACGAAAGGGCATAGGGACAAAAGAGTAAATTTAATTAAAGACATAGGGACAAAAAAGTAAATTTGATTATCACTCAAAAATTTGTGATTCGTGCTTTTATATATATGATAGATATATAACCATAAAAGGTATTAATTTTACATGGAAAATCTCAACCTCACTGCAAGATTTTCAATTTAAGTTTCTATAAACAGTTACACAAAATCTAAAGGGAAATCTTAAAGATTTTAATGCTCCAGTTATCACTATAAATTAGTAGAATAATGACTAAACAATTAAATATAATTTATGTAGTCAACCATACATGAAATATTGTAATTATTTAGAATTAATCAACCCATGAATCAAGGACATATATATGGGATTTCAATTCATACTTAAAACGTTACAATCTAATATAGGTTGATTCTTATTTATAATTGGGTTCAACGTATGAATGCATCTTTAATAGTTGAAATTGAAATAGTTGAAATTCAAAATATATAATTTGATCGGTCATATAAAATAAATTCTGTCAAATTCATAGTATTGACTTGTATGTATATATATCCATAATTTTTTTTAAATGAAAAAAAAAAAAATCAATCCTGGAATCAATTGTTAACAAACATACAAGAATTATAAAAGTTAGTGCATGACTTATATGGAGTATCTATTAAAACCGATCTTATATACATGTCTTGTTCAATATTCAATATCATATTATGTAGATCACTTTAAAAAAATATGTATATCTTGGTTTGGGAAGATTACACACAAAAAAAAAAAAAAATACTTCTTAATAGATCACACGATCTATGTGTGTACTCGTAGTCAAACCAAGAAAACATAGCATTAAAAAAAAATTGACAGAAACCATATAAGTTTAAAAAGCTTGTCTCTAAAATCAAATGTAAAACTTTCATAAAGCAAACGTAATTCCAAGATCTTCAACAAATATGGTTTTACATTAACATGATAATCAAAATAACAAGATACTTATAAGAAAAGGCCATTAGGAATGTTTTGAGAATTGAGACTTCAAACTTTTCGCTCACCTAGCCTTAGAACTTTCAGAATGCACTACAATGGAGTAGCTTCCCTTTTTATAGGCTGGAGAGAGAGGGAGTGGTTACACAATTAATTGAGAGCAATTGATGATGGATGTTATAGCTAGAGCGGTTATGCATCCATCATACCCTTCTTTTGTAACTCCTCTTTCCCATAAAAAATGAGTCATTATTTGTAACCTTGATCTATCACATAATGGTCATGTGGGTGTATGACACATAAATTTGAAACGTTAACATAAACAACACCGAGTTACACTAGCATTTTAGTCATTTCCATTAGGAAAATAACAAAAGAAAAAGGATTCCATGTATAGTAATTGGGGACAAAGATCGAGTAGAGGGGGGCATTTAGTGGCTCCTTTTAATAATGTTATGCATGCATAGATTAAAGAAATATGTCACAATTTTTTACCTTTTTCTCTTGAAATGCATTAAGCTCTACATATATGGATATTTGTACTGTATTAACTTCGTCGTGAAGGTGGCATTAATTATTATTATTTGATGTTATCATATTCTTTGAATTGTACTCTATTTGAGGTTACCGGCGACAGGCAGCGTGCTTGGACCAACAAATATTTTGTACCGTACCTTCATTGATGCTACTATTTTTCGCTACGCCATCTCTTATACCAACATTAATTGTGGCCTTGAAATTCTTCCAATCTCGAAGAACAACTACCAAATCAATCACTTTGGCTCTTATATTAACACAACAATTTGCATGCACAGTGATCACTGAACCAAAATCTTTGCTGTCTTGGCAAAACCCGCTAAAGTATTGAGTCTCCAAGAACCTTGTTTTTAGTCCCAACTGCGTGAACAATCCATTGCGCAACAAGCTCACTAGCACGTCTTGCTCTTTCATTTTTGTGTAGTTAGAGTTGTCTTTCATCGCGTGCCATGTCTCGAATAAGGAGACGGTCTTGTTGTTCGATCGGACGAAGTAGAAGCCGGTGTTGATGGCCTTGGATTCCTTCCATGGATTGCCATTGAACCAGTCGCAACTGAATTGGATGTCTACGTTGGTCCTGTTTGGGCTCGTTATCATTGGAAATGGATCTCTCAACCACATTACATCTGTGTCCTATAACATTAAAAGTAATTAGCATGTCTTCATCATGGCTATAAAATTCTATTCATGATGTCCAATGTATTAATTGGTTTATGAGACAAAAAGTTTAAATGCATGGCAAATTATTTTCTAATTAAATGTAAAACAAATCTTCACCAAAAACTGCTAGGCGTACATCGATCACAACATCCATCAAAACACGATTATCAAAACGCACATCGCGTTTTGTGCAGGCGATGTACCTCGGGTGCGATTCACACTGCGTTTGGCCATGATGTACGCCTAACATTTTCCAAAAAAATACTACATTTCTAGGAATTCTTTCTCACACTTAATTATTAAACAAACCTTTAATTAATCAATACATATAATACGTGTTGATCGAGATGTGTATAAAATTATGAGTCCTGTTAAGGAAATTATAGTAGTTGCTATATTTTGTAGTTTAGGTATTTAAGAAGTTTCGATATTTTGATATCTAGGTAGTTTTGGTAACTTTCCTTATTTTATGATTTGTTCAGCTCTATAAATAAGAGCACTATATTGTACTCAATAAGCCCACATTAATACAATTCTTAGACTCTTCTTTGAAATCTATCGTAGTATCAGAGCTTGGTTTCTAGTATTAGGTCGGTCGACTTTCAAGTCGACGACCAATTTGTTGTGTCTCTTTCGATCTCTCGTTGTTGTTCTCACTTTGGGTTATGTTTTTCAGAGCCCTAATCGTGGGTTTTCGTTTTCAATCTGTCCTCTGGTTGTGTGTCACACATCACTATTTTCTGTGTGAATGTTGTTTCTCGTCTGTCACTCTGCCTGACGCCACCACGTGTCGCGCGATTGTTCTCTGCACTAGTCTGTCACCTCCGTCTGCAAGCTGTCGCGCGTCTGCCTGTAAACCGTCAGCCAATCTGGCACCCGCCCGCCCACTTGCTTCGCCTCCCGCCGCCTCCGTCAGTAAATCTGGTCCGCCGCTGCTGCTGGTCATCCGTCGGAGGCACCCCGGAGTCGCTACTTTTTGCCGACGTCGCATCCTACTGGTCACCCGTGTCGCTGCCTGGTGTCGCGCCGACCACTGCATCGCCGTCTTGGAGGCTCGCCTGACCCTCGCCGCCCTCGCTGGTCCACCGCTGCACCGCGCCTTCGCTCCATCCACGCCATCCTCATCCACCCCGAAGCCGCTGCTCCTCGTCGCCTGCGCAACTGCTCCGCCGCCGCACATCGTTGCACACCAGATCCGATCCACCGCTGCCACCGCTGCTCACCCACACCAGATCCGCCGCTAGACACCATACCCAATCCGCTCCTTGATGTTCGCCTGCCCGTGCAATATGGCGCCTCTGCTTGTGCGTCCTGATAACACTGTGTCGACTCTGCCCGATTAGTCGTTATGTCGACTCCGTTATCTGCTATCTGTCGTCGACTATGTCGACCATGCTATCTGCTATCGACTATGTCGATTTCGTTGTCTGTCTGCCGTCGACTATGTCGACTCCCCTATCCGTCGTCGACTCCGTCGACTCTGATATTCGCTGTTCTACAGTTCCGTTGTTCTAACTCTGCCACATCAGAATATGTTTCTTGCCGTCTTAAGTGGTCGTTGATCTGCTCCGCAACGAACCTTAGATTTGTCGTCTTTGGTGGTTGTTGATTTGTTCCGCAACGAACCTTAGATTTGTCGTCTTGGGTGGTCGTTGATCTGCTCCGCAACGAACCTTAGATTTGTCAGGTTTACTGATTCGATTGACAACCTCAAGTTGAACCAACTTGAGTTTGAGGGAGGGTGTTAAGGAAATTATAGTAGTTGTTATATTTCGTAGTTTAGGTATTTATGAAGTTTTATATTTTGATATCTAGGTAGTTTTGGTAATTTTCCTTATTTTATGATTTGTCAGCTCTATAAATAAGAGCACTTTATTGTGCTCAATAAGCCCACATTAATACAATTCTTAGACTCTTCTTTGAAATCTATCAAGTCCTATTAATTTAACTCCAATTTCACATATACCATTTTCGTGCACTCGTTGGGAGTTTTTTAAGATGCACACCGACTTTTGTGCCCATACATATTGATGCAAAGATCAAGCGTAGCAGTCAAGTGCAGGTGAAAATCGCGTGTGAATTAGGATCACAAAAGCCCTTTTGTAAAAATATGTATAGTTTTACTCACAGTAAAAATGAAGTTGTAACCACGCTTGAGAACATCAGCAAGGAAGCGAGTTCTACTCCACATCAACTTGAGAAAACCCTTGGACATGAAGAATTGCTCTGCCCCAAAATCTACACCTTCTACTACAAGTTTGTAGCAATGAAGCCTTAAGAATTTGCATCGATCCATGGCGATTGGATCGACTGCAACAAGTAACAGATGATCAAGCAAGTAATATGTGCCTTCTCCAAGCCAAAAACTCTCAAGGAAGAGATCAAGCATTGTTTTGTTCTCCCCCTCAACATAAGCTTTGTTCACCATTGCTATAATCATTGTCTTGTTGTTCCCTTTGGAGGCTCCCATTAAAGCCTTTTCAAGCTCATCATAATCTACATCCTCCTTTGATGACGAATTCTGAGAAATATTTCCAAAAAAAAAAAAAAACATACATACATAATTTAATTAATTTTGAGTTATTAATAAGTGCAACGTACATGATCAAGTGTTACACATTAATTAGGATACAACATATATAAAGGCTTAATTACCGTGTTTGATGAGGATGGAAGACAATTGAGATTCTTGAAACTTTTAGAGTTAATGTATGAAGGATTTGATATGAAGTTGCAAAGAAGACCGGTGACAATAATCAATATAACCAAAACAAGAATCAAATTTTTCACTTGATAATTCGAATATTGATTCATATCGATAAATTGATATGATCACATTAAGGTGTCCAACTTTAGTTTTTGGAATTTAAAGGGGAACGTCCGGCAGCTTAACAAATTAATATGTTTTTTTTTTTTTTTTGTCAAATAATTAATATGTTTGTTTGTTAATTCTTGCTATATGATACATTTTAATTGATCATGAAGTCAACTTGCAAGATCATATATCACCTATATAGTGCCATATATTATTAGATTGACACCAACTTGGAAGGGAAGATTCAAATGGAGACGTGTTGTTGCTTCCCCTCATTTGAGCCAAAAAGAAATTAAGAAGGATACAATAGTACGTGTTGGTGTGACGAGGCACCTAATTAAATTTGACATGTTAACTAATGACTTAAAAATATTAATTGATAAATGGAATATGACATAAAAAATAGTTCTTTAATTTCCTTGGTAAAAAAAAAAATAATTGATCCGGGATTCGAAAAGATCAGCTAACTTGTTGATGCACCAACTTTCTTAGGAAGCAAGTGACAAGCATATTATTTGTTTTTTTTTTAAATAATCTTTATTAGACCATTATGTGTCTCATAATTTTATTTTATGTTTACATAATTGTAGTAACCCATGCACAGTGGAAGCAAACGATCTCACAAACACATAAAAACTCTTGAAGTCCTTTACAAGCTGAACTTCGACTGATGTACTAGATGATATGAGCGTGGGGGATGGTGATGTCCCAGTTGTCTCTCCTGGTACTATCACTACTGGCAAAGTCTGTACCATCGGTGTTGCGGGAGTCTCTGGCTGGTAACATAGCGTAGTAGTAGTGTGGGTCGATATCGATGTCGGTGGAGCAAATCGGAATGTCATCATAGTGATGAAGTTGGCCAACTGCTGACCCTGAGCTGTCACTCGATCAGACAATCTCTGAAGATCCTTCACAATAATAGGAAGCTGACTGCCGCTGGCCCGTATCTCCTCCCTCTCGCGTATCAGCCATCGGAGTCTGCAAGTGGATAACGAATGCAAATCAGCTACTACGTGGCGTAACTCGTATTTATATACATATAGAAATCAACATGTACATAAAGTAAATCTCTAGCTCACTTTTGCTCACTTCCCAACTAATAGTTTTTAAGGATTGTCTCTTGCAATGGATTCCCAAATTGTGAAAAAATCTCTTTAACCAAACAGCATGTTGCTTAGCAGCAGAACATGCAATGAATTCTACTTCCATCGTCGATAGGGAAATGCATGAATGTTTCTTGCTACAACATGATATTGCACATCCATCAAGCAAAAAGCTTATCCTGATGTGGATTTATGTTTATCAAGAAATCCACTCCAATCTGCGACGCTATAACCTACTAAGTGCAAACTCGAATGTTTGACACATAGTTTATAAATAGCGGTTCCTTTGAGATATCTCATTATCCTTTTAGCTTTCCAATGAGCAAGTCGTTGGTTGGATTGATAACGACTTACTGATCCTACCGCATGGCAAATGTCGGGGCATGTACATATCATAACATACATTAGACTCCCAACAACACTTGAATATGGTACACGAACCATCTTTTCCTTTTCTTCTAATGATTGAGGACATAAATTAAGGCTTAAATATTCACCTTTTGCGATAGGAGTGTCAATGGGTTTGCAATTATGCATTTGAAATCGTTCAAGAATTTTGTTAATATAAGTTTCTTGAGACAAAAGTAGAAGTCTCTTAGAATGATCCCGCATAATCTTTACACCTAAGATGTAATTCGCATCACCCATATCTTTCTTCTCAAAAGTTGAAGACAACCATAACTTGGTTTCAATAATCATCTCCTTATCATCACTAGCCATTAAAATGTCATCAACATATAAGGACAAAATCATGAAAATTGCCTACACAATGATCTTCATTTATCATCGTAAATCCATTAGAAGTAATGGCTTTATGAAATCTCAGATTCCATTATCTAGATAATTGTTTTAGTCCATAAATGGATCTATTAAGTTTGCAAACTTTATGTTCATTTCCATTTACAATAAAACCTTGCAGTTGATCCATATAGATCTCCTCATCTAGTTCTCCATTAAGAAAGGCAGTTTTTACGTCCATTTGACATAATTCTAGATCCAAATATGCTATAATGGCTAAAATAAGACGCATTGAAGTGAATCAGACAACAAGAGAAAATGTTTCCTCATAGTCGATTCCTTCTTGTTGAGTTTATCCTTTCACGACTAATAACGCCTTATACCGCTCTATGGAACCATCACCGTTGCGTTCAACTTTTAGAACCCATTTGTTCCCGATAGTCTTACGCCCTGGTGGTAAATTAACTAAGTCCCATATATGGTTAGCTTTCATAAAGTCTATTTCTTCATTTAGTGCAGTAATCCATTCTTTCCTATTAGAGGAAGATAATGCTTCTTTAATAGTTTTAGGATCAGAGTCATGAAGTAGAGGAATCATTAAAATCTCCCCTCAATCACAAATCCACTGCGCGAGATTTGTCCCCTTGCACTACGCCTAAACTGTACTTCATGAGTATTTTCATCAAGATTTGATGACTCAACTTCTGGCATTGCACTCTCCTTTTCCCTCATATTTTGTGGTACTACATCCTCCATAGTTATTGAATTTTTAGTGTTGTCAGTTTGATATTCATTTTCATATATTCCAATGTCTTTTGTCACTTGACCTTAACTCGAAAAATTCTCCTCTAAAAAATTGCGTATCGAGATTCTATTTCTGTGATCCTCATATTGGCATGATCACCTAGAAATACGTATCCTTTAGAAGTAGAAGAATATCTTATGAAGATACATTTCTCGCCTTGAGGTCCTAACTCACATTTTGTGAAGCATCATGTATGTAAGCAGCACACCCCATGGATGCAAATAACTTAAATTTGGTTTGTAACGAACATGATTAATGATGTAGGCAGCAGTTAATAATGCATCTCCCTAAAAGGAAATTGGAAGATTTGCTTGTGCCATCATTGATCATACCATTTCTAGCAATGTCCAATTCCTTCATTCTGCAATACCATTTTGTCGTGGAGTACGAAGAGTAGTCAATTGCCTAGTAATGCCTTTTTCATCACATAGCTCTTTGAATTGTTCTGATAAGTATTCGCGTCCTCGGTCAGTTCTTACAGATTTTATTTTTCTATCTAACTAATTCTCTACCTCCGATATATAAATTCTGACGTAATCAAATGGTTCAAACTTGTGTGAGATTAGATAGACATTGCCATAACGCATACAATCATCTATAAATGTGATGAAATAATGTGCTCCATGTCTAGCCCTTACATTCATTGGACCGCATATATCAGAATAGATTAACTATAAAGGCTTCGATGTTCATTTGGCTTTACCAAATGGTTTTCTTGCTGTCTTTCCAGTGAGACAGCTTTCACAAGTAGAAAAGTTCACTTTAGCGAGTGAACCTAAAAGGCCCTCTCTAGCTAGTCGTGCTAACTTTTCTTGTCTAATATGACCTAATATAGTATACCATTTGATAGAATCAATATCAAAATTTGATGAAAGATAACACAAAGAATCATTATCATCATTTATGCTAGAATAGTAAATATCTATTATTAATAAACCATTTTGTACATAACCAGAACCATAATAAGTATTATCTAAATATAACTTCACACCATTGCTTGCAAACATAAATGTAAATCCTAAGTCCATTAAGCTGAGCACTGAAATCAAGTTATGTCGAATCCTTGGAACGCATGATACATCATGGAGGTATAAAATCCGTCTTGTTCGCAAATCTAGACGATATGTGCCTATACTAAGAACATCTGCACTCGATTGATCTCCCATGAAAATTTTGCGACTCCCAATAAGAATTCGGTGAAACTCAACTGATCCCACTCGACTTCTCGCTTTATGGTCAGTTGGTCCTAAGTCTATAACCCACAATTGAGGAGAATGAGCAACTAAAACTTGACTTGTAACTAAACAGTCAGAGGTTAAAAGTTGAGAAGCATATACCTTCTTCGGCTTGGTACATTAATGAGCAAAATGTCCCTGCTATTTGCAATTATAGTAAGTGACTTAGGATTTGTCACATATTCCACCTCTTTTGCCTCTTTTTTACTTCCTAAATTTGCTCTTTTTCATATGAGCAAAATTAGAATCATTGGTTTTCCTTTTGCGATTCTTAAATTGACCATGAGAACTTGACTCTGCAACACAAGCCGAACCATCTGTCTTGAGAGACTCAAGACGTTCAGCCTCCAGTTTTATATAACGTGAAATGTCCTCAAATGTCCATACATTTTCATTGTAAGTCATGTTTTGTTTCATTTAATCCCATGAAGATGGCAACGATCTAAAGACCGCTTGAATCTGTTATTTATTGGTTAAATGATGTCCGGCTGCTCCAAGTTCTCAGATCATCACTGACATCACTCTTATATGTTGCTTCATATAGTGATTAGTTCTATTCTAATATGAATCAAATTTCATTGTCAGTCATCGACAAAAGAAGTAATACCAAAGCAACATTTTGTTGCTTCCCACAAATCTTTGGCAGAGGAATATTGCTCAAACTTGCCGATCAAGTCATTGTGCATGCTACTAAGCATTGTGAAATAAGCACAACGATCTTTATAAAGCCACTTCTTATAGACTTCTTGATCGCGTCTATGTTGAGTCGTATTTCCCTCATCAGGAGCCACCATTGTTTGGTCAATTGTAGTGAGAACATCTTGCTCATTCAAGAGGTATAAGATCTTACGATGCCAAATATCGGAATTTTCACCATCTAGTTTTTCTCCATTATTTAAGTTTGCTACAATATTCTTAGTAGCCATTCTTGAAAAATAAATTTTCGATTTAGTATAAGAATTAATGAATGGCACTACACAATTTATACATGCTGCAAAAATTAAAATAATAGGTAAAAAATAAAAAAGGCGTGTGATCGAAAATTTATTAAACTCTTAATCATCACATGCACACAAGATTAAAATTCAAACTATTGTTTAATTAATGTGCAATACATTTCAATATTGGTTGCACCACATTTTGGACAACTCCCACTTGAAATATGACGCATAATAAAATATAACTATATAATCAATATTCATATTTAAAATTTATTTGTTGCCAAAACAAGTAATTCATATATCTACTAATGTACGCATGTATATATTGAATGCAAATATATATATACTTGCATATATACAAAAAATAGAACTGTAAAAAAAAATTCTCGAGACTTTTTTTTAAAGTTACTCTAAACTTTTTAATAATGAATAGGTGTTATATTGGACCCACCGTATCAATGTACTTTTAGATTAACCAATCTTCAATGATCAATCTGTGCTATTAATGGCGGAATCCACTCAATCGATGATACAATAAACAAAAAAAATATGTATCGATTTTACAATTTTCATGAAATAACTACAACGAGATAAACATCAAGTCCTACATAATCCAATTTAATCTATAAATATTGAATTTGAACAAATCTGCAGTCAAATTATTATGAAGCCATAAAAATAGCACGTAAGAAAAAACTTGTAAACGAAATTTGCGTTTTCGGCTTTGTGTTGATTTATGTACATATTCAAATCTCGGAATCTTGTAAACCAAGACATCTATAACTTTAGATTTCTACTTCATAAGAGAAAAATGAGACAAATACGAAAGCATCACATGATGCTCTGATACCAATTGTTACTTGTATGACATTATTAAAAACTAATTAATAGACATACATATACATAATGAAAGAATTAAATATAAATGTTACCTCGGATCACGATGAATTACGTGTTTTGCCACTATTTTAAAATCAATTAATAAAAAAGATTAATAGACATACATATACATAATGAAAGAATTAAATATAAATGTTAGTTGATTTGTTTTTTACCTTAAAAAGATTACCAATCTCTGTGGGATCGACCATTTGCCACTATTCTGCAAATAGTTGGTTTAAGTATTATTTTATTGACGTGTTTGGCGCGCATCAATACTTAACAATTGTTTACTAGTTTTCGAGCAACCAATGATTTTAATTGTACTTGTGCCCTTCAGACACATACATACAACCCCGATTTTGACAAATTGAGGATACACCTCAACGCACCCCGACTTCGCGACCAAATACCATATAATACACACTCTAGGCATTCATCATCAAAAAAATATGTACGTAATTCATCGTGATCCGAGGTAATTTTTTTTATTAAATGATTTTAAAATAGTTTTCATTGCTTTATTTATTTTATTGTTATTTAGATTAGTTGATTTGTTCATTCTCTCAACGACAGCTGGATGGAGTAAACACTCAAGGAGAATCGGTGAATTCATGGGAGACATCAACCGCACGGATCTCGAGGAGAAATAGACGGTTGTTGTTGTGAGTGACTCACGTGTGTTACTTTCTTGCGTCATTTGGTCTACTGTCACCTATTAACAAATTGTGTAATGCATGTCTTCAAGCAGATCCTTTGGTAGTTGTTCCACTACATGTAAATACACTATTTTAAGTAGTTTTTCGCCCCAAATTCAACAGTGCACTCCGTTAACTCTGAAGATAACAAATAAATATAATTAGACTAATAATTTGGAGACTTAACAATAAAAATATATATAAATAACTTATATATAATTACATAATTAACGACTCATCAAATACTCCCAAACTTAGGACTTTGCATGTCCCGAGCAAATGTGTAAATGAAAAAACACAAATAAACTAGACTCCTAATATAGTTATGCATTGACTCAACTAATCATATACCCGACTCAAATTCATGGAGTTCCTTTGGTTTACATAGTTGTCAAGTTAACAAGCCACTCAAGAAATTTCGAAGTTATGATATGTCAAGAACCGCAACCCATACAGAATTAAAATCACACTTTAAAGACATAGACTCGGTCAAGACAAAGGCCATCAACTAGTCACGAGTTTTCTTGGTCTATACATTCAAGCACGCAAGTTTGCAATTTCACTTAATCTAGTTATAAGCACTCGAGCTAAAATTTTTTATTTGAGGAGTTTTCATAGAGTTTCGCATTTATTCATTATGTATATATTCTCAGTTTTTTCTCCATATTTTTTTCAAGTAATACGGCCCCTGCTTCATTTCATGTGGAAATCTCTTTTCTCACTTTTTCCCACCACAAGATTCCTTGCTCTATTTCATGTGGAAACCTGTGGGACTCTCTATATTTTATTTTAAGAAAACTCATGTTAGCCTTTCTCACTTTCACTATGATTAAGCAAATTCTCCAATGTGGGTTAAAATATTATCACTTGCACAATTTTGACCGTCTGTTTTTTTGGTATTTAGCACAAGGCTTAACCCTCATACTAAGTTTCTAATCATAAAATCATAAAAATGCTGGGCTACAGGCTCAAGTGAGTGTTTCTCCTAGTTTTTTCTAAGTTTCAAGTCAAAAAGGCAGCCATAGTGTACTCATCCACAACCAAAGGCATGAAAAAAAAATCTTGGGTGACTCTAAACAATATAAAAATGAAAACTATACTAAATACATGCATGAAAGTGTATCAACTCCTAATGACATGAGAAAAAGAAGTATGATGGGAAAAGAAATGAAAGAAATGAAAGAATAAGAGATACTAAACACCACCATTAGCATCCGTCAATCACATATAATTGAAAAATTTAGACGATCTTACTTGTGGTCTTTCGCAAAGAAATCCATCCAACTCAATCCACAAATCCTAAAACACCACCAAAAAAACAAGTCAATGAATTCATGCAACAAGAAGAAAAAGAATAGTGGTGAAAAAGAATATGGATAAATAAATAAGAAGATGATACAAATGCATGCATAATAAAAGTCTCCAAAAACTAGTGAATGCACAAAGTCTCTCATGTCTAGGTGACTAAGGAAACTATGAAATAAAATCATCATAATAAGAGCAAGAACAAATAAGCACATGAGTTAACTCAAATAATTCATACCAAATCTTGCGAGCCCGAAGTCTTTCAACTAAGGGTGAAATCAACAAGATAATGTAATGAAGTCTAGGGTTTTGGATCTACTCAAAGACCCGCCACTAATGCTATGACTTAAGTTGGATATGTCCCAACCAAGTCTCAAAACACCTAAAATGCTATTGATATGTTAATTCCAAAAAAATGCTCAAATTACTCCAAAAATGTAATCGATAGCCAAACCTAGCAAAACTCAGGGGGTGCTCTAGTGCCTCTAGTGCTCATCAAACATAAAACCTGCAAAAAACCCAAGAAACCAAGTTAGAGCTTTATTAAACATAAAAGAAACTAGAACTAAACTAAAACTGAAATAAATGCAAGAAGTAAAAGAAATAAAAACAAAGCTGGACTGCCTCCCAACAAGCGTCTTTCTTTTAAGTCTTTGGCTAGACTTGGCGTGATTTATCATGTGATGCCCGCTCCTTTTGAGATATCAACAACGAATGGTGCATCTATAGCTTTGGGCAATGCAACATGCATGCTCTCCTCCAGACTTGGAAGCTCATTCGAAACTTCTAACACAAAAGATTCTTGTTGCATCATGATCATCCAACACAAAGGTGTCGGTAGTGTAGAAAATATGTGAACGCTCCTTTCCACCCCCTTATAAGGTTTAACAAGTATGCATGAGATGGTGGGTGGTTTTACCAACACCAAAAGTTGGTCTTCCTCGCTCTCTATCTGCGGCTCCTCCGACCTTTTTGAAATGACTCCAATTTCTTTCTCAGTTTCATCATCTTTATTCAGTGCAATGATAATGTCCGACTTATGTGAAGAAACTTCTAGTTTTTCCTCTGGTTCGCTCAAATACTAGTCCATAATTGCGAACTCATCAAACTCGACACTTTTTAATGTAACAGCATTCACGGTCTCCTCTTAGTCAAAAGTTGGTTGCGGAGACAACTCGTTCTCATCCATCAAATGCTTAAGTATAGTAGTAACTTGAGTTTCTAAATTTTACAACTTTGGGTTTATATGATGCATATCCTCCTGCAAGGGTTGTTGAGTAGTGCTTTGAGAAAGCTAGTCGGAGATCATATCTCTCTCAATGTCCGCAATGGTTATCTGTTCCTGTTGAGGAATTTGTGGACTTCGCCTAGACATATAGAAGTTGGGTTGTGGCGATGCATAGTTGGAACCATGAGGATTCCTATACTTTTGATAGTGAGGGAAAACATACGTGGGATGAAATTACTACCTACAATGTCCACAAACCCCGCCCTATTGCATAAAAGATTGTGAGTTAGAAAATTGATGTCTATTACTTGACATACCTACCCCATTCGCACCATAATAGTATGAGTCTTCAAATCGACCATAATTATGGAAATAGGAGGCCATTGTGGAATTTGCTGCAAAAGTGCTAAAAGCAAGGGACTAGATACAAGATAAAATAAAATAAAAATCAAAGAAAGAAAAACCAATCTCCGGCAACGGCGTCAAAAATTGACGCGCGCCGAAAGCATCAATAAAATAATACATAAACAACCTATTTGCAGAATAGTGGCAAAGAGTCGATCCCACAGAGATTGATAATCTTCTAAGGTCAAAAACAACAAAAAAGAGAAATCGGGGGTTTTAAGAGAATAAACGAATTAACTAATCTAAATAACAATAAAATAAATAAAGCGATGGAAATTGCTTTAAAATCAATTAATAAAAAACACCTAGGTCAATACATATAAGATCAGTTCGATTAAAAGATTGGATTTGGCAATCAATTTATGTAAAATATGCAAATCAAAAGTATCATAGTGTAGCTATAGACCCAATAACGTACACATTTCATCGCACTTCCTAATCTCGATAGCCAAGGTACGACAATGACTACCTCCCTAGCCAATTGTATAACCCTATACTCAAGCACATTGGGTTTAACAAAATAACCGCAATGGGTTCGTGAAGGCACTACATCTAGACAACCAAATCACTAGTGTGCCCGATTTAGCCTAGATTCCTAAAGTACTTGACCGGTCTCAAAAGGGGCGAACCAATTGGTAGAGTCAATTGCCACTAGTGTGATTTTATTGCATAAGAACTATGTTTGCGACTCACTTGCAAAAGAATCAGAGTTTATATATGAGTTTAACTCTAATTATTCAAACAATACCAAAGAAAATAAAATATCAATGAGGATCAATAACATTAAAATAAATAAATATCACAAATCTATAGATGTACACAGTCGAACCTCCCTCGCATTCTTGCCTAAGCCATGAGTTTAGTCTCTCATGGAAGAACACAGAAACAAAAGAAAATTAGAATAGAGGTGGAGAGAGTCGAATAGAATCCTCAATAACATAGAAGTCATACTCCTCTAATTCATCCCTAAAGTCCTAATTAGGAAAAACTACTAAAATTAGTCTTTCGAGGTGAGAGAAATCGAAATTGGTGGTTTGGTTCGCGACACGTGCGCCGAGGCATATCCAGTGGCTGATGTGCTTGATTTCAAGGGTTAAACACATGCCATGCACCAATTGGGGGAGCTACTGTGAACCGTTGATATGGCAGAACATGATTGGAAGAGGCAGCTGCTGTGACTATGCTGGCCGAATGAGATGCTGCCACGTGGCGCTAACTGGAGGAGATTAGTAGAACGAGTGCTCGAGCATCAATCTGGGAGAACTCAACAACATGCATCCTGAGGAAATTCAAAATCTGCTGGCGAGAAGAAGGAACATGCTGGAGAGTCGATGAAGACTTGGGAGAGTGTGTGGATGCGTAGCCCGAGGTATGATCAACGGCAGCTGGATGGAGAAAACGCTCAAGGAGAATCGGCGAATTCATAAAAGACATCAACCGCATGGATCTCGAGGATAAATAGACGGCTGCTGTTGTGAGTGGCAACCGTATGTTACTCTCCTGCGTTATTTGGCCCGCTGTCACCTATTAACAAATTGCAATGCGTGTCTCGAAGCAGATCCTCTGGTAGCTGTTCCACGGCATGTAAATACACTACTTTAAGTAGTTTTTCGCATTGGATTCAACCGCACACTCCGTTAACCTTGAAAATAACAAATAAATATAATTAGACTAATATTCAGGAGACTTAACAATAAAAAATATATAAATAACCTATATATAATTACATAATTAACGACTCATCGAGAATCACACGAAGATTTTGCCTCTATTTACGTGAAATTTAGGATCAGTAGCAGTGTAAAACGAAGTTGATGCGAGACTTTGCTTCGAGTTTCCTGTTAGTTGGCGTGGGTCGAGGTTGAGATTGGCTCCAAATTGCTGCAACTTTGGCTAAGTATGGTAAGAAAATTGGTTCATAAGGGTTTAATATGTCATGAACAAAATTATGATTTTAGGGGTTTTGGCGTGACCAAAACTAGTGTTAAGGCCATTTTATGGAGTTAGACTATTTTGTCGAAAACTTGGCTCAATTTGGTGAAAAATTGGGTCCAAAACGAGCACCGAAAGTCAATACATGTCAAAATAAGGATTTCAAGAATTAATAAATAAAAAAAATTAAGCTGTTAACAAACAACTTAGGGTATATATAGAAGAGGAGAAATGAAAGGAAGTTTCATTTGGAATTGAACAGAACGTTACTTCGTTTATTCCCTAACCCTCTCAACTCAGTCTTTCACTTCGCAATCTCTCGACGTCTAATTTTTGCTCAGTTTCGTTCTGCAAAATAGTAGAACGTCGCGACATGATTAGTTCGAGCTAAGTTTTATAGTAGAAATGAGGTATTCGACACGCAATTTGGTGAATTATCAATTCAGGTCATTTTCCTAAATTCAATTTAAATTCTCGCGATTTCTTTATTTCTTTTGCGGGGTTTTGATAGAAATTGGTAAGGATTGTTGAGAATTCATATATTAGATTGATTTGCGCCAATTTAAAATAAGTCCCACCGATGTGGGTTAGGGCTTTGATGAATTAAACTAATGCAATTTAGTTGATAGCTATTTTGGAGATGTTTTAATCATTGATATTGATTTACATTGGGTTTTTGGATGAATTGATTATTTATTTTGATCCAATTTGACTCCACAGGACGTGGAAATATTTTGATGTTGGTATTGAGTGGTTTCGTATTGTTTTTTGTCGAGTTTTGAGGATTTAATCGCGAAAAGACTAAATTAGAATTTTTTTTTTCAGTTCAAAATAAATAAAGTTTGCCTAGTTGACAAGTCGTATTGGAAAATTCATAACTTTTTCATCGGTGATCCGATTTGAGTTTTCTTAGAGTTTATGGAAAGTAAGACATGAGTACTACAAGTTGCTTTTAGGTCATCATGACAAATAATGAGTTTTTCAAGGTTAAAAAGTTACCCAAGTTGGCTAGTTGAAAGCCTGTTGAAATATTTATATAAATTAATATTTTTGGAAATTGTTCCCAAGTGTTCATTGGTAGCAGTTTCATTGGGTTTTGTGATTTGGTTTCACTTGAAGCTTGACCCATAATATAATTAGGTATGCAAAGAAGCTAATGGAAGCATTTTCAAGGTGATTCGATGCTATGAGGACCCCGAGAATTTAGCTCAAAGTTGGTTGGTTGTAAGGAAACTCTATAGTGGTTTTTACTATTTATGAAATTTATAATTGTACCTGCATTTTTGTTTAGTATGCATTGCATTTCGCATCATTCTTGATCATGCATACATGGCATCCGGATAGAGTTTCCACTGCTTTGGTCGTAAGAGTGTGAGGTGTTCCACTCCATACTAGACGTACTACAGGTGTCTAAGGTAGGTAATGTCGACTCCGAGTAGTATGCATTGAACTCATAGGACTGTTCTAGGTTCATCGTGAGTGGGCCCACTTGTTATTAACCTAGAACAGGAAATGAGGGATCCACATTTTTATATAAATTTTGTTGTTATTTGGAAATGCAATTACGTGTCTCCATGTATTCAGACTAACATTTGCAGGAGTACATAGCAATGTAGAAGTTTATTTACTTGACATCTTCAATTTGTTTTTGATGATGTCAGGTTCTCTAGGAAGACAAAGAAGAATGGACAAGACTTGTAAACTTTTAGTGAATATGATAAGTTAGTATTTATAGGTATTTAGTAGTCTATTTTAATGTATTTAATTTAAAAAGTCTCTAAAATATATATTTAATTATATTTATTGGTTGTTTTCAGGTGAAACGGAGTGCGCGATTGAATTCGAGGCGAAAAAATACTCAAAATGGAATATTTACACGTAGTGATCAAATGTCAGACGATTTGCTTTAAGTTATGTGTTGTGCAGCGGGTAGAATAGGAGATAGCAGACCAAGTACCGCATGCCATGTGGTAGCGTACCATTGGCCAGCCTAGGACGCGTGTCGCCACCCAGTTAGCAAAGAGCGTCATCAGCAGCCTGCTCGCCTAATCCGCTATTGCCACATCAGCAACCATGAGCTTTCTCTACCTATCAGAACGTAATGCGTGTCACCATCACCTCATCACACAACGTCCCAACAATTCTCTCCATGTTCAGCTGCCTTTGATCACGCCTTAGGATTTTTGCCCGTGCGGTCTCCCACAACTTCGCACTAACTCCGGTCTCCCACAACTTTGCACTAACTCGTGGGATTCTCTTAACCAAACTGCATGCCACGCGTCGCCTCTCCATTGGCTCTCCTGCACTTAACCACATCACACACAATTACTCTCCCAATCAGACGACGACACGCATCAACAGCTACAGCAGACCAGAACGTCAATGCAGTTTTCTACTCCAACCAGCTCGCGACACGTCATCACAGCCAGCAAACTTAACCAATCCGCGAGCGACACGAGTCCTAACTTCCAAATTAAACGCTCAGCAGCCCCTGGATCCTCCTTGAAGCACATGTTACTCTACCAACCCCAAAATTAGTTTCTCTCACCTCCCGGGACCAATTTTTAGTAGTTTTATATATTAGTAACTTAGTGTTGTAAATTGAATTGGAACTTGCTAAGAACTAGAGAAGGAGAATAGAAGACTAAGAACTTCTACTACTACAAACTACTACTACAAAGGAGAAGATAAGAAATGAGATAGTTGGAATGAGAAGTTTTCATTCAACTTGGTGTGTGAATTACAATGGGGTTGGCACCCTTTATATAGGCCATTTGGTGATGATGATAATTGTACTTATACAATGTGTACAAGTTATACATACACCACAAGTCATACAACACATCACAAGCAACATAGACAATACATGGAAGAGTTGGTGTACATTGGAGAGGATTACAAGTTATATGACAATACATAGACAAGTGGAGGTACTATTAAGTGAGAAATACAAGTTACATGACTACACAATATGTTGGTGTACATGCATGGTCATCCGTATTCCGCAACACTTCCCCTTGGATGACACTTGCTTAGAGATTGTGCCTCGTTAAAACTTCTACTAAGAAAAACCATGTGAGAAAAAATATAGTAAAAGAAAAAGAGTACACTATTCTCATAAATATTAAGATGGGTATAATATTGTTAAGATTGCCTCATTAAAAACCTTGCTAGGAAAACCCAATGGGATAAAACCATAGCTAAGGGAAAAAGAGTGCAATACACTAATCAATAACTCCCCTCATGTGAACATGGATGAAACTTGTTCGGTTTCTTTACTTGCAATGTCTTTAAGTTTACGCAAGTCAATACCATACGTAAGCCTTTTAAATGTCGTAGTTGGTAAGGCTTTTGTGAATAAATTAGCAAGATTATCACTCGATCGGATTTGCTTCACATCAATTTCACCATTCTTCTCAAAGCTCATGCGCATAAAAGAATTTTGGTGAAATATGTTTTGTTCTGTCCCTTTTATGAATCCTTAACTTAATTGTGCAATACATGCTTTGCATTATCTTCATATAATATGGTTGGAGAATCTTTTATTGAAGGCAATCCACATGATTCTTGAATATGTTCAATCATGTTTCTCAACCATACACATTCACGACTTGCTTCATGAATTGCAAGTACTTCGAATGATTGAAAGAAGTAGCAACCATAGTTTGCTTTACTTGACTTTCATGATACAACAAGATATTACCACAAGTGAATACATATCCCGTTTGAGAACGGCCCTTGTGGGATCAGATAAAAATCCAAAGATCAACATAACCTTGGAGATTCAATTTTACCCATCTCGAGTAAAATAAACCCATGTCACTTGTTCCTCGAAGATATCGGAAAACATGTTTAACATCATTCCAATGTCTTCGAGTTGGTGAAGAGTCAGATCTTGCAAGTAGGTTGACAAAGCAAAAGCAATGTCAGGTCTTGTACAATTTTCAAGATACATAAGTGCACCAATTGCACTTAAATATGGTACATCTGGACCAATTAGCACTTTATCACTTTCATGAGGTCGAAATGGATCCTTATCCACTTCAAGTGATCTGACAACCATTGGAGAGCTCAATGGATGTGCCTTGTCCATATAAAATCTTTTTAATATTTTTTCAATATAATTTGATTGATGGACAAGTACTGCACTTGAAAAATGTTCAATTTGCAAACCAAGACAAAGTCTTGTTTTTCCAAGATCTTTCATCTCGAATTCCTTTTTCAAGTAATCAGATGTTTTAACGATGTCGTCATGGTTTCCCACTATATTTAAATCATCAACATATACAACAATAATCACAAATCCTGTTGATGATCTTTTAATGAAGACACATGGGCAAAGCGGATTATTTACATATCATTCATTCAAGAAATAATCACTAAGACGTTTGTACCACATTAGTCCTGGATTGTTTCAATCCGTACAAAGACCTTTGTAATTTTATAGAATGCATGTTATGAGGTTTTGATTTTATTTCTTCGATATTACAAATCCTTCAGGGATTTTCATATATATATCTCACTGTCTAGGGATCCGTACAGATATGCTGTAACGACATCCATTAAATGCATATCAAGCTCTTCAGAAACTGCAAGGCTTATCAAGAACCGAAATGTGATTGCGTCTATAACAGGATAATATGTTTCATAATAATCGATGCCAGGTCTTTGTGAGAAACCTTGAGCTACAAGTATTGCTTTGTAGCTTGTAACTTCATTTTTTTCGTTTATCTTTCGTAATCCCATTTATATCCAACAGGTTTTACGCCATCTGGCGTTTGAACAATTTGTCCAAAAACCTCTCGTTTCCTTAACGAGTTTAGCTCTGCTTGGATAGCCTCTTGCCATTTTTGTCAATCGTGTCTTTTTCGACATTCGTCCATTTATTGTGGTTCTGATCATCATCATTTTTACATATTTCAAAGGACACATTGAAAGCAAATATATCATTAGGAACAATTTTATTTCGATCCCAAATCTTGCCAGAGTTTAAATAATTTATTGAGATCTCATTATTTTCATCTTTTTCCTATTTTTCTAGAGGCAGTTGTTTCTCGTCAGAATCAACTTGTTCTGACAAATCCTTATCAAAAGATTCTTGTGCTTTCTCAGGAGTATTTTGGTTTGCATTTATTTTTACTCCTGTTTTCCTCTTTTGAGGAATTGTATCATTTGAACCAACTGGTCTTCCACGCTTTAAGCGTTTAGTTGGTTCTCGTGCATTTTGTTGCACATAGACATCAATTCTTGCAAAAGCTTTTACAGCTGGAATATGTGATTTTGTCACTTGTTTTGCATCATTAAATGCATCAGGTAATTGATTTGCGATTTGTTGCAAATGAATGATCTTTCGAACTTCAAGTTCACACTGATTTGTGCGTGGATCATAATGTGATAAAGTTGATGCATTCCAAGCAATTTCGCGCCATTCATTTTGAATTGGCTTCTTATCTCCCCTATATGGTGGGAAAATTGCTTCATCAAAGTGACAATCAGCAGTGCAGTAAATAAATCCCCTGTTAAGGGCTCTAGGTATCTTATAATGGACGATGAGTTAAATCCAACATAAATCCTAAGTTTTCGTTGTGGACCAATCTTATTTCTATTGGGAGGTGGTATAAGAACATACACTGCACAACCAAAAATTCTTAAGTGTGAAATATTTGGTTGTTGACCTAAAATGAGTTGCATGGGAGAATGTTCATGGTATGCAGTAGGCCTATAACGAATGATAGATGCTGCATGAAAGATTGCATGTCCCCAAACTGAAGTTGATAACTTAGTTCTCATGATTAAAGGTCTGGCAATTAGTTGAATGCGTTTGATCAGAGATTCTGCCAAAACCATTATGGGTATGCACGTGTGGAACATAATGTTCAATGGTAATTCCTATAGACATACAATAATTTTTAAATGCTCGAGATTGAAATTCCCTGGCATTATCAAGACGGATGGTCTTGATTGGGTTGTCGAGGAATTGTGCTCTTAACTTAATGATTTGTGTTAAAAGTCTAGCAAAGGCAACATTGCGGGTCGAAAGCAAACAAACATGTGACCACCTAGTTGATGCATCTATCAAAACCATGAAATATCTAAATGGTCCACAAGAGGATGAATAAGTCCACATATGTCTCCCTGAATGCGTTCTAAGAAAACCGGGGATTCCACAACAATTTTACTTGGGGATGATTTAACTATCAATTTACCTTGAGAACAACTAGCACAATTATAATCACCAAATTTGAAAATATTTTGTGACTCCTTAAAGGATGTCCATGCGAATTATTAATTATTCTTCTCATCATTGATGATCCTGGATGACCAAGCCGGTCATGCCATAAAATGAATGTCTTTGGATCATTAATTTTCTTATTTAAAACGACATTCGTTTCGACATGCCTTATATGAGTAAAATATAATCCGTGAGGATAAAGTTTGTGAATTTTTCTAACACTTCTTTTTTCCCATTTGAAACTAATGTGACATAGAAAAACTCTCTATTATTTTCGTTCATGGTTTCAATGTGATATCCATTTTGTCGAATATCTTTAAAGCTGAGTAAATTTCTTCTGGATTTTTTAGAGTATAAGGAATTGTCAACATGAATTGTTGTTCCCCCAAACAACATAATATTTGCTCATCCAGAGCCATTAATCAAATTGGAGATGTCAGATATTGTTTGAACATTAGCCTCAGCTAAGTTCATATTGGAGAAATATTCTCTATTTTTAAGGATTGTGTGCGTTGTAGCACAATCAGCAAGGCATATATCGCTCTTATTTGATTCATGATTTGAACACATGATTTGTTGATCCATCTTGACAAATAATGTTTGGCAAATTAGAAAAAGAGTCATATTTCAATGATAAAATTCATAATATTTTGCCTTTGATTTTGAAGGCATGGTAAAGGTCACAAAAATATTCGGGTATATATATGACAATATTTAGGCAAAATAGCCTTTCATATACGACCAAAAAATGTCACAATTATGAGCGCTCATTGTCAATAATTATTTGCCCTTTGTAGTGGTGCACCACTTTTATTCCAATTTTTGGTGGAATTGTCAATACGACATTTACCTCGATATTTTCACATTTTCCACGTCCATAAATTTATTATTGCGATCATGATCATTATATGCAACATATGCTTCTTAATTTGAAGTTTGAACTAATTGACGGGAGCGATATTATATTTATAATATCTCATTATTTTACTCAGCTACCATGAGACAAAAAATCAATCCTTAATATTTATTGGATTGGCGTGCGCATTCGATATTTGTTGCAGTAATAAATCGAGGCGGGCCACGTGACCTTTTTTTTATTGTCTCATCACCATATTTCCACATAGCCTCAACATAGAGGTAATTAAAATTGTGGAATTATAATTAATATTTGACTCGATTAGATTTTGTAGCTTGAGACTCAACCGCTCATTTTGAGCTTTTGGAGCATTACCTTTTTTTGGTATTTATATATTTATAACTCCATGAGGTGAAAAGATATACAAAGTGAAATATTCACTTTTCAAGTCTCTAAAGAGAAATTGGCGAATGATTGTGTATAACACACAGTTTTGCATATATGCTTTATTCACAAATTGAGTATCTAATTGTCATGACAAGTAATTCTTGTCGGTAATATAATAAGGCAACAAATTCAACTATGGTTGAATAATATTTTGAAAATAAATTTAATATAAAATAGTTTTCCTCTTTTTATATAAAAAACATAACATATGATTAAATATATGTTCACAACTTGATTCATTAATAAACATAATGTACTATTCGTATGAGTTGGTGGGACAACCTCCAGGGTTGGGTGGCGAGACATAGTCTACTTAATACCATGCCTCCTCGAACGGGATAACCCGTTTCCCTTTCAATGTTTAGCTTTACCTGGGACACAAGGCTTACCCATTATCAACTCAAACTTATAGCATTATTTGTATTATAAAATCAAGAATAGAACAATAACTAATCGTTTGTAGTTTTAAGAGAAAAACTATATGTCACACATTGACTTTTGATTTCTGATGTAGAAGATCGTACAAGACGCAACTACAGAGCATACTTTCGCAATCGGTGACGTTATAATGCATAGTATATGAATAAAGTATGCATATAGAAGTGATGCATGTAATAAAGGAAGCAACCATGATAATATAAAAATAAATTGAACTTATTTAAATAACAAAAGTTATACCTTCCTAGCTTTGTCTCCTTAACAAGCCTTCTTGAACTTCAAGATCTCCTTAATGCTAGAGCAAGCTCGTGCTGATAACGTGTTGTAAATTGAGTTTGAACTTACTAAGAACTAGAGAAGGAAAATAGAAGACTAAGAACTTCTACTACTACAAACTACTACGAAATGAGATAGTTGGAATGAGAAGTTTTCATTCAACTTGGTGTGTGAATTACAATGGGGTTGGCACCCTTTATATAGGCCATTTGGTGATGATGATAATTGTACTTATACAATGTGTACAAGTTATACATACACCACAAGTCATACAACACATCACAAGCAACATAGACAATACATGGAAGAGTTGGTGTACATTGGAGAGGATTACAAGTTATATGACAATACATAGACAAGTGGAGGTACTATTAAGTGAGAAATACAAGTTACATGACTACACAATATGTTGGTGTACATGCATGGTCATCCATATTCCACAACACTTAGGTATTATTATGAAGATCGATTTTTATTATTTTTGGAAGCTAGAGGCTCTCGACACAATGTCCCAGCTAATCAAATCCTTCCCTAGGTAGGAGGGGAAACAAGTCGAAATTCTTGATTCATGGCTTAACTTGTGAGATCTATTATTTTATTATTTAATTTAATTTAATCTCTCCTATTTCATTGTTGTCGATTTTAATGAATATGGTTTAGATCTAGGGTATGTATATGGCTAGTGCATGCTTTTAGGTGGACAATCTATAGTTAATTGGACCAATTGTATCCGTAATTGTACTTTTGGACCAATAAAGTAACGAACATTCACTCGTTTGCCATAAAAACCTTTCGGTTCTTAAGTGTGCAACAATTGAATCTAGGTTAAACTAGAAGCGAACGCGATTCGATTATTTAGAATTAGTATTCCCATGAATCCTTATTATTGCGATTAGTGTGTTAAACCTAATTGGCGGATGTCTGGAGTTATGCATTAATTAGGGAAGTAGTTAGTGGCAGATGTCTTGACTATCGAGATTAGGGGAATTATGAATTTCTGGTGAATGTCGATTTTCTATAGCTAATCTAGGAGAATTTAAATTAATAATTTTAGGGAAAGAGTGAGGACCATAATATACCATTGAATCTTGATTCTGATTTGCGTAACTGTAGACTTAGGTGTTTTCTTGAGACCCTTAAAAGTTATTCTCATTATTTTATTTATTTAGTTTATTTATATTAGTTAGTTAAATAATATTTATTTAAACCCTTGACTTTTTCTATTTATTTCTTTTAACCTTAGAAAGACTACCAATCTCTGTGGGATCGACCCCTTTGCCACTATTCTACAAAATATTTGGTTTAGGAACTTTACTTTATTGATGCGTTCGCCGCTCGTCAATTTTTGGCGCTGTTGCCGGGGATTGGTTTTCTTTCTTTGGTGTTTTACTTATTTATTCATTTTATTATTATTATTATTATTATTATTATTTTAATAAATTGGAGCACCTCGTGAGTTTTTTTAGGTTTGACAATTTGGATTATATTTTTTAGCATAACTCAAGCATTTTTTTTGGAATTAACATATTATTAGGATTTTAGGTGTTTTGAGACTTAGTTGGGACGCATCCAACTTAAGTCGCCGCATTAGTGGCGGGTTTTTGAGTTGATCCAAAACCCTATACTTCATTCCATCATCTTGTTGATTTCACCCTTAGTTGACAGACTTCGAGCTATCAAGACTTGATAGGAATTATTTGAGTTAACTCCTATGTTTACTAGTTCTTGCTCTTGTTATGATTGTTTTTTCATAGTTTCCATAGTCACCTAGACATGAGAGATTTCGTGTGTTCACTAGTTTTTAGAGACTTTCAGTTATGCATGCATTTGTATCATCTTCTTATTCTTTATCCATGTTCTTCTTCACCACTATTATTTTTCTTTTTGTTGCATGGATTCATTGACTTGTTTTGAACCTTAAGGACAAGGTTCGGAATAAGTTTGAGGATACTTTAAGATTTGTGGATTGAGTTGGATGGATTTCCTTGGGAAAGACCGCATGTGAGATCATTTAATTTTTTTATACGATTATATACTACTGTCGATGATAATGGTGGTGTTTTATATCATTTCTTCCATTTCTTTCATTTCTTGTCCCTTCATATTTCTCTCTCTCATTTCATTAGTAGTTGATACACTTTCATGCATGTGTTTAGTGTAGTTTTTATATTTTTTATTGTTTAGAGTCACCCGAAACTTTGTTTCATGCATTTGGTTGTGGATGAGTACACTATGGTTGCCTTTTTAACTTGAAACTTAGGGAAAACTAAGAGAAACATTCACTTGAGTCCGTAGCCTAGCATTTTTATGATTTCATGATTATGGACTTAGTTGATGGTTAAGCCTTATGTTAGAAACAAAAAGGAGTTGACGGTCAAGATTGTGCAAGTGATAATATTTTAACCCACATTAGGGGAATTTGTTTGATCATAGTGAAAGTGAGAAATGCTAACATGAGTTTTCTTAATATGGAGAGTCCCACAGGTTCCACAGGAAATAGAGCAGGGAAACTTGTGGTGGGAAATGTGAGAAAAGCGGTCCATAGAAAATGGAGTAGGGACCGTGTTACTTGAAAAAATATGGAAGAAAAAACATAGAGAGTATATATATTAAAAAAATAAAGGCGGAAGTTTTGAAAACTCCTCAAATAAAAGATTTAGCTCCAAAGTGATTTCACTAGATTAAATGAGATTTTAAACTTGTGTGGTTGAATGTATAGACAAAGAAAAATCGTGAGTAGTTGATGGCCTTTGTCTTGACAGTCTATGTCTTCAAAGTGTGATCTTAGTTGTGTTTGGGTTGCGAGTCTTGACATATCATAACTCCACAATTTCTTGAGTGGCTTGTTAACTTAGGGACTATGTAAACCAAAGGAACTCCATGAATTTTGAATCATGTATAAGATTAGTTGAGTCAGTGCATATTTATGTTAGGAGTCTAGTTTAGTTTGTGTTGTTATCTACACCTTTGCTCGGGATGTGCAAAGTCTTAAGTTTGAGGGTATTTGATAAGTTGGTATTTATAGGTATTTAGTAGTCAATTTTAATGTATTTAATATAGAAAGTCTTTAAAATATATATTTAATTATATTTATTGAATCCGGGGTAAAAAAAAATACTCAAAATAGAGTATTTACATGCAGTGATCAGATGCCAAACGATTTGCCTCGAGTTACGTGCTGCGCAGCAGGTAGAATAGGAGATAGCATACCAACTAATGCCTGCCATGTGGCAGCGTACCATTGGCCAGCTTAGGACACGTGTCGCCTCCCGGTTAGCAGAGAGCATCATCAGCAGCCTGCTCGCCTAATCCGCTGTTGCCACGTCAGCAACCAGAAGTTTTCTCTACCTATCAGAATGTGACATGTGTCACCATCACCACATCATACAACGTCCCAACAATTCTCTCCTCGTTCAGCTGCCTTTGATCACGCCTCGGGATTTGTGTTCGTGCGGTCTCCCACAACTTCGCAATCACTCGTGCGATTCTCTCAACCAAACTGCATGCCACGCGTCGCCTCTCCATTGGCGCTCCTACACTCAACAACGTTATACACATTTTCTCTGCCAATCAGACCACGACACGCGTCGGCAGCTACAGCAGATCAGCACGTCAATGCAGTTTTCTCCTCTAACCAGCTTGTGACACGTCATCACAGTCCCAATCCACGAGCGACACGTGTCCTTACCTCCAAATTAAATGCCTAGCAGCCCCTGGATCCTCCTCGGCACACGTGTTACTCTACCAACCCCCAAAATTAATTTCTCTCACCTCTTGGGACCAATTTTTAGTAGTTTTATATATTAGGAACTTATGTATTATTATGAAGATCGACATTTATTAATTTTGGAAGCCAGAGGCTCTCGACACAATGTCTCGCTAATCAAATCCTTGCCTAGGTCGGAGGGAAAACAAGTCGGAATTCTTGATTCATGACATAACTTGTGAGATCTATTATTTTATTATTTAATTTAATTTAATCTCTCATATTTCATTGTTGTTGATTTTAATGAATATGGTTTAGATCTAGGTATGTATATGACCAGCGCATGCTTTTAGGTGGACAATTTATAGTTAATTGGACCAATTGTATCCGTAATTGTACTTTTTGACTGATAAAGTGACGAACACTCACCCGTTTGCTGTAAAAACCTTTCGGTTCTTGAGTGTTCAACAATTGAATCTAGGTTAAACCGGAAGCGGACGCGATTCGGTTATTTAGGATTTGTATTCCCACGGATCCTTATTATTGCGGTTAGCGTATTAAACCTGATTGGTGAATGTCTAGGGTTATGCATTAATTAGGGAAGTAGTTAGTGGCGGATGTTCTAACTATCGAGATTAGGAGAATTAGGTATTTCGCGGATGTCGATTTTCTATAGTTAATCTTGGAGAATTTAAATTAATGATTTTAGAGAAAGATTGAGGACCATAATATGTCATTGAATCTTGATTCTAATTTGTGGAACTGTAGACTTAGGCGTTTTCTTGAGACCATGAAAAGTTATTTTCATTATTTTATTTATTTAGTTTATTTAGTTTAGTTAGTTAAATAATATTTATTTAAACCCCAGCTTTTTTCTATTTATTGTTTTTAACCTTAGAAAGATCAATTTCTAAGGATCGACCCTTTTGCCAATATTCTACAAAATAGTTGGTTTAGGAACTTTACTTTATTGACGCGTTTGGCATGCGTCAGAGTACTTTTAATTTTAAAGTTTAATTTTCTTGTTGTAATCACTTTATATATATTTTTTTAGCTTTGGGGGTGTAGGTCGTGAAATACTTTTGATTAGATTATGAGAGTATCCTAAATTACTTTGAAGTAAGTTAAGAGGTTTATGATTCTATTTTGGTTTATTTTGGGATTATAAAGTTTTAGCCAATGTATCGTAGACTCTAAGTGAGTATTTAAAGCTTGAATTTGATATATATATATATATATATATATATTGTGAACTGCAGGGATTTGTGAGTCCTTCTAGGTCTCTCTTCAATTTTGGTGTCTATTAGGTGGATTTTCTGGTAGGTCACTTTTAGGGGAGGTGTTACCAAAACTCTTTTAAAAATAAGGAGAACAATAAGTATGATTTCCTAATTTGCTCAAATTAAACAAATCATGAATTGAGTTTGATTAAAGATATAAATTTGGTCACTTTTATGGTTTAGGTGTCTAATTAGAGTAATTAGGCTAAGTCAGGACTAAGTGAGACGGGTCCTAACGATGGGAACCCATCCCCATTCCCGTTTAAGAACTCATTCCCTCATCCTTTTACCCATCCCTAAATGGGGAAATTTTCATCCACATCCTTATCCCCCATCTAATCCCCACCGGGACGGGGGATCTTCACGGGAAAACTTTTCCCCCATTGAGGGTCCCATGTGTGGATTCTTACGAGGAATCACCATAGAGAAACAATACTCCCCACATAATTTTTTTTATAACGAATTATAAAAAGTAAGGTTTCAAAGACACACACACACTCACATATTGATATTTTAAATGATATTTATACACATAATATACATATGTCTATTGCTAGCATAGACAATTAATGTAGTTTGAAATTTTTTAAAATAAGGTGTTCCAATTTTTCATTTGATTCTAAATTTGTAAAATGTAAATATAATTGCAAATAATTCAAAACAAGACAATTAAATTAGTTTGGTAATGAAAATATTTTATTTATTTAACTAATTAAGTTAAAATTATAAATCTCATTGGAGTTTGTTTGTTATGTGTATCACTAGTGTTTTGGGTTGGAAATCATGGAATATCAATATATATATATATATATATATATATATATATATATATATATATATATATATATATATATATATATGTATTCATGTAAACATGTATAAAATTGATACATTGAGATCCCCGTGGATCTCCTCCAATGGGGATTCTTCATGGGGATCCCTGCGAATATATTTTTTCCACATTACCATACATGTACCTGCGCGGGTATGAGACTTTCCCCATCCCTGTCTCCATCCCCATTTAAATTTCTTGTACCCATTCTCATTTTGGAGAATCCCTATCCCCTCATGGGGATTCTTCGCCCCATTTGTATCCCTAGGCGAGACCTTTTGGATGGGGCAGAGAGATAAAAAAAGATCAATTAAAAACTTTACTAGCTAAGGTACATATTTAGGAAAATATATAGCTTCATATAGGAGGTCTTGGGTGACTTTGCAACATACAAGTTTTATATAATCTGGACCCCTTGGAACATCTCCAATGGGACCATGGATTGGGTGGAAATAGATCCACCTAGGATACAATCCACATCTAACCCAAAAAAGTTCTCTCGAATGGGACCATAGATTGATAATGTTAATCCTATGTGGCATGAAATTAAAGTGGAGGATGTCTACCACAATGCCTACTTCTAAAAATTAAAGTAGACAACCACGTCAGACAAATGGACTCTTTTTTATTTTTTAAAAAGTTTTTTATTTTTTTCAGACCTTTATCAGTATTATAAAAATCGAAAATAAAAAGTGTCAACTCATCGATCCTAGTTTAAATCCATTGTCAATTGGAGACCATTTTAGGAGGTAAATGTCTATCTAGTGCTACATAGGATAGACATCATCTTCATATCCATGATGTGACACCAATGCGTAGTCTAAATCCATATTACCATTAGAGATGCTCTAAGTAATACATCAAATCAAATGACGGGGGACAATAATTAGCTGCTCCCTTTCTAAATTATATTTTATCAATTAGCCGATCATATGCGTGTGTGTGTGTGTTTTTTTTTCTAACAACTCTGATTATTTGTTTTTGGATTTCGCTAGGATGATGCAATATCTACGATTCCAAAAAGACATAGCTATATAAATGGATAATAAATTTGGAATCAAGGAAATAAAATATCCCTAAAGCTATTAAAGTAAGATCCATGAAATGGGTTTTCAAAAGTTTATTCAATTCACGATATCCCAAAAAGCTTTCATAAGTTCTAATTATGACAATGAATGGTTCAAACTACTTAACAAGTCTTAAATTACAACCCAAACTCATAAGTTCTCAAAATCAAATAACTAGATAATAGGAGCTCACGAGGCTCACAATGCAAGAGAAGACTTTAAGCTAGGTCTAAGGCAAATGTGGATGTACCTGGAGAGTAAGTGGGGCGAGCTAAAAGGGGCAATGGAGCTTAATAAGAGGAAAACCTCACTCAAACATCAAACATGCAAGTACTACTTAATAAAAATGCAAGATCTAACATGAAGTTGAAATCAAATCATCAAGCATTTAGTAAAAAGCATGAAAATAAGATTTATATATAATTAAATTTAAACCATCAATTATATTCATTTAAGTCAAGTTCCAAGATGAATTAAACCATGATAGCAAGAGGTTTGAAAATCATAAATTAAATTAAAGCATTCATGCATAGGGGCCCACAATAGGTATACCATAAAAATAATAATAATTATAAGTCGTTGTTTCATTCAATGCATATTAGTTATTGAATTGATTCCGGTGACCGATTCCCCTACTCCCGAGGTGATGAAGATCACTAGTGAACACAATGGCCATCGTGTCCCTTCAATGGTCCCATCAAACCAACAAGAAGTTTGTCCAAGCCGTCACCGATATGTACACCTAGATCACTTAGAGTTTTCATGAGAAGTTTACTACCGCTCACGTCCTTAGTAATTTAACCCCATCACCTTAGCCAGGAGGGGTAGTCCCAACTTCTTTTCCAGGAGACAATAATCCAACTCCTTACCTAGGAGTAGGTAATTCAACCTCCTTGTCCAAGAGAAGGAAATACAAATTTTTAGTGCAACACATATATAACCCATAGATAAGTAAAATCAAATCAATAGCATATTGCAACCTATTCCCAAGTCTTGAATTTCAAATCATGAATCTTAATTATCTAATAACATGTCATATTTGAGACTTGAGCAAAGCTCCCCACTTACCTCGATTTGTAGTGATATCCTCTCTCTGGTCCTTGCGCGTACGGGGTTCTATGTGAACCATTTCGCAAATCTATACAATTTAAGACATGTCACATCAACGAAAAATCACATTTTAAATTCTAATTTGCTATTAAATTTACTTTGGATACCACTAGTATGGGTCTCGCGGGTCCCTCATCGCTCGATAGAAGGGTTAAGGGGTGGGACCTAGTCGGTCTCCCTGGGGACGCGGTAGTGCCTTGTTTGAAAGCAAAGATTTGCTTTTATTTTATTATGTATGTATATATATTATTTTTGTTTATTTATAATATATATTATTTATTTTATTTTTATTTATTTATTTATTTATTTTTATTTAGTGTTGACTAATCCAAGAATGTTTGGCCCCTTGTCTAATGTCCAGGGGGCCAAATAGGCCCCAGTGTGTTGGGCGAGACATACGTCCCTACCCATCGCACAGTACGCCCGTAAGCGCGCCTTGGGTGCCTGCGTCGGCCGGGAGGCGCCACCCTCCTCCGATCGGCTACTGAAGGTGGCACCGGACGCCCTGCCGATCGTCGGGGATGTCCCTACGGTAGTGGCGCGCATACGGTCATGGGGTGGACCAATTGCCACCCCTCCCTTTGATTTTCATTGTGGTGGTGGGGCGGCCTGGTGGTGCCCCACCCTCTCATCATCGTGGCGCGCCATTGAGGTCGCCGCCACCCTTTTAGCGGCGGCGACGACGTAGGGTCACCGCCACCCTTTACCGGCGGCGGCGGTAAGGGTCACCGCTTTGCTCTCTCTCGGGTGCCGTCAACACTTCGCCACAAACTTTCACCAAATTAAATCTAAAGAAGAAAAAAAAAAGGTTTTCCACCATTATTGAAGTAGATACAAACTTGTAAATTTGTTTAGACAAGGAAAGAAAGGGTGTAGAGGGTGGATTACCTTCAATGGATGTCTCATTGCCTTCGCACCACTACGATTCCCTAAACAAGTCTCCTCTCATTTTCCTCTCTCAAATGTTTTTGGTGTGTAAACAAAAGGGGCTAAGGTTTACAACTTGATTTATATAGTAGGACCAATTTAGTGTAGGGTTTGCGAGATTACTAAATTACCCCTGGATGGGTGTTTATTATTTTTGGGTCGTCACGCACTTGGTATCGAGCTATGGTTAAGCTCAATCAAGGAAATGTTAAAAATGATAATGACGTTGAGTTTTGGGTTGAGTCGATTAGGAAGTTTGGGTTAAGGCTCTTGGATTATATTAAGTTATATTAAGTTACATGAACTTAAGTGATCGTCTTGAGGAACAAGGTCCAATAATGAGATCGCGATTAGTTGGGAAGTATTGTGAGCTTGTGATACTTTGTTATTAGGATATGTTTGTTGTATATTATTATATTATCGCTAGATATGTAATAAGAAGTTTATTCTCATGGTTTGTTCGATACTTAACTCGCAAGATATAACGAGTGAGTTTAGGAACAAACAATTAAAAAGAGAATAGACTTGCGAAACGATAATCGAGCATGATGAGAAGTGAAATAAACTCAAAAGTCTAAATTCTTAAGGGTATTGTAAGTTGTTCGATATCAATATAATTAAGGGAAATAGTCGATTGAAAACCAATAGGAAATTGGTTGAGCAAAAAGTTTAGATAATTCTGGAGCGTAAGTACTTGAACATGGCTTTCTTGTAAATCGAAGTATTGAACTATTACAATTTTGAAATGCTCAGAAATTTTCTGATAGACTTAAGTTAAAGTCTCAAACGATTGAGAATCGTTTGGGAAAAGTAAAACGAAATTGAGACTTGTGGGAAGCACAAGATATGGATTATTTTGGGTTTTAGAATAAGGTTAGTATCGATTGCACAGCTTAACTCGGAAAACCTATTCTATAAAGAAATGATAAAATAAATGAAAATACACGATTTAGAAGTAATCTTTGTTAACACCATATTAAGTGTTGTTATGAAACAAAGATCAACAAAAACTTTTAACTTGAAAATGAAATGTGTAGTGATAAGATCAACATGTTAGAAATGAGATTGGGGAAAACGGTATGAAAATAGTTAGGATTAGCTATTAAACATTAGCACAAGTGATTGTGTTTTATGTTTCAAAGTACCAAATAGTTACTTCTAATCAAATTAAGTAATAATGCTTATCACTGCAACCTAAATTATAACTAATGAAGAGATAGACGTATTGATTGAGAATCAAAATAATTTGTATAGGACGTCGGTATGAGCTCATATATTACGAGAAATTTCATTTATATGAATTAAAGGATTGAGATAGTATCCTTTAAGAGTTTGATTAGTCGTTAAGTTAATCAAGGTATTAGAAATTCAAATTATTCTATCTCTTTAGTTGAACAACAATGGATAGGTGAATTCATCAAAAGTAATTTGACGACAAGAAGATACAAAGTTATCTTTCATAGTTTCTTGAAAAGTATCAAATTTCTTTTAGAGAAAAAGAAAAATCATGAAATCTTAGATTAATGGAAACAAACTAAAGCAATAACAAACAATGGAACTGCTTGAGTCACAAGATTTCTCTGTTTCGAACAAATATTAGCCGAGGAGACATCAATTCATTGAATGATTATAAGAAGTTTGTATTGTCCCTTGTAAGTTTTTTTTTTTTGAAAAGATAAAAGATATAACATTGTTTTAGTAAGTTAAAACTAAAAAGTCAGTAAGTGCCCTAGGTGCGAACCGAAGTTGTAGTAAGTTTATAAAAGGGACCAAGATTGAGATCAATATGAGTATAGCTAAGATTGACTAAAATCGAACGGAATAAACTTTGTATATAAAATAAAATGAAACGTAGAGATGAATTGTAACTAATGGAAGTGACACGAATGGACTCCCTTAGTCAAGGTAAGGCATTGGAGTAGTTGTGCATGACAAAAAGTCTAAGTAACTCCGTTTCATAATCACGATTCATTCACAGCGTAAAAGATCGGTGTGATGTCTACCATTTTTGAATAACCGAATGACTTGGTGACAAATCGGAATAAAAAAGTCTATGAAGTTTCATTGGAGTCAATTGGAAGCTTAAGTATAGACATATAAATGGTCGATAAATTCTCACATGCGCATTAAAGTAAAATTCTCGGTGAACGAGTCTCGATAAGACTTAGGATTTCAAACTATATGTTTGATGAAATTTAACATATCTTTTCAAGGATCTTACAAGGAATCAAATTCCAAAAGTTGAAAGTGTTGAATCTAAGTAATATATCACTTGTTATCGCTTAATACATTGTATATTTGTTCAAATGTTGTGCTACACCATGTGATTAGTCGGTGTTGAAACTTGAAGCACCGGTTGTTTTAAATTGGAGTTAATGTAAGATACCTGAATGATGGTGAAGATACAAGTGAAATGAAAAGAGACGCACAACATATAGCTCGGTTAGTTATTATTAATCTATTTGGTTGAAAATGTTGAATAGAGTACGGTGTATCGACTTGATATGTTTGAAGAATTGAATAGTCATCCACTATATGTATTGAGTAGAGATGGAAAAAAGATAACATATTTATAAACTTGTATTTGTTACATGTTAAAAGTTATACTATGAGAGTATAATCAAGGAATATGTTGATCCCTCGTTAAAATGTGTATATCTACTTAAGTTAAAAATAACTATTTCTATTCAGGTAATGAGAGAAGTCTAGTGAACAAAAATAATTGAGATTGATGATTAAGTGAAATGAATAAGGTTCTTGGTGACCTCATGAGTAGAAAATGATTTGACGAAGTTAGAAAAGTTGTTAACTTTCTAACTAGTCAAATGGAAAGTTAAGTGAATTGGCTGACGAGTTAGAATTAGTAATTGCTTTCTAGTCCATAACATAAATCATATTGTGAGTAGACATTTAGAGAATGAGTGAGAGTTGCACGATGTGTCCGATTTCATTTTCGTCGAATTGAAATTGAGATCTCTTGTCATGGGGATGACATATATAATTTGAGATCTATAGTCATGGGATGACTTGTGGAATTTCAAGTTTCTATTGAGAAATGCTGGAATGGTGATGGATTAGATAGACACGCAACTTTACTTAGTATTGAATGTTGTGCTCAAATATTATTTACATCATTATATAAACATTTAGACTAATGATAGTCTAAAACAAATCGATCGATCGAAAATTCGATAAAATGAATGATAAGTGATAAGAAAGTAAGTTAGGTTATGTACCGAGTTTGGTATATAGGGAAAGAATTATCAACAGTTTGTGAAATTTTTATCCATTTAAAAATGAAAATGGTGTTGTGAAAAGCAAGATATATTAGATATTACTAAGTGTTGATACTTGAATAATATTCAAGGTATGAGATAAGAAGAAAAGTAAGATTATTGGATATTCCACGAAGTTGATACCTCGTCGAAATTCACAAAATCCAAGATCAGCAGAGAAGTTATTATAACTTTTCATTAGATTAAGAAAATGGAAATGAGAAGTTTGAAATGTTTATGATCTCTACCACTGAGTTGTTGATTACAATGAAAGTGATTAGGTCCACTTAACGGTTTCACCTTAGGAATGGTTTTTACAAGTTTGGATTAAAAGAGGTGTATATATGAAGGATCATATTAGTACAATAAAAATCATTGGTTGCTCGAAAAATAATAAACAAGTATTAAGTATCACACGAGGATTTTGCCTCGATTTATATGCAAGTTGGGATCAATGGCGTGTAAAATGAAGTTGGTGCAACACTTTGCTTCAAGTTGCCTGTTAGTTGGCGTGGGTCGAGGTCGAGATTGGCTCTAAATTGGTGCAAGTTTGGCTAAGTATGGCAAGAAAGTTGGTCCATAAGGGTTCAATATGTCATGGACAAAGTTAATATTTTTGGATTTTTTGCGTGACCAAAACAAGTGTTATGGACATTTTATATATTTAGACTATTTTGTCCAAAATTTGGCTCGATTTGGAGAAGAATCGGATCCAAAATGAGCACTCGAAAGTCAAAACATGTCAAAATAGGGATTTCGAGAATTAATAAATAAAAAAATTATCTTTCACGACAAGCAACTACGAGAACATTTCTTCATTTGTTCCCAACCTCTCAACTCGGTTTTTCACTTCGCGATCTCTCGACGTCTAATTTTCGCTCGGTTTCTTTTCGCAAAATAGTAGAGCATCGCGATACGGTCATTTGAGAGCTAAATTTTTGCAAAGTGGAAACGAGGTATTCGACCCGCAATTTGATAAATTCTCAATTCAATGCATTTTCCTCCATTCAATTTGAATTCTCATGATTTCTCAATTTTTTGCGGGGTTTGATGGAAATTGGTAGAGATTGTTGTGAATTGATATATTAGATTGATTTGCACCAATTTGGAACAAATCCCACCGACGTGGGTTAGGGCTTTGATGAATTGAACTAATGTGATTTAGTTGATAGCTATTTTGGAGATGTTTTAATAGTTTATATTGATTTATATTGGGTTTCGGTCGAATTGATTCTTGGTTTTGATCCAATTTTGACTCAACGGGTTGTGAAAGTATTTTGATATTAGTATCGAGTGGTTTCATGGTGTTTGTTGTCGAGTTTAGAGGATTTAATTGCGAAGAAATTGATTTAGAGAAGTTTTTCATTGCAAAATAAAATAAGTTTGCCTAGGCGACAGTCATATTGGAAAATTCATAACTTTTCAATTGGTGATCTGATTTGAGTGTTCTTAGATTCTATGGAAAGTAAGACATGAATACTACAAGTTCCTTTCAGGTCATCATGACAAATAATGAGGTTTCAAGGTTAAAAAATTACCCTAAATTGGCTAGTTGAAACAATTATATAAATTAATATTTTTGGAAATTGTTCTCAAGCGTACTATTGCTACATTTTTCATTAGGCTTTGTGATTTGGTTTCACTTGAAGCTTGACCCATAATATAATTGGGTATGCAGGGAAGATATTGGAAACATTTTCAAGGTGATCCGATGTTATGAGAACCCCGAGAATTTAGCTCAAAGTTGTTTGGTTATAAGTAAACCCTATAATGGTCTTTACTTTTTATGGGATTTATCTTTGTACCGCATTTGTGTTTAGTCAAGATTGTGTTTCACATCATTCTTGATCATGCATACATGGCATCCCGATAGAGTTGTCCCTACTTCGGTTGTAAGAGTATGAGGTGCACCACTCCGGACTAGACGCATCGCAAGCGTCTAATGCGGGTAATGTCGACTCTGGGTTTTTTATGCATTGAACTCATAGGACTTTCTAGATTCATCGTGAGTGGGCCCACTTGTTATGAGCCTTGAACAGAAATGAGGGATCCACATTGTTATATAAATCTTGTTGTTATTTGGAAATGCAATTACATGTCTCCATATATTTAGACTAACATTTGCGGGAGTAAAGAGCGATGTATGAGTTTACTTACTTGACATCTTCGAGTTATTTTTGATGATGTCGGGTTCTCTAGGAAGACAAGGAAGAATGGACAGAACTCGTAAACTTTTGGTGATTACTTTTAAGCTCGAAGTTTAATTTTCTTGTTATAATCACTTTATATATATATTGTTTTGGGCTTTGGGGTGAGTGTAGGTCGTGAAATACTTTTAATTAGGTTAAGAGAGTATCCTAAATAAGTTTGAAGTAAGTTAAGAGGTTTATGAAGAATTAAAAAAAATTAGGTGTCAAAGACACAAACACACACATATATTGATATTTTTAAATGATATTTATACGCATATTATACATATGTCACTTGTTAGCATAGACAATTAATGTAGTTTGAAAAAATTTTAAAATAAGGTGTTGCTATTTTTTCATTTGATTCTAAATTTGTTAAATGTAAATAAAATTGCCAACAATTCAAAACAAGACAATTAATGTATTTTGGTAAGGAAGATATTTTATTTATTTAACTAATTAAGTTAAAATTATAAATCTCATTAGAGTTTGTTTGTTATGTGTATCACTAGTATTTTGGGGTGGAAATCATGGAATATATATATCATATGGTATGCATGTATACATGTATAAAATTTATATAATGAGATCCCCATTGATCTCCTCCAATGGGGATTCTTCATGGAGATCCCCGCGAATATATTTTTTCTTCATCCCTATACATGTACCCGCGTGGGTATGAGATTTTTCACATCCCCGTCTCCATTTCCATTTAGGTTTCTTGTACCTATTCCCGTTGTGGGGATTCCCCGTCCCCTCATGGGGATTCTTTGCCCCACTTGTATCCCTGGGCGAGACCTTTTGGATGGGGCGAGAGAGATAAAAAGAGCTCAATTAAAAACTTTACTAGCTAGAGTATGTATTTGGGAAAATATATAGTTTTTATATAGGTGGGTCTTGGGTGACTTTGCAACATGCAAGTTTTATATAATCAAGACCCCTAAGAGCTTTTCGATGGGACCATGGATTGGGGTGGAAATGGATCCACCTAGGATACAATCCACATCCAAACCAAGAAAAAAGCTCTCCAATGGGACTATGGATTGATAATGTTCATCTTATGTGGCATGAAATCAAAGTGGAGGGTGTCAACCACAATATCTACTTCTAGACATTGTGATAGACAACCACGTTAGACAAATGGACTCTTTTTTATTTTTTAAGTTTTTTATTTTTTCAGACCTTTACTAATATTATGAAAATTGAAAAGAAAAAGTGTCAACTCATCAATCCATGGTCTAAATCCATTATCAATTGGAGACCATTTTGTGAGGTAAATGTATATCTAGTGCCACATATGATAGACATTCCCTTCACATCTATGATGTGTCACCAATTCATAGTCTAAATCCACCTTACCATTAGAGATGTTCTAAGTAATACATCAAATCAAATGACGAGGGACATTAATTAGTCGCTCCATTTTTAAATTATCTTTCAACAATTTGTCGGATCATATGCGTGTGCCTGTGTTTTTTTTCCTAACAACTCTGATTTTTGTTTTCGGATTTTGCTAGGATGATGTCAATATCTATGACTCCAAAAAGACGACTTATAAATACTCTTGTTAGAAAACTCGATTTAATTGTCTCAAGAAATTCGACGATGTAATGACATACCAAAGCTAACTTGAACCGCATTGACTAGGAGGGATTTAAAAGATTTGAAAAGCATACCATCAATTGCATCAAATCAAGCACAATGTAAAAGTTTGATCCATTTATCCGACCCCAACAAATTTAAGAATGAAGCTTTCTTCTTATTGTTTGATGTCAATATCATACGCATGGTATTTATTGTATTTTTAGGAAGTAACTATCATTATGCTATCAAATACATTTCAAGTCTCATGCTATCTGTAATGGGTGAATATTTATTGATCCATTAATGAGTTTATTTTCGGATTTGGATACCGATTCGGGCCACGTAGATGCCTCGGATAGGCTAGGACACACCTGATTGAGCATAAATAATTATTTTTCTCTATTAGTTGCTTATTTGTGATTTCAATTATTATTGCATCGCATGTGTGAGTTGGATTGAAATATCGTGTAAGATTAAGTGACGAGTAAATGCCTCGTAAAGCGTGTGAACGTGGGCACCAGTGTAGGCGTAGTACATGTACACTAAGTCTTATAATGCTAATTTAAATAAAATGACTAGAACAAAGGTGAATATGGCATAAAATAGATACTTAAACTTTAGGTTAAGTCATAATAATAGGGTACATCAAGGATTAGTGAGCCTCAAGATGCATGCCAGGACGCGGGGCACGGGGTGGCGGGTAGTGGGATCACAAATATGTCAAGTATGTGACTAAACACACTAACCATATGTAATTATGTGCCTAGGTGAGTTATGAGTTGGCTTTCATGTGGGACAAGTGGCTTCATGTGGGACAAGTGATTTTCATATAGGGACAAGTGGCATTAAGGGATGACACATGTCATAGCAATTAACTAATAGTAAATCAAAAATTTGGCTAATTAATCCACTTACTAATATAAGTATATAAGACCTATACTTAATGGATGAGCTTAAAATATACATTTGAGCTGAAAAATTTGAGGAATTAAGGAGGGATTAGCTAAGAAATTCAGGGAGATTAAAGAGAGTTGGAGCTCAAATCAAAGTGTCATCAACCCTAGGTACACATCTCTCTATTTCAAATTGAAATTAGTTCTCGTTTTTGTCCAATTTCAAATGGTAGATGATTAAGTCTTTGCAATTGGTTTATATATTTGGATTCCTCATTTCAAGCTGATAATCCAGCTATTAAGAAGTCCTTAATTTGGTTTTGAAATAAAAAAAAGATATGAATTTTTGATGTTGTAAGACCAAAATTGAAATTCTGCATGTTATATTATGAACTAGCCTTTTGTAATTTAGTCATAACTTTCTCATTTTAAATCAAAATGAACCCAATTTGGTGGCATTTAAAAGCTAACTCAAAGGGAAACAACTTTATCCTATTGGAGGTTTTATAATTCGAATGTTTTCATATCAAAAAGTGCTCTACAAATAGGTGTTTGAATGTAGTACGAGATTTTTGAAACTAAACTTTTAAAAGGCATAACTCCCTACTTACTAATCCAAATGTGTTGATATTTTAGTATGTCATTATTAGGTATGTTAACTTCCTTATGACCAAAAATCTCGATTTTTGAAACTATAGATTGGGAGAAATAAATTTTCTAAATCTGCTGGTCGGATTAAGCTTCTATTTGAGCTATTTTTGGTAGAATTACGATATCTCTTTCATGTTAAATCAAAATTCTGCAAACTAAACCTTTTCGGAAAGCTAAGATAAAGACCAAAAAAACTTTGTATTAGTGAAAGATTTTGAGAGTTGGACAATTTCATGCCTAAAAATGCGTTGTAACATAAGACCGAAATTGAGACTTTATTTAGTCTTTATGGCTGATTTAGGAAGATCAATTTAAAACATATTCAACCAATTTGAATACACAATAAGCACACTTAATTGACTTCGGGGACTGAAAGAACGTTGCTCGGGTACCGGAGATCTAGGCGAGGTCGATTCAGGAGTTCGGGAAGGTCGGAGCGATAGTTAAAGGACACATCTTTTTATCTGTCGATCTATTCAATGCCTAATCGACTTGCTATTAATGTGGGTAAATGATTGGTCGTAGGTTCGAATCCTACTTGGGGAGATTTGATTTATTCTGAATTAAAGGGCTCGCTTTGATCGTTAGGAATATGTAACCCATTCCCTATCTTAAAATTGTGTGACGGTGTACCGAAGCTATTCTCGTAATAGGATCGCCTTGGTCGAGTTATTGCGCGGAAGTGCTAGTGTGGGTCAATCCACTTTGACTCGTTTTTATATTTTACACACTTTTGTGTGAGGTTTGTAAAATCCAATGGAACGTCACTTGAGTATTTACTTACTTTCATTACTATTTTACTCTATCATGTTCAATGTATTCCTGTTCTATTCCTTATTTACTTCGGTTATCTTTGTCTTTGTTACTATTTGAATGGTTGGTTGAGTTTAATCTCGTCGGGTATTCCGTTGTGTGTCTATGGCACGCTAGACCATAGCATGTGTATCAAGAGTCCTTAGTGAATGACGACCCGAGTTACTTTGTCGGTACATGTATCGATGAGTTGTGGGTCTACGCCGACCACCAAGAGGACTAAGTGATGGGCAAGTTGGTTGCACCTACTTGGTGGGATCCTAAGGAGGGAATCTAAAGTGTAGTCTAGTCTCGACTGGGATGGGCACACACATTTGCACTTTATTATTAGTTATGCATGCAATGATCCATTTACGATTGCTGTTTACATTCTCGCATGTTTATTTAACAATATTTATTGGATTTCCTTTACTTCATATGAATGCTAAGTGAATTTCCTTGGGATTTTACTTCTTGGACTCATCATCTGTTTTGTTGTGATGGATGAGTGTAGATCCTTCTATGAGTAAGGGTAAGGAGATTCTTGGCGACTATCTCTCGAGCTCGCTCACGTTCAAAGACACTACTCGTAGGTGTTTATTTACATATTTTGTTATATGTTTTGGGTTTATAGGAGACTTATGAGACACATGTACTTGTATATATTTACTTTTGTCGCCTGATATATAGTGTACTCTATTCCGGGTTTTCCACATTAGGACTGATGCTCTATATGACTTGAAAGTTAATGAAAATCCATGTTTATGTTTACTTTAAGACTTTCGTTGTAAATTATTGATTATCTACTTGCAAATCGTAAAACACAAACCACACTCGTAAATGGTTAATTCGAAATAAAAGACTCGTAACTTTTAACAAATCATAATATAGAGAATACGACGACCAAAGCATGTACATCGAGGAGTGCTTGACGTGGCGCCGACGTCGGAGAGGCTCGGGACTCGCATTGCGGCTTGTTCGACAACCTTGGGGCATGGGGCCGCCACACTATCTTATTCAATTTTTTTACTAACACGATCTTTTCACAAAAAAAAGAAGAGAAAAATCAATCAAGTGATAGCTTCTAATTGTTTGGTACTTAGTAAGTACTTATGGCTTGTTCGATTCACTTACCCAACTTTCATAAGTTCAAAGGATTAAGTTATACACATGATCGTGAGTTAGATTAACAGATTAGTCCCGGTTGGTCACTTGTTCGCTTGGGGCGCCTAAACATTTTGTTAACATGTTTTAGTTGCGAGTGAAATGACTTACTTGCCCTTCCACCACAAGAACAACAAACCTGTTATGGGAATTGGGTGGGCCACTAATCATCTTCAAAGGGGTACAATTTGGAGATCGAGAGGTCCCATCCCTTGGACTTGCTCAATATTTTGCAAAGCCAAATTCTTGCCATTGTTGGGGTTCTGTTCCACCTTCTTATGTTTGTCAACCTTCACCCATTTTTGCTTCTGGACATTCTTTAAAGAAAAAAAACTTCGAACAAAATGACTTCTCCTCTTTTACTACTTCAATAAAAAACATAGAAATAAAAGGAGCAATAGAACAATGGCTGATATCAACTCCACAGACCCAAACTCGAACCGAAATCCGATCGAACCCCCTCGCAATCAGAAACAAAAGGAGCAATATAGAGATGGCTAATATCAACACCCATTTCAAATCTCGCTCTCCCAATCTCACTGTTTTCGCTTCGAATCAAGATTCAAACGTTCTCCTTATTAATTGAAGAATCGGAGACGACGACGACAACAACAACAACAACAGGGGAATCAAGTTTGGTCCTCAAGTTCTCATCGTTTTCTTCTTTTTCAATTGCTTCTGGAAGCATAGCCTCCACACCCATATAAAAACAACAACAAGCAGCACACTCGTCTGGTGAGAGTAACATCAGAGCCCATCACAACCAAGCGGAGTCGACGAAAAGCCATTGTATAGTATACAATCGAATTCGATGTTGTTTGTTAGATTAAGCGAGGATGTTTTCATCACTTACAAACCACAAGCAACCTGACTAACTATGGAGCCAAAAATTAGAGGTGTGCATGGGACGGGCTCGAGCTTGCCATCCCGACTGTCGGGCTCCTGCATCTCCTACCCGCTAGAAGCCTGACACCAAATTTTAAGAGCTACTACCCGTCCTTGCTCAAAAGTCGAGCATGCTCGGGCAGGCCGATCAGGCTAAATCCCACGTCGCGAACTAATTGGAAGTAATTTTCAGCAAAGCCAAAATCAAATCAAGAAAACACATAAAACACTGGATTGATTTATCATAAAATTAACTGATCATCAATAAAACCATACTCGTCAAATTTACTAAAAGCAACGCCACCATCTGCTGTGGAAATCGCCTCTTCGTCGTCCCCGAAAGTCCTGAATGACCACAGCTCTAGCCTCACTCACCATCACCCCCAAACCCAACATTGCCTCTTTCAACTGAGAGCAAACTCAAATACAAACATCGATGGGCTAAATCCACCATCGCCTCCTTCAACTGAAAACAATGAGAAGAACGAGGCGGTCATCGTCAATGGGTTCAGGTGTGTGATTGAATTCGAAAGGTGAGAAGGAATGAGGAAGCCAAGAAGGTGAGGAATTTCAGTCGCAGTTGAGAGAGGAAGGGAGAAGGTGAGTGTTGTGGGGTTGGTCAAGATAGCTGAATGTGAAATGGCAGAGCTGCAAAATGAGAAGAGGGCCGCTAAGGGCACCCCACCTTTTCATGAAGGAACCCAGTTAATGTGGGCACAAACCAATTTACCTGGGGCACCCAAAAATTAGACCCGAAATACCCAAAATACCCCTCGTGCAAAAAACTCTCGCACCCCACCACCCCCACCACCACCTTCACCGAAATCTTGTGGAAGAATCCATTTCTTTTGAACCGACCTGTGAGAGGAATCCCCGAAATCGTGTTCTCCGTCCCTCGCCGTGTGTTTCTCCTTCGTTGTACGAGTTTTCGCAGCTTTGTAGGGTCGGGGGTGTGAGCCGATTTCGTCTCCAAATTGGGGCTCGGTTGAAGATCGTCGAATTAAGTTACATTTGGTAGAGTAGTTGTAATGTGTGTGTGGCGGTTTGTTCAATTGTAAAAAAATTGGGAAATCGTGGTTCTCGGCCGCACAGGCCAGAGACTGTGTCAACTGTCTCGGCCAAGCATGGCCGAGACAGAAGCTAATATGTTTGGGAACTCGCAGTCTCGGCCACGAAGACCGGAAGAGTTAACAGCGTCTCGATTACGCATGGCCGAGAATACTTCAGTTATCTCGCCGCGACATGACGAGAGCTACAATTAGTGATAGGTAATGTGGCGTCGGTGGTGTACAACCGAGAATTTCCTCCTACTCTCGGTTGTACACTTCCGAGAGGGTCTCAGTAGGCTCGGTCGTCATAGGACGAGAGTAAGGCGAATTGAAATAGTCAATCCATCTGGGTGGTGGTGTACAACCGAGAACTTTCTATTGGACTCGGTTGTACACTTTGATATATTTGACTCCTTGTCGGTCATGGGTGACCGAAAATATGGGTTGTTTCACGAACCTGCTTGACCGAGACATCAGAAATGGATGAATTTGAACATTACTTTTTGTAAATTTTTTTTTGTGGTATGTCAAACTAACTATACAATATTGAAAATCCAGCACGACAATTTGCACCGAAACTTAATTAATTATAAATCTCCGTAACATTCAAACCGACTCTACAAGTGTCCATCCATAAGTAAACAACAATCAAAATACAAGACAACATTTGTATATCCATATAACATTCGAAGTAACGGCAAAATTTCTAAATGTTTAGCCATCAAGGTTTCTAGGTACAAGCTTTACACTACAAAGTGTATCTAAATCTACAACAGTATGGTGGCTTCATCAGCGAGCTGCAATGGGCGCGATGTCTCGAAATACGAATCCATCTCGCCAACCTTTGGCGCAGATCCTTAACGTACCGATCCCACGATGGATATAAAGATAGCAACGGTGCATTCACACGCAACTTCACTGTCAAAGTGAACAATAGAACATAGAAGATATTGTCACAAACCCGATTAAGGGGAAACAAAACAATTCACAAAAAATCATAGAACTTACCCTAACCCAATGGATATTCCTTTCATTTGTCATTGCAATGATAAGTCTTTGTTGTGCAACGACGACGGTGGAGCACTACGTAGAGGTAGGAATGTGGAGGCACTCCCATGCGAGAGGTTGACGAGAATGACATTGAATGCGGTGGATACTAACAATCCCATGTCCGGAAGTGTCAACCATTCTTTGAAAGATGCCCCCACTTGCTTCTCTCGGGCAATGCACCGCATTCTTGACGAGCCTCGAAACTCGAGCCAAGCACTTCCCGCCAAAGATCTTCATACCCGATAATCTCATCGTACATCCTTCTACGCACAATCCTCCACCCGTCTACATCGGCAAGTCGAAGCCCGAGGCTATACACCGATATCCACAATTTCCATCGGAAACCACATCGATAATGCCCTCAACATGTGGCAACCAATCCGGTTCTAAGCAATGACCATAAGCCATGTTAGATCCACTTTGCGTGCGTCGACTGGCACGACGCATTTGTGGAACAACCTTGCCTTTCTTCTGCCTAGAAGTGGAGGCCTCTTTTGTGGAGTGGGATGACTCAACTTGTTTTCTCTTCGACACTGCCTTGCCTCCGATTGGAGACCCCGGTGTCCTCCCACCCGCATCCTCAACTTCCCGCTCGCACTCCACAAAAGACGAAGGTGGACTAATCTCCCTGAGCTGCTGAATTTCAGTCCTCCCACCCGCATCCTCAACTTCCTGCTCCCCCTTATCCAATCTTCCTGCGGTTTCGTGATTGTGCCTCCCACATATAACGACGACATACCATAAGGAGTCGCATTTTCCTTTACGTTAATAAGGAAAGGGCATCCACATTTCTTCGTACCGGTTGGAGTCCTCGCATTTTCATCATTTCTTGATTTCTTTAAAATTTTGGCCGCTTTCCCATTCCCTACTCTCTCGAGCCGGTCCCCTATATGTCCCGGACCTCTCACAGAGCAAGTTTCACCCTTCCCTGCGCTTAATGCCCCGCATCCGAGCGCTTCGTTACTAACACAAACTTGTTCTCCCCACTAATCATTTGAAGCCATGAAATAGCCGCTTCTCGAGAGGGGAATGACTTACAAGGTGTAAAAGTGTCCTTGTAGTCTAGAAAATTACTAGATACCGGCATTACCCGCAATACAAACAAGTGTAACATTATAATCAACCAAAATGTACAAAGACAATCACCATAACTCCCCAAAAAACAGTTCTCGGTTGTACAGTCCGATACTTTATTCGAGTCTCGTCTCGCTCACGTACGACCGAGAGTTACTCGACTCTCGGTCGTACCATACCGTGACTGCGTGAAACCTCTCGGTCCTCTATGACCGAGACATTACTATACATCTCGGTCTGCGAGGCCGAAACAATCGCGCACCCAGACAGAAACTTCGGATAACCGCAAAAAACACAATAAATTTGCAAAATTACCTCAAGTACGACCTCCTCTTGCACCGAAGCAGTACAATCCTCCATTATATAGTGGAAACAAGTTCGGATTTGAAGAAATTACCAAACCCTACGTTGACAAACAAATCATCATTTTCACGCTTTACACAACTAAACAGTTCCAAAAACCATCATATGGTTGTCAAACATTGTTACCTCGCTGTCGGATGATGTCAATCCGCAAGAATCGATCAACGCTCGCCAAACGCAATGTGGCTTTGTGGTTCAAGCTTGGTGGTGGGGTGCCCTTTTTCTTTGTCAAAATGGTTTGTGGGGTTTGAATCATTATATATACGGGGGCAAAATGGTCTTTTCCATTTTTGATGGAATTTTTACAAATAAGTTGGGTGCCTTCATGAAAAGGTGGGGTGCCCTTAGCGACCCTCAATGAGAAATGAGGGCATGGCTGTGAAAGAGCTAGAAGTGGCAACATTAGTATTAGAGTTTATTTGATTTTTTTATTTACTGTCAGGTCGAGTCGTGTACCCGACCCAATCTTGCATTTATACCGTTCTCGACTCGGGGTATGAGTCGGACTGGTGGGCTGAAGCCAACTCTTTATCATATGTGTTTGAGCCTGACCCAAAATAGGAACGAGCTTGGCGGGCCGAGCGGGCCTAGCGGGCTCTCAAAAATATGCACAACCCTACAAAAATGATGGTTTTGTATTAGTCACCACTAGTGTGTATTATGTAATCCGTTTGCCTAGCTAATCCTACAAAGTGAACATCAGATTAGTTAATCCTAAATAGCTAATCCGACGTAAGAAGGTGAACTGCCATTACATTACTCATATTAAAATCGAACACTGACAGCTCTTTCTTAGCAATGCAAAGTTGGGCTTTAACAGGAGGACTCATTATAGACCCAAATGATGACTGGGTAGAGGGCTTCGCCTTTGATGTTGGGGGCGAGATCTAACACGCATGAAACAGTAGGGTATTGTATCTACCCAACTGACTGCTGATGTGTTGGAAGAGTGATCATAGAAACATGAAGGTCGAAATGGATATTAAAAGTGTCATCTACATGATAACTAGTACTTCAAACCAAGACTTAGAACACTTTCTTTGTAATGGCCTGAATTTAATTCGCCGTTATTTATGACATATTTGCGAAGTGGTGACAGGCTCGACGCTCGTGGGATCCGCATGATTAGGCTCGTGCGCGCCTGGAGCTAGGTAAATAGTACTTTTGTGTCTTTGAATTGATTAAATTGTGATGTTTATATTGAAATAGCGTATATGACATCGCAATGTGTGTTAGTATATTACATTTGACGTGCGAGATCGTGTGTTACGTAGTTGCCTCGATATGCGTGTCGACGTTGGTACTGGTAGTTTAACACACTAGGCAGGGGGGTTAGTGACGGTACACGAATGCGGTGTGAGGCAGTGTGTAGTATCCCAACCGAAATTTCTTGAGCATTATTTACTTTTCTGTTTTGAATTCTATTCTTGTCTTTTAATACTCTATTCATGGTATGTGTATAATGGACGGACGTTGAGGCTCTCCCTCCGTGCCATTTCATTGTGTACGTCCACTGGGTCATAGCACGTGTGCCATCTCGGTGAATAGGGCTACCCGAGAGAGTGACGGGTACATGAGGGTGCATCGCAGTTCAACGCCGACCACCTAGCGAATCCGATATCGGCCTTGCTTGAGTGCTACTCGCCGTGCGATGAGTCCGTTGGGAGTCCGAAGTATGGCGCTAATCTGACCCTTGGGGCTAAGAACACACACTTTACGCTTTCACTATTACATATGCATGCGATGAGCACAGTTGCATGTTTATATTTCCCGCATGTTTATTTAATAGTTTTCTTTAAATTCCTGTGACGGCCCCTCTCCTTATCTAGGGCACCGCCTGGCCTAATCCCGTAATTAAGCCCTAATCATATCCACGCATGACTTTACTACATATTAGTCAGCATTTGCAACCTAGACGCCTCTTTTCTCCTGTTCAGGATAAGTTATACACTAGTCCTACCAGGTTTATAAAATTTAGAGTTAATTAAAACTTTTTATTAAATTAATTAATTAGCGGAAGTGTTATTGATTATGCGAAAGCAATTAGTAACTTATGCGGAAGCCATTTATAAAATCCTAAGTGTGGAAAATCAGGAAATGACATCACATATATAAAGTCCTCAAAATGCGGTGAAACAAGAAAATAGTCTAAGTCAAGTCGTGAAAACTAACGCTCAACCCAATATATAACCCTAAATAGTATCTCGAAAGACATATATAACATATACAATCAAAATACCAAAAGAAGACCTACAATTGATGTAGTGACGCGCCGCGGCTCGGGATAATCACCGATCTTCTCCTTGCCGACTGTTGGTAGACGGATATGCACCCACCGTCATAAAAAGGACGGTGAGTACAAGAATAAAACAAGAATCCCCGATGACAAGTTTAATTTGCATTTCCAAATATTCAAATGGTATTTAAAAGCATATAAATGAGAAAACTAGAAAATAAACCATATGCGAGTAAATACCGAGTTAAACAAGTGATACGACACTAGGCTAAGTAATGGTGATTTAGGTCCCATTCGGCGTGAAACATGTCACTCCGACTCAATAATCATATAGCACAAGGGACTCTAACCCAAGTGTTACCATGGACTCTAACCCCTATGGTGTGTAGACCACCTCGAGACTTTAACCCCGAGTGTCATACAAAGTGTCGGGTAACATGTGCCGACATCCCCAGGGACTCTAACCCCGTGAGTTGCGCACACCTCGATCGAGTACGGGACCTAAATGCGAAAAATAATTTTTAAATTTCAAGAAATACCAAGTATGGATTGTCAAGGCATAGCCACATCTACACACCTAAACAAATAAGGAATACAAGTCCTCTTAAACATTTATAAGATATTCACTAGCCTAATAACATACTATTTATCATTCAATTCACATTTAAAACAACAAGAATAGACATAGCATGTGATATAATCAATGAATCAAATCAAATGAATGGATATCATGCAAACTAGACTCATCAAATGTGTATAGACACAAAGAACACATGATATAAGAATACAAAGGCAAAATAGTCAAATGACTATGCAAGGAGAACAATTCATAGAAATGAAATGCCAAGTAAAGTTGTCATTGTGTATACTCACATCAAAAGTAAAGTCCTAGCTTTACCGGTCTCCCGATACTTCAAATCTTGTATTCGCTCTCCGTACCTTTTCCTAGGTTCCCGAGTTTGGTGCCTCATTAGTTCAAATATAGTGGTTTTAAGCTCAGTTTAGTGGTGTTTATTGTGTATTCAAATTGGTTCAATAAACTTTAAATCAATCTTCATAAATCACCTCTAAAGACTAAATTAAGTTTCAATTTCGGTTCTACATTTTAATGCACTTTTAAGCATGAAATGGTCTAAATATCGAGATCCTCCATCAGTACATCTCTTAGCTTTCTGGAAAGGTTTAGTTTGCAAAATTATGATTTAAAATGAAAGAGATATCATGATTTTACTAAACATAGGTCTAATTGGAATTTAATCCGACCAGCAGACTTAGAAAATCTATTTCTACCAATCTATAGTTCCTAAAAATGTGATTTTTGGTCACAAAGCAGAAAATATATTCAAATACAACATACTAAAAGATTAGCTCATTTGGATAATTAGTTATGGAGTTATTCCCTTAACAAATTTAGTTTCAAAACTTTCATTTATAATTTCAGCACCTACTTGTAGAGCATGTTTGGACATAAAAACATTTGAATCAAAATACCTTCAGTTAAGCAAAGTTATTTCCCTTTAAATAAGCTTTCAAATGCCACTAATTTGGATCAACTTGGATCTAAAATGAGCAGATTATGACCAAATTACCCAGGTTGATTCCTAATACAACATGCAGAATTCTAGTTTTGGTGTTGCAACTTCGAAATTCATATTTTTATGATTTCAAAACAAAATTAAGGACTTCAATATAATTGGATTATCAGCTTGAAATGAGGAATCCAAATATATAAATCAATTGCAAATACTCAATCATCTACCATATGAAATTAGCCTAAAACCAGAACTTGTTCTAATTTCAATTAAAAAGATGTTTACCTAGTTGATGTAGCACCCTAGCTTGAGAATTTCTCACCAACTCCCATGGATTCCTTCAAAACCTTGATGATTCACTCCACTCCAGCAATTTCTTCTTCTTCTCCAGCAAAAATGAATGAGTGATTTGGTTTGCATGTTGTTTGATCACTAATGTTATATATTAAAGTGATGTTCCTTCCTAGCCCTTGATCTCCATGGATTTATGTATCCCGAGGAATATCTAATGGTCCACCTTTTGCCATATATCCTACTAACTCCCACTAACTCAACCTCAAGTGACACAATTTCATTACTCACCTAGTTCCTAGATGTGCCAATGTGTATCTCTAGACCAATCCTATGATTTCCATTTAATTTACTCAACTATAGGCCTTTAATTTGGTTTACGTTAACAAACACAACCATAAGCTTATAAGTAATTCCTTATTTCATATTAGTATTAAATAAGACTTACCAAAATGCTAACTAACCGGTTCCCAAATTTCACGCTACTCAAAGCGCGTCCCCGCTCTCGTCTCGACGCCTTTACAATCGTACAAACCTAGGCTTAGTAAGTCTACACAATACATAACACTAGGCATACATCAATACAAAAATACAATGTACATCGGCCACGTGCCTCGGTTGGTGCATGTATCATGGTGTAGGTCCCACGTCAAAGGTCGATGATCATGATTAAGGAATTAAAACGGGGTTAGAGAATTGGGCGTGACGAGTTCCGGTATTTATTTTCGGTATTGCTCACTTAATTTCCTTGGGAATACTCACTCTGACTCGTCATCTGTCTTTTTGTGATGGCTTGAGTGCGAGATCCTAGTATGAGCCGGGGCAAGAGTAAGCTACCGAAATACGAGACGTTTAGCCGAGGTTTGTACGTTTGTATATACTTATTTTGTTTTCTTTTAGGATTTGGGATTTTTGTGAGACACTAAGACTCTGTACTATTGATATTTTGATACATTGAGGTACATACGATATATGAGTTTTCCACACTAGGTATCAGAGTTAATTGCATGACTTATTGTGATTTATTTGGGTTGAAAATGATCTAAACAGATGACTTGAGTCCAGTAACAATTTAAATAGTAAATTATTGTCATTTGTGGTTCATAATGATTAAAATGGTGGATGAGTTGGCATGTAGGCTATAGTAGGCGCTGGTAGGCCAAGTTGTGGGCCCACATCGGCCCCGTGGTGTCCATTTGGAAAGTGTCTTTGTTACATTCATCTAGCTAGTTCGAGATGTCAAAGAACTCATTCGACGAGATTGGTTCATGACTTTTAGCCATGTATATCGTGAAGGGAATAAGGTTGAGCTTCTATTAAATGATTATCATGGATCTCCTACTCTAGATTGTGTTTATCGTAATTCCTCTTGAGCTTTTTCTACCCCCTTTTTACATACATAAAAAATGAATTTTGCCTTTTGGCAATAGATACATCATCTATCGTACTAGAAATATTTGAAAAAATTTGAATTTTTATTAAAAAAAAGAAATTAAACCTTCTTTTATCTTTAAAAAAAAAATACATTTTCTCTACTAAAAAGAATGCGAAATACGTGCAGCTGTCCCAGACGGTCAAGTGTGAAGTGCCAAACAGGATAACACTAGAGGGCCCACACATATATCCACGTACTTTCAGTGCAGAAGGCGCATTTTAGCTTCTTTTCGCTTCTATTTATTTCTGCTACGAAAGCGACGCATCGCCCCATCGATGTTTTCCGAACACGTGGCAGCACCGGAGCTCTCTTATGTCATCACAAAGTGTCTTAAGTGCCGACACTTGTAAGCAACCCAACAAAAAATAGAGAATATTTGAGTGATACAATTAGATATATACATTTTCTACATTAGTGTTGTAGTCCCTTGATTTATACATCGTGATGGTTGCCATGCTCTTCGATGTCTATCTAAAGGTCGCTATCAACTTTATAGCAAATGTGTGTATCATAAGTATATCACCAAATCACTTTCATGAAAAATACAATTTTCTGCGTAGACTAGCAAGAGAGTGACTTGAAGCCTTAAATTTCTCATTGAATTTTTGTCTTTTCATAGAAAGATAACATAGTTGAAGAGATCAAAAGGAGTTGTTGTTGTTCGATAAATTTGATTGTATATCCTTTGAGAGGTTTGATTGGTTGTGTTGTGGGATTGAAATGGAGGAGAGATATGAGGCATTGAAGGAATTGGGGTCTGGGAATTTTGGGGTGGCCAGGTTGGTGAGAGACAAGAAGACTAAAGAGCTTGTAGCAGTCAAGTATATTGAGAGGGGCAAAAAGGTAGTAGTGGAAAACTGATGTTGTTCTGTTTTTTTGCATTTACTTCGGTACTAGTGTTTGTTGATTTTTTTTTTTTTTTTTTTTTATGTTCATTGATTATGATGTTGTTTTGACATGGGTTTTGTTTGTGAAGTTGCTATATTTGGGCTTGTTTTTGGTGTGACTTTTCACTTTAATTTTGCTCTATGCCTATAGTTGATCTTCAATAGTCCCAATTGATTGCTTGCCCCTATAATTGAATTGGTGCAGTAGTCCCAATTGATTGCTTGCCCCTATAATTGAATTGGTGCAGCAGTAGAGTTACTGAGAGTCTGAGATGTGCTTGATGGTCAATCCTGCCATCCAACTCCAAATATGTTGGTTTCTCCCAATCACGGGGTTGGGGCTCCCGACTGGCTCTCATGGCTATAGTCGAGCCTGAGAAAAAGGAAAGGCTCGGACACCCACCATTATAAGAAAAAAAGTCCAATTGATTTTCCTTTTCATTTTTTTGTTTATTTATGTTCGTGGGGTTTGTTATTGGATAGTTAAATTCCATTTTTTTTGTGCTTCAGATTGATGAAAATGTGCAAAGGGAAATCATCAACCACAGGTCTTTGAGGCATCCAAACATTGTCAGGTTCAAGGAGGTAATTACAAGATTAGTTCTTGTCCAAATTGTTTTTACACCTCTTTAATTAGCACTCATTTAGGGTGTGTTTGATAGGAAAGAACATGAAAAAAATCATGGAAAATTGTTTTATTTTTTAGTACTTTTTTTTAATATATATTATGCACTGGTGCACATGCACACTGTTCTGTTTTTCATCTATGAAAAAACTTTGATTAGCAATGCAATTATAGTAGATATGGAAATTGATCAGTAATTCATTAAGTCCTTGAGAGGATAGTTACAATTTTTGTTTTGTATGCCACTCTATTATCAATTTGTACCAATCCAACTTATATGATTGAGTTTTTTGGAACCTCACTCTAGACTAAACTTTTAATGAGGAGAGTAGTGTTGCAATTTAACTTTTTTTCATTTTGGTTTCGAGAAACAAATATGGTGGCAAGTCATTCTATTAATTGCAGCAAGGGCTTTGGTTGTTATCTGGCTTTTTCAGCTGAGGAGCAAGACCTTTGGTCATGTCCTTGTTCATGTTTACTTGTGTTGTTCAATCAATTTGACAGAAGACTTCATTTTATATAGGTGTTGTTGACACCGACACATCTTGCCATTGTCATGGAATATGCTGCGGGAGGCGAGCTGTTTGGGAGAATTTGCAATGCCGGAAGATTCAGTGAGGATGAGGTTGCGTATATAGAACCATATATATTTTGGTTACATTTTCTGCTGTTTCTTTTGCACATATCAACTCGTCGATATTGATCTTGTGAACCTATTGTCGACAGGCAAGATTTTTCTTCCAACAGCTAATATCTGGGGTCAGCTACTGCCACTCCATGGTATATATTATGTAGTTCAATCGTAATCTATGTAAGAGTTTGCTTTATTTTCTTTTGACGGCTGTGTTAATACTGTTGTTCGTTTCTATTACAGGAGATTTGCCATCGGGACCTGAAACTTGAGAACACTCTCTTGGATGGAAATGCAACTCCGCGTCTTAAAATATGCGACTTTGGTTATTCCAAGGTATATTAGCTCGGTTTTTATAAGAAATGCAATTCTATGCTATATCTTGATAATTTGTACAATTTTTTTCCATGCCAGTCTGCTCTGCTGCACTCCCAACCAAAGTCGACGGTAGGAACACCAGCATACATAGCCCCGGAGGTCCTTCAACGAAAAGAGTACAATGGCAAGGTATGCTTATGCGTACACTAATTCTTTCTTGTACAACTCTGCTCAAGTGAATTCTGATGATTCTAGTCATTCTTCTTGTTTTTCCATTATGAAGCTCAATTAGGTATGTGTCATTTGAGTTGCCACGCCGATACTTAATTACATAATGTACAGCTCATGAGTTGCAGCAATTAACTGATCAAACAGTTATTTGAGATTCTTGAAAATTTATATATATTGGGAAATGACTATATTACAAAACCAAAATTTATATTGAGCTTTGATATCTTTAGCATGTTGATTGGACCTATGGTGTATATGTTGTGCCGGCTTGCATTCGCACAAGGTTCATGAAATCTCATGTGTTGCAGATAGCAGATGTTTGGTCCTGTGGCGTGACCCTGTATGTAATGTTGGTGGGTGCATATCCATTCGAGGACCCTGATGATCCAAGAAACTTTCGGAAAACCATCACGGTTAGCGATCTTTTCATAAAACACACTAGTCATTCATCCCTAATATCCTTAGCATAAATTTGTTCCTAACATTTCAACTCTACTAATTTTTCCTTGCAGAGAATAATGAAGGTTCTGTATTCGATACCGGACTACGTCCATGTTTCATCAAATTGCAGGCAGCTCCTTTCAAGAATCTTCATCGCCGACCCTTCGAAAGTAAGCTCTTTTTTTTTTTTTTTTTAATTAAAACTTCAATTTCCAATTTTCAACTAAGAAGTACAAATTGGTTAAGAAATAAAACATTGGATCCTCTCTTCAAAGAGGATCACCATTCCAGAGATAAAGAAGCACCCTTGGTTCCTAAAGAGCCTGCCTAAAGAGCTAGTTGAGGGTGAAGAAACAAAATACGCAGGCCGTGACCCTCCCTCTCAGAGCATCGAAGAGGTAATGCGAATCATACAAGAAGCTCGAATGCCGAGGGAAGGTGGTAGTACTGCGAAAGATGGAGAGAAGCCGGAAGAGGGCGCAGAGGACCTAGACGACATAGATGCGGCGGAGTTGGAAGCTGAAGTTGATATCAGTGGTGAAGTTGGACCTTTGATGTGAAGACATACAAAGGTGAACAAACTGAACCATATAGCATGTAAAAGTGAGCATCCAATTGTAATATTAAGTGGTGTTTTGTGGTATAAGGTTTTGGAATATTGATTCCTGGTGTAACCCCTGTTCTTATGGCACACTATGAAACCAGGGGTGTAAGATTAAAGTTAGTAATACCTAGGCAGATCAATAAGGCTTCTTGTTCTTTTTACATGATTAATATAATATTGTATAAAATGAGTTTTTGTTTAACATTACTTTGAAGTTCTCAAGAGGAATGAACAAACATGTAAATGAAACAGACAAGTTTAAGGATCAACTCTTTGAACGTCTCGTACATGGGTTGTTCCTCTAAGTGAGGTGGGTGTCCTCGTTGCGAGGTGGTTGCTGAGATCCAGTTGTTCTCTAAGAGAAGATCGCGAGGTTGAAAGGGCGCCTCCTTTCGTCCTCGTGTCGACATCGCATTCGGCTGTTCCCGACAGCTTTGCCAGCTTCGTTTGGTGGGAGTTTGTCTGAGGAATTGGGGGATTCTCCAATCTCCCTTAGTTTGACATTTACTACCTGGTGTATGTATGAATGTTGCCCATGGGTAGAACCGTAGAAGTATAATTAGGATGGGGTGGGATTCTTGTGACAGTTAATCCTCAGTCCTGTTAAGGTAGGAAATCTTTTAGGTGGGTGGGAGAGCATTTATGCTCTAACAGCATCAGTTTTTAAACTGTATTAGAGATCATCCCGAGATTAAATTTATTTATTTATTTACTCATCTGTCGCCTTGTTTTCTGGTTTGGTATCACTGATATTTCCAAAGATTCTCTATTTCCTTTAAGAGTTTTAGAAGCATTAAAGCTTACATAGTTCTTTTACTTTTTTTTTTTTTTTTTTTTTTTTTTTTTTTTTTTATGACAAAAATGATTTAACAGTGCCTTAGTTAGAGTACTATTGCTCTATTCAAAACACTCAACAACATGTCTAAGGCTCGGACTTATTTAATTTAAGTTGCATACGTATCCTCTTAGATGAATCAAAGCTTACCTAGTTTTTTTTACTTTTATTTTTTTCTATATGACATAAATGATTTACTAGAGCCTTAGTTATATTACTATGATAGTTTTCAAAACCACTCCGCAACATGCTTTGAAGCTTTGACTTATTTAATTTAAGCTCCCAACGTATCCTTTTAGAGTTTTAGAGGAATCAAAACCTACATAGTTTTTTTACTTTTAATTTTTTTTCTATATGAAATAAATGATTTAATAGGGCCTTAGTTATATTACTATAAACCTTTCCAAAACCACTCCACAACATGACTTGAAGCTTGAACTTATTTAATTTAAATTGCCTACGTACCCTTTAAGAGTTTTAGAGGAATCAAAACTTACGTAGTTCTTTTACTTTTATTTTTATTTTTTCTATATGACATAAATGATTCAATAAGGCCTTAGTATACTATGGACCTTTTCAAAATCACTCCACAATCGACCTTTGTAGCTTGGACTTATTTAATTTACACCTTGTAGCTTGGACTTATTTAATTTAAACAGCATTACATATCCTCTTAAAGTTTAGAAGAATATAAGCTTACACAGTTCTCTTACTTTTAATTTTTTTTTTCTATATGACATAAATGATTTAATAAGGCCTTATTTCTTCTACTATGGACCTTTTTAAAACCACTCCACAACATGCCTTGATGCTTGGACTTTTAAGCAGCCAACGTATGTCTCAGACTTTTAGATGAATCAAAGCTTACGTAGTTCTTTTACTTTTATTTTGTTCTGCATGACATAAATGATTTAATTAATAGGGCCTTAGTTAGTATACTATGAATCTTTTTAAAATAACTACACAACCTGCCTTGAGGATTGAACTTATTTTTTTGTATATGGTATAAATCATTTAATAAGGCTTTAGTTATATTACTATGACCATTTTCAAAACCACTCCACAACATGCCACGAAGCTTGAACTTATTTAATTTAAATTGCCTATGTATCTTTTTAGAGTTTTAGAGAAATCAAAGCTTATGTAGTTCTTTTACTATTATTATTTTTTCTATATGACATAAATGATTTAATAAGGGCTTGGTTAGTATAATATGGATATTTTCGAAATCACTCCACAACCTGCCTAGAAGCTTGGACTTATTTAATATAAGCTGCCTACGTATCCTCTCAAAGTCTTAGAGGAATCAAAGCTTACATAGTTCTTTTACTTTTATTTTTTATATGACTGAAAAGATTTAATAGGGCCTTAATTAGTATACCATGGAACTTTTCAAAATCATTCCACAGTATGCCTAGAAGCTTTGGACTTATTTAATTAAAGATGCCTACATATCCTCTAAGAGTTTTAGAGGAATCTAAGCTTACGTAGTTCTTTTACTTTTATTTTTTTTCTATAAGACATAAATGATTTAATAGGGTCTTATTTAGTATACTATGGACCTTTTAAAAACCACTCCAAAACATGCATGCTGAATTTAAGTTGCCTACGTATCCTCTAAGAGTTTCAGAGGAATCAAAGCTTACGTAGTTCTTTTACTTTTACTTTTTTTTTTCTATATAACATAAATGATTTAATATTGCCTTAGTCATATTACTATGACGGTTTTCAAAACCACTCCACAACATGCCTTGAAGCTTGGGCTTATTTAATTTAAATTGCCTACGTATCCTCTTAGAGTTTTAAATGAATCAACACCTACGTAGTACTTTTACTTTTATTTTTTTCTATATGACATAAATGACTTAATAGGGCCTTAGTTATATTACTATGACTCTTTTCAAAACAATCCTCAACATGTCTTGAAGCTTGGGCTTATTTAATTTAAATTGCCTACGTATCCTCTTAGAGTTTTAAATGAATCAACACCTACGTAGTACTTTTACTTTTATTTTTTTCTATATGACATAAATGACTTAATAGGGCCTTAGTTATATTACTATGACTCTTTCCAAAACAATCCTCAACATGTCTTGAAGCTTGGACTTATTTAATTTAAGCTACTTATGTATCCTCTTAGAGTTTTAGAGGAATCAAAGCCTACGTAGTTCTTTTACTTTAATTTTTTTATATGACAAAAATGATTTAATATTGTCTTAGTTAGAGTACTATGATACTATTCAAAGCACTCGATAACATGCCTAAGGCTTGGACTTATTTAATTTAAGTTGTCTACGTATCCTCTAAAAGGAATCAAAGCTTACGTAGTTCTTTTACTTTAATTTTTTTCTATATCACATAAATGATTTAATAAGGCCTTAGTTATATTATTATGGCGGTTTTCAAAACCACTCCACAACATGCCTTGAAGATTTGACTTATTTAATTTAAGTTGCCTACGTATCATCTTAGTCATTTAGAGAAAACAAAGCTTACGTAGTTCTTTTACTTTTTTTTTTATTCTATGTGACATAAATGACTTAATAGGGACTTAGTTAGTATACAATGGACCTTTTCAAAATTGCTCCACAACCTGTCTAGAAGCTTGGACTGATTTAATTTAAGCTGCCTACGTATCCTCTTAAAGTTTTAGAAGAATCAAAGGTTACGTAGTTCTTTTACTTTTATTTTCTTTTCTATAGGACATTAATGATATAATAGGGTCTTAGTTAGTATACTATGGACCTTTTCAAAACTAGTCCATGTAACCATTCATGTTCTTAACCTGGTGATTAACGTTAATCCAAAATCTAATTGACCTGAGTTAGACTCATAGTTAAGCTCGACTTGTCTCGATTAGCGTGTGAGTATGATTGTTGTGATGTATTGTGTTTGATTGGTGTGACAAATAATTAATGCAACTAGAGGAAATTAATGTGAGTCAAAATAAAACCTATAGTTAGAAAATAAATGATAAATATACACGGTACACCTTGTGTGACATACGTGAATCGTGGGGGATCACACGGAGAGACATGGAATAATGTTATGCTTGGGTATACTCATTGGCATACGTGGCAAGCAAAAAGCCGTAAAATATATAAAGGTGTATATATATATTTATATATGTTGATATATAAATATATGTATAAATAAAACGTATAGTTTGGAAATAAAATAATTGAAAAATTATGGGAGACCTAATACCATGTGTGGGTCAAGGGTGATACAGATGGGTCGTGGGGTAGCGTGCATGCCCGAGTGTCATCGTTGGTGCGCACGATGAAATTATAAATGCATGAATATATGCGTATATATATTGTATGTATAAATATATATAGTGATCAAAATAATTAATAAATTGGTGGGCGTCTAGTGACACGCGGGGTCGAGGGTGACATGCGTAGGACGTACAATAGTGTGCACGCCCGAGGGTGGTCGTACGTTGGCGTACGTGGTGAATTTATAAATGAGAAAATACATATGTGTATATATTTATATATATAATTGATATATATATATATATATATATATATATATATATATATATATATAAAAGCTTATATTTTGATTAAATTTGTTTAAATCGTTGGATTCGCCTCGAGATATGCGTAGTGTGCCATTCGAGGAGAAGAGAGGTGCTGGACGTTGGTATGTTGGAGAGTGTTCATGCCTCAAGATGCCTCCATCCCATTTCGAGAAAAATTGTTGCATTAAACTTCTACCATGTGGATCGTCCTCGAGATTCGTATAAGTACGAATCTCGAAAAAGGTGTATTTGATTTGTATTAGTTGGTTATGTGATGGTGGGTTTGTCAATAGCCATTAGGACTGACCTCGAGATACCCATTATGTATCTCGAGAAAGATCAAGATATAAGTGAAGAGAATAGAAACTTTATATCTGCCTTGAGATTTATGGGATACGAATCTTGAGAAAATCAAATACTTATCCCCGACACAATAGAACAACATCATCTAAAATTGTTTTGACATTGAGGAAGGTCGAAATTGAGAGAGCTCGTGACGATAGGGAGAGATCGAAGGGGAGATAGAGAGACAGTGAGGTCTCAAGACAAAGGAGAGGGAATGATGGGTAAGTCATTATCGAAGTTGTTGGGTAGTTGTTAATGTCGTTGGTGTTGTGTTGTCGCAACAATGGAGATGGAGGTTGGGGTAGGGGGACTCTGTTGTTTCGAGGAAAGAGATGACCGTGAGGTCATCTCCCCTCCCCATAGGTACTTTCGGGTTGGGCAAACCCAATCCCAGCAAATAAAATAAAAAGGAAACAATTTACAGTAGTAGAGGATGAGAGGAGGAAGAATGGAGTTTGGTTCCCTCGAACCGGCCTGAACTGGTTCGGTTCAGGGGCCAAACCCTTATTTTCAAATGAAAAACAAATAAAAAATGAAAGAAAATGCTAGAAATTAAAGGAAAATTCCAAAAAATTATGAGAAAATATATTTGTTGACCAAATAAATAAAAATTAGATATTTCTATAAAAAGTGAAGAATTCGGAAGTCTGTTGAGACTTTATACCGGGATTTTACCTCGAAAAACGTGAAATGATCGTATCGACCTAAAAATTAGTAAATTGGTTCCGAATTTAGTTGGATCAGTTTAGGGATTCTAAATTTATGGTATTGGACATATAATTACTTTAAACGGTTTGTGATAGGTTATCGAACACCGAGAAAGGTCGAATGACCTGAAAAGTTAAAGAAATTGAAAATGGAACCTAACCGAGGTAAGTATGGATTCGTTTAGTTATTAACTTTTTTTGGTTATGTAGTATATTTAGTGCATTTAGTTTATAGACTTGAATGGGAGCTATTTACACTGTGATGTGTTTGCATGAAAAGGAAAAAAACAATGTTTGATGTGATTCACGAGAGTAACTCCTGGTTTTGAGAATATGTTTATAAGAGATGAGTTACCTTCCTTGCCTATATATAACTCCTGCTCGATTCGATAGGTTGCATGGATTATATACTCACCAGTAGGGTTTCAGATAGAACCATTTGGACAGTGACAAGTGGTAAGACAATAAATACACGCAATGTGTTGGTCAGGTTATGGTGTCACTATAGCTGATGGGTAATCGACCCTAATTTTAGAAAATGGTGAAAAATCACAATGCAATTGCGATTGACTGTATGACTTGCATCTATTTATTTATTGGATTATATGATTGCTCATGTACCCTGCTAGTTATGATTGGTTCATATTGTTACTGCATTTCATTCTTGATTATTATATGGATTGTTGATAATTCTATGAATCCATACATACTGAGCAAGTTGGAGTGCTCACCCCAATTAACATTTCAGGAATATTGACCAGCGCGACAACTATTGGACAGAGAAGGTTTATGTGTCTTGATCTTCTATTCGATGTAATGATTCTTTCCTTGCTTATATATTGTATTGAATTATATTTTTGTAATATCACAAGGGTTCAGAGGTTTTGTATAATCGAGGTTTATTTTGGTTTAATTCGATTTTGTATATCGTGTTTAATATCGCGAAAAGGTTTTAATTTTTGCTGCGTTTATTATTATTTTTATTGTCTATATTCAATATACAATTGTGTTTATCAGGTGTAGAAAGTGAGGCTGCTGACTCTAGTTAAGTCTGGCTGGTGTACTGAGGCTTAATTAGGGTTTCAGTCCGAACGATTTCTTAATTAGGAAAAGGGTCGTTACAGTCCACAACATGCCTTGAAGCTTGGACTTGTTTAATTTAAACTACATATGTATCCTTTTAAAGTTTTAGAGGAATCTAGGCTTACGTAGTTCTTTTACTTTTATTTTTTTTCTTTATGACATAAATGATTTAATAAGGCCTTACTTAGTATACTATGGACCTTTTCCAAACCACTCCAAAACATGCCTTAATGCTTGGACTTATTTAATTTAAGTTGCTTACGTATCGTCTTAGAGTTTTAGAGGAATTAAAGCTTACATAATTCATTTATTTTTATTTTTTTTCTATATGAAATTAGGCTTTAGTTATATTACTATTAACCTTCCAAAAACCACTCCACAACATGCCTTGAAGCTTGAACTTATTTATTTTAAGCTGCTTACGTATCCTCATTGAGTTTTAGAGGAATAAAGCTTACGTAGTTCTTTTACTTTTATTTTTTCTATATGACATAAATGATTTAATAAGGCCTTAGTTAGTATACTATGCATCTTTTCAAAATCACTCCAACACTAGCCTTGAAGCTTGAACTTATATAATTTAAGTTGCGTACGTATCCTCTCAGAGTTTTAGAGGAATCAAAGGTTAAGCAGTTCATTTACTTTAATTTTTTTTCTATATGACATAAATGATTTAATATGGTCTTAGTTAGTATACAATGGACCTTTTCAAAATCACTTCACAACCTCGCTTAGAAGCTTGCACTTATTTAATTTAAGTTTGCCTACGTATCCTTTTAGTGTTTTAGCGGAATCAAAGCTTATGTGGTTCTTTTACTAATAGGGCCTTAGTTATAGTCCTATGAACGTTTTCAAAACCACTCCACAAGATGCTTTGAAGCTTGGACTTACTTAATTTAAGCTGCCTACGTATCCTACGTAGTTATTTTACTTATAATTTTTCTCTACATGACATAAATGATTTAATAGGGCCTTAGTTATGCTATTATGAACTTTTTAAAAAACACTCCACAACATGCCTTCAAGCTTGAACTTATTTAATTTAAGCTCCTATGTATTATTTTAGAGTTTTAGAGGAATAAAAGCTTACGGAGTTCTTTTACTTTAATTTTTTTTTTCTATAGGACATAAATGATTTAATAAGGTCTTAGTTAGTATACTATGAACCTTTTCAAAACCACTCCACAACATACCTTGATGCTTGTAAGTATTTAATTTAAGCTACTATGTATCCTCTCAGAGTTTTAGAGGAATCAAAGCTTACGTTGTTCTTTTACTTTTTTTTTCTATATGAAATAAATGATTCGATAAGGCCTTAGTTATTATACCATGGACCTTTTCAAAATCACACCTTAACTTGCCTTGAAGCTTGGACTTATTTAATTTGAACTACATACTTATCCTCTTATTAGTTTTAGAGGAATCAAAGCTTACGTAGTTCTTTTACTTTCGTTTTTACTATATGACATAAATAATTTTAATAGGGCCTTAGTTAGTATATTTATGGACCTTTTCAAAACCACTCCACAACAACCCTTGATGCTTGTACTTATTAAATTTAAGCTGTCTACGTATCCTTTCAGAGTGTTAGAGGAATCAAAGCTTATGTTGTTCTTTTACTTTTATTTATTTTTCTATATGAAATAAATGATCTAATAAGGCCTTAGTCAATATACCATGGACCTTTTCAAAATCACACCTTAACCTGCCTTGAAGCTTGGACTTATTTAATTTGAACTACATACGTATCCTCTTATAAGTTTTAGAGGAATCAAAGCTTACGTAGTTCTTTTACTTTTGTTTTTTTCTATATGACATAAATGATTTAATAGTGCCTTAGTTAGTATATTTATGGAACTTTTCAAAACCACTCCACAACAAGCCTTGATGCTTGTACTTATTAAATTTAAGCTGCATACGTATCCTCTCAGAGTTTTAGAGGAATCAAAGCTTACGTAATTCTTTTACTTTTATTTTTTTTGTTTATGACATAAATGATTTAATAGGGCCTTAGTTAGTATACTATGGAGCTTTTCAAAACCACTCCACAACCTGCCTAGAAGCTTGAACTATTTAATTTAAGATGCATAAGTATCTTCTTAGAGTTTTAGAGGAATCAAAGCTTACGTAGTTCTTTTACTTTTATTTTTTTCTTTTTGACATAAATGATTTAATAGGTACTTAGTTATAGTATTATGACCATTTTCAAAACCACTTCACAACATGCTTTGAAGCTTGGACTTATTTAATTTAAGCTGCCTACGTATCCTCTTAGTGTTTTAGAGTAATCAAAGCCCACGTCTTTCTTTTACTTTTAATTTTTTTATGACATAAATTATTTAATAGGGCTTTAGACATACTACTATTGTTTAACTCTGAAAGTTTATTGAGTTTGTATTGTACCCAACATTTAGTCCCACATAGGAAAGAAACCCTTTGTTTATTTCCTTATAAGAGATTACCCACTTTAAGTAAGTGGTTAAGTGAATGTAGGGTTGGAAGAAAGGACTATGGGTATTCTATATTGGTTAATACATATTAAATAATTGATATTTAATATGTCTTTGATAGGGCCTTGGGCTTTTGGGGCTAATGATTTAATGACTTAGCTGATTCACAACATAAGTTTTTTACTTTTTACATTAACTTAAGTTAATTTCGTAGTTGTTAATTAGTGGTTAAAAGTTGCACCTTTTGGATTACGGAAAGGTGTTTAGTGGGATGATTGGTGGTTAATTAACCACTTCACCACTAGTAACCTCGTTTTAAACAATTGTAACTATTTAAAGAGGTGGTTTTTGGTATATAAAAGAAATAGTCTAAACATCATTTTTACCAAGTTTTTCAAAATTGATATTGTCTTCACTGGTTTTTTGTTTTAAGAGAGATTTTTGCTGTTGCAGAAGAAAGGATTTCTGATTGGTGTGTAATCAAAGATCAAAACCAGTTGTACCCTGTGGACAAACCTGTTACAGTAATCATACACCGAATTGGAGGAAATTTCGTCTTAGGACATTGCAATCAAGGGCAGGCCTCTGGTATAATTTATTTAATTCTTTGTAATTGAATTGAAGCATGATATGTTGTAGTTCGTATTCAAACATAAGAATTTTTGGGTTAATCATGATATACATATTATAGTTTTAATAGAATTATAGGTTCTAAATATGCATGATCTCTGTGCATGTTCCAACAACTATGACCCTTTTCAAAACTATTCCACAACATGCCTTGAAACTTGACCAAATTTAATTTAAGTTTGCCTACATATCCTCTTAAAGTTTTAGAGCAATCAAAGCTTACGTAGTTCTTTTACTTTTATTTTTTATTTTTCTATATGACATATATGATTTAATAAGTCTTAGTTAGTATACTATGGACCTTTTCATAATCAGTCCACAACCTACCTTGAAGCTTGGACTTATTTAATTTAAACTGCATACGTATCCACTTAAAGTTTTAGAGGAATCTAAGCTTACGTAATTCTTTTAATTTTTTTTCTATATGACATAAATAATTTAATAGGGCCTAAGTCGGTATACAATGGGCCTTTTTAAAACCACTTACCAACATGCATGCCTTCATGCTTTGACTTATTTAATTTAAGCTGCATACGTATCCTTTAAGAGTTTTAAAGGAATCAAAGCTTATGTAATTCTTTTACTTTAATTTTTTTCTATTTGACATAAATGATTTAATAGAGCCTTAGTTATATTACTATGACCGGTTTCAAAACCACTCCATAACATGCCTTGAAGCTTGGACTTACTTAATTAAGCTGCATGCGTAACCTTTTAAAGTTTTAGAGGAATCAAAGCCTACATAGTTCTTTTACTTTTATTTTTTTCTATATTACATAAATGATTTAATTGAGCCTTAGTTAGTATACTATTGAGCTTTTCATAACCATTCCACAACATGCCTAGATGCTTGGAATTATTTAATTTAAGTTTGCCTACTTATCCTCTTAGAGTTTTAGATGAATCAAAGCTTACTTAGGTCTTTTAATTTTTATTTTTTTCCTTATGATATAAATGATTTAATAGGGCCTTAGTTAGCATACTATGACCCTTTTGAAAACCACTGCACAACATGCCTGAAGCTTGGACTTATTTAATTTAAGCTTTCTACTTATCATTTTTGAGTTTAGGAGGAATCAAAGCCTATATAGTTCTTTCACTTTTATTTTTTTCTATATAACAAAAATGATCTAATAGGGCCTAAGTTAAAGTATTATGATCCTTTTCAAAACCACTCCACAACATGCCTGAAGCTTGGACTTATTTAATTTAAGCTGCCTACGTATCCTCATAGAGTTTTAGAGGAATCAAAGCCTACGTAGTGCTTTTATTTTTTATGACATAAATGATTTAATAGGGCCTTAGTTAGTATACTATGAACCTTTTCAAAACCACTCCACAACATGCCTTGAAGCTTGGACTTATTTAATTTAAGTTGTTTACGTATCTTCTTAGAGTTTTAGAGGAATCAAAGATTTTGTTGTTCTTTTACTTTTATTTTTCTATATGTCATAAATGATTTAATGGGGCCTTAGTTATAGTATTCAAAACAACTCCACAACATTTCTTGAAGCTTGGAATTTTTAAAAACCTATGCTGTATACGTATCCTCTGAAAATTTTAGAGGAATCAAAGCTTACGTAGTTCTTTTATTTATTTTTTATATGACATAAATGATTTAATAGGCATTAGTTAGAATACTATGGACCTTTCGAAAACCACTCCATAAAATGTCTTAATGCTTGGACTTATTAAATTTAGGAAAATGCTAGAGTGCACCACAGTGGGCACGCAACAACCATACCTAACGTGGAGTCCCAGTCAGCACGCGCAAGCCCACCGTGTCAGCAGCTCCTCATATTCGTTGCTTTTCATTAAAACACAAAATAAATTTGTCATCTCAACTGCAAAGCTAACGCTGCCTCAGTCGACTGTCAGGCCAGTGTACTTTAAGGTTGTCTGTCAGTTGAAAACCAAAAATTTGAACTACATGCTCTTTCTTTCTCTTTCTTCCTTTCTTTTATCCTTAATCTTTTATCTCAGCCACCAGAGCTCGAACAATCCAAAGAGGGAACCGAGCTCGGACAAACCATTTTCGACCTAGAGAAGAACCAGGCCAGAGCTTCGACAGCTCTGTTGCCCATGAGCCGACCATGATAGAGAAGAAGTAGAGCTCGGACAACACTGTTGCTCGTGTGGCAACAACTACTTCTCCAAGTATTTTGTTCTCTAATCACAGTAAAAACTATCTAGTTTGCTGGTTGGGTTAGTAAGTAAATTTCTCTACTTAAAGATAAAACTCGAGCATTTTGATTGTCCTAGGGTTGAATATGTGAGATTTTGTTCAGGGCTTAGGGCTTCATGTTCCTTGTTGTATTGGGTTTGTTGTTCTTTATTTCTCTATTCCCCATTTCAGCCAAAGAATAACATTTTTGTCATAGAGAGGAACCTGTGTTAAAACTGCATTGTTGCTCATGAGGCATCCACTAGTTCTCTAAGATTCGATTATCTAGTTACGATAAACTCTGGATGTTGTTGCTTGTAATTTTTGTTGTTAATGTTATGATATTTAGGATTTAGGGTTCATACAATGTTATTGATGTTGGTAAATAAAATACTCATACTGTAAGAGAACACTTTAGCATTTTGTTTGTTGGGTGTTATTATAGGGAGATATGGTGACAATGAGAACACTTTATGTTTATTCCATTTTTAGCTATTTCCATTTTCTACGATGATCTTGATATGGATCTCTCACTTTTTGGATTTTTCTCAATTTAATTTAAGGTTCTGAATTGAATTTGAGGTTATGCATGTGGACTTCATTTTATTTCATGTTCATACTATATTTTTTGCTGGTTATGGCTAGCAAGGACAAAAAATGGAACGTTGTATTTAGCGGGCGAGAAACAGGTGTGTTCGAGACATGGGAGGAATGTTTTTGGTCCATACATAGGTACAAGGGTTGTAGCTACAGATCTTGCGCAACCTAAAAAGAGGTATTTGCAGCTGATGAGTCGTTAATTATGTAATTATATATAGTATATTTATATATTTTTTATTGTTAAGTCTCCAAAATATTAGTCTAATTATATTTATTTATCATTTTCAGGGTTAATGGAGTGCACGGTTGAATTCGGGGCGAAAAACTATGCGGAATGGAGTATTTACATGTAGTGGAACACTTACCCTCAGATCTGCCTCGAGACAAGCATTGCAGAGTTGATTAATCAATGAGGAGAACCTAAGTAACGTCAGAAAGTAACACGTTTGAGTGACTATCCGTCACAGCCACGTATCAGCCTCGAGATTAGTAGCTAGTTGATTGAAATCAAATGAGAAGCTAAGAGTTTTACTTTTCTTTCTTATTTTATTAGGAGTTGATACACTTTCATGCATGTATTTAGTATAGTTTACATTTTTCTTATTTGTTTAGAGTCACCCGAAATTTTGTTTCATGCCTTTGGTTGTGGATGGGTACATTATGGTTGCCTTTTCGACTTGAAACTTATGGAAAATTAAGAGAAACACTCACTCGAGCCCGTAGCCCGACATTTTTATGATTTCATGATTAGGGGCTTAGTTTGATGGTTAAGCCTTGTGCTAGATACCAAAAGGGCCAGACGGTCAAAATTGTGCAAGTGATGCTATTTTAACCCACATCGGAGAATTTGCTTAATCATAGTGAAATTGAGAAGGGCTAATAAGAGTTTTCTTAAATCAAAATATAGAGAGTCCCACAGGTTCCACAGGAAATGGAGGAATGAATCTTGTGGTGGGAAAAGTGAGAAAAGCGGTTTCCACAGGAAATGAAGCAGGGGTCGTATTACTTGAAAAATATGAAGAAAAATAATAGAGAGTATATATATATAATGAATAAAGGCGGAAGTCTATGAAAACCCCTCAAATAAAAAGATTTAGCTCGAGTGCTTACAACTAGATTAAGTGAGATTGTAAACTTGCGTGCTTGAATGTATAGACCAAAAAAACTCGTGAGTAGTTGATGGCCTTTGTCTTTACATAGTTTATGTCTTTAAAATGTGATATTAACTGTGTTTGGGTTGCGGTTCTCGATATATCATAACTTCGAAATTTCTTGAGTGGCTTGTTAACTTGGCGACTATGTAAACCAAAAGAACTCCATGAATTTTGAATCAGGTATAGAATTGGTTGAGTTAGTGCATGACTATATTAGGTTTCTAGTTTACTTCCATTTATATCTTTACTTGGGACGTGCAAAGTCCTAAGTTTCGGGGTATTTGATGAGTCGTTAATTATGTAATTATAAATAGTATATTTATATATGTTTTTGTTAAGTCTCCAAAATATTAGTCCGATTATATTTATTTGTTATTTTCAGGGTTAACGGAGTGCGCGGTTGAATCCAGAGCGAAAAACTATGCGGAATGGAATATTTACATGTAGTGGAAAAATTACCCTCAGATATGCCTCGAGACACGTACAACAGGGTTGATTAAGCAATGAGGAGACCTTAAGTAACACAGGATTGTAACGCACTTGAGTGACTATCCATCACAGCCACGTATCAGCCTCGAGATCAGCAGCTTGTTGATTGAAATCAAATGAGAAGAGAAGAGTTTTACTTTCCTCGGGATGCGTCTTTGCCACTTTCTCCTAGAATTTTGCTTTGTCTCTTCCTACAATTTTCTTCTCCTTCAATTTGCTTGCCACGTAGACACACCACTTGCCCAGTGTTTGCCACACAACATTACATGTCCAGCGTGCCTTCACTCTTTGCTTAAGTAGCCCAAAGATAATCCTCGAGATACGCATTTGTACGCTCTCTTAGAACTTCGCACAAAGTCATGCGAGTTTTCCTTCCCCTTCCAACGCCATGTTGCGGCTCCCCACTCGCCAGCTTCACAAACATCGCCTTCATCCTCCAATGCGAGTCTACCACGTCATCACAGCCAGCGAACTTGGCCAATTACGGCCTGGCACATGTCCTAGACCTGTAGAAAAAGCCCAAAACAGCAACAAATCATCCTCGACGCACGTGTCAATAATGATGCCACGAAGTTTAGTTTCTCTCACCTCAAGAAACCAAATTTTAGTAGTTTTTTATATTAGGACTTTAGGGATTTTTTAGGAAATGAGAATTCTATTAAAAACCATCTCTCTCGACTTTGACATCTTCAATATCTCTCTCCCTCATTTCTATTTTCTATTCTTTTGTTTTGTGTTCTTCTATGATAGACTAAACTCATGGCCTAGGCAAGACTGCAAGGGAGGTTCAACTACTTTTATCCATGAATTTGTGAGGTTTATTTATTTTAATTTCATTGCTTTCATTGATATTTTATTTCCTTTGGTATTGTTTGAATAATTAGAGTTAAATTCATATTTAAACTCTAATTCTTTTGCCAGTGAGTCGTAAACATCCGTGCTTATGCAATAAGACCACACTAGTAGCTATTGACCTTACCAATTGATTGACCTTTTTTGGGACCGGTTGAATACCTTAAACATCTAGGCTAAATCGAGACACTTGTGATCCGGTTGTCTAGGTGTAATGCCTTCACGAAGCCCATTGCGGTCAACACATTAAACCCAATGCGCTTGAGTATAGGGTTATACGATTGGCTAGGGAAATAGTCATTTTCGCACATTTACTATCGAGATTAGGAAGTGCAAGGAACCACGTACGTTATCGAGTCTATAGCTACACTAGGATATATTTGATTTGCGTATTTTACATAGATCGAAGACCAAATCCAATATTTAATCGAACCAAACTTGTATGCCTTGACCTAGGTGTTTTTATTAATTGTTTTCTAAGCTATTTCCATTGCTTTATTTAATTCCTTGTTAGTTAGATTAGTTAATTCATTCACTCTCTGTAAACCCCCTAATTCCCCTTTTTGTTGTTTTTGACCTTATAAAGATTATCAATCTCTGTGGGATCGACCTTTTGCCACTATTATGCAAATAGTTGGTTTAGGTATTATATTTTATTGACGCGTTTGGCGCGCATCAGCAACCTTGGAGAGTTCACAAGCAGGAAGGTCCAAATTAATATGCGATGCCTCTACCCCTTGATTGGACAATGTCACTACTCGGCTATGGGTAACACCAAACCGTTGGGATGAGTACAGAGGCATTCCCCCACCTCTGCATCCTCATAGGGAATGGATCATTGGTGCCTTACAAGCCGTTAGGTGCTGTAGTCGGTATGAAAGTGATGAATGTGTCTCGTTGTGTGGTGGAAGCTGTGAAGGAAGGTTGTGATGTATGTGTTGGTTGTATAATGGAATATTGACTCTAAATAATATGTGTGTGTTGGTTGTTTAGTTTATGTGTGTGTATGTGCTGGTGGCTGTAAGCCATGGAGACTGTATGTGCACATGTGTAGGTTTGTGAGAAATGAACACTGTTTGTGCTTGTAGATGTGAGCCACTCATTAATGATGTACGTTCTACCTGCATTTATGTTTTTAACTTCAGTAGAAATATCAATGTTTTGTTCTCTTCTTTTTTTCGCAAACAAATGAGAGAAGTATATAACCAACCAACGTAACTATCCATTACATAATAATGATCCTCATTGCTTTTCCTTGGAACTAGGCATTACATACTACGAATGAGTTGAGCAATCAACAAAATCAATATTATGAAAGAAACATTACAAAATAAGTGAATTTGTACTAGTTGATCAAAAACTTAACATACCATAAAGTTCAGGTGCCATGAAAACCTTAAATGATCAAACCAACTGTGTAACCATATTTATGCCCATCAGGCTCAAGTACTATACAAACATAACCTATCAAGGATCAAACCAACTGCGTAACCAAGTTTACGCCCCTCGGGCTCGAAGTTACCAACATAATCTAACTACAACTTAAGCAAACATACAACAAACCACTTAAGAACTAGAATGCATGTTAAGTACCCTAAATAAAAACGAAATGTAAAAAGAAGTTCATAGTCGCATAGTCAGTCAAATTACTAATCATTTCTCTAAGAGTTATGTTCAGTCGACCCTCCCTTCATGTCTCCAAGGGTAGCCAAAGCACCACTAGGTTTGGTCTATTCTGTTGAGCCTCAACTCCCTGGAGTAACTTGTAGTTTAACCTATGCCACCTCTTGCTTCAAATGTGACCCTTGGGAATCCATATTTTTGTCTAGCCTCCCAACACGCATGTCAACAAAGCAGTAATTTTGGACTATATTAGTAAGGATATAACATTTGCAACCTTCAACTGTATACTTTACCATGGTCTCAAATTCATGCTTCAAGGTTGTTGATGAGGTCTACACCAGCTGCTTCAATTCCTCAACCTGATTCTCTTTTATCGCCAATGAGGTCTACAACGTTTGATGTGTGTTTTCTATGTGTCGTTGCAGCAAAGATGCGATGGAGGACTATACTGCCAATTCCACTGCATTTCTAATCTCTTCCATTTGTTGTTGTTGCACTATGAGTGAGTTTGATGACTTAACCAACATCTTCAGCTCCTCCAATTGCTTCGCCATTACCTTCATCTTTTCGTTGGCCTTTACTTGGTGTTGCAGGGTCCCCATTGGCAGCTCAATTATTTCAGGAATAGTTGTACCTATGCTGATTACTCCCACCTCAAAGTGCTTTTGTAGCAACACCTCTAGTTCTTCCTCTGCTTGCTTGTATTGGTCCTCCAAGTTATGCTCCTCGTGAGACTCCTTTGTCTGCTCCATGACATGGACCCGTGGCTCTTGCTTATCCATTGTTTCATTCTCGCCCTCCTTGGTTGATGACCCTTCCTCTTCTTAAACTTTTGGTGATGAAGGGTACGTGTGGAGAATGAACGTATCACCGAATGTGTCATCAGCAGGTTCTCCCCTCGAGCATTTCCACCTTTATTGCATAAAAATAAGGAAAGTTAACAAGTAGTTACAACCAATAAGACACTAATGCAACAAGAATAAACTAAATAAAACCTTGAATAAAAAGCCCGGAATGGGAGCTAATACCATTGCTTTCTTTATCAGTTTGATATGCAGCTTCTCTACTTTGAGCCTTTCAACCTATAGCCATTTGACCTTCATTGCATACAAATAAAGTTAACAAGTATATATAAACAAAGATTCAGTAGTGCAACAAGAATAAACTAAATAAAACCTAGAGTAAAAAAAGAATGAGAAAAAATACCATTACTTTCATTGTCTGATTGATCTGCAACTTCTCCACTTTGAGCCACTTGACCATCATTGCCTACAAATACAAGTAGGAAATGGATAGTAACTTAAAAATATGTAACTATATAAAAAGTGGAAAGAAAATATTGACAAGCTTATACCACTACTTTCATTGTCTGCTTGATCAACAGTTTCATCAACAGGTTCATCAACACCTTCATCAACAGCCTCATCATCATCTTCTTCATCAGCTCCATCAAATAAGTTGTTATCCTCTTCTTCCATGTACTCGTATGAGTCAAATGGTAAATTACCTCCTTCATCATCAAAAGTAATAAAAAATTCTTGACCAATAGAGCTATCCTTTTCGTTCCCCTCCACCTCCTCCATTTCCTCTTTAGAGGATGTGTCTATTAATGCAGTCGACTCCTTCCCTGTATTCTTCACTACACCCTTCCCTATCTTTTCCCTTTTAGCCATTTTTCCCTTCCCTGGCCCTACAATTACCCTACTCACTTCCTTGCGTGGAGAGGATTAATCCACTTCCCATCCACAAACTTGTATTACATCCGAGGCATATTTTTTTCGCCAATCATATCTTTCTTGTCATTCAAACACCTCTCATACTTTTTCTTATAAAGGGAAGTGAGACCAACATCATCAAATAGGGCGCAAAGGTGTTGAGGATGTGACAACCCTTTTTTAGCCTTTAGGGTTGCCTTGTACATGTGAGACACTATAATGTGGGCTAGGTCAATCTTCAACCTATTTAACATAGCCCAGGTCAAGAAAATATCGTAGTGGCTCATGCTAGTCCGTCCACCAGTCCTAGGACAGATCACATAGGCCACTTAATGATGGACCAACCTAGCCAAGACTGTTAGCTCTTTAACACTGAGTTTATTTGGGTTTTTAGGGGAAAACCCTCCACATGATTCCACCAAAGCCTTGGTTACATCAAAATTTTGAACTTTGGACAACTGACTCTCGCCATAGCATTTCACTTTAACCTTGGGCAGGCCAAATAATTTACGAATGTAAGGTTTAGACATTATTATACTAACGCCCTTAAGGAAAGTGTGTAAAATAGAGATGCCATTTGAGCCATGGGGATACAAATGAGCATAGAATGACCTCACCGCTTGGAGTTAATGAGGAGCTTGGTAGACAGGAAGGTAACCCACTCTAACTTCTCAATCAAATCCCTAAAATTCACATCAATAGAGTCGAAATACAAAAAATCTAACCTCCTAGTCTTAAGGCACTCCTTTGTGGAATGTGGCCACAATGGTGGCTAAAGTGGTAGTAAACTCACTCACCTTGCTTTTACTAAGACTGTCCTTCATCATTGCATGCGATCACATGGGGGGTGTTATATGTGTTAGGAGGAAGCTTTGCTTTCTTCGAGATTCCTGCCACCTTTAGCTTTATACTGGATCTAGTGGGCTTCCTTCTCCTCGTCAGTTGGAAAGCCCTTCTCCAGGACCTTCTGCTTCTTCTTCAATTGGAGAGCCCTTCTTCAGGACCTTCTGCTTATTCTTGAGTCGGTCATGTGTCAGATCTGCAGTCTTTGCCTTCTACTTACCCTTGCTAGAGCCTACTGGAGCTCTAGCCTTTAGGGAAGTCTTAGTCATCGGAGTCACCTCCACCATTGTTAGCGTTTTGTGAGAAAGAATTGTTATGTAGTTGGAACTTGCAAAGTGGGAACAAGAAACCCTTCTATGGCTAGGGGTTGTATTTGCTGAAGAGAGAGAGTCGATGGGTACCTGTATTAGAGGGCAACGTGGCCAAAGTGGGCGTTAGTTACAACCACAATCAATTCCCATGTTTCACGATGTGGCCTCGTCAAGTAGAGCCGCCAACTACAAGCCTCATTTAACATTAAAAAAAAAATGTCGGAACCCAACCCAATTTTTTCATATATAATATCATTCGAAAATTCGATTTAATTTCATTTATACAACCTTGTAACCATATGTACGCTAACAATAATAAATAACACAAAATGTAGCAAATTAAATATGGATGGACACATATAAGTTTAGCCAAGCAAATTGAAGTTATAAGTTTTGCCAAGTAAACTGAATTTGTAACAAGGAAATTGTATAAGACATGCATAAATTTAGTTAATCATTTGTTTCCCATGGGTGAAGAAATCTTGAAAAAATAGTGGCCCTGTCCAATTCACAGTGTCGATCAAAACCGGAGTGTCTTCTATGTGCACGCCACCAGTACATCCTAACTCACATCCACTTGCTTCCTCCATCGCCTTTTACTTCTTTGTTCTCCTCCTTACCTAGACAAGATAATTTTCTTGTTTTAATTCAAATGCACTTAAAAAATACAGTACTTGTGTGGAACCCCAAAAATAAATTACCAATTTCTTCTTATTGTTGTCACTCTTAACAGGTTGTTGTTTCTCGTTGCCACATTCTACTGGCTATTGTTTGTTGGTGGCCTGCTGTTTAGGCTCATATGGCGGCTTCTTCCTACTTACCTAGAGCCTATCCTTACGTTTTAGTTGCTTTACCTCTTTTATTTGTTGAGTTAGACCAGTTGATCCTCTAATGCCTTAATCCCTGCCACCTTAGGGGGATGCACCTTAGACGGATGGTCAACATTGATCATGTCAACAAGCTTGTCCTCCAACTTCTCAATTGTTTCAAGTACAAGCTTGAACTTCTCAACTGATGTGCAACCAAAGTCAGCCATGCTAGAACATCGCAATATAATGGCACCGTATCAATCTAAGAATGTGGATGCATTACAGTCCAACTTGCTTATCCCCTTTTCACGACCATGATTACATTTGAAGTCATTTCTCCGTCTATTCAAAATGTGCTGGGACTAGACATGAAGAACGTCACGCTCACGTAGTACATAGTGCATGACAACAAAAAATTCCTATAAACTCAAACGATTGACATATGCAGTTTACTTCTTCCTTAGCATCCTGAAATAAGACTGCATAAAATATTTTTCGTTGTTGATCACTGTCATCTTCAACCATAAAGTCCTGCACATCATAGTAACAAAAGCCATCCCCCTCTTCAACCTTTGTTGCCTTTAAATTCACCACCTCCCCAAATTCTTCTTGAAACTTTGCAAAAATACCGTCTGTGTATAAATCACGAAGTTGTCACTCGTATGGAATCTTAGTAATCAAATCTCGCTCCTTATGGTAACATTCAAAATCAGCCACCTCTTGGTTGACAGACTTTCTATCGACTGCCACCTCGTTCTGAGTGATAAATTGTTTCGAGTGGTCTTGGAATTAACGTACCCATCAAAAAAATGGTTCATCCATTCACTTTTTAAGTAATGGACATCCTAGCCCAATATATACCCTTCATAAATACCGAAACCCATTTTGCCTCATCTCATAAAGTGTTTTCACCCAATGTTCACTGGCCTCCTTGAATGTGTACTTCTCCATCATGCCACTCCATGCATTTTCAAACTCGTCTATTATGAGTGTCTTACAGATTGCTTTTTTAAGACTCCAAATAATTCTTTCACGACCGTTAAGCCCAACAAGCTTCTCTAGCACCTTCTTCATGATATGCCATAAGCAAAGTATATGTCATGCATTGGGAAATACCTTGGCAATAGCACCCCTATTGAGGAACCTTGCTCAGTTACTATAGCCTTAGACTCACCACCATACAATTGCGCCATGCCTTGAATAACCATTCATAACTATCAATTGTCTCGTCGGCTAGTAATGCACATCCCATTGAAAATGATTGACCATGGTGGTTCACACTGAAAAAATGCGCAAAAGGCATATCATTCTTATTAGTCAAATACGTGGTATCGAATGAAACCACGTCTCCAAAGTACTTGAAAGATAATATTGACCTGCAATCCGCCTTAAAAACATGTTGGATGCGATTTTCATCATCAAATTTCATCGCTTGAAAGAAATTCGAGTTTTGTTTTTACTTTTCCGCAAAATACTGTAATATGGCCTTTATGTCACCACAACCAAGCCTCTGTTTTTGTGAAGCTTCCACACAATTCCTAAAATCCATATCTTCAAAAGTCAACTGATCAATCCCACTTGCACGAACGGACTCTGCCATGAAGGATTTGCAAACCGGAATTCCCACACTATCATTGACTATGATTCTTTTTTTAACTACTTCATAAATACTTTTATTGCATCTGTAGAACTAAGACTTAGACGGGTTAACATCATGGTTGTGCTCAAGTATTGCCTTTGTAATGTGTCATTTTCCAAATGGACTTAAGCGGGCAGAAACTTGAGTTTTGTAGCCACATCTTGATAGCAAGTTCTTCACATATTTGACCTTTGTTCTAGCATAACCTTGCCTAGCACATACAAGAACGTACTTCCAAGTTACGTTGCCCTTCTTATAGGTAGACTTCAATCTTACCCCAAATCCCTTAGCCTTTGCATATCGTTTGAATGCTACATTAACCTCATCAATAGTTTCAAATATCATTCCTTCCTTCGGGCCTTTTGGAAGATCAATTGCTTCAATTCCATCATCACTATCATCACAATCATCTTTGTTGTTACTTTCCTTATTGTTATCCCCGATATCCACATTGTCAACAATCTCCACATTATCCTCCTCATTGTCAACAATATCCACATTATCGTCATTGTTGATAATATTTTCATCAATAAATTCAACATGCTCCTTGTCCCCATTAAGTGTAGTGTTAATTATCTCGCACTAATCATTAGATGGGTCCAAATAGGATGGGCACAAATGGGACATTGTTGCCTACAAAATAAGGAACATTTCAAAAAATAAATAACTTCTCTGTAGTCAACTATGAGTCTACACCTAACATCAAAGATTTTCTTTTGTATAGTCGACTAATTTTCCTTTGTAGTCAACTAAACGAGTGAAGCCCTAACAACGCACCACAATGTTCACCGCACTAACTGAATAATTACTACGTGTACACAAGATATAGTAAAAAAGAAAGCAATGAAGCCCCATTGAGAGTCGACTAAACTAACTCTTAATGATTCTAACTACCATTAGTAAAGGACTTGAAGTGTAGCCATTCCAATCCATAAACACATGGTCAACCCTAAACTTTAAATGCATTTGACATCCTTACCCTAAATGCATCACCAACTAAATCCACAACATCTAAATACAATAAATGTACCACAAATGTACTACGTCATAACTTATGTACTCAACAACACATAGCAAACTAACACTCTTTTAAGAGACAAAAAGAATAAATATGTTCACTCACCACCTCCTAATACTTTGAATCCCAGCTTTTTCAATCCTCAAATATTGTCCCATGAGTAAAGAATCATAATCTTGAAGTAGATCATATTCTTTGTTTAGTTAAGCTATGGTTCTTGATGAAAAGCTTGAAAATGATTGTGTGGCTGAGATGATATAGGGATGAGAGAAAGGAAAAAAGAGAGAGAAGTTGGCAGGTAGTTCAATCTTTTTATCGTCAGTCAACTGACAACCTAACAGTACAGGCACCTTACAGCCAATTGAGGCCGCGTCAGCTTTACAAATGAATTGACTATTTTATTTTGAGTTTTGATGAAAAGCAACGAAAATGAGGGAGTTGCTGACATGGGGGGCCCGCGCGTGCTGTATAGGACTCCACGTCAGGTAAGTGCACTTCCTACGTACCCATTATGGTTCATCCTAACATTAGTTGCCAACGTATCCTATTAGAGTTTTAGAGGAATCAAAGCTTACGTAGTTGTTTTAATTTTGTTTTTTCTATATGACATAAATGATTTTATAGGGCCTTAGTTATATAACTATGACCATTTTCAAAACCACTCCACAACATTCCTTAAAGATTGGACTAATTTAATTTAAGTTTGCCTACGTATCCTCATAGTGTTTTCGAGGAATCAAAGCCTACATAGTTCTTTTACTTCTAATTTTTTTTATATACGACATAAATGATTTAATAGGGCCTTAGTTATATTACTATGACCTTTTCCAAAACCACTCCACAACATGCCTTGAAGCTTGAACTTATTTAATTTAAGGCGCCTACGTATCCTCTTTGAGTTTTAGAAGAATCAAACCACTACATAACATGTCTCGAAGCTTGGACTTCATTAATTTAAGCAGCCTATGTATCCTCTTTGAGTTTTAGAAGAATCAAAGCCTACGTAGTTCTTTTAATTTTTTTATTTATGAAAAATGATCTAATAAGGCATTAGTTAAAGTACAATGTCCCTTTTCAAAACCACTCCACAACATGCTATAAGCTTGGACTTATTTATTTTAAGCTGGATACGAATCCTGATAGAGTTTCAGAGGAATCAAAGCTTACATAGTACTTTTACTTTATTTTATTTATATAACATAAATGATTCAATAGGGCCTTATTTATATTACTATGACAATTTTCAAAACCACTCCATAATATTCTTTGAAGCTTGGACTTATTTAGTTTTAGTTATGTATATATCTTCTTAGAGTTTAAGATGAATCAAAGCTTACGTCGTTCTTTTACTTTTATTTTTCTATGTGACATAAATGATTTAATAGGGCCTTAGTTATAGTAGTGTGACTATTTTTAAAACCACTCCACAACATGCCTTGAAGCTTGGACTTTTTATATTAAGATGCGTACGTATCCTATTAGAGATTTAGAGGAATCAAAGCTTACGTAGTTCTTTTAGTTTTATTTTTTTCTATATGACATAAATGATTTAATAGGACCCTAGTTAGAGTACTATGACCCTATTTAAAACCACTCCACAATATTCTTTGAAGCATGGACTTATTTAATTTAAGCTTCCTATGTATTTTCTTAGAGTTTTAAAAGAATAAAAGCTTACATATTTCTTTTATTTTTTTCTATATGACATAATTGATTTAATAGGGCCTTAGTTAGAGTACTTGTGACCCTATTCAAAACCACTTCACAATATTCCTTGAAGCGTGGACTTATTTAATTTAAGTTTGCCTACTTATTTTATTAGAGTTTTTAAAAAAATACAAGCCTACGTTGTTCTTTTTTTTTTTCTATATGATATAAATGATTTAATAGGGCCTTAATTAGTATACTAAGGACCTTTTTAAAACCACTCCACAACATTCCTTGATGCTTGGACTTATTTAATTTAAGCGGTGTACGTATCCTCTTCAAGTTTTGGAGGAATCAAAGCCTACGTAATTCTTTTACTTTTTTTCTATATGACCAAAATGATCTAATATGACACTAGTTAAAGTACAATGGCCCTTTTCAAAACCACTCCACAACATGCTTGAAGCTTGGACTTATTTAATTTAAGCTGCTTTACGTATCCTCATAGACTTTTAGAGGAATCAAAGCCTACGTAGTTCTTTAACTTTTTATTTTTCTGTATGACATAAATCATCTAATAGAGCACCTAAGTTAGAGTACAATGGCCTTTTTCAAAACCACTCCACAATATTCCTAAAGTTTGGACATTTTAATTTAAGCAACCTACTTATCTTCTTAGAGTTTTAGAGGAATCAAAGCTTACGTTATTATTTTACTTTTAATTTTTCTTTTCTATAAGACATAAATGATTTAATAGGGCCATAGTTAGTATACTTTAGACCTTTTTAAGACCACTCTACTACATGTCTTAATGCTTGGAGTTATTTAATTTAAGTTGCCTACGTATCCTCTTAAGAGTTTTAGAGGAATCAAAACTTACGTAGTTCTTTTAATTTCATTTTTTTTCTATATGACATAAATGATATAATAGGGACTTAGTTAGTATACTATGAAACTTTTTAAAATCACTCAACAACCTACCTTGAAGCTTAGACTTATTTAATTTAAGTTGCCTACGTATCTTATTAGAGTTTTAAGGAATAAAAGCTTATGTAGTTCCTTTATTTTTTTTATAAAACATAAATGATTTAATAGGGCCTTAGTAAGTATACTCTGGACATTTTTAAAACCACTCCATAACATGCCTTGAAGCTTGGACTTATTTAATTAGTATTCTATGGACATTTTTAAAAGCACTCCACAACATGCCTTGAAGCTTGGACTTATTTAATTAGTATACTATGGACACTTTTAAAAGCACTCCACAACATGCCTTGAAGCTTGGACTTATTTAATTTAAGCTACCTACGTATCCTCTTCGAGTTTTAGAGAAATCAAAGTCTACGTAGTTCTTTAATTTTAGTTTTTTCGAATATGACAAAAATGATTTAATAGGGTCTTAGTTAAAGTATTAGCGTTTTTTCAAAACCACTCCACAACATGCCTGAAACTTGGACTTATTTAATTTAAACAACGTACCTATCCTCATAGAATTTTAGAGGAATCAAAACCGACGTAGTTCTTTTACCTTTTCTTTTCTATATGACAAAAATGATCTAATAGGGCCTTAGTTAGAGTACTATGACCCTTTGTAAAAGAACTCCACAACATGCCTAAAAGCTTGGAGTAATTTAATTTAAGCTGCCTACGTATCCTCTTAGAGTTTTAGAGGAATCAAAGCTTATGTAGTTGTTTTACTTTTATTTTTTCTTTATGACAAAAATGAGCTAATAAGGCATTAGTTAAAGTAGCATGGCCCTTTTCAAAAACCTCCACAACATGCTTGAAGCTTGGACTTAATTAATTTAAGCCGCCTACGTATCCCCATAGAGTTTTAGAGGAATCAAAACCTACATAGTTCTTTTACTTTTTTTTCTATATGACATAAATGATCTAGTAGGTCCATAGTTAGAGTACTATAACCCTTAGTACTATAACCCTTTTCAAAACCACTCCACAACATGCCTAAAGCTTGGACTTATTTAATTTAAGCTATCTACTTATCTTTTTAGAATTTTAGAGGAATCAAAACTTATGTAATTAATTTACTTTTATTTTTTCTTATCTATATGACATAAATGATTTAATAGGGCCTTAGTATACTTTGGACTTTTTCAAAACCATTACACATCATGCCTTGATGCTTGGACTTATTTAATTGAAGCTGCCTATGTATTCTCTTAAGAGTTTTAAAGGAATCAAAGCTTACGTAGTTCTTTTATTTTTATTTTTCAATGACATTAATGATTCAATTGGGCCTTAGTTAGTATATTGTGGAACTTTTCAAAATCACTCAACAACCTACTTTGAAGCTTGGACTTGTTTAATTTAAGTTGCCAACGTATTTTCTTAAAGTTTTAGACGAATCAAAGGTTATGTAGTTCTTTTGCGTTTATTTTTCTATATGACATAAATGATATAAGGGCCTTAGTTATAGTACGAAACCACTCCACAACATGCCTTGAAGCTTGGACTTTTTTAATTTAAGCTGCCTACGTACCTTTTTAGAGTTTTAGAGGAATCAAAGCTTTCGTAGTTCTTTTACTTTTATTTTTTTTTATATACGACATAAATGTTATAATAGGGCCTTAGTTGGAGTACTATAACCCTATTTAAAACCACTCTACAACATGCTTTGAAGCTTGGACTTTTTAATTTAAGCTGCCTACGTATCTTTTTAGAGTTTTAAAACAATAAAAGCCTACACAGTTCTTTTAGTTCTTTCTTTCTATATGACATGAATGATTTAATAGGGTCTTAGTTACTATACTATAGACCTTGTCAAAATCACTCCACAACCTGCCTTGAGCCTTAGACTTATTTAATTTAAGCTGCCTACAAATCCTCTTAGAAATTTTAGCGGAATCAAAGCTTACATAATTCTTTAACTTTTATTTTTTATCTATATGACATAATTGATTTAACAGGGTCTACAAATCCTCTTAGAAATTTTAGAGGAATCAAAGCTTACATAGTTCTTTAACTTTTATTTTTTATCTATATGACATAATTGATTTAACAGGGTCTTAGTTAGTCTACTATGGACATTTTCAAAATCACTCTACAAGCTGCATTGAAGCTTGGACTTATTTAATATAAGCTGTTTATGTATCCTTTTAGAGTATAGAAGAATAAAACCTTACGTAGTTCTTTACTTTTTCTTTCTATATGACATAAAAGATTTAATAAGGCCTTAGTTAGTCTACTATGGACATTTTCAAAATCACTCAACAACTTTGCCTTGATGCTTATACTTCTTTAATTTGAGTTGCTTACGTATCCTCTTAGAGTTTTAGAGGAATCAAAGCTTACGTAGTTCTTTTAGTTTTATTTATTTTTCTATATAACATAAAAGATTTAATAGGGCTTTAGTTAGTCTACTATGAACATTTTCAAAATCACTCCACAACCTATCTTGAAGCTTGGACTTATTTAATTTAAGTTGCGTACGTATCCTCATAGAGTTTTAGTGGAATCAAATCCTGCATAGTTCTTTTACTTTTTTTCTATTTGACATAAATGATCTAGTAGGGCCTTAGTTAGAGTACTATAACCCTTTTCCCACTCCACAATATGCCTAAAGCTTGGACTTATTTAATTTAAGTTGTCTACTTGTCTTTTTAGAGTTTTAGCGGAATCAAAGCTTATGTAGTTAATTTACTTTTATTTTTTCTTATCTATATGACATAAATGATTTAATAGGGCAATAGTATACTTTGGACCTTTTCAAAACCATTGCACAACATGCTTGATGCTTGGTCTTATTTAATTTAAGCTATCTTCGTATCCTCTTAAGAGTTTTAGAGGAATTAAAGCTTACTTAGTTCTTTTATTTTTATTTTTCAATGACATTAATGATTCAATAGGGCCTTAGTTAGTAAACCATGGAACTTTTCAAAATCACTCAACAACCTACTTTGAAGCTTGGACTTGTTAATTTAAGTTGCAAAAGTATCCTCTTAAAGTTTTAGAGGAACCAAAGCTTACTCAATTCTTTTACGTTTATTTTTCCTATATGACATAAATGATTTAAGGGCCTTAGTTATAGTACTATGTCCCTTTTCAAAACCGCTACACAACATGCCTTGAAACTTGGACTTTTTTAATTTAAGCTGCCTATGTATACTATTAGAGTTTTAGAGGAATCAAAGCTTTCGTTGTTCTTTTACTTTTATTTTTTTCTATATGACATAAATGATTTAATAGGACCTTAGTAGGAGTACTATAACCCTATTTAAAATCACTCCACAACATGCTTTGAAGCTAGGACTTTTTAATTTAAGCTGCTTACGTATCTTTTCAGAGTTTTAAAACAATAAAAGCCTACATAGTTATTTTTTTTCTTTCTATATGACATAAATGGTTTAATAGGGCCTTAGTTACTATACTATAGACCTTTTCAAAATCACTCCACAACATGCTTTGAACTTTAAACTTATTTAATTTAAGTTGCTACGAATCCTCTTAGAATTATAGAGGAATCAAAACTTACGCAGTTCATTAACTTTTTTTTTTTTTCTATATGATATAACTGATTTAATAGGGCCTTAGTTAGTCTACTATGGACATTTTCAAAATCACTCCACAACCTACATTGAAGCTTGGACTTATTTAATATAAGCTGTTTATGTATCCTCTTAGAGTTTTAGAGGAATAAAAGCTTGCGTATTTCATTACTTTTTCTTTCTATATGACATAAATGATTTAATAAGGCCTTAGTTAGTCTACTACATTTTCAAAATCACTCAACAACCTTTGCCTTGATGCTTGTACTTGTTTAATTTAAGTTGCCAACGTATCCTCTTAGAGTCTTAGAGGAATCAAAGCTTACGTAGTTCTTTTAGTTTTTTCTTTTTTGTGTTTTACATAAAAGATTTAATATGGTTTTAGTTAGTCTACTATGAAATTTTTCAAAATCACTCCACAACCTGCCTTGAAGCTTAGACTTATTTAATTTAAGCTGCCTACATATCCTCATAGAGTTTTAGTGGAATTGAATCCAACATAGTTCTTATACTTTTTTTTTCTATATGACATAAATGATCTAGTTGGGCATTAGTTAGAGTACTATAACCCTTTTCAAAACCACTCCACAATATGCCTAAAGCTTGGACTTATGTAATTTAAGTTGTCTACTGTATTTTTAGAGTTTTTGCGGAATCAAAGCTTATGTAGTTAATTTACTTTTATTTTTTCTTATCTATATCACATAAATGATTTAATTGGGCCATAGTATACTTTGGACCTTTTCAAAACCACTGCACAACATGCTTGATTCTTGGTCTTATTTAATTTAAGTTTTCTTCGTATCGACTTAAGAGTTTTAGAGGAATCAAAGCTTACGTAGTTCTTTTAAATTTCTTTTTTCAAAATGACATTAATGATTTAACAGTGCCTTAGTTAGTATGTCGTGGAACTTTTCAAAATCTCTCAGCAACCTACCTTTAAGCTTGGACTTATTTAATCTAAGTTGCATACGTGCCCTTTTTTAAAGTTTTAGAGGAATCAAAGCTTACGTGGTTCTTTTACATTCATTTTTTCTATATGACATAAATAATTTAATAGGGCCTTAGTTATAGTGCTATGACCTATTTAAAAACCACCCATCACTTGCCTTTAAGCTTGGACTTTTTGAATTTAAGTCATGCGTATCTTCTTAGAGTTTTAGAGGAATCATAGCTTACGCAATTCTTTTACTTTTATTTGTTCTATATGACATGAATGATTTAATAGGGCCTTAGTTATAGTACTATGACCCTTTTCAAAACTACTCTAAAACATGCCTTGAAGCTTGGACTTTTTAAATTTAAGCTGCCTACGTATCCTCTTAGAGTTATAGAGGAATCAAAGCCTCGTAGTTCTTTTACTTTTATTTTTTTCTATATGACTTAAATGATTTAATAGGGCCTTAGTTGGAGTACTATAACCCAATTCAAAATCAATCCACAACATGCTTTGAAGCTTTGGGCATTTTAATTTAATCTCCCAACGTATCTTTTTAGAGTTTTAAAACAATAAAAGCCTACATATAGTTCTTATTTCTTTCTTTCTATATGACATATAATAGGGCCTTAGTTACTATACTAAGGACCTTGTCAAAATCACAGCACAACCTGCCTTGAAGCTTAGCCTTATTTAATTTAAGCTGACTACGAATCATTTTAGAATTTTAGAGGAATCAAAGCTTACGTAGTTCTTTAACTTTTATTTTTTTTTGTATGACAAACAATTTAATAGGGCCTTGTTAGTCTACTATGGACATTTTCAAAATCACTCCACATCTTGCATTGAAGCTTGGACTTATTTAATTTAAGCACCTACGTATCCTCTTGGTGTTTTAGAGGAATCAAAGCTTACATGGTTCTTTTACTTTTTATTTCTATATGACATAAATGATTTAATAAGGCCTTAGTTAGTCTACTATGGACATTTTCAAAATCACTCCAAACCTGCCTTGAAGCTTGGACTTTTTTAATTTAAGTTGCCTACGTATCCTCTTAGAGTTTTAGAGGAATCAAAGCTTATGCAGTTCTTTTAGTTTTAGTTTTTTTTCTCTCGTGACATTAATGATTCTATAGGGCCTTAGTTAGTATACTATGGAAATTCTCAAAATCACTCCACAACCTCGCTTTGAAGCATGAATTTATTTAATTTAAGTTGCCTACGTATCCTTTTAGAGTTTTAAAGGAATCAAAGCTTACATAACTCTTTTACTATTTTTTTCTATATTAGATAATTGGTTTAATAGGGCCTTAGTTAGTATATTTTGGATGTTTTCAAAATCAGTCCACAACCTCAACCTGCCTTGAAGCTTGAACTTTTTTAATTTAAGCTGCCTATGTATCCTCTTATAGTTTTAGAGGAATCAAAGCTTACGTAGATCTTTTACTTTTATTTTATCTATATGACTCAATTATTTTAATAGGGCCTTAGTTATAGTACTATGACCCTTTTTAGAACTAGTCCACAACATTCCTTAAAGCTTGGACTTTTTAATTTAAGCTGCCTACGTATCATCTTAGAGTTTTAGAGGAATCAAAGCTTATGCAATCCTTTTACTTTTTTTTTCTATATGACATAAATGATTTAATAGGGCCTTAGTTATAGTACTATGAGCCTTTTCAAAACCATTCCACAATATGCCTTGAAGCTTGAACTTTTTTAATTTAAGCTGGCTACATATCCTCTTAGAGTTTTAGAGAAATAAAAGCTTATGTAGTTATTTTAATTTTTTTCCTATATGACATAAATGATTTAATAGGGCCTTAGTCATAGTACTATGAACCCTTTCTAAACCACTCCACAACATGCTTGAAAGCTTGGACTTTTTTAATTTCACTGTATGGGCCAACGTTTACACTCAGGCGTGCCCACTATCCCATGATTCGTATGCGTGACCCTTAACCCACACCCGGTACATTAGGCGTCCCATAATTTCTTAATTATTCAATTATATGCTAATTAATATAATTAATCTTAATAAATACTAATACACATCAAACAAACACCAAATGACATGCAAATCAACGAACATGATAATCGAGACAACCCGGGCTTATCCACGAGCCTAACTCAAGATAATTAGAAATCAGATTATCGTTAATCACCTACTTAAGGTTACGAGTCGTTATAGTCTCCCAAATTTAAGACAATTTCGTCCTCAAAACTCGAGGAAACCTACTAGTTACTAGTAGTTCCGAAGAGAAATGAAAATTGATCTTCCTTGTATAACTTCCGTTTACAAGTGATATTTTCATTTTCATGGCACACCTACTTTACTCTAATTTTCATGGCACAACTGCTTTACTATAATCTAAATCTATAAAGCCCTTTCATAGATGAGACTTTCAAAAGCACAACGTAATTGTCTTTTGAATTCTCCAATAATCTATGATGCTTGACTCCTCAACATCTTTATTTTAACCAAGTTGTAGTTATATATCAGCTAGTCTGCAATACCCTCTCTGTGTTTCTCTTAATTATCACATTTTTCACAAAAGCAATACCTCCAATCTTGTTCTATACATCACCGTGCAATAAGATTGAGCATATTTTGCTTTATCATTTGACAATATAATTCACTTGATTACTTTTGTTATCAGAGAGCTCACACAAAGGAATCTATTTTCTTTTAGTGGTTAAACATTATGAGACACAAGCTAAAAATATTTATTCTTAAAAACCAGGATTAACAACTCATTTCTTCGTCAACACAAAAAACCTCATGTGCTGAGATTGAAAATGGTTTTCAGTTATATCAATAACTTCTTTCAACACTTGAATAAAGTCTTAGATCTCCGACTGGGGAATTAAACACTGAAACACTATATCATCTCACATCTCCAAATACATATATTTGCTCAATCCGTCAAAAGAAAAATATAACCTCACTGACAAGAATTTTGGAGACTTCGGCCAATCTATCAACTACAACTCATACATCATTGCACTGACATCAAACTCTAGTTAATTTCATTACATAACCACATGTTATGTTATCCGTCTACCATCAGATATAGACAAGAATTTCCTTAACCCTTCAGGTTTCTATCATCCCATCTCAACCTACTGAATATCTCTCATATCTCTTTATAAATTTAACAACATATATCATCACCTTAGACAATCCATAATCTTCTCGTATACTTCAATACGAAATGACATTGCCTGTATAATCAATATAAAGAGATCAATGAGATTATTGAAGTAATTCTTGCCTGAAATTTTTTCTTGAACTGGTATTTTTATTTCAGAATCTAATGCGCCCAACACAACTTCATTAGACAGTCTAATGAGGATTTTAATCCTTAATAGCTAAATCCTGGCATATTAAGTAATTCTCATTAGACTTCTTAATCACCTTATCACCCTATTAATGAAACATTGGGTTCAGCTCCAATCTGAGCTTTAAAGAACATATTTGTAATTATCAATTTCAACAACTCAGTTGATGATATGTCTGTAGGAATTTATTATGTCATCGTTATTACATATCTCTCAAGATATAGTACTGAGAAGTTCCAATTACAATTACATTTCGTGTTTTTTTCTCTATTTAAAGTATCGATCACATCAATCACTTTGTGTTGGTGATTTCTCAGAGTGAATTCATTATATTCAAGAATTTAGGTTACTCATTTAACCTCTAATTTCTTTCACTATGACAACTATACTCTTCAAACTTTCATAGCTTGAAGGTCTCCAAATCACTTTGCACCAACTCTTTGATTTTCATACTTCTCATTTGTGTTCTAATATTTCCTCTAAGATTCTCTAATCTTAAAGATAACTAAAAGTCTCTCTAAATCTCTTTCACTTGGCTAAATCTGTATTTCAAAAGCTACGATGAATGAATGAAGTTGTGCAACCTATTCAATTGAACGGATTCACAAATAAGTTGTGATCTACACCCATATTTCATATCCTAAGCCTCACTCTCTAGGATTTATCTTTGCAATTCATTCCATTCATTGCTTGAAATATATCATAAGCTTTTACTCTACAAGCGAGGCTTTATCTTTACAATTCATTCCATTAATTGTTGGAAATATATCATAATTTTTACTCTACAAGCGATGCTTTAAACTATTTGGTATAACTATCAAAACGCTTATTTCACAATAGTTCTTTTCAACTTTCCTTGAACTATATAATAGTATAAACTACAATTTCTTGCTTCGTTGTGTCAACACACAAACACTACTGAAACAAAGTATTAGGCTTAACCTTTAACTATTTTCGTAGTCCAGGTATAAACAAGCAATTATTGTAGTCGAACTATATTTCAATTCTATCTCAAGGCATCCTTGTGTCACTTACAACTTACCTCAATCTCACTCTTAGGTTAATTGAATATACAACACATTGATATCACAAATCTCTCGAATATATTGTTTGTATTATTCAATTATCCCCAAAATAACACTACTTTACGATTACGTGTTGAATATAAGACAATTCGTCTAATTGTCTCAATCTTAGTCAAGTTCATTGACTCGCAATTAACATTCAAAGCATATATACGAGTGATTTGTATTTGAAGCTTAGTGTTTGCACTTGTGATCCCTTGGCATAAACCAATTTATCATCAAAGTTCACATAACTCTATGATATTGCTTGTGCCTTTGCTAAGTCTTCAATCTTTTTTTTATATTATCATTGATAACACAATAATAATCGTATTCCAATAGAGTACAACAACTCCATTTCTTTATTCATTTATGAATATAACACGAGCTCCAGCGAGTTTTCATGGTTTCCACCATGAACTCTATCATAATAAAGCCAATGTATGACTTCATATTCTTATAGTTCTAATTCTAATCTTGAGTCAATGATAAACAGATCTTAATCAATTCTTGAGAACAACTGTTTTCTCTTAATAAATCTAAATGAGTTGTCGATTATGAGCAATGAATATTTATCCTTGATTTTCTTAAAATTAACTCATCACTCGAGTTGAGTTCTCAAACTCATAAAATTTTCATATTATATTAAGTAAAAATGGAATTGATCATTGGTTTGACATTAGAATCAAGTAATTGATGAATTTAATCTCAAATTGTGACATAAATCCAAGAAAACTTGATAAATAAATCTTTTGAAACTTTTAGAGTCACAATTTTCATTCATCAAGCTTGAATTCTCATTAAGAATCTTCTAAATTTCTATAACAAGTTCAAACTATTTGAATCTCGAGTGATAGCTTTATTTTCATGAATCACTATTCGTAAAAATTTATAAATTTAAAAAATTTTCAGGTAAACGTAGTAGTTTATACCAACTTCTTGATATACTGCTTACCTATTCACTCCTGTATCATAAAATATTCCTTGGATTCAGAAATTCTTAGATTCATCGACAACTCATTTTTCTTAATTTAGACTATACCAGTCTAAATGATCATATTACGACATCTCTCTAGCTCACTGCCATGTTTTAACACAAAGTATATAAATTCTAAAATATCAAACTTGCAATTACTTCCCTTTTTGTACATGCGTATCCACCACAATGTCATTCTTTTCTTCATTCTACTAGTTGTGCGGTTATACCACAACCACCCTGATAAACTTCTTCTCATTATTCTAGTATGGTCTAGCACCATATTTGAAATCTTATGCTTCATAACAACTCATGAAGTATACATTCATTAGTGTTTATATAACCTCAATTAGGTTTTTATCTTCATTTCCCACTAATGTCTTCATTTAATGACCTTTAATCTTGTTTAACTAGTTTCAATACTAGTATGTATCTCATTCAAAGTGAATCATCACCTTTGAGTTTCACTAAAGGTCATTCATTATTTTATTTACTTTTTAATGTCAATTTTCTTAATTGTCCTCAAAATCTAGGTAAAATAGATCCTTCTTCATTGACTATCATTAATTAAACAAAATAAGTGAGAATAAAGACTAAAAAAGACTACTCAATAGGAGAAGAGTTTACTTTTTATCGTAGTACAACTTCTTATGCCTTTTCTTTTTCACATATTCGATTGAGATTTAGGTTTCTAAAAACCCTAAACCTCAATGCTATCTCAACTCCTGAGATATTGATAGACATAAACCATTTTATAATATTTTTAATGTCTTCCTTTGATGGAATACCCCTGAAGTTAAGTTTCCCAAGAACACCATCTCTTAATTAGGTTTCAAAGACAAAGATGGGAGATAAGACATTCAAAACATCGTATAGGAAAGACATTACAGTTATATCTATTGCATAGATACAATACATCACAATACATAGCATAACTCAAGCTTTTATCTTTCATTACTCTCCAAAACATAGATAAAAACCTTTTATAGAGTCATAGGTTATTCAATAACTTGAGAACATAAATCTCCAAATCAGTGAACCTAGACTTGCATTCTGATTACAGGAAACGAACTCAGATTCTGACAAACTGTATCAGAGTTATTCTTGATTTCCAAATAATTCAAGAATAAGGAAACTTGCTTTATAAGCAAGGCTCTGATACCAAATGTAGCATCCCCTATCTTGATTAGGGCGATATCCAGCCTGAAACCCTAATTAAGCCTCGGTACACCAGTCAGACTCAATTAAAGTAACATTATAGCCATCCTTCATACATGATAATCACAATTATAATATATCATATATCGAATAAATTATTAAAAACATAGCAAAATTAAAACTTTTCTATAAAATGTACAATATACAAAATCGGTATAGACCTCGGTAATAAAATCATATTCCAACCCTGTTTATTACAAAATAGTAATTCAATACAATATCTACACAGTGGGAAATCAATTCACTTTAAAGAAGACTATAAACTCCTAATCTTCTCCATTCCTGAGTTGAAGCACACGTTATTTACCTGAAATGTTAATTGGGGAACAAGCACTCCAACTTGCTCAGTAAGTGATGCTCGTAAATATATCAACTATCGTCCAAATACCAATGAATTAATGAATAGCAATATGAATCGAAAGCATATCTATTCACCATTGAAATTGACATAAAAAATACTTAATGAAATTCAAGTTCAATAGTCAATTGCAATTGTACTCATGACTTGTATGTATATATTTTTAAATTTCTTTTGCATTCAAAACAAGATTAAGCTGCAAAATCTCGTCACCCAAGATTACAACCCATAGAACCACACGTCTATGATTCTGTGGTATATCAAGTTATAACGTAGCTACACACTCTTAAAAGGAAAGTAGCAATCAGTTATCGTCACGAATCTGAGAGAAGGGTATTTGTTGGCCTTCCAATACCTTGGTCGTCAACCTCAATTGGATTCCTCCGTTGCACCCCTCTCCGAGTTCACCTTTCGATATAAAGCAATAGGAAAAGCAACAATCAAATACCTAAGGTTGGTGAAGGGAAGGTGTCGGTAGCTAGCCAGTCACCATCATTGTCACTCTAGTCCGATTCACCCGTCATACCTCTTTCTAGATAATTTTTCATAAAATAGTTTAGTAACACATTCAAGTCACGGTACATGGCCCACATTTCTCAGTCCATAAACTAAGTGCACTAAATATAACTATTTTACGATGCATAAGTGATAAGTATGAGTCTCACTTACCCGTCTTTGAGCTTTTCTAACTTTTTACCGATTTACATGATTCTCGAAATCCAATTGTCATTATATTGGGTCCAATTGTCATTATATTGGGTCCAATTTTCATTAATTAGAACCTCTAAACTGGTTCTAATAGAACTCGGAACCAATTTATTAAATTTTAGGTCAATCCGGCCATTTCACGTTTTTTGAGATAAAAACCCTAGTATAAAGTCTCGCACGAATCTCAAATTCTTCATTTTTTGTAGAAATTCATCAATTTCTTTATATTTTATCAAAATATTATTTTTCAAGATTTTTCCTCAATTTTACTCAATTTTTCTCTATTTTCCAGTATTTTTTTCATTTTTTTAATTGGTTTAATGTTTATGCCTGAACTGAGCCGAACCAGGTTGGGCTCTACCGAGTCAAACCAGCCCGGTTAAGGGCCCAGCTCTTTTTCTCTATCGAAATGAAACAGAGTTGTTGCTCTGTCTCATTTCGTCTCTCTTTTTTGTATTTAAACTTGGGTTGGAGATCCAACCCCAGCTCGATTTGGGAGTGGTGACGACTCCCCTGGGGTTGCAAAAGCAGTTCTTCCAAGCTTCCCTTCTCAACTATACATACAACAACAACAAGAGCAACAACCACACCTCACCTTCTTCGCTTCTACACGTTCGATTTCTCTCCCTCTCCTCTTCTCCCCAATTTCGATCCATTTTCCTCAAACTCTCTGTTTCTCATCTCAATTTTGATTTTCATCTCTACAGAAAGGAGGCAATTCTGTTTGGGGAGATAAATAAGAATTTCCTCAAGATTCGTGTTGCACGAATCTTGAGGCGATCAAAAGATCTAGTTCTTTTTATATATTTTGATCTTTCTCAAGATACGTGTTACGTATCTCGAGTTCAATCTTATGGATATTCACAAACCCAAAAACCTCCTGACCGACTTTAAGTTTGACAAAACACAAAGTTTGTTCGAGATTCGTACACACGAATCTCGAGAATAATCCAAACGATGGAATTAAAATTACATTGATTTTCTTCGTGTTTGGTCACACACATCTCGAGGCGTGGATATTTTCTCCAACATCAAACGTTCCACATATTCACCTCCTTGATTCTCACGCTACACGTATCTCGAGGCGAATCCAATATATAATTTTATTTGATTTAAACATTAGGATTATTTTATATATATTTATATATAACTCATATATATATATATATATCACCTATGTATTTTAGTGCTCATAAATTCATCACGCGCGCCAATGATCACTTTCGGGCGTGTACACTATTGTTTGTCTAATGCGTGTCACCCTCAACCACGCTTATCACTAGGCACCCACCAATTATTAATTATTTATTTATTTTCAATATGTATTTATCACTACAAGAAAATGTATCGAATAGAGATGGGAAATAGCGATGGGCTATTTCCGTCGCTAATTAGCGACAATTTCTAATGCGTGTACACTATTGTTTGTCTAATGCGTGTCATCTCGAATTCCTTTTTCAAGTAATCGGATGTTCTAACGATGTCGTCATGGTTTCCCACTATATTTAAATCATCAACATATACAACAATAATCACAAATCCTATTGATGATATTTTAATGAAGACACATGGGCAAAGCGGATTATTTACATATCATTCTTTCGGTAAATAATCACTAAGACGTTTGTACCACATTAGTCCTGGATTGTTTCAATCCGTACAAAGACCTTTGTAATTTTATAGAATGCATGTTATGAGGTTTTGATTTTATTTCTTCGATATTACAAATCCTTCGAGGGATTTTCATATATATATATCTCACGGTCTAGGGATCCGTACGGATATCTTAACGACATCCATTAAATGCATATCAAGCTCTTCAGAAACTGCAAGGCTTATCAAGAACCGAAATGTGATTGCGTCTATAACAGGATAATATGTTTCATAATAATCGATGCCAGGTCTTTGTGAGAAACCTTGAGCTACAAGTATTGCTTTGTAGCTTGTAACTTCATTTTTTTCGTTTATCTTTCGTAATCCCATTTATATCCAACAGGTTTTACGCCATCTGGCGTTTGAACAATTTGTCCAAAAACCTCTCGTTTCCTTAACGAGTTTAGCTCTGCTTGGATAGCCTCTTGCCATTTTTGCCAATCAAGTCTTTTTCGACATTCGTCCATTTATTGTGGTTCTGGATCATCATCATTTTTACATATTTCAAAGGACACATTGAAAGCAAATATATCATTAGGAACAATTTTATTTCGATCCCAAATCTTGCCAGAGTTTAAATAATTTATTGAGATCTCATTATTTTCATCTTTTTCCTATTTTTCTAGAGGCAGTTGTTTCTCGTCAGAATCAACTTGTTCTGACAAATCCTTATCAAAAGATTCTTGTGCTTTCTCAGGAGTATTTTGGTTTGCATTTATTTTTACTCCTGTTTTCCTCTTTTGAGGAATTGTATCATTTGAACCAACTGGTCTTCCACGCTTTAAGCGTTTAGTTGGTTCTCGTGCATTTTGTTGCACATAGACATCAATTCTTGCAAAAGCTTTTACAAATTGGAATATGTGATTTTGTCACTTGTTTTGCATCATTAAATGCATCGTGGTAATTGATTTGCGATTTGTTGCAAATGAATGATCTTTTGAACTTCAAGTTCACACCGATTTGTGCGTGGATCATAATGTGATAAAGTTGATGCATTCCAAGCAATTTCGCGCCATTCATTTTGAATTGGCTTCTTATCTCCCCCTAATGGTGGGAAAATTGCTTCATCAAAGTGACAATCAGCAGCAAGAAATAAATCCTGTTAAGGGCTCTAGGTATCTTATAATGGACGATGAGTTAAATCCAACATAAATCCTAAGTTTTCGTTGTGGACCAATCTTATTTCTATTGGGAGGTGGTATAAGAACATACACTGCACAACCAAAAATTCTTAAGTGTGAAATATTTGGTTGTTGACCTAAAATGAGTTGCATGGGAGAATGTTCATGGTATGCAGTAGGCCTATAACGAATGATAGATGCTGCATGAAAGATTGCATGTCCCCAAACTGAAGTTGATAACTTAGTTCTCATGATTAAAGGTCTGGCAATTAGTTGAATGCGTTTGATCAGAGATTCTGCCAAAACCATTATGGGTATGCACGTGTGGAACATAATGTTCAATGGTAATTCCTATAGACATGCAATAATTTTTAAATGCTTGAGATTGAAATTCCCTGACATTATCAAGACGGATGGTCTTGATTGGGTTGTCAGAGAATTGTGCTCTTAACTTAATGATTTGTGTTAAAAGTCTAGCAAAGGCAACATTGCGGGTCGAAAGCAAACAAACATGTGACCACCTAGTTGATGCATCTATCAAAACCATGAAATATCTAAATGGTCCACAGTGAGGATGAATAGGTCCACATATGTCTCCCTGAATGCGTTCTAAGAAAACTGGGGATTCCACAACAATTTTACTTGGGGATGATTTAACTATCAATTTACCTTGAGAACAACTAGCACAATTATAATCACCAGCTGAAAATATTTTGTGACTCCTTAAAGGATGTCCATGCGAATTATTAATTATTCTTCGCATCATTGATGATCCTGGATGACCAAGCCGGTCATGCCATAAAATGAATATCTTTGGATCATTAATTTTCTTATTTAAAACGACATTCGTTTCGACATGCCTTATATGAGTAAAATATAATCCAGAGGATAAAGCTGTGAATTTTTCTAACACTTCTTTTTTCCTATTTGAAACCAATGTGACATAGAAAAACTCTCTATTATTTTCGTTCATGGTTTCAATGTGATATCCATTTTGTCGAATATCTTTAAAGCTGAGTAAATTTCTTCTGGATTTTTTAGAGTATAAGGAATTGTCAACATGAATTGTTGTTCCCCCAAACAACATAATATTTGCTCATCCAGAGCCATTAATCAAATTGGAGATGTCAGATATTGTTTGAACATTAGCCTCAGCTAAGTTCATATTGGAGAAATATTCTCTATTTTTAAGGATTGTGTGCGTTGTAGCACAATCAAGAAGGCATATATCGCTCTTATTTGATTCATGATTTGAACACATGATTTGTTGATCCATCTTGACAAATAATGTTTGGCAAATTAGAAAAAGAGTCATATTTCAATGATAAAATTCATAATATTTTGCCTTTGATTTTGAAGGCATGGTAAAGGTCACAAAAATATTCGGGTATATATATGACAATATTTAGGCAAAATAGCCTTTCATATACGACCAAAAAATGTCACAATTATGAGCGCTCATTGTCAATAATTATTTGCCCTTTGTAGTGGTGCACCACTTTTATTCCAATTTTTGGTGGAATTGTCAATACGACATTTACCTGATATTTTCACATTTTCCTCGTCCATAAATTTATTATTGCGATCATGATCATTATATGCAACATATGCTTCTTAATTTGAAGCTGAACTAATTGGACGGGAGCGATATTATATTTATAATATCTCATTATTTTACTCAGCTACCATGAGACAAAAAATCAATCCTTAATATTTATTGGATTGGCGTGCGCATTCGATATTTGTTGCAGTAATAAATCGAGGCGGGCCACGTGACCTTTTTTTTATTGTCTCATCAGTCATATTTCCACATAGCCTCAACATAGAGGTAATTAAAATTGTGGAATTATAATTAATATTTGACTGATTAGATTTTGTAGCTTGAGACTCAACCGCTCATTTTGAGCTTTTGGAGCATTACCTTTTTTTGGTATTTATATATTTATAACTCCATGAGGTGAAAAGATATACAAAGTGAAATATTCACTTTTCAAGTCTCTAAAGAGAAATTGGCGAATGATTGTGTATAACACACAGTTTTGCATATATGCTTTATTCACAAATTGAGTATCTAATTGTCATGACAAGTAATTCTTGTCGGTAATATAATAAGGCAACAAATTCAACTATGGTTGAATAATATTTTGAAAATAAATTTAATATAAAATAGTTTTCCTCTTTTTATATAAAAAACATAACATATGATTAAATATATGTTCACAACTTGATTCATTAATAAACATAATGTACTATTCGTATGAGTTGGTGGGACAACCTCCAGGTTGGGTGGCGAGACATAGTCTACTTAATACCATGCCTCCTCGAACGGGATAACCCGTTTCCCTTTCAATGTTTAGCTTTACCGGGGACAAGGCTTACTCATTATCAACTCAAACTTATAGCATTATTTGTATATAAAATCAAGAATAGAACAATAACTAATCGTTTGTAGTTTTAAGAGAAAAACTATATGTCACACATTGACTTTTGATTTCTGATGTAGAAGATCGTACAAGACTCAACTACAGAGCATACTTTCGCAATCGGTGACGTTATAATGCATAGTATATGAATAAAGTATGTATATAGAAGTGATGCATGTAATAAAGGAAGCAACCATGATAATATAAAAATAAATTGAACTTATTTAAATAACAAAAGTTATACCTTCCTAGCTTTGTCTCCTTAACAAGCCTTCTTGAACTTCAAGATCTCCTTAATGCTAGAGCAAGCTCGTGCGATAACGTGTTGTAAATTGAGTTGGAACTTACTAAGAACTAGAGAAGGAAAATAGAAGACTAAGAACTTCTACTACTACAAACTACTACGAAATGAGATAGTTGGAATGAGAAGTTTTCATTCAACTTGGTGTGTGAATTACAATGAGGTTGGCACCCTTTATATAGGCCATTTGGTGATGATGATAATTGTACTTATACAATGTGTACAAGTTATACATACACCACAAGTCATACAACACATCACAAGCAACATAGACAATACATGGAAGAGTTGGTGTACATTGGAGAGGATTACAAGTTATATGACAATACATAGACAAGTGGAGGTACTATTAAGTGAGAAATACAAGTTACATGACTACACAATATGTTGGTGTACATGCATGGTCATCCATATTCCACAACACTTAGGTATTATTATGAAGATCGATTTTTATTATTTTTGGAAGCTAGAGGCTCTCGACACAATGTCCGGCTAATCAAATCCTTGCCTAGGTAGGAGGGGAAACAAGTCGAAATTCTTGATTCATGGCTTAACTTGTGAGATCTATTATTTTATTATTTAATTTAATTTAATCTCTCCTATTTCATTGTTGTCGATTTTAATGAATATGGTTTAGATCTAGGGTATGTATATGGCTAGTGCATGCTTTTAGGTGGACAATCTATAGTTAATTGGACCAATTGTATCTGTAATTGTACTTTTGGACCAATAAAGTGACGAACATTCACCCGTTTGCCGTAAAAACCTTTCGGTTCTTGAGTGTGCAACAATTGAATCTAGGTTAAACTAGAAGTGAACGCGATTCGGTTATTTAGAATTAGTATTCCCATGAATCCTTATTATTGCGATTAGTGTGTTAAACCTAATTGGCGGATGTCTGGAGTTATGCATTAATTAGGGAAGTAGTTAGTGGCAGATGTCTTGACTATCGAGATTAGGGGAATTATGAATTTCTGGTGAATGTCGATTTTCTATAGCTAATCTAGGAGAATTTAAATTAATAATTTTAGGGAAAGAGTGAGGACCATAATATACCATTGAATCTTGATTCGATTTGCATAACTGTAGACTTAGGTGTTTTCTTGAGACCCTTAAAAGTTATTCTCATTATTTTATTTATTTAGTTTATTTATATTAGTTAGTTAAATAATATTTATTTAAACCCTTGACTTTTTCTATTTATTTCTTTTAACCTTAGAAAGACTACCAATCTCTGTGGGATCGACCCCTTTGCCACTATTCTACAAAATATTTGGTTTAGGAACTTTACTTTATTGATGCGTTCGCCGCTCGTCAATTTTTGGCGCCGTTGCCGGGGATTGGTTTTCTTTCTTTGGTGTTTTACTTATTTATTCATTTTATTATTATTATTATTATTATTTTAATAAATTGGAGCACCTCGTGAGTTTTTTTAGGTTTGACACTGGATTATATTTTTTAGCATAACTTGAGCATTTTTTTTGGAATTAACATATTATTAGGATTTTAGGTGTTTTGAGACTTAGTTGGGACGCATCCAACTTAAGTCGCCGCATTAGTGGCGGGTTTTTGAGTTGATCCAAAACCCTATACTTCATTCCATCATCTTGTTGATTTCACCCTTAGTTGACAGACTTCGAGCTATCAAGACTTGATAGGAATTATTTGAGTTAACTCCTATGTTTACTAGTTCTTGCTCTTGTTATGATTGTTTTTTCATAGTTTCCATAGTCACCTAGACATGAGAGATTTCGTGTGTTCACTAGTTTTTAGAGACTTTCAGTTATGCATGCATTTGTATCATCTTCTTATTCTTTATCCATGTTCTTCTTCACCACTATTATTTTTCTTTTTGTTGCATGGATTCATTGACTTGTTTTGAACCTTAAGGACAAGGTTCGGAATAAGTTTGAGGATACTTTAAGATTTGTGGATTGAGTTGGATGGATTTCCTTGGGAAAGACCGCAGGTGAGATCATTTAATTTTTTTATACGATTATATACGGCTGTCGGATGATAATGGTGGTGTTTTATATCATTTCTTCCATTTCTTTCATTTCTTGTCCCTTCATATTTCTCTCTCTCATTTCATTAGTAGTTGATACACTTTCATGCATGTGTTTAGTGTAGTTTTTATATTTTTTATTGTTTAGAGTCACCCGAAACTTTGTTTCATGCATTTGGTTGTGGATGAGTACACTATGGTTGCCTTTTTAACTTGAAACTTAGGGAAAACTAAGAGAAACATTCACTTGAGTCCGTAGCCTAGCATTTTTATGATTTCATGATTATGGACTTAGTTGATGGTTAAGCCTTATGTTAGAAACAAAAAGGAGTTGACGGTCAAGATTGTGCAAGTGATAATATTTTAACCCACATTAGGGGAATTTGTTTGATCATAGTGAAAGTGAGAAATGCTAACATGAGTTTTCTTAATATGGAGAGTCCCACAGGTTCCACAGGAAATAGAGCAGGGAAACTTGTGGTGGGAAATGTGAGAAAAGCGGTCCATAGAAAATGGAGTAGGGACCGTGTTACTTGAAAAAATATGGAAGAAAAAACATAGAGAGTATATATATTAAAAAAATAAAGGCGGAAGTTTTGAAAACTCCTCAAATAAAAGATTTAGCTCCAGTGATTTCACTAGATTAAATGAGATTTTAAACTTGTGTGGTTGAATGTATAGACAAAGAAAAATCGTGAGTAGTTGATGGCCTTTGTCTTGACAGAGTCTATGTCTTCAAAGTGTGATCTTAGTTGTGTTTGGGTTGCGAGTCTTGACATATCATAACTCCACAATTTCTTGTGTGGCTTGTTAACTTAGGGACTATGTAAACCAAAGGAACTCCATGAATTTTGAATCATGTATAAGATTAGTTGAGTCAGTGCATATTTATGTTAGGAGTCTAGTTTAGTTTGTGTTGTTATCTACACCTTTGCTCGGGATGTGCAAAGTCTTAAGTTTGAGGGTATTTGATAAGTTGGTATTTATAGGTATTTAGTAGTCAATTTTAATGTATTTAATATAGAAAGTCTTTAAAATATATATTTAATTATATTTATTGAATCCGGGGTAAAAAAAAATACTCAAAATAGAGTATTTACATGCGGTGATCGAGATGCCAAACGATTTGCCTCGAAGTTACGTCTTTGCCGCACGTGGTAGAATAGGAGATAGCATACCAACTAATGCCTGCCATGTGGCAGCGTACCATTGGCCAGCTTAGGACACGTGTCGCCTCCCGGTTAGCAGAGAGCATCATCAGCAGCCTGCTCGCCTAATCCGCTGTTGCCACGTCAGCAACCAGAAGTTTTCTCTACCTATCAGAATGTGACATGTGTCACCATCACCACATCATACAACGTCCCAACAATTCTCTCCTCGTTCAGCTGCCTTTGATCACGCCTCGGGATTTGTGGTCGTGCGGTCTCCCACAACTTCGCAATCACTCGTGCGATTCTCTCAACCAAACTGCATGCCACGCGTCGCCTCTCCATTGGCGCTCCTACACTCAACAACGTTATACACATTTTCTCTGCCAATCAGACCACGACACGCGTCGGCAGCTACAGCAGATCAGCACGTCAATGCAGTTTTCTCCTCTAACCAGCTTGTGACACGTCATCACAGTCCCAATCCACGAGCGACACGTGTCCTTACCTCCAAATTAAATGCCTAGCAGCCCCTGGATCCTCCTCGGCACACGTGTTACTCTACCAACCCCAAAATTAATTTCTCTCACTTCTTAGGGACCAATTTTTAGTAGTTTTATATATTAGGAACTTATGTATTATTATGAAGATCGACATTTATTAATTTTGGAAGCCGATGCTCTCGACACAATGTCTCGCTAATCAAATCCTTGCCTAGGTCGGGGGAAACAAGTCGGGATTCTTGATTCATGACATAACTTGTGAGATCTATTATTTTATTATTTAATTTAATTTAATCTCTTATATTTCATTGTTGTTGATTTTAATGAATATGGTTTAGATCTAGGTATGTATATGACCAAATAGCATGCTTTTAGGTGGACAATTTATAGTTAATCGGACCAATTGTATCCGTAATTGTACTTTTTGACTGATAAAGTGACGAACACTCACCCGTTTGCTGTAAAAACCTTTCGGTTCTTGAGTGTTCAACAATTGAATCTAGGTTAAACCGGAAGCGGACGCGATTCGGTTATTTAGGATTTGTATTCCCACGGATCCTTATTATTGCGGTTAGCGTATTAAACCTGATTGGTGAATGTCTAGGGTTATGCATTAATTAGGGAAGTAGTTAGTGGCGGATGTTCTAACTATCGAGATTAGGAGAATTAGGTATTTCTGGCGGATGTCGATTTTCTATAGTTAATCTTGGAGAATTTAAATTAATGATTTTAGGGAAAGATTGAGGACCATAATATGCCATTGAATCTTGATTCTAATTTGTGGAACTGTAGACTTAGGCGTTTTCTTGAGACCATGAAAAGTTATTTTCATTATTTTATTTATTTAGTTTATTTAGTTTAGTTAGTTAAATAATATTTATTTAAACCCCCAGTTTTTTCTATTTATTGTTTTTAACCTTAGAAAGACTGTCAATTTCTGTGGGATCGACCCTTTTGCCAATATTCTACAAAATAGTTGGTTTAAGAACTTTACTTTATTGACGCGTTTGGCATGCGTCAGAGTACTTTTAATTTTAAAGTTTAATTTTCTTGTTGTAATCACTTTATATATATTTTTTTAGCTTTGGGGGTGTAGGTCGTGAAATACTTTTGATTAGATTATGAGAGTATCCTAAATTACTTTGAAGTAAGTTAAGAGGTTTATGATTCTATTTTGGTTTATTTTGGGATTATAAAGTTTTAGCCAATGTATCGTAGACTCTAAGTGAGTATTTAAAGCTTGAATTTGATATATATATATATATATATATATATATATATATATATATATATATATATATATATATATATATAGCTGTGAATCATAGGATTTGTGAGTCCTTCTAGGTCTCTCTTCAATTTTGGTGTCTATTAGGTGGATTTTCTGGTAGGTCACTTTTAGGGGAGGTGTTACCAAAACTCTTTTAAAAATAAGGAGAACAATAAGTATGATTTCCTAATTTGCTCAAATTAAACAAATCATGAATTGAGTTTGATTAAAGATATAAATTTGGTCACTTTTATGGTTTAGGTGTCTAATTAGAGTAATTAGGCTAAGTCAGGACTAAGTGAGACGGGTCCTAACAGATGGGAACCCATCCCCATTCTTGTTTAAGAACTCATTCCCTCATCCTTTTACCCATCCCTAAATGGGGAAATTTTCATCCACATCCTTATCCCCCATCTAATCCCCACTGGGACGGGGGGATCTTCACGGGGAAAACTTTTCCCCCATTGAGGGTCCCCTGTGTGGATTCTTACGAGGAATCACCATAGAGAAACAATACTCCCCACATAATTTTTTTAAACGAATTATAAAAAGTAAGGTTTCAAAGACACACACACACACTCACATATTGATATTTTAAATGATATTTATACACATAATATACATATGTCTATTGCTAGCATAGACAATTAATGTAGTTTGAAATTTTTTTAAAATAAGGTGTTCCAATTTTTCATTTGATTCTAAATTTGTAAAATGTAAATATAATTGCAAATAATTCAAAACAAGACAATTAAATTAGTTTGGTAATGAAAATATTTTATTTATTTAACTAATTAAGTTAAAATTATAAATCTCATTGGAGTTTGTTTGTTATGTGTATCACTAGTGTTTTGGGTTGGAAATCATGGAATATCAATATATATATATTATATGGTATTCATGTAAACATGTATAAAATTGATACATTGAGATCCCCGTGGATCTCCTCCAATGGGGATTCTTCATGGGGATCCCTGCGAATATATTTTTTCCACATTACCATACATGTACCTGCGCGGGTATGAGACTTTCCCCATCCCTGTCTCCATCCCCATTTAAATTTCTTGTACCCATTCTCATTTTGGAGAATCCCTATCCCCTCATGGGGATTCTTCGCCCCATTTGTATCCCTAGGCGAGACCTTTTGGATGGGGCAGAGAGATAAAAAAGATCAATTAAAAACTTTACTAGCTAAGGTACATATTTAGGAAAATATATAGCTTCATATAGGAGGTATTGGGTGACTTTGCAACATACAAGTTTTATATAATCTGGACCCTTTGGAACATCTCCAATGGGACCATGGATTGGGTGGAAATAGATCCACCTAGGATACAATCCACATCTAACCCAAAAAAGTTCTCTCGAATGGGACCATAGATTGATAATGTTAATCCTATGTGGCATGAAATTAAAGTGGAGGATGTCTACCACAATGCCTACTTCTAAAAATTAAAGTAGACAACCACGTCAGACAAATGGACTCTTTTTTATTTTTTAAAAAGTTTTTTATTTTTTTCAGACCTTTATCAGTATTATAAAAATCGAAAATAAAAAGTGTCAACTCATCGATCCTAGTTTAAATCCATTGTCAATTGGAGACCATTTTAGGAGGTAAATGTCTATCTAGTGCTACATAGGATAGACATCATCTTCATATCCATGATGTGACACCAATGCGTAGTCTAAATCCATATTACCATTAGAGATGCTCTAAGTAATACATCAAATCAAATGACGGGGGACAATAATTAGCTGCTCCCTTTCTAAATTATATTTTATCAATTAGCCGGATCATATGCGTGTGTGTGTGTTTTTTTTTCTAACAACTCTGATTATTTGTTTTTGGATTTCTCTAGGATGATGCAATATATACGATTCCAAAAAGACGACCTATAAATACTTTTGCTAGAAAACTCGATTTAATAGTCTAAAGAAATTCGACGATGTAAGGGCAAACCAAAGCTAACTTGAACCGCATTGACATGGAGGGATTTAAGAGATTTGAAAAGCACACCATCAATTGCACCTAATCAAGCACAATATAAGAGTTTGATCCATATATCCGACCCCAACAAATTTAAGATTGAAGCTTTCTTGTTGTTGTTTAATGTCAATATCACATGCATGGTATCTATTGTTTTTCCGATAGGTCACTTTTAAAGGAGGTGTTGCTTAAATTTGATATATATTGTGAAATGCGGAGAGTTGTGAGTCCTTCTAGGTCTCTCCTCAATTCTGATGTCTATTAGGTGGATTTTTCGGTAGGTTACTTTTAGGGGAGGTGTTGCTGAAATTCTTTAAAAAATACAGAGAACAATCTGTATAATTTCCTAATTTGCTCTAATTAAACAATTTCATGAATTAATTTTGATTAAAGATATAAATTTGGTTTTGGAGCATTATTGAGGAATGAAATGGAAAGTATTTTGAGGCATATAGTTAATTGTATGGTTTAGGTGTCTAATTAGAGTAATTAGGCTAAGTCAGGACTTAGTGAGACGGGTCTTAACAGACTTTTTGATGACCCTCCCCTGACCTGGGGTCGGGTCACCCGACCCGAACCATTACCCAAGCACAAGTACCTAAACTGGGTCCGAGCAACGGCTTGGCTTGCCTAAACAAAACCTGTGGAAAGATATAGCTATATAAATGGATAATAAATTTGGAATCAAGGAAATAAAATATCCCTAAAGCTATTAAAGTAAGATCCATGAAATGGGTTTTCAAAAGTTTATTCAATTCACGATATCCCAAAAAGCTTTCATAAGTTCTAATTATGACAATGAATGGTTCAAACTACTTAACAAGTCTTAAATTACAACCCAAACTCATAAGTTCTCAAAATCAAATAACTAGATAATAGGAGCTCACGAGGCTCACAATGCAAGAGAAGACTTTAAGCTAGGTCTAAGGCAAATGTGGATGTACCTGGAGAGTAAGTGGGGCGAGCTAAAAGGGGCAATGGAGCTTAATAAGAGGAAAACCTCACTCAAACATCAAACATGCAAGTACTACTTAATAAAAATGCAAGATCTAACATGAAGTTGAAATCAAATCATCAAGCATTTAGTAAAAAGCATGAAAATAAGATTTATATATAATTAAATTTAAACCATCAATTATATTCATTTAAGTCAAGTTCCAAGATGAATTAAACCATGATAGCAAGAGGTTTGAAAATCATAAATTAAATTAAAGCATTCATGCATAGGGGCCCACAATAGGTATACCATAAAAATAATAATAATTATAAGTCGTTGTTTCATTCAATGCATATTAGTTATTGAATTGATTCCGGTGACCGATTCCCCTACTCCCGAGGTGATGAAGATCACTAGTGAACACAATGGCCATCGTGTCCCTTCAATGGTCCCATCAAATCAACAGTAAGTTTGTCCAAGCTATCACCGATATGTACACCTAGATCACTTAGAGTTTTCATGAGAAGTTTACTACCGCTCACGTCCTTAGTAATTTAACCCCATCACCTTAGCCAGGAGGGGTAGTCCCAACTTCTTTTCCAGGAGACAATAATCCAACTCCTTACCTAGGAGTAGGTAATTCAACCTCCTTGTCCAAGAGAAGGAAATACAAATTTTTAGTGCAACACATATATAACCCATAGATAAGTAAAATCAAATCAATAGCATATTGCAACCTATTCCCAAGTCTTGAATTTCAAATCATGAATCTTAATTATCTAATAACATGTCATATTTGAGACTTGAGCAAAGCTCCCCACTTACCTCGATTTGTAGTGATATCCTCTCTCGGTCCTTGCGCGTACGGGGTTCTATGTGAACCATTTCGCAAATCTATACAATTTAAGACATGTCACATCAACGAAAAATCACATTTTAAATTCTAATTTGCTATTAAATTTACTTTGGATACCACTAGTATGGGTCTCGCGGGTCCCTCATCGCTCGATAGAAGAGTTAAGGGGTGGGACCTAGTCGGTCTCCCTCGGGGACGCGGTAGTGCCTTGTTTGAAAGCAAAGATTTGCTTTTATTTTATTATGTATGTATATATATTATTTTTGTTTATTTATAATATATATTATTTTTTTTATTTTATTTTTATTTATTTATTTATTTTTATTTTTATTTAGTGTTGACTAATCCAAGAATGTTTGGCCCCTTGTCTAATGTCCAGGGGCCAAATAGGCCCCTGGTGTGTTGGGCAGAGACATACGTCCCTACCCATCGCACAGGCTGCCCAGAAGCGCTGCCCTTGGGTGCCCTGCGTCGCTGGGAGGCGCCACCCTCCTCCGATCAGCCTACCTGAAGGTGGCACCGGGACGCCCCTGCCGACTATCGGGGATGTCCCTACTGGTAGTGGCGCGCATACGGTAATGGGGTGGACCAATAGCCACCCCTCCCTTTGATTTTCATTGTGGTGGTGGGGCGGCCTGGTGGTGCCCCACCCTCTCATCAGTGGCAGCGCCATTGAGGTCGCCGCCACCCTTTTAGCGGCGACGACGGTAGGGTCACCGCCACCCTTACTGGCGGCAGCGATGAGGTCACTTCTTTGCTCCTCTCGGGTGCCGTCAACACTTCGCCACAAAATTTCACCAAATTAAACCAAAAGAAGAAAAAAATGGTTTTCCACCATTATTGAAGTAGATACAAACTTGTAAATTTGTTTAGACAAGGAAAGAAAGGGTGTAGAGGGTGGATTACCTTCAATGGATGTCTCCTTGGCTTCGCACCACTACGATTCCCTAAACAAGTCTCCTCTCATTTTCCTCTCTCAAATTTTTTTGGTGTGTAAACAAAAGGGGCTAAGGTTTACAACTTGATTTATATAGTAGGACCAATTTAGTGTAGGGTTTGCGAGATTACTAAATTACCCCTGGGATGGGTGTTTATTATTTTTGGGTCGTCACAGACTTGGTATCAGAGCTATGGTTAAGCTCAATCAAGGAAATGTTAAAAATAATGACGTTGAGTTTTGGGTTGAGTCGATTAGGAAGTTTGGGTTAAGGCTCTTGGATTATATTAAGTTATATTAAGTTACATGAACTTAAGTGATCGTCTTGAGGAACAAGGTCCAATAATGAGATCGCGATTAGTTGGGAAGTATTTGTGAGCTTGGGATACTTTGTTATTAGGATATGTTTGTTGTATATTATTATATTATCGCTAGATATGTAATAAGAAGTTTATTCTCATGGTTTGTTCGATACTTAACTCGCAAGATATAACGAGTGAGTTTAGGAACAAACAATTAAAAAGAGAATAGACTTGCGAAACGATAACCGAGCATGATGAGAAGTGAAATAAACTCAAAAGTCTAAATTCTTAAGGGTATTGTAAGTTGTTCGATATCAATATAATTAAGGGAAATAGTCGATTGAAAACCAATAGGAAATTGGTTGAGCAAAAAGTTTAGATAATTCTGGAGCGTAAGTACTTGAACATGGCTTTCTTGTAAATCGAAGTATTGAACTATTACAATTTTGAAATGCTCAGAAATTTTCTCGATAGACTTAAGTTAAAGTCTCAAACGATTGAGAATCGTTTGGGAAAAGTAAAACGAAATTGAGACTTGTGGGAAGCACAAGATATGTATTATTTTGGGTTTTAGAATAAGGTTAGTATCGATTGCACAGCTTAACTCGGGAAAACCTATTCTATAAAGAAATGATAAAATAAATGAAAATACACGATTTAGAAGTAATCTTTGTTAACACCATATTAAGTGTTGTTATGAAACAAAGATCAACAAAAACTTTTAACTTGAAAATGAAATGTGTAGTGATAAGATCAACATGTTAGAAATGAGATTGGGGAAAACGGTATGAAAATAGTTAGGATTAGCTATTAAACATTAGCACAAGTGATTGTGTTTTATGTTTCAAAGTACCAAATAGTTACTTCTAATCAAATTAAGTAATAATGCTTATCACTGCAACCTAAATTATAACTAATGAAGAGATAGACGTATTGATTGAGAATCAAGAAATAATTTGTATAGGACGTCGTATGAGCTCATATATTACGAGAAATTTCATTTATATGAATTAAAGGATTGAGATAGTATCATTTAAGAGTTTGATTAGTCGTTAAGTTAATCAAGGTATTAGAAATTCAAATTATTCTATCTCTTTAGTTGAACAACAATGGATAGGTGAATTCATCAAAAGTAATTTGACGACAAGTAAGATACAAAGTTATCTTACATAGTTTCTTGAAAAGTATCAAATTTCTTTTAGAGAAAAAGAAAAATCATGAAATCTTAGATTAATGGAAACAAACTAAAGCAATAACAAACAGTGGAACCGCTTGAGTCACAAGATTTCTCTGTTTCGAACAAATATTAGCCGAGGAGACATCAATTCATTGAATGATTATAAGAAGTCGTATTGTCCCTTGTAAGTTTTTTTTTTTGAAAAGATAAAAGATATAACATTGTTTTAGTAAGTTAAAACTAAAAAGTCTGTAAGTGCCCTAGGTGCGAACCGAAGTTGTAGTAAGTTTATAAAAGGGACCAAGATTGAGATCAATATGAGTATAGCTAAGATTGACTAAAATCGAACGGAATAAACTTTGTATATAAAATAAAATGAAACGTAGAGATGAATTGTAACTAATGGAAGTGACACGAATGGACTCCCTTAGTCAAGGTAAGGCATTGGAGTAGTTGTGCATGACAAAAAGTCTAAGTAACTCCGTTTCATAATCACGATTCATTCACAAAGTAAAAGATCGGTGTGATGTCTACCATTTTTGAATAACTGAATGACTTGGTGACAAATCGGAATAAAAAAGTCTATGAAGTTTCATTGGAGTCAATTGGAAGCTTAAGTATAGACATATAAATGGTCGATAAATTCTCACATGCGCATTAAAGTAAAATTCTCAGTGAACGAGTCTCGATAAGACTTAGGATTTCAAACTATATGTTTGATGAAATTTAACATATCTTTTCAAGGATCTTACAAGGAATCAAATTCCAAAAGTTGAAAGTGTTGAATCTAAGTAATATATCACTTTGTTATCGCTTAATACATTGTATATTTGTTCAAATGTTGTGCTACACCATGTGATTAGTCGGTGTTGAAACTTGAAGCACCTAGGTTGTTTTAAATTGGAGTTAATGTAAGATACCCGAATGATGGTGAAGATACAAGTGAAATGAAAAGAGACGCACAACATATAGCTCTGTTAGTTATTATTAATCTATTTGGTTGAAAATGTTGAATAGAGTACGGTGTATCGACTTGATATGTTTGAAGAATTGAATAGTCATCCACTATATGTATTGAGTAGAGATGGAAAAAAGATAACATATTTATAAACTTGTATTTGTTACATGTTAAAAGTTATACTATGAGAGTATAATCAAGGAATATGTTGATCCTGTTAAAATGTGTATATCTACTTAAGTTAAAAATAACTATTTCTATTCAGGTAATGAGAGAAGTCTAGTGAACAAAAATAATTGAGATTGATGATTAAGTGAAAGGAATGAGGTTCTTGGTGACCTCATGAGTAGAAAATGACTTGACAAAGTTAGAAAAGTTGTTAACTTTCTAACTAGTCAAATGGAAAGTTAAGTGAATTGGCTGACGAGTTAGAATTAGTAATTGCTTTCTAGTCACAACTTAAATAATATTATGAGTAGATATTTAGAGAATGAGTGAAAGTTGCACGATGTGTCCGATTTCATTTTTCTGTCGAATTGAAATTCGAGATCTCTTGTCATGGGGATGACATATATAATTTGAGATCTATAGTCATGGGATGACTTGTGGAATTTCAAGTTTCTATTGAGAAATGCTTTGGAATGGTGATGGATTAGATAGACACGCAACTTTACTTAGTATTGAATGTTGTGCTCAAATATTATTTACATCATTATATAAACATTTAGACTAATGATAGTCTAAAACAAATCGATCGATCGAAAATTCGATAAAATGAATGATAAGTGATAAGAAAGTAAGTTAGGTTATGTACCGAGTTTGGTATATAGGGAAAGAATTATCAACAGAGTTTGTGAAATTTTTATCCATTTAAAAATGAAAATGGTGTTGTGAAAAGCAAGATATATTAGATATTACTAAGTGTTGATACTTGAATAATATTCAAGGTATGAGATAAGAAGAAAAAGTAAGATTATTGGATATTCCACGAAGTTGATACCTCGTCGAAATTCACAAAATCCAAGATCAAGAGAGAAGTTATTATAACTTTTCATTAGATTAAGAAAATGGAAATGAGAAGTTGAAATGTTTATGATCTCTACCACTGAGTTGTTGATTACAATGAAAGTGATTAGGTCCACTTAACGGTTTCACCTTAGGAATGGTTTTTACAAGTTTGGATTAAAAGAGGTGTATATATGAAGGATCATATTAGTACAATAAAAATCATTGGTTGCTCGAAAAATAATAAACAAGTATTAAGTATCACACGAGGATTTTGCCTCGATTTATATGCAAGTTGGGATCAGTGGCGTGTAAAATGAAGTTGGTGCAACACTTTGCTTCAAGTTGCCTCGTTAGTTGGCGTGGGTCGAGGTCGAGATTGGCTCTAAATTGGTGCAAGTTTGGCTAAGTATGGCAAGAAAGTTGGTCCATAAGGGTTCAATATGTCATGGACAAAGTTAATATTTTTGGATTTTTTTGCGTGACCAAAACAAGTGTTATGGACATTTTATAGATTTAGACTATTTTGTCCAAAATTTGGCTCGATTTGGAGAAGAATCGGATCCAAAATGAGCACTCGAAAGTCAAAACATGTCAAAATAGGGATTTCGAGAATTAATAAATAAAAAAATTATGTCATGTGACAAGCAACTACGAACATTTCTTCATTTGTTCCCAACCTCTCAACTCGGTTTTTCACTTCGCGATCTCTCGACGTCTAATTTTCGCTCGGTTTCTTTTCGCAAAATAGTAGAGCATCGCGATACGGTCGATTTGAGCTAAATTTTTGCGGTGGAAACGAGGTATTCGACCCGCAATTTGATAAATTCTCAATTCAATGCATTTTCCTCCATTCAATTTGAATTCTCATGATTTCTCAATTTTTTGCGGGGTTTGATGGAAATTGGTAGAGATTGTTGTGAATTGATATATTAGATTGATTTGCACCAATTTGGAACAAATCCCACCGACGTGGGTTAGGGCTTTGATGAATTGAACTAATGTGATTTAGTTGATAGCTATTTTGGAGATGTTTTAATAGTTTATATTGATTTATATTGGGTTTCGGTCGAATTGATTCTTGGTTTTGATCCAATTTTGACTCAACGGGTTGTGAAAGTATTTTGATATTAGTATCGAGTGGTTTCATGGTGTTTGTTGTCGAGTTTAGAGGATTTAATTGCGAAGAAATTGATTTAGAGAAGTTTTTCATTGCAAAATAAAATAAGTTTGCCTAGTCGACAGTCATATTGGAAAATTCATAACTTTTCAATTGGTGATCTGATTTGAGTGTTCTTAGATTCTATGGAAAGTAAGACATGAATACTACAAGTTCCTTTCAGTCATCATGACAAATAATGAGGTTTCAAGGTTAAAAAATTACCCTAAATTGGCTAGTTGAAACAATTATATAAATTAATATTTTTGGAAATTGTTCTCAAGCGTACTATTGCTACATTTTTCATTAGGCTTTGTGATTTGGTTTCACTTGAAGCTTGACCCATAATATAATTGGGGTATGCAGGGGAAGATATTGGAAACATTTTCAAGGTGATCCGATGTTATGAGAACCCCGAGAATTTAGCTCAAAGTTGTTTGGTTATAAGTAAACCCTATAATGGTCTTTACTTTTTATGGGATTTATCTTTGTACTGCATTTGTGTTTAGTCGGCATTGTGTTTCACATCATTCTTGATCATGCATACATGGCATCCCGATAGAGTTGTCCCTACTTCGGTTGTAAGAGTATGAGGTGCACCACTCCGGACTAGACGTGCGCAAGCGTCTAAGGCAGGTAATGTCGACTCTGGGTTATTATGCATTGAACTCATAGGACTTTCTAGATTCATCGTGAGTGGGCCCACTTGTTATGAGCCTTGAACAGGAAATGAGGGATCCACATTGTTATATAAATCTTGTTGTTATTTGGAAATGCAATTACATGTCTCCATATATTTAGACTAACATTTGCGGGAGTAAAGAGCGATGTATGAGTTTACTTACTTGACATCTTCGAGTTATTTTTGATGATGTCGGGTTCTCTAGGAAGACAAGGAAGAATGGACAGAACTCGTAAACTTTTGGTGATTACTTTTAAGCTCGAAGTTTAATTTTCTTGTTATAATCACTTTATATATATATTGTTTTGGGCTTTGGGGTGAGTGTAGGTCGTGAAATACTTTTAATTAGGTTAAGAGAGTATCCTAAATAAGTTTGAAGTAAGTTAAAAGGTTTATGAAGAATTAAAAAAAATTAGGTGTCAAAGACACAAACACACACATATATTGATATTTTTAAATGATATTTATACGCATATTATACATATGTCACTTGTTAGCATAGACAATTAATGTAGTTTGAAAAAATTTTAAAATAAGGTGTTGCTATTTTTTCATTTGATTCTAAATTTGTTAAATGTAAATAAAATTGCCAACAATTCAAAACAAGACAATTAATGTATTTTGGTAAGGAAGATATTTTATTTATTTAACTAATTAAGTTAAAATTATAAATCTCATTAGAGTTTGTTTGTTATGTGTATCACTAGTATTTTGGGGTGGAAATCATGGAATATATATATCATATGGTATGCATGTATACATGTATAAAATTTATATAATGAGATCCCCATTGATCTCCTCCAATGGGGATTCTTCATGGAGATCCCTATGAATATATTTTTTCTTCATCCCTATACATGTACCCGCGTGGGTATGAGATTTTTCACATCCCCGTCTCCATTTCCATTTAGGTTTCTTGTACCTATTCCCGTTGTGGGGATTCTCCGTCCCTCATGGGGATTCTTTGCCCCACTTGTATCCCCGGGCGAGACCTTTTGGATGGGGCGAGAGAGATAAAAAGAGCTCAATTAAAAACTTTACTAGCTAGAGTATGTATTTGGGAAAATATATAGTTTTTATATAGGTGGGTCTTGGGTGACTTTGCAACATGCAAGTTTTATATAATCAAGACCCCTAAGAGCATTTCTCGATGGGACCATGGATTGGGGTGGAAATGGATCCACCTAGGATACAATCCACATCCAAACCAAGAAAAAAGCTCTCCAATGGGACTATGGATTGATAATGTTCATCTTATGTGGCATGAAATCAAAGTGGAGGGTGTCAACCACAATATCTACTTCTAGACATTGTGATAGACAACCACGTTAGACAAATGGACTCTTTTTTATTTTTTAAGTTTTTTATTTTTTCAGACCTTTACTAATATTATGAAAATTGAAAAGAAAAAGTGTCAACTCATCAATCCATGGTCTAAATCCATTATCAATTGGAGACCATTTTGTGAGGTAAATGTATATCTAGTGCCACATATGATAGACATTCCCTTCACATCTATGATGTGTCACCAATTCATAGTCTAAATCCACCTTACCATTAGAGATGTTCTAAGTAATACATCAAATCAAATGACGAGGGACATTAATTAGTCGCTCCATTTTTAAATTATCTTTCAACAATTTGTCGGATCATATGCGTGTGCCTGTGTTTTTTTCCTAACAACTCGATTTTTGTTTTCGGATTTTGCTAGGATGATGTCAATATCTATGACTCCAAAAAGACGACTTATAAATACTCTTGTTAGAAAACTCGATTTAATTGTCTCGAAGAAATTCGACGATGTAATGACATACCAAAGCTAACTTGAACCGCATTGACTAGGAGGGATTTAAAAGATTTGAAAAGCATACCATCAATTGCATCAAATCAAGCACAATGTAAAAGTTTGATCCATTTATCCGACCCCAACAAATTTAAGAATGAAGCTTTATTCTTATTGTTTGATGTCAATATCATACGCATGGTATCTATTGTATTTTTAGGAAGTAACTATCATTATGCTATCAAATACATTTCAAGTCTCATGCTATCTCGTAATGGGTGAATATTTATTGATCCATTAATGAGTTTATTTTCGGATTTGGATACCGATTCAGGCCCACGTAGATGCCTCGATAGGCTAGGACACACCCGATTGAGCATAAATAATTATTTTTCTCTATTAGTTGCTTATTTGTGATTTCAATTATTATTGCATCGCATGTGTGAGTTGGATTGAAATATCGTGTAAGATTAAGTGACGAGTAAATGCCTCGTAAAGCGTGTGAACGTGGGCACCAGTGGCGTAGTACATGTACACTAAGTCTTATAATGCTAATTTAAATAAAATGACTAGAACAAAGGTGAATATGGCATAAAATAGATACTTAAACTTTAGGTTAAGTCATAATAATAGGGTACATCAAGGATTAGTGAGCCTCAAGATGCATGCCAGGACGCGGGGCACGGGGTGGCGGGTAGTGGGATCACAAATATGTCAAGTATGTGACTAAACACACTAACCATATGTAATTATGTGCCTAGGTGAGTTATGAGTTGGCTTTCATGTGGGACAAGTGGCTTCATGTGGGACAAGTGATTTTCATATAGGGACAAGTGGCATTAAGGGATGACACATGTCATAGCAATTAACTAATAGTAAATCAAAAATTTGGCTAATTAATCCACTTACTAATATAAGTATATAAGACCTATACTTAATGGATGAGCTTAAAATATACATTTGAGCTGAAAAATTTGAGGAATTAAGGAGGGATTAGCTAAGAAATTCAGGGAGATTAAAGAGAGTTGGAGCTCAAATCAAAGTGTCATCAACCCTAGGTACACATCTCTCTATTTCAAATTGAAATTAGTTCTCGTTTTTGTCCAATTTCAAATGGTAGATGATTAAGTCTTTGCAATTGGTTTATATATTTGGATTCCTCATTTCAAGCTGATAATCCAGCTATTAAGAAGTCCTTAATTTGGTTTTGAAATAAAAAAAAGATATGAATTTTTGATGTTGTAAGACCAAAATTGAAATTCTGCATGTTATATTATGAACTAGCCTTTTGTAATTTAGTCATAACTTTCTCATTTTAAATCGAAATGAACCCAATTTGGTGGCATTTAAAAGCTAACTCAAAGGGAAACAACTTTATTCTATTGGAGGTTTTATAATTCGAATGTTTTCATATCAAAAAGTGCTCTACAAATAGGTGTTTGAATGTAGTACGAGATTTTTGAAACTAAACTTTTAAAAGGCATAACTCCCTACTTACTAATCCAAATGTGTTGATCTTTTAGTATGTCATTATTAGGTATGTTAACTTCCTTATGACCAAAAATCTCGATTTTTGAAACTATAGATTGGGAGAAATAAATTTTCTAAATCTGCTGGTCGGATTAAGCTTCTATTTGAGCTATTTTTGGTAGAATTACGATATCTCTTTCATGTTAAATCAAAATTCTGCAAACTAAACCTTTTCGGAAAGCTAAGATAAAGACCAAAAAAACTTTGTATTAGTGAAAGATTTTGAGAGTTGGACAATTTCATGCCTAAAAATGCGTTGTAACATAAGACCGAAATTGAGACTTTATTTAGTCTTTAGGGCTGATTTGGGAAGATCAATTTAAAACCTATTCAACCAATTTGAATACACAATAAGCACACTTAATTGACTTCGGGGACCGAAAGAACGTTGCTCGGGTACCGGAGATCTAGGCGAGGTCGATTCGGGAGTTCGGGAAGGTCGGAGCGATAGTTAAAGGACACATCTTTTTATCTGTCGATCTATTCAATGCCTAATCGACTTGCTATTAATGTGGGTAAATGATTGGTCGTAGGTTCGAATCCTACTTGGGGAGATTTGATTTATTCTGAATTAAAGGGCTCGCTTTGATTTGTTAGGAATATGTAACCCATTCCCTATCTTAAAATTGTGACGGGTGTACCGAAGCTATTCTCGTAATAGGATCGCCCTTGGTCGAGTTATTGCGCGGAAGTGCTAGTGTGGGTCAATCCACTTTGACTCGTTTTTATATTTTACACACTTTTGTGTGAGGTTTGTAAAATCCAATGGAACGTCACTTGAGTATTTACTTACTTTCATTACTATTTTACTCTATCATGTTCAATGTATTCTGTTCTATTCCTTATTTACTTCGGTTATCTTTGTCTTTGTTACTATTTGAATGGTTGGTTGAGTTTAATCTCGTCGGGTATTCCGTTGTGTGTCTATGGCACGCTAGACCATAGCATGTGTATCAAGAGTCCTTAGTGAATGACGACCCGAGTTACTTTGTCGGTACATGTATCGATGAGTTGTGGGTCTACGCCGACCACCAAGAGGACTAAGTGATGGGCAAGTTGGTTGCACCTACGGTGGGATCCTAAGGAGGGAATCTAAAGTGTAGTCTAGTCCGACTGGGATGGGCATACACATTTGCGTTTTATTATTAGTTATGCACGCAATGATCCATTTACAGCTGCTGTTTACATTCTCGCATGTTTATTTAACAATATTTATTGGATTTCCTTTACTTTATGATATGAATGCTTAGTGATTTTCTTTAGGATTTTACTCACTGGACTCGTCATCTCTTTTGTTGTGATGGCTGAGTTTAGATCCTTCTATGAGTAAGGGTAAGGATATTCTTGGTGACTATCTCTCGAGCTCGCTCACGATTCAAAGACACTACTCGTAGGTGTTTATTTACATATTTTGTTATATATTTTGGGTTTATGGGACACTTATGAGACAATTGCACTTGTATATATTTACTTATGTCGCTTGATATATATTGTACTTTATTCTGGGTTTCCCACATTAGGATTGATGCTCTATATGACTTGAAAGTTAATGAAAAGCCACGTTTATGTTTACTTTAAGACTTTATTTGTAAATTATTGATTATCTACTTGCAACTCAGTAAAACACAAACCACACTCGTAAATGGTTAATTCGAAATAAAAGACTCGTAACTTTTAACAAATCATAATATAGAGAATACGACGACCAAAGCATGTACATCGAGGAGTGCTTGACGTGGCGCCGACGTCGGGAGAGTGCAGGACTGCATTGCGCTTGTTCGACAACCTTGGGGCATGGGGCCGCCACACTATCTTATTCAATTTTTTTACTAACACGATCTTTTCACAAAAAAAAAGAAGAGAAAAATCAATCAAGTGATAGCTTCTAATTGTTTGGTACTTAGTAAGTACTTATGGCTTGTTCGATTCACTTACCCAACTTTCATAAGTTCAAAGGATTAAGTTATACACATGATCGTGAGTTAGATTAACAGATTAGTCCCCGGTTGGTCACTTGTTCGCTTGGGCGCCTAAACATTTTGTTAACATGTTTTAGTTGCGAGTGAAATGACTTACTTGCCCTTCCACCACAAGAACAACAAACCTGTTATGGGAATTGGGTGGGCCACTAATCATCTTCAAAGGGGTACAATTTGGAGATCGAGAGGTCCCATCCCTTGGACTTGCTCAATATTTTGCAAAGCCAAATTCTTGCCATTGTTGGGGTTCTGTTCCACCTTCTTATGTTTGTCAACCTTCACCCATTTTTGCTTCTGGACATTCTTTAAAAAAAAAAACTTCGAACAAAATGACTTCCTCTTTTACTACTTCAATAAAAAACATAGAAACAAAAGGAGCAATAGAACAATGGCTGATATCAACTCCACAGACCCAAACTCGAACCGAAATCCGATCGAACCCCCTCGCAATCAGAAACAAAAGGAGCAATATAGAGATGGCTAATATCAACACCCATTTCAAATCTCGCTCTCCCAATCTCACTGTTTTCGCTTCGAATCAAGATTCAAACGTTCTCCTTATTAATTGAAGAATCGGAGACGACGACGACAACAACAACAACAACAGGGGAATCAAGTTTGGTCCTCAAGTTCTCATCGTTTTCTTCTTTTTCAATTGCTTCTGGAAGCATAGCCTCCACACCCATATAAAAACAACAACAAGCAGCACACTCGTCTGGTGAGAGTAACATCAGAGCCCATCACAACCAAGCGGAGTCGACGAAAAGCCATTGTATAGTATACAATCGAATTCGATGTTGTTTGTTAGATTAAGCGAGGATGTTTTCATCACTTACAAACCACAAGCAACCTGACTAACTATGGAGCCAAAAATTAGAGGTGTGCATGGGACGGGCTCGAGCTTGCCATCCCGACTGTCGGGCTCCTGCATCTCCTACCCGCTAGAAGCCTGACACCAAATTTTAAGAGCTACTACCCGTCCTTGCTCAAAAGTCGAGCATGCTCGGGCAGGCCGATCAGGCTAAATCCCACGTCGCGAACTAATTGGAAGTAATTTTCAGCAAAGCCAAAATCAAATCAAGAAAACACATAAAACACTGGATTGATTTATCATAAAATTAACTGATCATCAATAAAACCATACTCGTCAAATTTACTAAAAGCAACGCCACCATCTGCTGTGGAAATCGCCTCTTCGTCGTCCCCGAAAGTCCTGAATGACCACAGCTCTAGCCTCACTCACCATCACCCCCAAACCCAACATTGCCTCTTTCAACTGAGAGCAAACTCAAATACAAACATCGATGGGCTAAATCCACCATCGCCTCCTTCAACTGAAAACAATGAGAAGAACGAGGCGGTCATCGTCAATGGGTTCAGGTG